>OX421417.1:42500-2542500 GCA_949126915.1 Musotima nitidalis | reverse complement strand
AGGAAAATATCTACACAAACTATCCCCTGTGCATTTCATGGGGATCTAATATATAGTAAACAATAAATCAATAAATATTTCCTTGACAATTACACCAATTATTTAGTTCCAATATAAGTATCATTAAGAACTTGTGTTATTTTTGTAAATACATACTTAATATACATAGGAAAACACCCAGACCAGAACAAATATTCATGTTCATGTACACAAAGATTTGTCCTGTGTGGGAATCGAACCCACGACCTCTGGAGTAAAGTGTAGGTATGCTGACCTCCACGCCATATCGGTCGTCCATAGTAGGAGGTCTGAGAGGTTCAATAGTGGACTGCCACACGTAAAGAAATGTCTTGTAAAATTTATTAGAATATTGCGACAGTAAATAACATGAAGAAACGGATAAAAAGCACGAATTAACATGAAGCCAATGAATGCAGGCGTCTCAAGATTGATCGAGGTGGAAATCCATAAGGGAGGCCTATGTTCTGCAGTAGACTAAGTATAATCCCTAGTAAATAAAATTTCTAGTAAATATAATTTCTAGTAAATATAATTCCTAGTAAATATAATTTCTAGTAAATATAATTTCTAGGAAATATATTTTCTTATTAATATAATTTCTAAGTGGACTCCAGGAATAAAGAGCTGGTAACAGATTTTTGGTGAGGCAGTGCACCCGACTTGAGTATTTAAAGCAGTAGACACATCTATCTAAATCAAAGTTAACTTGATGTGTAACTAGGTGGCGCTGTACAACATTATCCAGGCCCAAAGGATAATTCAGGATGGTAAAAGATGGCGTTAACGTCTAAACAATTTAAAGGAGCAAGGTCTCCCAAAGCCCTGAGATAAGCAGCCTAATCTTAATCTGATATACTGATGGCTTGGAAACGTTACTGATACCAGGAGACGCATGTTCATTCCAGGAACAATAAATCTTTTTGTATATCTACTTAATTTATTTAACAATTAGTTGTAAAACCACTTAAGATACGCGTAAAATACGCTTACAAAATTACGTTCATTTTAATACTCTTCCTTCTTTTTTCCCTTTTTCATATAGGCATGGGAATAAATATTTTCTCAAGTACCTAATACTTAGTAATAGCTGAAATCTAATCATAAGGACAGCAATACGAGGATCTGGGCGGAGGCTATATTCTTCTTTAAATGTTAAAGTAATTATTTATTTATAAAGTATGAGTTGTAGTATGAGAATTAATTCAATGGCAAACAAAATTTAACTAACAGTTTGACTTTAGGATCAATAGTAGTAGCAGGATTTTACTCTTAAATATGGACTCCGAATGAAAGTATTTGTCAGTGTCAAGTAATATAATTAATTAATCTAGTTATTTGCATAAATGCATCATATTCGTTATTCAGTAGAAACAGTCAAAGTCAAGGAAAGTCCGTCATAGTCGAGTCAAGTCAGAGTCATACCCCAGTAAAATAGTGGAGACTTAACTAAAGGCATCTTGGGACTTTTGAAATCCACACGAAAAATCTCAATTTATTGCAATATACCTACCAATTTTCTACATGTGTGTACATTGCCAAAGAAGTTATGTCTACAAATCCACTATATTTACACATAAAAACAAATTTACACTAGTTTTGGAAAATAAAATACAGCCGCGATGTGCTTTTTCCCGCGTTGGCGCTAAATCGTGGTAGGTTTATTTTATTTTTAAATAATGGCTTCGTGCGGTTAGCACATTTAGCCAGTGTCAAGTACTTAGAGATATATTAATAATATATAAGTCATAGTAAATGAGAATGAGTGGTGATAAAGATGATAAATGGGAAATGAGATGCTGTCCCCCTAACCCCTTGAATCCTCAGTAAAGATGTGGCACTATACTGAGATCTGACATGAACTCCTTGAGAGAATTTGAAAAGTGATGTTGCACTGCTTTGTTTGATTTACCAACTCTCATGTACAAACACTTAGCGGTTAATAATCCACCATTATTATACATTAATGTTAGACATACCACAAATTTTAGAAAATAAAACAAAACTACAGACATGACGTTTTACTTTCCTGCCAACAAGTCTAGTAAGATATTTGTTTGTTTATTTGTCTAGTTTTCTCGTCTAAGCTAAAAGAGGACGTCAGATAACTAGCCTTCTTTTGAACAAAATATACTCACATGTTCTTTTCTGTTAAGATCACGCGCGCACATTAGTAGTGGGCGCGCTTATATTTATAAACAAACTAAAGCTGCGTGTAAAGAATACGATCAGTAACTAAAAATCTTATTCTTAAATCTGGTGCCTGCCATATTATATCGTCTAATCATTTTTAAATCGATGACGATATCACTGTGACAGTGATGTGACGGCGATAGAGATCACTTTCATAACCATTGCTTGTTTTTATCAAGATCAATTTGTACGTACTTGTACAAACCGTTCAATGGTTACTGTACATCTATCATAGTAAAATCTACAAAGATAAGTTTTTAGCCACAATAAGGGCAGCATTATTCTAAATTTCTTACCAGCGCGTATCGCCGACCCTGCTCAGTATCAATCAATGTAATTTACGCCTGTAATTATTTTCTATTCTCGTTCATTCTACTCATCAATCGTGGAATTAACGAACGATCGACACGGAAACGGGCGGGTGTGTAGAACTCGGTCAAGCGTGAGTCGTATTGCATCGTTTTTATATCTTCCCTTGCGTCCCATTGTTCCATGTTGTGGTTCATCTGAAGTCGAGAATTGTCATTGTTTTAAAGATGTTTATTTGTTTTACATTGTGATTTTATTAAAATGAAAGGGAATAGTGCGTGGTTTAATATGTCTGTTACGTTTATCCACAGATACAAGAATAGAAGAGATATAATAGTGTAATACAGATTATCACTTAAGTATGTATGAAGCGCGACCCATAGCCTCTCGGGTTCAAACCCTAGTGGCCTATGCCTTTTCGAAGTTATGTGCGTAATTATCGATAGCTCTGCGCCGGAAAGCTCGTTAAGCCGTCGGTCCCGGCTGCCATGAACATCTATGGCAGTCGTTATCAGAAAGTCAGTGCCTTCTAGCATCCTTTTTTTTTTTTTTTTTATTATCGTCTGTAAAAAAAATGCTGCTTATGCACTGTCTCCCGGCCAAAAGGGGGAGACCGGGAGGGGGTGTGGGGTTCACTGCGGCAGACGCGACCACCGCAGTCCTACCCACTAAAAAACTTCAGACGACGCCCACCGCTGTTGAAAAGGGGCGAGGTACCAGTGCCTGGATTTGTAGCTTCTGGTACGCCTTCTAGCATCCTGATAGCTGGTCAAACGACAGTTGCACCAAAATAACTGAAATTCAGCTCAATCTGCTTAGACCTGTGGGCAGACCCCAGGCCCTAAGCCTTCCCCCCGACTGGTCTCCACCTTGTCGTGGTGGGGGGGCTGAGTACCTCCCGGTAGGGCGCAGGAGGCGCTAGGGAAAAGGTAACACCCAAAGATTGCGACTCTGGGTGCCCTTAGTACTGACTACCGGGGGGGAAACTAAAAGGAGCCAGTGGAGGGCGCAGCGGACGGGCCAGGAGGGCCCGTCAAGCAGCGCCAGGAGGGTCTTAGGCAGCGGGGGCTGTCTAACCATGGACCCTCCGAGAAGTCGGCCACACACGCTATGGTCGCACAAAGAGGTAGGAGGGGCGCGTCCACTGCGTCTCTCTGAGGAGGTCCTACCTTTTTTGGTACGGGGGACGTTAGCCGCGAGCGGGGTGTCAGAGCTGCAACCCAGGTACTGGTGCCCCGCCTCTTTCCCAACATGCGGCGAGCGTCGTCGGAAGATTTTTAGTGGATATTACTGCTGGCGGTCGTGTCTGCCGGTGGTGAGTCCCACACACCTCTCTCGATCCCCCTTTGGCCGGGAGACAGTGCGTAAATGCATTTTGTTACCGACTTACGTCGGTAATAAAAATAAAAAGGCCCTAAGCCTTAAGTAGGGCGATCAGGATAAAGCGAGCATATGATGGGAAGAAGCGCTCTAAGGTCTTCTTATTACTAATAGTCACCTATCCAGGAATAGACTATAAACGCCTCTTTACATTGTTGATAGTTAAAACACCTTGTCACGAAGCGCAAGAGCATCTTAAGAAGGCTTCATTTACCATTGTATCAAGATTTTCATATTCAACTATTTCTCACTACTCCATCTCACGAAAACAATTCGCCTACAAAAGTTTATGACCGCGTCAGCTGCGTGCAGTAAAAATGTAATCAACTTAAATTTTAGTGGCAATCTTTTAAGAACATTGGTTGGTAGTGACTATAGCTATGTAACTAATGAATAAGGTTAGCCTGAGCAGTTTGCGACTGTCGCTTCATAAAACAAACCAAAAGAAGGTATAAACCCATTTTTGGGTTAGATACTGTGTAAGATTTCAAGTCTGAAGTTAGGAATATATTTAAGATATTTTCTATATCCGTCTGTTGTAAACATTTGATAACAATATGCCAGACTTTATGGCACAATATTACCACAGGTAAACGTCGTTATAAGTCATATAAGTATTGCCAATCATACAACTTTACTACTATAGCGATAGCCCGGTGGTGGAACAATAGTGGGTCCCGGGGTCAAACTCTGGCAAATATGCGCCTTTTAATTTTTGAAGTTATTTTATTATCGCTTGCTTCGTGCCTCGGGAGACCATGTTACACGGTGAATCCGGGCTGTAATAAACTTCGACGACCATAGCGTCGTAATCAAAAAATGTTAAAAAACCCTTCGAATGATTGTTTCCCTCTAGGGTCCGGAGGTCAGCCAGCATTGTCGCTACGTGTAATAACTGATATTCAGCGAAATCTGGTTAGACCGGTGAGCATACTATACTTACACTATTAATTTGAGTGAGACATATCTCAACCATATTCACTGCTTAGCACAGAAATTACAGCCAGCGTAATACGAGTATAGCTTGAATTTTATAAATTCATAACCAGTAATGGAACTAAGATATGGATATTCTGTTGCAGCAGCACCTGATGAAGCAGAATTCGGTTTGAACACGGCTAGAATGATGGAACAGATTCTCTAACAACTGTTTCGATTGGTTAATATAAGTTGAAAACACCTACGCCTGAATAATCAATACTGGCAATAGTTCATATACAAGCAGTTTTGCTCCAACTTATTGTATAGGACATTAATGTCGGGTTTTAGGTTACGGAGAACAAAAGTTTAATGTAGTTTATTTACTGTCATGAATAGTGCTTTGCCAGCAACGACCGGTGGTTCCGCCATTTTGATATGAAATATGTCTTACTAGCTGTTACCCGCGACTTCGTCCGCGTGGAATAGTATCTTTGGGTAGCATTTTTATTATTTAATAAGAATCATTAGTAGGTATAGTAGATATCAGCGGCGGCGATGCAGAGAATTCGTTAAAAGGAACTTTAACTTCAAAAGCCAAAATATTTTTTAAACTTGATACACCCAAAATTTTTAAATATCATGTTCCTAGAATAGTTTGGCGTCGTAGTTTCCGTGCCGAATCCGTTCCGTTCCGCTCGAATTTCGAGAATTCCGTTTGTAGAAAATCTCTGCACATCCTAAGAGACCTACGTACCAAGTTTCATGGTTTTATCTTCAAAAATGAAGAACACCCATAAAAACATTCAACCCCTATTTCACCCCCATATTGGTAAAAATTTCAAAATGCTAGAACAAACGATTTTTTGTTTATTATTTAGTGCCTACATACAAAATGTTATATTTTTATTTTATAAAATTTCGAACTTCATACAAACTTTCAACCCCTATTTCATCTCTCACAGGACGAAATTTCAAAAACGCTAGAACAAATGTTTATTTATTTCCTATCAAGTGCTTAAATATTAAGTTTCATGGTTTTATCTTTTAAAATTAAGAAATCCCATACAACTTTTCACTCCCTCCCCTTTTTAACCCTTTACAACCCCCTTTTCGAAATAAAAAGTAGCCTATGTTCTTTCTCAGGGTCTAGACCATCTGTATGCCAAATTTCATTCAAATCCGTTCAGTAGTTTTGGCGTGAAAGAGTAACAGACAGACAGACAGACAGACAGAGTTACTTTCGCATTTATAATATTAGTAAGGATTCTTACTCCACTGGAGCACAAAATTCGATACGAGGGCACAAGGAAGCAGATCAGTGGGAACGAAATACAAGCATAGGTTTCTCCATTTTGACATTCACTTTTTTTGTCATAAGGAGAGGAGCTACGGGACAACTAATTTAAGCGTTTAAATGCTATTAATTAGCTACGCATGCTATTAATTAGAAATTATTAAGAATTAACTGTAACCATGAAAAAGACAAACAAAGCAAGTTAAGGCTTTCACATCCAATAGGAAATGAGCCAATTCCGATTTTTCAACAGGTGGCGCTCAAGATGAGGCTCATCTGTGGAAATTGGCACACCAGCCTAGGCAAGATTAGTGGCGTGTACGTAGCCCCAGAGGAAATTTAAGTATATTCCAAAGGAAATGTATAATAAAAAGTATTGACTATTTGTTGTATTCGCAGTCGCAGCGGTAAAAGTTTTTGATAAATAACACCCCTTATACACAATGAAATAATGAAAATCTACCTAACTACCAAAATATATAAAAGAAATACAAAAACAAATAGATTTTATTAGGGAGTTGAAAAAATATTGAATACAACAAAGTTTTTTTAATTTAGATGAATACATGTTGCTTGACAGTTGAAAATAACTGGCTTTTTGTATAAAATACTACAATACTAATACCGTATCGTCGTTGTTCTGGGAAAACCCTGTAAATAGATGGTTACCTAATTTGAGTTATAGGCAAATGATAGTTCAGATAAAAACATTTTTATTAAAAAACATATTAAGTTTTTTGTGTTTCAATATCATGCTATTGTATTTCGCAGACGAAGAGCATGAAAAACCGAGTTGATTATTTGTGTTAACTCATTTTATGAAAAAAAGTTATTTACTGGGTTTTCCCAGAACAACGACGATCTGTTATAGTATAAATAGAATACTTGTGTTTGACAGCCAATATTTTTAGGTTTTTATATTTAAGTTTCGTTTTATATTGTAATGCCCTTGTTGGGCTCATTTGATTGATACCTTTATAAGTCTAAGATCCTTTGCACCAAATGCAGCAATATTTATCTAATTGAGTATAATTCAAACTTTTTCCGCTAGAGCAACGTACACGTGGTAGCGGCGGCACCTCCAGGCTCCAAAGAATGTTACCACCCCTTGTCTAGTCCGTATGTGTTGTAGAAGACGAATAAGGGAACAAGATCTAGACACGTCTGTTAGTTAGGGTATTGGGCTGCCACCAGAGAATATTGTGAATCTTTTTTTACGTTACCTCTAGAGATATCTGTCTAAACTTTGAAACGTAACTTAGCTACAACTTATACATACATGCCTAGTTATAACAATATATTTTATTTATGTTATATTACTGTGTCTTGGTTATAATAACGTATCTGCCTACTTCACGCCCTTGACGAGCTCCAAGCTTTTGAGTAACTAGTTAAGTTGACTTATATCTTTAAATGAGAAAACAAAAAACTTGGTAGTTGTAGATAGCAAAATGAAACAAAAATTTACAATATGCTTAGTTTATTGTAGCTCAGCCTTGTTTCTGCGCTATCTCGCGCGCCTTGGCCTTCTCGAGCTTGGCAATGCGTGCGTTGGACTTGTTGCCGAGAGCGCCGCCGCCCCAGTGTCTCCTGAGCTCTTCGTAACGCTCATTGAAGTTTGTCCTGATGGCTTCTACCACTTTAGAGAATGCTGCACGGTCTCCGGATTCAACCTGCCAAAAGTTTTCATTAAAATAGTATTGTGCAAGAAGGTACTACAATGAAGATTCACGGAATAGATTATCAGATAATATCTATTGGTGGTAGAAAGGTTGTCAGCATGGCACTCTGATAGCAAATAAATCATCATAAACATTTTAGGCGACAGAAGACTGCGTCTATTCGCATCGTGTCAAAGTCTAAAATTACACATCTTATAGTTGAAATGTGTTTGAAATATTGGGGCTACATTAACTTATGGATGTATTAAGCTTATGAATATAACTCATGTTTTCTTTAATAGATTAATTAAATATATTGAAATATTTCCATATTATTACAGCTTTTTTGACATCATTAGAATCGGCAGGTAATACTTTCTATAATAATCAAAACAAGTGTTATCCTATCAATTACAACAAAAAATCAATATGTTAATTCACTGTCTAGAACCTCAACAACCATAGTAAATGCTCTGCATAGAATGCGTTGTTTAAAATTCACATTTATTTAGTCAAGCATGGCTACGTTCCAGAGCTATTAGGAACGTGTGTCTGTGCGAGCTTGATTGATACTGATAGCAATTCAGTTTTAAAATCATTTTTGATAATAGTTACATGGAACCTAGAAAAAGGTCCATTTATCATATTCATTGTTCTGCTTGCCCTGGACTTAAGATTAGGACCCAGGGTTTTCTAAAGAAAAGTCTGTTCAATCTCCAAATAATTGCGTGGTGGCGATAACTGTAGGCCACATAAACTGAACCTAGTGTGGTATATATTGTTATGCTGACCTGTGTAAGGGCCAAGCAGGAGCAGGTCTTGCGGTGCACGAGGGCGCCGAGTCGTGACTTGCCCTTCACGATGCAGTATGGGACTCCCATCTTCCGGCACAAGGCGGGTAGGAACAACACCAACTGCAGAACAAAAATATTTGGCATACATTAATAATAAGTGGGTAAAAGATTAACAATATACTACATTTTCGATATAATATTATAACAGTAAACTACTCAAGAAGCGCTCGTAGCTCTGCGGTGCTCTGAAACGATCACGGAAGTACAGCAGAGTTTACAGAGGTCAGTCCATGAATGGGTGACCGTTTGTGTGGCATTTGATATCGATCGCTTCCGTGCTTCGGAAGGCACGTTAAGCCGTTGGTCCCGGTTATCACTAAAATGTGGTAGTCATTAAGCCATGTTAGAGGCCTAATGGACGGCTTGATAAATTCTAACAGCAGGATGCCATACACCTGCCTCCGCCAATCCGCACTGGGTCCGCGTGGTGGAGTATGACCCAATACCCTTGCACCTTGGTATGTGAGAGGAGGCTCGTGCTCAGTAGTGGGACGTTTATGGGCTGATATGATGATGATGATGAAACTACTCACTACTAGGAATACAACAGCACCAGTAAATTGGGTTCTAATTTGCTATTATGTTCTATTAAAAACCAATGAAATAAAAAAAAAACAGTAAATATATATTGATAGTGTAGCTCAGAGTCAAGAGTCTTCATGCAGCTCACAATTATTATAAGAACAAAGTTCCAAATTGAAGCCTCAGGTGAAGAAATTCTTACATCACTGCTACAATCTAAATATTTACATGACTAATACTAGATGTTTATATAGTATTTCTGACATATTGAAGGAGATTATCGATGTAAAAATAATCTAAGACTGGCAGTTAGCGTCAACGTTGTACATTTTTACACACATTATCATTTACAAAACGTTTTTTATTTATAAAACGTAATACAAACGGGATAAAGGCAGAACGGAAACTAGTGTGCATAATGGTCTATCCAAGAAATAAATCAATGTTCTTGCTCAGCACTGTTGACTAACGCGAACAATGTCACAATATCACTAACAAAATTACAATACAAAAAGTACTATTATAAAATTTTACAATTTCACTGCCTTAATCAAAGTGATTGCACAAATTAATATAATGAGTCATACTCATACCCCAGTGGGGCTGACATCATGACAGATCATCACACCAGTTATGCCTTGTTCTTCTCCACCAGCTTGTTTTTACAATTTGAGTCTTAATCAAAGTAATTGCACAAATTTACATAATGACATACTCATACCTCAATGGGGTCGACATCATGAGAGATCACAACAAGTTGTGCCTTCTTCTTCTCCACCAGCTTGGTGACTGTGTTTGTGCCGGCACGGATTGTGTTAGGCCTCTTTGGTGGAGGCTCATCTTTCTTGGCTACCTGTGGAAGGCCAATTGTTGGATATCATAACGGTATTGAAATAGTTACGCTATTAGTAGTATTTGGAGTAAATCAGAGATCTTGGTGGTCAAATGTCTTCATGGCATTCTAGAAAGTAGATTGTTATGCATCATATTTACTAAATATCCAATAACTTATTAACATTTTATTATGTTTTAACATTACTTTTTATCAGAATTTGATAATTTTAATGAATGTTTCAGTTTTCTAAATAATATGTTGCTCAAATAAAATTAAAAACACCAAAGACAAATGCAACTTAAGTAATTGCAATGCAGCAGAAATTCAATAATTTTAGTTATGTGAGTGTTTATTTCTTGGCACCTCGACAGATGCTTGAAATTCATAAAAATTCTAAAATTCTGCAAAAGTAGGCTTCCGAAAGAGTTCAAAACAATTAACGATACTCAGCTCCATAACCCGTAAACATTTCAATATTTATAATATATTTATTTAAGGGCAACATATTAAAACCAAATCTATAACATTGGATGTATATATCCCAAGTTTCTTTGATACTCAACCTGATTATTGGATGTGTCCAGTCCTTAATATAAAAACAGTTAAAATAACATAATAAGACTAAATGTTATAATTTAAACTCTCTAAAAAGTGATGGATTAAAAATATCTTTGTAACAATTTCCATGCAACTATAATTTCCCAATAAATCGAGAAACAAATAAAAACACATGTTTTACCCTTACACAGGGCATCTTCAGGTAAAATAGGAGCGTCAGAACACTCTCGTAGGCTGTTGGGTGAGAATTTTCACAAAGATATTTTTAATCCATCACTTGCTTACAATGGATTTCTGCAAAGTAAAGCCTGAATCAATAAATTATCTGTAGTAACTTAAAGTATACAAACCTTAGCCTCAGCAGCCTTCTTTAGGCGTTCCTTCCTGACTGCTTCAGTCTCTGGCCTATATTTCTCGAGGATTTTGAACAGACCCTTAGCTGTAATAAAGACAACACAAATTTACTATAAGGTAATTCTTTTAATAAAATAACATTTTATAGGAATAAACATCAGAGTTAAAAAGCTCGTATTGTTTTGTTGATAATCATAGAGATTCATCGTTGCATTTGGTAGTTCATCATTAAGTTTTATTATGAGATGAGTACAATTCTTTAATGAATAAGGTCAGTGCTTAAGCCAAATAGTTTCATAATTTACAAAGTTTTATCAATTAAAGGTCTTATTACAAAACAAGAACTAAACAGGTTTAAATATAGTGCTGTGCTGTTTGATATGAGTCTTAGACCTGGTCTAACTTTAGATCTCATTTTGTAATAAGCCCCTAAATGTTTTAAGTGTTGGAACAGCAAAAGTTTAACAAACTATAGGTTTTCTATGGTCTAAGACTGATAGTGTCTTCATAATGTATAATCTTGATGTTAAGACACTTATCTTGGCTAGTAAGTATTCATATATTAAACTAACTATACTTTCTGATTATAATTGAAGCAACTTTAAAGGTAAATTATTGATACTACACTGCACTCCCAAGATCGATTAGTAATTGGCATGTGCCCATTTATTTTAAAAGCTATAGCACATTTAAACTTAAATAACAGAATTATTAACTCATCTTACTTCTACATCCCTACTTAGTAGTAAAAACAATATTCACGGAAACAAACCTGTGGTCTTGTCAAGTGTCTGTGTGAACTGGTTGATTGGTGGCGGCACCTTCAGCCTGCGCTGTAGGACTGCCTTCTGGCGTTGGATGCGAATGTATTTGGGCCATCTAACGAACCGGGACAAGTCACGTGTGGGCTGGATATCATGGCCTGGTAACAGATACACATTGATTAGTAAACTATTCAGAATACACTAACTGGTTACTATGGTAATGGTTGTTCAGTGTTAAAAAGCTCGTATATTTAATACCACATGAATATTTCAGATTAAAGTTTACATCATAACAAAATTGCAAGTTTGTAGGTTAAACACAAATCCAAGTAAGGATGCCCTAGCTTCATAAGTTATGAATCATAACCTAACACTAGCGAGAGGTGAAATATTGGCTCACCTATAATGAGATTACAAGAATGTCTAATTTAAGGAGGCAATACAATGAATACACAAGATACAAAATAGCAACATCCATTCAAACTTACCAATAGCAAAGTTCTTTGGCCTCTTTTCGAAGAGAGGGTTTACAATCTTCTTAGGCTCAACTTTTTTAACGACCAAAGGAGCGGCAGCCACCTTCTTCCCTACCTTCTTCTTGGGCTGAAATGTTATTTATAATAACTATGGAGAAGTTTAATGTGTATCTAAAGAGAAGGTTTGGTCGATATATCAGACCTTGGTGATAATTATAGTGTAATCATGGCACTCATGCTTGTTTTCACATCACAGAATTTGTAGGTTATAAAGCAACTTTTAAGTAAATTTTTAGGTGTTAGTGGAACCATGATACTATAGAAACAGTTCCAGAATTTCCGTCAAGGCGGGTTCAAAAGTACATAAGCAAATAAATCAGTAAAAATTTAGTGAACAATAAATAAACATGTTTCAACTAAACACATTTCTGTATACACTATTTCGCTTCAAAATATAATGGTGAAATTGACGCACATAGTTTTTACCTTCTTCTGCACCATCTTGGTAATATTTTAGATCACTGATCTAAAGGCCACGAATGGATACGTGACCTATAGCAAACACCAAACTTTCGGCGAAAATGGCCGAACACAAAAAGACTTGATATGTTAAATGTCACACTGACGTATACGTCTTGTCATTTTTGTCTATGATATAAATGACATTTAACTTAATCTTGCCAGCTTAAAAAATATCTGTCTAAATAATTCTTCGAGATCATTGCTTGCTCCGAATGTTAACGATTGTGTAAATACAGCGATCAAAAACAATATAAGTTTATTTTGTTTACATCTTGTTTCAAGAAGATGGTATTTAGTAGCACAAATACGCATTATTGAGATTGAGACAGTAAAATAAAAAAGTTTTTGGTTTAACGATTTCAGAATGATATGAGCTCAGATTTTTTTGTGTATGTAAATTAAAAATAAATAGACAGTCTAGTAAATTTTAATTTGTACAATAGTTATATAAGTGTGGGTTCTTTTAAGCATATACATATAATATTAGATGAATTTTGGCGCCAACGCATAAGAAGAAACATCGAAGCATTGTTTCATTTTATGTAATGGTGTAAAAATGGTGATTTTCCGTGTTAATTTTGACTGTAACTAAATGACGAAAACAATGTATGACATTGGTTTCGTATGCAGAAATAACTTGACACACTGGCATATATTTTAATCCAGTGAGTCTATTATTTAAAAAATCGGTTAGAGGCCAAGATAACCTTTCTTGTGTACTATGCAAGTTTCTATTAAAAAGTGTTATAATAAGGTGGCGTAGTAAAAACAAGTGAGAAAAATAACGTATGTTTAATAAAGTTCCGCTACGTGAGCAAAATTCATCATGCTCATGCATACAGAACCTGCTCTCACGAACGAAGCTTAGAGGGTTTCCGGTCATCCTCCAACATGCGGACCCATCCCGTACTGTCAAGGACAGGTCTGTGTGTGTGCTACATACATACAATAACGTCTTTTTCCCTGAAGGGGTAGGCAGAGGCCATCAAACGCCCACGTGAGGCGAGCCTATTGCCGCTTACCGGAAATATTTGTGATTGCTAGAGATTTTTACCGGTATGGTTTTCCAGGATATTGCTAATTTAAACATAGCAAATACTAGTTAGTAGGTATCTAAGTTAAATTACGCCTATGCACCCACAATCATAGTTTAAGGTTTCTTGAGAAGTTAAGCTCAAGTTAAACAGAAAAGTTTTATTAAAGGTTTATTATAGGCTTCTGGAATACATGTCTTGTTATGTAGATTTATTGCTTTTCTTATCCGGATCAACTGTAATTTCTAAGAATACTCTGACTTCATATGTTAACTTCATTCTTAATTCTTCAGAAGCAGCACTAAGCACGCTTTCTAATTCCTTAAAAGCTTTCTTCGTGGCCTTTTTAGCTTTTCCACCGTGCACTGCCCACTCAATAAAATCAGAAAGAAAACTATGAAAACGATTGCTTCTTCCTTTACTAAATAAGAAATCCATATCTGATAATAGAACATTAAGAAGAAGAACATCATGCCCCTGTTTTCTTTCCTCATTTTCTGAAAACATTTTTGAGAGTCTTAACTCAGCTGTTTTCTTTACAGTTTCTAATACTTGATGTGTTGGAACTTTATCAACAAATGCCATGTCGTTTAATATAATTTGGAACTCATTGGTTGTAATTTCATTTAGACGAGAATAGAATGTTGTATCCAAGAGCTGTTCGTTAAAAGCTTTCATAAATTCTTTTGTTTTCTCTTTCGAAAGTCTTAGGACTCGATCGAGAACCGTTATTAAAGTTTTAGTACATTCAAATGTCTTTTGACAGATTTCATATTTTGCACATAATTTCTTTTGGTACGTAGTCTCAATCTCAATTATTCGCAGAACCACTTTATGGTTAATCTTCTTTTTAACCTCTTCTGCATTTTTATTGTTAATTCTTAAACTATCTGCTATGTAAGTGCTTGATTTACATTGAAACAATAAACTTATTTTCTTGATGACATTTATCCATGTGTAAACTATGTCGCTGCTTTGTTTGTCGTTAGCTTTTTTCAGGATTCTTTTTACATCTCTCAGAATACCCTTGAGCTGTTTAAAAATTGGTTCATGTTTTTGTCCGACGATCGTTTTAGTAGCTTCATTTAACTCAAATTCAACTGCGTGAGTCATTTCTGCGACATACGCGTTGATAAACGTGTGCTTCTCGCCCTTGCAGAAGTGAAGTTTGCTGCATAGTGCAGCTGTTTTTACGTCTAGCACTATGGCTGCTAGTTCCGTGTTGTCAGTCATGAGACGTCTACCACTTGTAGCATCATTGCTTCGGAAATAATATGTGATCGTATCCATAACCTCCTTTCCTAGGGTTAGCGCCCCTTGCATATTCACTTTGACTGCGTGCGACATGCATGCCATTGCTGAAACATATTTATGTACATTGTGAAAATGTAATATAATTTAAGCTATGTTAAAATGCTTCATGATTATTTGTCTCTGTTATTATTCCCAAAAAAAACTATTAAGTTAAAAGGGTCTCGAATGTAAGTGTTACTTAGGGTTTTACTGAGAGTCTAATACTCACCTAAAAAACAACTAAAATAACTATGAAACCACATCTTGTTAACCACGTTCTACGTTATTTTCCACATTTTAGTTTTCAGCAACTACAACGATACGTAACTGAGATTTTACAATTTTATGTGATTTAGTAGCTCATATAATGTTTATACCCCAGCCGAGTAGGTATTGAAAACCTGAAATTGATAGGTTCAGAATTAAATTGAAACAAGTACGGTATGCGTCGTTGTACGTCGTTTAAAATTTTATGGACCTACATTGTTATAATTTGGTTTAGATTTCAAATACGAATACATACATAGGGGACGACAGCGAATAAAAGATTTTGGAAAACCCCCCAGTAAAGTGGTACAAAGAAATGTATTTAAATACATATATGTCATTAAAAGACAGATTTGGATGTACATCTTAGGAGAAAACTGAGACACACCAAGAATTTTGGCGCCAACGCGAAAAAAGACACATTGCAGCAGTATTTTTTTTTCCAAAACCCGTGTACATTCGAGTATTTATTGTAAATATAGTGGATATATATCTATTTGTATACGTTGTCAAAGAACTTATGTCTTTTTGAACATAACTTCTTCAATAATTTATAGAATCAGGCGTTACTTTGCCCCCGCGCTACTATAATTTCCCCAAAAATCGAGAAACTATTCAATACGACACGTGTTTCGCCTTTACACAGGGCATTTTCAGGCAAGATAGGAGCGAAGGTAGATAGCCCTATAAAGTCTTCTTCTGAACCTAAGTCTACTCAATAGATAAGATTTTTTTAAATATCTTTGAGACATATAAATTTGCATAAAACCATATCGCCAGAAAATTGTTTCATCCTCTTTAGCATCAAAGAAATCGCGTTAAGTACGTTTACTCGGTAGAGTTTGCACGCCGCAATCTAGAATCGCTGGTCCCGTCCAACATTTCAGTGCCGGCAAATATTTTATTAGGGAGTAGTCACATTAGTTTTGCTTTTTATTGAACTTTGCGAGGTTGCCGTTTGCGTTTAGTTTATGAAACAGAATATAACAATTTGCACTTTAATATCGTGCTTCATTTAATAATTAACTTGATAGTTAAAAAATATTTCCAACTGACTTCTAAAAGAAAGAAAGATGTTCTCGATTCGATTGTATAATATTATTATTAGATATATTTTAACACTTGAGCTCCGTTATTTCCTTTTTTTGGCGTGGCATGGCGTGAAGTTATACCTGCACTGCACAAAGAAGTGATGGCAAGTACAGCCATCTAGGAAAAACTATAAATCAAACTTATAAAACGCCTGAATCAATAAATTCCTTTTTACTATATTCTATATAAATCAGTGAGGTTGAATGATACAAGACTAAAGGGCCTGTACTATATACGTGATACATTATACGACTAAGATCCTAGTCGTATAATGTATCACGTCCCTCTCGTCTCGTCACTCGACTCTATAAAATATATACTCAATGTGATGCTATACTTTGAGTTTGATGTTAAGACCTTAATTTAATGTATATAGGATCTGTTAGATTTTATGACCAATCGGTCATTTTATCGAGCTTTGATAATTTAATTATTTTGTAAGGTACCTTTTAAATTATTTTATACTGTCCACAATCGCAAAACGCTGACGAAGTTCACCCTCTACATAACTACAAAGGCAGAAAAGACGCTTTTAATGATGTTTATAAGTCGGAGGAAAACTAAGTTTCATATTGTGCTGTTTTATTTAGTTGCTTGGACATTGTAGGGTCTGCCTTTATTTGCACCAATTTTGAAAGGCTCGTATTATGTAGTATGTATGTATGTATGTAGGCTACTATGTAGTATCGATCCGGTGTATATTCATTAGGGTAAAACAATCCACCTTCACCTCCAAATAAAAGCATAGCTCCAGAAAATTGTTTCATCCTCTTTAGTATCAAAGAAATCGCATTAAGTACGTTTAAGTACGTTTTAGGGGCGGGCGGGGGTTTGTGTTATGAAAACGCATAATAGACGTTGTAACACAAAGACTCGCCTATTGTGCCATACATCTTATGTATGGCACTTTGGCATTGGTCTTGGGAGTAGCGCAGGTCGCCTAGATCCCCAAGGCAAGTCGAACTGATATCCTTCACGTGGTTGCTGCCTGTTATTGGTCAGATTCCTTAAGAAACTGACGTAACTGAAACAGTCCTGGCAAAAATTTTTTTGGTTTTATTGTATTTATGTATTCATTTTCTTTTATGCACCAAATCCCACCCGCCACCCCTTCCCTATCCTATTCCCGATACCACTAAGACTCAGTTCTTCGGATTCAGGCAGTGTCTAGAAGGGCGACCCGTCTGAACTATCCTGCCCTTCCTGCGCTATGACCTGCGCAGTGATCGCCGTACGGAAGGAGGAGGGAATCCTGGGAGGTTGAGCCAAGCAAGAGCGGTTAGTTGTTCTCTTCGCAAGGCAACACGCCCCTTTGGTCCTGAATTCTTCCTAAACGGTTGCTCTCCACAGTAGCCGCGTGGGGAGAAATGGTCTACGGCCCGTCAGAGGGTCGTGGCGAGGTGCGGGGAGAAAAGGTGATGGTCATGCTGAAGAGGCAAGTATGGGCGGGTTTCGTATGTGCCTGCTTAATGCGAGTCTCGGATGTCGCACCCTCTCACCCTCTTCCTGTTCCTATACTTACCGGGTATACCTGACGGACCGCGGTGCGGACGTCCCCAAATGTGCGGGCTCCAAGGAGGGTGGGTAGCCTGGTAAGTGAAGATACAATTTGTTTGAGCATGGATACAAATGACACACACGACAACAAACCACTGCCGAAGGGGAAACCTGGAGGCATAACTGCAAGCGGGAGAGCTACAGCAATTCCGGCGGGGGGGGAATCTAAGGGGAAACCTTTAGGGACCAACCCTTCCGGGAGAGCGAAGGCAATTCAGCGAGCAAGAACACTGCCGGAAGGGGAACCTTCTGACACACCTGCTAGCGGGAGAGCCTATGCAATTCCGGCGGCAGCCTCAACTACGGGGAAACCCAAAGAAGGGGCGTTTTCCGGGAGAGCTACGGCAATGCCGTGCACAGCTGTGGCAGAAGGGAAACTGGAGGGCAACACGCACAGTGGGAGAGCCTGCGCAATTCCGGCGACTTCAGTTTCCGGGAGAGCTACGGCAACACCACAGCTCGAAGGGAAACCTAAGAACATGGATGCAGGCGGGAGAACCTGTGCAATTCCGGCGGCCGCTGTACCTGAGGGGAAACCCAAGGGGGCAGCGGAATCCGGGAGAGCTATGGAAATTCCGCAAACACCAATGGTCGAAGGAAACCTTGAGGGCACGACACTGGTGGACTGGTCAGGCTTTTTCGAAGCCAGGATTACAAGTCAGGCAAATAAGCTCCCTTTTAAGGGGGCAAGTAAGTCGGCGGTAAAACTGGGGGAGGATCGCAGGATCAAGAAGCTGGAAAGACTCAGCCGAAAGAAGCTCAGACGGAAGATGGAGAAGGAGTCTGCAGCGCTGGAGGCAACACCGCAGGTGGAGTCACTTCCGTCAACGAGCAAGGAGCCAGTGAGGCGTACAGCTGAAACGGCACCCAGCAAAGAGACGGGGGTGACACCTTGGAAGGGCATGGGTGAGGCACGTATGAGAGGCAACGCGGAAGCTAAGAGGGCGAGACCGGACGAGACTTCGTCTCCCAAGGTCGAACCCAAAAAGCTGAAGCTCAGCCAATCACGCGGACCAAAGCCTACCTCCTACGCGGCCGCAGCGGCCTCTAAGCAATACGCAATTATCGAAATTGCTATAACAACACTCGATCGGCGGTTTATGTCACGGGAGATGGCGGCAAAGGTGGAAGTGCACATCGACCAACACATCGACGAGGTCGCGGTCAAAAACATTGATGGACCGGAATTTGATGGGCCACCAAGATTCGAAGCAGGCAGTCTTCGCCTTTTGTGCTCGTCAATGCTAATTTGGGTGACTTAAGATCCTGTATATATTACTCTAAAAATATCAATGCACAACCACTAATGGATTTCTGTTCCAGAGATCTAACAGCCATACAACTGCTTTTACAAGATAGCATGAGCACAAGTATCATTATCGCATCAGCCTACATGCCGGACGGAGAACCTGCCCCTCCGGAGGAGGTTACACGCTTGGTCCGACACTGTGAGAAGAACGCACTCGAGTTGATCATAGCTACAGATTCAAACGCCCACCACCATCTATGGGGTATGGAACAAAACAACAACAGAGGTATACAACTAGTTGACTTTTTACATACCACCAATTTAGAAATACTAAACAGAGGTAATGAACCTACCTTTGTCGGAAGACGAAGCAGGACCATTATCGACCTAACACTAGCAACGATACACGCAGCGAATAAGGTGTCCGATTGGCACGTGTCTGACGAGGCATCGTGCTCGGATCATAGATGGATTCGCTTCAATTTAAAGGTAACAACAATTATTCCAACACCTAGGAGATACCCTAGGAAAACAAACCAGCAGCAATACACACTATTACTTAAACAACGGGTCATACCTGCTTATGCCTGTGAGAACATTGCAGACCCCGAACAGCTGAACAAACAGGTAGATTCTCTTAACAAATCCATAATCAACTGCTATGAAGAAGCGTGCCCTCTAATCTGTCCCAAAGCATACATTTCTGATAAAGGTAGCTGGTGGGGACCAGAACTCGATAGACTCAGGTCCAAACTGAGGAAACGTTTCAACAGAGCAATGAACACGAGAGACGACAGGGACTGGGACTTATATAAAGAAACGAAGTCCTTATACAAAAAACGGATTAGATTCTGGAAAACATCGTCCTGGAGGAAATTCAGTGACGAAATTGTTACAAATTTGCAAGCCAACAGGGTAAGGAAAATCTTAGCGAAGCAAGGTTATCTTGAACTAGGGTATCTCAGACGAACTGATGGTACCATGTCGGATAATTTTGACGAAACCTATGACATCCTACTACGTACACATTATCCGGACTGTCAGGTAACAAACCCACATGACCAGAAATTATACGATGAAATCACAATAGCACCGACTGCGGATAGTAAGTCGATCGCTCGGGAGGTCGTGACACCTCAAAAGGTCAGGTGGGCTATAAACAGTTTTTCACCTTTCAAAGCAGCAGGCACAGATAACATTTTCCCTGCACTATTACAGTGGGGCATTGAATGCATCATCGAACAACTTACGAGCATTTTCCAAGCCTGCTTAACACTCCACTATACCCCGCTCGCCTGGCGAGAGGTCAAAGTAGTTTTCATTCCAAAACCAGGTAAAACAGATTATACTAACCCAAAATCATACAGGCCAATTAGTCTTACATCCTTCGTGCTTAAATGCCTGGAGAGACTGTGCGACAGACATCTGCGTGATGGTATACTACGCAGACACCCAATTCACCCAAACCAGCATGCGTACTGCGCTGGTAAGTCAACAGAATCAGCTCTACACCAAGTCATAGGTAAGATCGACTTTGCCCTACAAAATAAACTGGTTTGCTTGGGGGTCTTCATTGACATAGAAGGAGCCTTTGACAGGACCAATTACTCCAGCATTGAGATAGCACTGGCCAGACATCATGTCCCCAAAGCTCTCATCGACTGGATACTCAACATGCTGAGGTGTAGAATAGTGGAAGTGAGTGGGGCAGGAAACAAGCGTGCAATAGTCGCGAGAGGATGCCCTCAAGGTGGAGTACTGTCACCCCTACTGTGGAAGCTGGTCGTTGACGACTTACTCACCCAACTTAACTCCAGGTACTTCTACACGATAGGCTATGCAGATGATTTAGCTATTTTAATAAATGGCCAACTAACAAGCACCACATGTGACTTAATGCAAACTGCACTCAGGTTAGTGGAAAGATGGTGCAGAGAACATGACCTGAGCGTAAACCCAGGTAAGACGGAACTGGTCATGTTCACGAACAAACGTAACTTAGGGGATTTCCGTCTTCCCACTCTGTTTGGTACTTTTTTTTTTTTTTTTTTTTTGTTTTACGTCGGTAACAAAATGCATTTACGCACTGCCTTCCGGCCAAAGGGGGACCGAAAGGGGGTGTGGGACTCACCACCGGCAGACACGACCGCCGGCAGCAATACCCACTAAAAATCTTCCGACGACGCCCGCCGCTTGTTGAGAAAGAGGCCAGTACCTGGGTTGCAGCTTCTGACACCCCGCCTGCGGCCAACGTCCCCCGGACCAAAACCGGGAGGACCTCCTCAGAGAGGCGCAGTGGACGCGCCCCTCCTACCTCCCCCTGCGACCATAGCGTGTGTGGCCGACTTCCCGGAGGGTCCATGGTTAGACAGCAAGGGCCCCCTGCCCCCGCTGCCTAGACCCTCCTGGCGCTGCTGAGCGGGCCCTCCTGGCCTACCCGCAGCGCCCTCCATAGGTCCCTCTTAGTTTCCCCCCGGTAGTCAGTACTAAGGGCACCCAGAGTCGTCGGTCTCTGGGTGTTACCTTTTCCCTAGCGCCTCCTGCGCCCTACCGGGAGGTACTCAGCCCCCCCACCACGACAAGGTGGAGACCAGTCGGGGGGGACTCTGTTTGGTACTACCCTAACAATCTCAACTGATGTCAAGTACCTTGGGATCAGAATAGACAGCAAACTAAGTTGGAACAGCCACATTGAGGAAAAACTAAAAACTGCAAGCATCGTTCTATGGCAATGCCGCAGAATGATAGGTAAAAAATGGGGACTGTCCCCAAAAATCATTAGATGGCTTTACACTACTGTAATCCGACCTATGGTAAGTTACGGATCACTGGTATGGTGGCCCAGAACGAAACTAACGACTGGTATCAACAAACTACAAAGTTTCCAACGCCAGGTATGTTGTGCAATTACAGGCTGCATGAGAACCACGCCGACCACTGCCATGGAAGCCATGCTCAACATTCCGCCTCTTCACTTGTTTGTCCAACAAGAAGCGGCTCAATCAGCCTTAAGACTACAACAGCTCAAACTAGTAAGATTTCCGGCAGCTCAACATTTTCTGAACCTAATACAGGACTGGGCCAACACACAAATGGTGGAAGCCCCGTGCGACAGAATTGAGCCCGCCTTCATCTATGATAAAAAATACGACATACAACTCTCGGAAATGGATGACCCAGCAGAATTTCATAGGTCTCTGATCATCTATACGGACGGTTCGAAGACAAGTAAAGGTACAGGTTCGGGAGTCTTCTCTGACGACCTAAACATTAACATTGTGATGCCACTCGGTGAGCTCCATACTGTTTTCCAAGCGGAAAACGTGGGAGTGCTCATCGCGGCTAAGGCAATAGCAGACAGGAAGGTAACAGATAAACGTATTCTTATTCTTTCAAATAGCAAATCTGTTTTACAGGCTTTAAATCGTAGTATTACAAATTCTTGCCTCGTCAAAGAATGCCATACAATCCTAAACGAAGTAGGGCATGTCAATCAACTAATCCTCAAGTGGATTAAAGGACATAGTGGCAATAGGGGTAACGACATTGCGGATATTTTGGCAAAAAGAGGGTCCAACATCAAGCCATACGGCCCGGAACCAATCTTGCCACTACCCATAAACTGGCTTAAAAGCAGAATAAATGAACATACTTCGTACCTTCACAATATTCTCTGGGCAGGCCTGGAGGAATGCAGGCAAGCTAGACACGCACTACCGCGGATCGAACCACGGTTCTCCAAAATTTTGATGCAGCTTAAAAAACCTCATATGCGCCTGGTCACAAGTGCACTTACGGGTCATGGAAGTTTTAACAGACATCTTTTTAACATAGGTATAACAAACAGTCCTCTGTGCAGAGCATGCATGGAGACTGAGGAGACAGCCGCACACGTCTTGCTGGAATGCAGGGTGGTGGCCGATTGCCGGGCGAGGTTCCTGAAGACACCAGGCAGCCTTCCGGAAGCCTTCAGCGACGTTAAGGCGCTGATAGGTTTCCTGGAGGAACTGGGATGGCTGGAGTAATCCAGCTCTCACCCTCCTACGCAAAATGGACGCATTGACGTCTGATTGCGGAAAATGCCTGCACGACGAAGAAGAAGAAGGAAGTACGTTTACTCGGCTGAAACATGAAGGTTAATATTTTTGGAGTTACGTTAATCTACCTGAGTTTTAGGAACAAGTCACCATAACTTAATCAGAAATTTACATTACATTACAAAGTTACATTTCCATGACAGTAATGGCGCGGATGTCAGCCATCTTATGCATGCATTCGTCTTTAGTCCAATCTACAATTATAACACTGACTGATTCATACGCAATTATTGATTGCTCGTTGTATAAAGCAGACCTTCTTTGCATATTTATGTAGTTGTTTACTTTGTACCCACACATGCTGCCTTGACGTTGTTATACGTCGTCGTCGATCGTTGTGTTGATTTAAATGTAACTTGCAATACTGCCATACGCTCCGGGTCTGGTTTGTTTGTTTGTTCAGAAAAATGGAACGTTTGTCGCCGCGATGTGTTTACTGACGATAAATAAACATCCCCTGTACCTTGGTATAGCGGCAATATTTTACTTTGAAATTGATAGGCATCCCTGTCATCGTAGTTCGGTTTCTAGATTATTATTCAAAAATCAAATAATGAATAAGTAAACGTGATGGAAAGGCAGACCAGGGGCATCGCTGGCGCTTAGCGACCCTTTAAATACCATTATTGCTAAGCCCCATGTTGTAAGCTCTTGGGAAAACCTCCTCGCCAGAGCTCATTCCACAGCCCAATGGTACGCAGTAGAAAGATTATTTTAAAGAAGTGAGGATGAAATCCTTTTCAATGACGATGCGATTATCCTATTGGCCGTTAGCATCATTTTAAACCATCCCTCAGAACAAAGCCCGTTATACAAGCGTTAAGTTAAAACACAATAGGTAGAAAAATCTCTCCTTAGGCTCTATATTTATTAAGGCCTTATTTAGCATAACGTTTAGTATAGGTAGACGATGTTTTAAAAGTCTTGAAATCTACATTGACAAACTAGTGAAATTAACACAATATGAATTAGTCGAGTCTGCGTGCGTGAATTGATATTCACAAGCGCAAATTTTAAGATTCATGTAATAAATTTGCTGCTTTAAGTCGCTACGCCATCGTACTTAGTTAGTTTATATGTAATGTACCTACATGGCTCCCTTAATGTCTGCGCCTACATTTAATTATGTGAATGGTTGAATGAGATCCAGAAGTTAGCTCACATTGAAGAGGCTTTTAATTTGAGCACGGCTGATTAAAAAAGTTTGAATAGGTAAGGTGAGTGGTGAACACGAATGCAGGGACAGTATGGGCAAAGAGATACGGAGCGTAATGAGGTATTTCAGTCTTATCATATAATTAGGTTAAAATAAATTTCATTCCAGTCATATGATTTGGCTAAAACGTGAAAGTATAATTAACAGAACACCTACAGCGATTGCTTTTTGTAAATAAGGTAATTTATAAGTAATGTTATAATATTAATAGCCCCCTATATGAATTCCTCGCTGTGAGCAAATCTAGCTCAGGTTTAGTGAGTCTACTAAAGAATACGACTGCTATAGGTAACCATTTTTATATAAAAAAATATGTAATAAGGTATACAGTTCTGGTCTTATATATCTATTTTTATATCTTATGATAATGCATCATTATTATCTTAGTACTATACCAGTTGCCCTAGACTGATCTAACCAGATTTGGTTGAATTTCAGTGAAGTATTTCACCGAGCGATTGCCTTCTGACCCTGTGCAACCCAATCGCAAAAATTATTGTTTAAATTAAAAATCTTCGGATATATGAAGATCGACACTATTGCCTATTCATTAATCGTAGGAGTCATAGTCAGATTTCACATCCACATAACAAAATTTATTGACATGAAAGATATTTTCGCAGATAGCTATAAGTTCTGAATGATATATCGAAAATTGCGCAACCACAACTTCATTCATTAATATAGTTGTATTGATAAGACATTGTTGGAAAAAGAAATTACGTAATGACTTTTACGTGTTTCTTTGGCGGTGGTGCTATCTTACTTGTGAAATACTTTCCAAATACTATGTTCCAAAGAAAATTTATCATACACCTGTTTAGCCCGCTGACCTACATTTTTGATAAATAAACTTTTCATTGTATATAAATCTGACATTTTTTTAGGTGATTCATTCGTAGTAGGTAGTTCATTTACTTGACAAGTTTGTAAAAAAAATATTAAAATGTCAAGAAATCTGTTATTCCGCGTCGCTTTTGCATTCTGTTTAGTGTCGGTAAGTTTTGTCTCGTGTATTTAATATTAACGTACCACTGCTGGGCTTGAAGGCACATGTGTCTTGCTATAAGAACATTTCAAGTCCTCTAACATTGCTTCTAACTTTGCTAAACAACTACTAAACCTAGTAAAGTTGGGACAAATGGCTTGACGTGTCTTCAGAAGCATAAATGCGTTCAATAATAAATGACAAACAAAGGGTAATTCCGAAATTACCCACCGACGCTGCTTTAATGTTTAGGTGATCTATTCCTGAACTTCTTGTCTATTAGTAGTTATGTTAAGGTAAAAGACCCGCCGCATACTGGAACAAACGCTCCAGTATGCGCCGTTCGACGAAAATGATAATCGAGTCAGCCAGTATACCAGTAATTAATGACGAATTGAGCCTCTATTTACGGCGTCCCTAGAGAGGGGTTGTGCTCCATGATACCACTTCCTGATTTATATGAGCCATCAAATATAATTAATTAATTAATTTTACGACCCACATAAATCCAATAAATAAACTTAATTTTAATAGGTAATCAACTGCCGATTTAATTAAATTAAATAATCTGCAATCACTCTTCATTTTAAAGAACTTTGAGCTCTTAAAGTCTTTTGCAATGCTATTTTAAGATTTCACAGCCCTTGTAACTATCAAGAAAACATTACTAAGATCCTAGTCGTTAATCCAAGTTATGGTGTATGTTTTATACAAATCCATACAGTCGTTAACTGCTCTTTTGTCCTTATGGCTGCAGTTTCATTGCTATTCGTATCCATAATTTAAAACAGTTTAAAGGGTCGGCAACGCGCTGATGATTCCCTGGATTCAAGCATAACAAGCGTCTACAGGCTGCGTTGACTACTTTCCGACAGTTGGGCCACGTGCTTGTGTGCAACCTAAAAAAGCCAACAAAGGAATCCTTCGCAGATATTAAATTCTAAGTTTATTTTCTTTTTTTCAGAGCATCACAGCAGCTTGCATCTATAAGCAAGCAGGTGGATGCCCGAACTACGACGTGAGCTCAGGTGTGGTGACCTGCCCAGTGTCCTGCCCCAACTTATGTTCAGCGACAGGAACCAGCTCGCTCTGCAGTTGCGGGGCTCCCTCTTGCGGCTGCATCCTTGACACTGCCAACGTTTGCGCCTCGTGCATGCCAGAACCGTCCCCCATGTGCTCCTGCCTGGCTAGCCTCGACGTGCCTTGCAACTGCAACACTCAGAAGTCTTTTGTATACTACCCTGAAGTTCAGTACCCGTATACGGCGATTGAAATTAATCCCTTCTATTTCAGCACGTGTTACACATATTAAATAATGAATCAAATATAAATTTTACTTTTATTGAAATCCTGCGCCCTGTTATATTTTTTTAATACTTGATACGATTGTATGAATTAGGAATTTTAGATAATAGATCGCTTTTACTATTTATTATTAGACAGCCTTCGAGTATGTCGTACGTTGTCTATTGCGATGCCATTGCAACTCATGAGTTTGCTTGAAAGCATTTTACACATCCTTCTACTCAATGTATTTATTCATAGTCAGTTTATTCATAATGAACACTTAGAAAACCGAGTAGCGAAGAACAGATTTCATCATACCATTATATCTAAAGAACTTAATTACAATAATAAAATTCTCATGAAGACAAGTTATGCTTCTCAGGAAATTGTATACACTGCAGAAGGTAACGAGCAGGACACAAGCGAGGCAGCTAAGCCAGGAAAGTCATAAAGTCGTGCAATAAATCTGCTATGAGCCAGCGTCACATTAATAGGAGCGCTGCATCTCACTGTGCGCTCATCCGTTAAGTTCTTCAATTTACCTTTTTGACACACTGTCTGAAAGAATGTACAACTAAAAATTTCGAAAAAATTTACACAAAATTGGTTCTCTTGTACCCTAAGTCTGAAACAAATATTTGATATTATATTTATTAAAACAAACTTATCAATGTATTATATTCATCATTATTTATATGATAAAGTAAGTAAGGTGACTAACAGGCGACAAGCGGGGGCAGCTAAGCCAGGGAAGTTATAAAGTCAAGCAATGAATCTGCTATTAGAAGCAGCATCCCACTGTGCGCTCATCCGTTAAGTTATTCAACTTACGTCTTTGACAGAATTTCTGGAAGAATATTCTACATTAGAAAGACTAGAACAAATTAGGAACTATGTTGTATTCTGTAATCTGGGCCTTTTGTTTATTACAAGTTTGTTAAAATTACAAATAGAAGTTGATTTGCATATTTAAATTCAATTAAACAACTTGTTAATTATAATAAATATGTACAAAATACCTTTAGGGGCAGACAAAAAACACTTTGCAAAAAATAAGACTATATGGCAGATAAATATGCTTAGGATTAAACTGCCGTTTCATACAGGCTATTCTAATATGAATGACTTCAAAAATGAATATTGTTAAAGTTATATTATATTGCATTGTATAACTTCACAGACAAATAAAGATTGTAATTCAAGTACCAAACCAATGGATATTTTAAAAGAGCATAGCCTGTGAGTTACTTGCCAGTTCTTCTTACAGAGCGGTGGCTCGGAACTGGCGCTTAGATTCACTTACACATCATTATTTTTTGTTTTTAAATTGTTGTGTTGCATGTAAGTGAATCTAAACTTAGTGATTTCAGTGTAATAATATTTCGATTGTTTTTTTTATATGTAATTATGACGTTTTCAAGTACTATGTATAATAGTTTATGAAATAAATAATTTTTGACTTTGACTTGACAAATCAAGATTTAAGTATAAAATGCATGAACATGAAGTATTGCCAATGTGATCAATTTTGAAAAGTTTTTTTTTATTTATGATATTACAGGCCAGCTGTAGAGTATTATTTAATATAAACTCACCAAGAGGTTAACGACGCCTTTAAAGTTTGCAAGAACGACGATATTATTGATATAATTTGAATAAAACTTCCTAGTAGTGTGTCACAAAGCGTTACAAAGATGCTCCTTTGTTGGATTGTCTAATATTCCTTCGCTCGGGAGCAACCAGCAGGTAATCCTAAGCAGCCAGACAAATTGGTACCTGTCCCAACTATACATCCTAGAATACCAGAGATAAAAGGTCAGAAAAGTCCTAGTACTTTTCATAGTTGCAAGTTTTTCAAGTTTCGTAATAATAATTTGTTTCTTCTGAAGAACTGGAACAAATACTTACTGACATATTACATAACCCATTTCAGGTCGGTCTGTGATATATGTGTCGATATGACTTTATTTGTTTTATTTATTGCTACATTAGATATAGAAGCTCAGATAGACGAATAATTAAAGCAAGAATAGCACATGATTGCTACGGTCACGTTTTCAACGTGAGCAGATCTGTCACGTAGCGATACGATCCACGGTAACTTACACGGTAAAATTAACTATCGATTGTCAAGTATACAGCATACAGGGCATACTTGTAACAATATGTGTTCCATGTACCTACATACACCCTGCCTCAGGTCAGCCGCTGCCACCGTGTACTTCCATCGTCCCGGTCTTTCTTCTAGTGAAGAGCAATACGCTCTCTCAAAGAAAGGCACATAGACTATGACTTCGCCTTGTCGAAAGGATGGGATTAGACCGGAGGGCTGTTATGATATATTTGTGACGCCCAGCTAGATGACGATCGTTTGGTTTGGAGTTAACCCGCTTGGAGTAAACCAGTTTGCAGCGGGAGACGGTATAGGACCGGGACGACAAGAAAACGTTTTATATCGGATGCCCAGGTACTCTTAGAGTTGCTAGGCCATCAGAATAAGTAGGTAGTAGGTAAGTATTACGCTCCCTACAGCACATAATCTATTAAATGGAGAGCGACGCGAAATGAAATTATGTGGTAAGTAACTCAAAGAACCAAAAAATAACAGCATAGTTGATACTTTCATGTTTTCTATTGTTTTAAGTAGAGAGAGTAATTACAATTTTGATGTAGGAGACGAAGCTAACATATTCTCAAGTGTTTTGTAAAGGGCTCTTTGTCCCACACTTGTATGAGGTTGCCGTACCGACTAATTAAATATCAAAGGCTCGGCAGTCAAGACTCCTAGTACCCACTTTATACATAATTTACAATTTGGTATTTTTATTCCCGTAGAGGATTGATCTATAAAAAAATTACGGAAAACCGCCGAGATCATGTCAGTTTTCAATCAAAACGACAAAAGAACTGCTTTGAAGACAGGAGTATAATGCCACAGACAGATACACAGTCAGACAGATACAACAGTCATACAGACATGTCAAACTTACAATACCCCTCTTTTTGGTCGGGGCTCATGGGCGTTGAAATGCTTAACAATATGTTTTTCGTAAAAGATTACAGTGCCTATAGCAGCTAAATAATACATATTACCTACAGTACAAAACATTAGTGCCAAGGCTATCAATTTTATATTTAGGTTTGCTTAATGTTCTTTTATACTTTAAATCTTAGTGCCTTTTACCACTGGTACCTAAGTAGGCATAAAAATTTTGTTAAATAAAAAGTATAAACACTTAAAAAAGTTTGAAAATTCTCTTGTCATAATTAATTATTTCGGTTTCAGTGGTTTAGGACGGGTCGGACTCTTTTTTGTCGATGACGATGTTGAATGAAAGTAAAGTAACGAGACAAGAAGGTAAGGTTAGCAAATTATTCTTGTTGTAATGATATTATTTTAATAATACATACATAATATCTCGCCTGTTTCCCCAAAGGGGTAGGCAGAGGCATATTTATTATACGCCCTCATTTCGCTATTTATTTTATATTGTTGGTTCCACGTAATAGGTGGCAAACCTATTGCCGCTTACCGGGAACTTTTACGTTGGCGGAGGCGGCGGTGTGTGTTTATCTCCTGTTAGAAGTTTTCATTAGTAGGTAATAATGGTTTAAAGTAACAATGGTCTTTCTTCCGCAATAATGAACTTGAAAACAGTCATGTATTTAAGTTCTGACATTATTTAATTTCGTAAAATCTTTTAAAAACACTAAGAACAATGGCCCCGCGCTTGTATAGTGACTTTCTATCAAGTTAACTGCATACGTGAAATGTGACAACTTTTTTTTGCTAACCTTAGCACAAGAGTGTCAAAATAATGTTGAAATTTAAATTTGATCGCAAACTCACAGATGAAGTATACAATGGCTCTCCCCCCCCACCAGACTCCACAAAGGGCCGGGTCCATTCAATCTGTTTACTCGATCGTTTCGTAAACGCACGTTTCAGATATTGCTTGTTAAGGGGATTAGGGATATTGGCGTTCTGTGCCTCAACTTAGGGAGATTGATTAGAATAAGTTCGAATCTTTCTTTTGTGCAATATTTATTTAGAAATGTGGCGCGGCGGCTGGATATGTTTAATGAGTTGTAAGTAAAATTTTACCTTTAACAAAAATATTTACCATGCCACTAAGTATAGTAAAATATGTTATACCTACGGCAGAATTTTACATCTGATTAACTTTACACTTTAAGTATTGATTGACGCATAACGCCCACAATTGCCATGAATTAAATATAATTTGGCATGCTCTTGAATTATAAGCAATAAAAGCATTTATTTCTTTCATACACTTTCCAAAAAGATTTCCTAATATCCAATGGCCTCGGAAAACCAATATTGTCTGAAATGATGCCTTTTATTAACGTTAGAAGCTGACGTTAATTAAAGAATAATCAAGCTGCGGATTGCAGTGCAGGAAAACTTCTGAACAAACGGTAGACAAGCAATTTTCTTTCGGTGTAAGCATTCATTTGCGTTGTCTCAATTGAATTAAAAACTGGCGATTGCGAGCGCGAGGGCTCATTCACGCAGCGAAAGCTTTTGTTAAGAGACAAATTCAGTTCTTTTATAATTTAATATTCTTTGAGAGAATTCGAGACAATATTTGAGCACTTGACGCAGGCAATTCGATCACCTTTTTTGTCTTCGCGAAAAAATGAAGTATTCCAATTCTATTTTTGGTTCATTTAAAATACTTTATGGCTAATTTAGGCTTTCGGATTAGAGACTCCATTTTACTTTGTTGCTTAAGATTACTCATAGAATATTTTATTGAAACACTTCTACGAGTAAGTTAAGGTTTAATTACAAAAGTGTTAATCCCGAAAATCAGACACATTCGTATTCATACACGCCTGTTTTCCCGAAGGGGTAGGCAGAGTCATATTAATACCACGTAGTAGGTGGCGAACCTATTGCCGCTTATCAGGCACTGTTTTGTTCGCCAGAGCCTCGTACGTTGATCGGCAGGTGCACCACTTGCAGGTGAGGTTGGCTTGGGCTCCTTAGGTCTTGTTAGGATCCCTATGCACCCCGAATCTGTGAATTTGTTACCATTTTCCTCAAAACCTTTTTTAAAGATTCTCAAGATAACTCGCTAGATTCAATTATTATTATCACTTCGGCCTTCGTTGTTTCTCTCTATTGAAATCCTAGGAATGTGTCAAAAATTACAGGAATATAGAATGATAGTAACATAAGCCGTGTTCAATATAACGAGACCAATGATGAGACTAACAAGACGTTTATCTTACAGAAAGTGTCATACCTGCCAATAATCAGTACGTACAATACGATAATGATACAACACGATATGCATTAGTGAAGTACCCTGCATTTTCTTTAGAAACATCATTTATTAATAAAAAAGTCTTATATGCTCAGTAATTTCGCACGCACTTCTCAAACTGGAACACAGTTTTGGAGTCCCTTACTTCGAACCCACTTTGTTTTAAGGACGGAAAATCGGCTAATGACAGCCTCTCACAATCACAACATCACAACTTAGGTAGAACTATTGAGAATAGAAGATTATTACGCGTTGTGGTCGAATAAGCTCTTTGGTATTATCTACCGTACCGTAACTTGTAAGTTGTGTACCAATTATGTTTTAAATAAATAAATGTCATAATTTATCCCAAAAATGCCTTCAAAGAAAAGGTTATGAATTTATATGTAAAAATATGTTGCACAAATCGCACGCTGAGAACTAAAGTGACCGATTCCAAATTTTTGGTGAAATGAGTTAAATATATTAAATGACACAAAAAAGTATACTGTATTTAAGGTAGAAAAGTCCAATAATGTTATACAAACGTTTTTTTTTATCTTAAAGTTAATATAATAAAATATGATTGAAGAATTTGAAGAATATCGTCAATGAGACCACGGATTTTCGTCTCTATCCAAAAATTTTAAATTTTGTAATGGGTCACTTTCATTCTCAGCGTGCGAATTGTCCTTCCGAAATCGGCATTGTGCTTAATTTACTAGCTGAGCAACACAATGATATCTGTCAACAACAGACTTCGAGAACAACTATTTACCAGGTTTGCTGTCCGCCCTGTTGAGCCCTGTTTTTGACAGTGTCTTATTGAATTGTGTAACAGAAAATCTACCTACGATAGTGATATTTCGAATCGACAAAACAACCTTCAGTATGAGTTTGGCGCACATAGTCCAAAGGATGCGCATAATTAACACAAAATTTAAAGTGGTGTTTATTTTTTCTAACCAGTAAAAATGGCTCTTTTATTAATATCCGCGAATGTGTGCTTTTAGTATTTTGCGCTTTCCATAATATTGTCCTGAAAGCATCGATATATCTATTATTTCCTTAATATATAGTTTTAGTGATAAATACCACACGATTGTACAAATTACTAAAAGTAAGTTCCAAAATATAGAGAATATCTCTCGCGAGCTTCATATTGTTTTCCATTTGTGCCTTCTATAATGCCTTCCTCATACTCTCGAATCCTTCCATTTCATTTCGCCGTTGTTCAGAGTCTGTTCAACAGGTTGCTTGGCAATTGCTGTATCGCAGAAATGTTAACGGTTAAGTACTGAATGAATATCCCGTGTTAATTACATGAAATAAATTAGGCATTGCAGAGGCTAATCCTTCTTGTCATTCCTTGGGCGCTTCAAAATTTACTGACTATGTGCACTCCTTACAATTTGACCTCATCAATTCTGATCAAAATATTAACATATCTTTAAATTAGTACTCCAGATACTATATTATTCAGTTACGCAACTAGAAAGGCATAATAATAACTATGAACTGAGTACGCATGTAAGGACGGACTCGTCAAATTTTAATGAAATTCCCCACCCGAACTAAACAGGATTTACTTAACCCCTAAATTTAATCTTTTGTATATGGTAACTTTGTTCTAACTTTCCGTAGCGCACAATAGATATCATCAATTTCAGCTGGCTTTTAGCTTTATTTACTTGACCTCAACTCCTGTCAAACTCTGTCTAAACTCTTGGCATTATTCTGGCTGGATTTGGGTAGCGGATTGCCGGTTCTGGCAAATAGTTTTGCTTTGAATAAAGTGTTGGCCTATTTGGCGTGACCCTATTAAATTTATAATTTATTATTATTCATACCTAAATAAAAAAGGCTGACGATATGTAAATAGGAAAGAAAAGAACAAATCATCGATTTCAATCATTTATTTTTCAAACAAATTACTGAATACTGACTATTATTAGGACAAACATTAAGTAGGTAAAATATTTTCTTTCGTTTATGTTTAGTACAAGAATAAGGTGCTTATTAAGCCATTTATGTGTACAGCAGAAATTACATAGGTCTCACTTTATTATGCAGAATGTTGCATTGAAATAAAATAAAAAAACATTTCGGTTTCATAATTACCTAATTTACAATATGATTATGTAACCTAAAATTTTAATATTTGGTTCCAAAAAGTAGATATTTTAACATCATTCTCAATAACTAGTGCACTTATTTAATTTTGGAAACAATATTTAGTATTTTTTAACATAATTGGCACAGAGATCGTATTCTTAAGATAATAAATATTATTCTAATGATTTACTGATAAATTTGAACAGTTCTTTTTTATTTTATTTAACAAATATTATATTTTTTCTACAACAATCTACAATATGCGGATAAATGGAAAAAAAACAATTAAAAGTTTTGATTAACAGTGATCGGACAAGGCAGAGTATTATTTATTCTGTTCCGAACAGCGTTTACATTTAGTTTCACTAAACAAATACATAAAACGAACTGCTAAGTTAAAATTTTATGATTTTAACAATATGTTTAAAGCACGTCAACATTTTAAATATCGAAGCGGTTAAAAATATAAAATATTTTTCGTAATATAAGGTAGTACTTAAAATCAGTCGTGCGAAAGTTAGTTCTTTATTTCAAGCGTCCCTAACTGTTTTCTATTGATTTACATATAAAATTAAATAATAACTATTTACATTAATATCGCTTTAACAATCACTTGATGAGTGGTATATATTTTTAATACAAAAAGGGATTGCTGTTGTGCCTTTCTTTAGGTTAAAATTTTTAAACGGTGTTTAAACAAAATCCAAGAGTGCAGTAAAGTTTTAATTTGACTTTCGAAATCTTTGAACCATTTTTTGCTAATCACTAAAGCCCGCTGAAATTTACACGCACTTGTACAGGAAAAATGGTCTTTTATGACGCTTATGGTACTTGTAAGTCAATAGAAAACCGTGAATATTTTTAATAATTTCAAAACTTATCTATCTTAATAACAAGAACAAAAAGCTATTACAATCAACGCTTATTAAGAAACTATTTACAATAGCACAGGTATCAAGAATAGAGTATCATTATCAATAATAGTTTGCCTTAGACGTGTAAAGCTGTTAGGTACAACCCTATTTAATTTGAAATGTTAATATTAAAGACTAAATGCGAGTGATACGTCGTGACACTTTTTTTTAAGTTAGTCACGTTGTCGTAAAGACATTTGAAACTTTGTTTCTGATCACACGTAGTATTAATTAAAGGAACTCCTACAAAGTCGTTCAGGCGTAGCTCTGCGCGTGTTCCAGTGGTATGTTCGACAATTTACCCTTGTCGACCCAGTTCTTTAATCTCCCCCGCAGTTCCTCTAGACTCTTCGATTTTGCTTTATTTATTCTCTTATACTTAACGTCTTTTGGCTTCGTCACGTTTCTATGATTCGACATGACTCGGTTGTATGTCACCACGTGATTCGTTTTAGATTCCTTGTCTCCTTCATCGCTCTCTGCGTTGGAAGTCGCTTCCTCATCGGAGTCGTTCGCTGGAGTCATTCTCTTTGGCACGTAACTGTAAGACCAGATGTTCTTTCCGGTCTTAGCTTTTGTTTCCTTCTCATTATCAATACTTTTAACTTCACCTGTGAGCACGACACTTCTCATTCTAAAGTTATCGCGTCTTTGAGAGAGTAGAGTCGTTTCTTTACATTTCTCTTCATCAGTTTTGTTTGCGTATTTTAATTCTTTCTCAGTGCTACTCTGAGCGCTTAATCCTTTCGTCGAATCTCCATCAGCTTCTTCCTCTACACTGTAAACAGTTTCTAAAATCTCAGGTCGTCGCAAGAAACCGTTGGGGCGTCTCACAATATTGTACTTTAAATTTGGATCTATCGCGTCTGATATAGACCTTACAATAGTGACACTGTCAGGGTTGGCAGATCGGAACCTCGGTATATGGGGAAGGTTGCTACAATCAGAATCAACGTCTTCCATAATTACGGCCGAATCTGAGTCGTTTAGGGAATCGAAGTCGCCGGTAATATGTGTATCTTGGAGCATGTCTCTGAAGTCTGGGATTGTTTGTGCGGTTTCAATCCCATTGTCTAGTAGTTTGGCCTGCAACGACTCGATGACCTTCTGTTGTTTCATGATGATAGTTTCCCTGATGGCAAGCATGCTGGTGATTTCTTTCTGTTTGCGAACGAGGCGTGATTCGAAGAGCAATAGCTGGCTAGACAGGGACTTGAGTTGTTCTGCTTTTTCTCGCTGCAGACGACACACGAGCTCTTCCTGTGTGCGTTGGGCTCGCCTCCATGTTAGCAACTGATGGGCTTGTGCTCGGTACTTCATTCTTAGATCCCTGAAAGTAAAAGTATAAAATAAATTAGAAAATATTGATAGTCTCTTTTCTCGAGTCTACAGCGGGGCGCAAAGCGGCATTTGCACAGGAAAACTTTCATTGTTGTATTGATTTATAGGATTACTTATAAAGGACGTGAAAGGGTTTTTAGAAGGTCGGCAACGCTCTAGTGATGTCGCTGGTTTTGCATGCGTCCATACGCTGCAGTCACCACTATCCATCAGGTGGACCGCATGCTTGAGTGCCACTATGTGGTACAATTCAACATAATATTTTTTTATCTACACAAACAAAAATGTATCATAAAAGTGAAAGACTAGTGTTCGGTTTCGATTTACAAATATTTTGAAGGTTTTTGTTTGTAGTTATTCTTAAATGATGCTATATAAATCAAATCTAATCAAAATTTACATGAAATTTTTACCTGATGGTTCTCCTAGCTTCGTCCAAGGTGTGGGCCTCCAGAGGATCGGTAAGAGAAGCCGCAAGGGACACATCTGGCTCCGTGGGGCTGTTCAGAGCGGACTCACTGCGACTGTGGACAAAACATTAAGGATCAATTATTTACTTCGTACAACAAAAAGTACACAAGTACAGTTGTGTTTAAGTACAAAAAGTACAGTTGGGTTTAATGTTTTATGCACCTCGGTAAAAATTTGTACTAGTTCTTTTTGCAGGAAACATAACAAGTATGCAACTGAGTACTTACAAAAAAATAGATTAAACTAAGGAACATGTAGGTTGTTGGTATTGCAGATGGGTTATTTCGTTTTTATGGGTTTTCTAACCAGGAAGCAGCATTGGGTGATGAACAGTTTAGTTAGGGAATTTCCCGTGACATGGTTGTAAATTAAGGGACGAACATTTTATTGATATTCACTGGATACTTTGAGCTTTATAAGGTCCGAGGCCACATCCTTATTTCCAACAACTACTTACTTTAAACGTTTCTATCCATAAAAGAATGTAGGCATATCAGTTAACACAAACGTTTACGTACATTATATATTACTGAACGAGGGATCTCGAAATGTATGTTGTTAATGTACCGCAAGATACATACATATGTACATACTGCGTACCGGTATGAAGTAACCAAGTCAAAGTCAAGAAATTTCAATCAGACGCATAACATCGGGATGCTTGCTTGATTGCTCGAATTGCCTGAGTTAATAATCGCCACTTTGATTTTTGTCCACTAATGTTTATTTGAGTTAATTTGTTTATTTATTGTATTTACTTTTTCATGTCGGCTAACAGATATAAGTAATCCAAAGCGCCGGCAAGTCTTATAGATAAATGATAATTAATAACAAAACATAATCAACATACCTACTTACATAAAATGTCAAGCCAATAGAAATACAATGTTTTGATAAATTTGAAAATAAAAACAAATGGGAGCTTTTTATTATTTTGTTATGTCATCATCATTTTAGCCTCTACAAAAGATAACATTCTATTGGGGAGGCCAATGTCAATCACCACGTTGGGCAGGCGGGTTGGCATCGCATTTCAAGCCAGTACACAGGATGACGATGCTGCCCATCATCCGGTAAGATTATTCTTTGTCGACTCGTATGTCATATTTGTTGGCTGAAGTTAAGCAGGAGTCACTTAGTCTTGCTCGATTATTATTTGCTCAAGCTCCTGACCGAAGCGAATGGGCGCGATAGTTTTAAAGTTATCTTGAGTTATGTTGCAGTCCATTGAAGCCGAAATTTTGCATATCCTTTGAGCATATTATATAATATTCTACATTCAGAAAAGTAGACAAAAGGTTAAACAGGTCACAGATATCACAGACTGGTAGACGGCGATGACAGGACAAAGATAATCGCGATGCGCTGGAAGGTCGGGAAAAACATGATTTACATAACAAGCTTTATTTAATCATGAAGAGCCTCTTTGAATATATTTTGGTTAGGCAATAATTTTGACTACACTCGAAAAACTTTGCCTTTTTTATAACACGGGGATATGTTCCTTTTGTCTCGTTTTGAGAAGACAATATTTGTGTGTCTGTCAAACTGACCTACGGACTAATATTATTTATTATCTTAGCTTTTTGATTACAGTGATAGGTAGTTAGGTGAAATATTTTCGAACTTTACAAAACACTACTTATTATTTCAACTTGACAACACATTTAGTAAGCATATACTATATAGCGGCTTTTACTTACGTTAAGTTAGTAATTTTAAATCAGCCGCGTAATATCGTTGATGGTGTTTGCTTGGTTACTCGAGTTGCCAGCACTTTGATCTTGCTCTACTCATGTAACAACATCATATTACACTGGATGTATCCGTTTTTATTACTAGTATACGGTGGCCTTTATCATTTAATTAAACATACAGCCCACCTGGAGTGAAGTGGTCAGCGCAGCCTATGAATGTTTGCAACAGCAGGGGTGTAATTGCGAGTTGCTGATCCCCTAAAAACATTGAAAACCCTCATGCTTTCTAATATACTCCATCGTTAAAGCCTCGACAGGGTAAATCTTGTTTGTTTAAGCAATAGGAAGTCTTTATTACTTGTTTATGTATAAGAACGTGGAGCAAAAGTCACGTCACAATGGTGAGGAAAAGGGGCTGTAGGACAACGCTAATCACTAATATCTTAGCATTATCCTGGTTTTCCTAGACTTAAACTTAGGGCCCACGGTCTGCTAACTGGTTTTGGCTGAATTTTAGTTATTATCTAGAGCGACTGCGGACTGACCTCCGCAATACAGAGGGCAACCTCATTCTAAAGTTAAACCAATCGTTAGGATGTTAGAAGGTACTGACTTCCTAATAATGGCTGCCATTGCTGTTTATGACAGCCGGGACCAATAGCTGACATGCTTTTCGAGGCACGGAGCAAGCGATAATTACACACATAACTTCGAAAAGTCATAGGTGCTCCAGCAGGGTTTGAACCCGAGACTCTCTTAATTTGAAGGCTGTGGGTCTCGCCACTGGACTATCGCCGCTCTCGCTACAACGCTAACCACTGTATGTGCAATTCACAACACACAGTTAATCCTAAAGTGCTTCCAAATAAGAATAGTTCGACTTGAATGTAAAAAAAGCACGAGAAACCACGCAGGCTTTTCATATAAAATTCATAGTAGCATAGGTACTTTATAAATGTTTTTTACTGTATATTTTAAAAACAATGTTGTGGAAATTGTTTTTTCATAGACACGTCATATTTGCGTTCAGCATTCAGATATACTAAACAATGCACATAAAATCTAAAAGCTACTAGTAAAGCGGTTAGTGCACTTCAAGGTTTCTGTATTGCGATAAAAATACCTGCATTACTATGTGTACGGTTAGGTATCTCGATATAGCGAATGGCATAATAAGATATATTTTCAAGTGCCGTGAAGTGAAGACATTCTTGGCAAAGTGCGAATATATGTAAAGTTATATGTCGACTTCTTGTGAGTGGAAGTATTAGCAAGGATTTGAATGTTCAATATCCTTAGAGCTTTCGAAGTCATTTCTGAATCGTTATTGCAGAATTACTTATTTAAGTTACGTTATTATTTTACATCAGTCTAACGAAAATTAATGTGATGGAAGGCGACTAATGGCGGGAGGCAGAAGTTTCGAAAGCGATTTAAACTAACACACATTCAAAAATGTATGTCTAGTGTCGGTTTATTATCTTCCAGTACACTAGTCGCAAGTAACGTAACCAGGCAAATTTTATTTAATTAACGTAGATTAAATCCATCACAAAAAAGATCATTAAACACACTATTCATATTTACGTTTCATTGTAAAGTAGGCAGGCACACTATTTACGTACCTATTTGGCAACGGATCTGTTTTATAAATCTTCTAAAGAATTATTATTTTTATAAAAGGATGCCGAACTTTTCTTTGCCGGTCTATCAGCTTGTAGACACGGCCAAATACCGAACTCTTTGGCCATGTATACCTATTTGTATTGTATCGAACATAAATGGTAAATGGTATAAATAGTATAACTCTTTCATTCTATTTCATATAAGGTAAGGGTCTATCATTCTCTTTTTAGGCAGATAATGTTCTTTTTTTATAGTTTTAACTATGTTTTAGCACCAAGTGAGCTAACAAAATGTAAACGTTTATTAATAAACAGACCGACTCCCTTGGACACGGTAGATAGCTGGTTGTTGCTGACAGTTGGTTAGAGCAACGGTACGGATCGCATAGGTGGTTCAAACCCCACCCGGTGTCAGTTGATTATTCGAATTTATAATCAAATGTTTAGACATTCATTAATATTATTAGTCTTTACTACGGTTATGGTAATTCAAGCTCAATGTAACTACTCTGTTACGTTGTTTTAAGATCTAAAGTAACATTAAATATATAGCAATTGACTAATAGGTAATTGCGAGACTTGCAAGACTATTTCTGGAAGACCAAGACCTAAGTCTCGTCATGTTCTTGAATTTGGACAACACTAGCAGTGATAATTGTCTGGCAATGTTCAGTGAGTCAATTAGCTGTAATATAGGTGCAACCACTCTTTGAACTCATTAAGTAGTTACGTTCCTGCTTTTGGCCTTTTTTATTTCATATCTTAATTTTTTAGTATCAATTTATCAATAACTTATTTTAGCAAGAATAAGTTTTTTAATAGAGAACATATTATCGATATATACTTTATACAATTTAAAATTTATTATAAGTTCAAATACGTACGTAGGTATAAAATTTTCTTCATTCAACTACAGGCTAAAACAAGCATCTACATAAATGGAAAGTTGTAGCATAGTTAACTCAATTATGGATTTCTTTACATTTTAGTCCTTTAAGAACTAGATGTGCGACATATTGAATGCTCCCATGTCTCAATCGAGGCTAGCTCAGAGACTAGCAAGACTCTGTTCATTACTCTCCCGTTAAAAATAACCAAAGAAGTAATATGTCGGTATGAGTTTTTATTGCACTATTAAGCTAAGTGGAATACTGTATAAAACTAAAACCCGTCTTAAAGCGTTCCTTTTTTATCTTTTACAACCAATTACTAATAATTTACTTCAAACCAATTGGAATTTATCGCAACATTGTGGGTTCCATAAAAACAGCATGATCCCAGCCTTTATAACCAAAGTTGACGGAACAGTTATTGTTCACATATCTAGGAGTTGACTATCTGGATGCTTATCTCGGTCTAGAATAGGTTTAATGATGTCTAGTTGCCTTATAAGTCAGCAGAACCCGTATGAAGATTACACGGTGTTGAGACAACAGGATGCCAATTCTGCTTACTGAATTTGAAATTATAATAATGTACGAAGAATACAACAAGCTATTTCACAGAAAATTCCAAATGATTCTTAGACGGACTATATCATTAAAATTAAAATTTTGTAATATTTTCAATATTTTATAATAAGTCTACCGCCAATGAATTATTGGTTAATGATCACGGAATAAATACTGGAAAGCATCTCTAAGTAAATCATTACAATAGCAATCAATATTGGCTATATAAAATTAAGCAAAAATAATTATTGAGTACCATACATCATTTTTATTTAAAATTTACGTAAGGAGTAGTTGTAATGAAAATAAATAAATGTTCTTGGACATCTCACTCAGCGCTTCTTGCCCTAAGCAATGCAAAGCATGTACTATGAGTACCTGCCTGCTCGACAATGGATACAATAGAAAAAATTTAAAACACATATTATATTGAACTTCTAATATTATGTTTTAATAATGAACCAATTTTAAGAGTCATAACAAAAGTTATCGGTTTTATCAAACATCACTACTACATTTTTGTACCAAGTTTATTTTCTTGCACATTTTAGTAGGATTAACCCTTTAGGTCGACTAGCGAAATATAAATGGGCAAAAAGCTTCGTGTGGCAGGGACGCGAAATTGAAGATATGAAGTCGCTTTAGGCCAAGCACCGATGCGGCGCATGCACGTGGTAGCACCGAGTGTTAAAACTAAGTTACAGGCGGCAGCGATTTATTTTAGACAGTTTATGAGTTGTTAAGATGATCTGGTTTTAAAAGAAAGAACACTTAAATCCAATTCACAATTCAACCCCTTCTTTAATAATGGAATAAAATGACAGAAAAACATATATTGCAATCTAAATAACAATTGCGATTTAAGTAATAAATAGTTAAAAAATTGTAAAGGGAAGGTAGTAAAATGATGTAAAAAGTTCTCAGCCACACGTACTGCATTTCCTGCAGCAATTATGAGCTCGGACCGCGTGCAGGTGTCAGGGCACGCAGGGCAGGATATAAGGTGGAGCATGGTTTGGGGAAAGAAACCACACCGACATGAAAGTTCGTTATTGAAACCCCACCTGAATCGACTATATTTATAACGGCCGACCTGAGACCGGAGTCTGTTTAAAGACTTCCAGATCGACCATGACAAATCATATCTAGGCGGGAAACTCTCCGAGGGTGGCAAAAAGAAGTCCTTCGGGGCAAAATCTTCAAGACACAAAATTCTTTATAAGACATTTTAGTTATATAAGAGTTATTCATTTTATAAGACGTTTTGGTTAAACCACTTTTAAATTGAGTAAAAGATACTAACAATACTTAATTTAGTAATACAGAGTTTACAAGTATACTCGGCGCAATATCTCGCTGCACGGTGGGTCATACAAGCGTGCTCGATACAAGCACAACACTGCTCAAATATATTTTATGACACCGCGTGCAGCGATATCTTGCGACTAATAGTATAATGTCATACTATATCTCACTTAAAAAGTCTTGTGACCCAAGAATATAACTTTTACTTGACGCTTAAGTGACAAAAGTCTTAAACACAATGTAGTTATTAGCCGAATTTGGTGTCTGATAAGCAAAACTTGTTCCCGCCCAACGCTTGTGTCTGGCGCCATCTTGCGCAACGCTATAAACGCAGCTCCGGGTATAATTTCGCGTTCGAGGTTAAGGCTAAGGTTGTGTCGCCATTATATAATCCCTACAACACGGTTATCTAGAAAATCGCTCGTAGATAACTCTCAGTAACAAGCTTATAAAGTCCGGTCTCGGCCTGAGAATATACGGCCTTTGCTGCAGATATTAAATTCCCCTTCAGACTCGTGATGGGAAAATCATATAGGTAAGGGGCGTATGGGAAGAAAAACATGTTGAGTATTTGATGATAGTTTTTATTTATTGAATTTTATCCAACTCTACGAACAGCGACAGTAGTTTTAGTTACACATTTTTTTACTTAAATTGTGGTAGAATCTTAAGATCAAAGAAGTTGTAATTTTTTTTACATAAGAAATAATCGATTTTTTAGTTATCAAAGTAAACTAAAAATATATTTAGCTATGCAGGGAAAAGTTAAAGAAACATTCGTTCTATATATGAAAAACGAGCTTTAGATTGCAGGTATGTCGACGCTAGAGCTTTTGGCCTGGCTGCAATGTTAATCTAACTCAAACTGAGATTTTTTTTCTAGGTTGTTATTACTTTTAAGCATGTAAGGATAAAACAAAAGAAAAATAATAAAGACAACTATAGCCAGGTGCAATACATTGGTAAATAAAATATTTCACAATCACACACATAACACAAGCCGTGATCAAGCGCAGGACAGTAAATACGCGCCAGGGAAGGATTGCGCGTTCGATTCCGCCTTTCGCTCGTTGCCGTGCGCATGCGCAGATTGTGATTGCGTAATTATTTATATTTGTCGTTTTATGATTATAAATATTGTGAAAACGCGTTGTCAATACACAATCGACTGAGATGATTTTACTCCTACACAAATAATGGTTATGCAAAAACAGCTAATATATAAACAAGCTTGGCGTAAGTAAATACTGTTTTCCCCCCCGACTGGTCTCCACCTTGTCTTGGTGGGGGAGCTAAGTACCTCCCGGTAGGGCGCAGAGGACGCTAGGGAAAAGGTAACACCCAGAGATTGGCGACTCTGGGTGCTCTTAGTACTGACTACCGGGGGGGAAACAAAGAGGGACCTATGGAGGGCGCAGCGGGCGGGCCAGGAGGGTCCGTCAAGCAGCGCCATGAGGGTCTTACGCAGCGGGGGGAGGGGGCCCCTGCTGTCTAACCATGGACCCTCCGAGAAGTCGGCGACACACGCTATGGTCGCACAAGGAGTTAGGAGGGGCGCGTCCACTGCTTCTCTCTAAAGAGGTCCTCCCGGTTTTGGTCCGGGGACGTTGGCCGCGGGCGGGGTGTCAGAGCTGCAACCCAGTTATTTGCCCCTGCCTCTTTCTCCTCAACTAGCGGCGAGCGTCGTCGTAAGATTTTTAGTGGGTATTACTGCACGGCACACGGTGGGCTGAAAAACGGCTTTCATAGACATAGGAATCAAAAGTGGCAAATACCAAATTTCTAATCGGATATCGCTTCTACTAGTTATTACCATATACTCAAATGATACTCGCATCAATCTGCACAAAATCAAAGGACTTATAATTTTTTCACCAAAAATTTGTATGAAGCTAGAATGAAAAATTTAATTATCTCTTAAACGGCAAGGAAAACCGTAATATCCTTACAGGTAGTTATAGTACTAATTATTTATGATTTTTTGACGTACTACAAATAACGGTTATCACTGCCGATTTTTTTTTAAAAATCATCAAAATATTTTTATTTATTTTTACATACGAAACGGTTCCTTTTCGTGTTTAAGTTGAGAAACACAGAATTTTAACAACGCAAAATATAAAAATAGCATCCCCTGTCTACTTCCAAAAGGGTAGGCAAAAGTTTATTGTACTTCCGCACTTAGACATCTATTTTCAGTGGGATATTCATCATCATCAGCCCATAACAGTCCACTGCTGGACCTGAGCCTCTCCCGTGGGAGGATGTTGCCATAATCTCCACGCTTGGCAGGCGGGTTGGAGATCGCAGTAAAAGACCATAGTATAATGAAAATGCTGCTGCCCATTTTCTGGTCTATTGAGGCTCAGGCTAAAAGGCGACTAATACAAGCGTATTAGTCGCCTTTTACGACACCCCTGTGTATGGAGGGTTGGTGCTATTCTATTCTGCCGGACACCACACGGCCTCAGTGGCATATTGATCAACCAAAATAAGTTTTCAATTTTAGATACATTAAAAATACCGTAAAGAATTGTTAAGTAATTGTTTAGTTTCATTGTAACTAGGTAAGTGATTAAGTAATTCTAATAATTTAGGCTTCTGAAGAGACTAAATAGGTGATTAAATAATTTGCCATTCGCGAAGGTGCTAATGATATATATCTTCTTTCTTTTCTTTCTTTTCTTTCTTTCTTTCTAATGTAAAAAAATACGAATTTTTATCACTCTCATTTTTTATTTTTTTTATTAATTATGTAAGATTACTGTACTATTTGGTTCAATTATAAATTTAATTGAATATTTTGTATAATTAATAACATTTTTGTAAATTAAAATAAACAGCATTTTTTTATATTTTTCTTGTTTTATACCTATAAATTCATATCATTTGAGTTAACCACATTCATAATATCGATTTTCTTAAGTTAGACAATAAAGGGAACCGTTTCATATGTAAAAATAAATAAAAATATTTTAATGAATTTAAAAAAAAAATCGGCAGTGATAACCGTTATTTGGAGTACGTCAAAAAATCATAAATAATTAGTACTATAACTACCTGTAAGGATATTACGGTTTTCCTTGCCGTTTAAGAGATAATTAATTTTTTTATTCTAGCTTCATATAAATTTTTCGTAAAAAAATTATAAGTCCTTCGTTTTTGTGCAGATTGATACGAGTATCATTTGAGTATATGGTAATAAGTAGTAGAAGCGATATCCGATTAGAAATTCGATATTTGCCACTTTTGATTCCTATGTCTATGAAAGCCGTTTTTCAGCCCACCGTGCGGCAGTCGCGTCTGTTGGTGGTGAGTCCCACACCCCCTTTCGGTCCCCCTTTGGCTGGAAGGCAGTGCGTAAATGCATTTTGTTACCTACGTAAAAAAAAGAAAGTAAATACTGTGTGACAAAATAGTTTGCCATCTCCTAAATCGAATGTTGTAGGTATGTATGTGTCTATAAGATAGAATACTTTTTGTTTCATTGCATCCACAATATACTCCCACGACGCGCGCACCACTGTCTACTATTTATAAAGTACGTTTATGCCTTCTTCTGCAAGCTTCTTTTAAGGTGCAGCTTTATATTAAAAGCTGTAATATTTTGAATTGCTGGAATACCGTCAAAAATTCTTAAGTGTGGTCGTTAACCAGATGGAAACAGATAAGTTGTAGTACCGACCCGGATTTGAACAAGCGGCCTTGTTATGCAAAAGTAAGCGTTCAAAACATTTAAGACTGCATGGCCATATGATGATCAAAAGGGACAACTTGTGTGTGGTTTAATAAATAGCGGTCTATCTAGACAGGTAGTACCTAGAAAATAGTTAGTAAACCAAAATTACGAGTGATATAATGAAATAATATCCCCGGAGTCAGCGCTGTCTAGGCCCAAACTTAAAACCTTAGCCTACACAAAGGGTACTTAAATGACACAGAAATCACCCAAATTAAGACCAAGAAAAACAAGATCAATGGACTGCAGGCTACGTGTCCTTGGTACTAAAACAAAACCTCTGCGCCATAACTGTCCTCACGACAGCAATTAGTAAGGCTTATATTTTTAAAATCTCTATAGATATAATATAGAGCTTCGATAATTACTGAAATCTTATTGCTCTAAGCTAATAAGCTGGGTGCTTATAACACTAATATGACTAATCCAATAAGTAAATAACTTAGTTACAGTCGTCACTAAGTACCTACCTACAGTTTAACAGTAAAGATATTATTTTTCTTTCCATATTTCAAATGATGTTGTTTGTTTCAGTTTTGAAGATCGTAATTTATTGAATATTATACGAAATCTATATTTAAATTTAAAAGTGAAAGTAAATTTGTCTGTCTGTTACGCTCTAATGCCTAAACCACTGAACTGATTTTGATGAACATTGGTACGACGTAAGCTTGAACACTAGGGAATATCATTGTCTTGATTTTAACCCAAAAAATAAGTTTCTGCTTAATATTAATGACGTTGAAAATTGAAGTACACACTGTACAAGTACAAAACTGCAGATGTTCACGGGAAGTTTGGGTTAGGTTGGATTTATTTTTTTGGTGTTAATTTAATTAATTAAGTCACACTGGACACTTATGGAGGAGGGCAATGTGCAGCACTGGACGTCTTAGGGCTTTATCATCTCACCCATTTGAAGTCCACTGCTGAACATAGGCTCCCCAATTGCATTCCACGTAGATCGATTCTATACCGTCGGCATCTACCGGCTCCCCGCCGCCCTGATCAGATCATCGGTCCATCGCGTGGGGTTCCGCCATCTATTATGTTTGCTGATTCGTGGTCGCCATTTAAAAATCGGTCGTCGGTTCTTCGAGCTATGTGCCCCGCCACTCCACCTTGCAAACTCGCTTAATAATGTTAATAAATTTTAGGATTACATGCACTAACAAATCCAAGTTTTCACATATTACTGTCTAGAATGTCAAATTTTCTTGTACAAAGGCCTCCCCCTTTACCAGACATAAAGAAATTGTGCCTATACTGCATCAAACAATTCCCCGTAAGCCGAAGCTTGTAGTTCATTCCATACAGCGCTATCCCTCGTGCGTTATTATAGAACTATTTGATTGAAAGTAAAAATATTATTAGTTGATTACAAAACTTTACTATTTTTTACACTCCCAATACTATCCTGGGCATCCTCTTTCAGGTCAGATTACACCACGCGGACCTAGAACTGATTGACGCTATAACGTCTTAAGCATAAAATTATATATTTACATAGCAAAGTTCTATGGATTTCCCCACTTTTCATTCCACAATTTAAAAAAGCTTCTTATATGGTCTATTTTAAAGCGATTTTAAGATTATTTTATAAGCCCTAATCAGCGTCAACGTTAGGAAGTCATTACTGACAACTCACTTACGTTAAAAACTTTAAAAAACACACACACTGGACACACGTTAAAAAAATACAAACGATGTTGAAATAAAAAATAAAAATTCTAACTTGACACGTTCAATTTAGCGTTTTAAGATAATCATTGAAAGTAACCCAACTACTTGAATCCTAATAAGTACATGAATTAATAAGAGGGTAAATTGTGAAAATTCAATCTTTAAATTAGCCAACGGCGTGGTTAAGACATGACAGCTTATAGAAATAAAATTAGATAGACGCTTTTCTGTTTAGAAGGCCTTTGCGTAAAATGTTATCTCTAATTAAATTTTTACTTTGGTATCAATAACAAAAGCATAAGCTAAGTTGTATTAAAACCACTTTGTAAACTTATAATACATACAAATATTTATTTATTTCTTAAAAGAATTTAATAGATGTGTTAAGTCAAAGGCAAAGTTTTTAAACTATAACTTAAGTAAAGAAATTTATTAGAACACAAAACTCACCGTTTAACATCAACCATTATTCAAACAGTTGTTTCATCCAAAAAAGTTATCACAAAACGGCATAATAAAATCATAACCACAAACTTTCACATAATAATCATTGTATAATTTTCACAATTCACATCGTTCGACGGTATAGTTCCACAATTCGTTAACCATAATCGATATAATTGTAAAAGCGTCCGCTCGCTCCGCGGCTTATACGTTAACTCGAATAAACCTAAAAAGTGTATCGAACACGGTAAATTACAGTGAAGTCATTCGCAGTAGGAAATGCAACTTCATAACTTGACGGGCGGGAGGCGATTTGAACATACAAACAGGCCCAATCGTATAAGCCATTAACAAACATACTTTCATGTATTATTTATTTACGTATCACATAGTTTTTCGAATATTTTATTTTTAAATTAAGTTTTTAATTAATTCAAGTTTATTTTTATTTTTATGTGCTTACACCAATGCAAAGTTCACAAAAATATACAAAGTTCTAGGACATACAATGGGCACCTTAACGCTGATAGAAATTACTTACAGCCAATCGTGTTTATGATTGATGGAAATCTTACAGGATGCTTAATTCACACTTCTAAAAATGTTGGCCTACACTATTACGGTATTTAGCAAGATTCAAAGTTTTGTTGTCAGTGTTGAAACACTGTACATCTGATAATATTCTCTTATTAAATTACTTTATTTATACCTGTAGACTCTATAGTGTCAAAGAGAATACACCGTTCACTCAATTTTACATACTCACAAACTAGCTTGTAACTGTGGCAGAGTGAAGCCACTCCTTGGTCCCATGGTTTCGGTGAGCAGGGCACATTGAGCGGCGCGCGCGCACCCATGCGCGATGCTATCTTTCAACTTGGCGTTACGAAGCATATTGTACACGAACTTCAGTACATTTTTGGGGAATTGTTTTTTTCATTTTATATGATATTAAATTGAAATGGACGCAAAACATTAAGATTGCATTACAACACTTTTATTTAAAACCTTCATACCTACACGTTTTGCGTAGTTTATTATTATTTAAGCAGCTTTTACTTCATCATTCGTGAATCTCGCACTTCTATTTCACAGTATTCTAAAGCTGATCTACCTACTATATGTATATTTGACATTTCTTCGTACGGGAAAAGTTTCTAAAAACCGCTCGTTGTGACTAGGGTCAGTATACAATTATCGAAGAAAAGCAGCATTCACAGTGGTCAGTTCTTAGATAAGGTTTTTCCCGGTTATCACTGTACGTGATAATCATTATGCCAAGTACCTGCGTCCGCCAAACGGCTGCGTGACCCTGAATATCTCTCACGTAATCACTGCGCAGTCGTGACACTTAATGGGCTGAATGATGATGATGATACGAAGATATTTAAGATTTTCATAATATCACTCTGCATATATTTATTACCTTAAAACATTCCAAACTGATTATTTTTTTGTTAGTTTTCGCTTGATTCTTTTTGATTGAATTTTGTAACTGTTCAAGTTTTAGCTGGAAATACTCTACTTGTGTTTGTGAATCAAGCGAACGCTTAGAGTCTACTAAGTACAATTCGTGCTAAACTACAAGAAGGTAAGTTCTGAAGTTGTTTTATGCAGGTCTTGACTTGAATTTCAGCAGAAGTGGGTTTATAAATATAACGTCATATCATTTTATATTTATAATACGCTGCCTTTATTCATGATATTACTTTAACACATGTTACGGCTTGAAATGACTGTATGTTTCTCGATTTTATAGTGATGTTCCGAACACTTTACTTGTAACACGGCATAAAATATCTACACCTGAAAAATATGTCTAATAATTAAATAAAGTCTAGTTCATTTATTCACAACAAGTTACGTGACGAATACAATATTAACACAAATAATCAAAATAACTTCTGCTTTTTAATAAAAAAATATAAAACAAACAATACTCATGACAACTCTGTAATCAATTAGATAATGTTATGTAAAGGCAGCTTACTTTATTTCACCGCATGCTATTATGCTCGAATTATTACGAATGTACATTAATCATTTTATAAACATGTGCAGACGAATTAAAGAAAAGGTAGCTCTTTTAAGTCGATCAAAACCCTTATGTTTCACTGGGAAAGACGACAGATGATATCATTTATTCCTACTTATCCGTTCCGTTGTATCAACCGAGACAGTTTACTTATCGATAATACTGGCAGTATTTATTTCATTGTTTCATATCTTGTATCCATAGTAACGCTGACAGAAATATTAAATGGCAAAACCCACCCCTCAATTTTAACTTGCAAGACACTGTGCTTTTTATAAAGTGCAGTTTTGGGAAATAAAGCATTTTTGTTTTAATGTTGTTTTGGCGACTGATATGGTTCACACCGCTTCTAAGGTCTTCGGTTTGATTCCCACACAGGACAAATCTTTCTGGTCTAGGTGTTATCTAGTATGTATTTACAAACAAAACATATGTTCATCCGTTAATTAGTATTTATAACATATGTTCTTAAAGCTATAATACTGCTTAAAGCCGTTTTCAGGTCGTTTTCACACAATATAGAACTACATGCTACATTTTAAAGCTTTCATAAGTGTAATTTGTGAAGAAAGGCACTCTTTGAGGAGAGGGCTAGTCTTATTATTGTTATCTTTTGTAGGAAATATTATTCTAAGCCGTTCGATTCATTACAATAAAGAACCATATGGCTACATTTTAAAGCATCATAAGCTATAAAGCTGCTTAAAGTTGTAAGTATAAAGTTTACTTTGTGAAAGACACTCCTTGACCAAGGGGACAGTGAGTTCCGTCCGGTGTCGTCGCGGTCGGATGGCGCGGGCGCAGGTGGACGAGTTTCCGTTAACAGATGGCTTAGTAATTTCGTCGTTAAATAACTCTATATAAAATTATTATTACTTTACTATGTAATTTCGAAAACCTCAATTTTGTAACTAATATTATCTGTTATAAAAGATAAGTTTTAATAATTCCTCAGACATCGCAGGCAGTGACATCTAGCTACTTCGGTTTTATTTTCAAACTGTATCAAACACACTTACACAGTTCGAAAACAAAATGCATTTACGCATTGCCTCCCGGCCAAAGGGGGACCGAGAGGGGTGTGTGGGAATCACCACCGGCAGACACGACCGCCTGCAGTAAGTAATAATAATACGTACTAAAAATCTTCCGACGAACCCCGCCTCTTGCTCAACAACGGTTGTTGCGCTTGTTGAGCAAAAGGCGGGGGGCCAGTACTTGGGTTGCAGCGTCTGACACCCCACCCGCGGTCAACGTCCCTTGGGCCCAAACAGGGGGGACCTCCTCAGAGAAGCGCGGTGGATGCGCCCCTCCTACCCCCTTGTGCGGCCATGACGTGACTGGCCGATTTCTGGGAGGGTCTATAGCAAGACGGAAGGGGCCCCCTGCCCCCGCCGCCTGAGACCCCCCAGGCGCAGCCGGCAGGGCCTCCTGGCCCGCCCGCTGCGCCAACAGCGTAGCCGGAGATCCCGCTCCCTCTCCCGCTCCGCGGTCTCCTTCTGCGACATCACTACTTCACAGAAGGAGGCCATCGCCTGCCATGCCGTCTCGCTGTCGACCATCTTTCGCATGATGGTCGGCAGCGAGAGAGCCACTCCACCAAGGGCCGCGGCCAACGTCGACCGCGGCCCCGCCCACGCAGGGCACGCCACCAAAGTGTGCTGCGCAGTGTCTTCCGCGCAGTCACAATGGTGGCAGCACCGGGTCGACTCCCCCCCGGCGACGTCACACAGATACTTCCCGAAGCACCCGTGCCCGAAAAGTACCTGCGTGAGCGGGAAGGTCATTGACTTCCACCGACGGCCGACCCATCGCTCCAAGATGCGCGACCGCCTCGATTCTTCGGCACGAAACTCGGCGCTCCGAAAAAGCTGCCGCCGCCATACGCCCAGAGCCTGCCTCTGAGCGTCTCTCCGCCACCGCACCACAGTCTCTGGTGCAGGGCGGAGACCGTGGCTCCGGGATTGCGCGCCTCGCCAGAACACCGCCGAGAGAACCTCTGCGTCGAGGTCCCACGGCAGTGACCCGGCGAGCGCGCAAGCCACCTCCTCAGAGATGGTGCGATACCCCCTAAAGCACGCCAAGCTACTTTTTTTTCTTCTTTTTTTTTTGATTTACGTCGGTAAAAAATACATTTACGCACTGTCTCCTGGCCAAAGGGGGGCCGAGAGAGGTATGTGGGACTCACCAGACACAGACACGACCGCCAGCAGCAATACCCACTAAAAATCTTCCGACGACGCCCGCCGCTTGTTGAGAAAGAGGCGGGGCGCCAGTACCTAGGTTGGACGCGCCCCTCCTACCTCCTTGTGCGACCATAGACCGACCGATGTGTGTGGATGGAGGATGTGGATGTGAAGGAGATGTGTGGCCGACTTCTCGGAGGGTCCATGGTTAGACAGCAGGGGCCCCCTGCCCCCGCTGCCTAAGAACCTCCTGGCGCTGCTTGACGGGACCTTCTGGCCCGCGCACTGCGCCCTCCACAGGTCCCTCTTAGTTTCCCCCCCGGTAGTCAGTACTAAGGGCACCCAGAATCGCCAATCTCTGAGTGTTACCTTTTCCCTAGCGCCCTCTGCGCCCTACCGGGAGGTACTCAGCCCCCCCACCGCGACAAGGTGGAGACCAGTCGGGGGGGACGCCAAGCTACTACACTATCCAGAGCTAATACTATAACCCATTAGAAGACGGATAAAAATATATTTTCATAATCATATTGTAATATAAAAAGAAAGTTTTTTTTGTTATTACAAATAAAGACTAAGACAGATATTATTCGTGTTTATACATGAAATATTCATCCTGTGCGGGAATCTCACCCACGATATTTAGATATAAGAACGAGTATCCGCGACTTATTGATTTTAACATCATTGAATTTAAATATACAGTGTCAGTTGGCGACTTGGCGTAGCCACTTTTCAGCAGCTGGAGTCAAAATATGGAATTCTCAAGCCCACCGGGAAAAGAGTACAATATGGGCTAGTTTGATCTGGCGCTCCACAGTCACAGGCCAAAGATTCCTTTATTCCCTTTTGTATTTATCATTCACTTTCGACAATTCAAAGAAAACGTAAATTTTACACATTACGAAAAATTACATTTATGATAATAAGATAGATAAAAAAAGCTTTATTGTACACCAAACAATTATTTAGATATGTTATTTAATCTATTTGGTACACATTTTTCACTTCGGGACCACCAATGAAAAACACGATAAGAACACAGAAAATCAAATAATGCGGCAACGGCTGCTATGCGAATGTGAGTAAGTTTATCAGAACTTTCAACAAAGAGGTTTCTTCTGTATCTGTACTTAAAATTTTTGTCGTTAGATTTATGGTTGATTGTCGGGGAACGTTGTCGGAGCGGAGTCTTGTACTTTCTGGATACATTATTCATTGAGCTGGACAGCTGCTTACGTTGTTGTTGCATTCAATATTCCGATTCATGTGGGTCTCACAGTTCATCAAATCTTATGTTATGTTTTGTTGTTTTGCGTCTTTTTATGCTTTGCTGTGAAACAGATATGTCGTTGTTTTACCATAATTAAAGATATTACTGTTATTACCTTTTACCAGGTATCTTTTGTTCAGAATCACAGCCCTACGAATTACTTTATGTCCACCATGGATCTAGTTTGTGGCAAGGGGGTTTCCTTATACTTTTGTCTGTTGTGATAATAGCTTGTAACGCTCGTAACATATGAAATGCAGTATACACAATGTATACTCTAGCAGGAGCTGTACGCCGAAAGTATGGCAGCTCATTGGTGTACTTTATACTCTATTTCATAATTGATTCATAATATGAATACCCTAAAAACAACTTTCGAACAAGTCCAATACTAAACATACGAATAGTAAAACAAAATCAATCCTCGTATTACTGTATACCTAAAGGCTGCATTAAGAATCGGGTCTCAAATAAATTAAAACAACATCATTAAAATGACTGAGCTAGTAGATGTGGAACACCTGTAGCAATTTATATTTTAGCATTGATGTAATATCAAATGTGAGGTCAAGTAGCGTCGAGCGGCAACCACTCGGAAATGTCAACGAAACTTATTTTTGATTTATTAAAAAACAATCAAGTGATGCATAGTTTGGAAGCACGCAAAATAATATTTGAATTGGATGATTTTATTTGGTATTAAACAGCGTAATATGTTTTTCAGATGAGCAAGCGTTAAAAGGCTTTTGAGCTTTAAACCAGAATTTTATGATAATAAGGCTTTAATTTTAATCAGTCTGCCTGATAATTTCAACATAGGAGATTCACTGGCAGATAGTTGATGTTATCAGTAATTTGGACTACTTTTTTTTAGAAGAATCAAATAAGTCAAAAACTTCCGATATCTTTTATTAAGAGATAAGATAACTTTATAAGGATAGAGTTATCCACAAAAAACGATTCATATTCCTGCAGCTGCTTATTGTATAATTATATAGTTGCCAAATTGCTTATTGTTGTTGTTGTGGGTCACGCTAACTAATAACTTACATTTAAATACTTTTATGTGCATTGGTAAATACGCAATAATGAGAGTACTTTCTTACAATCACACCATATATTTAGTTTCTATAAAAGTATCATTAAGAAATGGTGTTATGGAAACTAAATAACGAATAATCATACATAAATATTTTTAGTACCTATATACATACTTAATATATAGGTTTAATACATAGGTAGAATAGTTGTAAAACAAAAGGTAGAATTACATGTTTGAAAAATAAAGTACAGTGCAGAAAAATATGGTATTTACGCACTACATTTTCAAAACAAATAACTGAAATAGAATTCTTGATGTCACAAAATTAAATCATTTCAAACGACAACCGGTTATAATTGGTTTCTAGCCTCACAGCGAAATATAATATCAAAGTTTCTAGTGGGGGAACTAAGATAAACTATTATTTCTATAGAAACCAGGATTCAAAGGTAACTATTTGTTAAGTACGTGACTAGCCTTGGAATGGCGTACAGTCAGGAAAATATACTTATGTGAAGGACGTAGAAGATGCACGTACTTGGCCAAGAATTACTAAACTCTTCTCCCCGATATTTACAAACTAAAACAAGAAGGCAGTATAATTTAAATAAAAATATTATATATTTTTGACAAAGGTCGACTTAATATTAAAGCCATGTTCCGCCTTCCCATTTTGTTTTAAATGTTTATGTTTTGATCAAACCAACGTTAAAAAATACTTTGAACAAAATACATAATTGATCAAATTGATAATTTGCATAGGGAGTTTCGAACTTTTTAAGTTAACTTCGTTGATTACCGTTAATAGTGAGATATAATGTCTGCTAACATATAAATAAAATGCATTTTTTTATAATTTTGAGAAATACTTTTTATCTTCTTTTAAGTGAGATTTTACCAGTGTTTCGGAATGAAGCCCAACTGGAATAAATGTAATTTGGATTACAAGTTTTTAAACTGGTAGCAAAAATAAACAAAATAGTTTTTTCATCACAAATACATTGCTCAAAATGGTCGAGATATTTCAGTAACACTGACGGACTGTACAGACTTTTCCTAAGTTCACATTACTTATTAGACATTTTTCCTTTTCCTATACTTTCTGAACTGGTCCGGTACGCGCGGTATGTGTTTAGCTGCCATATTAGATGCTATAATATTAGATCTCATGTTTCTTTTTGTCGTTTATACCATATTGGGTGTGGCCTAGGCAATGGTTTCCAGGTTGAACAACCTTAAACAACGTAAGTATGAGAAAAGTAAAAGTAAAGAGTTATTTTCAGTGTTTATATTACGTGTGGCTTGTAATGATACAATTAAATAAATATTTATGGGGTATTTCGGTTTTGCTATCCTGAGTTGATTCATAATTCATGTTAAAACATTTTCATATTTCGAATCGAGCTTGATTCCTACAAATATCATTTAGCCATTGATTTTTAAAATATTTATTAAGGTGTAGGGAGCATTTTTTGCCTTGCAGTCAAACATTTTAGGCTCCTAAATATAAAAAAATATAGAAAACTTAAAAGATATTGGTACGGTTTTGACTACCCTAACCGTAGTATACCTATCTGAATGCACTGAATTGGACAACCAACGCAATCATACATGATTGATCTGAAACTGAAATAAATGCCGAACTCAAAACCGCAAATAATGGTGGGTACTTTAAGGCAACCGAATGTAACAGGTTGTTATCCAAATTGTCCTTATTGTAAAATTACGAGTAAAAATAATTCAAAAAAAGTTTAGTAATATTGAAATAATGTTGCAATTATCTAATTAATTATATTCTCAAATTGTATTTTAAATAGCTTCTCAGTAAAACGAAAAAACTAACACGGCGATAAAAAGTATTATTTTACTGATATAGTAAGTAACGTAAAGTAAATTTTATAATCCCTCCACCTCAATTGCCGTGGCTTAAAATGCAAAATGTCTCAAAAGCGAGGTTTGTAAAATTTCATGAAAATGTAAACTGCAATTTCTCGAAGTAACTACGCAAAGCCGTTTATTCACTAATATAATATTTATAGTCAAACAGAGTATGAGATAACAAAGAAACTCAGGAGCTACCAACTGAAATATTCTCGCAGTGAGAGCCTTAAATCTTGAGAGACTGCTTTTCGCGCTTCGTGGCATGTTCACGAGCTTTCAAATACCCGCATTACACTGGAGCAGTCTTTGTTTCAAGGGGATAGAGCTTAACACTGCATGATTTTCTAGCAATATTCAAAACACGTGTGGTATGAAAAGATGCTTCTTTACGGGCGTGAATTATGTATTGCGATGATGTGAGTTGAATCACACCTTAGAGTCGAATATGAAACATCTTCTGTATTTTAGGGTTCCATTGGCAAAAGTCATTGAAATAAACCTTTTTTTTATTGACCACATCCTACCTGAAGCGCTCGTAGCTCTGCGGTGCTCGGTGGTCGGAAACGATCACCGAAGTACAGCAGAGTTTACAGAGGTCACTCCTTGAATGGGTGACCGTTTGTGTGGCATTTGATATCGAGCGCTTCCGTGCTTCGGAAGGCACGTTAAGCCGTTGGTCCCGGTTATCACCAAATGTGGTAGTCGTTAAGCCATGTTAGAGGCCTAATGGGCGGCTTGAAAAATTCTAACAGCAGGACGCCACACACCTGCCTCCGCCAATCCGCACTGGGTCAGCGTGGTGGAGTATGACCCAATACCCTCACACCTTGATATGTGAAAGGAGGCTCGTGCTCAGTAGTGGGACGTTAATGGGCTGTGATGATGATGATGATGATGATCCTACCTGATGGTAAACAGTTGATGCAGTCTAAATAAATGTGAGCGCTCTATGACCCGCATAAACGCCGTATAACGTCCTGCTTAAAATTGATGTAAATATTATATATTTCATATCAAATGATTGCACCCACAAATATCCCAGTAAGATTTCCAGGATGATATTTATTGGCTGTCCTAATCTATGAATCTCCATGATATATTTTAAGCCGTATCCTACCAAGACCTTTTTTTTTACGTCGATTACAAAATGCATTTACGCACTGCCTTCCGGGGGGGGGGGGACCGAAAGGGGGTGTGGGACTCACCACCAGAAAACACGACTGCCAGCAGTAATACCCAGTAAAATTCTTCTGACGACGCCCGCCGCTTGTTAAGAAAGAGGCGGGGGGCCAGTACCTGGGTTGCAGAGTCTGACACCTCGCCTGCGGCCAACTTCCCCCTACTAAAACCGGGAGGACCTCCTCAGAGAGGCGCAGTGGACGCGCCCCTCCTACCTCCCTGTGCAACCATGGCGTGTGTGGCCGACGTCCTGGAGGATCCATGGTTAGACAGCAGGGGCCCCCTGCCCCCGCCGCCTAAGACCCCCCGGGCGCGGCCTGACGGGCCCTCCTGGCCCGCCCGCTGCGCCAACGGCGTAGCCGGAGAGAGAGCGGATCCCGCTCCGCGGCCTCCCACGCCGTCTCGCTGTCGACCATCTTTTGCATGATGGTCAGCAGCGAGAGAGCCACCACCCAGGGCCGCAGCTAACGTTGACCGCGGCCCCGAAGACCTAGGGAGCCCAAGCCAACCTCACCTGCAAGTGGTGCACCTGCCGATCAACGGACGAGGCTCTGGCGAACATAACAGTGCCCGGTAAGCGGCAATAGGCTACCTATTACGTGGGGCCAACTATATAATTGGCGAAGTTCGGGGAAACAGGCGTGAATGTGTGTATTTTAAGGTGGTCGTGTTGTTCATCAGTTGAGCGTTCGGTTAAGAAACCATTTCACACAGAGTTCGACGTTGCCGTTACCTCTACATTCTCCGAACAATTAATGATTTCTGATATTTGTTCAACAAATAAAAAAAAAATGTTTCAAACAACATATTGATACAGTGTAACAATTATTTCGCTTTCATTACTATTGATTTCAGTACCATTTCGGTAATTCATTTAAATTACTTTGACTGAAATATTATTACAACAATATTATTAACATCTTGGCTAATAAGTTGATCTTTCTAGTCTTTTTTATCAAGATTTTAAAATATTTACTCTCTGTCATAGAATAATGTTCTTTCATACGTATACATCAAGAAATAATATTATATCATACACACATAAGTAAATCTACAACAGACATTAACAAACACAAGTCGAGGTTCTACAAACTTAAAACGTTACCCAGCAATCTGCTGAAACTACGACAACTTGTTGCAAGGACTATTCTGTTTGTTAGTTGTTTCTGAATACATGAGTTTCGAATAAGAACAAGGTTGAAGCAGTATACATTAGGAAGTACTAGAATTATCCAACTTAGGCTGCCTGGAACACGTTAAGTTTTTTCTTCTCAAAGTTATATTAAGTTGAGCCGTATTTTCTTGCATTAGATAGACACTTAATTAGCATAATGGACTTAATTAAGGTTTTAAGTCTGGTAATTATACGCTGGAAAATTAAACCTGTCTAGATAATACTCTTTTCAAAATGCAAGCATATTTTTTACGTTTAGAAAAGTAAGTGAGGGTGTCTTGTATGCTGGTCAAGGAGCACTACCTATCTCTCACCCCGTAGTTAGTCAATAATAATAATATCCATCTCTTTATTCTGTGTGGTTATTTGTCTGTTTTTGAATTTTAGTGTCAATCAATTTATGTACACTCTATTCTCGTGAAAAAACCAGGCACTTATACAGTGTCTCTCTTTATTTTGTATTATGTACTAAATTATTAAATAAATATTTACCAGTACACTAAAGTAAATGTTGGAATTAAAATATGCAATAAACAGCTACTACCCTGAATTTTAAGTTTACTATGAAACGTGATCTTGAGGATTTTCCTATATTTTTTATAAGCTTCGGTTCTTTTTATTATATAGAAATTAAATTTTCACAATGTACGAAGGTAATTATTAAATGATAACTGTTTTTAGTGCAGATTATTTAAACAAATGAATGTAATTAAAAATCTTATCTTTTATATTATTGTTGTACTCAATATACTGCTATTTTTATGCAACTACGTTTTATTTAAGAAAAATAACGGAAAAAAACTTTAATGAAACATAGCACACAAAAAGGTTGAATTAATCACAGTCGGGTTAAAAGCAATATACTGAATATTAAATAACACTACGTAAGGTTCCGTGGGCAATATAAATTACTCTCATCGCTACGGTAGCACAGAATCGATACTTAATAATTACATTCTACGGTTACCGCGGTTCCACTCATAAAATATGCAGTTTGATTGTACATCGGTACAGGTTTGCCAATGAAATTTTAATTACATACATACATTCACGCCTGTTTCCCCGAAGGGGCAGGCAGAGGCATATTATACACCCACACATCGGCAATTATATAGTTGGTCCCACGTAATAGGTGGCGAGCCTATTGCCGCTTACCGGGCACTGTTATGTTCGTCAAAGCCTCGTCTGTTGATCGGCAGGTGCAAAACTCTCAGGTGAGGTTGACTTGGGCTCCTTAGGTCTTGGTAGGATCCCTATACACCCTGCACATTTTATAATATTCTGTTATTAAATTCTTGATACAATATAGGCAACATAAGTAATATAATTCTGAAGAGATAGAAACATCTGCTTTTCCCATTCATAATATATTATTATTTAATTAACAAATCATGTATAAACGCAAAAGTATATAAAAAGAGAAATACTATTCGCATCCTACAGCTACAGTAGAGCTGCTTATTCCCAAAGGAATTCTAAAATATATATTAACATAAAAAAAATACAATATGTGCATATGTGCAACAAAAATAATATAATACATCATAACAAACAAACATAACATACATAATTCTGGAGATTACATTACTAGCACTCGAATCTTCGTCTACATGGAATAGCTTGGGTAGTGAAGTAGTAGTAGTAGATGAAATTTCTTTGTGAAAGACGACGCTACGAGGAGTTATGGATTCATTTTGCAGGTTTGAAGAGTGTTGTGTGATGTAGCGAGACATCATTCGATATGTCTCATATAAAGTCACATAATTCTAAGGGTGCTGCAGATAGCAAAATATTTATAATAAACACGATACTTACGTTTTGCTTTTATACCTACTTCCATAAACATTTTGACAATTTTTACATGCCCTGCTAAATGAATGAGGTGGTAAATAGACATTAATTAATTGAGTGTATGTCAGTCTATTGGCTTCTGTGTCTGCGGTTGTGTATGTTGTATCCAAATAAAGTTGCCTTTTATTTTGTTGTCGAAATTCCATGTAGTAGGCGAAAGCCTCCACCCCAGATGGAAAAATGCACCGCGGTCAAGGCGGCGGAAAGCCGGCGGATACAGGCGCCATAATACTGATAAATGTGGAAAAGCGATTTTTTTTTACTTGGAAATAACTATTAAAAAACACAACACGAATAGACACCACACAGGGAATTATTTAAAATATTTACAAAACATACCAATTAAGGATAATAAGAGTTCAGGAGAAATGCCTTACTACACACTCATCCAAATCGGTTAATAGATAAAGAAGTTCCAAACAAAAGAAAGAACGTGCAAAAAATATCTAATTGTAGACTCTCTCTTTTTTATTGTTGGTAAATAAATTATTTTAAATCTAGAGAAATTCAATGAACCAAAAGTCAAATTAAAGCACCTTTATTAATATTTTAAATAATATCATTAAGTTCGTACATTAATGAGATTGTTGTTGTCGTTGAATCTTTTGGCTCCAATTCAAGATCTCCTCGAAAATGGCAAATATGACCGTGAACTGCGCTGCTCTAAAGAGCAAACTTTGGAATGGGAAAATATTGCTCTATTTTGTGAGGTTAATGCTTGTAACTTATGTTAGATAGCTTTTGTCCGCATGACCAAACAAATGAATAATTCAATTTAACGGGACATCTATGTGCAAATTTTGCAACTAATCCGTTCAGCTTAAGCGCGAGTAATCATAATTAATACACATTTACAAAATTTGGTATAATTTTATAAAATATATTCTAGCGCTCTCTTGGCATCGCGAGACCAGGCATTTAAACCGATCTTCGTATCCTAGCATTATCCCGGTTGCCCGAGACTTAGCTTAGGGCCCAGAGTCTGCTAACTGTTTTAACCAAATTTGGCTGAATTTCAGTTATTACACACTCCACAACCCAGAAGTAAACATCATTCTATGGTTAAACCAGCGGTCAGGATGTTAAAGGGCACTGACTTCTTAATAAAGTAAACAGACAGAGTATCTCATATTAGTATATTTTTAATCATATAAGTTACTTACCAGTGCGTTCCTGGATGAGAATCGGAAACATCGATCGACATATCAATATATCACTTCGACATCTCAATTTCGTCGATATAATCAGATTCAAAAAGTCTATATGGGAAAGATCGACAAATTATTACAGTAAATTTATATTATTTATAATATTATGTAGATTGTTTAAAGCCTGCTGAGTAAAAGACGTGCGCGATGTATCTAGTAGACGGAATCGCGTGCGACCGGTAATCATTAACATACAGTACAAACTCAATATCTGTAGCAAGTATATCCCATTTGAGGTGGGCACCTTGCTTCAACTATTTAAAAGCGATCTATACATATACAAAGTTCACTTTTAGAATTATCTAGATAGATGAAACGTGTCCAATGGTGCACAGTCTTGGCCCTGGGTGTATGGGACCCATACACCCTGGGCCAAGACATGGGGTTGACAAGTCTTCAATAAAGGAAGGAAGAATTTACTATACGTTTGACTGTACAATTTAAGACAATTTAAATTCGTAATACCAGAAGAGCTCTTAAATGATACGTTACGCTGCTGGTACATTATCATTAATTCGTTTTACGTAACCTAAAAATGTGTAATTATATTTTTCTTTGCATAAAGCCTAAAGGTTGTAATTAAATACACTTGATACTAGATATGGTTACAGTGGCGTATTAACAAACAATAAAATTAGTAAGCGTTGTGTAACGAATAATCGTATGGTAATCACTTTCGCTGAGTCTGTGTCTGCGCACGCGCATGTATTTATTTATTGGGTGCGCGTGATAGCTACCGATTGACGCGCTGTAAGGTGAGCATCAAGTAGATATTTCTTTTTAAATAAGTTTGGGTATGTATTATTTTACATTTTTTTCATTTCATTTTCATATTGGAAATAGTATAAATCTGAATGTACTAGTCTCATCCAAAATGTGTTAACAAGAGGACTGAAAACTTTACTCAGTGTTTGTTTTATTGAACAGCTAAGTGATTATGTGATTTTAAATGTAGGTACAGAAGATATTTTGTTTTTGTCCTAAATATAGTAGATCTTTTTAATATACGTAGATACATTGTAACTTTACAAATCTATAGGCCTGTTTGGGCTCCATATACTTTATGTATAAGCGAAACGATAACCTAATATTTACAATCTGCGTAGATATTAAAAAGAAAAACAGCGGATCTATAATCCATCTGCAATGTTATATGTTGTTTTTGGAATATATAATAAATCATTTCTATCTTACAACTACATGCGTAGTATTTATATTTGACTTTTCAGTCTATGACGCCTTTTAGTCTCAAAGAAACCATTTCTTCCTATACAATATCACAATTTGATAATAAGGAAAAATATATTATCTCAGTTTTTATGGACACCCCAAGCATTGCGCAACCACGCAGCGATGATCACTGCGAAGGCGGTGGCGCCTGCGCAGGCGAGACAGCCTCCGTAAAACAAACGACTGTCATTGTTTTTGGGTTGATTAAAAATAAACCAAACTTGCTCTGAAAGTACAGGTTATTGCATTGGTTAAGTTATTTAAAGAGCTACAAAGTTATTTACGTAATTTTGCCTGAAACGTTCCTGTTCACAAACAATTCAAAAGATTTATGCAATAATAATTAAAGTGCGACCAGAATTCATAAGTAGCCGTTAAATTGTATTAAAATATATCGCGGTTGATCGGTATGCAGATGTCATAATATCACGTTATTTGCATACAACTTTTTAGTTGATATTACCGTGTTGTATGCTTTGCTGTTGTTTTAGACAAAGACTACGATGAATTTAGGAATTGCATGGGGGTTATATATAAAAAATCTAATTAATTTCTGGTCATTATATACCTCTTTTTTATTAATTAAAACAAACAACAGTTGGTTAAGTATTAAAAAAAAACAGTAGTCTCACAAAACTATTTGTGTAATTTACTACATTTTATAAAGATCTACTGAATATTTTTCCTATCAACAGCAATAAGATGGATGTAAAGAATAAGTAATGGTATAATTATACTTTATGATTCAATCGACGAGGACCGATTGAGCGAAGAGAGAGGTATGCAATTCGCCCATAAGGTCGCGGTTATTTTTAATTTTATTAAGACAATTTTCTGCTGTCTTTTTATATTCAGTATATACTTAAATTAAGAAGTATCTCTGTAATGTTTATTCGTTGGTCTAGTAACGATAATAAACACATACTTTGCTTAGAATTGGTAGAATACTTTAAGTAAACGAAATAGAATAATTCCCAACATTCCAGAACCTTCTCTTAATAAATACAGGAGGCTCGGTCCATAAAATGGTAATGTAAGCTATCTTCTTCTAATATCTGTATGCAAATTGTCGGACGCTATCCCATCTGACGCAATAAGGAATGGAACCAGTATTTTGCTTCCTGATCTAAATTTATATATAGTTCATGATGAGACGAGATAACCTTGGGCTAAACTTTTGAGATTGTAGTCCTTTTTAATTTTACAATTTGATAATAAATATTTAAAAAATTTAACAGTTTCTTTAAAGACGTTCCGCACGTTGTTCCTGACGGTTGTAAGGGAATTGTAGCAATGAGTCTATAGAATTAAAAGTAGTGTTATGGCGAGCAGCGACGTAGCTACAGCTAAAAGATAATTCTAAATTTATACTAATTATTATATTAATATATATATATAATTAATTTATATGGTAAAAAAAACTATACACCACTGCTGAACATAGTCCTCCCCAACTGCGATTGATGACAGTCGATCTTAAACCTGCATCAATAAGAGCTGATCATCGGTCAATCGTGTCCGAAGGCTGTCCCCTACTATGTTTGCTGGTTCGCAGCATTGATATGCCACTTTAGTGCCTCTAGGTACTGTCTACGGATACTTTGGATATAGCTCTCTCCATTGCATGCCATTCTAAAGAGGCTCATGGGCAAGTATCTATAGAAGAATCATATCATATTTTATTTTAATATTTCTTGCCCACCAATATAACGAGTTTAAAAAACTTTTGTTTTTATACGTTTTTACCCGGAAAGAACGATACATCAATAGAGTAAGTAAACATTTAAAGGCCTCTGGCGAGGCAATAGAAACACTAACGGACGTCAAATATAATATTGATCTATTTCCCTTCGGCAACCACAACTTCGAAAGCCAACTTATCCATCTCCTTGACAAATCACTTAGCTGTAATTCAGGTAATATTTTTGGTCGAGCCCGAAGAAAATTTCATTTGTTATTTATTTACGATAATGGCTTTTCTACTCTAACTACAGCGAGTTTAGTAGACCTTTTTATTACCTTATATAATAGGATAGCATCACAGACTTGTATCTACGCTAGATATCGTCATCTCGGACTATTTTTGTTTTACTACTTGGATCAGACCTCCGCTGACAGTGAGAAGGTTTAAGGTCATACTCGCAGAACCAGTACGAAAAGGCGTTGGAATTTTCAGAGCCGCCTAATAGGACCTTTACGGTAGGCATAACGACTGCCACATATAGTGATGTCAAATGCCAGTGAATCGTTTACCCTCACAGAGAAGCTGACCTTTTTTTTTTTTTTTTTGCTGCTTACGCACTGTCTCCCGGCCAAAAGGGGGAGACCGGGAGGGGGTGTGGGGCTCACTGCAGCCGACACGACCACCGCAGTCCTACCCACTAAAAAACTTCAGACGACGCCCACCGCTGTTGAGAAGGGGCGAGGCACCAGTGCCCGGGTTTGTAGCTTCTGGAACCCCGCCCGCGGCCAACGTCCCCCGGATCAGAACCGGGGAGACCTCCTCAGGAAGGCGCAATTTGCAGCGCCCCCCCTACCTCCTTGTGCGGCCATGGCGTAACTGGGCGACTTCGGGGGGGGTCTATGGCGAGACGGAAGGGGCCCCCTGCCCCCGCCGCCTAAGACCCCCCGGGCGCTGCCTGACGGGCCCTCCTGGCCCGCCCGCTGCGCCAACGGCGTAGCCGGAGAGAGAGCGGATCCCGCTCCCTCTCCCGCTCCGCGGCCTCCTTCTGCGACATCACCACTTCGCAGAAGGAGGCCATCGCCTCCCACGCCGTCTCGCTGTCGACCATCTTTTGCATGATGGTCGGCAGCGAGAGAGCCACTCCACCCAGGGCCGCGGCTAACGTCGACCGCGGCCCAGCCCACGCAGGGCACGCCACCAAAGTGTGCTGCGCATCATCCATCGCGCAGTCACAGTGGTGGCAACACCGGGTCGACTCCCCCCCGGCGACGTCACACAGATACTTCCCAAAGCACCCGTGCCCGGAAAGTACCTGCGTGAGTCGGAAGGTCATCGACCCCCACCGACGGCCGACCCATCGCTCTAAGATGGGCCCGACCGCCTCGAGGATACGGCGCCTCGAACCTTCGGCACGTAGTTCGGCGCTCCTGTGTAGCTGCCGCCGCCATGCGCCCAGAGCCTGTGTCTGAGCGTCTCTACGCCACCGCACCACAGTGTCCGGTGTGGGGCGGAGACCCTGGCTCCGGGATTGCGCGCCACGCCAGTAGACCGCCGAGAGAACCTCGGCGTCGAGGTCCCACGGCAGGGACCCGGCGAGCGCGCATGCCACCTCATGGGAGATGGTGCGATACCCCCTAACGACACGGGTCGCCATGACCCTCTGCGACTGCTGCAGGATCTGTCGATGGCGACCCGATATGGAGCTCGCCCAGATTGGGGCTCCATACAGGGCTATGGACCGCACCACTCCCGTGTAAAGGCGGCGACAACTGCCGCCATTTCCTCCGAGATTGGGGAGCAGGCGAGATAGAGCTCCCGCCGTGCTCACCAACCTCGGGCCTAGGCGCCGAAGGTGCGCTTCGAAGTCCCATCTGCTGTCGAGAAGGACGCCGAGATACTTCAGCGTGTTCTCGACAGGGATGGGAGTTCCTCCTACCACGATACTGGGGCCTGGAGGCGGCCGCCTCCGGGGACCATGGAAAATAATGGCCCCGGATTTATGCAGTGCCACCTCGAGCCCCAGCCGCCGTATCCTCTCGACCACCGCCGCGACGCCGACAGTGGCCAACACTCTCGCATCCCGGGGGTCAGAACCCCGGGATGTTACGAGGGTGTCGTCGGCGTAACAGATCACGTCCACGCCGTGCAAGTTCACACAGCGCAGAACGTAATCATATCCGATGTTCCACAAGAGTGGTCCCAGGACAGACCCCTGTGGAACACCGCACACCATACGCCGACGACAGCCTCCTCCGCCCATCGTTGGGAAGACTACCGCCCTCTCCGACAGGTAGCTCCCCAACAACCGCCGCAGATATGGAGGCACCCCGTGGAATCGGAGCGCCTCCATAATCGTTGACCAGGGCAGGGTGTTGAAGGCGTTTGCGATATCGAGCGACACCGCAATCAACACCCCACCCCGGGAAACCGCCCTCTCCGACAGGTCCTGCAAGCGGCCGATCGCGTCAATCGTCGATCGGCCGCGGCGGAACCCGAACTGGTGGTCGGACAAATCTGGTCCGACCTCCTCCAAGTGCTCGACGAGGCGGTTGGCGATGACACGCTCCAGGAGCTTGCCCGCCTCGTCGAGCAGCACGATGGGCCGATAACCAGAAGGGTCATCGGCCGGACGTCCCTCTTTGGGAAGGAGTACCAAGCGGCCCTCCTTCCAGCGCCGCGGAAAAACCCCATCCCGCAGACACCTAGCAAAGAGGGAGGTCACGCGGGAAAGAAAAGGCGCTTCCTCCCCGCTCAAAACCAGGTCCCACGCCCTCGTCGGAATGCCGTCGGAACCTGGGGCCGTGCTCTTGCCCCTCAGGCGTAGCACGGCCCTTCCTACCTCCTCCTCGGTGAGCTCGGGCACATCCTCAGTGCCCGAGTCACGGGTGACATCTGGCGCCGCCATAGTGGGAGGCACGAAGTCGGTTCCCCTGTCTGGGAACAGTGCCTCAACCACCCTACCGAGTACCGCCGGTTCGAGACTGCTGGAGACGGGAGGGGTCCACGCTCGGAGCTTTTGCCGTACTATTTTGTACGGCCTGCCCCATGGATCCGCCTCAACGGCCTCCAGCAGCTCGTCCCACGCTGCGGCTTTGGACCGGCTAATGGCCCCGCGAAGGGCCCTCACCGCCTCTCTATAGGCGGCGTAGAGCCGATCCAACTCGGCGTCGTCGCGGATTCTCCTTCCGCGACACCTCTGGTAGCGGCGCCGCTCCACCGCACAGGTTCGGCGGAGCTGGGCGATCTCCGGCGACCACCAGTAGACCTGGGATCTGCGCGGGGGGGCGCGAACACGGGGCATGGCCACGTCACAAATACGCGCCATGGCCGCGCACACCCTCGCAGCCTCCCCCTCCACGTCCACCAGCGGTGGCTCCCGTGGCCACGCCTCGACCAGGGCTGCCTCCCGCAGCAAAGACCTGTCGAGGCGCTTGATCGCCCATCGTGGGCCGTCCAATCGCGGCTCTCCAACACCTCCGTTGGGCGCTGGCACCGATGTGGAGACACTGAATCTGATATAGCGATGATCAGACAATGTCTCCACATCCTCCAGCACCCTCCAATCGTGGACACGATGCGCGAGAGAGGGCGCCGCAAACGAGATGTCGATAACAGACCCCCCGTTGCGGCGCACGCACGTGTCCACCGAACCGCGATTGAGGATGGACAGCCCACACTCTGTCACCCATTCCTCCAAGGCCGTCCCCCTCCCGTCAGTCGTCCGGGAGCCCCACGCCATGGATTTGGCGTTGGGGTCCCCCATCACAATGACGGGGAGAGAAGAGCCTTGGGTTACTGCGCCCAACCTGACCAAAAACCGCTCGAACTCGACGAGGGGGCGATTGGGGGAGAAATAGACTCCCACGACCACCACCCCGCCGACCCGAGCGGCTACGAAACCTCCCCCTCTCCCGACGAGGACGAGAGGGGGGGTGCCCGCCGCCATACGCTGAATGATGACCACTGAGCCGTCCGCGTCGCAGACCCAGTCGGAACGGACCGGGACGCGGTAGGGCTCAGCGGCCACTGCCAGACCGACCTGCCACTCCGCCATGGCCTGAAGAAGAAGATCCTGGGCCGCGGCAGAGTGGTTAAGGTTCGCCTGTAGAAGGTTGAGCTGGAGAGCCATAAATTAGTGGGTCTCCATATCAACCTCCCCCGACGGCCGATCCGTGGCGGCGGTAGGGCCCGATGGCAGCACGCCTTTGCCGGGGCCCTTCTTTTTGGCCTTGGGGGACCGGGCGCAGGCCTTACCCCCAGGGCGATGGTCGGCCACCCTCCCAGCCTCCTCACAGAGGGGACAATGGGGGGGGGCAGAGCATTCACGGGCTCTGTGCCCTGGTCGAGCGCAGCGGAAACAGTTTCCGCTGCGGTCGACCGAAGACTTGCACTGGGCCCCGATATGGCCCAGCGCAAAACACCTGAAGCATCGGCCGGGGCGAGATTCCAAAAGGGTCGTCCCGGCCGATACCCAGCCCACCAACAGCCGCCCGCTGGCGACCTTTTTGGCGACCGCCACGGGGCAGGAGACCACAATGGCCCCCAGCCCCGCAGAGGTAGCCCTCCCAATTTCTCCCGGCCTGATAAGGTCGGGAGTGCAGCCACCGACTGCCGCCACCGCCGACACCACTTCCTCCTTTGAGACCGAGTCGTCCAGGCCCGAGACGCGGATGTCTGCCCGCATCACTGGCCTGGAGACCCTGACGTCCTCCGGCTCGTAAATTGCGCGGAGGCGCTCCGCGAGCCGATCGGCCTTTTCGTCCCGGGCCTCTCCTGCCAACTCTAGGACCCGGGCCCCCGTCACCGCCTTGCGGAACCGCACCGAGGCAATGCCGAGGTCGGCAAGGCGTATCTTCGCCTTGGCCTCGGCGATCACCGCCTCGTAGGTGCAGCCTCGCTCCACTGCGCCCGGCAGCAGCGTCATCACGACTGCTGCGGATGATGGCGGGCGCAGCGCCTTCTTTTTGGCGGGGGCTGTTGCCGATCGGCCCGGCTGTGGTGCCGGCCTGGCAGGAGCAGCGCTCCGCGACCCTTTGGCCTGCGCCGCCACTCTCCCTTTGGGGCGGCGCGAGACAACAGTGGTCCAGGTCTCCCGTTCCTGGCCACCCGACTGGGACGGGGTGGCAACGGGAGCCGCCGGACGGACCTCCGATGGAGAAGAAGGAACAGCCGGTGCGGACGCCGAAAAAGGCACCGGCTGCTTCTTCCCCTTTCCCTTCCCCTTCCCCTTCTTGGTAGGGGGAGGAGGGGGCCGCGCCGGAGCCACAGCAGGGGCCGAAGATGGGCCCGGCTGCGGCGAACAGAGAAGCTGACCTCTGTGAACTCTGCTTAAGTCCGTCAGCCGACTTGAGCTAAAAAATTACCGATGTAGGGTTACATACGTAGATACGTACATACATACATTCACGCCTATTTCCCTGAAGGGGTAGGCAGAAGCATTTTATACACCCACACTTCGCCAATTATATAGTTGGTCCCACGTAAGTCCCAGGTAAGTGGCGAGCCTATTGCCGCTTACCGGCCACTGTTATGTTTGCCAGGGCCTCGTCCGTTGATTAGCAGGTGCACCCCTTGCAGGTGAGGCTTAGGTCTTGGTAGGGTCCCTAAACATTCGTTGTAGGGTACTAGTTAGCAAAATCCTTCTTATGTTTATTGACGTAAAATTTTACTATGTTTCAGGAGTCAAAAAAAGAAAAAAGGAGCCAGCATTGTAACTAACTGGTTCTAACATTAAATGAGCCGAGAGTTCTGCAACATATTGGAGTTGACAATTGTTTTCGGTTGCTATCGGGTTTACAAAAAGTGCCTGTTTCTTCATGCAATGTCATTATTCTTTGCATTAAATTATTCTTATGAATATTGATAGCATTTATATAACTCTTTTTTAACATAGGCATAGTTTTTTGTCTTATTTACGCAAAATGTACTCCTGTATAAATTATGTTGTTGTATGAAACAATGTGGGAAAACAAAACTTGACGGGTTCCTTGCCGTTTTCTTTTTTAGTCAAGCTGATGCCCACAGTGGATGGACGCGTTAGTTTTTAAATTACAAAATACAAATATAAATTATTTATTGCCAAACCATAGTTGTAGTTCAATTCTTGGACCAATGTCATGGTCCCTTTAAGAGTGCGTTAGATGTTTGACGGTCAAAAGAGCTTTATTGAGACAAATATGCATATTTTCTTGTAATTTGAACAGTTTTTACGTAACAACAGTTTTTAACAACTTTGAATGTCAAAAAGTAATATACAGATACGTCTAAAAAGCTCATGTGTGTTTAGTTCCTGAATGAATCCTTGATGCATTTTTTCTTTCAATCGGTTTTGTAAGGCAATAGAATTCATGATCTTAAAAGCGGAGAGCGGGAATTACCACTTCTGCGTTACATTAGTCCTGATAGTGACCCGCCCCTTATAGTGCATAATAATATGTTCTACAGTGCAGTTATTGTGTATGATCAATATTCTTATTTCATTTGTCAGAATATATTGGTAGGTAGGTACGGAATGTTTTCTAAACTATTGTTTTTAATTTTGGAGGCTAAACAACCATATTTGCATTGTTTATTTGTAAACTTTTGCCAATGTGTATACGTATCTTTGGTGCTGTGCTGAGTGTACTTAGCCGTCCAGGAACTAAGTAATCCTAAAATATAGCGATGTAAGTACATTTGCAGTAACGTTCTCGAGTTACACAGCGAATAACCGTTATGTCTGTTGTTGCAGTACTGAGAATAATGCTAACATAGCTTTGAGACGCTATCCTGGATCTAGTTCGTGGCTGTAACATGTATCCAATCTTACAAGTATCTGTTACACAGATTAGCTTAAAATAAAATGGTTAAAATACCAAACATATTAAGTATGATATAGGTACTTCATATTTGGATAATTAGACAGTTATATTTGATGTCAGCACCGTCAATGCTAGTTTGTATACTTTAAATTTATAGGCATTGTCCAAGTAAAAATATTTATTGCTAAAACTATGTTGTACATTATATGTTCTTCTAAATTATTTGGTTTCAAATATAGCCCCTGATATCAAACTCAATTATCGCACAGCAAAATCAATTAAATGTATGTTAAATAATAGTTTAAATTATGAATTATCTAAGATCTATTATATAAGAAATAATAATAACAATAATTCCACATTTGACAAATTATTTAAATTAAAAACATATATTATTGTTGTTTCGCACAGGCCCCAAGTTATAATTTAACAGTATCATCACAAAAGAGTTCTTAGTGAGATTTAATCTTGGCAGAAAATTCTGTTGATGAGAACATTTTGCACATGATGATGATGATGAAAATAAATAAAACAGATTTTGTAGATTAAAATGGGGGTTTGTTGCACTTTTTTAAGTCGCGATTTCGAATAATTTACAAAGATTTGTTTTGACTTTACAATCTCTTCATATCCACGAGTCGCTGCTAAGTATAACAAATCCGCAATAAGAAGAAAAATACACAAAATAAAGAAATAATTTTAACCTACTTAAGTAAAATAGATGACAAGTACTGGGTGTGAAAGGAAACCCACACCAAGTCATTGCGGTTTAATTGTGGTGGCACGATACGCCCACGAGATCGACTCGATGACGGAAACATGTGGGTTTTCGCCATTTGCTAACGTTCATGGTAACGGGGATAGGATAGAATAACAGCACACACTGATAGTATCTAAGAGGGATTAAATAATTTGGTGGATAATATTACTAAAAAAAAAATTTACGAAGGCGAGTCAATTGTTCTTGCTAATGAAAATCATTACCCATTAACGTCCCATTACTGTAATCAGGTCCAAACTCCGGGGATTCAGAGCGGATTGGTGGAGATTATAAAAATATTATCAACAGTAAAATTCAACAAATTTTTAATCATAATAAATCTTTATTGAACTTTAATGATGACGGCTAAAAGCTGGATTTTTTACAACTATTTAAAAACAAAATGGTTATTGATTCGTAAAACTATCTTATACGTAAAACATTTTATTTCAGATTACACCGCACATTATAAAAAATACCGTTTCACGTCTCATGTCTGTACAATATGTGATATTGTCGGTATTTTTGTGAAGAACGAATTTAACTTTTATTCTTTTATTTCTGAATGACTTACTAAAGAATTTATTTTACACCTAACACACAACACAATAATAAACTAGACAATCAAGTGAAATCAGAGTCACACAGCGAGCACTGGCATGCACACCAAGCCCCGACATTGGCCGTGAAAGAGAATTAGACGTGTAAAAACGAATATTCATAATCTATGGCCATACAACATGGCTTTTACGACACCCACGGATACGTCGTTAAATGGTCCTAGAATAAGCACCATAATTCAAGCCATACGGCATAAACACATAACAAATAAATCAAGCTTTAGTATTTACGCTAGCAAAGCAAATATATCTAAGTATCTGCCAATATTTTTGCCAAGTAATTATTTGGTCATGAGTTGTGTATTTATTCATTAAAGCACTTGTTTTACTTATCCATACCTATATAAATATATATATTACTTCTTATTGCATAAATTATTTAAATGAAACACTGAATTAACCGAACAAAGCCGAAATTACTGTCTAATTCAACAAATCATATCTACTACTTTTTTTTATTATTAAAATAATAGGGGATATAATATAGCTAGGATCGGATTTTTTATCATAGACCATAAATATTTTGTGATCATCGGTAAACAATATTAAGATTGCTCTTGGTCGGTCATTGTTCAATAAGCACAACAGCAAATTTATAGGTAGCATATATAATAACAGCTGGTTTAAGTACTAAGGCTAAGTTCAAAAGGAAGGGTTCCACTCACTTAACGGCAATTCCGCAAAATAGTATGGAACTCACTTTGATGTATTTACTAAAAGTAAAAAAGTGATAAAGAGCGGCGATAGCCCAGTGACAAGTCCCCTTGTCTTTAAATTCAGAGGGTCTGGGGTTCAAACCCTGGTGGCGGACCTATGACTTTTCGAAGTAATATGCGTAATTATCGCTTGCTCCGTGCCTCGGAAAGCACGATAAGCCGTTGGTCCCGGCTGTCATGACCATCTATGGCAATCGTTATTAGGAAGTCTTCTAACATACTGACAGTTGGTTTAACCATATAATGATGTGGTTAAACCATCTGGGTTGCGGAGGTCAGGCGGCAGTAGCTCCACGTAATAACTGAAATTCAGTCAAATCTGGTTGAAGAAGTGAGCAGACCCTGGGCCCTAAGCTTAAGTCTAGAGCAACCGGGATAATGCTAGGATATGATGACTAAAAGTTTTAAAATTAATAACTGCTATATTAGCTTCTAAGGAGCCAAGACAATCTCAGCTGCAAGTGGTCTACCTGCCGATCAACCGACGTTGCGCGTACGTTACAGTTACCGGTAAGCGGCAATAGGATCTGTTACGTCGGACCAACTATTTAATGGGCGAAGTGTGGGCGCATAATATGCTTCTGCCTATCCCTTCGGCGAAGCAGGCGTAAATTTATGTATGTATATAATCTATAAAAAAATTATGTTTTGTGATGTAATTTGTTACATGTTTATGCGTTAACTATAATAGTATGTAAACATGATATTAAATAAATAAAAAATAAATATTCTCTTACAATTACACCAATTATTTAGCTCCAAGATAAGTATCATTAAGAACTTGTGTTATGGATACTAAATAACGGATAAACATATTTAAATACTTTTTTTTTTATAAATACATACTTAAGATACATATGTTTTATTTGTCTTAATAAAACCACCACTAGGATCATCTCAGGACAGGAATGTGTCTCCTCTGAGTTCGGGTATTTTCTCACGAAAGGAAGCGTCGGTGATGGCGTACTGAGATTTTCAAGTTCCGAAAAGGGCCGCTAACTTAGCTAAACGACTACCACATATATTGCTAACGGGAAAATCGGCTTAACGTACCTTCCCAACATGTAAGCATTCGTTATCAAATCCAAGGAGCGGCCCCTGAAAGCTTCTTAAATGTTTCGTAGAGCCTTGAACTGTTCCATTCCATTGAATAATCTCTTACCGTACCGAATTATTGCGATGTGTAAAAAAAAATCCGTCACTGTTTATTGACATAGCCTGTATACTGAGCTTTTTTTGTTTACCGTTTATTTAGTTAATAAGTACTAGCGGTTGACGGACATTTAGACGCTTATACTTTGCCACAAGTAGGTATACTTGCCATAAAGTATTTCTATCACATCTGTTTTCCCCAGAAAGATTCGAATATAACACACTTAATATCATTTCGTTGACATTTCAATCCTCGAAATCGATTTTCGGAACATTTCGCAGCAAAACATAATTTCCGTGCATACAGATATATTAGAAAGCAATAATGTTAACTCTACTCCTTTTAAAAGATTTTCTGGGTTTGAAATTTAACGAATATAAAACTGTAAGAAATGGCATTATAGCATACTTTTTCAACATTATTAAATGACCAATTTTAAATAAAGTAAATAAATTGGTAACAATTAAAAAGAAATCCGCTAACTTAAGTACATAATCCGCAAACAAGTTAAGATGTAACATGTCATTGTATAGCAGTGAATGAATTTTAAATTTTAAATGTTTAAGGACGTGACTGTGGCAGGAATCGACATAAGTGTGTTATCCCCTTTAAGTACAATAAGCGTTAACGGGACTAGATGGCTCGGAGGAGGCGGCGGCGCCGGCGCACGAACGCGGGTCACGAGTTCGAACTCCGGTTAAATTGATTGGGAGATTTATATGATTATATGCACATTGTGTAAGTAACGTTATTTCTTACTTGCAAGACATCTTAATATTATCTTGTAGGTTTAATCGGTTATTACAATGATATCGTTTTTGCGTTTTTAGTTTTCTTGTAACTTACGGACTTTATGGACCAACACTATAATTACACAATTATTTTCATTTCATTGATATAACAATAAATTAGTTAACGTTACTATACTTTTTTTTGCTTATAGCTTACGAGATTTTAGTCTTTAAAAACCTTTTGTTTTTATAATGAGATGCTGGCTTACCTCTCCGAATCCATAGCGAAATCGGTCAAAAGTGGTCCAGCTTTGCGGGTGATCTGCAACAAAAAGGAACACTATTAGCCAAGTCGTTAATATACCAGAAACTGTAACCAGTTCGCCGTCCAATTAAACTTCTCCGATTCAGTAGGTTTCGTTACAAAATTGTGATAGCTTAGTCCCAATTTATAGGCGAGCTTTAACCATTTGTAATTTCGGACAATTTTCTGGTAGGCTGCATAAATAGGAGAAGCTATTGAATAGCACTAATTAACAGTACCCGACTGTAAATAATGCACATAGACCTTTCAAAAGCTATTTACTCATAGTTCAAGCCGGAATTTAAAAAAAATGATAAAATACTTAGATCTGAATTAATGATAAACTATAAATTTGTATTCGTTTATTCTAAAATGCGATGATTGGCGATGTGGAATTTTACTAAACGTACTTCACTAAGTGATAGTTCTCTTTGATAGAGGATGCCTACGTAACTGTAAACGCTTTGTCTAATTTTCTGTAGCCGAATTCTTTGCTATTCAGTTTACCTGTTTGTAAAATGTGTTTGAAACTGTAGCTACTAGATATATGAAACTGATGTCTCTGGGTGAGAAGCACCGTGTCAAAGAGTTGTTTAGGGTTTATGGGCAAGCTTATCACTTCTATTATTATTAGTTTACATCACTTACAACCATTTGTCTTGATCACGCAGTAAAGTAAAGAAATATTTAGAAACACGAAAGTATTTTTAAGGACGAATTGAAGAAGTTTTTGCGGTGAAAAACGGAATTCGTAAGTCGACACCACGAACGTTACCTTACCTTAAAAATTAAGATTTTTAAAGAATTAATGTCATAATCTGTTATGAATTATAAATTCTACAAAATCACACTATAAATTTTAAAGTATACTGGTACTTCTTTACACATGAATATTGCAGTTTATTGGACTGCCTCTAACCTTATTTTGCTTATCTATCAAAGGAACTGACATACAAATTTAGAACGTATAGCAGAGTTAACATGAAAGTCAAACGAATTTGCTGCACGACTGAGCATTGAGCTTTTCCCAGTCAAGCTTAAAATACGTATGTAGGTGGAAAAGGCGGCATGTTGATATACGATGTGTATTTCTCCAGAACTTAGCCGTGTCCCGTCCACGAGCCGATGAGGCTACGCTTGAGATATTGCACGGTCTTGAGCACGCTTAAGTGCGCTTTTTTGCTCTATTTGCTATTTTGCAGATGTAGCGACTTGACAAAGTTGGCTTATGAATTTATATTGCTACGGTGATGGCTGCCTGTTGAATGCGTTTTGGTGTTGTATCGTGTTTTCTAGAGGGAAATTGGTATGTTGCCGCATCATAAAGTATCTTTCCGTATAACTACTAATTACTAATCCATAACATTATTAGGATAATTATGAAAACATCGAATGTAACTCTAGAAATTAGGCAAGGTTATATTACTTAGTTATAAAAATCAAAATGTATTTCGGTTTTAATTTTAGTTTCTCAATCACACCACTGTATCAAGGCATTTTTCTGAAATCTCGCATACAGATATTGTGTTATACTCTGAAAAATGTTTAATTCCCACAGAAAAGCCAAAAGTGGTACAGTTTTTGTACAACAACCCTACAAAGTTTGAATAATTAATCAATAAATTACAATCTTTTAATTAAGCACGAGAACACAGATTAAACATATTACCTTTGCAACATAGAATGGTAAACGTATAGCCTAGAAAAGTTCTTTAATATCTAGATCAGTGGGGCGATAAAAGTATAGCCTGGGAATCGAACCGATAGCATGACAGGTGTTGCCAATGCAATCTTCACAGTCGCCGCAAGAGGCAAGAAATATCGTGAGAATTTCATTTTGATTATGAGCAACTCTAGTGCATTGTAAACGGTTTTTTTAAATTATTGATTGAAACGTAAATTTCTTAAGGCAATGGTTGGTGGTTATCGAGTTAATTGCTAGATCAATAGCAGGTGTATAGTTTGAATGGCAAAAGGTTTTTCGCATTTATGACAATGTAATTTGCCCGATGCTTTACCTCACACGGGAAATCATTACCGAGAAAAAATTTAAACTTAAGTAGTATAATTCAGATCACACGTAGTAAACACTTTTAAGATGGACTAAAAGGACGACAAAGCTTGTATATGACGTGTAATTGATAAGTTTAAGTTAAGTTCACAAAAGTTGTTGATTCAGGTTACTTTGCAGAAATCTATTTTTATAATAAACGCTTCATATTTTTAGTACGGATTCCGCCCAAACTGGCTTTGTTAAATAGTTGACATTGGAATTATATATTTGCAGTTTTGTGATACATTTATTTTTAAAGTATTATCTGTACACCCAAATTCGGAAAATATTTTGTCAAACATAACTTTGTGAACCGATGTTTTCACAATGTACCCATTTAGGTACATTTTTATAGTAATTGATAAGGTGATAGTTAAAAAAAAAAATTTACTACTACGACAGCCCCCGGGCCTCCGTCCTTACCCTTCTTAGTATAAAAGTCAAACATGAGATAATTAAGTTGTTATATAATTGGCATTACATTTTGCTAACTAGCGGCAGGTCGTAAATTCTTATAAATCATATTTTTTATTGAAGAAACTTTTGAAACCCCTGAAGGTATTGACATTTTATAGTAGGTACATATTATATCCACAAAGTTGCTTATTTATTATGAACCAGCAAAAAGAAGCTGTACTTCTTTTTGCTGGTTCATCAGCCCACTCAATTTGAAATAAAATCAGGATAGAAGGTCCGTAATTAGCCTGTAAAATTCTCACACTGAAATTCACATTGCGACATAAATTAAGAGCCCTCAGACAGACTTTCTATGGGTTGAAACCGCAGTACCCGGCCTCGAATATGCTAGGGATCTACAGAAAAGCATTGCTATAAGATATTTATCCATTAAAATTCAATGTCTAGTCTACCCAGAGCGCTTTTTTTTATAGCTTCATTAAAGAAGCAGCGATCGCCCGCGTTACCTAAAGGTACTGTTTCAGAAATAAAATTGTATAATCTAGCAAAATCTGCTAGTGAAAGCCCCATTCAAATAAATATAGCTTTGAAGTTTATCCAAATAAAATAGACAAAAAATAAATTACACATTGTGTTATAAGTATATATTTCATAAATAACCTAATAATCATAAATTTCATACTTTAGTAAAGAACTGTATTCAAGTTTATATGGAAAGGTCACTGTTATGTCGAATCGAATCGAATCGAATGTTAACTAAATTCCAATTGACCGACAATGCCAAATAATTCTTTAATATTCTGTTAAAATGGCTAAAAGAGCCGTTACACGAATATACAGTAATACACTAAAACTTACAAGTCGAATTGGAACCTATTTCTCTATTTGAAGCCAGAAAACTCTTTTAATCCGGTTATCTGTGTTACACAGAAGATTTTTCATTAATACTAAACTAGATCATCCCTTAGTAACAGAAGGTTGTAAAAGTAAGCTATAAAATAGTGGTTGTACACCCGTCTCTGGAACACGACCTTTTGGGTTATTCACGTCACCTTGAATCGCCGCCATAACTCACTTTCTCGGGGATTTACGGCGACCACTCCACTTTGGTCATTGTTTTGCATGGAAGCAAACTCTATTTCGAAGAGCAATATTTTACAAAGAAAGTCGAATTAAGCAATTAAAAAAAACGTTCAAAGTTCATTATAGTATTGTAGTTAAAGAGTTTTAACTTCAATGATGCAAGCCCTGTTCTGAAGAGGAATCTTGTACGAGCGATGTCGAAATGCGCTAGACTTTATTTATTGGTTTTTTTAAAGTTAAGTGTAAGTTTTGTTGTAAGTGTAAGTGAAGTGTTTTAGTTGAATGAAGCAAACTATGTTATGAAGAGAAACCTTATTCGAGGGATGTCAAACTATGCTACATTTAATTTTGTTTAAATGTTTTAAGTTAATAGCCGCTTACTGTTAAAAGTTGTAGCTTAATTAGAAAAAACCCTTTCCTGAATCTTGTATTTACAAGCAATGTTGAACTACGCTAAATTGTATTTATTGAAAATATGTTTTAACTTATCAACGGCATGAAGGTACAGCGTTTTACCTTTATTAATACTATGTGGGTTTGTAAAGCTAAGGTAGGATAACTTTTTTTAGAACAGCGTTCACAAATGTCTGCCTGGGATGTGTGACTATCCAGAGCCGTTGAGCTTGAAAAGGTACGTCAAACTGATCCCGATTATTAATATACGTATATTATAATCGTTAAGCCAAGTAAGAGTCCTATTCGTGGAGTATGTACTAAATTCCTCTCACTTAGGCTGTTTACTTTAAATTATTATAAAAGGTTTTTTAGTTGTAAAAAACGTCGGCTTTTTTTAGAGCCTTAGTATTAGAAAATAATGTTAAACTAGAACATAAATAACTTATGACTGTCTGGGAATGGTTATACTCGTATACAATAACGAGTTAACAGCAGGGGCGCACTCTCATTATTGTTTAAAGAATTCAAAGGTGAGATTTTTATAATATGATTTTTATGGGCGAGTGAAGCAATGGCTGGCTTTCAACAGTCATATACTTGTAAATGGTACTGCTATTCAAATTGTTATACATAGACAAGTTTTTCTTTTTTTAATAGAAGAACACAACTTTTAGAAGGCAGAAAAAAGTTATTATAAATAACTGTTTTAATATCAAATTACGCCACAAAATCCTGCTCGCATATTTTGAGTTTGTCGAGAGCTTTATTAATAAATTATTGAAAATTACACATAATCACATAATCGGAAACTTTAAGCGACTTTGTAAAAGGGAAGAAGAAGAAGGCAAAATCGAAATGTATTCAAAATATTCCCTAGGTAGATACTAAGTCATGTCACGTGAACTTTTAATATTGACTATTTCTCGCCTGTACGACATATCCAGCGCACCGTATAAAGGTAGGTTCAATTTAGAAACGCCATTTTCGAGATGAGAACAATACTCAACACTCCAACACACCTGAGTCTTTTAAGTAGACACCGCTTCCCGGTGGTGAAAAATTGCTTCACCCTGTTTTGGATTTCAAGTTTATAGGATGCTATTGTCATGACACTCTTGATATAGCACTTCGGATTGAGATTAAAGTATACATCCACAACATTTTTTTAAATTTAAATAGTGACATTGTACCACTAAAAAAACCTACTATCTAATAACATCTATCATAAAACTGTTAATGTTATATAAAATTATCAGCTTATTTAATAAATTCTTGTTATCTACACATTTTTCATTTTCGAATGAAAATAAAATACGTATTTAGATTGTTATAGTATTAGAATGGGATGTATAACAGAGGTGCAAGCCAAATCTCAATGAACACTTTGTACGGTTGGGTCTTGAAAGTATATTATATTTCTAGTAGATTATTCATCAGATCATCACCAAATTCTGCCAGACCAGAATGGTTTCTTTAAATAAATCAGCATCTTAAGCGGCGATTGCCTAGTGGCAAGACCCATTGTCTTTAAATTCAGAGGGTCTCGGGTTCAAACCCTGGTGGCGGACCTATAAGTTTACGAAGTTATGTGCGTAATAATCGCTTGCTCCGTGCCTCGGAAAACACGTTAAGCCATTGGCCCCGGCTGTCATGAACATCTATGGCAGTCGTTATTAGGAACTCTTTGCATTCTAATAGACTGACAGCTGGTTTAACTATAGAATGAGCTTTCCCTCTGGGTTGCGGAGGTCAAACGGCAGTCGCTCCGAGTAATAACTGAAATTTAGTAAAATCTGGTTGAACCAGTGAGCAGAGCCTGCCCCCCCCGACTGGTCTGACCTTGTCGTGGCAGGGGGGCTAAGTACCTCCCTGTAGGGCGCAGGGGGCGCTAGGGAAAAGGTTTCACCCAGAGATTGGCGACTCTGGGTGCCCTTAGTATTGACTACCGGGGGGTAAACTAAGAGGGACCTGTAGAGGGAGCAGCGGGCGGGCCAGGAGGGCCCGTCAAGCAGCGCCAGGAGGGTCTTAGGCAGCGGGGGCAGGGGCCCCTGCTGTCTAACCATAGACCCTCCGAGAAGTCGGCCACACACGCTATGGTCGCACAAGGAGGTAGCGTCTCTCTGAGGAGGTCCTCCCGGTTTTGGTCCGGGGGACGTTGGCCGCGGGCGGGGTGTCAGAGCTGCAACCAGGTACTGGCCCCCCGCCTCTTTCTTAACAAGCGGCGGGCGTCGTCGTAAGATTTTTAGTGGGTATTACTGCTGACGGTCGTGTCTGTCGGTGATGAGTCCCATACACCTCTCTCGGTCACCCTTTGGCCAGGAGACAGTGCGAAAATGCATTTTAAAAAAAAAAATAGTGAGCAGAGTCTGGGTCCTAAGCTTAAGTCTAGGGCAACCGGGATAATGCTGAGATATGATGAAAAAACTCAGCATCTTAGCCCATTAACGTCCGACTACTGAGCACTAGCCTTCTCTTACGAATTCAAGAGTCAGAGAGTATTGGGGTCATAATACTCATAATCCAACACGCGGGCCTCTTGCGCGGATTTGCGGAGGTAAGACGTCGTGCTGTTAGAAATTTTCAAGCCAACCAATAAGGCCTTAACACTTAAACATATAGGCATAGAAAAACGCATTAAAAGCCCCTGACATCCATTTTCCTCTTTCTTCTACGTAGTAATTAAATAAAACTTAAAAAATTAAAGGTACTTAGAAGAAGACATAAAACCTCCTACCTCTAGCCATATGCATTATAATATAATTTATAAAAAAGTATTATGGTTAATTTAGCTTAAAGAGAGCCCTATGCAAGCAAACTAATGCGTAGGTAAATGAAAAAATAAATAAAAAGAAGTGATTTATAAAGGCCGTTCAAAATTAAATTTTCCTTAAGCAGGAAAACCGGCCGTTCCTGAATACATTAATTTGAGAATACGAGTATGCCAGCTACATTTTTATGACTGGTTATAATAAGTTTGTTATTAAGTGATGCAAATAATAATAATCCTATAATGTATTAGACGCTGATTTTTCATTGGAGTGATATAAAATAGCTTATTAAGCGTCGTTGTGCAGCTTACGCGCGATGAGTCCTCACCGTAATAGGAATGAAGCTTAGAGCTTACTTATACTCTCCATATTATGAATGTATAATTACATATGTATGTATAATTATATATGTATGTGTGAAATGCCATTGGAGAGGACTGTCCAGCAGTGAAAGAATATGTACTGATGATGGTGTGTATGTATTGTATATTAATAGAGTACACATTTTACTGGCCCAAAAAACTACGTTAGTTAGGCAGATTAAGATTTCTACTATAACATAAGGCAAGTTTTGTATTTTTTCACAATAAGGCTATTTATTTTTGTTTTCGTAGTTAACGAAAGTAAATTAGTTAGTTACATATTCATGAGTTTGGTATAGAGATAGATGGAACCTTGGAGCACGACACGGAGTCCTTTTTTCCCCAAGAAATGCGTACTTAACGTAAAAAGCTATAAACTAACGTAAAGAAGGTCGTCGTTCGTTTGTCGCTTAGAGCAGACCTGTTTCAAATCTCTCCAGTAGTTATTTGTTCGTTTCGAGTAAAATTTGAATAAGTTAATTAGTGTGATATACAGTTGTAAAGGTGTTGATCTGAGCTACTGAACTGTGAAAACCATTTTCTTAATATTTGTTCATATCTCAAGTTACAAGTGATTAACTTTTCAATCAAGCCGTTAATCGCAATAGTCCGTGACCTACGACAACTCGCAGAATCCCCGCTGAGGTGAGTCATCATCACACATTCGCCGCTTTCTTTGCTGTCACGAGCGGCCAACACCGCTGCCACCGCTGCCACCGCCACCCGCCACCCGCCACCACCGCGCCCCGCCACCCGCCACCACCGTGCCCCGCGTCTTTTTCGACGTGTGTCGCTGAGCGCCGCGGCCGCAACTTATATTTTTATCTACCCTCGCTGTGAAATCTGCGCGTGCGACTACTGCCCACTAAAATAGTACTGCTGTTTCTTGCTAAAATGGCTAGCTGTTCTGGATGCAATCAAAGTATTGGCGGTGACGATTCTTCAATAAATTGCACGGGATGTGATCTCACATATGATTTACTATGCGCTGGTATTACGTCGGAAACACACGCCTCTCTCTCACATGATGCTGTGCGATCTTGGTTGTGCGTGTCATGTAAGAGTAAAATACCAAAGACAGGTAATTTAAGTACTCCTGTTCGCTTACTTATGAGCACAGCTAAAGAAAGAGGTAGTATTAATTCTAACCGTGTAAATATCAATAATACTGCAGAATCTGTTGATATTTCTGTACCTGAAAATGAATTTCAAAACGTTACTTTAAGGCGTGGACGAAACTCTGACAAAAGCCCAACATGTATGTGTGGGGACACAACGTTCCTGAGGAGAATTATAAGGGAAGAGTTAGAGAGCGCTATGAAAGAAACTTTTGAATTTATCGCAAAATTAAGCAATAATATACAACAGCAATCGATTGCCGTGCAAAAAGTGGTTGGCGCTCAAAGTACTATACTCACAAAGTTAAACAAAATCGAGTCATCTATTAATACCTACGAAGTTAAGTCCCAACCACCTGCCACCCCACCTGCAGCAATTACAAAAGAACTTCTAATGAATCCACTTGTTCAAGTCCATTGTGGTAAAAATATAGAAAATATAACTGAGAGTGGAAATGAGTCACGGCCATCTGTTGCGTCACTTTTCAAAAAGAGCTCGCAGCCACGAAATCGCAGTATATTTAAGGACGCTATTGGCAAAAGCTCTACAGAAACTACAATTGTGTCGACGCCGAAAGTAACAGGAAATGATACTGAGGATGGATGGACCGAAGTCACTCACAAACGGACGCGGGCGTCGTTATATGGTGTCCTGCGAGGCACTGCGACCCCTGGAGCCACTTCATTGCAAGCGGCGGAAAGGAAGAAGTTCTTTCATCTATACTACTTGCGAGAAGGTACTACAGTGAACCAGGTGCGGGACCATCTCACCGCGGTTTTTGGAGGGGACGTTTCTTCGGTCGAAGCGTTAAAGGCACGCGGGAACTATGCATCTTTTAAGCTCGGAGTGCCAGTTACACTTGCAGAACAAGTTATGTCCCCTGTCAATTGGTCTTTAGATATTTGTATAAAACCCTGGCGCCAGAATTTTCGTAGTAAACAAGAAGCAATGTTGTAAAAATCCTTTTAAAAAACTAAAGTTTTATTATCAGAATGTTCGCGGGTTACGCTCTAAGACTATATCGTTTCGCAATAACATAAGTCGATTTGAACATGACGTAGTTGCTTTGACAGAGACATTTCTGACAAGTTCAGTGCGCGACGGGGAAATCTTTCCTTCTGGTTACGTCGTGGTTCGCAAGGACCGCGCTGGCGACGCCGGATGGGGGGGAGTTCTGCTGGCGGTACGTGAATGCTATTCAGTACAAGTAATTGACGATATTGATGGCCTTACGCCTGATAAAGAATTAATTTGTGTAATCATAAAATCTAAAAGTGTTAAACTATTGTGTTGTGTGGTGTATTTACCCCCCAGCTATAGGGATGATCAATATCTTAGTGTTCTGACATGTATAGAGAATTTAATTTGTTTATATCCAAACTTAAATATGCTGCTGCTCGGTGATTTTAATTTAAATTCATGTAGCGCGAATGTTAAATCAGAATTTGAAAATTTTTGTCTGTTTTGTGGACTGATTGAACATAACCATATACTGAATAGCCATGGTGGTATGTTGGATTTGGTATTGAGTAACTTAGTCTTAGATCAGGTGAGTGTATCGAAGAATATTGAACCAATGGTATCTATTGATGAGTATCACCCTTCCCTTGACATATTGGTAAAACTTAAAAATCGTGTGGAGATTTTTAATTCCAACACACTCCATCTGCCCGCCCCATGCCCGAATATGCGACTGGAATGGAACTGGCATAAGGCTGATTACCAAGCTTTGTATGCTGCTCTGGCCTCTGCTAATTGGTCCGAAATATATGATTACGATAATGTCGACATAGCATTAGAAACGTTTTATAAAAAAATATATGACTGCATAAGTATACATGTACCTCCAAAAAATATTTCACCAAACCATTTAAAATATACATATCCTAAATGGTTCACAGCAGACATAATTACAAATTTAAAAAGTAAACGTTTTTATTTAAAACAATACAGATCGAACGGTAAAGAGTTTAATAAAGAATTATTTAAGTACTATATATGGCATACGAAAAAACTTATCGACAATGCATATAAGCAGCACATTAATACTATTCAAAATAATATTTTAGACGAACCAGCAAATTTTTGGGATTATATAAAAGATAAAAAGAAAGATAGGAGACATATTGAAACTTTTACTTATGGCACAGACGTAATAGCCGGGCAGGATGCTGCTGTTGCATTCGCACGTTATTTTGGCTCCGTGTTTTTGGATGAGGAGCCTCGCTTGGATCCTGAGACGGCCGCACGGCTTGCGAATCCTAGTTTAGACGTAGGGTCCGTTTCGATATCGACTTTGGGTGAAGTTGATCTTAAGAGAGCCGTAAAGCGCCTTAAACCTAGGTCGTCTGGTGGGCCTGATAGAGTTCCAGTATTCCTGGCAAAGGATTGCATATCAGTGTTTATGGAACCGTTTTTATATATATGCAATCTTTCATTAGCTCAGGTTAAATACCCGGATAGCTGGAAGCTGTCTTGTGTTACACCAATCCCCAAAGGCGAGTCAGTGTCCGATGTTACAGCTTACAGACCGATTGCGGTGCTGTCAGTTTTTGCTAAACTATTTGAAATTATGCTAAATAGCCATATTAGCCAACAGATAAGTAGTCAAATACATAGAAGTCAGCATGGATTCCGTAAGGCCAGATCCACTGTTACAAACCTGACAACAGCAATAGATTACATTTCCGCTGAAATGGACACTGGTCGGCAGGTGGATGCTGCCTATTTTGATTTCAGGAAGGCTTTTGATCTTGTAGATAATGACATATTGCTACAAAAACTTTCAAAGATAGGATTTACTTCGAAATTTCTTAGTTTTATGGCAAGTTACCTCAAGGATAGACAGCAGTTTGTTAGGTTGGGTAGATACGAGTCTGGAAACTATTATACAAGGTCAGGGGTAAGTCAGGGCAGTACGCTAGGACCAACTCTTTTTCTTATTATGATTAATGACCTCCCTCAAACTGTTAGATTTTCCGAGTGCCAACTTTTTGCGGACGATTTTAAACTTTACCTTGCAATAGGAGAAGATGCGAAAGCTGACGCCCTGCGTCTGCAAAGTGACATAGATGCCGTTTCCCATTGGAGCACATGTAATCGTATGCCTTTTAATCAAAACAAATGCAAAATCATGACATTCGCACGTAAAAAAATAATAAAGACTGATTATAAATTATTTGACGTTTCTATGGATACAGTTGACGACATAAGAGATTTAGGCCTAATATTAGATATAAAGATTGACTTTCATAAGCACATAATTAATATTTGCAAATCAGCAAGTAGATTATTGGGATTTATTATTAGAACATCTAATGAGTTCAACAACACGTCAGTGGCTAGAGTGTTGTATAATGCTTACGTACGCAGCAAACTTGAATATGCGGCGATCGTGTGGGATCCTCATGAAAAAAAGTATTGCCTTATGCTGGAAAGGATACAACGAAAGTTTGCACGGTTCTTGTACAAGAAAAAGTATGGGTATTATCCCTTTTTATATCCCTCTTTATTCGTCATTGGTATGGTGGACTTCGATACACTCGCTCTAAGAAGAAAAATGACTCTAGTTGAGCACTACCTCGCTATAATTTATGGTAAGGTAGATTGTCCACAAGTACTGGAGAAATTGTGCCTGTGTGTACCTACACGCATCCCTCAGTGCCCTTCGGGCCTGGTGGCGCCTCGGCGGCGGCCGCGCTTGTTGCAGAGGCCCTGCACGCGCACCGTGCACGCCGCCCAGGCCCCGACCGTGCGAGCTCTGCGCCTGATCGGGGACATGCTCGCTGAATATGACAAAGTAGACTTGTTTGTAGATGGCTTAGCTAAATTAATATCTTTTATGCATATATTCCTTGACAATAGTAGTTCAATTTAATTTTGACATATTATTCTGTTGTCGACTTAGATTTTTAAGTTATTTTATTTTATTTTTTATGATATAATTAATATGATTCTTCTAATTCTGATTCTGACACTTGAGGTCACATTGTGTTTTTATTTTTATTGTTTTTTTTTTTTTTTTATGAACTATAATTAATATTTGATTTTGGACATTAAGATTATTATTAAGTATTTCCTTTGTAATTTTTTGACATATTTGTGTAATTTTTTTTTTTTTTAATATTTTAAGGCATGTTAACGTTTGGACACTATCTGTAAGTTGACATGTACTTGTGAATAAATAAATAAATAAATAAATAAAGTCGCCTGCAGAAGCTAGATTTAATCAAGAGAAATACACTGAAGGAATTCTATTTGTATCTCCTATTAACATTAAGTATGAAGCTTGAATTTTTGAAACGGGATGGTTAAAATGGAGAATTGTTTATTACAAACCATTAACTTACCAGTTTTTCCTCACGACATACATAATGTGACGCCTCTTTCCCATATGAGTAGGCAGAGATCACATCCTTCCACTTGCTACTACGATCTTGGTACACACTCTTAGTTTCATTCACACTCATTACCTTTCTCATACAGGCCTTTTGACCTGCCCTTTCTCCAAAATTTTCTGATATTGGTCATGGAAGGTCTTGCGTGGTTTTCCCCTCCCAACACTTCCAATCACTTGTCCATCATAAATCACTTTCGTTAGTCTACTTTCATTCATCCTCTCAACATGACCAAACCATCTGAGCATACCTCTCTTAATTCTTGTCATTATATCTTCTTTCACACCAGTTTCGACCCCTATCACTTCATTCCTAATCCTATCACTCAATTTCACACGAAGAATACTTCTGAGTGCTCTCATCTCACTCTCACACCAGTTTCGACCCTTATCTCTTTATTCCTAATCCTATCACTCAATTTCACACCTAGAATACTTCCGAGTGCTCTCATCTCTACTGCATTAATCTTATTTTCATGTTTCTTTTGCCATAACCAACATTTGCTTACATACATTAGTGTAGGTGCCAACACACCTCTATGAACTGCCAGACGTGCCTTTTCGGACACTTTTTGACTGCTAACAAAGGCGTGAAGTGCCCCATTCATCATGTTTCCAGCATTCACTCTTCTATCGATATCGCTTTCACACTTTCCATCTCTCGTAAATTTTGATCACAAATACACAAACTCATTTACTTGTTCTATTTTCTCACTTCCGATTAAAATTTCAAAATCTGTCACTTCGTATTCTCTTTCAAAAACCATAACTTTCGTCTTACTAACATTTACTATCATTCCTTTCGCTATTAAATACTCTTATACTATCGTCACCATCTCCTGCGACCCCTCAGCCGACGACGCAAGCAAAACTTGGGCATCAGCATATAGAAGGCATTTGATGAGCGACTCCTTCATTCTTAACCCTTTAGTACACTCTTTCAAACCAGTAAGGCAATTGTCCTTGTCGATATCGTCATACATGTAAAGTCTTACTAAACTCGACATAATACAAATATTATTTGGAGTTTAGTATGACTTAATATACCTGACTCCATTTGTAACGATACTACTTCCGATACCGATAGTAGTTCGTAGGTACACATAAATATCGGATATCGGCAAAGGGTTCGATTCCCGGGCGTTTCTGTCGGATGCGGGGTTCAGTGGGCTGTTGGTTTTGTGGTTTCGTCGTACTCTTCAAATAATGTAACACACACCGCAGGCTTTGTGTAACCAAATAGTATTTATATAAGTACATACATACTTTATGTTATTACGAGATAGTTTACAAAATAAATTAGTATTCCTAAGTAAGTTAAAACCTAAATGATTTATTAATTTATTTATTGTTTACATATATACTAGTCAAAATTTCTTCCTCTTCTTGACTTAATTTTGAACTTGACACAGCCAAACCAGGAAACAAAAGCAAGTTAGTACAGGAAAGGAATAGAAAAGCAAATGGGTTTAAAGAATATTTATTATCTCATTAAAAACCATACAGTCACTTACATGAGAAATTTACAATAAATGTGGGTAAGGATTAATCTGTCGAGTAGGTATAAAAAATAAATAAAATAAATTAAATTGGGAACAGTCTACTTGGGCAGTGTACTTACTTAGCACATTTTAGAACGAAAACACATTCCATACCATAACATGACATGATAGATAAGTAAACACATAATTATAATTTAACGCAGCTACAACTCTGATATTAATCACCTCATCTGCCGCGTACATTTATTTGAGAAATATTACAAAGATTTCCACAAAATAGCATTATTCCATGCCATCATTATCGCGCTTAGAGATACCTTCACAAACCCCAAAGAAAAATGTGAAGAATAGCCAAGAAAAGGTACGAGACGAGATGAATCTAATTTCCGTAAACCGGAGACCATTGTTTAAAAAGAATATAAAATGTTTTAGTAGGTCAGTCGGGAAAATCGGGTCCTTACACAAACATTAAAGCTTTTTCTATAGTCTTTTCCTTTGTTCCGAACCATTCCCGTTTTTGCATCATTGAATTTTCATTATTTCAATAAGTTGTACGGTTTAGGGGAGTACGGTCAACAAATGTTACATAGTACGTGAAATGTAGTAATAGTGTTGCAAACCGCAAATGTGATTTAAGTATGAAATATCATTACATTTTATTACAGTTGTCTGATTGATTTTAATATGCATAGAAAAATTCTTGGTGGGTACCCATGACAGGCTGAGGAGATACCAGTGGCAGACCATTGTATAGTCTCAGGGTATCGGTTTACAGGTTCGAAAAAACCTAATTGTTTTTCTACGTACTACATACTATCTTATAGCAAAAAGTGAAAGGCGAAGTACTGCTACCCTTTGGTATAAACGATAGAGCTATTTTCTGCAAAGCCTGTATGTTTCTGTATGCTTTAGTTCTCACGGTAGAGGTAAACGCCTACGTGAAACTATAGACAAATAACGCCTTCATAAAACCACCACTCATCATCATTAGGCCACGACGGGGTACAATATTTATGTAGTCTGTTCCGTGGTTCGGTACAGTTAGCGTGACATTGTCATTGCAATTTATGTCTTAACATACTGAAATTTAATTTATACAAAGGCGAAAGGTCATTTACTCAACACGATATCTCAAAAACGAGTTTACATATGAAGTTGAAATAGGGAAGCTAGTTTATACGTACGAGCCGCCAGTTCTAGCTAGATCACAGGCGCTATAACCGCTACCATGTAATAAAAAAGGCCATAAATGAACAAGTCGCTTCATCAGGTCATGACCACACACGCACATTATTCCCGTGTATCACAGCCACTTTAGCTGTTCACACCGACGCAGTAAACAGCTAGCGGTCAAGCTCAGTAGAATTAAGAGTTCTGAAGTTTTCAACGGAGGTAAAATTTTGCTCAGTCAAAGTCTATGGAAATCATCAGTTGTTCAGAGTGGCCGGGATATTTCATTCCATTTTTATGGGACGATTTTAATGAAGTTGTTATATCGTAAAACTGATGATTCTGTAGGAATGCGAGAAATAGAGATGATGAAAATATAGATCGTAGTCTATCAGTTAAGTGAACGAGCAGCGACTGTAAAGTGCAGTCGCTACGTAAAATTAGTTTATTATATGTATTTTTAATTTTATATATTTCAAAAACATACTACCTAAAACAAACTAAGCATATTTCAGATTGACTGTACTAGCGAGACAAACTATTGATGCCAGATCGCACAAACTGCGTAGGACTCGGTTAATTAGTAACCTTTACAGATATCGTTGTAGATCACTAGCAATTGTTTATATAATATTTAAACCTTGTTCATTCTTTATTTTGTTATAAACGGAAGAATAGTATTAATGTTTTATTTACATAGAGAATCTACCTAGCTCTTTAGCTATTGTTAATAAATTGTATGAAAATGGACTGGTAGTAAGTAGTATTGCTACTAATGCAAAAAAAGATACGTAGGCAGTATACGTAGGGCCTGTCTTTATATACAAATTCTAACAATAGTTGAAGAGCTAGGTTATACATCTGTATTAGGAACGCTGCACGCTTATTAAAGTTGTTGACTCATCCGCTTATTAGTTACTATAAGCCATCGACGTAAATCTATCACGAAGATAGACAAACAATACTTACGAGCAAGTCGACGAGATCCTTTTTTGTCTAACGATGTCGTTAATCCAAAGAACAATACATATGCAGGCTCATCGGCGAACTAAGTCTGTCCAACGAGATTTCCTGTGGAAAATATTATGCTCGCCTATTTGTATTTGTGATACAAAGAATTTTACTTTATTTACATATTTCGAATATACAGAACTAGATTAAAAAATCCCCTACAACAGGAAAGAATAACAGGGTACAGCTTATTTTATGAATTTCTGCCAGTCAGCACGCGAAAATAAATTTTATTTTAATACATTAGTTCTTTTACTTGGTAATCTCAGTGCCTTTAACAAATATACTTAGTTGTTTTAAACTAGTACAAGTTTAAAAGGATGGAGTAGGTTGGTACCTAGAGTTCTAGCTACAGATCCCTAAATAGTATTAAAGTTATTTTTTCCGCAATGTCGCATTCGTATAATATTCAGTTTTATTGTGCGGTGCTCATCGGTATGGTGATCCTGTTATGTCCGTGGAAATATCCACATGAATTTTTATCGTTGCAGTGTACTTAACCCGCTGCGGGCCGAAGCCGACCTTCTTGGGTTCTATTTGATTTTATCAAAAAAAAAACACCAATAGAGATATGATATTATTGTCATGTAATTTTCTTAAATCTGTAGGGTCGTATTGCGAATACACAACCGATTTCTTCTTAAATAAATAAAATAAGTGGGTGCGCTTGTTTGTCTGGACTTCGCCGACTGCGTACTATCAGAATAACTATGACGAGCCACATAAACCAAGGTAAAATGGATATATTAATATTTACTGCGTAATTTAAGGCTAAGACTGCTGGACCGACTTTGAAGGATTCGGTATAGAGGTTCAGATCTTAGTGTGAGACATAACAGAATTTTAATATCGCGTGAGACGTGACAAATCCAAAGAACGTATTAGGCTATAAGCTTAATAATCCCTATATGTCAGACAGGCAAAGCCGCGGGAAGAAGCTTATGTATACATAGATTACTTGGGTAGTATTTCGTATAAAAACGTTTTACGAGTTACTATTTATTCAGCTAGAATAAATAACCAGAAATAAATAAGATATAAAGAGTATGGCAGACGCACTGAATCATTCCCCTCGTAGTTTACTTCAAAGCAAGTTAAAGGATATATCATATCAAAGAGCGATAAAGTGATATTATTTACGATGTCGTCTAAAGTGCCAAACACAGCGTCTTACATATATTCGTACGTTGTACACGAGTATATCCACAACTTGAAGAAACTAACGGATAATTTACTTTTCTCTCGATAGATATATTATAAGAGGAAGCTTGAGCTGAGTAGTAAAAGTTTAATCGGCAAATATAAATTATGACCTAAATAAAGAATGTCTTCTTTTAGTTTGATGTCACTTTGAGCATTAATTTTGGGACTTAAAACTGTCAGCATATTTTTTAAATGTCGGTTTATTTTCATCCAAAAATCGACTGGAATAGATTCATAACACTTTTTTTCGCAATTACATTACAAAGTTTACATACATGTATTAGCATTTATTCAGATAGCGGCAAGGGTGCCTACGTACATGTCAACGTTAAATCTGGCAGATCATGATAGGCCTGGGCATTTCATAAAATGTCTTTTTTATTAGATCTATTCTCGATAGATTCAGTCCAAGGTTATTCTTTATTAACCCTTTAGGAAATATGATTCCATCCGGTTTTGACGATTTAACGATCGCACTATGATAATGTAGAATATTATATTTATTTAAAAAAAAAAACAATTTTCCCGACCTGAAGAGGAAACAAAATAAATTTTCAATTTATTTATTACATTCCAAAATTAAACATATAATACGTAACAGGTATTGTGTCCCTTCGTCCAGCATACTTACCATGGAATCTTGATATTTCATGAATGCCAAAAAATAGTTGTGAAATAGTTGTAAATAGTTGCCAAAGGAAAAAAATAGTAGTCTTACAATAGTTAAATTACAGCCATAACTATATGAGTATGCTGGGCGAAGGTTTCGCCCAGCATACTCACCTCCGTTTGAGGAATCTGCGTACGTTTCATACATAATTCATACTTCAAAAAATAGTTGATAAATAGTTCATAATGGTGCCCAAAAATAAAAAACAGTACTCTAATAACTTCGGAGTTATAGGCTTTGTTCAGTGAGTATGCTGGGCGTAGGTTCTACGCCCAGCATACTCACCTCACTATGCAAATACGGAACGAGCTATAGGTACAATTTACGTCTCAAAAAATAGTTGTTGAAATAGTAGTCAATATCAGTCTATTTTTTGCTTGACTTTTGAACTAGAAAACCATTAAATTTGGTTGTAAACTTTTACATACATTAGATTTTAGTACAGTCGAATACAAAACTTTCTTAAACTAAACTTACATTTTATAGGTATAACAATATGAAAATGCAAAAACGGACTGAAGTTTGATGTGTCTGTGTGTATGTGTGTGCGTCGTAGCTCCCGAACCGATTTTGTTTTTTTGTTTGTTTGAAAGGCTAATTAGTCGAGAATATTATTAGCTTTGCTTGATGCAAATTGGTTCAGTAGTTTAAATACTGATAATTCGGGGAACCAGCTGCAGGTAAATAGGTAAGCGGTCCCGCGATTTGACGACATTTATTCAATATAATTTTATAAGTAGTCGAAGAATTTTTAAAATCGGTTCTGTATACAAAAACGTACCAATTACCGTTACAATTACCTACCTAATATACAAAAACGTACAATTTTTTTCTCTTTATCTATACTAATATTATAAAGAGGAAAGATTTGTTTGTTAAGGGTAATCTCCGAAACTACCGAACCGATCTTAAACATTCTTTCACTGTTAAAAAGCTACATTATTCTGAAGTAACATAGGCTATATTTTATTTCAGTAATAATAATTTTTCAGTCTGAAATTACAGTATATGTGAAGCAATCCCGAGAAAATTGCGCTAAAGAGCCGCTTTATCCGCGTGTTCCGCGTGTGCTGTCCAAATGTTGCGTCGTACTTTAATATTATGTACTACAAAAATGTTTGTCTTTAATAGATCTAAAAAAAAATTAGTATACCACATACCTATCTGTTATATATAAGCCACAATAATGCAATTTATATCGAAAATGAAAATAAAATTAGTTATTAGATTTTCTATCATCATTATCTGGCATAGCATTTTCATCTATACAAAATAAATATATTTTACCATCAAGGCTATTTTATGTAGATAAACTTTGTCCTTTCCAGCATGCCATTTGGTTGCCTAGTTCGCGAAATATTAAGATATAAAAATAATGAGTAATAGAATTTCGGTCGCGCTGTCGTCGGACATCGCGGGGCTGAGGTGGGCGTTAGGTACCATAATAATATCTGAGGAGTTTGTTTGTTTAAACGCGTTAATTTCAGAAACTACTAAATCGAATTAAAAACAGAACAGAAATTGACGCGGACGAAATTGCGGTCAACAACGTTATTCACAAAATCAGGATATTATGCCTAATGTTACTTAGCAGTCGCTGAAGAAATTAGTAATAATCTGTACAAAAATAAAGATACCGAAACGAAGCGAGGGCGGGCCGCTAGTTATATAATATAGATAATAATATAGGATTACACATTAATATGATTCTAGTTTATTATGATTATGATATTAAATAAAGTGAAATTAGCCTGAAAAATAATGTCGCTGTATTACACTTAACCACGATGTATATAGTATGACACCCACCATTAGAATGTTTAATATTTTTATATTATAAAACATGTGTGGACTACTGTACCTCATTTAAAGTTAGTATGTAGAAGTTTACAACCAAATTTAATGGTTTTCTAGGTCAAAAGTCAAGCAAAAAATAGACTGATATTGACTACTATTTCAACAACTATTTTTTGAGACGTAAATTGTACCTATAGCTCGTTCCGTATTTGCATAGTGAGGTGAGTATGCTGGGCGTAGAACCTACGCCCAGCATACTCACTGAACAAAGCCTATAACTCCGAAGTTATTAGAGTACTGTTTTTTATTTTTGGGCACCATTATGAACTATTTATCAACTATTTTTTGAAGTATGAATTATGTATGAAACGTACGCAGATTCCTCAAACGGAGGTGAGTATGCTGGGCGAAACCTTCGCCCAGCATACTCATATAGTTATGGCTGTAATTTAACTATTGTAAGACTACTATTTTTTTCCTTTGGCAACTATTTACAACTATTTCACAACTCTTTTTTGGCATTCATGAAATATCAAGATTCCATGGTGAGTATGCTGGACGAAGGGACACCAGGTATTAACTATTAAAAATTACAGTACTACTTTTACTAATACCAAATAACAGAAATCAACTGGACGTAAAATCATAACAATATTGAGTTATGACATAATTAAATAATTTTTAGATTCAGATAATATTACAAGGAAATAATTTATTGATTCAGGCGTTACTTTGCGGAAAATCATTGTAAGCAAGTGATGGATAAAAATATATTTGTAATAATTCCCGCGAAACAAAATTTATTTTCTCTCGGTACAGCGTTGGTCGTGTAGACTTCGTTGTTCTGAGGCTCCTGAAGATGCCCTGTGTAAGGGCGAAACACGTGTCGTGTTGAATAGTTTCTCGGTTTTTACGGGACATTATAGTAGCGCGGAAATTATTACATAGATGTTTTTAATCCATCACTTGCTTGTTAGGAAATATTTATTAACAAACATCGTTTAAATAATGTAAACAATATTTTATCAAATTGAACGTAAAATAATCGTGTGCCAGCGTGTCCTGTACACTTTTCTAGAAGTTTAGTAGGTGATAGCAGTAACACTGTAATTACTTCATAAAACGATGTTGATATAAATATGTAAATATTTAATAAATAAGAATAAAATAATTAAATGTTATAATTTTTATGTCATGTTAAAGATGAAATATGAATGAAATACACTTATAACGTGGTTATAATAACGTGGTTATTATCAACTAAATATTGGTGGTTCTGTAGTGGTCGGCATCAATGTGGTGGTGGGCGGCATCGGCGTCGTGGGCATGGCTCCAGGCGTGGTGAGTAACAAGTACTTAGTGGACCAGTAAGCCCCGATGACTAGCAGACCCATTAAAAGCGGTCTGTAAATCAAAACCAATTGGCAAGCTATAAAAAAAATATCATCAGCCTATTAATCTGTCAGTACCCAGTATGGGCCTTTTTCTTTTTTACCTATGGAAAATCATCACATGCCGTCTCCCGCTGTGGGTGAAGCGAAACGGTGTGTCAGACTTTTACCATGCAGGTTCCTTCTTGAGCCTGCTATGTGCCGGTGCCGCGGTACCCTTTCCAACAGTACCGCAAACTGAGTACGGGGCCTCCTTTTATGAATAAAGGTGTAAGGGATTCGGGTCATGTGCGCAGATCAATTGCGAGTTGGTTTGTGGGGCCTTGCTGTTAGAACTTTTCCAGGGCGGCTGAAAAAGTTCATATATTTAAACGTTCTATAAATTCATACACACGTTCAATGTGGCCTCTAGCAAGGCTTAACGACTACCACTTACAATGCTAACCGAGACTAACATCTTAACGTGCCTTCCGAAGCACGGAAGCGCTCGATACAAACGTTATCACCATCACGTCAACCTTATGAAGTCTACTATTGAACTTTGGCCTCCTTATTCTATTGGGGATTTTGCCCATAGTCACTACACTGGGCAAGCACAGATGGGCGTGATCGTAATTTAAGGCAGTACGCAGGATGACGCTCCTGCCCATCAACCGATAGGATTTCTCTTGGCCGACACCTAAAATTACCCGTGAGATAAGAGGGGGTGGCACTATTCTAGGCCGGTACCCATAAATGAGTAACATATCAAAAATATTAGAGTCCATTTGGTCTCATGTTAGCACGTTATGAGAGCTAGTTTAACTTGCACACTGTGGAGTGTCCACTCGCGAGATATAGATTAAATAAGAACTAGATAAGAACGTGAAATTAATTTAAAACTCGTTAAGGTTGAATTAATAAAAGAATTCTTCCATCGGTAGATTAAGGCACCCGCCCATGGTCGCTAATATCTTAATTAAAAATGTGGATGCATACCGTTTCAACCATATTTTCAAACAAGAACTGGTATATATATTTTTTAACATATTTAGGTGTAGAAGAATCCAATAAAAGTATGTTGAACAAAACAGGAGTTTAGTTATTTATATAATCAGGTAACAATATAACTTGTTGCGGGACTGCTCGAAAGGGTTACCTAGGCACCGGGACAAAGCAGGCTCCAGAAGCAACATGGATAGTTTTTAGTCAGTAAAAGTCTAAGTTTTCCTATCGTTTCTTCCACAGCGGGAGACGGCAGCATTTGGATCCGAAAAAAAGGTTACTTACAATAGTCAAAGTCAAAGTCAAAGTCAAAAATACTTTATTTCATAAACTATTACATAGTACTTGAAAACGTCAAAATTATAAAAAAATAACAAAAACAAATAAAATATAACTATACTAAAATCACGAAGCTTAGATTCACTTGCAACCAAATAATTTAAAAAAACAAAAAACATTTAAGTGCAAGCGAATTTAAGTGCCAGTTCCGAGCCACCGCTCTGTAAGAAGAACTGGCAAGAAACTCACAGGCTATGCTCTTTTAAATTATCGATTGGTTAGTAACAATCTTCATTTGTCTGTGACGCTATACAATGCAACATAATATAACAATATTCATTCTTTAAGTCATTCATATTAGAATAGCCTGTATGAAACGGCGGTTTAATCCCAAGCATTTTTCTCAAGTCTCACACCGGAGTGCCTTTTACTAACCTAAATGAAAAGGTTCCAAGCCATATGCCAAACAGCGCCTCTAGTAAATTTTATCTCATTAAGGAGGTTTTCACACTAGTGTGAGACCATTGTAAACAACTTTTTTTTTTAAATAGCCCATGTAATGGGTTAACTAATTTCTTCCTTAGTGATAACTGTAACAACAGCTTAATATACCTTACGAAGCACGGATGTCACAATTTTTCACAAGTTTACAAGCGATAGTATTAAATACTTACATTATAAAAGTCATTTTGCTTTCTTGCCGTTCACGTCGCACTGTTTTTCATTACTAGTTAAAGATTCATTTGACCTGTAATGTTATAGCACACCGTACGTCAAATACGTATGCACGCACAATGCACAATGGATGAGGAGCTTACCCAGTTCCCTGTGTATATTATTAAATAACTGACATGAATGGTTTTATTTACTTATTTTTTACTATACTTGTATAACCCGGAGTTGCTAGCGGGTGAAATTTACCCTAGTCTATTCAAATATTCTGTTAATTTTCGGAGGATCGGTGGTTAAAAAATATTTAATTCAGATGATAATAACCGCAGACAATAGCGCTAGCTTTATAATAAAGGTAAGCTAGTCAAAATAGGTAAAATATACCCAAACGCTCCTGTTTTATTAATTTCCGTCAGCTCATAGAGAATACTATGTTATTTTAGGAAAAACGTGACCGACCTGAACGTGACTGCTCAAACCAGTACTTGAGACGGATCGGGTCGGAATTCCACATATCTGTGGATAAAGCTAATGATAAAGGCATTTGCTGAAATTAATATCACGTAAAGAATCGTGTAATTTTATGTATATGTTGGATGTGTAAGACGAGATAACACGACGATTACACGAAAAGGAAAGATTGGAATTGAGAAGACTATGGAGGAACAGGAATATTACCAGCAAAACTTTTTGTTTCAAGTTTTGTTTTTGTTAGCGACAATAGAAATAACACTAACATAACAATCATCAATAATAACAAAATAATACTTAACAATAGCTTAGTATTTAGATCAATGCCATTATTATTATAGGTGAACATACATACATGCATAATATTACGCCTGTTTCCCCGAAAGGGTAGGCAGAGGCATATTGTATACCCACATTTCGCCAATTATATTGTTGGTCCCACGTAATAGATGGCGCGCCTATAGCTGCTTTTCGGGAACTTTTGTGTTCGCCAGAGCCTCGTCCGTTGTTCGGCAGGTGCACCACTTGCAGGTGAGGTTGGCTCGGGCTCCTCAGATCTTGGTAGGTTCCCTATACACCCCCCCCCCCCGACTGGTCTCGACCTTGTCATTGTGGGGGGGCTGAGTACCTCCCGGTAGGGCGCAAAGAGCGCTAGGGTTTACTGGGGGGGGGGACTAAGAGATACCTGTGGAGGGCGAAGCGGGCGGGCCAGGAGGGCCCGTCAAACAGCGCCAGGAGGGTCTTAGGCCCCTGCTGTCTAATCTTGGACCCTCCTAGAAGTCGGCCACACACGCTATGATCGCACAAGGAGGTAGGAGGGGCGTGTCCACTGCGTCTCTATGAGGAGGTCCTCCCAGTTTTGGACCGGGGGACGTTAGGCGCGGGCGGGGTGTGAGAGCTTGGAAGATTTGTAGTGGGTATTACTGCTGGCGGTCGTGTCTGCCGGTGGTGAGTCCCACACACCTTTCTTTGTCCCCCTTTGGCCAGGAGACAGTGCGTAAATGCATTATGTTACCGAAGTAAATCAAAAAAAAGAAAAAAAAAGGGTCCCTATACTACTATACCCATTATTATAGGCAAAGCCAGCATGCAATTTAAAAAAAATCTTAATTAAAGTTATAGTTTATAGACACAATAAAACATACTATAACAAATTGAATTTTATTATTATAAAAGCTAGTAAAAAAAAGTTAGCTTTTTAAATTAAATTAATCATTCAAATCAAAAGGCCCAACAATTATTTTCGAAGTTCGAAGCAGTGAGCCATCTCATATGTAACACGTAAAGAACGTTTTTGGAGAATGTATTAATATGATGAGTATATATGAAGAATTTTAATAAGGCTACATATCAAAATTTAATTCTTATTAGAAACATTTGCGAGCGATATTACAAAATAGCTTTCTTTAAATCATATTAGGTTCCTGGGTGGCAGAAATATAACAAACATTGAATAAGCAAACATCTGAATGTACCCAAAGAATTCGTGTCGCTTGTTCCATTTTTTCTGGTTTCACTAAAAACAGAGCTTCGTTGGGTTTTATATAACAGTATAATCTGTAACTTTTAAAACAGGGCCGAAAAAGGAGCTTAATTGCATAAAATTAAGATAATCTCATTAAACCGGAGAACAAAAGTTTCAACAAATAAATCTGAGTGGACAACTCATCTCAGTCTAAATTAAGGAACTCGTAGATTAAAAATACTGCGAGAAATAAAAGTAAAATCAAAAGAATAACTTTACCATGAAGCTTTAGACTTTACAGTGAAAAGCTCGTTCGTATCATTAGAGAAATGAATATTTTTTGACAATTACACCAATTGTTTAGTACCAAGATAAGTATAATTAAGAACTTGTGTTATGGATACTAAATAGCGGATAAACATACATAAATACTTCGTGGTTTTTCTTAACGTATTGTTATTAACGTATATAAAGATTAGTCCTATGTGGGAATCGAACACACGACTCAGCAGGAGTGGAGTGCGGGTCACGCCATATTAGCGGTGGTATCGCTGCCGCTGCTGTCTCGGCACTTTGACGTTTTTTGTAAACCCCAATGCAAGGGTTAAGCAGCCTGCTTTTTAATGTCGCAATAGTCGTCAAGTTCACAGGTAGGCTGTGTCAGATTTGAAGGACTTCATAAGGGAGAAAAAAAGGAAGAAAAAACTCACTAACCGCAACAAGTAGCCGTGCATCGAATGCCACTGGTAGTGCCTTCGTCTCTGATGTGTCCCGGTTACTTTAAATAGAACTCGACAAAGGCTGAGATTGTGTTGAACCCTAATTTCCTCCTTATGGTCGAGGTGAGAGTTGCGATTTAACAGGTGACCTATAAAGAAAAAAAATTTTGGCCAAAGGGTAGAGATAAATGTTCCGGTTTAGATGCCAACCTATTATAGTAGTAGAAATTATAGTAGCGCGGGAATTATTATTAAGATATTTTTATCCATCACTTGCTTACAATGGATTTCCGCAAAGTAATGCCTGAATCAATAAATTATTTAAATAATTAACAGTTAGAACGAATGTAACAAGATTTAATTATCCGAAAAACCCTTTCCAATATAAAAATATATTTAAAGTATTCAGTATAATTATGACCCTTTTGTTTAGTATATGTGTAGTTAGATTATTGATTGAAATAAATGATTACTAACATGAGTACCCTCTAAAATTTCGAGTATTTCAGAGAGATCAAGTAATAGGGTGAACATTAAAAACACCTAAGAGTTATTACGTGGAACTTGGAAGGCGAACCTTTTTAGAAGCCGCACATATTTTGTCTATTATGTTTACAAAGAATTTCAAGGATGTATCCCTAATTTCTTGGAAGTTAAGCATACGTAACTTCGTAGTCAAGGAGGACCTGCTCCTTCATTATAATTAAAAATATTTAGGTCATCTTATTATTCGTAAATAATAGTATGCAACATCCTATTACTCGTAACATGTAAGACAACTGATGATGTGATTATACTTAGTGAAAGTATTAAAATATAATGTTACAATAATGTTTTGAAATGCGCAACTTTGCGTGTCTTTGCTTTCCGAAAGAAGCTTAATTGCGGCTTTGATTGGTATAATTAGGTGTATATTATATATGTATGTATTTATATATTATCTAACCATAGTTAAATGTCAGTCATGAGGCTACGTATCTGCGTTACAGTAAATAATTATGACATTAAAAATTTATACAACTGACAAGCAAGTAGAGTCAATGTTATGTATGTAATATATTAAACATGTTTCACATTTCCTTAATATATAGATGGGTAAATATATATACTCTTTATAATAGTTTTTAGTTTTTATTTTTAATAATTATATAAGAAAGTAGATTTAATAATCTTCAACACTAACAGTAAGTTAGTTAGTTTACTTAATAGTAAGTTATTTTTATTTGTACTGGGTGATTTTGTTAAGTTAAAATACAAAATACAATTTCAAACCTGTTCATAGGTTTTGCTAGACCATTTTTAATTATTTGTAATGCACGTACCTTAAAAAATACAAAATAACTAATCGTAGAGGTGAAACACTTTATTGGAATGAACTTAAAATTAAACTTACAGAAAACGAGTTAATTGATTGTGATGTGACGAATGTCGGGTGACTTAGTGCAAATTTTTTGCAACGTACGGTGCGGTAGGTAGTTAAAATTAATACAAATACAAATTTCTTTACAAAACTTGTTTCTTCTATATATGCCGCACTAGTCGATCGTGTTTAAATGTAATTTCGTGATAAATCCATAATAATATTGGTGGATAAAATTTTTATACAAAAATTCAACTCAGTTAAAATAGATTATTTACTTTTTAGCGTTAGACAATGACTTTACATATTATATTAAAACATTAAAATACGCGGAGGTAAGTAGTACGTCTTTAGGCGTGACGTTTCAAAAACTATATAGATCCCTTTTGTAGTCATCTTTTTTTTTCGTAGTCTAGTGATTCCTTTATCTCTGAACTGAGAACTCTGGCATAAATAAAGGAATCACTGCGGGCAAAAGCTTGAACCAAAAAGAAAAGGGAAAAAACCCGATACGTTTTGTATTTCAGTCAGTAGGTATAGAATAACTTAATATCAGACAATCCGATACGATTTAGGATTGAATTCTGCGTATTCAGAGTTTTGTTGACAGACAGACTCAATTTCCGACATTGTAAATATTATCAAATAAGATATCAAATGAGTTCACACCACTTTTCTGTTCCGTGGTTCACACGCATAAAAAATATTAAAACACTGAAAATACAAATTAGGTTATGTTCGGTGACTAACTCTTCTTCATTATTTAACTGCACTTCTTTAGGTTATCACAGGTCCGTTACCACTCCCTACAACTTATTATAATACAATGCGTTATTATTATTAACACGAAATCTGTTTTAAATCACCAAAACACTGTTTGTTTACATTTCACAACAAATGAATTTGACTAATAACAACCGAAGATGGCGACGACGGGCGGCTGAGCGGGGAACATCAAGTTCAACCAATCAGAGCGCGAGGTGCGTTCTGTCGCATGCCATTTTACAATCTGACGGTTTGTCTTCGATAGATTATAATCTATCGAAAAATAATGCGTTAAATTGTAAGCAGTTGTTACGGATCACAATTTGTCGACAGATTACAATATCGCGGGATAGATTATAATCTAACGTTATTTACAATTTTACGGTGACATATCTATTGTAACAATGGTACCTTTGCTAAGAAGGCAATTGTATAAAATAAATGGTTATGGGATCTGATTTTTATGGCATTTGTTGCCAGTGTTTATGATTAGTTTTATAAATCTAAGGTATTTATAAAATCAGAGCTCGTCTCAATTCTATTTTACTTTATGGAATTAAAAAGAAAGTAGTATTTATTAAGAAACCATTATAAAATATCCTATTGCAAACCTATTTGCACATAATATAGTGTAAGTTTTTACAGTATAGGGATTCTACTAAGAGCTGATGAGCCCAAGCCAACTTCACCTGCTGAACAACGAGCGAGGCTCTCTCAAGTTCCCGGTAAGCGGCAATAGGCTCGCCACTTATTACGTGGGACCTACAATATAATTGGCGAAATGTAGGCGTATAATATGCCTAGCCCTTCGGGGAAACAGGCGTGATATTATGTATGTATGTAAGTTTTTAATGTATATCGTTATCTTTACCATATCTGTACTTTTCAGTATAGTTACTAATATTACAAGCCAGTTATTATCTTATTGATCACATTCTGAACTTTCAGCAATTTATCGAAACTTGAATTTAGCAATATTCTGGTGTTTTATTCAGAGCTATCTTTGTTTACATTCACAACTACCTTGAATATTAAAGAGGCCTCGTTCAGCCTTATTAGCAATTACAGGGTCTGACAGATTAAGCAAGAATCTAAAATTTGCTTAAGTCTAACACTTAAGTCTCAAATATTGACTGCATCTCAGTAACTAAACGGATTCGGCCTCATTTTCCCTAAACCTAAACCAAATTGACCTCTAATTTATTAGATCAGAAGTTAAAATCAAATGTCACACTAGGAATGGAATATTAGCTAAATTAGTCTCGTTTGAGGGTGAAAGGGCATAGTAAAAGATAATGTTTTCACAGCAAGACCTGTCATATTTGACTACTACTTGGTATCTCGAACATTTTAAACTTTTATTCAGTCCTTTTAGGCAGTTTTAATTCAACATCGTTTTGAAGTAGTACTTGATTGGATTCTCTTGATTAGCTTGTCAATAAGTTATTTAATTTGGCATAATGGACAATAGCTTGATCACTAGCGGCGTATTGCTCATCGAGGCAATAAATTTGACATTGGGTGAGCAAGTCATAAAATCGGGTACGCATAGTAGCACGTTATTTCTTGTTCATATAATATTTGTCTGCACATAAAAATAAGGATCACAAGTCAATCTCCGGGAGTCCGAGTTAATCTTTTAAAAGTGATCTTTCAAAGCGACAAAGCGTTCGTACTTTAAAATCGGTACTCGTTTCCGATACCTTATCCTGCGGCACCACACACATACGAAATCTTTTTAATTAACATTATTAAAACAAAAGAAAAACTATTGTTTTTTTACAATGTTTTAAAATTTAATCAATTCAAAAGTACATACCGTTATTATCTATGGACTTTTACCATTTTATAAGGAGTTCATTGATTCCTTTGCTGGAAAAATAGCTGGAGCAAGAATTTACAAAATTTTGGCCTGCAGCCAACTCTGTCGTGCTTTGAGATGGATCCGCTTCAACGATCGCTTACAGGTCTTCATTGACAACTAGGGTCTCCGGCCGTTCACGAGATTTGTTCTGGAGGTCAACATTTCCAGAACGAAAGTGTTGAGACTAAAAACGTACCGTGTTTTCTTTTACATTATCTGAATATACATCATTAATCCTTCGAGCTGTTTTTGCAGAGCTCGTGCCACGATGGAACTTGTATTCAAAAATATTGCGGTATTTAAAATTTTCCATATTGCACACAGAACGATGACAAAACAAAACTGAATGTCGCGAAAACAAATAATGCGGATCACGAATAGACAATCTTTAAATTGATATAAATTTGAATTTCAAATTCCTAGCCAAACGCCGAATTTTCGAGATCAATGTGGCCAGTTCGTTAAAACGCCAATTTCATATATAAGGACCTAATATTACTGTATGTCACTTGTAAACATGTAACCTTTAAGATGTTACCCATCAGAGTTTCGGCAGCTTCTATCTTTCTTACATTCTAATTGTGTGCTCTATAGCGTAATCAGTAAGGTAATATAAATAAAGAGGTTTTACTACAATACATTTTGCTACCCAAAGTACTTTTATATTCGAACTGGTCCCGAACCAGACACTCGACAAGGTCGAGACCCTAATAGGCAGACGCCCCGCCTTGACACAGAATACTCAAGCTCATGCCAGATGGCTCATGAATTTTAAAGTGCGAACACGGCATACTCGCTTGGAACATGGTGTATGGAGTGCTTTTACTGTTGTTGTTGTGGTAAAGTCACTTGGCATTCCTACGTTAGTTACACTTAAAGGATATGGAAAAAATTTAGTACATATGTTTAACGTAAGAACATTGCGAGATAGGCGTGGGAGCATGACATTATTGTAAAACACCTCTACTTGATGCCTTTTTTGTTTTAGATTTTACTATAACAACTGTAAAAGCACTTGTTCACATAGTACATTGTTTTTAGAATCGGTCGAAATTTTCACCTCAAGTGTCACGAGTCGCCAAAATAATACCCCAGTGCAGAATCCATTACGTGATACCTATTTCCTTCCACATTTGGGAACTTATTTTTCAAAGAAGAGAAGCTATTAATAAAATAATAAATCATATATATTAAAATGAAGTTGGATGGATGTTTAAAAAGTTCTTACATACGTAATTAGGCAATGAAGACAACGAAAACCATAATTAACAAGTAAAAACCAATTTGACCATAAAGTCAAAATCATTTATTCAAAAACTAGCGCGCTTATTCACTGCGGGCGGGAGCTGCTTTTTTTCATTCATCATTTATATACACCCGAAACAAAATATTCGAACTACCATTTGTGAGTTAGGTAAAAATTATTTGCTGCTCTAGTTATGTTCTGTTTGTGTGCGAATTAAAATCAAATTTGTTGAATAGTTTTATCTGAAATTTTAATACAATATTACTATTCTATTAATGATACGTTGGTAGTCAGCAGCTCTACCAGTGAGCTAGTGACTAAAAACCTATCATTAATACTTACTAATTAATACTATAATTTATTATTCAACAGCTTAACTTTGATGAATATTATTTTTAGTTGTAAATAATTAATAGGTACATGAAATAAAGAGGAAGCATCCACACAAATATTCATATTCAAGAACACATATATTTGTTTTATGTGGGAATCGAACCCACCACCTATGGAGCAGAATGCGGGTATGGTGACGACCACACCATATCGGCCTTACTAAATGATACACATAGTTTACCTTTTATAACATCCCTATGCAAAGAAACGTCCACAGTGTCCGCTCGAACCACATGCTTTGCCGATATTTCCCACGAGTAGACAACATTGATTCCCCGATGACAGGTGCGTGAATGAACTAGTAATTATTATTGCCCAGGCTCAGAAGGTCAACGGCCCGCCGCCCCGTCTATGGCAAGATGAACTAAGATAACTTCTACAAAACATATTTCGCGGAACCGGTTGTTTCTGGATTATTGTAGATTCAGCTTGTTTATTTTTGAATAAATTCCTCTCTATGTTTAGAAGAACTAATATTTTTATACCGGTAAATTGCTGTATACATAATATGTATACTTACCTACTTACGTTACATACCTCCAAATTATGCCATCACGAAAAAAGCTCCAAGTAAACTTAACTAAAAACTCTAAACGTTAGATTTTCAGTTAAATCACAAGTTTCAATCTCTAGTCACAATTTTGAAAACACACTACTAATGATCACCCGAATGAGAAAAAGGTAAAATTTGTGGTTATAATGGTATTTGAAAGAGTAGTATTGTTGGACTGATTTCTCATCCAGTCAGACCAAAGCAGAAGCAGTAGAATACGAAAGACGCAAAAACAGCTTTATTGACGCTTTATACGCCAAAACAAAAGTAAAACCATCCCACTGGTCAGCAGGGACAAAAAGTAATAAACTAATAACCCAAAAAAAGCAATACACATTAAACCAATTCAGTAAACAATAATCGTTATTTCCACTATAAGTTAGTAAATCCTTTTATAGCGTATCTAAACTCCTTCGTGGATAATAATAATATTGTGTAATAAAATGTAAGCTACCAGCCATTATTTCTTGTGAGTACGACTATTCCGGGACATAGTAAGGCTGTTTAGTGATATTACAAAAGAAATAGTTTGTGAATACGCCAGATTTTATCCTACGTTATTACGAGTCGTGGCTGTTTGCACTTGGTGAAATAAGTTTCATTTATATGCAGTGGTGTATTGTTCCCTGAACACTGTAACTTGTTTACATTTCAAAATAAAGATGAAAAATCTTTTTAGGTTACTTTACTTTAAAGAGTGAGCTTGAAAGCGTTTGTTGACCTTTGAAAGACAATCATAGTTATTTTAATGAATGACTTCGTGCTTTTAGCGCATTTAGCCAGTGTCAAGTAAGATATACTTTAATAATATATAAACCATCGTAAATGAGAATGAGTGGTGGTAAAGGCGATAAATGGTGAATGAGATGCTTTCCTCCTAAACCCCTTGAGCCTTTAGTACAGATGTGGGACTATACTGAGATTTTACAAGAACTTAGATTAGATTCAGTAACTCTTAACCTTCGGTTGGTCGCGCATCTATAATAACGTAGTTGGTCGCGTGGGGTTTTCAAAAACCCCAAATTTCATGAGCATACTAAACACTCAGAATTTATCATATTCTAATATATTTTATCATATTCTTATTCACCTATTTTAGATCAATGAAAATACTTAATTTTATTAAAGAAATATTTATTTATTATCCATAAAAACTTAAAACTACCAAATAGGAACTTAAATTTCAGTCTTCAACACATCCTAGTAAACAAAATAAAATAAAAATTTAAACTTAAACATTAATCTACTATTTCTTTTATTTTTGGTATTCTTAGAGATCAATCAACAACTTAACATAGAATTTGGGCCTAGCCACCGAAAAAACATATAAACTTTGAGCAATTCAAATTGAACTAATTTTCCATTTGAACACAGTTAGTACATACTGACTTAGAATGAAGTGGGCATATATTTCCCTTACAAAAGTGACAAAAAGATTTAAATTTTCTGTCTGTTCTTCTGGGACAGTGTACACAACGCTTCTTCATGGGTACGAAACCACTTTCTTCTTGAGGCACTTCAACAGGACGGGGTATGAATCGTAAGATAAGCTGTTTCAATTCACGTGGCAAAGTTGAAATAGTGGCCCGCGATTGTAACTGAGGACGACATAATTCGAAAGCCAGGGTCTTCAAGAACAATTTGCGACTCATTCGGTTGTCTGGATTTGCAATATCCAATATTATGTGAGCATTTACGGCTCCAACATCGAGAAATGTAAAAAACAACCTCAGTGGCCATCGATAGCAAACGCGTGCTACAGAGTAGGTCCCGATAAGTTTGTCCACCACATCCACTCCACCTTTGGTTTTATTATAAAATTTTATGATTTCAGGAGTTTTTTTCTCAGAAGCCTCATCTATTTCTCCGTCATTGTGCATCGTTGAAAGCAGTAACACAGTCTTATCTTTCTTTGGGCAGTAGGAGAGCAAAGTCTTTGTCGGTTTATATCCAAACGCTGTAGAATATACTTCCATGCCTTTTCGCTTGAATTCTCCAGGAATTTCTTGTTTATTTTTTCTCACTGTTCCTACCATTGTCAAATTATGATCTGACAATAGTTGCTCAGCCAAAGGAATACTGGTAAACCAGTTATCCATTGTCACATTTCGTCCTGTACCCGATATTGGTTCGATCATTCTTTTGACGAGAGCATTTGTGGATGTATCTTGAAAGTAGGGACCTTCTGGCTGCTTGCCGACATATACTTCTAAATTTTTGGTATAGAATGTCACAGCGTCTGCCAGAGAAAATAGCTTTATGCCATACTTAGCGGGTTTGCTTGGCATGTATTGGCGAAAACGACACGAACCCCTAAAACTCTCCAACATTTCATCAATTGTAACATATTCAGTGTTCTTGTAATACGTCTTACAATTATTCACAAACGGCTCAAAAATCTGCCTGATTGGCGCTAGTTTGTCAACAGAGTTACGTTCTTCACGAGTGTAAATGTTGTCAAATCGGAGCACTCTCAGTAAAAATCGAAAACGTTGCTTAGACATAGTAGCGCGGCATTTGTCAAGCCCAGTGCCATCAGCCATCCAAATATCATCAATCAAAGTATGTGAAGATTTATGAATACCAATTAGATACATAATACCAATCAATGCTTTTATTTCAATAATATTGGTATCTTCGCAGTCACGTTGTCTCTCATATTTTGTCTGCAGAGATGCTATCTTTATATTAGTGCAATCAACTATATGCTGCAACATATCAAAGTCCCAAAATAAAAGCCAAGACTCGAATGGATCACTCACCTCCCGAGCAGCACCCTGTGGGCCTGATTGCTCCGTAACTATGTTCTGTCTCCTTGTTCTGACGGCTTGTGGATAATGTGTCTTTCTCCATTTGCAAATTGTTTTATAGTGGCCACTTCTGTCTTTCTTTTTGACAACATAAAAGTTTCGTGATGATTGATTTATCAATGGCTCATCATCACTATCACAATCATCTAAATCCATTTGTTGGTCAATGGGCGATTCTGAAGCATGTTCGTGGTCTAACGCTGAAGTTTCTGTATCGCCATCTTCACACTCTTGCTCCGAATCTGTATCGTGTTCACTTATTTCGTCCGGGTATATATTATTGTCATCTCCATCATCTTCACCGCCAATAACATCGTCATCCTCCTCTTCTAACCAGTTCAAAATACGTTCTTGTTGTCTAGCATCCATTATGATCACAAAATAAGCTAAAACAATATGAAAATAAACAATAAACCAAGCCCTAAAAAGTAAAATAAAAATAAAAATCAATTATTATTATACTTACGTGGTTAGTCGCGTGGGGTCCTTGAGAGCCCGCGCGCCAAAAACACGTGTGTATCTCACGGCGCCGGCGCGCACACTGAAGTTAGCGGCGATCTACGCCAACTATAGTCAAACTTAGGAAGGTACCTAACGTGTCGCGTTGCTATGCCATTTATTTAAATAAGAAATTTGCAAATTAAAAACATCTAGGCTTTTAAAGACCCCACGCGACCAACCGAGGCGGTGAATAATCCACCGTTATAATAACACATTTATGTTCGAAATATCTTATATTTTAGAAAAAAACAAAACTGTAGACATAACGCATCACTTTCCAGCCAATAAGTCTGAAAGACAATCATAGTTTACACTTGATAAAGTTTAAATTAGTTTAGAAATAATCTGAAAATAATCGTTATATCATATTAAAAATCCATGGAAATATCCAGCTACAAACGTACGTACGCTACGTAGCGCACTAATAAAAAAAGTTGATTAAAAAAAACTCATCGACCTCAATCAACCGCTTAGCTAATCAAGCCTATTATAGACTGAAGAATTATTTCACTTTATTGAAATGATTTGTAAGACATAACTGTTTCTGAACGATCACCGGCAAACATGAATACGTTGGTAATCAATAAATTAACATCTATGACCAACTTACAAAATTGATTGGACATACAATTTGTACTGAGAAGTGTAAAGTTGGTCAAATGAAATAGATAGCAATTACGTTTTACCGTTTTTTAACATTGATAGCTTTTACCTACGCTACTGTTTCAAGTGAGTGATGGCTACATCTTCACAGATTGAAAAAAAACTATAACGATTAAAAATATGAATCAATTTATTTCATTACTTTATTTAACGCGTAGTATGCGTAGAACTATTATTAAATTAACGGAGAGGGATAGGCTGATTTTACTTACGATTATCTGAGACACAGCTTTTGCACACAGATGTGAAAATTCAGAAATGAATGTTTCATATATCGTAAACAATCTATTTGAAGGAGTTGCCTATTTTGAACCTAAATATCATGATGTCGGATAGCTTAATAGGAACCTGGGCAGAGTTTTCGTATTCTACTCTGGTTTATGCTAACTAAAACCATATTCATTTGTGAATTGTAGACAAAAAAGCTCTTTGTTTTAGTTGTTTGAGACGACTTCACCTCTCGACGAACCTATAAAGTCCGTTCGTACGTTTACGTTGTACCAAAGTTATTCTAGTTTATAAAGGTATACCTTCATAAGAGAAAGGACAGGTCTCCACTTTGCCGTGGCAAAGGGGGCTGGGTACCTTCAGGTGGCCGGGAAAAGAAAACACCTGGGTGCCCCAAGCAGAAATAATGAATACACTAGATGTTAGACCGTTATAAGAATTTCGGCAAGCTTGTCTTTTGTTTTATTAGCTACATTCAGAACTGAATCATACTTCATAATATCTTTATAGTCACTAAGAGTGGCGAAACGAAACAATTGATAGCCTGCTGTTATTTAATTTAATAAAAATACCCAATGACTTAACATATATTTTGATGCACAGACTTCACACAAACGAGCGCTCATCATCAATCAACAATACCTTCCAAAATATATAAAGTCCCGAACTCCAAGTTCCCTCCAACTTAATTTTCAAATAAAAAAAAATGTTATTGTCGTTTTAGACATTGCGTAGTAAAACGAGGAAATTGAAACATCATTATAACTAGGGGACTATCTACGGAGTTGTAGGATTCATGACCCAACATTTTTCGTTAACAGTTTTATAAAGGTAGGTTAAAAACAAACAAACAGAGTGTGTCATAATAATATGTTGGTCATGCGATACATAGCCAGTGAAAACCAATCAAGGCACGCCCTTGTTAGCTGAGAAAAATCCAATAAAGTGCTGAGTTTTGAAACGTAGTGTACATATGCATTTCATGGCTGGATAACGAACGCGTTGATCACTTTTGACACATATACACAGGGCCAATAGGCGAGTTTAAAATACAATCACGGCATAACAACTGCAGAAAATAATCTAGACTTCTGTTGGCGCCGTGGGACTAGAAATGATCACTACAGTTCAGCATCGTTCACAAAGGTCAGTTCTTGATGGTTGACCGTTTATGTGGCATTTGTTAAGTTCACAATTGCTTAGGACAGAACCTTGCATGAATAAATGAATTTATAATGTAATATTGACGGATTTCGTGCTTGAGAAGTCACGTTTAGCCCCTTCTTGGTTCACTATATAAACCTAGTAAGGGTTAAGTCAAATTAGAGCTCTTTTTAACATCTTCAAAAACTTGGTAACCTGAATCACTTTAACCTTAGTGAGAGGAGGCTCGAGCCTAGTTAGTAGGTAAATGGACTGAGGGTAGAAAATATCAACTTAAGTTGTTATTTTTATATTTTTAACCTTTCGTAACAGTCCTTATCCTTTTGTGTAACACAAACCGATATGTATCGATGAGGTTTAGTATAGGCATCAAAGGATGCTTATCGTACCGACTGGAACCTAAATAATGGCTTAAGTATCACAAATAAAGCACTTTCGAAAACTTGCATTTATCTATATAGTAATTTTGTTTTTGTTTCTAAATTAGATAGATAATGAAGATGATTAACAAGAAAAATATACATAATACCGCACTGTCATGTCAATCATGGAGTGCCGATATTTGTAATAAAAATATACAGCTATATCTTTACGAGTATTGCGTGGTGATTGCTTATTTCTAAGTCTCCTTTGTGCTTTCACGATCGCGATCATGTTGAGATCTCAAATATTTCTTGGATATTTGTTTCTCCGTTTTAATGTTGGTGGTGTATCATAGTGTGTGGTATCATAAAACACATTATATTTTATATATTTGAAAGAGCCAAAAAAAAGAGTTAAATTCACTATCTGGCGGCATTGCTATTTTCATTTATAGTTAGCTTATATTTAATTTTTTATATCTATGTCGTGAATCTATCGAAGAGGTGAATAAAAATGAATAGAGTATCAATTTTCCGCATAATTTCTATGTTCATTTTAATTAGTCTAAATAAAATTAATGAGTCGAATAAAATTAAGGATAATATCACTCTCTCGCGTCATTGCTATTTTCATTTATAGATGGCCTCATAATTTACTTTTTATAAATAGATAGTCTAAAGAGGAGATAAAAATCAGGACAATGGCACGTTGATTTATTTCATATATAGTTCACCAAGTTTGAAAACGAACGAAACGTCAAGTGATAAAATCTATAGTTGAATTTACATTTCAATATAGTAACCGCCTAATCCTAATACGTAAGGACAAACGTCTTGTATATTAAATTTAAATTACAAAACAATTGAGACATAGTCTTATGAACGCTTAATGAAAAGCAAGAGGAATTCAATTTATATGATTACTTAGGCAAACTTGAACTGTAATGAAATATTAATTCATAACATTTCATTGAGTTTTAACTCTTTGAAGACGGTGAAGTTAGCAATAAATTTTGTTTAATATCAAGTGTTCTCCTATGCTCCTATAAGTAGGCGGGAATAGGCTCGCCACCTATTACGTGGGACCGACAATGTTATTAGCGAGGTGTGGGCGTATAATATGCCTGTCTACCCCTTCGGGAAAACAGGCTTGGATGTATCTACCTATGTATTCTCCTAAGCAAGAGATGAGAGGGCCTCTCAAGTCAGGAGTATTTATGGTAGCCGCTCACGCAACATAAAGATATGTACGCACATAAAATTTATCATTTGTCAAAGTACATGTAAAGAACATATAAAAGTCAAGTGTTGGTAAATGAAATAAAACTGTGCATCTCTTTTTAAATTCTCTCAAGAAGTCCATGTGAGATCTCAGCCCCACATCTTTACTGAGGTCTCAAGGGGTCTTGGCCCCCCATCTAATTTATCATTTTTATCACCACTTATTCTCATGTACTATATGCTATTATGCTATGTTATGTGCAATAAAGTACTACAATACTAAAAGATAACTGAAAATAACATTATATTTACCATAGCGGTGAGTTCACTGCTGAACATTGACCTCCCCTATTATTATATGGGGGGTGTTTGCACCTAATCACCTCGTTAGTTATGCGGGTTGGTGACCACAGTTCAAGTCAGTACCTACACATGATGACGCCTGCTGCTAATCATTCGGTAGGATTTCCCCTCTTCGACTCTTACTACTCCCCGTGAGATGAGTGGGGTTGGCAGTGGCACCATTCTAGGCCGTAACCAACATTATACGAAAAAGGTATAAGAACTTAGTGGCTTCGACCAAGGAAAAAAATAGAGACAAGAATGTGGGCGTTTCTATGAAGTTATCTGAATTGGTATCTTAGATCTTTGTGGATCGATGTCGAGCCAGACGTTAAACTCTCGTTTGAAACTACACTTTTAACTTGAAATTACTACAATTTCTCCATACATGATAGTATCGAAGACATATAATAGAATTGGTGGGAGCATAAAACCTCGAATGAGTTATACTGAATTACAAGCGGGAAGACAAACTTGAGTTTCTTGCCAAATTTATCAGTCTTTAAAGATCAGTGCCCATAGTGAATGGGCGCGTTAGCTTTAAGGTGCATCGACATATTTTATAAGTGCTCCATGCTAATCAAACCTGAACTGAATAGGGTATAGGTTCCATTTAAGTATCATAGTAATAATATCCTTGGAAATATTTTCCACTTAGAGATATCAACGAAAGGAATTCTGCAAAGTTAAGGATTTCAGATGATTGTTCGCGGTTGTAGCGATATATCACATACATAAATTCTCGCGTTACCCTAACATATTATTAATAATATTTATACAGAAGTATATTTTATGAAAGCTGAAAAATTTATACCACACAGAATGATTTATTCCATAAAAGCAGAATACTTTTTGTTTATTGAACTCCTTGCATAATTAATAACAAATTCCTAATTATGGGCGTTTTGTTAAATTCTGAATGTAGATGAGGTATGCGCTACTAATGACAGCTTGGTCCGTGGCAGCTCGGTGGATTCTCAACTCAGAAGTTAAGAGACTGGGTTCATTTTCGCTCGTATGGCTCGTCAAGCTGCTGATTTATTCAGTGATGTGAACTCCCGTAAGCGTTTCAGGTGGAAAGTCACAGTGCATACTGTAGTAATACCCATATTATTACGGTTAATTACATTATACGCGATAATTGCTAATTGCCTGGAGATGTCGTTTACACTATGTTGCTCCACGGTACTAGGTGGGCGGGAACTATTACGGAAGTAAAACAGTGTTCTGAGTGCTCAATCCTTGGATGGGTGGTGGTTTATGTAGAATTTAATACTGGAAAAAAAATAAAAAATCTGGTAACATACTAAGCATAGCTACTTTCTGTAGAGGCACCATTTCAATACAAGTTGAGAACTTATTCATTCTATATTTTATACTTACTTTATGTTATTTTTATATTTGCAACTAGTATTAAATAAATATTTTCTTACCTTCAATAGATAATAGTGACTGGTTTAAAGTAAGGAACGTGCAATGTCTGCAACCACGGCAATTTTTTTTTTCATAAAACTAATTGGAAAAAGCAGTCATATTTAAACATTTATTTTTAGCAAAATTTAAGAGCCTTTAACGTTTTAATCTTTCAGTAAATGCACGCATCGCTGCTGCCAGGTATTTGTTGAAACAAAACGGAGAGGTTATTACTAAGAGAAAAATAATGAAAAATTAAGTAAGTATTTTCAGGAGCATACTAGCTGTCTTATTTCGACGTAAAAACAATGTTATATGCCAATTGTGTTTGGTTAAAACGAGTCTTTTTTTTCATCGTAATCAAATTAATAATTATGTCAAGAAATCAGTTATTAAGTAAATAAGTTATAAAATGACAGTCGTTAAACCAGACCACAGTATTGATCTAAGCTACTATTTCGCGGCAGAAAACATTATGTTTTTATAATCATAATGATTCGAAACCAATTTGTGTAAGATTAAAACTAAAACAGATTTTGCTACTCAATAAAAACGAACATTATGAATTAATAATGCAGTAAATTAAAACATTCGCCATTTATTTGTCAATGGACCTTGTATTTTTTTTTTCAATCTTTTTACGTAGCAAATATACAAGGTATTGTTATTGCTAGACTGCGTGGGCTCGGCCACATTGTAAGAATGGAGTCGGATGTAAAGAGAGAATACTTGGGTGGACCAACCGGAAAAAACGTTGTTCCGACCAGCAGGCATCACTGGATAGACCAATCTAAGAAATAACTCAAGCACCTAAAACTGTTGTACTGCGATGGGAGAACCTGTTTCTCGGTCACCCATCGCAGCCCTGCTGTCAGAGTGATGTAATCTCGTGTCGGAGGCCAAGATTCATTTCGAGGAGCAGTTTAAAATAATTATAAACTAAATTCAAGACGATAAAAATAACGAAAACGTGTACTCAACAAACAAAAAACGTGTACTAATACACATTGAAGACAGAAAATAAATTGGAAAAGTTAGTTCAGAATTTTTCTACTGGCACGGAACATGTCATTGGTTGTAGTCGATTGGCTGTCAGAGCTGTCACTTGCACTGTTCATAAACACTATGTGCTTGCTGTCAAACAATACTTTTAACCTTTATTATACATATATGATAAAAAACTTGGTCATTATAATTGATTGTGATAATTATTGAATTTTAAAGTTTTGTATATCTTATTGACAAAAAGGTCAAAAAAATCACGATGTACGTAGGGTACATCGTACAGTCAGTGTTATTTTAAGTGTTTGGGTAGGCCTATGTTCATTAAGGGACGACGTCCTTTGGTTAATGATAACTTAAATCAATGTTTAACATAATTGTAAACCGGTTACGTCAAGCCATATTAAACACCCAATTTAAATAGGGTACCGAGACTGAATAAAAATTTTCGATATGTCTAAATACATCTATATCACATAGCAACTTCTGAAACAAGTCAAAATGATATCTCTAGATTTCAAATCCCCAGTTTACTTTATAAATTTCAATTTAAATATATTTGTTAAAGTTATTTCGGAATGACTCATTTTAGACGAATAGGAAAACGTGAATCTATAAACATAAAGTTTTTATTTTTGGCTACGACATGAGACCCTACAAATTTGTACATAAATATAGCGGTAGGTACCTCGAAAACATTATATTCTTTATTGGTCCATCAGTTCCCAGTCATCATCTGGCAACGAAATGTTGGAGCTAATAGAAACCACTCAATGTAAGTAACGTCGCTACTTTATTGTCATAAACAAAATTACATTGGCATTTGGCATGACATGAAACCTCTTTTGTAGGACTACAGAAGCTAATATAATACTATGTGGGTATGTAATATATCGTATGTGCCGTGTGGTATCGGCCTAAAATAATGCAACTCCTTCTCATCTCATGGGGAATCTTAAAAGTCGACAAAGAGAAATCCTACTGGATGTAGGGCAACAGCGTCATCCTGCGTACTGGCTTGAACTGCGATTACCAACCCGCGTTGTGATTACGGGCAGATACACCCAATAGATTATAGTATATTTTTCTGAAGAGATTCAAAGATTACAGAGGTTTTACAAGCCGCGAGAGATAAAACAAGCCGATTAATGACATATAAAATTATTTCATTGTGCATTGGAAGAATGAATTAAGTGCAACAGTACATAATGAAAAGAAACTTTATTTATTCAAGTAGCTATCAAGCTATTCAAAACTGAGTAGTGTATGTCACTCAAAACTAGGAGTGCCACTTCAGTGACCCAGCTTGCTAAGAAAAAAAAATTACAAAAAAACTCGGCAAGGTAAATGCAATTCTGTATTTTCTTTGATAAATGAAACATTGCAGAATGTCCAATCCAAGCTTGTCTGTGCCCCGTACCAAATTTTTCATCCTATAAGATTTTGTTTTTTTTTTTTCGTGTCTGCTAAAAATAAAGCTGTTCACTCTTTCTGTGCGTTACGGTAAATTTAGAAGCTGACATAAAGTTTTTTTACAAATGACAACCAAATATGTGCAAAAAGAATTTTCTGATTAATAAACTGTTTTAAAATCAAAACATTATTGCTATAAAATAGATCCATTCAAGTCAGTTTATTGCCACTAAGATCTTGAACTCCTTCGTAACACAAAGCTTAAAGTTAAGGTTTGAGTTGGGTTTCTCCCGCACATTGTAAAATATTTAATAAAATTTAAACCTTTATGTGTTCTTTTTGTATTATTCGATTACTGAAAAGATGTCGAAGCCAGTGTGTTTTGTGGATTGGATTGGAGCACAAATATTTGTGTGCATGAAATTTGATACTTTTTAAGGTTTGAGTATTCATGTATGAAGAAAAAGTAATTAATTGTCCGTTGTTGACTGTATGCATTTGTTGTTAGTAATTAAGTTATAACTTGAGACAATTTTATTGTTAGTTAAAAATTTAATTACGCTGCGCGAGATGTCTGACCACTTTTATCTTGACACGTACAATGCCGTATAAAACGTTTACAGGAAATTCCACATTGGAATCAAAATATCCTCGACGTAAGCAGTCTGACCACAGTACTGAATTCATGGCGGTACTTACGAGATAACTGAGTGCCAGGCCTATTTAAGCTTTTCCTCCCAACCTGCAATTTTTTTTTATAAATTCGTCCATGATAATATAACGCTTTACAAAAAAATTACAGGAGATTTCACATTAAGATGAAAGTATCCGCGATGTTTATAGTCTAACCACAATACTGAATTCATTTCGGCACTCAACAGGTAACTCAGAGCCAGACCTACTCAACCTTTTACTCCCAGGCTGCAACTTTTATATAAATTAGTCCACGATGATACAATGCTGTACAAAACTGTTATAGAAAGTTCCACATTAGGCTAAAAATATTCTGGACGTAAACAGTCTAACGAGATTACTTACTGAATTCATGGCGGTACACAAGAGGTAACCAAGAGCCAGGCCTACTTAACCTTTTCCTCTCAGCCTGCATCAAATTAGCAACAAATGCTACAACACAAAAGCAGTCCCAGAAAAAGGCCATCAACAACACATTTCGTTGGCAACAAATGTAACAAATGGCTTTTCTTAGGGTTGCCACAAATATTAGCACAATTTTAATATTAGCTGCCTAGCATCGCGACTACATTTGGGTGACAAAAGGACAGTAAAATGTTACAGTATTAACTGACATAAAATTGAATAACTAGAACTTAGACTACTTATTGAGGTAATTAAAATCGATCGAGTAATTTTATTGAAAATTGACTACAATTAAAAACTACAACTACAAAAAAAAAAACTACAATTACCAATGCACTAAATGTGTATCTTCACTTAATGTTAATGTTTAAAGATAAATTGTTGCACTTCATTCATTCATGCTGGATATACAGGCCGTCAAAAAGCATGTTTGTTTCTTTATTGCAAGAAGACAGCCCTAAGCAAGACAAGCGGCGATTACTACCCGTTCCATTGTACACTCGTTCAGCAGGCGTAATGTAATGTGCCTTTATCCCGGCTGTTCGTCATCTAACCAACGCACATATATTTTTCTTTATGCTGAAATAAACTAATATACGAATTATTCTTCGCCAATCCGCACTGGGTCCGCGTTGTGGACTCGACCTGTTTTTCTCCCACCGATCGGAACTTAGCGCAGTTTCTTAAAGCAAAGCACTGCTGATGATGAATATTAATTTATCTCCAAAACAATTTTTAAAAAAATATACGAATTTTAAGATGAATTGTTACAAACACTATTGGATTTACCTAAAATAGAAATAAAGGAATATCATAAATCGCTTCAGACGTGCTCAATGTGTATCTAGTAATAATTGAAATTCATCAATAGCTTCCCAGTTGATATTAATCACAACCTCGGAGTGATGAGTTTAAAAGGATTGACTCCCAGGTGGCAATCTCAGGAGATACAGAAGAATATATTGGTTCTGCTTCACTTCTCGCGAATTGTAAATAAAAGAGAAGTAATATTGAATGCTTCGTTTCCAGGAAAAATGTGACTACTGTAATTTAGTCAAGCTCAGTCAGGGAGAATGTTTCTATTTTGTTTTTATACCACAAGGTGGCACTCAATCATGCGGCCCACCTGATGGCAAGTGATCACGGCAGCCATGGACGCTTGCATTACCAAGACTATCACTAGCGCTTTACCGACCGTTTGAAAACCATTTCACGCCCTTTATATATCGTCGACTATAATTAAAAAAAAATTTTGTTACGTAAACTAGCAATCAGGCTAAAATTAGATTTAAACTCAAGGTGAGCCTAACTGATTTAGGTATGGATTATTGACTCTATGTGGTATTTCTATACGCTGCTGAAAATACGAATAGAAGTTAAGAATTGTTCAACAGTTTTGCTACAATTAATTATACAAACTGTACAACTATGCGTTCATGGCTATATAGATGACGTAAAACACGTACCAAAAGTCGTAGACAAAAATAATGTGATGCCAAGTGTGATAGGTATATTTAAACGCTTAAACATTTCTACATTTTATCAACTAGTTAGTTACGATGATTTATCGCGATTGGTCAGGGGTATAAGTATTTATTTAAACATTGAATTATTAACTACAATCCGAAAATTGAAGGTTTGGAAAAGCAAATAAAAGTGATAGTGTTTGCTGTTTATAACATAAACACTATTAAGCAATGAAAATGAGAGAACAATCTCGAGATTTCTATACTATTTAAATTACTACTGCGGATTTCACTTTTAGGTGCCGGTGTAGTTACTATTATAGCAGTGCTTTATCACAATGTGATAAGGTCCAGTAATATTGGCGTCTTTACAATATCACGATATATTATTAAATTTTCATTATTAGTTTAGTTGATTCTGATATTGTATTTTGTATGTAAGATACCAGTATATATATCTTAGGAGAAATCGCTGGCGCAATTTAAGACAGACTTCATAGGTATAGAAAACTCCAAAATACAAATTACTTATACATATCCATGCGAGTGATTCAATTCCTGTCGTACTTAACGCCTCTGATGAAATGCAAGATATCAAATTTCCATACTAAGTAAAGTGTTCACACAGTAAAGAGGATCAGTGTGAGAGCCGTGTGAATTTTGGGCAACCTCATGAATATTCAAAAAGTTTCGCCAGTGTACAACTTCCTATAGAAATCAGGAACCATAATTTGTCCACGTGTTAGTAACAATTATGAACAAGAGGTTGTCAGTTTAAGGTTTCGATGGCTTTCCCACGGTCTAATAGCTTGCGCTATCGATCAATGCCAATTTTCAAATAGACTTATCATATTGTAAAAGAAACTTTCATCCAAAAAGATTTTTACAAAACTTTTAACGCTAAGGAAGAAGCTATGTCACTAGTTATATGCAATACTTTGTATATTTGGAGAGATTATAGGGAAAAATGCTGATACTTATTTTTATCAATTATTGAGATTATGTTGCATAAATAGCATATAACATACATTTATTTGACTTGATAGTTTACAATAGGCATGACCTAGACTATCGCGACCAACAGAAAGCATCCCCGCCATATTGGTTCCAAAATTGTATAACACCTATGTACACATTATGGTTTAGCAATAAATAATTTATAATTTGTATATTTTGATGGTTAAAATTGTCTTGTTATGTTTTTGTGTTACTTTCTAAACTTCCTACCAACATACCATTTGAGTTATCTCTTCTAAATTAGTGTAAGTAAATTGCAAAACTTCTCGGCAATCTTGCACCACTGATTTTACAAAAAGTCGTAGGACGGACTGCGGCGACCTCCGCTGAAACCCTGAACGCGATACAGTTCAGAACTAGGTCGTTCGCGGCTATGACTGACTAACTTTTAGCACTGGAAAAAAAACCATGAAAGGCTGCACTTCTGCCACATCAAACTTATTTGATTTGACTCTGGTTAACAAATCAGAGCACTTTCAACATTTAACAACGTGGTCGTACTTCACATTAAACCGGGCAACAAAAGTTTCAACTATTTAATCAACCTGCGAGTTTAGTCGGTGCCACCCGGTCGAAACGTCAGGTAAATGAAGCGGTAATGTTTGGTACAATTGCTTTAAATCTCGTTATAAATAAATAAGAGTAATATATAATAATCTGATCAGTTTATATAATCGTACAGATAAAGTACCTAGCAAAAACAAACAAAACAATTTTAAAAGTTATTTCTTTCATAAACTATCACATAGCACTTGAAAACGTCAAAATATACTTCACTGAAATAGGCAAGCTTAGATTCACTTACAGACAAAAGATAAACTAAGTGCAAGTTAATCTAAGTGCCAGTCCCGGACCCCCGCTCTGTGAGAAGTACTGACTAGAAACTGATACACATTTGCTAAGTGTTATTCCTCTATGCAACTTAGAAATGCAGTCTTACCATACAATTAGCTAAATCTTGCTCCTTGATTTCTTTACATCAGACAATCATGGGCTGCAGCAGCATAAATCTGATGAAATCATCTATTGAATTTTCCAAGGTACAATCAAAATTATATTATGCCATACATACCGGCGCTTGTCTTTCATCTTCCAGATTAATGTGAATAGAAATCTTAACTGAACGCAGTTACCTCACAAATACCCAGAAAAGAAATAAAAACACAAAGATGACATTGATAGCATTATTATCTTAACTATTTTCGGAATCTACGATGAGTACATGAAATGAATACATGGAGCGTACAATCCAATTACTATTCAGTAGTTTTCCACCGAGCCATTATTATTAAAATGTAATAATATATTTATTTATAACAGAACAACAAAAACCTTTTCGGGAATCTACCGTCATCAACGGTAACGTAGCCGTCTGGGAGTTACACACCCTTCATATAGTAAACATTCGTATTTGTGCCGCAAACATTGGAATAAAATAATTATTTTATCCTCAGACATATTACATAACGCACCTAGCCATAAACAAATCAGATTAAAACAAGATCCAGCTTACATACATACTTTTTTATTTTTTGTTGCAAGTATTTATATTATTTTAATTATTTATAAAGCTTTAATGCTAAGATATGGTATGATAATGCTTATGCTTTTCATCTCGAGACATCAATGATAACAAATGCCCACTAATTTCTCACTCTTTCACGGCCATACAATACCGCTTATAAGTGGCAGAATATCTTCCAGCTCTCTACTTGTACCTTCCTAGATGTCTCAAAGGCAACTATCATCTGTAGTGAAGATCAGCAAGCTAAGAAGACATTACACAACAAATCTAGGTCACGAGCTGGCTGCGGCATTCGCCCCATACGCAACCTCGGAAATTATCTATAAGAACTCTCTTAGGATTCTTTTTTAGACGTAAATAAAGGCAAAAATGGCATCAATGGGTAGTCTGTAAGTTAGTGGACGACTGCCAGGTGTCAGAAAACTTAAAATGGTTGTTATTTTTTTCATAGTATAAAGGCGTTTTTGTACCTTCATAAAAAAATTTATTGCTTCAAATTTAACTATACAATTACAATAGTAAATTGTCATAAAATATTTAATGTTTATCCTTTTAATTTCATTTATTTAGATCTTGAATATAATTTGCTTATTAGTAAGTGACTGGCGAAATGCTAGTACATATTTTGGTTGCTGTATCATCTATGGAAAGCCATGTTTTAGTTCCAAATAAATATAGTATTCTAAAGAATTTCAACTCTTTTACGAAAGTCGAACAATGAAATACGTGGCTTGAACGGTTAAGTTTTGTTAACAAAACTAATTTAAGTTAAAATTGTTTTCTAGTTGCCTTATAAAGTTGTAAGTTGATTAGATCCACTTTAACTGATTAAACTACTTCCTCGGCAAGGAGCCAGCGACTTGTTGTAATATCTGGACCACAATCGGTATGAAATAAGAGATACGAGTAAGTATCGTTAGTACCCACAAGCTTTATAGCTTGGCGAGGAATATATGTAATGCCTTACTGTATGTTTTAAAATAAATAAATGATTTCAAAAAAAATCAAAATAACATATAGGGTGTATAGGGATCCAACCAAGACCTAAGGAGCCCAAGTCAACCCCACCTGCAAGTGGTGCACCTGCCGATCAACGGACGAGGCTGTCGCGAATAATTTACACAACCGAACTACACGCGCCCGGAAGCTAAATAACCTCATGAATGCTTTAGGGTAGTTTCTGCGTAAATTATTTTACAAAACCAACTGCTAACACAACGAAAAAAATAAATTTCGCCACTTAACCATGATATTAAACTGAAAATAATAACGAAAATAAACTACAAACAGAAAAACACGATATAGAAAATCTAAAGTCGAGAACTTGAAGTTAAGTTGTAGGAGTAAAAGAGTTGGACATCAATAAACAGTAAAAGCCAGTAAAAAATCCGGGCAAAACGAAAGTCTATCTTCTGTTATGAATATTTTACAAGGACTTGTGAGCTATTGAGATACGAAACAGATTGCTTCCCTCTACGTCGGCACACGACAGGCCAAATCATTCAATACAGCAGCTATCCAACGAGAGGAACCTTCCCAATCGCCTGCTCTGGGGGAATTCAAATGAATATATCATCGATTTCAATAGACACCATCCATCAAAATGTCGCATACCGTTGCTGGTGAATGGGAGGCTACGAGGCTACGATTCAATTTCATTTGTAAGAAATTGCAAGACGCGACTAAAATATTATTTGCCCGATTGTCACGTCTGACAGATTGTGAGGCAACTTCAATTAATGTTATTTGAATTAAGGCTTTATTCATTACGTACTAGATGTATTTTGACAAAAAGCCTAGGTAAGATGCGGTCGGCATCAGCAGCGTTCAAATAAACTTTAAAAGGTAACTTTATTAGCATTTTATATGGAGTGACATAATTTAGACATAAATATATCTATTTTTTTATGTAATATATATCAAAAATTATAACTTACACCACAGGAGCCCGGCACCCGACCCGAACAATCAGGAGACAGCTTGAAGCGTCTGTCACCACCACATCACAAAGTCATCTGAAACAAATCATATGCCATTATGATCTATAACATAATAACCTGAAGGTAGATAAACTAATTGATCGATATATTGCGGATAGGAAACTTGTAGCTACGCGGCAGCTGGTAGTAGGTAGTCGGAAACAATCACCGAAGTAAATAAGAATTCACATAGTCCTTGAATTCGTGACCTTACACAAAAGCATTTAATATACAAGCGCTTTCGTGCATTGTAACGCACGTTAATATATTGATTTCGGTTATGACCTAGCGGCATAGGCTCTGTGCTTAGTAGTGAGACGTTAAGCTGAGACGCCTATTAGTGGAGATTTATGTAGACAAGGATAAATATTTTTTTTTTGACAATTACACCAATTATTACATTTAAAGATAAGTATCATTAACAACATGAGTTATGGATACTAAATAACCGATACATATTTTTTTTTTAAAGTACGTATTTAATATATATATATATAGATATAGGAAAGCACTCAGACCAGAACAAATATTCATGTTTACGAACTCACAACTTCAGTAGCGGGTATACTCGTCTCCACGCATCCATATTGGTCGTCAATATATCGTCGTCAGATATATCGTTCGGGCATTTTTAATAGGTGTACATAATGTTATTACATGAAATAAAATTAAAAACACAAATCTTGGCTCTGGTTAGTTTTTAGATAACTAGTATGAAATGTTCAAGAGTATTATTCTTATTATATTGAAGTTCTGAACACGAATTTTAGAAATTAGAGTAAAACCTCGTCTCTTATTTGTTTTAGCAAGAAATTCAGTTGACAAACAATTCCACAAAATATTCTACTTTAAGTATTTCAAAGCTACGATTTCAAATGTTGATGTTGAAATGTGATCAGGTAATTATTTCAGCTAATTATTCATTATATTGGGAGGGTAATGAAACGTCCATGTCTAACCAACCGCGAAGTATTGGCTAGTCAGGATACGTTGGTAGTGTGTGAAAAATCATATTTACAGCATAAATAAGTCTCAAAATGTTACGTTACGTCGGATCGGGTCGTGACTTTTGTAATAAGCCCCAAAGAGTTAGATTGGCCATTCCTAATAAAAAATTGACAAATAAGTTAAATAGAATGCGTATTTATAATGTCATAAGTTCGTAGGAGACGGCAATGAAATTAAATTATACTTATTTCAATTCATTTCGCATTGCTTTCGGGTCTGTTATTAGCGAAGGTAAAAGGGGTGCAGTAGGTACATATTCTTTGAAAGAGTGCATGTAAGCCTATTAACGTCTCACTGTTGAGCTCAGACCTTGTCTCACATACTAAGGTGAGATGGATCCAGGGTGTGATACTTCACCTCGCAAACTTCGTGAATTTGGCGGAGGCAGGCAGCGGTGTCCTGCTATTATAATGTTTTATTGGCCTCACAATAAAGGCATCCTATGACCTATTTCCCGGCCAACACAATTTCTAGTTCTTTTAAATAAATGCTATCAGTTACCTATACATAATTGAAATAGTACAACAAAACTATAATACTATATTTCTCAAGAAATAATAGATACTGTTATCAGGTCAATGCAACTAATTTATGTTCTGACAAAATAGAATTGAACAACAATAAAACCACAAATTTTCCAGATAAACATTTAATCTTTTTTACGATAGCACCGAACAAAATCGCGTTCAATTACCTTACCTAACGTCCTTTACATTACAGTGAGCATCTGTTCAAGCATAACAAAGTTGATAACTATGAAGCAAATGTGATTTAGGACGTTGCTATTTCTAAAAAAATAGGTCACGGTGCTCAAGATGTTCAAAGTAAAAGAAAATTAATTTTATTTTGTTTAGACAATAGTGTTGGGTGAAGTTTAGAATAAAATTACAGCAATCACAAGAGAGACACTTGCATCATTGGTTCCTTGGAGTTATTCAGACAGAATCGGTTGAATCGGTTTATTATCCTATTTTCGAATACCACTCTCTGTTAGTGTGAGTGACTATTTATGAGACACAAGCATAAAATTTGAGTTATTGTGTAATAAACGGATAAATATAAGAAAGCAATATGAAGTTGAAGTAACTTGCTTATTTAAGTTTGTCACATACATATACAGACTAAGCTCTGTGATAGTAAAAAAGCGTTGGGAAGAAATCGTTTACTAGTCTAGTGCATAAACCTTTTGTTCATGCAGTTTTATAGTGATAATTTTATGAATTATAGTAACTCTTGTAAATGTATTGCAATGTAAATTTGTAAGTTTATATAACAGTATTTGGCATGACGTAAAAGTCAAACTCGCTTATTATTATATTAATCTAGGGTGTATGGCGATCCTACCAATATCTTAGCAGCCCAAGCCAACCTCACCTGCAAGTGGTGCACCTGCCGATCAACGGACGAGGCTCTGGAAATCATGAACGTTTCCGGTAAGCGGTAATAAGCTCGCCACCTATTACGTGGGACCAACTACATAATTGGTAAAGTTTGGGCGTATATAATGCCTATGCCTACCCCTTCGGGGAAACAGGCGTGAAAGTATGTATGTATTCTATTAAGTTCATGTAAATCAATTGATATAATTTGTATTAACGAGCATCTAATTTGTTTGTGAATTTAGTTTTTTTATTTTATTTATGCGGCTGAACTACATTCATTGTTATTTGGCACACAAATTGGTCACAACCTAAAAAAACATTTGATGCTTTTTCTTCCATAAAAACTATACAACACATGTTACACAAAACTAGCTTCCAGCGAACCCCGCGTGGAATTTAATGTCAAATAACAGTATTTCACTGTACGATTAAGCGCTATACAAAACATTAATAGTTTTTACGACTTAAATTCTACCTGTAAATTCTGACTGTTTATTATACAATCCACTATAAGGCTCAACTCAAAGGATAGTTTAGTCCATATCATATCATCACAAAATATTTAATTTTGGTACATTGCACTGGTCATATATTTTTATAATAATAATATAATAATAATTTAACATAATTTTAGAGTTACTTGTTTTTAAAATATCAAAAAGTGGAGTGGATTTATAGAACGCAATTCCAGATATTCTGCCACTAAATAATTACAATTAGACTACACATACATACATATTATAGCGCCCTGTTCCCATAGGGGTAAGCAAAAACTATGGCCTATTCTATTGAAGCTACATCTATATAAAGTACGCCTAATTGATTAACTTCGAACTTAAGTGAAAAGAATACTGGCTCACATTATTGCGTCCCCGATGCAAAGTACCCAAGACTTTACTCTGTTGCTCGAACCACTACACCTTATAGGCTGCAGTATACTTTTAAGAGGCTTTTAAGCTAATCAGGATTTTTTCTAAATCGCATTGAATAGATAACGAGTAGGCGTATTACGTACCGTCAGATGACTAGCCCTTCGGAATTCTTAATTTGAAGAATTGACTTGCGTTTTGAGCATTGGTGCCATGTGGTATCGGTCTAGAATAGTGCCACCCCCGTAACACGTAAGGAAGTCGTAAGAGTCGACGGAGAGAAATCCTACCGGATTATGGGCAGCAGCGTCATCCTGCGAACTGGCTTGAACTGCGATCACCAACCTGCCTATGTTAAGCAGTGGACTTTATAAGTCTATAAAGGTAGATATTAAATCTCAGTGCCAATGCTCAGGCATTGAGATTTAATATCATCATATATTATTTAACAACAACATTAATCAGATAACTCGACCGTCTTACATAGAGCAACAATGTGGTATGGTCCAGGGCTGAACGGGCGCCCGAAATTGACTCTAAGATTCTTACACAAAAACTAAAATTCCCACGGGAAAATGTTACCTATATACGGTTTTATGGTTACCTCCCATAAGTCATCAAACAGCGAGAAGAAATGTAATCAAGTGAAATAAACTTAAGCCACATCCTGTAAGATTTAATTGAAACGCAGTATTACGCTCAAGTTTTAATTAAGGTAATAATATCTTTGTTGAGGTATCTTCGGTTCAATATCCATATTATTTTGACCCCTATTTCTCTACAGGTAAGATCTGGTATAATTAGGTTTTATTTAGAGGTTTTGTATGTGGTATAATGTTATGGTACTTAGTGTTTGTACAACTGTTAATATTTTTAGTTGAAAATACATTCACGCCTGTTTCCCCGAAGGGGTAGGCAGAGAGATATGCGCCCATGCTTCGCCAATTAAATTGTTGGTCCCACAATAGGTGGAGAGCCTATTGCCGCTAACCGGGCACTGTTATGTTCGCCAGAGCCTCGTCCGTGGATCGGCAGGTGCACAAGACAGGTCTCCACCTTGGAGTGGTGGGGGGCTGAGTACCTCCCGGAGGCCGGGAAAAGGTAACACCCAGAGACTGGCAACTCTGGATCCCGGCCTCTTTCTCAACAAGCGGCGGGCGTCTTTGGAAGATTTTAGTGAGTATTACTGCTGGCAGTCGTGTCTGCCGATGGTGAGTGCCACAACCCCCTTTCGGTCTCCCTTTGGCCGGAAGGCAGTGCGTAAATGCATTTTGTTACAGACGTAAAACAAAAAAAAAGGACTCCTTAGGTTTATGATTCAAGTAATGTTTTATTCCGATATTATTATAATTACCTAACCTAACTTTAGAAGTAGGTATAAAATGAAAATTAAAGGACTCCCAAAACCAGTGACCCGTTAATTTTTCCAATCAATAAGGACCTCAGGCAATATCCATTCTATTGGTTTTAATGAGCTGAGATCTTAATTAACAAACTCGATTTCCTCAGAATTGTCAAATTCGATAGCCTCTTAATTTAGATACACATTATGTGTAACATACTGATACACATACTGATGTAACCGATATTGGGGAATTGTGTTTCAGGTTTTTTTAACTAAATAAAATCTCTATTTCTCCTTACAAATGGTTCGATATTAAAATGGAACAAATATTTGATTAGGTTTTGGTGTGCTTCAATTCTTTAAAAGTATTTTCGGCAGAAGGACCTTTTTTAGTTATTAATATCTAACGTTATTAATACTAAACAGCTTACTGATAAGCTATACGTTTACTTTAGTAATTATTAATACATAATCTAATTAATTTAAATTTCGAATAAACGATACTGTAACGACCTACTTACAGCAGACTATAATTAAGTAGTGTTGAAGACCGATATGGCAAGGATGTTAATATGACTGCACTACTCCACTATGTACACACTGTTTAAATTTAGGAGAATGCTGTAAACGCTTCTTAAGGCAAACATGTAATTTTTATATATGTATGTTTGTTTAGCTGTAAGCGTAATTATATACATGAATAATTAAATGTGGACACTAATACCAAAAGAAATTTGGTAGAAAAAAGGTTTTTAAATTAGTAATATATATAATTAAGACGCGATCAACTTACATTTGTGTTCCAATTGTTTAAAGCTTTTTAGGCATAATTATTGCATTCGTTATATATGTACGTAGTAAAATACTGCAAAAGAGTGCTCCACTATTTTAAAAATTGGTCCGCGAGGTTTCCCTTGTAAAAAGTAACCGCAATAAAAAGTGCCTCAATAAGATGAGAACAATGGAAAATGTTCTCGTTTCGCACACATCGCACATACTAGCAGGGACATATAGCAACGCATTCATCAAAAGCGGTGCAGTGCATGCCAACCGCACGGTGAAAATATGAAATTTTTCACTGCAGAATAGGGGCAGTGGGTGTAAAACCATTTTAACGGTTTCCAGTAAATCGATGGAGTGTTTTTATTTTTAAAAAACTTACTATACGGTCTTCCCAAGTGTTGGATTACATACTAAAAAATATACGCTGACGCTAAATCTGGAGAAAGCTACCTCAATCTGGATTGACCTTTATAATACAAACGATTAAACTAAAATCGCATCTTACCGTTTGTCATAAAATTTAAGAAGCCAAAACTTCGCAAAATGTTAACTTATAGACAAATAATTGACTAACAAGAATCGTGTCTTTGAAAATTGTTTCAAAAAGATAACCCGATAAGACAAGAAAATAATTATTAACCCAATAATAATGTTTTCAGGCAAAGCTACAGTTAAATTAGCGCTCGACTTCACGTTTTAAAATAAATAAAATTGTTTTGAACAATAATTTGCCTATAGTACAACCTCGACAATGAGCGTCTAACAGGCAACAGCTCTGTAAATGTTCTTTTAGAGCCCATTGAATGTTGATGAGACCAACTGATTGAACAAGCGACTTTATCTCCGACCTGATTGTCACGTCTCGATGGCGGACGGTTAAAGGCCATTGTGTAAAAACAATACTTACTTATCTATTTTGCCAAGACGACTCCAACGAGCAGTCTTCATTAGATAATTGCGGCAACGTAATGAACGTTAGAAGATTAGTTGAAATATTTAATTTAGATTCTGCTGATTCAGTGTTTTAATAATTTAATAGTTAACAGTTGAAATATTTGTAGAAATACATTTGAATATTTTTTTCAAATATTACTATCAAATACTGGTATAAAATTTCATATTTGGACGGTCCCTACGTATAAAAGGACATGTCTAAAACTAAGATTTACAGGAGAGTGAAATGAAAGTTAAAATGGCTCTAGAATTAAAAAAAAATTTGTTTGTGTTTTATTTTAACGTCATTTTAACATGTCCTTTTATACGTAGGGACCGTCGATTTGGCCCTTTTTAGTTCTTTTCTAATATAATACTAGCTGTTATAGTAAAAACAAATCATTTTTTACTTAAAAAAAAGCCTAGTGACAACAGCGTCTGAAAATGTTTTAATCTTCCAAATATTATGTAATTATCATGTTTTGTTCTGCCACTCCTATATCATAAAATTATTATGATTGTATCAGTTTCAGTTATCTTTCAGACCATTAGATTTCAATCTAAAGGTGATTAAAAAATAAACCTACTTTGACTATATAACGATATCGAGTCAAACAGTTTCATACAGTAACAGTACCCTTTCACAGAACGACTGTCCTGACAATGACAGCAGATGTGTGGCTTCCTGTTGTCTGAAACTTTCAAGCTGCACAAAGGAGTAGGTAGGTTAAAGATACTTTGATAAAATAAATTGCAATGGATGATAATATTTATAGTAGAGTGGAAAGAGTATTTCAATTGTAAATTTGTATATGAAAAAAAAACTTAATGTTTTTAACATTCAATTTGGTAAGTCTAACATATAACATTATCTCAGCCTATTACTGTCCCACTACTAAGCTCAGGCCTCTTTTTACAATCCAAAGTAAAATAGTTTCAGGTCCACAATGCAGACAAATTGGGGGAGGCACACACACACCGCGGTTGAGGCCGACGTTTGTGTAGCATTTGATTTGAAAGGTACGTTAAGCCGTTGGTCCCAGTTGTCATTATGATAATAAAAAAATTCTATCAATTATCCCAATTATTTAGTTCCGAGATCAGTATCATTAAGAACTTGTGTTATGGGTACTAAATAACGGATAAACATGCTTTTTTATTGTAAATACATGCTTAATATACATAGAAAACACCCAGACCAGAACAAATATTTATTTTCATGCGCACAAAGATTTGTCCTGTGTGGGAATCGAACCCACAACCTCAGGAGCGGAGTGCAGGTGTACTGACCTTCAAGCCGTATCGGTTGTCTATAGTTACATAGTTATGTAGTAGTATTTAAGCCAAGTTAGTGAATAACATACAAAGTATGACATTTGTCACGACATATAATTACTTTGGTGTATAAATTCCAGTTTTTTTTGAACTGTACGATAATTTGCAAATGAATAGCACCATGTATCAGTACACTATAGTACATGGTACTAACAGAGTACTTATTACATTGTTTAAAAAGATCAAAGCCCCGATAATTAAAGTTAAAGGTTCAGTAAGATCGGCGATAAATTTTACAATACAGTCGTTTGATTGTCTCCTAGCTGCAATAAATTAGCTTTCAAACCTTTCTAAAGATAAATCAAAAGCATATTTAGGTACACAACCGAATTGGTCGTAAATTATTGGGCTACAGAACAAATTGGAGCATTATTTATATGGGAATTATTATTGGCAAATGATAGGGTTAGATTTAATAATAATTGAAATAATTTAGTTAAAGGGTGTAGAGGGATCCACTCATATTTTTTTTCTTTTATTATCGTCGGTAAAAAATGCTGTTTATGCACTGCCTCCCAGCCAATGGAGTGTGGGGACTCACCACGGCCGTCTTTAAACTATTTGAGGCCCTAGGCACGATAGAATCATGGGGCCTCTATGACCTTGAGAAAGCTCACTCACTCCCATCTGTCAAAAAGTTCAAGCTATGTTGTATACGGTATAGCTATGCGCATGCAGCAAGCTAAAGCTAATAAGCAAGTAGGTATTGGAGTAAGCCATTATCATCAGATTTTTCAAAATTAATGTTTTTCGGTAATACCTAAATATCGGTTATTATTTGGTAATCTGGCAGGAACTAGGGGGCCCCATTAGATCGCGGGGCCCTGGGCACGTGCCCACAGTGCCCAGTGGGGAAGAGGGGCCTGGGGCTCACTGCGGCAGACGCCACCACCGCAGTCCTTCCTACTAAAAAAATTCCGACGACGCCCACCGCTGTTGAAAAGGGGCGAGGGGCCAGTGCCTGGGTTTATAGCTTCGGGCACCCCGCCCGCGGCTAACGTCCCCCCTCCTACATCCTTGTGCGGCCATGGCGTAACTGGCCAACTTCTGGGTCTATATGGCTAGACGGAAGGTTCCCCCTGCCCCTGCCGCCTCCAAATGCTTCGGGAAGATGTCGCGTGTGTAGGCGTCTTCCTGGGGCATTCGTTATCCTGGCCTACGATTTTTGTACCTCGGCACCTTTGTTGCCACGATTGTGTATGCGGCCGCGTGCTGGTTTGAGCGGGCTATGGTGACGACCATCAGCAGGACTCTGTTAAAGGGCCAGAGGACGTCGCTCATCCTTCTCACGAAGGCGTACAGATCGACCAGCACTGCAGCCCTGCCGGTCTTGGCCGGCGTATTACCGGCCGACCTGAAGGCAATCCGTGCGGGCAGGACGGAGGCGGCGCGACAAGGCGCGGCCAAGGGCGAGATGGGCAGACGGAAGCGGGCCGTCCTGGAGGACATAGCCGCTATATGGCAGGAGAGATGGAAAAGTGATACGAAAGGAAAGGAACTCTATCAGTTCTTCCCGGACGTGGCGGGGAGGCTCAGCGCACGCTGGGTCGAACCCGATTATATAACCTCACAGTTGCTCACTGGTCATGGATGTTTTAGGAAGCGCCTGAGTGGCATGAAGTTGTGCAGCGAGAGCATGTGCGAGTGTGGTATGGAGGATGAGGACAGGCACCATGCTCTATGGACCTGCCCTCTGTATGCGGCCCTGCGTGAAAGAATGATGGACGGGATAGTGACGAAGGAGTATGGACCGGTCTATTACTGCGACCTGGTCTCTAGCAGGGCGAACTTCCAGGTGTTTCGCCGATTCGCGCAGCAGTGGCACGCAAGAAGGAAGGATAGTTAAGAACACAAATAAATCGCAATCAAGCGCGTGCACAAGATTGGGCCGGTGGTTTCGCAGTAGACAGGACCCCAGAAAGGGGAGAACCTGATGATGATGGGACTGGATTTTGAATTTAAAATTTGTCGGGTTCAAGCAACGATCCGCAGCAGAGCTAAATGCGTGGCTGCGGACGTAACCCAAAGCATTTCGGCCATAATAACCCTTCTGGTTGGTATGTGCCATGGGTTGGAGGTGGGTTCACATGCCCCTGCCGCCTAAGACCTCACGGGCACTGAGACGGGCCCTCCTGGCTCGCCCGCTGCGCCAACGGCGTAGCCGTAGAGAGAGCGGATCCCGCTCCTTCTCCCGCTCCGCGGCGTGCTTCTACGACATCACCACTTCGCAGAAGAAGACCATAGTCTCCCACGCCGTCTCGCTGTTGACCATCTTTTGCATGATGGTCGGCAGCGAGAGAGCTACTCCACCCAGGGCCGTGGCCCTTACCAAAGAAACCCAAGCCAACCTGCCTGCCGATCAACGGACAAGGTTCAAGCAAATAAAGAAGTTCCCGGTAAGCGGCAATAGGGTGGCAAGCTATTACGTGGAACCAACAATACAATAGGCAAAGTGTAGGCATATTAAATGCCTATGCTTTAAGGGCGTGATTTTTTGTATGTATTTATGTACCTTTTAAAGGTCAATAGAAATTAAAGTTTTTTTGCATGATCATTATATTAGATATATTTGGCATTTCATATAATGTATATCAAATTGTAAATAATCGTTGTGCAATGAAATAGAACAAGGCGACTGATAAACCAGCTATTAAAACCATGTGCGCGATTCTTACACAGGACAAATAATGATTTGAAATGAATATTTTTTTCTGGTTTTCGAGTTTTCTATGTATTTACAAAATCAAAAATATATAAGTATCATTTTTCTAGTCCCCACAACAAGCTCTGCTTTGGGGCTAGATGGCGCTGTACAAAATGTCGTAAATTAATTATCATGAACATCTATTTGAACATAACTACATGTAATTATCTGTTTCCATAAGCCATATATCATGTAACGAAACTGGTAATACGAGGTGTATATTTACGTATTTCCTTTGAAAATTATTCTTTTATAAAGTCAAAGAAATTTTAATTGGTATTTATTTCCTGGTTCGTGAGTATCGTATTGCCTTTGAGGTTTAATAATTAATAATGTTCGTGAAGCGAACCGGCACCCTTTGAAGTAAATTAATAGTCAATGGTATAAATGGCCCTTGATGCTAATATCAATAGCATAAACACCGGAAGTCCCTTTATGACAAAGGGAACGAGATAGCGGATATTGTATATATGACTCGGTTTTTACAAATAAATACTACTATTACAAGATAGCTTGGAATTATCACGATCGAACTAAAAAATTGGTAGTTATATACTCGTTTCTTTGGAATACCATTCGGCTATGGGATTCTCTTTCATGCAGTGTTTCTTTCTACCTTATATAAACCCAGATCATTTATGCAAACCATCTCATGATTGAGTTTTCTTGAATCAGTGTTTATACCACGGTACTTATAAGCTGCTTTTATTTTTTTAACTGCAACGGCTTGTTACCAGCCACAATGCGATAATATAACAAGTCGCATTAAAAAAATATCTGGTAAGAGACTATGGTCATAGTCCTCTTTCAATTGTTTTCCACGTGGCGTCAATCGATCATGAGCCACCTGCAAAAATTACAAACTAAAATAATTACGTGAAATATAAATAATTATTTTGCACAATGAAACATTAGGAAATAAAATATTTCTTGGCATCTTATCAATATTGATCTGGCTCCGAAGGTTAAATAGGCGTATCAAGTAAGACATTTTGACACAAGAAACGTCTAAAGACTAATAATTATACATTAAATTATCAGAAAATTCAAAGCATATTTCAAATAAATTTTGGGTAATAAGTAAACATGTTTTTAAAAAAAATACACAGAAGCAAGTAATTCTAAATTGTGTAGAAAATAACAGATGGCGACACTGCCTAGACTTCGTTATGAGGGCGGCTTGTCAACACAAAGCCTCGTATAATGGTGGACTTATCGCTTGCCTTTGTTTGCCGGTTGCCGTGCCGGTGAGGCAAAACGGATCAGCCGGCAATAAAGAGGGCTCGTTAATTTAAATTGTTTTCACCCAACTTGAATGATAGGTAATCCTGAATTTCCTGAAATATGGGAGATAATATTTTAGTTGCTGTCATGGTTGGAATGTTATACACTATGATGAAGTCATTGGATATTCATAACTAGTAGCATGCCTTCGCTTCGCATCGGTAGCTATTTATGGAATATTTTACACCTTGGAATATACTATCGGAGTTTTCATATTGATCGTTAATTTAATCGCTTAATACTTATTATAAGTCGATGTTACTCACAATGAATGTACCATTCTATAAGGGAAATCATTTCTTCAAAAAGGAGATCGTAGTCTATCGGTTGAGCGTCCGGTTGCGATTTGGTATCGAGTTCAATTCTAGTCGAAAAACCACAAACGTAAACCAACTCGTAACACAAGCTTACATACATCCATATCGGTTACCGTTTACCAGGAACTGTTGCGTTCGCCAGAGTCTCATTTGTTGATCGGCAAGTTCGCCACTTGCAGGTGAAGTTGGCTTGGGCTCCTTAGGGTTCATACAGACGAACTGCAAGTCGGAACGGCAGAGGCGACGGCAGCCGTCGCCACCTGTCGACGGCAGCCGTCGCCACCTGTCGACGGCAGCCGTCGACGCGTCGGCGGCAGCCGTCAATGCGTCGACGGCAGCAGTCAATGCGTCGACGGCTGCCGTTGGCAGGCGAAAACCTTTGCAGTTGGAGTGCCGCGTACTAGCAGTCGTGGTCGGTACGAAAAACGCCACAACTGCAAACGTCGCCACCTGACGGCGGCAGTCGTCGACGCATTGACTGCTGCCGTCGACGCATTGACGGCTGCCGCCGACGCGTCGACGGCTGCCGTCGACAGGTGGCGACGGCTGCCGTCGCCTCTGCCGTTCCGACTTGCAGTTCGTCTGTATGAACCCTTAGATGTTGAAAAACCCCTGTACACCCATTGTGAGCTTACCACAAGGTATAAACGGGCCTATTTACCGCCAAGTACATACTTAGTTCCACATTGCGCTTATGGTAGAACAGCAGAATTTTATAATTGGATTCAAAACAAGATTCGTGTTACAATGTTCGCTGAATTTAATTAAACATCACCCCATTAACGACAGAATGCCAAAATTAATTAAATAAAGTTGAAACACAGGTAATGGTCATTCCATATTTCATTTTTAATTGGGTTCTGTTATTAATTCAATAAACGATATTTGGATCAGCCAAGTAATGGACTTGTACTAAATGTAGGATCTTATAAATAAACGACGACTTGTAATTATTCTCTATTAATTTCAAGTCGTCTAAAGATTACATTAAATACTTTGGAACTATCAGTTGTTCCAGAAATTAATTTTCGATTTAGGGTATTTGTTTAAGTTTATATTTATATTTTCTTTTGAAATATCTTGGAATAAAGAATATTGTTCTTATTTCTTTATGGAAAGACGAAAGTAGAAAAACATGAAACGAAATATTCCCAAATTGAAATGATAGTGTGTAGCAAAATATTCCTGAGGGAGCATCCAAAGCAGTATATAACACAATTTTTTTAATGAAATATATTGCAGAAATTATAGGAAAATTTACGTGAGAAATAGTAACATTGTTGGGGTAACTATATTTTAGATAACACGATACAAAAGCTATATAAAGGAAAAACAGGAAAAGAATTAAAAAAGTCGTTTTAATTATTAAACGTATGTACAAATCATACGTACATACATAATATATACATTCGCGCCTGTTTCCCCAAAAGTGTAGGCAGAAGCACATTACACGCCCACACTTCGCCAATTACATTGTCGGTCCCACGTAACTGGTGGCGAGTCTATTGCGGGATCTATTAAGTTCGCTAGAGCCTCGCACGTTGACCAGCAGGTGCACCACTTGCAGGTGAGGTTGGCTTGGGCAGATGTAAGTAGGATCTCTGTACAAACATATCGTCTCCTAATTATACCTAATGCTAAAAAGAAAATGCGGTCCACTAACTGAGAGCGATAATCATCATAGTAAAAATGAGATATTCATAGCTCCCACTTATTATGGTCTGCATAAATCCCGTTTAAGACTCCTCTAATAAGATCTATAACAAGGAAAAGGGGAATACTGTACTAGCGCTGTTTGTTGTACAAGACTCAAGTGCGACCGAGTGTGGAGTATTTTTCCCATGTTTGGGACGGTTCTGTCAGGTACCTCCTCGACACACTTGATAGACTGCAAAGGCGAGCGGTTGGCATTATAGGGGCCGCTGAGATAACAGCTTCTCTTGAGGATCTATAGCTACTAGGGACATTGCTTCTCTCAGTGTCTTCTACCGGAACTACTATGGGAAGTGTTCAGAGAAGCTTTTCGATCTCATCCCGCCCTCTCCCAAACAACACATCCTGGTCTTAGGAACCATCCACATACTGTGCAGACTATCAGCACTCGAACCAAGAAATTTGGTAAGTCGTTCCTGTGTAAGACCATTAAACTCTGGAATTCGCTGCCGGCGCATATGTTTCCTAGTTCCTATAATCCCGGGTCCTTTCAAGCGGGGCCTGAAACGGCAATTTAGCAGGCTGTCATGAGTGGGTGCGCGTACCGTGCTTACTCCATGGTATGTCTTCTACCGGAGCTACTAGATCTAAACCTGTACTGTAACACCTATCCTGTAACCTTAGTTCGCAATAAACGATTTTGATTGATTGGTATGAAGCGCCTCAATTTTTGGACTGCATAGACTGCTGCTGCAGTCATTATGACGTGTCACATAAAAAAAAAGAAGATTCTACATTGTCTTTTAAAAGAACATTACGTTTTCGCTCCACATCGTAAAGCGTCGAGAAAATCTTTTAGAGATATAAATGTCTTGAAAACAACGCATTCTTGACTCTTGCTCCTTCACTACAAATAAATTGACAACAAGTGATAAAAGGGATTGATTCGACACGAGAAGTCCATTATGTCGAAAAGGGAATCTGTAAATAACAGTGACTTTTAAGGTTACATAGTTACTTACTCTTTAGTCTCACTATGACAAGAATACATTCACATAAGTAACAAAACTAAATATATTCTGAAGCTAACCTTTCCCTAGAATAGGCCAGGTTGCTACTTTAATTTATTTTGGTATTCAGATATATTTTTTAATTATTAGTTTAGTTACCAACGAGACGTATATAGTAATTCTGATTCTCATAACTCAAACGCTTATCGAGTGGGCAGGCAACGGCCTGTCGCATCGTCGTACAATTCCAGTTATTTTTTGCATGAATATAATAATACGTATAGCTCAGCTTTTCGTTTGTAAATTTTGACTCATTAAGCATTGTGATTAGTACTGCCACCAAAATGTGCGCATGTTAATCGTCAACCATACAGCTGCCAAATAGTCACACGATCACAAAGCAACCTTAAGTAAGAGTTGACCAGACGCCGTTGGTCAACCTGCTCATTATGCTCTGAGTACGCTTATCGGAAACCTGTTCGCAAGTAATATAATATGGTAATACTTATTGTGGGTGACGTATTATTGCAATATGCCCTCGTTAAGACTGCAACAGTTACAGAATACTGTTGTTGAAGTTGATGATTTTTTTTTCCATCATCACGACCCAACTACGAGTTCGGATATCCTCTTGCAAACTAAAGTGCTAGTGCTTAGTGCTTTAGCTTATTTTTCACCATTGCGACCTCAGTGCAGTTTGGAGAAGGCAGGTGTGTAAAGAATTTCTGTGGTATTTTTAAACCGACAAGCAAGCTAAACTGACAGTGGGCAGGGCACATATGACGGCCGTTAACAGAAAACGTGGCGTGAGAAGTTCTCCCGCAAGATTGACTGAGGATCTGGTAAAGGTCGCAGGATCACAATGGATGCATGTTTATAATAGGTCACGTTAGAAATTGATGTGGTAGGCCTATGTTCAGCAGTAGACTTCCTTGGGCTGATGATGATGATGGCGATGATGATTTTGTAAACAAATTGATTGAGAGTCAATTATTATACACTACAAAGTTTCAACACCGTTCGGGTCTGTCAAAAAAGGGAAAATTTACGCAAATTTAAGGCTTAATTGAGAGCGAAAATTTCCGAGTCTACAATAGATTAAACCTTTCGAAGGGTCTTAACGACGACCTTTCGTTAAAAGTTAGTTGGTGATTACGTTTTAGTAGTTAGAGCACACATAACGCCATTCATTTAGTACACGATAACTTAGAATGTAGATCTTCGGGTCGTGGATTCAGTTTTATTAAAAGGGTCGATTAGAATGTTTTACTTCGTGTGTTCGTTTGAATTAATAATTGGAAACGATTTGTGAAAATGTTCAAACTCTATTTTACGAATTACCCATCTTAAGTTAATCTTATATTATTTTCGTTAAGACCATATATAAAACTAAATATTATTATAAAACCCTGTTAAAAAATCATAACAATAATATTGTCGGACATTTCACATTTAGCTCCAACTAAGCAGAGGTTGTACAAATTTGGGTACCAGACAACTGCTTAGCATACTTACTATATACTTTTTTCACAAAATCGCAGAGTAATACAATAAAATCCATGTTCATGCACAAAACATTTGTTGTTGTGGGAATCGAACCCACCATTGATGACCATATCGTAGAAAAAACTGAAATGAATCTGCATTCCTGCACGTGGTGATGGCATTACTTATAAAATTTCGCGGTCACCCATTCTCGGTCAGGGTACGTGAACGACCTCCACGTGAATTGTCTCCACTGATGAAGATAGGCTATATTAGCTATAATGGAGCGATAATCTTGGCCTGTTGTTACGTAAGTTGTAAGGATTATATTGCACGCAAAGGGAAAGTCAATCAAATAAATAATAGAAATGTGTCGTGAAAATGTAACTATCTTAAATTAGTCATTTACGATTTAAACCAATTAGAAGCCACCAAATATGCAAATTATATCAAAAATACCCTAAACCGGCGGGCGTGTATGAAAAGGTTAATGAGTGTGAATGAAGCTAAGAGTGTGTGCTAAGATCGTAGCAAGTGGAGGGATGTGATCTCTGCCCACCCCTACGGGAAAAGGAGTAACATTATGTATGTAAATAAGAAGGGGAATGAGGCTTCAAGAATGGACTCTGCCGAACTAAAAGTAATAGGATATTAGATACAGATGACATAGAGTTAACACGACAATATATTTTAATTTGATCTACGAAGTCTTACATACAAAATAGTATATTTATAGATTCACATACTTATTTGTGATAAAATGTAAAGATTGTGATAAATAGAAGGAAGTAATTTTCTTATCTGTATTGTTAACAATAAGTTTAAAGTAACTTTTCAATTGTCTGTTTAAGTAATTACTCGAAATTAAATACATACTTTAATAGCTTTAATATCAGTGTACGTTCAGTCTAAAGCATTAAGAGACGAAAGTAAAAGTCTAGTTGCGTGCGACATGCCATATCGGCTGCCATTGATGATTGAGACGGTTTCTTTACGCGGAAGAGAGCCAATCATAGAACTACACCTATTAAAATATGTGAGCACTGCCATTACAAGGCAGAATTATGTGAGATATATGCTTCGAAAGTAGATGGAAAAATTAAGAAATGCATTTTTTTTGACGACCAGTATGGCGTGTGAGACTTATTCCCATAAAGAACAAATATCTGTGGATAAACATTATGTAAGCATTTGTGTTTATCTCCGGGATTTATATACTTTATGTGTATGTTTCCCAATAATTATTTCTACTTCAGTAGCTCTGTAAAATATAAGATGACAAACTTAGTATTCAGGAATTTAGCAATGATAATTGATGTGTTAAATACTAGTGATAAGTACTTTTATTTTGACTTATGTATTATTACATACGTAATAAAATTTTGTTAATATTATTTACTCGAATCAACCATTTTGTGTAAATTATAATATCAAATTGTTTGTAGATTGTTCTTATTGCTGATCGACGAAAGAATTCTTGCGATGCCCTGTCTGGGGTAACTTAGTTTTATTTTATCGTAACACCTGATATGTATTCTATTTAGTATGCAAATAAAGATTTGATTTGTAGAATTTCAGTTTACCATAAAATCATAAAAATTAAAGTGTTTAATCCAGGCGTAATTTTCAAACATTTGTGATCACGTAAACGCGTAGTCACGTAGTGGGAGATTATTACGATTAAAAATTGGCAGAAACTCAAAAAAAAAGAGGATTCGCCAACCTCCTTATCGCCATTTCTAAAATTTTGGAGTTAAAGTTTTGAAAATTTATCATTGCTTTCAGTGTTGGTATAAAATCTATATTTGTTAGTTAATTACCATCAACGCAAGGACACCCATTGCCGCAAATAGGCCACCCTATAGACTATTAGTATGGCTGCCTGCATCCAATGTGATCCTGTGATCTATCTTTATCTTGCAGGTGGATGACAATCACTACGGTTCACAACAAAGCATAGGTGTACTTGTAATTAATATGTTAATAATCTATCAAAATCACCAGGCCCCTTGCAAATATATGCAGCAGACGACTCAAACTAAATTAAAAAAGGAATTATAGAGATACTAATGCAAAGAGAATTTAAGCAACATAAGAGAACCTTCTAAATTATGAAACAATGAGCAGCAAATCACGTAATTTCTCAACTGAGATGTCATTGAATGCACAGAGTGCCGTTAATAAATAACAAATTGTCAACGTGTTCACGCATTTGAAGTCGGTTTTTTTTTTAAAGTTAATTATCAGAGCTCAAGATGAAAAGGGTTTGACGTCATACAATACCACATCTTTATATATTTTTACAATGTCATTAAAAATGCTTCAATCGGAGATATTGCAATTTCATGGGAAGTCTAAATTTGTTGAATGTGATTTTAATCATTTCAACGGATCTGCACTACAAACAAGACATCAAAAGATTTTGAAATCATGTTTGTCGACAAAGTGATGCTACTATCTACAAAGCAACAGCGTGCCTTGGGACATAATAAGGCACTCAAAGTACCCAGGATATAACATTTAACTTCGTAAGGCAGATCAAAATCACTTGGGAGTGGATGGAATCTTTTACGTGTAGTTAGATTATTGAAGTTTCCATAATATATCATAACTTAAGCATTAGTAGGAAATGTGATTATCATGTGTAGCCTGTGTGAGTGAAATGGAATTTATTATTTCAGAAATTTATTATACACTTGTTCTCTCAAAGGAGTAGGCAGAGTCAAATTATACGCCCACATTACGCAAATTTTATTGTTGGTCCCTCGTAATAGGTAGCGAGCCTATTGCCGTTTACCGGGAACTCTTATGATCGCCTGAGTCTCGTCCGATGATCAGCAGTTGCACCACTTGCAGGTGAGGTCGATGTTGGTAAGATCCCTATAAATTGCCCATAAATTGTTTACGCTTTAAAAAAAAGAGTGCTCTATATTAATCAAACATAATGTATTTTTCCATAGAAGATATTTTTTTAATCGGTGCAGTAACTCAAAGTATTATTAATTATTAGAAGTTTCCAACATGCCATAACTCTTATATTGTAAGAAACATATCTACGGTTAGAAAGTACACATGAGAAAATAATTTAAATATTACACCTCACGCCTCACGTAAGCTAAACGCCTGCCAGTATTAATCACAGTATCATTCGAGAACAAATTGTAATGGCACTCACAAGTCCTCTTACTCGTGAGCAGTCATGTAGTCAGTAGACAGAAGGGGCTGGTCGGTAATTTGATGTGTCAACTTGTTATGATATAGAAAGCGATCGCATTATCATAATATCAGTCCTGTTAACATGTCACTACAGAGCTTTGCAGATGACGAGGCGGATGTCTGCGTCCTATTATTTTTAATCAGTCAATATTACTGCCACTGATGGCAATAACCGGGACCAGCCTTTTAACATGCCTTCCTGAGCACGAAGTCGCTTGATATTAAATGCCGCATAAACTGTCACCAGTTCTACGATATTGACCACCTGGATCAAGGCTCCTGACAATAGTGCCACCAATGCGTTATTCAAAAGTATTTTAACTGAGTTACATAAAAACCAGGTAAAACAGGAAGTAGGCTACTAGAAGTACCCAGTAAGAACTAATACTTGGTAAACTCTAATCTAACTCGCTGGGAAGTAGATGAAAGATAAGTTAAAATATTATCGGGAAATTTTTTAGTTGAATAGTTCGGTGGCAGACACAGTCAGTCTAATGCCAATCTTCAGATACATATACTCGTATAGTCTTTTTCTGTAAAAGCACGGATTGATTCTGCGCCCTTTACATTTTCTGACAACCTTTTGTAAAGCTGTGGGTACTCCTTCACAAGTAATTTTCTTTTTCGACGTCATTGGTTCTGGATTTTAGTAAAGGCAACTGAGAATCAAAGCAATTTATAAGAAATTTATTTATTGAGAGTATTGAATGTAAATAGTTGATTAATATTCATGAGATTAATTTCCTTGTAAATTATTTCTAAACCTTAAAAGTTTTTGGTTCGATAGGCCGGTCAGTAAGGTTGATTACAAGTGATTTTAAGTAGAAATTTGCAACAAATTGTAATTTGTACCGATAACATCAGCTCTGCATAATTTGGCACTGTATTTATTTAAAGAAAAGCTTAGTATATTAGGTCGGGGAAAAAGTCTTTTCGCATAACGTAGGTATAAACTTATTATAAAATTTTTATGACTTTACTATTTTTGTCTGGCTGGTTTTGGTAACATTAAAAAGGTTCCATTATAAAGAAAATAAAAAAAAAAAGTTGTTTCCCGCTATTTTTCATTTGTTTTTCTCTCCGTAAAAATGAGTGAATCTAATGAAGAAATTCGATACATTTTAAAATTTTATTATATAAAAGGCAAAAATGCAACTCAAGCAGTGAAAAAAATTTGTGATGTTTATGGACCTGATGCAGTGTCAGTAAGAGTAGCACAAATTTGGTTCAAACGTTTTCAGTCCGGAAATTTTGATGTTAAAGATGCACCTCGCTCTGGTCGCCCTGTTACGAATAAAATGGACGCCATTTTTGAAAGAGTGGAGCAAGATCGGCGTATTAGTAGTTACGATGTAGCTGAAGAACTGGGAATTGACCACAAAACAGTTTTGACCCATTTGAAGAAAGCTGGTTATACAAAAAAGCTCGATATTTGGGTGCCACACGAGCTCACTCCAGGAAATAAGGTGATGCTGTGTGTATGGTGGGATTGGAAGGGCATTGTTGATTATGAGCTTTTACCGCCCGGCAAAACCATCGATTCTGATCTTTACTGCCAGCAACTGATGAGATTAAAGGAAGCAGTCGAGAGAAAACGGCCGGAATTGATCAACAGGAAGGGTGTGGTCTTTCATCACGATAACGCTAGACCACACACATCTTTAGCCACTCAGCAAAAATTAAGAGAGTTCGACTGGGAGGTCCTAGTGCATCCACCTATAGCCCTGACCTTGCGCCTTCAGATTTTCACCTGTTTCGGTCTCTGCAGAATTCTTTAGGTTCTGTAAGGTTGACCTCAAGAGAGGACTGCCAAAACTATTTGTCCCGTTTTTTTGATCAGAAGTCCCAAAGTTACCAGTCTACAGTAACGGGATAATGTCTCTGCCCACAAAATGGCAGAAAGTTATTCAACAAAACGGTACATATATATTGTAAATAAATGTAAATAAACTATGAAAAAAATGTCTTGACTTTTCATACAAAAATACGAAAAGACTTTTTCCCCAACCTATTATATTAGAGGTAAGATATGAATAGTCCAGAACGGAAATAGAAAGTGAAGTTATAGACAATAGCGGCGTTTTGCTCAACTTTCACTCCCTGAAACAATGTATCCGAACGAAATGTCACACTATGAAACAGAAAGAAGTACATGTAATGTTGGGAAACGAATCGGTACTTTACTTTAACCAGTTTTCTTTAAAAATCTCAAACAGCCCAGCACCGCTTCTCACCGAGTAATGAGTAAACTAATAATTTCCATAGTGTTTTGTTTTTTTTTTATATATTAAGTAAAATAATACACCAATTTGCTGAGGTATCCTACCAAGATCTTGAGATTTCAAGCCAACCTCACCTGCAAGTGGTGCACCTGCCGATCATCAACTGACGGTGGTGCACAGGTGCAGGCAAACACAAAAGTTCCCGGTAAGCGGAAATAGGCTCGTCACCTATTCCGTTGAACCAAAATGTAATTGGCGAAATGTGGGCGAAAAATTATACCTCTTCCTACCACTTCGGGCGTGATAGTATGTATGTATCTGTAGATGTGCACCAATTTTATTAATGCTTTCATATATTCGCACAGGAAACCTAACCACTTACCTCTAATGAAGACATAACTTTAGTTATCATTTAACTGGATAAAAACTTTACCTGCAATGAAAATTAAATTTATTAAAAATTTGTTAAAAATCTGTTAAAAAAGTAACCAATAAATTTTGAGACGTAAATTATAAAAATAAATATCTTTATGGTTTAAGCCACTTCTCACAGCCACATGTCTCAGTAGATGGTTATAGTATCAATTTTAAATTTATAAAAATTACTAAGATGTACAGGGAAAAATACTATGTATATATTTTGACTTATGGAAAAGTAACGAATTCAATTTTTACCTCTAACATATTCCGTAATAAAAATTGATTTCATATATGGATGAACGTACACACTGTTATACGTAGCCTCCAAGGCTCCTTATAACATACATACAAATATATATTCACGCCTCTTTCTCTGAAGGCAGAGGCATACGCTTACACTTAGCCAGTTATATAGTTGGTCCCACGTAATTGGTGGCGTGCCTATTGTCGCATATCGGGTATTGTTTTGTTCGCCAGAGCATCGTCCATTAATCGGCAGGTGCACCACTTAACTTATCTTACGTCTTGTTAGGATCCCTATGCACACTTTACCTTCATATAACCGTTTCGAATAAAGTGTTGAAAACAATCCTTTAACCAAGCTCCGTTCCGCGTTTATCTCGAATCAATTAATCGATTAAGTCAATTATATCCCATTGATATTAATCGATCCGATGTCGTCGTTTCGCAACACCATAAGTGTTTCCAAACAGTTCCGTCGTTTACACGTTTCGTTGTTATCTCGATACTGGTTACTTGTTCTTAATCGAAACGTCAAAGTGTCATTACGTTAGCCCACAATCAGATAGTCAGATTGACGAGTTAATAAACCTTATTTTAATAGGTGCAATTGATATAGTAAGGGCTACTTTCATTTTACGTACCATGACAGTTTATCACTGACTGATTTGACACATTACTAACAGTTTGTCAATACAGTGCCAATTAGGCAATTATTTCCATAGAGTAAGTAATGTAAAAGCTTTCACTTCTACGGGCTGACGCAGAATTGTGTGATTTTGCTTAGTAAAAAATACCGATGACAGTGAAAAGAACAAAAAAGAAAAATGCGTGGTTGAGTCGAAAATAAGTTGTGAATTTATCTCTGTACAATACCTGTTTCTACGGCGAATTATATATTCGCTTTAGCCAAAAAATTTCTTGAATTATTTTAAGTGAGCCCGTAACTTTTATTTGAATAGAGCAATTTCTTTTTTAATTGAGATTCGCACTGAAATTTGAAATTTTCAGAGTAAAAAAGAAAGCAACTTAAGTCCATATAGTAAGTAGATCAGTAAGACAAATTAATATATTGAATTTACTTATTGAGACGGGATACATGGATATATTGGGACGGGACGGGATAGTCTCCTTTAGAATCACGACGAATAAACTGACAAACTTTGACAAATTCTGACAAAGAACCCATTTGCTTTTATTTCTTTATTATTGTACATATCTCTTTACTCATATCTCTTTCATTGTTGTAAAAAAAACGAATTTTAATTTTGTGTCTGAATGTTTGACGAATCTGAATAATCATGTTTATCTTAAAGACAATAAATTATATTTCATTTTAATTTTGGATACTGCGGCATCTTACATTACATTGCTGGTTTTTGTTATAGCAGAAAATTGCATTGCCTGAAGTCTATTAAAAATCCAGCCCACATAAACCTTTAATCCGTTTTGATTCAAATCCATTTCATGTGTTATTGGGTTACGTCCATTAGAGTCAATTAAATAATCAATACGACAAATGGGATTAAACAAAAACTGAAAGGTACGTGAGAGGTTTACGGTTCGCTTATTTGAGTTTTGATGCTTTTCTCTTCTGTTAGGCTTTTTTATGGCTTCTTGTGTCACTTTTGGGTTCTAACATGCCTTTCGTTAAACTTACGGTTATGATATATAAAGACGCAGACTAATGGTAGGCGTTTCTCACTATTTATATTAATAATATTAATATTTTCGCTATACATCATAACATAAAATATAAGTTTTCATGCAGCTAAGTATATTCATGCGAAAGGGGACCGGGTCTGGTCCAAGGAGTTCCATGGAGGCAGGCCCCTTAAAAAGGTGAAAATGGAGGAAAAGCTGGAAAAACCCAGCTCCTATTGGTTCCGGGTCTTTTAAACGGGGCGTGAAACGGCATTTTTACAGGCCGACATGACTGGGTTATGGTGCTTTCTCTGCGGTATGGCATTTTTGCTGAACTGCATCAAATGCTTTCCACCAGGCGGGATGTAGTCATTATGATGCGTCACGTTAATAAAAACAATGCTTCGATCCGCCCTTTACATGGCCACAACAGCGTGGTGTTTGCCACGGGGACCAGCCCGGAACTACATTTTTACTTATAAGTAGTTCCTTTCACGGTTTTTTTAGGGCGTCCCCATGCAGAATACTGCCAGACAGTGGATGGGGAACGCCCCAGAGTTTATTTGATATAGGTATCCTACTCTTCAGGCAGCGTTACAATTCGTAATGCATTCTTGATGTGGTACCTATTTAAATCATTCAAAACGCCTAAGAGATCTGGCACGAGTCGAGACGCGGCCACTTAAAGTCGACTGCAGTTACATTAACGTTATGCTGACAAGAAACTGCTGTTTATGTGTAAGAGCTCTCACCGACCCTCTAACTAGCCTAACTTGAATGAATGAATGAACACTTTATTGTACCTTAAAAATAAAAAAGTAAAAAATCACATAAACAAATATATGGTACAATGGGCGGCCTTATTGCTAACAGCAATTTCTTCCAGGCAACCTTAGGATGGACAGGAAACAATAAATAAAAAATAATGAGATAGAGTAGGCACAACAGAGTGCTCTAGCTTACTTATAAGTAAATAATAAATTTACACATACATATTATTACATGAAATATATAATTTAAAGTTATATACATAATATAACATATTTAAAATTACAAAGACAAATAATGCTCCCAGACTGATTTCTTAAATAAATCTAATGTATGTAATTTTCATATACCGACGGGCAGCTCATGAAATATGACACATCCATAACATCCCTGTCACTAACAGGTAAGACATAATCAGTGTGAAATTAATTATTGCCGGTAGACAAGTAAACATAGCCGGATTATGCAACATTGTTCAACTGAAAACAATATCTAGGTCGGTCGGCCGTAACAGTTGTAGCCAAGCCAATATAAATAGAATCAATTTAAGTCACTATAAAAAGATTAATCACTAAAGGCTAAAATACATTAAAATTTGTATTATTTATCATCATATTAGCCTTATAATAGTCCACTGCTGAACATTAGCCTCCCCAATAGAATGCATTATATTGGGGGTATTTGGCTATGATCACCACGCTGTGCAGGCGGGTTGGTTACTGACTCCACATAAGATGAGAGGGGGTGGCACTATTCTAGGCCGGTACCACACGGCACAAACTTGTATTTTTAAAGAGGAAATATTTGATCATTTGTTTGTTTGCATTAAATAGGCTCCGAAGCTATCGAACTGACTTGACAAAATATTTAAAGAAAACTACATTCTATGTTATTAACATTGGCTATAATTATTGATCTATTCAAATTTATCCCTAAGAAAACTCAAATAATATCAGTCAAGTATAAAAAAATTTAGGTCAAGCAAGCGAAACGTGGTCAGAAGCTGCTTTGTTTCAACTGTATAAATTTAGCAAGAACACTGGTATATTAGATTCATACTGCCCTACATACCCACACGCCAGCATAACAAAATAAGAAATAACATTTTAATAATTAAACTAATGTCAATATAGTGTCAGAAATTAAAGGAATAAGAAGAAACAAGAAGGTGTGAACGGAAAAACTAATGTTGGGCATATGGTTAACTTGTATTTTTGTACCAAATACATAAAGAGAAAATTTTAAAACACTTACTAATTTCTGATAACATGTTTACTATACTGATTGTTGTATTATTTGCTAACGTAAAATAGATGAACTGTTTACTCCCATCGTGAATATCCCAATAATAGAGTTGCAAGCAAAATGTTAACACAAAAATATAGTACACTTTATGGAACTTTTAGAGAAAAAAAGTGGAAAAAAGACACATCGGATCAGTGATTCATTTTCTAAAACAGGTATAGACTCAAGTATTTTTGTAATGGCATAATTATAAGCGGGAATTGTATTTTTTATTTCGTGTTAATTCCAAAACTCCAAAGAAGCCTCTAGTGAAAAAGTCTCCACTACTTTACTAGGACTGGACTGTGACGGACTTTACTTGACTTTAACTGTGACTAAATGATGAAAACGCTGCATTATTCTGAATTTTGCAAATAACTTAATCTATCAATTACTTGATACTAGCAAATACTCTTAGCGAAAAAGTTTATATTAAAGAAAAAAGATACAAATATTTAGTAATTTTGGGTAATCGCTCCATTTAATCGCTCTCATTCACACGCCTTTCAGTCCTTGGTTACTCTAATTATCCTCCACGTGTACTTATCCCTCTCTAAGTAAAGAAAAGAGATAGGCTGAATGTTCTTCATTATTCGCAATATATATGAAAATCGGCCGGTCCTGAGCCACACAAATAGCCTGATCAAACAGTCGTGGCCGCCGATCGGTCACGCTCGAGCCTATTCGTCACTTTGACGGATTTGGGGACTTGTGGGCTTACAGGTTTTAAAGGGTTTGTGACATATTGACCATTATCATCGTCACGGCTTTATACTTCACAATTTGTTTATAAGTACCGTGGTAGGCAAAGTTATGGTATGCCTTTATACGTTTATTATATTTAGTCTATTTAAAATGTACATAATATCACTATTAAAGTGCAAAGTCTAGAAAATACTACACTATCTAAAAGATCATGATTATCCTAGCAATATTAGTTAAGCCCTAGATTAAGCTTAGAGTCTAGAATTTGCTTACTGATCTAACTAAATTTGCTGAATTGCAGTTTGAAACTAAACTATACTAAATCTAAAAAATAATAATGGTATTTACTTAATAAATGGAAACAAAATTAAAGGTCAAAATTTAACTCTTGTAATACTAACCAAAGTCAGCTAAAAACTTGTGTGTGGTCTTTCGAATGCCAAAATACTGGCTTTGTACGGTCAGCAAGCCAGTATAATTGCAAGTGAATATTACATAATCCCGCACCGTTAACAAAAAAAAATTCCGGCAGTAATTCCAGAAACGCACTACAGACTCGGAACGGTTCCCACGGGATAATACGTACGAAAATGAGCGGTTCCAGGCGATTACATGTGCTATCTTATTCATAACGAGGGAGTTTATGGGGACATAATTTTGTAAAACGCATATGAAAGTAATAACAGAGTATAACAGAAAAACATATTTGTAATCTTTCGTCTGTCTTGTTTGTTTGCAGAGATCAAACTCCAAAATAGCTAGACTGAATTTGATTTTTACTATAGATAGAAAGAAAAGAAAGAAAGAAGGACATTTATTGGCGATAACAAAAAAAAACAAAGAATGTATAGTAATTATATTCTAATTCATATATTAGCGCCAACTTACCCTTAGCATAATGTTGCAGCCGCGCGTAGCTGCTACTGCAACTATGGTATAAAAATTACACCCGTACGTTTACGGTCACAAGTACGCTACTCTTTGACTCAAAAAATAACAAATAACTCTTGGTCAGGCAAACGAAGTCGCGGTCGGACGGTATTTAGATACAACTAAGCATCCTTTATTGCAAATATAAATCACATGAAAACCAAACCCAAACAAAGTCTATATTTAACAGCCAACCCTTAGTATGGTTAGCAAATAGCACATGAATATTTGTATTTTCTGGAGAGATGAATACTTGGTAAACTTGACGTGAACAGTTCGACGTATGTGTAACCTAACCTCTCTTTGCATAACTTCCAACTAACGAACCTTGCATACTGTTTCCATACAAACGTCTGTCGGAATTGTTGTGGATTCAGTAAAGTAATTATTTCGTATGCAAACATAATAATAGCAGCAAATTAAAGTTAATGTAGGCAGAAATACGTGTTATTGAATATTTGGATTGTACTTAAAAACTAGGCTTTATAAAAAAACCTTTTTTTTTGTATTCTTTGCTTTTTTTACCTACCTTATTCATTCATTAGTAAAAACCATACGAAGTTTAATACTATCTAGTCGATAAATTCAAAAGGTCAACAATCATCCCCCGCTGTTATGTCTGCGTCACTAAGTACAACGTGTCCCAAAATATAACCACGCTTTTTGGGATAAAAAGTTCCTTTTAGGATCTCCAACCAGATTTCATCTAAATCAAACCAGTGTTAGAGGAACCAATTTGTACCCCGTGGAGGGTATCCATGACTTGTAAGTGCTTCACTAACAAAATGGCGTCATTTTACGAAATTTGATAGTCGTTTTTTGCGAACTGTCGAACTTTCCCGCTATATCTCCTAATTTTCGATATGAAGATATTATCACACTAAAACTACAAGTTTATCATGATTATGTTGATCGTTTTTTATCAGAAACATGTTTGTAATGGGTAGTTTTTAGTTTTTCTAAAGTTATATCGTTATATTAGGCTAAGAAGTTAATACATTTGATGATCCTGATATTGCAAGCATCCTTAGGTATCTACCGGCAGCGTGGTTGAGTGCCAACATTTGTTATAAATAAATCATAGGCCTACGATTTGGGCCTATGATTTTTCCAAAAAAAAGGTTTAAGCTCAAGTAGACTCAAATCATTTATAAAATAACCATCGGTCCCACAAGCGACTCTTGTATCTATTATAGCAAAAACCTAATAGACATTTTCCATTAGGTTTTTGCTATGCTAGTCCCATTGAGCCAATCGGGTCTTCAGTAATTTGAAACGCTAGCCTTATTTCTAGAAAACACTAAAGAGAACAGAAATAAGACAAGTGATGTAGGAGTAACCAAAAGCTCCGAGCGTCGCCACCTTCTAATGAACTAATCCAAACGCCCAACCAATAGGCTACGGCCTTTAATTAGGACCTTAATAAGAGGGTTTGGACAACTTTTGTACGAATAGAGATCGGTAAGAAAGTCGTCAAAGTGCTATCTCCAACCTAATGGTGGGAACTAATGTTCACATGGTCTATAATATAGATACTACATAAATATTTCTGACAATTACACCAATTATTTAGTTGTAAGATAAGTATCATTAAGAACTTGTGTTATGGACAGATGTTAGTGAAAAGTCCTTAACTAGAAAAAAAAAAGCAGGTTTTTAAGAGAACCTTCTTAACTATAGTCGCTGACCTTAATTTCGGGTTACGTATTCAGAAACCATTTAAGGATTTTACGACGGATAATTCGTTCCTTTGGTTTATGAAAAGTTATATCTTAAAAGTATTTTAAACATTATGGAAAGCTTTCCATTCCATTAAAAGCCGCGTCCAATGGACAATTTTGTTAAAATCCTTGCGACACACTGTCTAAGCACACATCCACAATACACACACAGACACACACAGACACACACCTAATAGAGGCATCAAACTTATAACACTCCTCTACTAGCGTAGGCGGATCAAAAATCCACTAGAAAATTGGCAATTCCATACAGTTTTATAGCACACGGCCTCTTCAGGGCCCACGCTTCATTATCGGGACACGTGACCAGACTTCAGAAAACAGAAACTTTTACCAGCTGTTTAATAACACACTACATATTACTTTCGCAGTTTCATTGGCCGAGGTTAAATGAAATGATATACGACATCCATTCGGAGCTGCAATTTGGTAGTGCTCTCTTAAATAAGAAAGACAAAATATCTTTTTCATGCAAGTGATTCTACTTTATTTTTGAGAAAAGTATGTATACAGTTACAATCGTTTTATTGTAGTGTATTGCTTTTTATATTCAATGTTATACCTAACCTCAACATCTTCTCGTGGTAAACTTAAAAGTGTTTATTATTTTACAAGTAGAGTATAACGTAGAGTAAAATGTCATTTCTGCCGCGTTTCAACGAAGCAGAATCGGCTTTCGATATCTAAAATTCAAATGGACAATAGACATAATGTGAAATGACATTAAATGTTTATTTCATACTCATAATTTCTATTCAAATGGCAATAATCGAATATAGCTTTTGTTGTTGGTTTTGCTAGTTCTAAGTAATAATAATAAATATTCTTTTACAATCACACCAATTATTTAGTTCACTAAGAACTAGTTATGAATACTAAAGAACGGATAAACATACTTAAATACTTCTTTTTGTAAATACATACTTAATATAGGTACATAGGAAAACACCCAGACCAGAATAAATATTCATGTTCATGCACACAAGGATTCGTCCTGTGTGGGAATCGAACCCACGACCTCAGGAGCGGAGTTTTTTTTTTGAAATCATTTATTCATTTTAAAATATACAAAAAAGACATTACATATATTCCTCGCCAAGCTATAAAGCTTTTGGGCGAGATACGCTCGTTCACATTATCTTTCACATAACATAACAGTAACATTAAAATTAATCAAACAATAACATTCTATACTATACAATTATAAACACATTTTACATATATATATATACACATACATATAATTACATATATATATATATATACATATATATATATATATATATATACATACATATATACTTACACTCACACACACATATATATTATTGGACTGCACCGAAGGGACTAACCATCAGTGAGGGCCATTCTCCCTCGGGAATGAACCTCACTGACGGCAATGTCTCCTTTGCCGAGCAGTACACCCTTGAGTTTAGACTTCAACAATGTTTTGCTTATTTTAGGTTCGGTTCTCAAAAGTTCTATTTTGTTAAATATCTTAGCGACTAGATATTCAGTCATTCTCTCTCCGTAATAATTATTAACTTTTGGTTTAATTTTTAGTGCGGGTGTACTCGCCCCCACGCCATATCGGTCGTCAAAATAATTAATATTCTCTAACAATCACACCAGTTATTTAGTTCCAAGATAAGTATCATTAAAAACTTGTGTTATGGATACTAAAGTACGGATAAACACACTCACATAACAACGTGAATTCTTTATCATAATACGGTCGAGAAATAATTAGTTACAGCTGTTCAGTTTGAAAACAAATAATCTCTGTTCATTAACAAATAATGAGTTTTAGGACATACTCTTCCACAAAGAGCAGATCTGGCGGAGTAGGTGGGTGGCGTCCTTCTTATAAGTTTTTTCAAGAATTGGCGTTTTGAAAAAAATAGGGCTTTGAGCTTGGTATAACGACTACCTCACACATAACAAGGAATAACGGGTTAACGTGCTTATCGAAACATGTCACAATATAATTTGTCACACGAACAGCCACCCATCTAACGACTAACCTCCTTGCACAAAGCTGCACTTTGTTGATCGTTTCCGATCAATAAAACTCTCGCGGAACGACACCACGGCCCCTTACACATATAATATAATGTCACAAAATTAAACTCTCTCTTACTAGCAACCCGGATTAAGAATAGGACAGTGGGTTGATTCAAGTACAAATCTGCTTAAAGTTCATAATGACATTTAGCGATAAGTAACGAGTTGAATGCCAACATAACGAGCTTAATTTCCTTCTTGTGCGTCCTAATGCAACTATTATCGTAAACACTACCGGTTGGTTGAGAGCTTGACTTTAATGTACAAGCTGGTAAAGTTTAAAATTGAATAACAGATCAGATTGTAATTTACCTTCAGCTCGAAAGTTTTTAGCTTAAATGTACCTAAATTGCTGGAGTGACGACGATATGAGTACAGAATTCCTAATAGTAATTACACAGGACAGACATTCAACACATTCTGCTAATTGCAAAATCCCTGAGAACAGATTATTTGACTACCAACAGATGAAGGTCTCGTTCGTCTCGACCTCCTTTTGTTATAAAATATCTAAATAAAAATACTAGAAAGGTTCACTACTAAAACATCCTTACCTAACCACAATTTCAAAGAAAACAAACAAATGTTGATTGGAACAAGTTCTGCATTAATAATAGTTTCCCGATTCAGTAATGGACATTGCGGCGGGTGTAATCAAGCCCACGGCTACTGGAATCGTTTTGTTCAGTGGACAATATCACAATCGTTACATAATCGCACGATAATGGCACGGTATGATGTGTATTGTGATTTTGTGACGCGAGTCTCACGCATTGAATGGTATCAAGGCCATTACTGCACCGGTGGCCTTCGAGTGTTACAGTTATTATGTGGAACTGTATGTACTTAATTTGATGTCATTATTTAATTCGAGTATCAACACTCACCAAATATGTTGGTAGGTCGTTCCTCTGTAAGACCATTCGGCTATGGAGTTTTCTGCAAGCGCATGTGTTTCCCGGCTTCCACAGTCCTGGGAATTGTAAGCAGGCGTGAAACGGCATTTATGCAGGCTGTCATGAGTAGGTTCTTTTTGGTGTAAACGTCACTCCGAATCATCAGTTAGTCTCATAAGGCTAGTCGCTATCAAGTCCTAAAGCACCCTTCAAGCAGGCATACACATGCATATATTATGACCTAAAGAACATTTAGTGCTTTAAGTCATATATTCATGTTGACAGCAGAATATCTGGCAACGTCCTAGTTATGACTGCCTTCTTAAGTGTTCATATTTTTATCTAGTAGGTTATGCGTTGTAAAGTACATATACATGTTCATATACATCGACGGTTAGGCTCTTATATAAAAATTGTCAAAAACACAAAATATGAAATCTGTTTTTAAAGAGCTATTGAATGCTTTTGACTCGCTTTTTTATATCGACTGTGACCGTATTTTTGTCTATCGTATATTTAAACTAGCTATTCGACTTACTATTGAGAGCATGCGCTGTTTTGCAGTCACGTAAATATGCTCCCAATGTGACAATAATGCATGCAACAATATGGGACACTCGGCAACATTATGGCGAGCGGGCCTTGCACTATACATTTATAATGTATCTACAAATTTGTATTAAAAATTGAGAAGTATCATTTCAGAGGAAAATAACTTTTTAAAACAAATTTAAAAAGCTATTTCATCGTAGATATTACCTCTATGTTTGGTGCATTTGTGAAAGGGAACCGTAAAGAAGACGTTATATTAAGTTATCAAATTATGTACTATTTGGAAATATTCAGTTATGAAATAATATAATTTAAAAAATGCATAATGAGGTTATTCAAATGCAATGAAAAAGCTTTGTGATAACGTTTTCCTGTGTCATATCATGAAAACATATCAAAATAATGACTCCAATGCTTTATTATAATATGGCAGATAACATTTCTTAGGATTAAACTGCCGTTTCATATAGGCTATTCTAATATGAATGACTTATAACATGAATATTGTTAATGTTTTATTATATTGCATTGTAGAGCTTCACAGACAATTGAAGATTGTAATTCAAGTACCAAACCAATGGATAAATTTAAAAGAGCATAGCCTGTGAGTTTTTTACCAGTTCTTCTTACAGAGCGGTGGCTCGGAACTGGCACTTAGATTCACTTACACTTAATTTTTTTTTTGCATTCATGTAAATCTAAGCTTCGTGTTTTCTGTGTAAAAATATTTTGATTGTTTTTATTTAATTTGTGTGTTGTAATGTGATAGTTTATGAAATAATTAATTTTTGATTTTGATTTTTGCTATTGGTTTGAGAATTTACATAGATATCATTACGCAAATTACGTTATTCTTATACAAGAAGGTAATTGGCATATCGTCCAAATGGCTGACATTAGAGACGTTACTTTCACTGGGTTCATCTAAAAACTATAATTACGAGGCGCCTATGAACTCTGACCGTGGTGCAAGTGGCAAGACGGAGGTGTGCAGAACCAGCACTTTCGGTTTTGTATAGTGAGTTACAAAGTTACCACTTAATGCACGCTGGGACATGCAAACCGTGATAATAATAAATATTCATAGGCTCCGGCTTTTCACGCGACAAACACAAGCATGACAATATTGACAATCACGAGAAAAACGTGGTAGCTCACGTTATACTCATAATTATAATATTTTCACATTATGTATAACTTTAGGGCCTCTTTCATTTCTGATTAGAAGTTATTCAGGAGTTAAAATCACATTTTCGTATGGACTATCTGTTACGTAAACGCTAATTTCATTTAAGGGCATGTTTCTTAGTGTCCAAATTAGTTCCCTAATTTGGACACTAAGAAACATGCCCTTAAATCAAGTATCAGACTATCAGAAAACAAAAGAATTCGTTTTTCAAGTTAAAAGTTAATCTAATTTTGTGACTCGACATTTTCTGAAAAATACGAATATACATTGTTATTATTTACTATCTTTCTGTGTTATTTATGTAAAGAGAGGTTTGGTATTCATAGAAATATTGACTGAAATCGTAATAATCAAAAGTTTTTCTAAAGAGCCAATGTGAACTGAGACCAATTTAAAGTTTTATAAGTCCTTTAGCGAAAAAGTGTGCCGCCTGGCTGGAGATTTCTCTAAATGAACTTTACTTAGCTCTGATATTTCATATTTATATTTATTTTAGTTACGTAAATATGATTATGATAAACAATATTTAGGACAAATGAAATTAAATTGAAGGCTTTTGTCGTATTTTCCACGTAGCTTTGACCACTCTCGGGTTTAGTGAAAAGACTTATCATGTATTATTTCTATGAAACAATGATACGTCAGTACCGCAAAGTGGTTTAATTGACAAGTGACACAGAAATACGAGTCACATCAAAGTTCATCATTGCATTCTCATGAGAGATTTGACATTATACTGGAAGTGACGTTCGTGTAAGGTTAACTTAGCACGATGCGAGCCAAAGGTGTTGATTATACGCCTATCATCTGCCATTCAAACTCAGGTAACCTGTAGGTTTTGAACCTTGGCACAAAAAGTTTCGAATACTAGGTAATGTTGTAATTGATATTGTGGTTTTGAATTGACTTCTAAAAAAGAAAGAGGTTTTACGTTCGCTATATGTTTGTGTGTATTTATGCGTACGGTCGTGTTTAATGCATGCATTTTCGTGTTTCACATATTTTTTAAATTACATATTTCTACAAAAAAGATAAGATATTCTAGGAAGTTAATGTTTAATATTAGACGAAAGAAAGTAAAGAGACTTCACAATTTCATACGCCTGAAAATAGTTCAATCCAGTTTTTATCATTTATTTATCTTAAATCCTAATTACATTATGAGAATGAATTAACGTCAAATTTAGTTGGCAAGCGATTATGTTTATTTCTAAAAGAACCAATTTAAAACTTGGAAAAGACAATCCAAATAAAAATACATAACTCTAAATGGTTGACCGTGTGACCAAAATACTACAGTAAAAGGTCAGGCGAGACTTGCAAGCGAGCCGGAACTGTTTATAAATAGTGGACACATCTTAATTAATGTTAAAATGATAATGTAGCGAACTTGTTGCTGAGCTTACATAATAATTATTATTTGATGGTTCTTTTTTTGCCAAACAAGGTAAGAGGTATTTGATCATCGTCTTTTTTATTTTGAATTATTTGCATTTTTGCTCTGCGATATGCGTATGTATTTAGGGTTTTCTTTCTATTTCTCATCTTACTTTTACATGCAGGTAATAAGTTATAGCCTGTAACTATAAGTAAGTCTGAACAACTAACACACTCAATGGTTCTATTAATGAAGGGACATATCATATCATATACATGAAAATAAAGATTTTTTAATGACTATTTTCCTGAACGCGTGCTGAAACTGCGTTCACATTTAGTAGTTTCATTGTGAGCTTACTAACATAATATTGTGAGTACAATTATATTGAAATCTCTTTGAAGCCTCTCCGACATTCGAACAATGTGCTGGTAGAGTATTCAGGCCGTGAATGGGTTGGATTTCCAGATCTAGATATAACTGAACATTTAGCGACACGGACATCGTCGGTTCTAAGTAATCACTTATCCAAGTTATTGAAGCATGTTTAGATGTGTTTCTGAGCTATTAGTAGTATTAAATATGTAGGTACTAGTTTTAAACCCAATGCCTTGGTGCATAAAGTTTGTCAAATATAATTTACTTATATTACTAATAAATCTTCAAACAAGTATTTATTATAAGATTTACTAAGTATTTATTAATTATTATACTTATAATTATTTTTAAGAAGTTAACATCATTCAGTTATTTTATTCAATTTTAAGCTAATAATAGGAAATGTTCACTACACAATGATCATGTAAAGTTACCACAAAATAGCTAATTACTACAAAGATTTTTGTTTATTATTACAGATAACCAAATTATATAGATAAAGTATTTTATATAGATAAATTTTGGTCCCACGTAATAGGTGGCGAGCCTATTGCCACTTAACGGGCACTGTTATATTCGCCTGAGCCTCGTCCGTTGATCGGCAGGTGCACCACTTGCTCCATGAGGTGGCATGCGCGCTCGCCGGTTCTCTTCCCTGGGACCTCGACGCTGAGGTTCTCTCGGCGGTGTTCTGGCGTGGCGCGCAATCCCGGAGCCAGGGTCTCCGCCCTGCACCGGACACTGTGGTGCGGTGGCGTAGAGACGCTCAGACGCAGGCTCTGGGCACATGGCGGCGGCAGCTCTTGAGGAGTGCCGAGGGTGCTGAAGGTTCGAGGCGCCGTATCCTCGAGGCGGTTGGGCCCATCTTGGAGGGATGGGTCGGCCGTCGGTGGGGGTCGATGTCCTTCCGGCTCACGCAGGTACTTTCCGGGCACGGGTGCTTTGGGAAGTATCTGTGTGACGTCGCCGGGGGGGAGTCGACCCGGTGTTGCCACCACTGTGACTGCGCGGAAGACACCGCGCAGCACACTTTGGTGGCGTGCCCAGCGTGGGCGGGGCCGCGGTCGACGTTAGCCGCGGCCCTGGGTGGAGTGGCTCTCTCGCTGCCGACCATCATGCAAAAGATGGTCGACAGCGAGACGGCGTGGGAGGTGATGGCCTCCTTCTGCGAAGTGGTGATGTCGCAGAAGGAGGCCGCGGAGCGGGAGAGGGAGCGGGATCCGCTCTCTCTCCGGCTACGCCGTTGGCGCAGCGGGCGGGCCAGGAGGGCCCGTCAGGCAGCGCCCGGGGGGTCTTAGGCGGCGGGGGCAGGGGGCCCCTTCCGTCTCGCCATAGACCCCCCCCGAAGTCGGCCAGTTACGCCATGGCCGCACATAGAGGTAGGGGGGGCGCTGCAAATTGCGCCTTCCTGAGGAGGTCTTCCCGGTTCTGATCCGGGGGACGTTGGCCGCGGGCGGGGTACCAGAAGCTACAAACCCGGGCACTGGTGCCTCGCCCCTTTTCAACAGCGGTGGGCGTCGTCTGAAGTTTTTTAGTGGGTAGGACTGCGGTGGTCGTGTCGGCCGCAGTGAGCCCCACACCCCCTCCCGGTCTCCCCCTTTTGGCCGGGAGACAGTGCGTAAGCAGCATTTTTTACAGACGATAATAAAAAAAAAAAAAAAAAAAAAAGGTGCACCACTTGCAGGTGAGGTTGGCTTGGGCCCCTTAGGTCTTGGTAGGATCCCTATACAGCCCTGTATGCAGTTTGTAATATCTCTTTTAATTTAACTTTATAAGTTTTTGTTACTTAAAACAAGCTGCGAAGTCTGTTAGCAGAGTCATACTGGATCGTACCCTATACGAGTATATTGCGGAAAAAACGAGTGAACGTTACTTTTATTACTATGCTCTCAAGCGTTCAGTTTAACTCGAAAAGCTTCATCAATCGCCTGCTAAGCCAATGTACACCGTTCCAGGTGAAATGAGTCTCTTAGTCCTTTGTTTACAGTTATAAGGTTCTTTTTTAATGTGAAAATAGGAGCCTCGACGCTGATCGTGATTTTCATGTTCCCGGTAGGTACAGTCAGCAGCAAAGACATATTTTTCAAAATAAGAAAAATGTCGTTTGAAGAAATGTAGTTAAATTCTAATTCTCTTTTAGTTTCGTTCATTAATAAGCTTGAATAAATGTACTTAAATTTCGTTTAGTACAAGTTGTGTTTTATGATTTTAGGCTTCGATATATCATTTAGTTAGATGAAGAACTATTTTATGGAGTATGGGTACGGGCATATATACACCAACCAAATTAGTAAAAATTATTATTATCATCCCAGCCAGAATTCATAAAGTTTATTGCTGAACATATATTTCTCCAATTGTTTATATTTATTTATTTATTTTCAACATTTTCTGATTACTTTTTATTTTGTATTGTTATTACTGCTGGCAATAGGTGAAATTTTGGAAGCGTACACTTGATCGCCCCAAGGTAGTCAGTGCCTAGTGTAGGGTCATTAGAAAATACATACCTATCTACATTGTAAGCATTTTTACATAAATATATTTCTATGTGTACTGTATGCTCTTACGACCGGAGATGAGGTGGCATTATACAATGATATAATTAATATACATTTAAATAGATATCTATATTTTGAAATGCTGACTCTACGTAGTACGCTTACTATCTTGCTGTTCCGAGGCAATATTTTTGCAACATCGGCGTGGAGGGAATGAAAATCACGACCTCGCTCCACGTAAACGGAACCCGTACTAATGGAAATGTAGTCTTTGAGGCATTTTTTAAATCCCGACGTGAAAGAAAGGACGGTATTTCAATGCGGTTTTTTCATTTGAATGTCTGTCATGTCGGGCTACTATTTTAAAATCAAAAAGTATCCGTTTTATCTTTTGTTCTCTCTTCATTAAAAGAGAACAAAATAAACAGAAACGGATCACAATGTACAGAAATGTAATAAGAAAAAGTGCGCACAACATTATAGATTCTTATTTACCTAGAGACTAAATAACTCAAGGTACTAATTTATAAGCTGTATAAAATACCATATGTAAAAATAAACAAGTCACAACTAATAATGTTATGTAGATTTCAATAATGTTATAATTCTAAACTGAAACATTTCACTCAGCGCGATCTAGCCTGAAACTATGGAGAATCTATACTTCTTTGAGATTATTATTTACTTGCTAATGTCAAGTAAAAAGCTTGCTAATGAGAAAAAATTCTAATACTTCATATTACAATTATTTTTCCCTGTTTATATGGCGAACTCAGACCTTATTTTGAGATATTTAAAGCAAAATATATAATTGATAGCAGATTGTCAGGGTTACTTACACTACAATCAGTACAGAAGTAATTAAAGCGTGTTTCAGTGAGTTTACCGATATCTAGTGTTGAATGTATGGGTTGTTAATATCCGTCTTATTGGCAGAGGGTTATTGATAGAACAGCCTATTCAATCCTCTTGTTACGTCGGCCGCTGTGACATCTCTGAATAGGCATCACTAGTACAACTGTCTTAATTATTTCTCTCAGTCTCACAATCGGTGCTCTTATAACCAAACTACGCAGCTCATATAGGTAGTAGTAGTAGTACTGGTATTAGATATTGCCACAGATAATATAATACTAGATAATGCGTAAACGTCGCAAAACACTGAAGGCTCGTTATGTAAATTCTTACAAAAGCAAATGACATGCGTTTTGTGCAAGTGTACAGGGTGTCAAAATAACCTGATCAAAGCCGAGACCTACATATTCTGCCCATAAGTCTGATTTTCTGTGAGACTAAATAAACCTCGGAAATCAATAGCTATAAGTTTTAAAGGTAAATGTCATCCAAATTCGAACTGTTAAACAAATATACTGTTAAACAACTTCTAAAACGTGGGGATCATAAAGTTCTAAGAATTTCTTGTACGTAGATACTCTCCTAACAAAATGAAAGGAACATAAAAAGAGTAAAAAGAACAATATTGAAGCGAGTATAGGAAGATTGAGAACGGCTTTGTTTAGAGTTCAGAGGCTGTCAAGACAGGAAAAGCTACGCGGATAGAAAACAAATCTACAACTTTTCTATCACTGTTCTGAGATAAAAGTTTAATTTTATTACTAAAGTACTGTTTTATTAGTGAAGTTCGCGTCCTAGTATTACTTCCCGTTTTTATTCGCTTCCCTATAGAATTGGTTATAAAACCTACCTATCAAAATTTTCATAATTATAATGCATACAGTAATTATGCGTATTGAATAATGTATAAAAAAATAGTTCATTGTATTTATGTTTGGTCATAACTTGTTTCATTGGTTGGCCATAAAGTGTTCAGTTACTACTTACTTTGCCGTTAAACAAACCGTCATTTGGGTAAATATTGATCCTAGTCACTAAGCACTCAGTTTCTGTAAATTTACCCGCATTAATAAATACTCGCATTAAAAAAAATCACCATTCAAGACTAAAACCAGGGATCATGCAACGTTTTGTATACGTTTGTATGTGTCTGATAACTTGTATAAAATAAAATAAAAATGGATATAACAAAATTATGTAAATATTTTTTTATGTCTATTTTTATTTTATTGTCCTCTGTTTACTATGGAGTTGAATGGTTTAAATTCATAATCATTTATTTAAGTTTGGCTCAAACGAGCTCTTATGAAAGTCAAAACTTAAAAACTAGCGCGCCCATTCACTGCGGGCGGGAGCTTGATCGTAAAAGAACGGGCAAGAAAAATAGTTTTTTCTCCCGCCAGTTACAAGAAAATGTACTTAGTAGTAAAACATTTTGACAAGTCTACAAAAACATGTGTTCTGCAGTCACAAGATTTAAAATATTTTTTTAAAGTTATACGAGCATGATTACGAATAAACATAGTAGACATGAGCAGACCAGTCCCCACTGGCGGCACCCGTTCACGAGTATGACGCATGAACCAGCCATCGTTTCGCTCAACCATATTTTACGGAACGTAACGACCCGACGCATAGCGCTGCCACCCCAGAGACATTTAAGTGTGCATGACATGCTCAAGTTTTGTGTAGAATGTCTCTCCATATTTCTAAAAAAAACTAGAGAAACTAATTTGGTACTTCATAGCAAAAAATATATCCTCTCTATAAAGAAATATGGTATATTCATTTAATTAATTTACAAGTAAAAGCGTGCTGAAATTTAAACGCCGACTTTGTTCCCTATCGTCTACAGACCCCAAAAAATAAAAGATTATCCAAAATAATTTTAAGCCTGCCATCTGCACTTGGATCCAATTGTATAATAAAAAGTGTTCTGTGTTAACAGTGTCATAAACATAAAACAGTAGTAAGGGCAGTGTCAATCCTTATCTCTTAGAGCGATCTTGAAGAGACCTGTTGCTAGTACCAACTCAGAATGGCCGACGTAAAAATATATATTACTAAGACCCTTACTGACCGCCATTTACTCTCTATTTTCTTACTTACAGGGTTGAAAATTCAGTGTTATTCAGTAAAGTGCCCCCAAGCGATCTTGAACCTTCGTAATGGTTTTCTTGGTTCAGTATTGCTTTGGCTGTGATGATGAGTATTTGGGTGTAATATCTAAAAGGCTCGTTTACGGCCCTGCTTGTTTGACAAAGTACCATTTGCTTCGGCCTATTATAGTGGGTGGGTTAGCAGTACCTTACACTTAAAATTTTACTGACGCTGAAAGTTAAAAAACTGGTTGAATTGAAACTGCTGTTTTATTTATTTATTTTATTATTATTTTATAAACAACTAACTAGGATGCTTCAGGTTCCTGAGATGTCACCGATATGAGTCAGACTAATAATAAAAGTTTGCCTATATGTTACTACTACATGTTATTACTAAATTAATGTTAGTATAAGTAATGGGTTGTAGGAACTATAGGTGAGCTCTATTAGAAAAAAGATTTTACACTGTGGCGGTGGAAGCACTTGCCCGAGCCCGCTGATGATTTTTTTGCACCGACAAACAACACGGGCGTACGCATCACTTGTACGGTGAAGCCACAGGGTAATTATTACTATGAAAATTAAATAACACAAAAATATAAAATTATTTATTTCAAAAAGTTGTTTTATCATCAGCGACATAGTTAATTGTATGAATACCATTACTAATGTAATATGTCTACATGACTATGAATATTTGTTACAAAATTAAAATAAGAGTTAGAGAATTTAGTTCGTGCTATGAAAACCATGGCAAAAGTAAAACTTGAGGCTGTGTGACTTAATTATTATATACTATTTCTAGCCCTAGAATATTTTGTTCATAAGCTTTCACAAAATTATTACATTGTAAATAGACCTAAATCGGTATAGACGGCCAACCATTGGCTTTTTGTTTTCTTATGTGTCTTAAACCAAATAATTTAGGTAAGTAGTTAAATCACTATTCAAACTCTTCTGCTATACAATCTACTCTTATTTGGCAGAAAATCAGGTGCTACGGTAGTATCAACATCTATATAGAGACTTGAAACTAGTAAAGGTAACGATTCATCAGAACTAACCACAAATAAAACATGTATATACGGGAGAATTTTCTAATAATAAAACACGAAAATCTTATTCATATATGCATTGCCACACACCGCATAAAGATGACGAGAATTTCAAACCGATATACGAGTAAAGGGATTATCGAGGCCATTTTGCGTTCCACGAATATTCGCTTTTTATAATAATACAGCCAGTCGACGGTAGATGGTTTATGCCTTATTAAATAATGTGAAGAGTGTTACAATTTAGAAAGCTTATTAACTTTATAGGACCCTTCCGACGCGTAATCCTCCTTACGGTATTTGGCAAAGAGCTCATAGACAATCTATATGTGTACAAATATAGAGAAATTGCTCATTTTATCTTTATCCAAAATTCTGACACTAAGCATTCTGTGTCTAAGCTTCTATATACCCTGGAATGACCAATAAAGTAAAGACTATAAAATCCCCTGATTTAAGCATCAATCTCATATATTAACTTTACTACTACTACTAACTGCATTTGACTAAACGTTTTATAATTTTTTTTTCCTTAAGATAGAAGCTATCCATTTTACCCTTAAAATAAATTATGTTATCTAAATGATTTGAATACCTGATAAGTCTTATTTTCTTGTATGTTGCACTGGTAATAATGGTCTTCGAAATTCTATTAAGGTGTATACATGCATTTTAGTGATTTCATAAAAATATCTTTTTAACAATTTCCGCGCTACTATAATTTCCCGAAAAATCAGGAAACTATTCAATAAGACACGTGTTTCGCCTTTACAAAGGGCATCTTCAGGTATGATAGGAGCCTCAGAGCAACGATGCCTTCACGACCAACGCTGAAACAAGAGTGAAATCTCTCACATAAACAAAGGCATAAGCAAAATTATAGTAGCGCGTGAATTGATACAAATATATTTTTAATCCATCACTTGCTTACAATGGATTGGAATGGATGGACTCCGCAAAGTAACGCCTGAATTAATAAATTATATATAAAGTAAAAAAACAATACATTAAAGTTTATTTACTAACTAAGTTACACAAGGCACATAACAATTGTACTCCAGCAAGATTACTCCTCCACCTGATAAGTCTTCATTTCTTGTATCTTGCACTGGTTATCGTACTCTCAGGAATTCTATTTGCATAGAATTATGTGTAAAATTTACAAAATAACATTAAAATTAATTTAAACAGCAAAGTTACACAGAGTACTTGTAACAATCGTACCCTAGCGGGATTAAGAAGTATCTTGAAATTGCAAACACGTACGTTTTACTGGCTGGAAAACGTGAGAGGCTGGGCTCTGGTTCTCGGGATAAGACAAATGTTTAACACGACGACGCTGGGAAACGGGCCACATTGGAGTAATGTCCCCGTTGCCGACAAAGCACATATCACATTTGTAGCTCTGTTTTAGATAAATAAAAAACATTTATTGGACAATATCGTTCAGTCTCTGGCTAGACAATTTAGTTGGCGAGGTTCTGCCTGTTGGTTTAGGCATAAAATTAAAACAAACAAGCCAAGAATAATATTCAATTAATCATTATCATCTATTACTCATCATTGGGCAAACGTAGAGTAGGACGACCTGCGTCCGGGGGGACCGACGATTTGAGACAGGTGGCTGGTAGCGAACGGATGCGTTCTGCAGAAGACCATGATAGTTGGCGCTCTTTGGGGAAGGCCTACATTCAGCACCCCCCCCCCCCGACTGGTCTCCACCTTGTCGTGGTGGGGGTCTACATACCTCCTAGAGACCGGGAAAAGGTAACACCCAGAGATCGACGAATCTGCGTGCCCTTAGTACTGACCTGTAGAGGGCGCAGCGGGCGTTCCAGGAGGGTCTTAGGCAGTGGGGACAGGGGGCCCCGGGGGGAGGGGCGCGTCCACTGCGCCTCTCTGAGGAGGTTCTCCCGGTTTTGGTCCAAGGGACGTTGGCCGCAGGCGGGGTGTCAGACGCTGCAACCCAGGTACTGGCCCCCGCCTTTTTCTCAACAAGCGGCGGGCGTCGTGAGAAGATTTTTAGTGGGTATTACTGCTGGCAGTCGCGTCTGCCGGTGGTGAGTCCCACACCCCCTTTCGGTCCCCCTTTGGCCGGAAAGTAGCGCGTAAATGCATTTTGTTACCGACGTAAAACAAAAAAAATAAGCCTACATTCAGCACCCCCCCCCCGACTGTTTTCCACCTTGTCGTCGTGGTGAGGTGGGGGCATAGGGCCCCTGTTGTCTAACCATGGACCCTCCAAGAAGTCGGCCACACACGCTATGGTCGCACAAGGAGGTAGGAGGGGCGTGTCCACTGCGTCTCTCTGAGGTCCTCCCGGTTTTGATCCGGGGACCTTGGCTGCGGGCGGGGTGTCATAGCTGCAACCCAGGTACTGGCCCCCTGTCTCTTTCTCAACAAGCGGCGGGCGTCGTCGGAAGATTTTTACTGCTGGCGGTCGTGTCTGTCAGTGGTGAGCCCCACATACCTCTCTCGGTCCCCCTTTGGCCGGGACACAGTGCGTAAATGCATTTTGTTACCGACGTAAATCCAAAGCCAAGCCTGTCCGGGGGGAAGAAGGCCAAGACCTAAGGAGCCCAAGCCAACCAGAGCTGCAAGTGGTGGCACCTGCCGATCAATGGACGAGGCTCTGGCGAACATAACAGTGCTCGGTAAGCGGCAATAGGCTCGCCACCTATTACGTGGGACCAACTATATAACTGGCGAAGTGTGGGTGTATAATATGCCTCTGCCTACCCCTGGGAAACAGGCGTGAATGTATGTATGATTCACTTTACTAGGTAATTGAAACTCAGATTACCATTATATTGAATCTGTAGTTTCAATCAATTATATAAACAGATTATGTCTGATCGTGTGATTATGATCACCCGAAAATATAACGGTAGTTTTTAATTCGTTTACACAAACATTTCACTCGTACATTAGATAGTTTGTCAGTATGGATGTGTTCTTGTCACTCATTCACGGAAAACCTACAGGACTGAGTGTGATCAAACTTTTGTGTGTGTAGCTGCAGTCCTGGAATATTCAATATTCCCACAGGAACGGCGACCACGCGGGTGACATCGCGGGGCGTCGCTAGTCTTATATAATACGGAGGGAGGACCTCCCTGCACTGATGACGATATTCTTAAACAATTTCCCATCATATGTTACAAGCTTTCAAATTCAACAACACAATAAATATCTATTAAATTGACACAATCTTCAACGTGCATTATACAGGAAAATATCAATAAAAATAAACATGTCCGTCTATTAGTGAACAACAGTACATCTACAGTAATGAGATAGGTAAGTCAATAAGAAGCCGGTAGCGAGTTGGGTAAGTGGCTTCCAGCAACACTGCAAATGAGATTAGATGTAGTCAATACACGACAGTTCATAACGACTAGGATATTGTATAACATTGTTTGTATACCTAATTAATATGTCGCAAGCGAATTGTAGAATCTATCTGGCGTTTCACAAAACGGAATATATTTGATTTAGAAATCCCATTATTCAAATGTGGTTTTGTAGATGACTTTTCGTCGATAGTAGGTACTGTGAGTCGTATTATCGGTTCATCAATTAGTGTTCAATTTTAATCATGATTTCTGTACATGATACGATACGTAATTGTGTTTTTGTTTGTCTGATTGTCATGCCGAGCCGCGGTCAATATTTGTTAGTAAATATGTTTTTAACAAATACAGTTATCGATTAAATTAAATGTTCTAATTTTACAAATAGGTTTTTTAAATAAAGTTGATACCCACCTACTTTATAAAGTATACATAATTTATGACATAACAGCTTAGAGAAGTAACAAAATTAACGTTTCGAATAAAATAAAACGGTAAATGCGCGCCCACATCCAATAAAGCTAATAGCCGGCAACAGAGCAAATATCAAATTGAAATATCTCTTACCTATAGGATGTTTTATCTTTTGGCCATAAACTAAAAAGGGATCATAAAAGCACAGCTGCATCAGAAATAAAACTTTTACCAAAATTGCTAAAAAGCTTTGTCAAGTACGGCGACTTTGACGCAATGGCTACTGAATTTATGATCTCAAAATCCATATTGCCCTTTCATATTTGAGCTGCCCGTCTCAGCTATTTTTGAACTTATTTGACAATTATTGTGTTTTCATAAATTTTAATAAAACATGTCTTGTTCTCGTGCTTTTTTGTTTGATAACTGACGTGATCGAGATGGTTCTTAGCTACAATTTGTTAATATCTGCTTGGGAGTTTCAAAGTTGCTCTTTTTGTTACCTGGGGTTTGAATTTTCAATCTTAAAACGTGTGTGACTGGCAATTTAGGCTCCGCAAGTAATAAAAAAAAATGAAAACCTGTTTATATAGTACCCACAAATGCTCTACTTAGTCTGAGTCTAGACGACAACAGATGAAAAACGATTTATTTCTTTATATTTCTCTCTGTTTATTATAAAGAAAACAAAGCGGTATTCGAGGGAAATGAGAAGTCTCCGGTGCGCATAGAAAGTAATAAGGCGGGTGCTCAGATTTCTTCATCCTTGACATTGAATATGATAGCTGAGTGTACCCTTTATTCAACAAATCAACAATGACATTTTCCGGAGCCTTTCATGTCCACAACTCACCTATAATACTATCACTACGTAATATAAAAAATGAGATTTCCGCTGTCTGCCTTTCCGTGTGTTTCCTTAGTAGATCTTTCAAAATACCCAACGGATTTTGTTGCGGTGTTTTTAATAGGAATGATTCCCGAGGAAGGTTTATATGTAAGTAACGCAGACGAAAACGCGGGTGGCCGCTTGTTGTTATATATCATACTAATATTTTACAGAGGAAATATTATATAATATATTTTTGGTTCTTTGTAAGAATAAACAGTAACTACTGGACCGATTTCTAAAAAATATTTAATTATTTGTATGCTACATTATTCCTTCAATATTATTGAAGTTAAAAATAATTTGTTAATAGAAAAAAATGGGATTTGCCTTCCCTAGAGTTAACATTCTATTTTGGGTATTTGCCCATAATCACCACTGGTAGGATTTTTTTTCGTAGACTACCCGTGAGGTAAGAGTCGTTGGCACTATCTCGGCCGGTACCAAATGGTACAGGTTTTGTTCAATAATCACTACATAGTATAAAACAAAGTCGCCTTTTCTGTCCCTATATCCCTATGTGCGCTTAAATCTTCAAAACTACGCAACGGATTTTGATGCGCTTTTTCCAATAGATAGAGTGATTCAAGAGGAAGGTTTATATGTATAATACATGCATAATATAGTAGTGGAACACTGTCAATTTGTGAGATTTGTGATGTGATGTCGTAATTCAACTCACTTTTTTGCGCTTATATTGCAAACGCTGGCCAAACCCTACGAGATTAGTCAAAATAATGTACTACAATATTGTACAACTTATAAAATTCTTCAAAAAAGTCCGCGATGGTATATGTCTATCTCTCAAGAATACCCCACAATAACCAATTTTATCTTTTACTTTTTACTAAAAATAATGGCTTATTTACGAAGCCATTTTAAGTATGTATGACATTAATTCTTATCTAAATAAACATGTTAGTAAGCTTGGACATTAAACATAGATTAAATTTGTCTTTTACATCATGTAATTTCGATCAGTACTTTACAAGATATCAAACGAATAAATCGAATTACGCTAAATCGAAAAATTATGGTTGCGGCGGTGGTAGGTATTCGCGGCCTATATAGAGACATTCTGTAATTATTTAATTATGTATTATACGTCACTATTCATATTAGCATACCACCCGTGCGAAGCTGGGGCGGGTCGCTAAAAAATTTGCTAAAAAAATGTTAGAAATAAATATCACAAATTTGAGAAAATAAAACAAAACTGCAGACATGACGCTTCACCTTCCCGCCATAATATGTCACCGAGCATAATGCTAATGCTAAAATAAAAAAAAAAAATGTTAATGATAAATAAAATATAAAGCCTAAAAAAATGAAGGCCTCTATAAAGACATTATGTAATATAGGTAACTATTCATACTAGCATGCCACCCGTGCGAAGCTGGGGCGGGTCGCTAGTAATTAAAATAAATAATTTATCCAAAACATGCTATACTCATATAGCGAGTACTAAAATAATGAATGTTCAAATCTTTAAAATGCAATAATAAAATGGACGGATCCGAATACAAAATGACATTCTAAATTGTATACCCTAAATACAATTCCACGCTGCAAAATTTTATTTGCTGAACACTTGTTCCAATTTAAATCTTCAAATGAAATATTTATCTATCTATCATGATAAGATCTACAAGTAATACAAATAACTATCTGAGTTAACAACATTAACAATAAGCTTATCATCTTACCACCAAAGTATTGAATTGAACACGCGAAGCAATAAGACTTATCTAACACTTATTTGTTTAAGAGTAGGCGAGGTATCCTCGACAACTTAATATAACTTAGCTAATCACGTCTCAACGCCACTTATAATTAGACTTTGTGTGTATGTTACCACTTAAAGTTACAACACTTACGACATGTGTGTACTTGCCTTTGTGCGCAAAAACTTAAATTGAAGTTACCGTGAGAAAACACTTGACTGCCTATAAATACTTTGCACTTAAGGCTTTCTGTAATTAAACCTGATAAGGTTTAATTACGATATAACCATAAGGACATATTTTTTAACTCCCTTCCTATTTAAAGTGTACATAGCGTTATTTGATCAACTGTATCTGTTAATAAATAGATTGCATCGTTTTATCTGTTTAGTAATATCATAAAATTGGTGTGTAATGAAATGTCTCAAAAACAACTGAACCGACTGCAAAATTCTCTCACTAATGGTAAGCTACATTCTTCGTCAGTAACGCGGTTGACGCGATAAAATTTTAAGCGTTGCTTAAAAAATACTTTTTTGAGGAGTCATCATCTGATTGAGTCTACAATATCATAATAACTATTATGTTTGTGTATAGGTATATGTAGTTTATTAATAACACATATTTAATTCTAAGTAAGTTAATATGTTTTCTTGTTCGTACTCCCTCATTCTTTTCTGTTAAACCAAAGGTTAACTGGTAGAGCATGCCTTGCAGCATTAAGTTCGCCTTTTGATTTTCTTTTTAAATTGTGCGATTAAGTTTAAATAAATTAATATAAAACCGTAGCAAATAATAATATCAATTAATATTATTAACTTATATGGCGTGATACGTCCCGCCACAGGATGGACGGAGGACCTAATAAAGGTCGCAGATTATGCTGGAAATATATGGGATGTTCAGCGGTGCACTTTCTTCCGCTGATGATGATAATTCACATATATACACACATACTTTCATGCCTGTTTCCCCGAAGGGGTAGGCAGAGCCTCGTCTGTTGATCAGCAGGTGCACCACTTGCAGATGAGGTTGGCTTGGGCTCCTTAGATGTTGTAAGGATTCCTATACACCATCAAGTTCATATTGATGCTGACTATTATTATTAACATGGAAGGTAACGTTCGCCTGACAAGAAATAATAGATCTTCAATTAAGTTCCTTGGCTTGAAAGATAATAAATTTTATTAGTTTTAAAAGTTTTTTATCGGTTTACGTAAACCTGTCAGTTTTATTCTTGAGCTACTTTATGCACAGACATAAAAATAATATTACTGTTCATTATTCCTTCATACCAAGGCTAGATGTTGATTATTTCCACACATAAAGGAAAAACGTGACTGACTGATCTATCAACGCACACCTCAAACCACTGAATAAATCGTGCTGAAATATATAATGACGTAGCCTTTGGGTGAGAAAAGGTTTTTGAGAATAAAACCTCTGAGGAGTACACGTCACATTCATGTGGATTATAGCTAAGAAAACACATGGGCCGGCAGAGAATTCCAAAGCCAAATGGTCTTACAGAAGAACGACTTACCCAATTTATTAATTCGAGTGCTGATAGTTAATATAAGAATGGTTCGCAAGGCCAACACGTTACAATATTCCAACTACAAACTTCTTAGACAAGTTCCAAGCAGAAGCTAGTAGATAATATTTGTACAATAAAATATCCAACAAGGGACTTCTTGTATGTTTAAAAACCACTATAAAACCTTTTCTTATGGCTATGTCGTAATGTTAACAACCTCATAGGCCATTTTACGCGTTATACGATGCAGTTTGATGCAATTCGTGCAATAAAGACGTCGTACCGGCGACTTTAACCGTGTACAGTACCTATAATCGTATGGACACCGATCTTTGTTACATGAATCATACGATTCGCGCGACATCGATTCGATTTATGGGCATTATTTGTAGAGATATAAAGCGCCGAGATGTCAATATAGCACGAAGTGCTTTGCTTCGTAACTAAATGCTATATGCATACAAGATAACCAATGTAATTACAATAACTGAGAAAGGTATGCTTTAATGGTTTGGTCATGTTGAGAGGATGAATGAAAGTGATTTATGATGTACAAGTAAATAGAAGTGCTGGGAGGGCTACGTAAGACCTTCTATGACCAAATCTAGAAGATTTTGGAGTGCAAGTCAAAAGTTACCTAAACCGACGGGCGTGAATGGGAAAGGTAATGAGTGTGAATGAAACTAAGAGTGTGTGCCAAGATCGTAGCAAGTAAAAGGATGTAATCTCTGCCTACCCCTATGAGAAAGAGGCGTGACATTATGTATTACCTATGTATAATATCTCAACTTATTAACATCCCAGTTAAGGGCACGATCCTCCTATTACAAACTAAGGAGGGAGGAATACAGGTCATAATCAGAGGTCGGAATTAGGTAGAGTTATTTATGTACTTGCATCGAAATGTTGATATTAATGTGGACCTTCCCGGGATTTCAAATGGATTTCAAATGGGAGTGCTCCGCATTTTCGCTGTTGTATTATTTTGTTCTCACAAGCTATGTAGTGCGAACAATAAACGTGGCAACATCCCGCGTGTGCGTATTGGAATTTTGCAACTTCCGTCATCCAATATCATTGATGTAAGTTTGGCAACGTCGCGCGTGCAGTAGTCTAAATTAAAAAAGTAAAAGTAAATAACTTTTTATTAAAAAGTAACGGGATTTTTTCTATTCTTTAAAATTAATCCCGGGATTTGAGGCATATCCACTATATTCTTTCGCTGTGTGAAATCAGTGTAAGTACATGAATAACTCTACCTAATTCCGACCTCTGGTCATAATAGATCAGAATTTGCGGATTTAGGAGTTTGCCGTATTTCTGTTAGATTTTTTGATATAAAGGATTTCAAATATAGTACCTAAGCAAATAAAAACTTCATATGGCTGCGTAAACACGGAACCTACACTACATCAAACACTAATCAGTAACTTAAGGGTATTTTCAGATGACAAACTTGAACCTATTTACTTTTATTCCACGGGCATTGTATGGCATGTATTCAACCAAACCCAAAATAAAGAGCATTTCATCTATTTGGTTTTCATTCGGCTATTGTGGTAGATATTTCCTTTTCATAAATGACTTACCATTATGGCAATAATGAAGAGAGATGGCGGGAACTTATGTCAATACACCCCGCTTACCTGTGAACAAAAGATTCCATTGAGTATTTCTCATTATAACTGTCTATCTATTCATTCATTAATTACTTCATTTAATTGATACTTGTCAGGTGTGCTCAACGGTAGGTATCCTTTTATCCACTATTGAAAGCCCGATGAAAAGCTTTATGATATTTTAATTATGTTTTAGTATTGTAGTAATGTTCCCTATAAATATGGTAAGAAATAGCAAAAAACAAAAAATATATAAATCATATAATTCATTTTATTTCTAATAAATATATTTAAGCAAATAAACAAAAACTTAAATTTACTTATTTAGTGTAGAACCTTATTAATGTAGGCGTTTATTTTTGAAGTTAGTTAATAATTGTCACAGCATTTATTATAATATGTATTATCTACATTGTACACCATATAATTTATTCGCTTATACCTTCTCCCAGTTTGTTATAAATAGGAACTAAATAAAGTATCTCAGAGGAGGTCGGATTCCATGTACACATTAATCTCACCTCATATGATTAGGTTGAATTTACTTATACACTCGACTTCACTACTGTGGTAAAAAATGAACAAGTGTAAAAATAATAATGTTACAAATATAATTATGATAGATAGTAATTATAACAATTTGTAATAAATATATTCGTTCGTAACGAAATAATTGAAACGCGGAATCCGTATCAAAATACAGTTAGCACACGGATAAATTTAACTTACGTATAAAATCAACGAATTCAATTAATTGTAATTATTATTTACTACAGCGATTACATGCTGTTATTTTCATATATCCCTTAAAAAGTATCTTTTTTTTTAATAATGGCTTCGTGCTTGTAGCACATTTAGCCAGTGTCAAGTAATGGATATATTAATAATATTTAATACATAGTAAATGAGAATGAGTGGTGATGGTTACATATTATTATAACTAAATACAGTTTAACTATTGTCGATATAACTACGGTCCACCCACATATGTTCATATTGTATATTGGTTGACTCAAGTACTGATTAACTTAAATAATTTTGATTAGACTATAATTAAAAGAACTATCGAACGATTGATGTAATGGTTATGTCAACTATGGGATGTTTCAACTACGTTTGAAAAACCTAATGGACGACTCACCTACAGCACAGTTCTGCGCACCAGTCCAGCCAGCTGTTGGGATTCACTATGTTCACTATAAAAGGAGGAGAATAACGTGACCAAAGTATTTTCTGGCACTTCGACGGCCGCTGCCGCGGCACGCTCGCTTCGCTCGCTCGGCTCGTGCATTGTGGTCACGATATAACCTAACCGCTCGTCGCTACGCTCCTCGCTACCTAATTTTTTTGCCAAAAATACCCACGAAAACAGGTGAGCGAGCGAAGCGAGCGAACAAGGTGGATTCTATACAGAAACGACATGGGTGGTTATAGGTTGAGAAGGCTGTGAGCTGTGAGCTCCCGTCACAGCCTTTTCGTTAGTTGCTATAGTGACCATAAACTGCACGCGAGCGAAGCAAGCGTGTAATACCCAGAAGGGTGTTATATAAATCAACAATAAGTGAATCGTCCATTACTTCAATCAACCTTAGATAAATCAACTGTAGGTATATCAACTGTAGGTGAACCGTCCATTAGGAATTTCATCCATTATTTATTATAAACTTATGTGAATCGATCATTAGATATTTTAAACGTTATTTATTTCAACCGTAGTTATTTCGACAATAGTCGATACAACTTTAGTTATTATGATACGTAACCGTGGTGATAAAGATGATGAATGAGATGCCCTCCCCTAAGTCCCTTGAGTCCTCAGTAAAGATGTGGGCCTATACTGAGACCTCACATGGACTTCTTGAGAGAATTTGAAAAGTAATGTTGCACTGTGTTGTTTCATTTACCAACACTCCTGTGCGTTTACAAACACATAACGGCTAATAATCCACCGTTATTTATTAAACATTAAAGTTCGAAATATCACAAATTTTAGAAAATAAAACAAAACTGCAGACATGACTGCAGGCAGAGGCTACCCCCTTTGTTACAAAGAGCATGAAATAAAAATTGAAACTCTTTTTAATTAAACTCTATTTCAGACCAATAAGCACCTTCTGAAATGGTGAAATATCAAAACCATTCACATGTTGAGGATGGTCCATAAGCAGAGGTCTAATTATACGTTTATTAAGTTGCAATTGAATTTGATCTCGAAAGTTTGTATTTCGCATCCTTTTTGTAGTTGGTTTTTTATACTCCGCTGTCATTTAAAAGGTTGGAGAAATTTAACTTTACACTTAAGTTCAGAAGTTTTAGTTGACTATAAAAAATATTATCTTATAAGCTGATCTTTTCACCAAAAAACCCGCTACATGACCCATATGCAACAGACAGACACTTAGAAAATATAACACCGCACTTTTTTGGTCGGGGTGAACAAAAAGTATCATGGCGTAAACAGTTTTATACAAAATAGAGTGCTGTCGAAATCTATTAAGAAAATTTGCCCAAAACAATTCAATTCGATGATGTTTTCGTGGGGTGTAAACCTTTGTTAGCTAAATCGGGCTCTTGTCAATTAGCAAATTGTCTCAAGACTCTCGAGTGTACGTGCACGGCACTCAGCGAAATAAACTGCCTCCAGCCGAGGCTGAGGCAATCTCTTCACAAGCTCAAATGTTTAGACAGAACGCACTAGATTTCGACGGGAGTACATTGAACGAGTTGATATCGATTTTGACAGCACATCACTATTCAGTACGGATTTGGAATGTATGCATTGATTTTATTTTTATGCAGATTGTATTGTACTATAATCTAAGAATCTATAGCTATTAAGCTCAAACGAGTAAAATTAATATTGTACATTGGTTTCTTTGTTCCAAAACATAAATTTTAATTTATTAAATTTATTGGAGAAGAACTAAAACAATGCTTGTTGTTATAATTACTACAAACTGACCAATGAAATAACCATCAGACCAGAAGAGAATTAAGACTAAAACCTTACAAATTCCTCGATGATCATAAATCTATTCCTCGTTAACCTTAAATTATCGCATCAAATAAATACAGTACTTTCTAATTAAAATTGTCGTCGAAATGTTGTTACAAATATCTAATTAGCAACGGCAAAGCATCTACACTATTTCATCAAATCATAGCCTATTTGTTTGGAAGTATGCAGACAAATAAGCAGTTGGTAAACAAACTTCGTCCATATACTGTGGACTGGTACTCACGCGTAACGCCAAAGCTTCAAGTTTACCACAAGGGGTAGACAGGTCTATTTATAATGTGTTCCTAACATTGTTAATAATAATCTCCAAAAATGCACACATCTCGGTGTACTGGACCACAACGCCATATCGGTCTTCAAAAGCTATGTTTGTTCCGAGATCATAACTGGAACTCGCAAGGATATCGATAGTAAAAGACCATCCCGAAACGGCGAGGTACGCTTGATACAGTTGACAGAAATTAAAAATTTTCTCGCTTTTTTAGCTTTAACTACAATAAAAGTGCATATGTATATTTACAAATACAAAATCACGTCGGATTTAGAAGCGAGGAATCAGTATTATTATAGTATTACGATAATGAAAAGAGAAAGGTTGTTTACATAAGCAAACAAAGTGTAAGCTAAAGTTTGTATCTATAAATCGGGCTGTCAAATGTAATCGATCGATGGGCTATTAAGATTGTTATAGCAACACTACCAAGTCGATATGGATTGACATTTCATTGTGAAATGGAAACATGACTGTTAATTACCAAAACTAAAATGTTGAAAGGCCGAAGACGACTAAGATAAAATAAAAGATTTCCCGCCAAAATATAATTTTGTACATACATAAGTGTCAGAAATATTTTATTTAATAATATTTTTGGTTCCACGTAATAGGTGGCGAGCTTATTTTAGCCACTAACCGGGAATACACCTATATTTTTTTATGCCACTTCAATAAGCTTAAAATAAAATCAGCGTTCTCTATTTGTGCAGATAATCAAGGCTATGGCTATACTAATTGACAAATATTGACTTATTGCATATGGCAAAACAAATAAATGAACTCTAAAAATAAACTTTCGCCAAAATTCTCGTAATAAAGAATAAACTTTATTGTTTATTATAAATTCATCGGTGCTAAACATTAGGTTTGTCCGACTTTTGGAGACCTACCAACATCTTAATCACTCTACATTCATCGTAAAGTTTTAGGGAGTTCTCTTCCGTGCAGTCTTGCAGCACTTGAAACATAAAGTTTGGTAAGTCGTTCCTAAGACCATCCTTTGCCGCCGCATAAAGTAAAGTAAAGTAAAGCAAAAAGTAAACAATTACATAGTACTTCAAAACGTCAAAACAAAATATAAATGAAAAAACTAAATAGTCCTACACACAGTGTATATTTGAATATATTGAAAAGGTCCCCAGAAGCCGTAACCATTTAAGTAGCACTAAGGGAACCTTCCATCACAGTCAAGTAAGTGTGTAATGTGAAACTGAGCTGAATTTGTACAATAGGGGATGGTCACGACAATGATCTGTTTCCCAACACTTATAGTCCTGGATCATTTAAGTGGGCGTGAAATGGATTTTGTGCAAATCGTCGTGAGTGGGTGCGCTTGTCGACGTGCTTGTTACACGGTACTATCCCATTTTTCTAGAATGCGTCGACTCCTTTCTATTAGAGAATCTGAATTTTTCTATCTGAATTAATTACGTTTCATGACTCTTTTTGAAAGAAAGTTATGCCCAGATTCTGACTAAAGTATAGTACTATATAGTATCATTCAATATACGACTTTTTTTTGGAGAGCATGTGCAGTTTTTCAGTTATAAAATACTCAACGACGCATGTCAAGGCAGAATATAAAAACAAAAATTACACACACTAATTCATAAACAAATTTAGTTCTGACAATTTATGAACCAATATATATATATAGGTATAAAAGCGGTCCCTACTGGTTTGCGATATTAGTGACAGATAAAGAGGAACCTTTCCCTAAGATCACAAATTCACGGTTCGCTTAACCATATACTTAAATGGGTCCTAGATATTCACAAGATCGTAAACACTGTGGAGTCGTTAAAACCTTAGCTGGCAATTTGAGAGAGGATCATAAATTATGCCATTGGACTTTAATGAGTGTGCATTACTTAGAAAACTAAATAATTAGAAATGTTTAAATAAATTATATATAAGAAATAAATAAAGCGACAGCAAATAGTTTTACGATCTAATACTTTCCAGTATTGGGACGAATCTATAAAATTGAATTTTATATTGTTTTTTTTTATTGTGTTTTGTCTACACGAGATCGCTCTTACCTTTTATAGTTTGTATTTGCGAGAAATAAAGTGTTTATCTATGAATTAAAGCATTTACCCTCTAATTTAACATATACTCTGCCTTGCAGAAATCTGCACTTAGTACTTATATATAATCAGGTTTACCGGTAAAATGTAAACTGAAATATAATTACCAATTTTCCATCATCCAACGACTGACTAGTGTAATCTAAACTTTACGGAAGGCGTTTCTACAAGGCTTAACACTGAAGCCACTCTCTTTATATAAAGCTATCAACTTAGCGAAAAGCTCAAATGGCCTCGTATAGAAGCATCATAACTGCTGATCGCTTTTGACCACCTAGTCTTGCGGTTGTGAGCGCTTGAGAAACAAACATTAATTTCAAAAGCAACAGTCAGCTGTCGCCTTCTGATAAATAGATAGTAATTCTTTTGCGTGGGTTACCGTATTCACATATAACCCACAAAATATGTTGCAATATTCTTTAAAGACTTCTACATGGCTTTGTTCCTACTCATTTAGCATACAAGGACAACTTATTGTTTCTCAATACATTTTTACGACTTTCCGTGACCTCTCAGATTAACGACATACTCGTAGTCTTCAGATAGTCACGAACAACTAATCCAAAGATTTTACTGGTAACTTTCTATTGTTAAAAAAGTGAGTCGTCATAATTATTACCATTAGGCAGGTTAATTTTTTTTATGGTTATCTAAATCCTCCATGATGGTAACCAGTCGCCGCGTTTAAAAAAAAGTGCAGTCCACGCTCAAGTATAAGCACAGTATCAAACCGTACCCACTCATGACAGCGCCCCCCGCTTTACATATTAGCTGGGAAACACATGCGCCAGAGGGAAATCCGAAACCGAATGGTCTTGCAAAGGATAATATCACCAATTTTGCTAGTCCGATCCCCTCGACCAGTACGTATAGTTAGGACAGAATAAAAGAAGGCAGCATCGGATAAAGAAGTAATAACAACATCTACTTTCGAAACAAATAACTATACCAAATTTTTTGTGAAACAACGGCTGACAGCAAGTAATTGGCAGTAATAGGGATCCAAGCAAAAAGGTGGAATTAATTTTGCCTTGGCCGAGTGATCCGCTAATTACCCCTAAAAAGTATTCAAAGGCTTATAAAAAAGGTTTGAATAAGTCAAACATTTTCCTCAGTAGGCAGTTCAGCATTCTTATTCGAGTTTTATATTTATTTTACTCTTATAACCAAGTAATTATTTTTGTACACATTCATTTCTTTTTGATCTGGTTTCCAAACAATAATATTTAGGCTTTCGTTGTGTCGTGTACCTTTTTGGGTCTTGGACATTTTAAGTTACCTTATCAACCGCAGCGGTTACAAATAAATATAAAGGTACATCATAGTATTGTTGGGAAATCAATAGTTCAGAAGACTGTCTACATATATGTTTATATTTATATCCCGTCTATTAAGTTAAGGGTTGGTTTGTACGGCGGTTTAACTATGCCAATTTAAAAATGAAGAGAATTTACTGGTGCTTTAAGGTAGCCACGAGAGGTCAACGGAAATAATGATTATGTGTTTCGCATACTGCTGATATTTTTTATATTGGTTACTAAAATTTTCAATGTTTCAGAATTATAATACAAATATGACTTGGTTAAATTCTATTTCCAATATAATTGAACTAGGTAAGTTACTTACAAGGAGAAAAATATGCTAAAAAATAATTACCGGCAATTATTATTACCAACAGCGTATACGGGTTCTAGCATTTGAAGGCAGCAGCACGACTAAAAATAAGTTTAATAAAGCAAACATGCTGCAAATTAAATTCCCAGCATCGATAAGATCCCCTGCGCGTGAGCATCAGACTAGCGTAGCATTAGCGTATTACTAATCCTGACTTATAAGTCTGATTACAATCAGCAGTCTTAGCCTTTTCTCAGCGCTCTTTCTCACATCCATAATTGCTAGACATTTCCTGCGGGATAAATCTTTATTATATACTAGTCAATTTCAGAGATAAATTGATTAGATATACTTGTCAAGCTGGTTGATGATTTCGCGTCATAGTAAATTTATATGCCATCGAGTCATTTCCTTTGCAATTTCATCCATTATCTAAGGTGCTTAAGCTAAACTAAGTTGCAGGTATCATATCAAAATGTGACTACTCATAATTACTATATCCTGTTTGATGGTAAGCAGTAAACACAGTCCAAAGTCCCGTTCCCTGCTAGATTCCCATTGAAAACTTAAAAGAGTCAATATAAAATATATGCAAAGTAATTATTAAAAAAATATCAAATAACAATTTAACGCGGGCGTAGTGGTAAACTTTAAAAGTGAGTGAGCCTGCGTGTGGTTTTTATGTGTATAGACTAACATGTTAGGTTATTCGAGAGCGATATTAGTACGATGTTCCGTGGATAAATCCGCAAAGTAAATAAATTTGGTTTCTTTGTCGCTTGCTCTACTAATAGATGAGAACGGAAAATAAATTTAAATTCGTGCATCTCAAGTTCGTTTTGTCGCAAAATTACAAATTTTGATATTTTTAACGCTAATATGCTACTAATTCAAATTGACTCTTAATACAATATGTAAAAGTGCACAAACGTTAAAGTGTTAAACATCGGCTGTGGCTGACAGTATCTATATCTTTTAATATCATTAATCAAAAGATTACATCCTCACGTATTAACAAAGGCAATGAATAAGCTAGAAAAAAATATTCTTATCTTTTAACACTGCAGACACTTGAGTTTCTTTAAAAGGGACAAGAGACAATATGTTAATTGATTGCTTTAAGCATTTAAGTGGCGGGTTATTTTAAGGGGAACCTTTTTTTTTAAGCCTAAGGCCAACAATAAAAAGTAGTATTTCAAGTAATAATTTACATTTGAGATAAGAATAAAAATCTTAGTGATTATTATAGCGTCAATTAAATGTGTGAAAAGAAAAAGCAATAAGTAATCGAGGAAGGATGTATGATATCTTACTAATGACTACCTGCATGTACCAAAATAAATAATTGGTCTTATTTCCCTTGAATAACTAACATGAAATCCAACATGGAAGATAAATTTATGGACACTGACATAATCAAATTTCCAATATGCAAACCGGAAATTGAGAACATCACATATTCATTGCGTCGTGACGTCACGTGTCGAAGAAAATTAGATGATTTAGAAGTGCAGAAATCGATTCCCTTCATAAACCTATCAAAGCTACATTTACACCAGTCACTACTGATGAACACAATAAACAATTTTATTGTGGAATCCCATTTAAGCATCTTAATTTTTAAGTTTGGTCATATCTAAGGCAGAAACGACATGAGGAATATAAAGATAATGGATAGTAAAGAAAAAAGAAATTAACTAAGAAAGGAAGACAGGAAGAATAGAGAAAGGAAGAGTTAAAGAAACATCCAGGAGGAAAGAAAATTAGATTAAATTCAATACATCTAACGTTCTCACTACGTTGAGGTCGCAGACGATTGCTAGCTTAATATAGGTTAAGTAGATTATTCAAGATATTAAAGCAAAGATATTAACCTCACATCGCATTTCATTAAAGGATTCTAAGAAATGTTATTCACAACAAACTATATGATGCAGAAGTAGTTTAAAAAAGGTTTATACCCAAGTAGGTAGATGCGCCTCGCAATACTCGCTCAACACAAAAAAGTCTGCTTCAAATGCATACTTAAAAGTATAACTTTACCAGTATTTTCCTTAGTTATGAAGAGACATTTGGACCGTTAATTAAGCGAGTGTTCAACTTAGAATTCAACGAACTTTAAGTTTTTTGAAATTTTGAATAAGTAAAAATAGTTTACAAATATTTTATCTCATTTTGTTTTTTTTTGTTCAATTTAAAACTAAAGATCTCTAGAAAGTTACACTTAAAATGCGCGACGACTCTTTGAGCACGCATAGTAAAATACAGAAATAAGCTAATTATTTTGATATGATTTTTCTCTCATGTAATTTACAGTAAATAAAGACAACCGTTTTGATAACAAATGCGGTTCCAAGATGGTGCTAATCCTGTAAGCAACACGGGGCAATCCAAACCTAGATCAGGATTAATTGGCAGTCCAGTTTATTTATGCTAATGGGTCGGGGCTTAAGTAGAAAGTTAGCACTTTGGTACAGCTGTCAACAATCGTTACGGTTGATTCCGAGAGCCCATGAGACCAAGATAAGGCGGGTTGACGTTTCTTGAATTGATTTGAATTTGAATATTAACGTGTTTTAGGCAGGCACCTAAAATCAAAGCCAATTCTTTATTCAATTTGAGGGTATCTATTGTGTAGGCATCTCATCTATCCATTTGGGAAAATTTTGTTTACTTTTTACCATTAGCTTTCATACAAAAAAAATATATACAACTTATAGTTGTGGATTGTTATTTTGGATGTAATGTTTTTAATAAAGAAATAATAATAAAACAGCTTTATTTGATACAATTTTTAGTTACATTTATGTTATATTTTATATAATAGTTTTTAATCATCTTTATGTTCCCCCTTCCAAAGAATGCCTCTTTTCCCTGTCCTTGGCAATGGACATTTATCAGCAGTGTTGGCCACAATTTCGGCTTGAAATCGGGCGCGCGGACGACCTTTACTTCTTACTCCATGCGGCTCTTTATTATGTTTAGAAGAGTGTAAGAATAGTGTAAATCCGCACTGGGTGCGCGCGATGGAGTATGAATGACGGAATACCTTCTTAACTTGGTTTGCTCAGTAGAGGGACGAAATGGGCTGAGACGACGAACTAATAGTGACAATACAAAAATGTAATTCTTATGCATACAAATGACACAATTAATAGTGCCAATACTATTAATTGTGGGCAGGCGTGTCACTTGCAATAAAGATTTGACGCGATTGTCCTCCGAGAAAACTTATAGGCCCAGTAATTTTGCTTTTCTCGGCACTCTTTGAACCGGAACACAGAAATATAAGGTGATAAGATTATCTACAGAATGCAAAATTCATGGCTGGGCGAATTCTCGAGGGAACGATTCGTTATTTACCGATAGGAACGTTTGTGAGGCACAAATTTAAATTTTCATTTAAGCGAATTATGGACATCGGGGTATTGAGTAAAAAACTATGTACCTATTGATCGACATGAGCAAAGCTAAGCAAAACAATATTAAAGAACTATTTGACAAGACTATGACTTTTTATAACTTAATTGATTTTAACCTTAATTTTAGTTCTTTTTTATAAAACAGAGGCTTGTTTATATTAAAAAATACGATTTTTTAAAAGTACTTTAAATACTATACCTACGGACAATTCAAAATCAGTTAACTTGATTAACATTAAAAAGTAATGCAAACGAAAATTTCCCTCCGTTAATAGTCGGCAAAAAAAGACGGAAGTTCCGAAATTCCTAAGATCCATTTATGGCACCGATTCTTCACTCCCTTGTCCTTGTTTTAACAAGGAAAGGGTTGTTAGTGTATGTTCAAAAGGCTCAAGGACTAGGACGCTTTTGTCTTGGAAGACTGCTTAAGTGTTTAACTGAGTGACCAGTAGCCCTACTATGAGTGTTGGCTAAAATCATAAATTAGGCAGTAATGTTGTTCCCAAGTGAATCTAGTGGACAGAATGGATCACCGAAGCAAGAAGCGGTTACAGAAGCCAGTCCTTGAATGGGTAACAGTAATAGTAACATGAATATAAAGTCGCTATAAATTTGGTTAGAATCCCTTGAAATATTACTATAACAGGACGTTACCCACCATCCTTTTTTAAACTACACTGAGTCGCCTTTGTTTGTGAGAATAGCCTTAAGCCCAGCGGTGGGATTTTAATAAGCAGAAAATAAGTATGAGAGGGACAGAGAGTTATTTTTTCTTATATTGCTACGATTGTTAAGCAAGTAAAATACTTCTATTTATAGAAAAACAAGATACCTTTTGTTTATTTGCATTGCTGCATTTATAGCCTTGGTCTAGACTTAAATCCCTTGGTTTTAATTTTTAATTCAGTCCAGTCTAGAAAAAAGCACCTAAACTCAATTAAATATAGTGCAAAACACAAAAGAAGTAATCGGTGGTCGGGCACGTATTCAGACCACTCAGGTTTATGTAAGTGCGGCCCTGAGCAGCGGCTGATCTGCGCGTTAAATATTCAGCTGCGGTAATAGATTGGAACCGCATCGAATACGGAAAGCAACTCGTTACAAGTTTGTATTTATTTGTGGAAATCCAAAAACAAAACTGATACCAAATCTTGCATTCAAATAATCTACTTGCCTTATTGAACTAGAAAGCAAAAAAAACAATATCACTTAGCCTGTGTTCTGTTGGAAGACTTAGATGTTACTGAGTTCAAACCTCGCCTATATACTACTAATGTGAACCTACTTCGAACACAAGAGCTTTAAGCTTACCACGAGGGGTTAAGGGGATTATTGGCAATTCGTTTTAAACTTTGTTAATATCCATTAAAAGCTACATATTTGTCGCTTTCTTAATCCCATTGTTTTCAACTTGGTTTGATTGGATTGAATCCAAATTATATTATGTACTAACAAATCTTAAACATTCAAAACATTTACTTAGATAAATATTTATTACTAAAAAAAAATTTTTTAAAATAGTTATTTGTGTACAAAGGTTTTATATCTTAGCAACTTATTCTTGACATTATTTCGTAGATTTTTTGTTGAAACTTGCAAGACAAATTATTCTCAAACGTGACTTTATCTCAATATATATTATTACAAATTGCGTGAATCAACGATTTGATTATTATATAATTTAAATGCTATTAAAGTTGAGACTACTAAGGCAAGATGGCAAAAGAATTTAAACTTTTTTGTTAAATGGCCAGAAAATTAGCACAAGTCTTCAAGTTTGGCTGTTGGTGCAAATTTGACCTAAAATAATAGTATTAAAACGAAAGTATTAGCTATTCACTAGTAGTAGTGAGCTCACTGTATTTGGTGGTGTGGTAATGGTGAAGTAAATCTTAAGACGCGAATGGAATAATATTAGAAAAGGTAAGTACTGATTATGCGAACACAACAACAGAATTAACAAACTAGACTAACCAATAAATCTCTTTGTTGGTTAGTCTAGTTTCACCTAAGGCATAATTTTAAAAAGACAGCCGTGTAATACGTACATAGGTTTTCAATAATTTAGAAGCAATTCCATTTTGATTATCTTGTTGTGATGACCCGACGGATCGATGATGGGTCTTATGACCGGAAGCCGGTGGATACAAGCGGCAGATAGATCAACGTCGAATACTGGTCAGTAGGTCCACTTAAATGGCTGTAATAATGATTAAGATAATAATGTTATCTGTTGTGCTGATGATAATTAGTACCGTTCTTGCCGTTATTTTACTCGCTTCACCTATAGCACACGACGTCCTACAGGAACTAAGTAGTTTTGACCACCGATATATGGTCAGTATACCACCACTCCGCTTCTAAGAACGTGAGTTCGATTTCCACACAGTACAAATCTTTGTTTGCATGAATATTTGACATGAATATTTTTTCTGGTCTGGGTATTTACTACGTATATTAAGTATACTCGTATATTTAAAAAAAAGTAGTATTTAAGTATTTTTATCCGTTATTAAGTATCTATAACACAAGTTCTAAATTATACTTATCTAGGGTCTACATAATTGGTGAACCTAATGCTTAGGTGCACCAATAAATTAATTAATTTAACTATTTATTAATTATCTCATTTTAATACGTAGATGCCAACTATTAGGTTTACCAAGCTTCGTCATTGTTGTTAAAAAAGTGGGAAAAATCCTAGATCCTGCAATCTTGGCTGTGCATTCATCATCATCAGTTTTTTTAATTAATACAGTAATTAATAAAACATAATTCATACTATTATAATAAATACGCCTACGATTTTCAAGTTGTAATGAAGTTTAACTATTGCCAACATTATGCAGGTATTGATTAAAACATGTTAAAATCCAGTTTTTTTTAAGGTTCGGTTGCATTTCTGATAAACATTAGTGGTTTATGTAAATGTTCATTGCTGAACGTTTTCGTGAACATTATAGAAATGAAAGATAGCAGGAGAGTTCACGTGATCTTAGATAGAATGAATAGAAACAGTGCCAACATTAAACAGTCCCTTGTTGTATTCTTACCACGAACACACTATAACTGACAACTCAGTCTCAATTATGCAACGGGTGGCATAACTGGTGTGGAACGGAACTGTCAACAGGTGACGTGACACAATGCAACGAACTGATATGTGATGCAACGCAACCAACTGATGTGTACCGATACAATGATGCAATTATGCATCAGTGGAAATACTGATAGAATTATACGAATACAAGCACCGAAGAAATTTATAAAAAAGAACCATTGTCCTTGCTATTTCTTTTTACACTTTTTGATTAATTTAGTGCGTAAACAATAACTGTTTAAAAAAAAAAAAGAAACGTAATATGTTTCAACTGAGAACGGAATTTTCTTAATATGTAATTGGAAATGAGAAAACAAGAGAACATGCATTAAATGCAGCAGCATTGCATGTAGGGGTAATATGCTGGCTAGGCGATTTACACACTGCTCAGAAGAAGTGAAAGTGGTTTCAGGTCCAATTTAGCAACCCAGAAAATACTATCTACATAATATATGGTACTGATTCCTATAATATTCCTATATTAATAGGCATTTTCAAAATGTCGAAGGCATATCATGATCTGCCGATTTCTTCAGTTCTTTTGAATCCTGCACACCAAGTATCTGGCGACTAATACGAGTAGAATATAATTAATGACTACTAGTTTCCACTTGTCAAATAGTAATCAACTCTTTGATGTGCTGTTCACCTCAGACTGTTCACTCCTCCCCCACTCTCATTAGCATGTGTTAGTTTACTCGACAAACATGCTGTCAAACGCCAGACTAGTCTACAAGGCCATTAACAGACATTTACACTTTTCTAAAGTACTGTAACTAGTAAATGACACTTAATTTACAGAAGTTTAATTCTCCAATAAAAAGACAGACATTAGTATAATCTTAGATATCATAAGTGTCATCTTATCTCATTACCATCCCAACTACGGAGCACAGGCCTCTTTAATGATCTGAAGTAAAGAGGATTTAGGTTATTCTATTCCACGTGGGCATATTAGAAATAGGCACGTGTGGTAAATTTTTTTCGAACCGCCGCATAGGGCAGCACAGGACTTCTAACTTGGCTTAACGACTACCACAACTATGAATCGTGATAACCGGGAAAATCTGATTCGAGTGTCATTGAATGCTTATTGCATGCATAGAATGCGAAGGTTTGTTTGACCCCACTTTTTCGACCAACTTAGTCGATTTTAAAATTTATTTATGACGAACATTTTTGCGCAGCATTCGTTTGATAATAGTGAGTGAGAATAGTGATAAGGATAAATATCTTCTTCGACAAAATTTAAACAATTAAATAGAAATAATGTACAAACGCACAAACATTTCAAAATGTAATATTATAATTATGTTTAAATCTTTCATTTCTTGTACTTTAAAAATAAATATTGTTATTACTTAATTAGTTTTTAACGTTATTTAATATATAACGCTTATCATTCAAAATTAGTTAAGATACTACAATAAGTATTGTAAATAGCACTAAGGCCAGAGGGAGGCACTCCAACATAAGTATTTTCATTACTTTCTGGATTTGTCTTACCACATATGTAAAAGTTTATTGAGCAATAAAGAACATTTTTATTTTTTTAATTTAACAATAAGTTATTATGTACAGGAATACGATAACTACAATTTGAATTGAGTCATTTTTTTTCCAAAACCATTATTTCGGATGGAAGATCATAAAATGACTGTCTCCAACTGTGGGTGCAGTAGAAGGGTGTGTCAGGATTTTACTGACTAAGAATCCGTTTTCCTTTTTTAGCCTGCCATGTTTCAGTAACCAACCATCTAGGAGACCTGCATCGCTAATCAGATCTAGTATCTGTCTTCGCCAAAAATATCTAATGTTAATCTAGATTAATATGAGTGTCAAAAGCTATGAATTCTTCTTTTGATTAACAAATAAACTTGCACATAATATATCTATAAGTATTTGGAAGATACATAGGTATCCATCGGAGAACCTGGAAACAACCATAATATGTCTTTTTATAATAATTTGGAAATAATCCAACTTGTTGGTATAAAATATTAACCCAAAACGAATAAAGTTCATATAACATAATATCAATAAAACGATTACGGCAATGTACAAGTAATGGGCAATAATTATGCAAATTGCCATTGTCAGGCGATTCGAGCGTAAAGTCGATAGTCGATGCCTCTCAACAGGCAGTAACAGCACTAAACACCTGACGCGATACCGCGCAAATACCAAGCCTCTTACAACGGGTTACAGTAGCATTTTACTTTTATAAAATATAAAAGTAGATACTTGAAAATAAAAAATATAAAATGCTCACTATACGGAAACACTTAAGAATATTATTGCTAGGTTTAAGCATAAGTCAATGAACTTGGCTGAGCCAGTGAATGAGCTTTTAAACGGTCTGTTACACTATCAAAAATTATATGTGGTTTACATAATTTGACATACAGTAGATATTGATCTACATAATTAAGTTACTATTTAAAATAAAGATTGTTAATCGAATACATCAAATCAAGATCTGAAATTTTACTTGATCTAATACTTACATAAAACTCACTTAGTACTAATAACTAGACAAAACAATCAATTAAAAATGAAACCAGTGCCGGGTAATGACATCAAAATATTTGCAACTTTTGTTTGGTAATGTTATTGACTAATATAACTTCAAAAACAATACATAGGTAGGTGGTTATTTACAACATCCACGAATTGCATTAAATTATGGAAGAGTTCCAACCAGCCTCGGAAAGTTTTAATTAGATCAGGATCTTTTTGTATGGAAAATAACCTACGATAATATTCCTTGAAATAAAAACTAATCAGTTCACAACTGACGACACAGGAATTGACTAATGACGATCTCTTTTAGCTGTCATTGAGATCGTCAAAAACTGTGGCTTAACCACACTACAACATTCACGCGCTTCTATGCCACACAAATAGTCACCTATCAACGGATTGACCTCTGTAAACTCTGCTTTACTTGGGTGTTCGTTTCCGACCATGTATCGCAAAGCAACGAGCGCTTAAAACCCAAAGGAAAGCGAACGTAGTACAACATTTAGTAAGGCGTCTCTTACATACCAAATCAAAACCATTGTTTCGCCATGAATGACGGGAATCCTGCGATGTGATTGTCCTGATTCATGGTTTGGTGCATGGAACGAACAAGTTGAGGTTGTGTCAATATGGGTTCTATAAAGTAAAAAGAAAGCGTTACAGTAAAAGATTGTTTTTTAAAAAATAATATTTGCCTGCAACGACTTGCGCGTGTTGATGAAGTTTGGTAAGCCGGGTTTTTGAATAATTTGTAAATATTTGATATTGTATGTTCCATTAGAAAGGATCGTAATTCGTAACTACCTAAATTAGGTAAAATTCCAATTTTTTTTTGCAAAACGAGACCGAAATGATATGTATGATACATATTATTATATAAATCAAAAGTATCAAATTAATTAAAAACAGAAGCCCATGCGATATCAATTTTGTTATGAAACAATTTTCATGAACGCACTAAGTCCCTGCGCGATCCTTGTGCGAGGAATCTGACATCACATATGCTGTATGAATAAAGCTATTTTGGGAATGTCTGAATTTTTTATTTATAATTGTCATAATAACTCGGGAGATTTTCATACTAACAAATAATCCTTTCACTTCTACAATTTTAGTAGGTACTTGAAATTAAAAAAAAAACAAGTCAAGTTTTTGAGATTGTTATGTTGTGGTATAAATTGTCGTATGTGTTGATCCAGATAAGAAGCAAAAAATTTGTTTATAAACTTTTACATAGAACAAACTAATAATTTATAAAATTACTGAGTTGTATAAAATTTTGAGTAGAATGTATTCATTGAATAATTGGTGTTTAATAAATTGGAGTCAAAGGTAAATTAGATGAAGACCTTTGTTAGTCTTATGTTCCACGTCCAAATATATGGCAAGAGAGGTCCAATTCTAAGCCGATTATTAAGAGCTTGTCAGAGATTATGGAAATTAATTAAGAACATTAGAGATTCCCCACTGATTGAAATTGGGCTCGCCCTACCGGGAGGTACTCAGCTCCCTATCATGCCAAGGTAAGACTGATGAAGACCTCTCCCGGTGGGGGGTCTCACCAGATTTTACTAAATTGTTATTACATGGAGCGATTAAATAATTTAATGATTCAGGCGTTACTTTGCAGAAATCCATTGTAAGCAAGTGATGGATTAAAAATATCTTTGTAACAATGCCGTCTGACCTCCGCAACCCAGAGGCGGAACATCATTCTATGATGAAACCAGCCAGGATATTAAAAAGCACAGACTTCCTAATAAGGAGTCGTTATTATGAGTATTATGTTAATAACGACTACTGCCATAGATGTTCATGACAGCCGGGACCAACGGATTAACGTGCTTTCCGAGACACGAAGCAAGCGAAAACTACGGACATAGTTTAAAAAAGTCATAGGCGCTACCAGGGTTTGAACCCTAGACCCCCTGAATTGAAGCCAAGTGGTCTCGCCACAGGGCTATCGTCGCTTCCGAAAACTTTATATTTCCTGAATCCGTAATTAGAATAAATTTAAAAAAAAAAAAGGAAAAAAAATGTTATGAAGAGAACCAAATTTCGCTATCCACTACAAGAATAATATTAAAATGTGCGATGTTTTTTGATTTTCTATTTATTTAAGCGCACTACGAGTTTAGATATAAGTTAGTACTTGGTTGGGTAACCGTTTGCGTGGGATTTGAGATCCGAGTATTTTCGTGCTTTAGACAACACATTAAGCCCTTTGTCTCGGTTCGATATTATAATATCACTGAATGCCTATAATAGATGTAAATTCAAATCGAAGTCGAAACCTTTTATTCAAGTTTGGCTCCAATAAGTTATTATTGCGGGCGGGAGCTTCATCGTAGAAGAATTGGAACTTAGACATCAATCAGACACCTCATTGGCGTTTTAAAAAGTAAGTACAGCAAGCCTGAATGACTGAATCCCTTTGACCTTAAATTTTTACTTCACATTTAATAGGTATAATAATGTCAGGAGAGAGACGGTAATGGACTGCAATAATATTTTTGCAATTGCAGCAATCATAAGCCACTTTCTGTAAAGCAGCTATTTCCAGAATTTCATATTTTTATAGTGTCCGCCAAAAAAATATCAATTTATATTACGGTACACTTAATTAAAAAAATAGACACTTTCACAATAATAACACGGTAAGCAATTGATCGAAAAACCGCATAAATTACATACAATACAGGTTCCAATAGATCTGAGTAACGTCACATTTAATGTGAAACAACGTTATGTAAAAGTTCTTATGAAGAAAAATTCTCATATAACGATCCTCTTCGATATAAGACACTTACGTCAATATTGATAAAATTTACGTTTGTTTTTGCCTTGGGGTAATAAATTACCGACTGATAAGTGTGAATAAATAAATTGACTTATAGCAGGTAAGTCTAAATAAGTCGAAAAGTGTCACTTTGCTCACTCAAGTCAAGTTTCCTTATTATAAATGTATCGATATCTCTTTACATTTCTATGATATGTATTTTAAATAGTAGTTATTTTAAGATTATACATTAGGTAATAATAAGTACTTATTTATTAGGAGGCTAAATGTATCTCACCTCCCTTGCCTGACCCAGCAATATGACGATAATGGGCTGAAAAATAAATTAAAAATGATAATTAAAATAAAATACTCTAATGTATAAACGTGTAACGCGTAGAGGTTGTAATAATAAAGCCATCTTTATTCAGCTGACCTTAAACGTAACAATAGCCCTTTACTAATAAGAATGGTCAATGGATTGACGATTGATTTTGTATATCATTATTGTGTCATGGCATCAATATTGTCTCGTTATTGAAGTGGGACTTACAGTTATACTGTCTAATTACAATACACGGTCATAGCACAAAGACAATCTATTTAGTGCATGCGATGTGACAAGCACGCTGTAGAATTAAACAACTTTGCGGTTTGTAATAAGGTTTTTATTTATTTATTACAGTGGCCAGATTCGCTAACGATATTTTGGTTTATCGCATCCACAGGATCCGGATTTCATGCAAACAACGAATATGCAACCAAAAATGGGACTTTAAGAGGGATAGCGGAATGCGCTCGTAGGTCACACTTTTAGAAACATGGTCCGAAAAGATCACCGAAGTAAAGCACAGTTCATGCAGGTTAGTTGTTTGTAAGGAATTTGATATCTCTTCCGTGGCTCAGTAGGTACGTTAAGCATTATCTAAGGGCACCGGTTATACTTTTACCAAGTTAGGTAGTACAGTAGGAAATACCCTTGCGTCTGCCAATCCGCACTTCGCACCTTGGTCTGTGGACTGGGGGTGGCCCAATGTAATCTGTGGTCTGGTGGAGCCTTATTAGTGGAGCGTGAAAAAGAGCTGATAATGATAAAGTGGGATAACAATATAGATGTCATTCATTATCATATTTGTACCATTGTACCTTACCAAGTATCGTCTTATTGTACGAAGTGGTGGATCATGGTTGTTGTTTTCTAACAATCGGGCTGTCACATGGTAGATGTGATGTTACCGTAGCTTATAAAGAAGTGTTACGGTACTAACATCGCCTGCACCATCTTAACACCCGTAAGCGAATAACGGTGCTTGTGCGCTTCGATATATGTAGTATGTACCTCATACAGTCCCGTATAAAAAAAACTTCTGAGTTTCATTGTCATGCTTTGTTAAATTTTCGCTGTTGTCTATACAACTTCAAACTGTAGAAGACGTAAAAGTTACATCAAAAGTTATTGATTAATGTTACTGTCACAATATTTTCCTTCTAACCCATTGTTATATCTGAATATCAGCAATATATTAAAATCTTCTGTATTTCGTTGTAAATATTTTAAATTGTTGGTGTTAATTTAAACAGTTTTTACTGAAGCATTTTAATTAAGATACATGTTATCATGTCTAATAAGAAGCTTAAACCGATTGAGAATAAATTTAAATCCTGGAGCAAAGTATAGAAAAAGGAAATCCTTCCTTGAGCGACGGAAAAATGGTTGGAAGTTTTTATATGGAATTAAAAATTTATCAATTAAATATTGTAGGCTAATAAAGTTTTGTTTGGAATTACAACGAGTAGCAAAAAAGACTACACGAAATGTTAAATATAGAATCGGTGTTTTCAATATTTCAAGAAAACGGCAAAAGTGGTTTTCCCTGTAAACTTTCCACTTGTTGAGCTGATACAAAATCGAGAAAGAAATATTGAATTGAATATTAAAGAAGGTACTAACGGCCTCGTGTCAGGTAACATTCACGTGCGAAATTGAATCTTATTCGAAGGTTTTCGTTAGAGAAGAGAAGAAGATTCGTTAAAGTGCTGACAAAATGTCATGCTTGACCAGTGGTTGACTGTACCCATTACCTAGATTTGCATTTAACATTAGGGAATGTAATATTTAGACACAATCACTCATTGATACGCCGAACTGCGCTCAGTGAGATGTTTGATGAGAAAAGTAATAAAAGAAAATAATAATTTGGTGTATCGTCTTATCCGTATTTCACTGAAGACTTTGAAGCCTTGGTCAGTAACTATTTAGTAATCTGTGCCTTGGTGTCTTATCACTTGTACGACTGGGCTTCATTATGCCAATATTGCGAGGACAGAAAGGTATCCATAATCAAATCCGACAAATAATTAAATGCAGTACTTCTACAGAGGTTTTCTGATACGACTTCAAAATGTTGTCTTTAAAAAATGGGTGTTATTTAACGTGTCTTTAAAATTAATAAATTGCCAACCTAACCTTTTTGTACATCAAAAATACTGATTGAGCACCTAATCACCTATTAGATGCTCACTCAGTATTTTTGATGATCAAAAAAGCTTTTTTTAGAGGTTTAGTTTATGATATTCCTTAAAAAATCATGCAGCAGTTGACTGACTGAACTTCGTACATAGCATAATTTGATGTATATGAATGTCAATGTTGGGAGGGAAAAACCGTGTAAGACTTTTAATGAAACGCACAAGGGTTTGGAGAGAAGGCTGGTCAAATGTATTCTGAAACAACGGGTATGCATGGGAAGGTTAACAAGTGTGACTGGAGCTAGTGTGCCAGAATCAAACCAAACGCTACGAAATCACTACGGGAACAAGGTGTGATAATACTAGTAACAATATGCATAAACGTACAGACAAACGCGCGACGTGGGACTATGTATTTAAATCTATTTTTGTCTTAGCCAATAATAAATTCTTACTTATACCAAAAATAATTGGTCTATCTATCTATCAGCTTTTTCGGAGAAGTAACTAGGCTCCTTTTTAACACTTACAATAACAAAGTGCATAAAGGTGACGCGAATATAATGGCAGCGATCGCGAGTTTTTAAATTAAATCGGAGCTTTCACGCAATCATCACTTGATCGAATTTGATGAAATACAAAGCAATCTTGAATGCAATAAACAATTTGGCTTTGACTTTGAACTCAAGAGAAGAGACATACGCAGGCCTATTACTCTGATAGGCTTCGTTTAATACCGAATAAATACTTTAATGTAGTTTCTGTGGATCGGGACGAGATATTATAGGATATATGGTCCATGTCGTGTTTACCTGTTATTATAATAATTGTAATGAACTATCCCATTATAAGAATGTATATTTGTTATTTAAATAAATATATAATGTAACATTATTATTTCAAGATCATATTGAAAATAATAAAATTTTCTGTTTCATATTTATAAATTTGTCAATTTGTAATATACGCTAAAGATGGGTGACATCATAGGTGACATAATGTATTTAGGAACATGATAATCACAGCAACAAAATCGACTATTCAAAAACAAAAAATAGTACATTATGTTCTAAACCAAACACATTAAAACAATACAAACATTCCAAAAAGTATTTTCAAATTTACTTCAAGAAGCATACAATATACTTATTATGACGAAGTAGAGATTTTAAGAAAGATTTGTTATTTTTTAAACTTTACTCTAACGGTAAATTTTTGGCTTTCTATGTCAGTCCTTGTACCTCGAGTTTTTAGGACCGTGAATGTCCAGCTTTAGTCCTTATGATGCCATGGACATGCATGGCACATATACATGTATGTATATACATATATACGTACCTAAATGTGTATATATGTGTCTATAATCGCAATATTGTCAACTAATATGTTTAATCTTAGTTTATAGTAATTGATCCCACAGTCAAACTGTTTGAACAGCTTTGTAGGACATTGTTTTAACTTTTATGGAAAACAATATACTTAACAAATAAATAAATAATAGCAATAAAAGTGAAACGCAACAAAGAATTTGATTCAAAAATACCCACATAAAATTAAAGTACACATTTTGTTATAGAGTAGGAAGTGGGTATTTGTCTTACCTACCTGTTTAGAGGCAGTGCATCCAAATCTTGTTGTAGTGGTGTTCAGGTCAATTAGAAATATAGTCCGAACCGAATATTTCCAATCAGAATCCAATTCGCTGCAAATTATAAACAAAACAACACTTCACCAACCCGGTGATGGTAAAACTCAAACACGCCGCAGCGAAACGAACAACTTTTAGATACAGTTTACAGAAATTGCAACATAACTTTTTAGCACTTTTAATTAACTGACAAAACTCACAATAACTACCGAACTCTTGTCATTGAACGCCTTAGTCCAATAAATTTAGTTAAGTAGTAGCACTTTTGAACGCGTTGATGTTGAATAAATGTTGAGTATTGCGATCGTAATATTGTAGGCGGTTACAGCGACACGTGCGTCTCTCGAATTGCTTATAACCGGACTGAGAAAAAATGGCGGATGGCGGCGCTGCTCTTTGCTTGCTGTTATGACTGCTAAGCTTTTAAGGTTGTTGCGGGCTGCAATATTTTTTTCTATTCTGTCGTACAATGATAGTAGGTATTATAATGGTAGTTGAAATGCTTACAATCTACAACTACTTACTAACTGTTTTATAACACTACCTGTGTCTGAAAGAGATATATTTGAGTAAAATTAAATGATATTATAATATCATTTCAATTAAATTTCTAGGGAAAATAACGGTGCATGAAAACAAATAGGGATAGGTAGGTAATACTATTTTATTTTTTAAATTCGCATAATAACTCTAGCCGGCAAGCATTATGAAGTTTAAAAATAAATAGCGAACCAAGCTGAATACTAAAATTAAAAAGTTAAAATCTATAAAAATGTTTTTTTTATTTTGCAGCAAACTATAATTGACTCAGGAGTTTATTAGTTTGCTTGTTTCGCGAATTAGCTCTAGGTGACATAATAAAAAGACTACAAAAAGGCTTCAAAAATTTTATATTAAAGAAAACAGAGGTATGGCGTGCCTTTTTATTGTCTCGCAGTAAAATGTGTGCAATGTATGGTATTATTTATGTATGCACACCTGGAATAAGGCCATGTCTTCGTCATAAGCTTCACCCACGGGAAGACTGAAACAAAATAAGATGCTTAGTCTTCATACTCTTCATACTAATCGGATTCATGACAGGTAAATAACAAGCTTAATATATGACAGGGATTCATTTCTCGTGAAAACAATTCTGTGAGTGTGATGTTTTAAATCAATTAAAGGACTTCTTGGCGGGAAAGTGGAGCATCATGACTGCAGTTTTGTTTAATTTGCTAAAACGTATGATATTTCGAACATTTACGTGTAATAACGGTGGATTATTAACCGTTAAGTGTTTGTAAACGTACATGAGTATTGGTAAATCAAACAAAACAGTGCAACATCACTTTTCAAATTCTATCAAGAAGTCCATATGAGATCTCAGTATAGTCCCACATATTTACTGAGGACTCAAGGGGTTTAGGGTAGGGCATCTTATTTATCATCTTTATCACCACTCATTCTCTCTTACTCCATCATCATCATCATTTCAGCCATTTGACTTTCCACGTAGATCGATTCTTTGCCGCCTGCATCCACCGGCTCCCCGCCGCCCTGACCAGATCATCGTTCAATCGCCTGGGGGGCCGCCCTCTGCTACGCTTGCTGATTCGTGGTCGCCATCCAAGAACCTTAACGCCCCATCGGTCGTCGGTTCATCGAGCTATGTGCCCCGCCCACTGCCACTTCAGCTTGCAAACGCGCTTCGCTATGTCGGTGACTCTTGTTATTCTACGGATTTCCTCATTTCTGATTCGATCACGTAGAGACACTCCGAGCATAGGTCTCTCCATTGCACGCTGAGCTACTTTGAGCTTTCTTATGAGGCCCATAGTCAGGCACCACGTCTCAGTCCCATAGGTCATCGCTGGCAACACACACTTTCGTCTTGAGACACTGAGGTATTTTGGACGAAAAGATTTTGCGTAGTTCCCCGAACGCAGCCCATCGGAGCTGGATTTTACTTTTGACCTCTTTCTCGAAGTTAGACTTTTTGTCCCAGGTATACGTTCTCGTCGACAACTTCGAGGGCCGAGCTTCCGACTATTACTGGGGTAGGCAAAACATGAATATTTGACATAATTTTCGTCTTATCCATGTTCATTTACTTGACACTTGTTAAATGTGCTAACCGCATGGAGCCATCACTTAAAAGAAATTCGGGAAAAGATGTGTCTTTTCCCGAATTTCTTTTATATCACGGCAATATTTTGTTTTCCAAAACTGTTGCAAATTCGAGTTTTTATTTGTAATTATAGTGGATTTCATAAGTTATTTGGCAATGTATACAAATGTAGGAAAGTGACATATTGCTGTGAATTGTAATTTTCCGTGTTGATTTCGATACTCCCAAGAAGCTGCTAGTAAAGTCTTCACTATTTTACTTGAGTATAACTTGACTCCGACTTGATTCGACCACTTTGAATGACTGCACTGAATAACGAAAAGCTGCATTCTCTTGATCTTGTAAATAATGGCTTCGTGCGTTTTGCACATTTAGCCAGTGTCAAGTAAGAGATAATAATATATAAATTATAGTTAATGAGAATGAGTAGGGATATAGGTGATTAATAGTGAATGAGATGCCCTCCCTCTAAACCCTTTGAGTCCTCAGTAAAGATATGGGACTATACTGAGACCTCACATGAACTTCTTGAAAGAATTTGAAAAGAGATGTTGCATTGTTTTGTTTGATTTACTAACACTCATGCACGTTTACAAACGCTTGACGATCCACTTTATAATACACCGTTATTACACATTCATGTTCGAAATATCATAAATTTTAGAAATTATAACAAAACTGTAGACATGATATCACTTTCCCGCCAAGAAGTTCAAATTTCCAAAAAGCTACATTTTATTTTCTTTTACATTACGGCTTCGTGCGTTTAGCACATTTAGCCAGTGTCGAGTAAGAGAGATATTAATAATATATAAATTATGGTAAGTGAGAATGAGTGATGATAAATGGTAAATAAGATGCCCTACCCTAAACCCCTTGAGTCCTTATTAAAGATGTAGTGGGCCTATATTGAGATCTTCTATGGACTTCTTGAATTTGAATTTTTATTGCATATGGACCATGAACAGTGAACTTTCGTGTTGATTTCAAAATTTCAAATGTTCGCTCTGACGGTAATTTTTTCTTGGAAAGGAATTCCAATACTTAGTTTTATTGTTAAAACAAATAAATCAGAGTAGCAATTTGCAACTAAATAGGTAGACTTTCATCAAATTTTCGTACGTTGTTAAAATTTTGTTTCATTATAAACTTTTAAGTGTTGTTTTATTTTATGTGAAAGTGTTGAACAATTGCGTACTACGTAAACAAAATTACACGCATATATGAAAATAATACGAAATATACAGAAAACAAGTTAAACTTTAACTCAGCACCTAGCCCAAAGTTGCTTTCATTCCACACATTTTTATCAGCTAGTGAATGATGTGGAATTATAGACCAGACCAGGTGTGAGGTACACCTGTCTAAAATCACACTTTTATTAATATCAAAAGATTTTCACTATATCTTCCTAAGATCAGGACATACCGCAGGTGCAAAATATGACGATGCTCACACGGGAGAGAGCCCTTTGGAGCTGACAACACAATATGCCGTTGAAAATAAGGTCCACACAGTCATATTGCAAAAGAAGTTGCAAAAGTGATGTTGCAGTGTTTTGTTTTTGTGAATGTTTACTAATGTTTACTACTTAACGGTAATAATCTACCGTTACTACACATGAATGTACGAAACATCACAAATTTTAGAAACTTAAACAAAACTGCAAACATTACGCTTCACTTTCCCGCCAAGAATTTGCATGCCAAAAGTTAGGAAACGATTATTTTACAAGAATAGAAGTCTGTCGGAATATTAGGACAAAGTTTCCGTGATTTTTTTCTTATATGTGCACTCACCCTTATAAAATATTTGCCAGTATCAAGCAATTTGATAAATTAAGTTATTTGCTTGATTTCAACATTAAGCAGCATTTTTTCATTTAAGGTAGATGATAAATTAAGTTATTTGCTTGATTTCAACATGAAGCAGCATTTTTGTCATTTAAGGTAAGGTAGGTTTGTAGCCGACAACACGCAGCAGCAGCTGCAGCAGATGACGTGTCGGCCCGACACTACTGGTTTGTGTTTATTTCTATGAACTGTCGTCTGCTGCCAGACGACGCGCCACTAGCTTCGCTTTGCTAGATTTGCCGCGAATTTTATAGAAATACATATCGCACATCCTCTAAAAAAGTGTCATAACACAAAAAAAGTCGATAACGAAGTAATAATAAAGAAACGTTTAATTTTTTCTTTTATTTTTGTCTTACTGTCATAAAGTTGAATAAAATTTAAAGCAATATAACACATAAAAACAAAATTAATTACAGTTCCTAATTCACAAGACGACAAAAAATAAATAAAAAATCTTAATTTTCATAAAATCACTTTTTTTGTGTTATTATGACACTTTTTTAGAGGATGTGCGATATATTATTACAATAATATGCATTCCTATAAAATTAAAATGAACACAAATAAATAAAAATGTTATTGGCTTATTGCAAAATAAGTGCGTGCCACATAATAAAAAAAGAGCTAAAGTCATTGTGATGCGGGACGGGAATTCGAATGTATATTATCAATGTAGGTAATAGGTAATCAAGGAAGGAACTGTACGCATGATACATACCTATTTTTCAACTAATTTCAAATAAATATACACTATCTAGTTTTCGTTTAATATAGCTATTGATGTGATTTTGTTACTGTTTAAATAATTAGTACCAAAATGAGTGTAGTTGAACCATCTCTTATTTGCCGTGTATGTCTAAGATCAGATGAAAAGCTTTTGAAAAAAAGTGTTTCAATATTCAATAAACTCGAAACAACTTTGATAGCGGACAATTTAAATCTAATAGCAGATTTAAAAATTATAGAAGGTGATGGCCTGCCTGAGAAGATCTGTCCTGAATGTCTGGTGGAGCTCCTCGGAGCTGTGTCATTTATAGAAAAATGTGAAACCTCGAATAAGTTACTCCAAACCACTCTGTTGTATAGAACCAAATCTATCCAATATGAAAATACTTACTATGAAATTAGTGACAGTCTGCTTACTAAAACTAAAACTGAAGGCACTGAAGTTAAGGATGATCCTGATGAAATAGATCGAACTTTTGATGGCGATTACATTAGTGACAACAATGAATCTAAAATTGATATAACCCTAAATAAAGTAATAATTGAGGAGAGTATTCCTGTAATAGAAAAAACAAAATCTACTTTAACTAGAGAGAGTAGAGCTGTAGATTTAAAATTGGAATGTAATGAATGTGGGGGGTTGTTTAAAAGCAAGTGTAAACTTAGTATCCACTGGAAAAAAGTCCATATGTTAGAATCACTGATATGCAATCTTTGTAAGCGAGCTTTTAAGACCTACAAAAGTTATAATACTCATAAAAAACAAAATTGTGTCATAACATCAAAGATTAGCATTGAAGGTGTTGGTAAGTCAAGAGTGTTCCACTGCAAATCATGTGACTACAAGAGTACTAATCTTCAAGTTATTAAAGTCCACCTAAGAATACACACAGGGGCCCGTCCTTTCTGTTGTAATGTGTGTAACAAACATTACAGTCAATTAAGTGGATTAAATAGACATAAGGATAGAAAACATAATAATAATTTAAAAGAGATGACCTGTCAGGTTTGTGGAAAAAATATTAAAGGCAAAGCTAAATTTCATGACCATATGGCACGTCATAAGTTTACCAAAGTGCAGTGTGATTTATGTGAAAAATGGTATGGAAGCAAACTTAGTCTAATTACACACTTAGTGAGGCACTCTGGTATAAAATCATACACATGTGAAATATGTGCACGATCATTCTACAGTTTGCCAGAGTTGCACCATCACAGGAAAGGTATTCATGAGAAAGGGAAATATATTTTTAAATGTGACATTTGTCAATATACAGCTTTCTCAAAATATGTAATTAGTAAACACAGAGCAAAACATACTGGATCTAATATTTCTTGTTTACAGTGTGGACAGTTCTCTGAAAATGAAATAGCATATGCTAAACATCAGAAAAGGCATATTTCTGATAGAAACTACCCTTGTCCCTATTGTGAAAAGAAGTTTATGAATTCAACTCAACGAAGTAAACATGTAACTAAAGTGCACAAGCGCAAACAACTAAATTACAGTCATACAAAAAGTAAAACGGAATCTCATGCTGATTTATCTGTTATCCAGCAAAACGGGAAGAAAAATTCTGAAATTAAGATATAAAATGATTCATAATAATGCTGTTTCCTCAATTAATTTTTCTGACTCTTATTTATATATCTGTAGCTGAGAGGTAAAGAACAATAAGTCCACTTTTTTACCACGTGGTAAACAGTAACAAATAATAAAAAAGTATGTACATATTCAGATATCCAAAACCATGAAAATAACAATTTAAAAAAAAGTGGACTTATTACAGCTACAGATATAAATATAACTGACTCGCCTTTATGCTCAGTTGTTTTAATTACTACATTTATTTATAAAGTTAAATTAAATGGCCGCCATTAAATATACAAGTTGTCTGAGAAACAAGGGTCAAGGGGAAGTCCAGATATAGAGCACCCCTTAGAGTAGACATGATCTGCAATATTTTTTAGCTATGGATTTTTTACTCTGAATTACTTAATATTTTTTATTTTATGCCAACATTTTCATCAAAGTTACTAAGCTCATAATTTTAACCATAAAAGAAAACTAATAAGAATTCAGTAAAAAATAAAAGCCTAGTAATATGTTTTTCATATAATAATTTTAAGTAGTTCAGGTCGAAAATTAATGACTCGAAAACTATAAAAAATCGCGGAACATATATGGGGTGATTTGGGTACCCCAAGTTTTGTTCTATATCTGGACTTTTGCTTGACACTCACTTCCGGGACACCTCTATGTACATATATTATATATACTTTCAATATTCAAGACGAAAATAAAAAAATCTATTAATTAATTTGTGTTGCAAATAAACATAGAAAAATATATTATGACAAAGCGCTCTATAAGATGAAGTAGTCTGAGACAATTATTTGGTCTGTCTCCACCTTCCTGTCGTGGGGGTTGGTAGTCCCTCTTGTGGTAAGGCGTCGGAGGCTGCAGGACAGATAGATCGATGGGTGCCTTTTGAGTCTGGTTTACTTCCCTGTATGCACTGCTGTGCATCCAGCTATGTTCATCAGCCTTGTAAGTCACCTTTTTCAGGTCGTGAGTGGAAAATTCTGCAGTTGGTCGCCTTTTATATTGCTGCATCACTGGGGTATGTAGAAGTGGCGCCTTCTTCTGATGCTGTGGCCGCTGTGCCCTATGGAAGGCGCGCCCATACTTACTGTTCCGCGACGTCGTTCCAGCGGTAGGTGTCGATACCATTAGTGTTGCCAGATCTAGGCCGAAACTCCAGTCTTCCCAGAGGGTCTTGGCATTAGGAATTCAACACAGGGCCGCTTCTCTAACGTAATGTCTGCGCGTGAAGGAATGCATTCTCTGCGGAATTTAAAAAGGTCATCCCTAGGATGGGTGACAAGTTGGTCAGGCACTTGATTTAAAGCTCTTTCATGCTCCGAAAGAAAGTTATTTAGCCGAAGATTCCGTTATTACTGTACCTGTATTAATCGTCAAACCAAGGTGACGTTATAAGACGGCTTGAAAATTGTTGAAAGCATGGACTGGGACACCAAAGGACCCCCGGAGAAGAGGCCTGCCGGGAACGTTCGAAAGTGTTACCCCGGTTCCGGAACATGACAGGCTACAGAAGGACCATGGGTGATAGTAAAAATCTGAAATACCCTACCGCTCCACCCACAAAGGGCGACAGTAATTGGATGATTTACCATCCAAAAATAAGGACGCCACATATCAACTATTTAACGCTGACAGTACTTGACAAACATTGTACATTATTATTAATATTAGGTAGTTGGGCACTATCCTGCACGCATTTATTTCTGTATCGACAAGAGAACAAGCCCGGCCAAACGCAGCGCACGACGTTTTGACGACGCCTAATATTGATGATCTAGTAAGTCGCAGGGAGCAGTGTGTGTTAGGTATATATACAATTGCATAGAATCAGTGGCCGTTTTGAGTACCATATATCGAGGGCGGCTGTATTTTGGAAGGCCATTTCCGATTATCACTATGTGGTAGTCGTTAAGCCAAATCGGAAACTCATACATTTAATAAAAGGAGTTTCTACCAAAATAAATGTAAAAACTGCAGTAAGAAGAAAGGATGATTATTGAATACTTCATTAGGTTTTTTTATAACCAGTTATATTGAGATAATTAAAACACTGTTTTTGTAACTACATAATTTTATAGAATTAATTAATATATTATTATCTGTGAACTGGCATACTGCCTGAGAAACAATACTCTTCAATTCTCATCTATTATGCCTGTAAATGTTACATAGCTTGAAAAGTTTGATAACTTCCATAACATTTGATTTACATTTTCCCCTAAAGGCCTCAATGGTGCTCTCAGCATATAGTAATGTCTACATACATTCCTGTCTTTCAAAATTATATCTCTGAAAAGGCTTATCTTAGAAACTACAGAAGCAGTTACTAGGACTGCCTCAAAAAGTCCACCTAAAGTTTAAATTTCCATTATGGCACATCTGCAAACACCAATAAATAATAATCTACTTTCCTTCCAGTGGTTGTATCTCAATTTCAACCATGTTGCTAAAATCGGGACAAGATATCTTAGGGCTATTATTATTTTCTTTTTTAATCTTTTGAGAAGCATTCAGTAAAAACTTACTTCGGTGCACTTTTGTTACATGTTTACTTCGAGTCTTTGAATCCATAAATTTCTTTTCACAGTGGGGACATGGATAATTCCTTTCCGCAAAATGCCTCTTCTGATGAATAGAAAATGCTTTAGCATTTTCTGAAAACATACCACATAACAAACATGGAATGTTAGTGCTAGTATGTTTAGATTTATGATTTTTGATTTTAGTGGAAGTGTTTGCTTCAAATTGACAAATATCACACTTGTATGTGTGTTTGTTTTTTTCATGTACACCTCTTCGGTGATTGCAAAGCTCTGAAATAGTGTAAAATGATTGTGCACACTTTTCACATGTATATGACTTTGTACCACTATGTCTAGGTAAGTGAGCTATAAGAGACGGCTTTGATTTATATATTTTTTTACAAATATCACATTGAACATGTGTAGACTGGTGCAATTTTAAATGTTTATATGCTTTTCCACGTCCCCTAAGTATTTTGCCACAGTAATGACAAGTAATTTCTACTTGTATTATTTTGTGTGTTGTTTCCCGATGACCATTCAGGGAGCTCAGTTGACTGTAACTCTTCCCACACAAATCACAAATATATGGCCGGTCACCTGTATGAATTCTCAAATGAGTTATTAGATCTTTCATTCTTATACTCTTATAAAAACATTCTTTGCAGTGAAATACCCTTGATTTGCCAACACCTTCAATTGTAATCTTTGGTGCTGTAGAACATGTTGCAGAGTTACTTTTCTTGTGCCTGTTAAAGCTGTTATAAGACTTGAAAGCGCGTTTGCAAATCTGGCATATCAATGAGTCAAATAAATGAGATTTTTTCCAATGTACTCTCATTTTGCATTTACTTTTAAAGACTTCTCCACATTCATTGCATTGGAACTTGAAATCAACAGATTTTCTTTTAAAGACAGGTGTTATATCTTCTGGTAATGATGGCTCATCCAGCGATGATTCAAGTTTTATTTCTGATGTAAATTTACCTTTATTATCGAGTTGATGTTTATCTAAGTCATTGTTGTCACTGAAGAAATCATTATCAAGGTATTCTATTTCAATGGGTTCTTCCTTCAACGTAGTCGGATCTTTGTAATCTATATTCTGTGCTGTATCATACTCAATAGCCTTAGTGCTATACAATAGAGTAGTTTTGAGAAGAGTATTCGAGTTCTCACATTTCAACTTGAAATTGAGAGCAGCATATAGCTCCAACAAACAGTCTGGACATATCTTCTCAGGTAAACCATCTCCTTGTTTTATTTTTACATTAGCAATTAAGTTTATACTATCAGATATGAGTGTATCTTCATGTTTATCGAATATGGATATACCTTTTCTCCTAAGTTTAGCATCTGATCTGAGACAAACGCGGCATAATATTACGGTTTCATTTAAATAACTCATTTGAACTGTAGTTTTTTGGGTTTCACTTTATTAGGAATATACATAGGAGAAAAATATTCCTGTCCTGAATAATTTCCAAAAAAATAAACACTTTGCTGACAGTGAAAGATGACAGTGACCTGTGACACTGATGACAGCTATAAGTTACTTTTTTTTATGAGTATGGACTCATTCGAGTATTTTCCAATTTAAGTAATACGTGGGACGTCGGAAAAGCTAGTTGTTTAGGTTTTCGGTGAATAATAGTAGGCATTATAACAAACTTAAGTTCTAAATTACATGCCAATTAAATTAATAGTTTAGGAGTACGGATCAAAGTTACACCATTTTGTCATTCACTGACTCACTGACCGATCATCAAAAATCTAAGGTACTTCTAGCAGACTTAGAAACTTCAAATTTTGCACCAAGATAGGTCATTAGCCACATATGAAGGAAAAAATTATAAAAATATTAAAGAATAATATACCATAGAAAACAATTTTTTATTTGCGGTTTGGCAAGAACATTGTGTATTGATTTTGACTGCATTGTTAACTTTGTTCGTTGTTTAAGTATTCAAGTGGTCAAGCATACGACGTGGCCATTTCAAGAGTGACTAGTTTGGGTGGATTACATTTATTAAATGTGAATTTTAGTAGTATCAAAGTTCAGAAGACAGCAATAGCTGAATATTATCGACTCCGAAGTATATATCGCCCAGACTTGTCTACCTTAGAAGTAACGAAGCCTCAGAAAAAAAACAATTCAATTCAATGTTTATTGCACTCTTATTAAACAAAAGAAATAGAGACAGAGAATGGGTTCTAAGCAATGCTGTAGCTGAAGTACAAGAAATTATGAGATCATCTAAAAAAGAAAGAAAGACTTACACAAAAAATAAATACACTTACAAAAAATAAATGAGATACCACCAAAAACATTAAATGTAAAAAAATGCCAAGTCTCTCGATGCAGTCTTTCCATCGTAAAAAGTTTTGGGATCTGATAAAAGCCAAGTCCTATTCTAATTATTTTGTAGTCATAAATCAACATTTAGTAATAGTATTAATAGTTTTCTTTATATTATAATTATAGTGACTTGGCTATGAGCACAGATTAAAAGCTGCTTACTGCCTGGAATTATGTGCAAATGTTACTGACGACACCTGTGATTAGATTATTTGTTATGTGTGAATCATGATGATAGTGATCATCATGTAGTGACCGACTACATGCTCCAATACAAAAATTAGGAATACCTTACGGGCCATCGCTTTATGAAAGTATATGAACCGAGAGTACACTAACACTAGTGTTTGCGTACACACTTGTGCACTATAATTTATGTCCTGCGCAGTTTACTAGTCTTGGATGAGACTGACTGCCGTTGCCAAAATTCGGTTGGGTCGACACGGATAAACCAATAGAAAATTAATTTTGTGATATTAATGTTTACGCATGCGGTGTATGTAACTTTCAACTCCTTCAAATATGCTGTTGTATTTGCTTCTTCTTGTGCTCATTAAGTCGCTATAATTATAATATAAAGAAAACTATTGATACAATGACTAAATGTTGATTTATAACTACAAAATAATTTGAATAGGACTTGGCTTCTCAATTCGCTTGAAGATCTCAAAACTTTCATTTGACTTTGACTTCATAACGAAAATGCTGCATTTTCTCCAAAAACTTGAGGTATTGAATTACTTGACACTGGCAAATACTCAAACCACTGAGTATATATCTGGAAAAAAATCAGTACCTAATCTCAGAGCAAGTATATGCTTTAGTACTTGCTCTGAGTCAGTAATAATCAAAGGCAGCTATAACAATGACACGTAAAATATGTCAGTTCAAACTAGAAGTAGCTCGGGGGCGATAGACATATTATTGTCCTTAAAATAAAAAATCCTTAGATTTCTTTTTTAAATCCGTAGCTTCTCATAGCCCAGATTTCCGCAATGGCTGAAGCGAATGTAACGAAATTTTTACATACATTTTGACTGTGAAGCAAAAATGGAGAATAGACGGTGTCGTGACGAGCAAATTAAAATTTTACATGAGGCGTTAACGTATAAGTGTTATGCCTGACCAGTAGTTAGTCGACTGAACGGTAATCATTGCAAGCTTTAGGCATTGTTCAGACTCGTATGTTCGGCCGCTGAAAGGGAGCGTTGCGCAGTTTATTGCTTTTTCATTATGTTGAAGTAAAATATATGTTATATAATATGTTACTTCTCGTTCACACGGAATCGACAGTACGCTTGCAAAAAATTGCAAGCGTACTGTCGATTCCGCTTGCTTGCTAATGGTAAATCATAATACATTCTTACAGTCGGTGGCGGACAATACGCTTGGTGTAAATAATGCCTTAATCAAAAACTTTAGATGTACTTTTACTTTTCTTAGAGAAATTTCGGGGTAGATGATGTCTAGGTCTATTTCTCTCCATCTTCACCCAATGGAAGAAAGCAGACTGTTTTAGAGTTTCCACCTTGTACAAACGATTACACTATCACTTTCATTGTTAAATAAAAGGCAAATCCGTCTAGGGGAACGTGGTAAAGACGAAAAGCCATAAATGACATTAGGATAGAAGTTGGTGTTATTTGAAATGAAATCATATTCAGTGATTTCATTTCATAAAATATTTGTATTGTTGACAGTTCTATTTGGTTAAAATGTATAAATAAAAATGCAAGTCTTAGAAATAAATAAGAATTTATTTCGTTCCCTTATAAATACGTATCACTTTATGTTAATAGGTATTTCATGGAATTATTTTGTTTTACATACTTATGTAGGTACGTACATAATACAAATCTTTTAATACCTTTAGTTAAACACAATCAAAAAATACTTAAATTACAACAGATCCTAAAAAGACTAGTAAAAACTTTACACCAACTAGATCCCCGCTTTTGTAGTGAAGGTACAGGTAGTGTCAATGTTGCAATAATTTTGACACTTAACAACAATATCAAAACCGAGAACCCACTTTTGACACTGATTGTACCTAATTATTTTGCATGTACATTTTTTTGTTTCGGAGTATAAAAATTTGTATATTATTAACATTGAAGAGTCAAGTATGTTACTACAAGAGTTTACCCTTAATACTGAAATAAAAATACTATTTTCTTGGGCAGTAAGATGTTACAATTTGACAAAATATTAAAACAATTCTATTATTCAGAAGATAGATACTATCCCTGATACTAAGTAAATTAAAACTATTGTACGCTTACGTAGGCAACAAATACAATATAAAACACGAATAAACACACGGAGGATAAAGATAAGGTACTTTTTAAAGGTTATTTTTCATCTCAGGAGCTCAGGGGCTCTCCTGAGCTAGGGCCAGCTCTCTCTTCGCTGATTGTTTAGGCCCGTATTTATTACACACTTAAGCTGAAAATCGCAGAGCTACGAAAGCTGGTTTTTACAAAATCACCATTATGTTCATCCACGGTATCTCTATTCGTACTACTTTGTAAATTTGAATGTCATGCGTACAGTACACAGATTGAATGAAAAGTGTACTTTTTGCCGAATATACATCCTTCATTTTGTGAAATACAGGTTAAAATAATGGAGTTCAGTGGTGTCCGTCCTTAAGGCCCTGCACAGACGAAAGACTTATTGTGTGATTGACTCCGCGGCACACTCCATATACTTACTTATCATGTTTTCACATAATTACACATACATTAACGACGGTAATTAAATTTGGCAATACAATTACATTATGGTATATGGCCAGTCATGCTTCAGGAAGACCTGAATTCATTATTTCAATGGTGTACGATAAACAGAATGAATTTAAATATAGAAAAGTGTTACTTTGTACAATTTACCCGAAATAAAAATATTAAACGCAACAATGTATACTTGATAAATGGGACCCCACTTGACCGAAAGGATAGTGTTCGAGACTTAGGTATAACAATAGACTCTCAACTAAAGTTTGACGTTCATACCTTAAATACTGTTGAGAAAGGCTTTAGAATGTTAGGTTTTGTTACTCGCACCTGCAAAGAATTTAAGCATCCAAGCACTAAACTCAAGTTGTTTGACACTCTAGTACGGCCCATTCTAGAATATAATACCATTGTTTGAAATCCTCACTATGAAATATATAACAAACGCATAGAAAGTATTCAAAAACGCTTCCTTTACCATCTTTCCTATAATGATCACTTGGCGAAAAAGCTTCCCAGTTATGCAGAGAGGCTGAAACATTACAGAATGTGTACACTAAGCAGCCGCAGGAAATACCTAGATGCCTTGTTCTTATACAAGATATACAACGGGTACTTGGATTGTAATGAACTTACGAGTTGTCTAGAAATAACGGTACCATCGCGCCTACCACGGATAAAGTCTTACAACCTTTTTTCCGTTCCCTTTGCCAGGACTAATCTCGGTTACTTTTCTGCCTTGCCAAGACTCTGTAGACAATATAACAGTTTTTCTAAGAGCCAGGATCTAGATCTCAGCGCACCACTAGGTAAATTTAGGAACAGGCTCAAAGAGATAATTTTTACTGTACATTAATTTTATTTATTTTTTATATATAAAAAAAGGTTTTAAGTATTCATTTTTTGTTTTTATTTTGATTATTATTCTATTTTTTAAATTTGATATAAATATTTAATTTCAACCCTAATTATAAGTTCTTAAGTGTATGTTGGTCATTTTTGTTAAGTAATTTTAGCTTAAGTAATTTTATTTCTGATTCCCTTCAAATATTGTTTTATTGTAATTTAGTTCTGATGTTTTAACCTGTGTTTGTCTTGTGAAATATTTTATTTGCATGCTGTGGTCTCCTATAATTGAGCGAGTACACATAATGTTACGGGTATGTCACATATTATTGTATTTTTGTCGTGTATGTCCTTTGTTGGAGACCCATATTTTCAATAAATAAATAAATGGTATTATCATACTGTAATTGTCGAGGTGTTCTTGGCCAAATTACTGTAAAAACAAAAATACGTGCAAAACATATTAAATGTTTGCCGAGCGCTATAAAATTAAGTTCCTAGGTTCGAATTGAAAGCAGGTTTGTAAAATTATATACCTATATGTCTGGCCTCCCTCGAGTGAGTTATATTTGGTCAGTTAATATTTTCCCACTTAAGTAGGTATAACAAGAAGTTTCTTAAGTTACATGACATGTCTTGTGATTAAAGCATACGCCCCAATCACCGCAGCTTATGAACGTGGCCGACCTTTGAAAAACCGTTACAAGATAAATGCCATGATTATTTTCTTGGCAAATTCTCATATCTTTGAATTCTTCTCGCTATATTCACTACAAGCTATATGTCTGCAACTTTGCCGGTCTGATGAGTTTATATTCTCATTTGTGAGTAGGCAACTTAACTTGCCGATTTAAACGCATTCTAGATCATACGATCAATGACGTCGATGGCGCGTTCATGGAAAAACGGTACAGAAAGAAGTACATATTTCAAATGTTCATCCAGTTATATGATTGCCAAATTTATAGCTGATTTCGTCTTTATATATAGACGTTCAAGCGTTATTGATAAACAAAATTTAGATCCGATAGTAATGACCAGAAAACACAAAGTAGTGATTGTGCCATGAAGTAAAGCGCGAAAAAGTCTATCGTCCAGGGCCTTAAAACCTATAGCAGTATCGCGGCGTGCGTCAATTGGAATATCCTAAAATTATCATACAACTCTCAATCTGGACTTTCCGGGGGTAGTTGATGAGAGCAATGTGGTACAGGAGTCGGGGAAGATTTAAAGGCTCGAGGGAAGAGGGAGGAGTAGGTCGGGGGAGGCTCGTACTCTGGAGGGGAGGAGGGGGTTGGCGTGAAGGTCTCTAAGGAGGATGCCGTCACGGCGACAGTGGGCGCGGGGGACAGGCACGACGCGGGCATCGTCAGCGGGGTCGGAGACGGCTTCGAGCGCTGGCAACAGCATTCTGAAAGTAAAAACCAGTATGTTAATTACTGCTGTTGCGATTGGTGTTATCGATAGTTAAAAAACAGTCGCATTATCTAAAATAATTATGGTTTTAAATTCTGTCGATACTATGAAAACTTATCATCTTTTGCTTTATCCTTTTCCGCCATTTCACGGTCTTCGGCATCTCTGCTTGGCAAATTATTGGCACGCAAGTGGAACTGAAACTACTGGGAACTTATGGACCAAATTATTATCGTATATCATGGAGCGCTCTAATTTTTCGGTCTGCATCGACTGCTAACCATCACCATTAGCGTGTGGTCATTAAGACGAAAATCCATAAAAATAGTGGATTTAATGGAATCCACGCTTGCCCTCAGCTTACTTTAGTGCAATAGATCTAATTATCGTAGCGGCTATGTGTCACATACCCTCCAACTTAAATAACATTTCATAATGCTTGAAAGAAATATTCTGCACGGATGTCAGCATTCCTCCACAAGACTAATATAATATGTGTGCATGGATACGGATATTCATCTCAGTATGAATTTTCAAAGTTTAAAAAATTTCATAGGTGCATTTAGCAACCTTAAATGTATACAGATTTAACTTTACCCTTTACCAGGCAGTGGTCAATATATGACCACCATAAATTGAACCTTATGCAGTTAACTTAAGGTGGAAAACCAATGAATATTTTCAACGTGCTCTGCCTGTTACAGGTTTAAACATAAGAACATGCACTTTTCATGCGGATTTGATCTGACACAAAGTCCGCCGTCTTCGTGGGTTTTACGTGTTATAGAAATATAAAAAAGATACTGACCCCATGCGAGACAGAACATGAGAATGGTGGCGCAGACCAGCATGCCCACCACGAGGTAGCTCCAGGGCCCGTACGGCTTCAGCGCCTCCGCGAACTCCATGAACGCGTTCGACTTCTTATCGCCCTCGCTGATCTTCACTGAAAGTTTCAAGTCGCCTGCTTTCGATTAAAACAGTCAAACGCGAACATAATGTAAACCCTGGGGCTTTTCCGTCACCATCATTACCCCCATCTTGGATATACACCGAAAGTTTTAAAACTATCAAAAAGTCACATGAAATATTTGAAACTAATACCCATTAGTTTCAAAAAAAACTCGTCACCATCATCATCAATATCTTGATCTTCTTTACTGAGGACTCAAGGGGTTTAGGGGAGGGCATCTCATTTACCATTTATCATCATTATCACCACTCAATCTCATTTACTATGATTTATATGAGGTATTTATTTTTTATTTATTTGACGACTGATATGGCGTGGTGGCGAGGGTATACTCCACTCCTGTGGTCGTGGGTTCGATTCCCACACAGGACAAATCTATATGTGTATAAATATGAATATTTGTTCTGGCCTGGGTGTTTTCCTATGTATATTACATAAGTATGTATTTACAAAAAAAAAGTATTTATGTGAGTTTATCCGTTATTTAGTATCCATAACACAAGTTTTATAATGTTACTTATCTTGGAACTAAATAATTGGTGTAAGTGTCAGAAATATTTATTATTATTATATTTTATTAATATATCTCTTACTTGACACTGGCTAAATGTGCTAAACGCACAAAGTCATTATTTAAAACAAAAAAAAAATATCTTGATCTTATAGATTTACATCATAAGTTTCAAGTCGCCTGCTTTCGATCAAAGCAGTCAACGCGAACATAATGAAATATCACATCTGTTGCGATAGCTACCTCTTCCAGTACTTGCTTTATTCAAGACCAGTGTACTAACAAATCAAAGAATGGCGATGATAACTGTTAATGACACAACTGTGATGTATTTTGGGTTACCCAGTAAGGCGAACAAAGCTAATTGTACTAACTTAAAAAGTGGTTACGTCTTTGAACTTGTGGAACATAACGTAGGTACGGATTTCAGTCACAAGTTTTATAATGTAATGAATTTAATGACAAGAATATTCCACACAATGGCGTACACCATACATGCAAACAAGCATTGCATACCCTTATTACCTTAACTAAATAATCCTACAACCTACGTAGGTCCCTACAAAAGAAATTGATTATTTACATTTCCAGAACGAAAGCGTTGGAATCAAAAACGTACCGTGATTTTTTATAGTGGCTTTCAGAAGCACTCAGGTACACATTATTAATCCTTCGAACTGTTTCTGCAGCGCTCGTGGCAAGATACATAATGACATTTTTACATACGATACATTTATGATACATACTTTGATGTTAAATGCAACATTGAATAAAGTATAGATACCTAAACATATCCTGACCGGACCTGCACATAACATTATCCATGTACTACGTGAGCGACTGATTTATGCGACAACGTAACCAGGATAAATGAAGGTACTGCTTAAGTACAATGTTTGTTCGTGTCAGGTAGGACACCAAATACTGGGAACTACCTTTTATCAAAGGCATTCTGCATTCAGTTTTCTGCTAACACTAAGATTAACTGGCAGAGATAGCCTTATGGCATTAAGTTCGCCTTTTGTTATACTTTTAAGTGTGCAATAAAGATTAAATTATTAAAAATTTTGTGTACTTGTGCTGCCGCATTACCAGGCACCTTTTTCTTTACGTACAGATAAATGTATCAACCAGTATCAACTAACAAATGTTATAAAGATTACTTTACGACAAGTCGTCGATTCCTTTTTCACATACAGTCACTTATCAACATAACACTTAAACGCACAATCACTAAAGACTCTTAATTAGTATTAAATATGAATAATATGCCTCTCTATGAACTGATTGTCCGAGCACTTACCAATGTAAGTATGAGTATACTAATGACTAGCTTCAATAGAAATATTAATTATAGGTCATTGGGGGAATTTTAAAAATAATAATTAATGTGTAACTACTCAAAGCATAAACCATCTATCTTTTAATAGGGGAATTATTGCAAAATTACATACTAAATACCTATTATTATTCAAAACATTTGGAAAAAACGCCAATCTTATGTTTGCTTAATAAATGTATATGACTGATGCCAATTAATATGATAACGTTTAAAGTTTACTCACTCAGACCAAGTCAATAATTGCATGACGGTGTAAAACTGCGTGGACACCTATTTATATCGAAGATTCTTGTGTCTAATGAGTAAATAGTTTCTATCCGTGCTGTGACTTCGAGAAATAAATAGTTAGATAAATTAAGTACGAAGAAAATTTTCATGGTTTCTGTTCACCCTAAGGCAGGATTTGAAGAATAAAGAGTGGCACGATAAATTGTAGGTATATTAGCGAATGCTGTCAGTTATTTAGATAGTATAGACATTTGCAATGTGATGTACAGTGGACCTAATTTCAGTTAGCTTTGAATACCACAAACCTTTATTCCTTATGTAAAGAACTTCTGATATCAACGTTTTACGGAACCGTGATCCAGAAAATTTTTTGCTGATTAGGTTAATGCGAAAAGGTGATGGATATTACTCACTTATAACGGAAGGCTTCGTCATAGTGTCTTGCTGATCCAACCCCAAAAGCTCCTGATTTCTGGCTGCGAAACGCCTCAGCAATTCCAACAGCGGTGGATCCTGCCTCCGAGCACACGCTGCTGTCGCTTCGTCCTCACCACCCGGACAGTGCCTCACGCCGTCACACACCAGCTGTGACGAGACGCACAGTCCCGTCACGCCGCAACCGAACTGCGATTCGTTGTTGCATACTGAACCTGTAATTATGATCATCTTTGATCAGCAACTTATTTAAACAGCTGTAGAACAAACACGCTTTTCAAATTGGTCACAGATAACATAATAGCTTTATAAGGCAGAGATTAAATGACTGGAAGACTAACACTGTCACCAGAAAAAACAGTTTCAAGTAAGCAAGTTCAAAATATCTTTGTAACAATTCCCGCGCTACTATAATTTCCCAAAAAATTGAGAAACTTTTCAACACGACACGTCATCAAGGCATCTTCAGATAGGATAGGAGCCTCAGAACAACGAGGTCTTCACGACCAACGCTGAAACGAGAAACTCTCGTTACAAAGATATTTTTAATCTATCACTTGCTTACAATGGATTTCCGCAAAGTAACGTCTGAATCAATAAATTATTTCAGTTTAAAGTAATATAAACCTTTAAATAACAATATTTCACCATTCCATTATCATTTATTAAAACTCTGTAAGGCAGGCGTCGTGGCCTAAAGGGACATTTGCAAGGAATTGACCCCAAAGAGCGCCCACTTAATGCACTGAACTAGGTAATTAAAACAGCTATGTACCTAAGAGTTTCGCCGCAAATTGAGAGGCATTTTTAATCCGCTATTACAGATGCAACCAGGACACCACTATTTTTTCTGTCAACAGGAACAGTTTTAAAAAAAATACAAAGAGAAGATTTAATATTTTTTTGCATAAAGGAAATAAGCCTTATCTATGTAGGTGACGCCAGGACCCAGGTTGGGAGTCCCAGCTGACCAACGGAAAGCTACGTGACACGATGTTATCTATAAGACATCGCTTTTCATTTACCTACGCGATAATGTAGGACAATATTTTATTTACGTAATGTGTCTTAGCGTTAAAATTCCGCTTGAGTCGCTGATGTAGATCAAGGAGTCACAGTGCATAGTTGTTTAAGCAATCACCTCTATATATTTGCTTAGTTTGTACGATTGAACATGAATAGATAATAATCTTCCAGTGTACTAACCACTGTTGACAGCCGTGACGACTACCCGAAGCTTCTCAGTGTGATGATAAGGCGTGGTGGGAGGGTTCCACACGATACGAATCTTCGGCGGCAGCAGCTTGGTGCCCGCCCGGGCTGCAATGGCCGCCGCGTTCCCGCCACAAAGCGACAAGCGCCATATTGGAACTTTCGCGTCGCCGATATACTGCAGAGGAGAACAAACATATTACAAAATAATGTAACTAAATAACCATTCAAAGCAGGTATGATATTCCCATAAAATTGTCACTAGTTGAAATAATACTAGTTAAATTGAACGTTGAACGATGGCATTCAACGTTCAATTTAACTAGTATTATTTCAACAGACACAATAGAAAATATATTGTTTGTTGGGTCATTGGCTTCTACGACGATACGACGAAATGTCTATGACACTAACAAAATAGAATTAACTATACCTACCACACTTAACAGAAATGTACACGCTTGCAATGTTATAAACATTAATAATTACAAGTGGTGGTAGGTGACCAACCACCTACCTACTCAGCCCGACCTTCGAAGGGTGGTTTCAGTAATGACAATCTTTATTAACAACCTGCCATTTTCGTAACGCCATTTTTTTCCTGAGTATTTGTTTAAATTTTCTTTTAAAGCTTGTCCTGGCAATAAACATACTTTATTAATTTGGTGCAGTCTTTGGAACGGTAGAACGTACAAACATTTCAGGGATCAAATTAATTTATATTAATGTGTAGTTACAAAATAGCATTCGTAATAAACGGTGTTGGCGTGAACTGATGAATAAATCTTTCCTTTGAGAACTATTCAATATACTACAGCTCCGAATTTAACATTTAAATTAATTCCTTCTGAATTAAACCTAAAAACATAACTACCGGCAAAAGTTCTTTAAATCCATTAGGACGATTAACCCCAATTGACAACGCAAAAGGAAACCTAATAAGCAATGCAGTTATTATTAAGAGTACGATCCTTATAAGTTAAATGTAGTTTCATAATCATTATGAAATCAGCCCATTAATGTGTCGCTATCGACATAGGCCTTCTCTCACAAACCAAGGTAAGAAGGAAGGAACGGTGAACCAGTTCAGAATGGAGGAGGCAGGTGTTCTACTTTTTTAGTTAACTTAAGTTTTCAAGCTGATCAATAGGGCTTCTAGCTTGGCTTGACAGCTAGCAAATTCAAAAATTAGTTGGCCCAACTGCTCAAAATGATTTGAGATGGACGTAAGCGCACGTATCCGATGCCACATGAAAGATCACCCATCCAAAGGCTGAGTGAAAATAATATCCTATTTCACAATACCGATTAAAGAGTCAGAACAAATTAAGCTTCATTTCGGCAATTCTGATTGGGAAGGGTTTTTAGTGGATTATATTTTTTTTTTTTTATTACTTACAATAAGCAACTTGCAAGCGTCGTTGGTGGAGTTAAGCGGCGCAGCATGGTCGGTGACGGTGTCCTGCGCGTGCGCCGCCCGGGCGCTCCACTTGCGAGGAGGAGGCACGTTTTCCAACGGTGCTGGCGCGTGGATATCTCCGAAACCTCGCTCCCACTCCACCAGAGATTCCTGAAAAAAAAAGATAAAAAATATATTAAAGTAATTGTGTAGTCTATCGTGTGATCATTTGGTTTAGAAGATGCAGTTTGGTTTTGAATTTAAACCTAGCAGCTACTTTACATATATGAAGACACGGTTTATTCAAGCGTTTAATATTAACAACCTTTAACTCGCGTTGATAAAGGATGTAGGTAGGTTTTCTTATTTAAAAAGTACTATTATAAATAAGCAAGTGGCAGGCTATAGTTTACGTTTTCACGCCTACATCACTTGGCCTACATCACCTACATCACTTGATACCCTGTTCTGACTATAAAGAATTAGAAGAAAAACTAAATACGACTCTAGAAAAAATTGTAGATTGGCTTAAGGCACACAACTTAGAACTAAATCTTAACAAAACCAAAATCATCCAGTTTAAACCGTATCAGAAATCTGCCTTAGACATCTCATATCAATACAAAAACACAAAAATTGAATCTGTAAATTCCGCTACTCTCTTAGGATTAGAATTAGACACACACTTGAATTGGAAAAACCATGTCCAAAAAGTATCAAATAAAATGTCATCCTTTATTTATGCCTTACAGCGGCTTAAGCGACTCACGGATTTTAAAACAGCACTGACAGCATATTATGCACATGCACATTCCAGACTATCTTATGGCATTATTTTTTGGGGAAACTCCAGTGACGTGAGTAAAATGTTTTACTCTACAAAAAAAATGCATAAGAATTTTAGAAAACATTGACCAACTAGAATCCTGTAGAGCACACTTTATTAGACATCAGATTCTAACTCTCACTTCAATTTACATAACGGAGTCATGCAAGTTTTTAAAAAAAAACCAAACCCTATATTCACCCGAGAAAAGAATGAGAAGAAACAATAGATATCAGAACAAACTAAAAATACCCTTTTCAACATTAAAACTAATCTCGACAAGCCCTCATAGCATGTTAATTAAAATATTCAATCATATACCAAATTACATAAAAAATATAAATAATCTTCCGCTTTTTACTAAAACTTTGAAGACTTTCTTAATTAAAAAATGCTATTATAATATGCAGGAATTTTTCGATGATAAAATCAATTAATCTATATAAATAAATAAGTATATTGTTATTCTTTAATGTCTTAATTTTTTGTAAATTTTTGTTATTCTTTAATGTCTTAAGTTTTTGTAAGTCACCTAGGACGCAGGCACTTAGTAGGTCCTTTGTTATGTTGCTATGCCCTTACAGGGCGTCACATTGTATCTATCCATATTTGTTGTTACCACCTACTTTCATGTGACATGCAATAAATGATTTGTATTTGGCCGATTTGGACGAAATTTGGTACAAATAAGTTAACTCTTGAGGAGGACAAAAGGTTAGAGCCTTTACATTATTTGTCTAATATTCCATTAGGTAACGCAGATGTCAATCAACACCATAAGTTTACCAAATTGCACGCCCAATGTCAATCTCATCCAAAGAATAACAATTACTTTTTGGCTTCGTGCCACTTAATCGACGCCATCTACATATTCCTATGTAAAACTACAACACATTAGCAATACAAACGTATGTAAATAAAAAAGCCATGATTCCGAATACTGAAATTATTATAATAGTTATTAGTATTTGGAAAACTTTGACTGGGTAATTTTGAAGACGAAACTCACAATGGTGCTACATTACAATGTTTAGAAAAAATAATCGGTTGAGTTGAGAAATGTTATTGATATGAAAGACATAATAGACAATGATTTAAGTGAGCAATAACGTCACACGATGTCTAAATAATTTAACCAAACAATTGTAAACACTTAAAACGTTATCATTTAACTCAAAAACGTCTTCTCGATCATTTGTATAATTGGTTTAACAATAATTGCCATTTTACTGTCACGTTTGCGGTAGACATTGTGGTATTGTGCGGTAAATTTATTTTCAAATTAGTAACGATTGTGCGTTCGTTGTAAGATAAAGTTAAGTCATAGTTGCGTCATCTAAGAACTTTTTCATTTACGGTAAAAAGTATACTAAGAAATATAGAGCTTGATAGTAAGTATTAAGGAAATATTAATATAAGTAACCTCATAACGTGCAACATTTATGCACAGTGGTTTTATACTTATTAAGTTATTCACTAGAAACTAGAACTCGTACTTTTCAAGGATTGATTTAATTAACATGATGATTTTTCATTATACGGGTTTTTCAATATTTCATATATTCCATAAGTCCATGAGAAAGGAAATTCCCAGTACCACGTAAGTTTTGCAAGGCTGTGAAAATGAATTTATTTACCGAAGTAATTTTATTACAGATGAAAAGAAAAGCTGGTTTGGGACTATTCATATAAACTTATCTATGACTCTATATTCTTTAAGATTGCGACGAATTTCTCCCTAAATTGCTTTAACTATAAAGAACTCAATTGAGACGGAGCGCTTAACCATTTAATCACTAGCTTCATCGTCGAATCAATTGACAGAATAGTTTTTTATTTGCTTAATCAATTAAAACAGTTGACACGAGCTTGTTGCATCACCCCGTTTCTTTCAATCATGTAACTCTAAAAGTACTTAACATCACGATGGCGGACACAGATAACATAAGTGGCTGTGTTTTATGGAATCGATGATGAGCGTGATAAAGACGAGAATGTAATAGACAAATGAGTAACATTAGTAGTTAAGCAGCAAAGCGCCATAAAAGTACGTAATAATATCGTAAGGAATGTTTGCCCTACCTCCTCTCCAGAAAAATGGCAACTGCAATTCATATAGAAATGTAAATGTTAGGAAATTACATTATCTTTTAAAGTATAAAAATTACACCTGTAAAATAAAACTTGCCTGAAGAGGCCGAGATATTTAAAAAAAAGGTCATTATTTCATAGTTGATTTCATGGGGACGCTTATGTTTAGCAATGGACTGGCTGTAATGATGATGTTTTTTTTGGTATGCTTTTTGCAAACGTATTCGCAAAATCGAATTATTTTGAATGACATTACAAACCTTCGATATGAGTCTTCGTATTGTTTTATAATTAACTGATAACGATTTATTCGCTTTGCAATGGCGACGATACTGTTAGGTCTTAATTGCTAATTCACTAGTGAATATTGAATCCATAATGTTTTGGTACAAAGATGTTTTGAGTAGTTTTGACATGTCAATATACTCGTATGTATTCTGTAATTACGCGTTCTTCATCCCAATTTTTAATAAGCTACTTTATGCTAGGAAAGGTTTGGTCACATTATGTTAAAAAGATATTTATGTTCGTATTATCAAACAAAGCGAAACAAAATAAAATAACAAAAAATATATTGGTAGCAATTGATAGCAAATAAAAATACATGAACCTAAAGTTTTTACAATATTATGTAATCTATTCATGTTTGTCACGTTATAAGTTCCTGAATGGACAATGTCCTTGAATTTTACTTTTTAGGTCTCAATTAACACTATGTCACCCAAAACAAACGAAGACGGAAATAGCGAAACTAAATAAGCAAGTCCTGTCCTGCCTACGTCTGAGACAATTAAAAATATTTATTGTCCGTTTATTAAGCATTAACTTGTTATTTTTAGAAGTGTAATATAATATAACATAACGAAATATACCGGAAGACTTGAAATGTGGCATGCCCACAAAGGGAACATATTTAGTATTCACTTTGCACATACGATTGCCTACAATGATTTTTTTATAATAAAAATAAATTTGTTATTCAAATTTAAGATCATAGAATCATAATATGGAAAAACGAGACATATTAAAGGCTCTTTTTATTGCATTGTCTGTATTGATTTACGAAAATGATGTAACCAGTGTCACAGTAGGGAACTGTGTTATTTTTATAAACAACGTCATCATTTATATGACTAGGAATTTACTAAGTTTTTTTTTCAGTTTACAATCAAAGCGTAAGATATCCTGCTGGATTGAACTTTAATAATGCTTAATTCAGTGTTTGCTTCTTTAGTTACAACTAAGTTTTTGTGAACATCATTTATATTAAGCATTTCACGTGAAGTTCACAACCTCTTTATGAATCGGAGATAAGTTTTTTTTATCTTAGTTTTGTCATTATAACAGTTTTACCCGTAGGTATTATACAACGTAGTAAAAGTATTGTTGTAAAATTTTTAAGGAATAATACAGCTCTAAATAAGATGATAACTAAGAAAATAAGACCAATTACAAATTCAAAGATTAATATGGATAAGGTTTCGACACAATAGGTGATACATGATAAAACCTAACAATGCAGTCCATTGCCTAAGCCATCAGCTCACAGACTGTTGATACAAAGAGTTTTACGACACTCAATTCGGCGTTAAATAGGCTGATTAAGATATGACCTAGTTATGAAACAGAGCATCTAAAAGATCTTGTTAGTAGTAATTTAAAATTTTGATCCCTAAAGAAGTTAGAATCTATTTGGAATGTTAAAATTCAACATGTGGTGGTAAACAAATATTTGAAAGCTTTACTTAAATTATCAAAACTTTTTAGTGGAGCAAATATCTACAGCAGTCAATTAATGAACTATACACAACAAAGCCCTAGCAAGTCAGTAAGCACCCCAACAACCCAGTGTAATAGATCGATTTGTTTGATAACATAAATAGCTATGATCTATAAATCTTTTACTTATCACAAATCTCTGTTATATACAATACATAATACATATACAAATCTATTTGCATATCTGTGGCAATAGATAACATTCAAAACAAAACTATTATAGGAATTTTTAACGACATTATTGAGGCCTTGTCAAGGTTTACTTTTATGATTTAAACGTTTTACAAATTTTATGATGCACTAAATGCCAATTGCTTTTTCCTTGTTGATTTAAAAAAATACTTTGATTGTATAATAGCTACATTATCTTTTTTAAATGTGTTTTCTTTAAAATATATTTTCGTGTCATTTAACATAGAAACATACATAATATGTTGCCTGTTTTTTTGAAGGGGTAGGAATAGGCATATTATATGAAAACCTTTCGCCAATTATTTCGGTCCCATGTAAAAGGTGGCGAGCCATTTGCCGCTTACCGGGAACTTTTTTGTTGCACCACGTGTAGTTGAGGTTGGCTTGGGCTCCTCAAACCTTGGTAATGGAAACGTATCCATAAGAACCTTGCATTAGGGATCCATTTCATTAGGGAGGGACTTCAAAATGTTGCATTTAAGTATGTAATTCTGTATATTTTGACTTAGAACTCCTTTGGCATCCTTTGAAGTGCAAGTCTTCTGTTATGTCTGCATTTTTGAGAGCAAGTATTAGGTTGCATATATTTTATAGGTATAAACAAAATCAAGTGATTTAGAATAGTCCTTACTATTGCATCATCAATGTTCTCATTTCTGCCAGCCAGCACTGTTTACAGTCACTTGATTACTATTAAGATCAAAATCCTTTGCAGATAATATACTCCGTGTTCACAGGATTTTTTCTCTAACAGGGGCAGAGACCTTCATTGTACGTATTATAACTATCGCAACATGTCCTTAATCTCACATCTAATTACGGCCAATTAATCCACATGAAACAGTGTCAACGTACGTATCTCGAACAATCTGTCCGTAGCGTTATGTCTTCCGTGCGACCTTGCAGTTCACCGTTCACCTTAGCAGTTGATCTAGTATTACTTTTAACCTCAAACTTCTAATAATGGTTATCGTTACATGATCAGCAACAAATAACTATCAATTATCTAGAGATATGTCAATACCGTTTATATATAAATATTCTACATGTTTTTGTAATGGACATCAATCACCTTGGCACTTATTTAATAAAAGACAACATAAATGGTATCTTAAAAAAACAAATTTTAGGTACTAAGATTTATAAATCTTAGTATGAAATAAATAATTTATGAAAGTACATTTTTGTACAAAATAATTCTCAATGCAGATTAGTCACTTGATTGAAACAATACGTCTACTAAGGTTTATCATAGTCAACTATTGGAGCTTATAGGAAATAATTATTCAGCTAGATGCGTTCTGAGTGTGTATTAGTCATTTCTTAATAACAAATTTTATTGCATATTACAGACAGAATTATCTCCTATGATTATATAATATATCAATGAGGTAGGAGATAATTTAGCAAGATTGAAGTTACTCCATAAATTTTCCAGCTTAAATAGATGCTAATTCTGGAAAATTTACAGAACAATCTCAGTCTTGACAATAGCCATCTATTACTCTCTTGTAGGACGTAAAGACAACCATACCGATAGGTATAATTGTTGAGAGCCTAAGTCCAAGGCAAAGAGCGCAAGGCTAGGTGACGTTAAGGCCTTGCTTGGGTTTATGTAAGCAGTTTACATCTAAAACTTATTTACTGAATGTAATGTTCTCCCGTGTGGTGCCGACCTAGAATATTGTCACCCCATCTCATCTTACGGGGAGTCGTAAAAGTCGACGAACAGAAATTCTACCAGGTGACGGACAGCAGCGTCATTCTGCGTACTAGCCTGAACTGCGATCACCAACCTGCCTGCCCAGCGTGGTGATTATGGGCAAACATTTTCAACAGCATGTTATATATGTCACCGTAAAATTGTAAATAACGTTAAATTATAATCTATCCCGCGATATTGTAATCTGTCGAAAAATTGTGATCCGTAACAAACTGCTCACAATTTAACGCATTATTTTTCGAAAGATTATAATCTATCAAAGACAAACCGTTAAATCACAATCTGTCGCGCGTTAAATTGTCAACTGTTTAAAGCCTGTCCATGATTGGCTGGTCTTGCCATCAAGACCAGCCAACCGGGGACGGGCTGGAAGAGTTAGGAATCAAACATAGATATCATCAACAAAATAAAATGCGAATATAATAATTATTTTTTTCAATTAAAATAATTGAAACAAATCTCTTCGAACAAAAATAAATATAAATTAAAAAGTAAAACATTTTACACAAAAACACAATTTAGGTTATGTTCGGTGACTAACTCCTATTTATTATTTAACTGCACTTTTTTAGGTTATCACAGGTCCGACGTCCGACACTCCCTACAACTTATTATAATACAATGCGTTATTATTATTAACACGAAATCTGTTTTAAATCACCAAAACACTGTTTGTTTACATTTCACAACAAATGAATTTGACTAATAACAACCGAAGATGGCGACGACGGGCGGCTGAGCGGGGAACATGAAGTTCAACCAATCAGAGCGCGAGGTGCGTTCTGTCGCATGCCATTTTACAATCTGACGGTTTGTCTTCGATAGATTACAATCTATCGAAAAATAATGCGTTAAATTGTAAGCAGTTTGTTACGGATCACAATTTTTCGACAGATTACAATATCGCGGGATAGATTATAATTTAACGTTATTTACAATTTTACGGTGACATATATATATTGAGGAGGCCAATGTTCAGTAGTGTACTTTATAAGGCTGACACGATGATCATGTATGTAATATAAAATTTGTGTACTTCTGGCATAAATAACTTCAAATATGTAATTATCAAAATCTGTTTTTGTAAGCAGCATGCCTGTAAGTTATAAATTGCAAGTAGTCATGTTATTTATTCACTCCATCGACCTTCCCGCTTGGTCCATTTAACCCCACTAATGTCCTCTCGTGGTGGATTATGAAAAAAGACTACTACAGGATGTTTCATGTTTTGATTATTTATATAGTCTTTAAAATAGACTGATATAATAAGGTCTATAGGGATCCTACCAATACCTAAGAAACCCACGTCAACCTCACCTGCAAGTCGTACACCTGCCGATCAACGCACGAGGCTCTGGTGAACATAACAGTGCCCGGCAAGCGGCAATAGGCTCGCCACCGTGGTATTACGTGGGACCAAATATATAATTGGCGAAGTGTGGGCGTATAATATGCATCTGCGTACCCCTTCGGGGAAACAGGCGTGAATGTTTGTATGTATGTAGACTGATATGATAGTTATTAAAAATGTTTAGAACTAAAAATTCACATACACCCTTTACGCAGTAAAAATCAAGTACCTTTAAAAAATGAAGCCTAATCTAGTCTAGACTTTTTCAAATGTGACATTCGTGAACCCTCTTTTAGGCTTATATTGACGAGTTAACGTGACGATGGTAGTATTTGTGTTTTTATTTAATGTTTTGTGGTAGCAGCCTCCCTAAAGAATTATACCAGCCCATATCTTGTCCAAGGGTGTCGTAAAAGGCGAGTAAGGGAATAGGATCTCGACAAGGGTGAATGTAGGCGAAGAACTAGACACCATTTAACACAAATCAAATCAAAATCATTTATTCAAGTTTGGCTCAAAACAGCTCTTATGAACGTCAAAACTTAAAAACTAGCGCGCCCATTCACTGCGGGCGGGAGCTTGATCGTAAAAGAACGGGCAAGAAAATCGTCAAGGTTATTTTTTTTCTCCCGCCAGTGACAAGAAAATGTACTTAGTAGTAAAACAATTTGACAAGTCTACAAAAACCTGTGTTCTGCAGTCACAAGATTTAAATAAAAGAAAAAAATAACTTTTTTTTAAGTCACATATTATTTAGACATCTATGTGGTTAGCACAAATTTTGCTACTAGTATTTATTATATAGATCTCTTTTCTAAGGTTTCTGCTCACTCTAAATAGGATATTGCGAGTGAGATTATGTAATGTTCTTTAAAAAAAATTATTAACTTTATAAAAAAATAGTTATTATTAATAAAGTAATTTACAGAAAAAAATAAGAACAGATAAACAAATTAAAATTAATTAAACAACAATCGTGACCGCCAAGCAGACTGCTATGTTAGTTTCGAGTTAAAGCCGCAACAAACTAATTTGTTTGATGTCTAAAAGGATTCGTGCATGTTCGGGCCAATTCAATCAAGAATTTACTCATATTTTGTAGAACCTTGCTGCTATCTGTCCACTAGGAGTTACAAGGTATTATATTGGGTCACTTTATGTCAGAGGATGTCTAATATCAACCAAGTCCTAGCCGTAAGTAGATTTTGGTGTACATTTCTTTTAATTAAATGTGTACATACTTTTTTTTCATTTCTTCGCATGCTATTATGACTGTGTGTGTTATATTACATTTGCTTACTCATATTGTATATTATTTATTGTAAAAATCGTGATCTAAAAAGAATCGTGATTGTAGGAAACTTAAGTATTATTTATAGCACCATTTAATCCTGGTGCGGTCGGCCTCGAAAATTGCTGGGCACTTTAGTATATAGTACTAGTATCATCGCGTCAATTATTGTGCCCATATAGTAAATTTGTAACTAACTGTTCAAAAGCTCTACTTAGTGTGATACAATGTGTGATGTTCTGCTACTTCTGGGGTTCCACGTAACAAATTTCACAAATATTCTATTATATTCTACACCATTCTCCATATTCGTCTCTTCAAACATCCTCCGAATTCACAAAACAGAGCTACTGCGATTTGCAGGAAATGTACAACAAAATCATAAACGTGTTTTCTCATCCACCAAATATTTTTTTATAAAACATTCAAAGTAAAATGTGAGTGGAGATAATTATTACAGTAATATGTGTAACTTGAAAACCACTTTAAATTGTAAAACCAATCTTAAGAAAATAGAGTACTTCATTTTTACACCTGTGGAAAATCCATTATAATATTTCTGTCAAACAGCCTAAAGGCTATAAAATATCCAGCCACTGCAAACGTGACAAATCGAAGGTTGCTTTGCCTCCAGTTGTTTATGATCGTTCCAATTTTTTCCCATTCACAAGGTAACGAACACATTGTGTGAATGATGGTGTGAAAAAGTAGATAAACCAGCTCAACAATTATAATTGTCATAGAATGCACTTAATGGCATTAAAGAAAAAATACGTATTGTGTATTGGAGCAGCTATAGGTAATTTAATGTATTTTCTTGTCTGACTACACACTGCAGAATTGCTCTTTGTACTGATAGCTAGGATAACGATTAATGAGAAAAATATATATATATTCTTGCGGATATCAGAATAACGAGGACAAAATGAACACTCTTTCTCTTTTGTATAATAATAATAAATAAATATTTTCTGACCATTACACTCATTACACTACTTCCAAGATAAGTATCAATAAAAACTTGTGTTATGGAAACTAAATAACGGAAAAACATACATAAATACTTTCTTTTTGGATACATTCTTCATATACATAGGAAAACACCCAGACCAGAACAAATATTCATGTTTATGCACAAAAAGAATGGTCTTGTGTGGGAGTCGAACCCACGGTCTCAGGAGCGGAGTGCGGGTACTCGCCTTCTCGTCATATCGGTCGTCAAGTGTATGGATAAAGGGGTTAATATTGATGCTTTAGGCTTATTATTTGGAGTGGGGACCATATTGTGATTTTAAAGCAATGTCTTTAATCAATTATCAACACCAATTTAAAAAGATTACAACCCGTGTCGTTGAAATACCTTATCAAGATTATACTTCATTTTTATGGTTAATCACCAACATAGTTAATCACCATTAGATTAAGCACACCTTGTTCTAAAAAACCTGTAAAAGGCAGTTCTAGCTCCTAAATATTGCACATTCTACGTAAGGCAATACCAAGATGGCTGCCTCAGCACATAGCTCGGCTATTTTTAGAACTAACAGCCTGTATTTTATAACCGAGAGAAAACCGACCGACCGGTCTGACGAGGCTTTGCCAACTTTACAGTTATTCCATCAATGTCTTCGATTACAGAATGAAACGTGATTCGCACGTTTCTTTTGAGAAACATGCGTGCATTTCATTAGGCAAAGCGTATAGATTCATTCGGTTTATGTACGAAGGAATGTTTACCAAATTAGCATTTTCCTCATAGAAAAAAGTGGTGCACTTTTGTGTATGATGGGAAATACTAAGGCATAATATTTTTTTCAATTTAGCTCAATAAAGCTGTCATGATCGTCGTCTTAAAAACTAGAGCGAACTAAAACTAGTACCTACATATAGACTGTTAAACAACTAACATAATAATATAATACCGCTTAAATAATATGTTTCCCTGATTTTTCTCATAACGACCCCACGACCTATTAAGTAAGCACTCATAGAACTAAATGATGTTTTGAAGTACTTCGTATAGACACCCAGACTTAATAAATATTTATATCTGACTCAAAAAATAAATTGGTAAGGTATTACGGAAGCAAGAATACAATTTATAGTATTGCGCACAAATAGTGACGCCAGGACACACCCACATTTGTTTACTGCGCCTGAGGCTCGCAGGGCGCATTACATCGCCTTGGAAGTTACAAAGCTAACAAGAATCACACGAAGGCTCAATGCTTATTTGCTTAATTAATCACGCGATGACACACTATCATAATAACATCACAGTACAAAGGTACATAAGACAGGCAACATGATATTGAAAACAAATTGTTAACCATTTTTTATATTAATATAGCAAACATAAAATACAATTATGTATGTACAATACAATATAATTATGTAGGTATAGCGCTCGTAGCTCTGCGGTGCTCGGTGGTCGGAAACGATCACCGAAGTAAAGCAGAGTTTACAGAGGTCAGTCCTTGGATGGGTGACCGTTTGTGTGGCATTTGATATCGAGCGCTTCCGTGCTTCGGAAGGCACGTTACCGTTGGTCCCGGTTATCACTAAATGTGGTAGTCGTTAAGCCATGTTAGAGGCCTATTGGGCGGCTTGATAAATTCTAACAGCAGGACGCCATACACCTGCCTCCGCCAATCCGCACTGGGTCCGCGTGGTGGAGTATGACCCATTACCCTCGCACCTTGGTATGTGAGAGGAGGCTCGTGCTCAGTAGTGGGACGTTTATGGGCTGAGATGATGAGGTATATGTTTACATAAAATTATGTGAATACGAAATTTTTAGATTCACATCATTGTAGTTCTTCATTTTAATTTCAACCCTAAAAGTGTACACCAAAAACATTTTTTTTTAGGAAAAATACAATGTAAACATACAATTATCTGAATACGAAATTGTTAGATACACTCAATATAACTTAATAATAATCTTACCTAGCTGATGCCAAAACTCGTAGGCTTTTAACGTATAACTTAAACATATTTAAAGCTCTTTACCATTTCATTGATAGATAATTTACAACAAAATTGTAGTTAGAATACTATAAAACAGTTTTAACTGTGATACACAATAAAAAAGACGTAAACGCATAATGATTTTGCTGTTGTAGTTTTCTGGAAAACCCATCTACATAATAAATGAACCGCCACGTAATATTAACACTTAAGATACAATAGCATAAATTACCAATTAAGAATCAACAAGTTGTAATTGTTACGTTAACAGGATAATGCTTGATGAAGCCTGATATATCAGCACCGCCTTTCACCCTCTCTGCTAACCTTAAGGTTAACTGTTAGAGAATGCCTTTTGCATTAAGTTCGCCTTTGTATTACATAAATGTGTGCAATAAAGATTCAATAAATATGAACACAACAACAACTCACAAGCTTCAAATATGTAATCGCTTATTTATTGATTAATATTGAAATGTTAGATCGAGGTGGTGTGATTTGTTTGGTAATTAAGACAATAATTACTGCGAGTGACACATTAAAGATAATTGATAGTCAGGTAGTGTCTATTTCTATTAAATTTGTCCTTACTGGATTGTATTTAAGTCCGATAATTTTATTATCTGCATACAGAACTAAACGTATCCATGGTGGCTGTTGTTCACCAGTCCAGCAGTAATTTTATATACTTATTTGCATTTTTCTGTTTAATTGCTTTGCTATTTAAATAAATAACATTACCCATATTTAGTCACTTATATATCACTACGGCATTCAGTGTTGTGTCAATAATCTGTAATATCTTTAAAACTAATAACGTTTTATGGCTTATTTTTATTCTGTGGTATAGTTTGTCAGTAGCATCTTATCATTTAAATGCCTCCGTTTAAGTTAGAAGTATCTTTTCTGTCTCTGTCAGTTTAGATAACTGTTGTCAAACTGTTCAGATTTTAACTTGATTAAATATATCAATCAATTATTAGCAATATTGAGAAACAATCTTTTCACAGACTAAACATAGACGAAGAAGAAGAATGAGAAGATCAAAATGATGAGTCAAAATCGGAATAAACAGACGGACGAAGTCGGAGAAGATCTCTAGCTTTTGTTATTTATTACTCGATCACTACTGTATAAATGTTGCGTATATTATTGTAATGACAGAGAATCAATTAGAAAACAAGTTAACGCATCATTCACATCCTGCGCTGACGCCACTGGAACCAGATCCTTTTGTACTGAGTCAACGTGGAACTGGTTTGCAGTAGGCAGGCCCACGCCTCGCTCGGGCTGGTCAGATAGGTCGTTACTCGGCTGTGCAACCATGCTTATTCAGTTGAGGCTTGGGGGAACGAGTGACTAATTACATGTCTTGACAAATTGCAGCTTATTTATACCACGGTAGAGGTATATTACTAGTATTAACGGCGCAGTGTAGGACATTTAGATCCGTCTGCTGTCTAGTAAGAAGTTTTTAGCTTCTTAGCTTCTATCCAATAGTAGCATCTGGTTAATTAGCAACATGTACCGGAATTCAAGTTGCCAATAATTTAGGAGTGTTTTATACGCGTTAGTATATCCACTAAACCATGTAGTTGTGTGATAAAATGTACGGAAATATAAATTGACGATTGTATTTGACATTCAAAAAGTTCTCAAGATCGCAGACCAACAAATTACATAACAGTTTTTTTATGATGTTCTAGTTGGCAGACATGAGGCGTTGAGGTTTTACAAACAGATGGTTACAAACAAGATATGTATACTTACGACAAGTAATATACAAGCATACAAGGTGGATGCATCATATTGCATACATGTATGTATATGAGACACGAAATCATTGTCTACGATTTGTCTAATACATATAATATACCTTGGTGAAAACGAGGGGTAATGGGACACAGATACATTTCTGCTTTTAAGCAATAGCGAAGTGATTATTGAACATATACATGACGTGCTTCTAGATCGTAATTGACTAAACACAAGAAATCTTATATTTTAATGTTCATGGGGCATATAATAAAAACCACGACTGGCTCTTGTTTGGTTAGCTTGACAGAACCCCTTCGCCCTGACAAGCTAGTCTAATGCACAATACATTTTGCAGTTGAAAATTTTATGTCTACAAAAACAGATTGGACTGAAAGAATAACATCTGACAAACTTGTACTAAATAGAAAGTTAGCTTAATATTAAATAACTAAGTCCTGAACACTACAATACCATGTCCCGCCTAACACGCAATTGTCCAGTTTTTCTTAGAAAAAAAAAGAAACTCGCGCGCAGCTGCTGATAACAGTTTGAGTTCCATAACTAAATGTCAACCCACGAACAATGGCCAGAGAAAGTTAAAGATCATTAGAATTGAATCCACTTTTTGTTACGTTCCCAACATTGTTTAGGATCGTTGACACTTTTTCTTGTTTCTATTGATGCCTAATGTGTTCTTCTATGTTTCAATTTGTATCCAAGACATACGTCATAATTTTAGCAGGCAATGTTATGGATAGAACACCACAACTAATAGGAAAATTATCACAAATAAACATAACATGTATCAAACCAAACCTTTCAGTGATTATTTTGTTTATTTTAGTGATTAACTGTTCGTTAATCATCATCTTGGCTTTGTAACGTCGGACTACTGATTTTACATGGCAAGGTGAGAGGGATTCAGATGATAGCTTAGCGAAGGCTAATAAGTATGTTTATTTGGGTGCCACACAAACGGACAATCATCCACGGATCAACTTCCGAGAACTTTCAAACTTTGTTGATAGTTTTCTATATCTAAGGACTATCAAGCTATTGTTTTTATTCACAACTTAGTTGTATTGGTTTCATTTCTGACCGCTGTTGTCTGCTACCTCATAGGAAACGTAACTATATATAAATTCTTCATTATTCTTATAAAACAATTGCAACCATTTCATTTTATATCACCACAGTATATCGAATTTCATAACAGTGATATATTTTAAGTCGATTTTATAGTGGCTCAAAACAATTGTATCTGTTTTCACTGTCAAATACGTCTGACGCCCCGAGGCGCCCACGTACTACTTTCTCCTTTCTCGGTTTGATCCTATTGCACAGCAATTTTGAAAAGTCGTTTAAATTTGTATTAAGGCCCTTGTTAATACAGCTTTTGGGTTTGTTACGACTGCTGCTTGAACAGTCGGCGATCGATTTATGGCAAGGTTTTTAATTCCCGGATATAAAAGTTAAACGGAGATAATGATCTGTATTCTTGCATATGTAGGTCTTATTATGATTTATTAATGATGGACTATTTGTTATTGTATTTGTTCAATTTTAACAATGTAAATAGCAAAAAACCATAAAAAATAATACAAAACGGACCCAAAAGGCATCCTGTTTCATCTTTTTAAGCAAAGCAAATTACGCTTTTTGCATACTTAAGAGCCGGTCCGGTAGTACTTATTGGCGGTGGTTGCATCCCGCTTAAAGAATTATTTCAGCAGCCCAAAACGCCCTCTAACTTGAATTTACTTGAATGACATATACGTTCATTCATCCAAGAATAGACCTTATGAATGCTGCTTAACTACTTTATTTTATTTATTTTATTTTATTAATATTTTTATTTTTATTTTACTTTGATAATCGTTTCTTATCACCTATTCTTGCGACGCCACAATCTCTTTATCTTCATCAAATTGAAAGAATTGATGACTTAAATGTTCATATAACCAAATACGTATTCAAGATGATTTTTATTATTGCTGCCATGTTATTTCAATGCAACCTTCTTTATTTAGTCCAGCTTTTTAAATTATAATGAGATGTATGTATGTTACTATGGGATTTTGTCAAGGAAAATAGTGCTTACACTGTTCACATTCATATTGAAATCCGTGAAAAATCAGAATGACCATGTTCCTAGGATGTTACAACAGGTGTTACGAATGTGGGGCGTGGCGTATCTTCCTTCTGCCGTGTTTTGTCACGGCAACGTAACCCTTATCGCAATGACATAGAGAGGACTTATAATTGCTAACAGACGATTATGTGACTATATTGGCATTGTTTTATGTAATGTTAGCATGAAATCGCGTTTCGTCTAGTTAATATTGAGGTTGAAGTTCTGTTTGATAACGTGAATTTTGTTGGAAAGTCGAGTCATTTCAATCGTAAACCAATTATATAGAGTTGATTAAATGTAATTCTGTATGTTTGGATCATTACTTGTTTGTTTATTGACAGATGAATCGTTAAATGAACTTTATTCCAGAGATAGGTGAGGTCTGCTTTTCATCTAGATTTGCATTGTTTTTGTAGGTCGAAAAGATAAAATTGCTCTACTTAGATCCTCATCGCGCAAAAATGGCTTAACGACTTAACTAACTTACTAAGGATAAACATGTAATAGCAAACCGATATATCATAAAGAATATACATCTCTTTTTAGGTCTTGCATACGTAAAAAAGTATCAGGCAAACAGTGTTTTATATTTACAAAAAAAAAACAAAAGATTTTTTTTATACTGGCGTAATTATAGTTGAGAAACGTCTACTAATCAGAGAACAAGCAAAGGCTAGTCTCAGACTGTCAATTACGCTGACTGAAGAGACCTAACAAATAACTATGTCACGATCATGACTTGTGTATGAGTTGCTATGTCAAACACTTACAATACGTGTGTTATTACGGCGTCAGTTCATCCTTGCTGTTTGAGGTCATAAATTTTATACGTGTTATTTAGGATATGTCAGTCGTTCAAATATTCTTAGTGTATATTTTAATTTTCTAACAAACCTAGAAGAGAATCGTTGTTTACAGCATCTATTTATATTTACGCATATACGAAAATATTTTACACCAATAAAATTGCTTCGTATCGATTACATATCACTGTTAGTTGAACATCCTCATTAAAAAAATAAGTTATGTCAATAGTCGTTTTTTCAAGCTCTGTTTCTATTATATTCTTAATATACCTAGTATTTATACTATGACCGCTTGTGATAAATAATAATAAACATTTATTGCTGATTATGGAAATTCGGCAGTACCTATATTCGCTTGCAAAGACTAGACCGAAAATTATGTAGATAGATAGATAGATAGAAAATTCTTTATTGTACACCAAATTAAAAATAAAACAAAAAAACAGTTGCAAAAGAAAAGTAATACAATTGGCGGCCTTATCGCTTACAGCGATTTCTTCCAGGCAATCTTAATATACTTCTGACTCTGCGAACATCACACGCTACAAAATGTGGCAGCCCCAACAGCATACTAAAATCGTTGTTGTTATGTACGCGCAAAGCCATGAGAGCCTTCTAAGTATAATTAATCCACAAGCAGCAAATTTAAAATAATTTTCTTATAGCGAGCAAACAATTAAAAATAAACTCGTAGCTTTGTTAGCCACACCGCCGCTGTAGCATTAAATCTACTCGAGCACAAGCGCATTGAAGGTCTCGATGTGACATAATTGATAGCGCTATTATTATGTAACGACCGTGTAACTGGACCCAAGCTGAATACATAATATATTCAGGTAAACCGCTGGTACATGATCGGAATTGGAAAAATGCAATCTTAGTTACATAATACCATGATACTCTATGATAGGTTAATCATTGCAATTGATATAATCAATTTTCCATAAGTGTAAAGAGGATGTTTAGGTGGGTAGGTTATGTAGTTTGCTTATTGGTCAAAGGTTATTTATGACCACATATTTTATTAAGGTTAGCTCTATTAAAGTAAGTAAATAATTGCCGATTTGGCTTTAAAAATTACCACCCCCTTTTACCTCGCCGTAAGAGGCGACTAACTTAGTCGCCTTAGTCGGACTAAGAGAAATTACCTACGTCTTGGCCGCAATCACAAATCCGCCTGCCTAATTATATAAGCTATATAATTAGCTTTAAAATATGCATTATCGGTAGTGATTTCTGATTTGATCACTTTATCATAATACTGATTATGCATATGAGGAAAATATTATACGATTATTTACGATTAAACGATAATTAAACGCTAAAATACTTCTTCGAAAAATATACAATTTGATTTTCCTTAATGATTTTTTTCGAAAAATTCTAATATTTTCGAATTATTTATTAACTGTCTGATTTTAGCTATGATAAAAAAATATATATACTGAAGAGTACAAGAACAAGAATATCTCTAATAATCGCATGTTTGTTCCATTTATATATCAATCAGTGAACTTATCATCATCCGAGCGTAATGCGGAATGCGGCCTTACGGGCCCTGGGTCCGCTATATCAATGACATTGTATTGCCTTATATTGTGTATAATAATAATAATATAATATACATAGATTTGTCAAAATTTGATTTTGTAAAGATCGGATTTACCACAGCTGTGACCTACTTTAGTCAATGTTTTTGTTCCTAACCTACTACAGATAATAATGAGTATGAAGGATTCCTTATAGTTAAGCCAGTGGGCATGATTTATTCATGATATGTTGTAATTCTGTGTTTCACTAAATATGCGTCATACCAGTTGCTTTTAAAGCCTTCAAATATGTAACAAAGTTAAATTACTGGCCAATTTACTTTAATAAGCATGCATTATTCTAGGCTCTCTAGTGATTTTATTAGGTTGTATTTGAAACTAAAATATGCACAGATATTATTAATTTAGTGTCTACGTTAAGACAAATATAATTATAAGAAGGTGCTAGGTGAAGGTAGATTGTCATTTTATACTTAATTAATGAAGCCAGGACAAAAGGTATTAGCCAATCTGCAATGGGTCCTTGAGCGTGACCTGGAAACCTTACACCTTGGTTGGTCAGAGTAGGTCCATACTCAGTAGTCGGACGTTAATAGGTTGAGATAATGAAGCAGTCTAAATAAATAGCATACAATAATTAAAAACAAGTCAGTAAATTCTTGAAAAGTCTTTGTAAGTACTGTTCGCGATAAGTAAGGCGAATATGAATCAGCACATCATAAAGCATGCCCCAAATTCATAAATGATTAAAAACAGTTAAAGTTCAAGGAACGGTTTTCGCATTTCACCATGCGTTCCTTTGTGTTTCGTCCGAAATGGGCAATTAAAAGAATAATTAATACCTCCAGTACATCGTTAGACGTAAAAAAAACTTATAACGGAATAACTTGCACAAAACACGAGTAGCAATGCCAAGATTCTGCCAGATTTTCAGTTTCGCGATTTAGCGAGGTATTGCAAATTGAGTAAGTTAGAATAATATTCGACATAAACTGTTGCAACGTTGATAAACCATTATAGCTCTTATATGTTTCGAATAAAGTATCTAGTTGGAGTTGTCACCTTTAACTATGACTTCACCAATTTAAGTCTGTAGGTGGTTTTTAGGTTTATTCCGATAAATTCAAATATTTTGTCAAATAATATACAAATATGAGAACAAATGACGGATGTGCCTTCTATTATGTTTACTTTTTCTATATCTGCAGTTTGTTTAAGTATTAACAACTTGATGTTTCTTACTCGTTTTAAAAGCAAACCAGTTCCAATTATATCGTCATTAAATGATTTCGAAGTATCTTGACCAGACATATAGATATACCCAAATAACAAGAACAAGACTATTGTAATTATGTTAACTTCGATTACGTCTTTGTGCTGTTAAAAGCCAACAATATAATCATAATTATGTTAATTAAAATCAAAAATGTGGTTGTTTAGATCAATACGTATGACAATTTTAAATCAACAATATTTTTAATATAGTAACAAGAACCTTAATTCTAATAATTCAGAAGGAATTGAAGCCACCTGGGGTATAAATTAGATTGTGCCACGAATGTACACGAATATTCTTTTACATTAATCAACTTAAAAAACAAGATGACAATCTTTATCAACTCAAGTAAGGATCATGTGTACTGGTTTCGGTAACGACATCTTTTACAACAACTGAAATTTCTTAGGAAACAAACGGTGGGCTTCAATAAGCGTGAATTGCTTACAGAGAAACGTTGCGCAAGCGTCGCCCGTATGTTGCCCTCATTCCTTATCACCTGCCTAGTAAGTCGCATTCAGTCAATTTAGTAAAAAAAAAAAACAACTTTCAAAAGCGATCTTCATTTTTTATGAGCAAAGCAATAAAAGATTTCAATGAGACACATCTGATAAAAAAGGTTTCACTAAATTCTTGTCAAAAGTCTCTTTTGGTATTAACAGGCATGTTGTAAGCAAATATGATTTTATGTTACTATAAGAAACTTTTGAAAACGTTCAAGCTCTTGTGTTATAAGATAACCGTAGAAAAAGTAATTTAATGTAATCCCCTAAGGCGCATATTGCGTTGTCAGTGAAAGGAGAAATGCGTACGTGTAATGGCGCGAGTGCGAGTTATTTTTGGACCCCACGCAGAACCTGCCAGGCCAGTCCACAGCCTCGATCAGGTATCCAATTTTAGACGTAGAATGTTCGTGTGCCTTGCTTCTTAAGGAGGTTGTACTGCAAAAATAGAGGGCGTTTCGAGTATGTACCTAGTTAAGTCACGATGTAGTTAAATGGAAGTCGCCGACTTTTTGGGTTACGAAAATATTTATTGTTAAGCTTTTCATTAGTGTTGTAAATATCGACTACAATTCAAGGATAATAAATTGCTTGCTACCACCAGGCGCCTATCATGTCTGTTCTCATTCTTTAGGAAAAGTCAACATGGTCTTACAAGAGAATCGGGGAAGGGAGGATTCTTTTTAGATCTTTGAATGAAACATATTCAAATAGTTGTGATTCAATAATTATACCTTGTTCTTTGAAGACGTGCGACGTTGCTAATAGCAGAACAATTATTATGATTTTCATTAAAAAATTATACTATATTAATTACAACAAATACTTATTTTCATTTATGAAAGTAGTATTCCGTCGAGTCGAATCATTCTCTATGTATTTTTTCTCATGCAAGAAAGGTGGCCTTTAGAACTTTTGTCCTTCTTTGTAGATCATTGCATTTGTAATGGTATTTTAATCCAATCGTTAAGGTTAGGAATAGCGTCACAGTTATTGGTGGGGCCTTCGACAGATTTCACCAAATCATTATCCTCAATAAAAGTGGTCCAATCATGAACCGGTTTTCTCCAGTCATTAGCGTAAGTGATGATTAACGAAACTCCAGCAAAACTTTAGAGTCATCTTTGACATTTTGTTTCTTTAAATTTGTTTGTGTACTGTGATTGATTGAGTGAAGCGAATTTCTTTGGAATTTAAAAACCATGCGAAGTCAGTATTTGTATTACTTTTTGTTGTAGGGAAAAGAAAAGAATGAGTCTGAATATTAAAGTGGATTTTTTTAACCTTTCAACTGTTGAAGACAGAGAGAGAAAGTGCCGTCTTCAGATGTATAATTATCTCGGGCTGGGTAAGCTATTGGGACAGTCAAAAATTACTTAAATATCTTAGTGATACAAATATAACGGTCACATCCCCCCAAGATCAACACAAAGCTGAACAAAAAGTACTGTATTCTGAATTAACATTTACACATTCATAGTAAGTAATAATAATTACCACTACTGGTGGAAAATCCATATTGTAAAATTTCATTTATATTACGTTTTATCACCTAGCGTAGTCGCTTTATTAAACAGTCATTAAGATAAAAAAGAGTCAACTATGAGGTATGAGGTTATGAAAACAACCGTTTTTATGGTTTACAAAAAATTAACATTTTCAATTCGAGCATTACTACAACTTTGTTTAATTATTAGGGTCGATTTTTCAATTAGACTACGCACCTGACATATCGCAATATTATAACTATAAAACTCACTCACTCTCAGCAATACCTAATGAAAGCTATTCTGCACAAGAATTAATGTATATCCCGAAAATAATTATTTGTGAGGATTTGGAATGATTTGGAGGATTTTCTTTGTTGGCGCACTTGTGTCTATGGCAACGCACTCTTGTTTAATTGCCCAAATAGCTACGGTGGGCGTTGAAGCTAATTTAAAACAGCAAATTGTGTCAAAATCAATACTGTTGTTCACTGATTTATTTATATGTAGATCGACTTCATCTGTCGTCTTTGTTTAAATGTTTTACGATTTCGTTGAAATTTTGTAGGAGGTAAGCTCAATTTGTAGGGAATTACATAGGCTATTTTTAATTCCGTGAAATTGCACAAGTTTTGTGTGTCACGCGGACGAAAGCGCACTTAGCAGCCCCAGCAGCATTTATCATGGACGACATGATCATTTGCACGTACAACAACTACATACGGTAGGTAGGTTTAATGAAAAATAATTAATGACTGGAAAAATGTGGCCGTGTACATTATCTCTTATTTTACAAAAGCAAGTTGATTAAAAAGTACTTTAGCCACGGGCTGGCTAACATCAATATTTGTTGCTAAAACTCTTCTAAAATCATTATTATCTCAAAACAAAGCAGACTGCATAATATTTCCGTGTCCATCCCGTAGTCTCTAAACATACCTTATATGACTTCATTCACTACATATCAAGTCGGGCCTCAGAGAAACCTGTTTTGACATAAGAGACTAAAAAACTTCGAGCTTAGCCAATAGTGTGAAATACAAGTGTAAATAATATGTTTTATTTATATATCTCACGCAACTGAAGACAGTGGTTATACGTCGTATTTCGTAAGTTTAGATAATTTTATTCAATCACGATAACTTGAACATATAAAGCAAAGCATTGCGAAAGGTAAGTAATAATGTAACTTTAAGTACTTATCATGAAACCTCTTTTTTTTTATATGTATGCTTTTGTAAGAAATAATCGCATGCTTCTACCAACAGTGTTCATCATTTGACCCCCATCATCTAACGTCATCAATCAGATAAAGAATGGAAGCAATTCATCTCACTTGATACCACTAGCGATCCTACCTCGTAACTCATCCACAAACCAAGCGTACTTGTATTTTATTAATATTCAAGGAAATTCATCCAGCATGTCACCAACCGCAGAAATTAATAAAGAAAAAGATCTTCAATTAGTCTAGTCTCCCAATTTTCCCAATATTAAAAAAAATCTTCTTTCTTTATTATCTCAGCTTTCTTTATTAACGTTCCACAATTTGTTTTTGTTTAAAAACTCATTGTTATAGTCCAGATAGATATTCCTCGTACTAACCTCGTAACACAGGTGCCATTTTTGCCATTATTATTATTATTGTTATTAGTGCCATGCCAGTGTTGCCACCATGGCATATGGTGGTTTAATAACCGGAGGACAAACTGTTACTCTACGAGCCCCTCAGGTCTGTCTATTGGTATAAGACCTTCTCTGACCTACGTAGGTGAGATCGATATTTGCATACGGATACCACACCCGATTTGTGTGGTGGAGTATAACCTGTATCCTTCACACCATAGCTACTGACCCGAGGTAATTTTCTGAGATGCGGATATAATAGATAGCTGATACAGCCATATATAAAATGTTTGCAAGTTTCCAGACAAGTCATGTTTCTTGAGAAATAACTTACTAGAATACTTTGGGACTGTTATGAAAACAAAGCCTTACGACGAGCTAACTTAATGATTCATAAGCATAACTCACATTAAAGATTGGTAACTTCGAGACATCTACTTTATTTTTAGAAGTACTTCCGTACTCATAAAAATTGATAAATGTTACTTGTACGTTTTTACGTTACGACTTCCTGATAAGTTTTAAGGGGTCACGTGGTCATAATATGGGAAAATAACCTCAGTAGATTCATTCAGTGTAAAGCGTTGCATAGTTGCGTGAGACTTAAAAGTTCTTGGATGAGTGATCGTTTAAGTGATCTATTGACTAGTATTTATTAAAAACAAACCAAGAGTTTTTTTTTACTGCGGCAATACGACTTCGGCTTTAGGACAAACTAGTTCCATATTGATTATTATCTATACCAAGGCATTAAGCATAAGTCCCATTTTGACTGTAATATGGTTATGAATTGAATGAACATAAAGTTTTGTTTTGCAATCCTATTACAAAAACATAAAAATCTACTACATACCTACTTAATTTTTTCGTTGCTACGTCTGGCTACTACTTTTACGGTGCTGTAATATTAAATTGTAATCTCTTGACTAATAAAAATCTATTGGAACGTTACTCGTAAATTTGAAGAAACGCACACATACACTTAAATCAAGGGTCATTAAGACTAACGTTCAAGCCATAGTTAATAAACAAGTTATGTACATCGATAGCGTGTATTTACTTTGTTTAATGTAAATTATGAGTAAGATCGAGAGTAATAAAGTAGTCATCGAATCCAATAAAAACTCGCAGGCGTTCACAAAGGCAGGCACTTGTACTGCATCTTCAGATCTCACGTGTCCTACCTCGTGGAACGTTAAAAGGGTAATTTTAAACCAATTAGATATCTATACAGGGCTTTAATGGACGTCAAAATTACACAGAGTTAAAAATAGGTTTCAAACTAACTTCCGTATTTGTCCGGGTGACGTACGTTCATTGCGTCCTATGGAAACCAAGCGATTTTGGGAGAAAAAGTAACCGAATGCTGGGGGGCTGAAAGTTGGAAATAAGATCAACTATCGTGCTCTATCGTCCAGAAAACCTACAATATATCGAAACCGTGCGATTTTTCGGGACCTTATAGGCTTTCGAGGGAAATGTACTACGATGTTACGGTGTGTAATGTTTTATAATAATGCAGTGAAGCTTTGAAAATAGGTTCAAATAATTTCCTTCGTCGTTTAGGTGAAGGTATATCGCGTCCTAAAGAAACCAAGCAATTTATCGAAATAAAAATCAACCAAAGGCCTTCAGGTTATATGTGCGACATACTTCGGTTGTGCTCTAGACTTACGCTAAGGATCCAGGGTCTGCTCACTGGTCTCAACAGATGTCAGTTATTTCACGGAGCGACTGCCGTATGACCTACGCATCATATATATTTTTTAAATAATCTATAATCCTATCTTTCTATGGTTAAAACAGCTTTCAGGATAAGAGACGGCCGGACTTCCTAATGGATGTTTTCTAGTCTATTCTATTTATATTATCTTCTAACAACAACACCCTCTACCTCTGCATTGCAGTCTATGGGTCTCGCCACTGGACTGTCGCTGCTGTGATAGTAATTTATGTAGTTATTTATTAAGTGAAGCCTACAAAACGCAGCTAGTCACTAAGCCTAGAGTTCAATGTCTCTGGAGCCGTGGGACCTTGCGGCGAAGAGTGAATGAACTTCACAGCTGTGCCGATTTAGCCCTATAGCTATTGAATTACTGTTCTATGGAACACGTTATGGATGTCGAAAAATCTTTCGGTTCATGGAAATATTTGACATACGCCTCGAAACACTGAAATCCATCTGATATTATAAATTCGATGACTGTACCGGTACCGATGTCCGGTATCTTTTTACGCCAATCGCGCGGTGCGTGTTTAATAAATGTAGACTCCTTTGTTAGATAATACTTTGGAGACGTATGTATTATGTTACAATACAATGCATAGGCGACAATTATACTGAACTTCCCATGGAAAATCACAACTACACGTAAGAAGTCAGCGGCAAATAACGGCAATAGGTGTTTCAATAAAACCAAACTAAAATAATTTTTTATTTTGGTTCCTTGTTAAAGTATAAAAAAGTATTTTTCCATCTATTAATTGATATGTCAGTATATTCTTGAATAAATATAAACGAAGTAAAGTAACAAACAATAGATAGACATAAAAACAAGTATAATACTCATGATAGCAAAAAATCTTAACAAACAGATGACAAATGGTTGTTATAACTTAATTGTTTCTGTTACGTCATTATAACTTTTATTGTTACAATCAAAACCATTGTTTCTTAACAATTACTTTCTAATTATAAAATAAAATGGATTGTTCCCAAAACTTGCAATATTTGTCGTGATTGAGAAACAGATGCAAGTTGGTTACCTACTTTAAATTTCCTGAATTCTTGAAATAATAACATTTTTATTTGTATTAATTGGTTGGCCAAGTCTCGAACAACTGTTGCGAAAATGAAAGCAAGAGGAAGCAATACAATTCTTTCAGAAGCCAAATATTTGGTAACTAGTTGAATCAAACCAAAATTTAATAAACCCGCTTGACCATTAGGAACTTTCTTTGTAGTTGACCAGTTGAGCATTAAATTTAATAGTACTAACGAAAGGCAGATACAATACCGGGTGATGATGTCCACTCTACTGGCTTGGACTGCGATCCCCAGGGTGGTGGGGCAGGCGGGTAACGTGCAGTATGGGCAATACTCCCAACATTTAATGATCAATTGGCATAGAAGACATTTAAGAAAGCCTATGTGCTGTGGCAAAGAAAGAAGTTGATTAATATTCTTGAAGCTTAGATAATAGTTATAAAAAAAACAATGTTGCTCAGTCATAAAAACATATAAATGTATTTATATCGATAAAGTCACAGTATATAGCTCTATGTATTTTTAAGTTTTTATAACGATCTCATTAAAATAATGTCAAGAGTATTCTTGATAATTGGAAATTGACTCTTATCACAAGGCAATAAAGTGCATACTAACTACAAAGTGTTACGCTTGACCTGTGCGACTAGCGACTGTACTAGATTTAATGCTAAAGCGGATTAAGCCAAAACGTATTTTAAGCCAGTAAGTTGGAAAATCATTTTGGCTAAATCCATTTCAACTGATCAATTTAAAAATAATGTAAATCTGTTGAAGAATCGTTAATGGTCTGCTTTAAGAGCACCTACATAGTGATACTATCTTCCTAAGCTTTTAACATTGGATGTGAAGGTTTCAAACTTAAGGGCGTCTACCTAAGTTCACAAAGAAATATTATTTAACGTTCGTGTCCTATTATTAAGCCTATACTTCATGTATTTTCTGTCTACCACAAATGCTATCTAGCTTATGGCTATTTTTGCCACATGGCCCCATGGTGTACTGCCAAGTGTCCTTACTAGCCATTTTCCCATTGTTTACGGTCGGATGACCACCATAATGGCGTTTCCTGGTCTCAATGCACTTACTCTTTGTCCATGATATGCAACAGCAGGCATGATACGCAGGTGTGTCTTACAAATTTTAGTCAATAATCTGTATACACACATACGAGCAGGGGCGTGCACAGAGATTTGGGTTAGACTACTCTATGTTATTCGTATAACGGATGGATGCCTTCTGCAGAGGACCGGGAAGGTTGGCGCTCTTTGGGGGAAGCCTACCTTCAGCAGTGGACGGCGATTGGCTGATTGATTGGTGCTATGCAATTGTTGCACTCGTAGCTCAGTTAGGTCATTTAGCTAGGCCTAAGTTTGCAGTGCTTATTTACATGTATGGGGTGCATGTCACTACACACGGGTATAACACATATGCTACATTGACAAGATACATTTTTTTAGTAGCTATTTCAAAGTTCATATTTTTTTATTCCATAAACTATGACATAGTACTTGGAAATGTCAAAATTAAATATAAATACAAAAAACAATCGAAATATAATTACACTGAAATCACGAGGCTTAGATTCACTTCCTTGCAACAAAACAATTAAAAAACAAAAAATATTTAAGTGAATCTACGTGTCAGTTCCAAGCCACCGCTCTGTAAGAAAAACTAGCAACAAACTCACAGGCTTTAAGTTATCAATTGGTTAGTTACGATCTTCATTTGTCTGTGAAGCTATACAATGCAATGTTCTAAGTCATTTATATTAGAATAGCCTGTATGATACGGCAGTTTAATCCAAAGCATATTTATCATAAACGCCCACACTTCGCCAATTTCCCCAAATTGCAAATCGCTCCTATCACGAACCAAGATATAAGAGATTCGGGTTATAATCCACCACGCGGACCCAGTTTGGATCGGCAGGGGCACTATTGAGGTTAGGAAGATCGAAATACCCGCCTTTCACTCCAAAAGTTGTGGCATCGATTTCTACTTATGACAAATACTTGTGTGCATGAAAATGAAGTCATGGAATATGCGTTTTCTATGTAAATGTAATTTCATCTGTGAGGTAGTGACGATAGAGACGACTCAGGAAGGCAAGAAACAAAAGAATCTGTGAAATGTCTCTGAACACTTGAGGTTTAATAAAGGTTAAGTGTGTCTATTCTTTGTCCAGGGTATCTAGAACGCATAGAACAAATCCTGCCTTGGTTTGAGGCTAGAGGCGTGGTTTGGAAAAAAATAAATAATGTTTTTTTTCCTTCAGAACATAATATTAAGAACGAAACTTGCATATTATCTAAACTAATTATTGTTATATCAGTACTTTTAAACGACAGTTTCAAGACTAGATTTGAATACAGTAAAAACTCAAAAACTCGTAAAATATCTCTAACAGCCATTTAGATAATGTTTTAATGTAAAAATAACTTCGTGGTCACTGACTCAAAAATGAAGGAAGGAAAATCAAGGCAACTAATCTCGAAATAGAAGACAGTGATCTTGATTCAAACTAGCTGTGATTGTATCGCGGACGGAACAATGAACTCATATATTGTTACAATAGAGGATAAAAAAACCATTAAACGATTATTTTTAATATTATGTGACTGTGATAACTTTTCTTTTAAATCTTTCTCTTATAACTTATTTTTTCTTTTATAATTTCTGTGGTTGGAGTTGTTACTGGATTTCTGGTTCGTGTTGATATTTGGCGTCGCAGAAATTTTTTCTTAAGCTAGGTAGTATTGTTTTTTTAAAAAAATATGTTTTAAAGATAGTTTCGAAGGGGTTAAAGTTAAGCAAACAATTTTTGTTAAATTGTCTATGTCCATTAAAAAAATAAACCTAGTGCAGTGGGACTACGCACTGCGTATACTAAGCTGGAGCCCTTTTTAGCATCACGTAATAGTCATGTACTAATTTATTCCTCATTATACTTTTTTATGTTTTACTTTCTCTTGTCTTCTTTGTTTGATGCAATCTAAAAAAAATGTTGTGTGTTGTTAAAAAAAATACTTTCACTAAAACCCTAATTCATTAAAAAAAGAGCAAAATAACAAACGTATTAAGTCTGAGTATGAATATGTTTCTCGTGCCGTCGTAATACACGATTTCATGTCAAATTCCTACTAGCCCGCAACGTTTGATTGGGTACAGTGCCGCCGCTTTAAATGCGTTTATTTCCGTTTTGTATTAAGATAAAAAAAAAATATTTATAAGCAAAGACTATGTGACAAATTTTTTATTGCTTGATGAGTGGACAGGCAAATCACAGCATACGGTTTATAAGCGTGGATAACGTTTCTAAGATTAAGAAAAATTAAGATGTGTAGTTCTTAAAATAAATAATACCAAATTAATATTTCAAATAGTGCCAGCGATTGCCGTTATGCCAACATTGGAGCCAATTTTAGATAACAGAATCTGAATGTATATGAACATATTGCTATGGTTTAATTTGCCACAGAGAATCAATTATTCGCGGCATGCATGATTCACTTCCACACGTGCTCAATGTACATGAGAAATTATTTTTTTAAGCATGACATTATATGAAGAACACTTTCAATATCGATGAACTTTAGTAAAATATGTAATCTATTTCTTAGTGTATCGATGCGCAATGGATAGCTCAGTCAGGATTTTAGGAATGCGTGGTTTTTAGCGACCTTAACCTCCTTGGACACTCAGGGAGAAAAATTAAATGTCTCATTGATTTCTAAAACGCCACACATGTAGCACAAAATCTAGACTAGTGTTGTTTCTACAATCCACAGTCCACTTTCTACAAGCGATACTACGGAGCACCGCGCGGTTTTGTGGGTAGGTCAGTGTGACAACCTCTTGTCTACCCAAATGGCATTAAGATTTCCCCACGTTAATTTTTAAGTAATTATAAGATCAAATTTGACTCTTTTACCAAAGCTTACGCACCATGCGTACAAGTTTCAAAGTGCTACGCTTATTCATGCTAATATTGTGCATTTGACAATAACGATGATTTTTCGCCTGTTACGCTATTAAATTTGGTACAGATAAATCTTAAACCTAGAGAGGCCTAGAATAGCACACAGGTACTATTTATTACGAATACGTTTAAATGGCAACGTACCTATCAGTAGGTATACTCAGATGCAATATAGTAGAGAATATTGGCTCCGAAGAGGATCTTTATAAATTTTTCAATAGCATAAAAATAGTGACTTCGTGCATATTTTAGTATTCTATTCATTCCTTTGGGGAGGAAATGTTGAACTAGATATACATTATGATAGATCCATATATTACTTTCTAAGCAATTCGGAAAGTGGAAAGGTTGATGTTGAGTAAGAAACAGTTCTGGCTTAACTAGTATGGGGCAATTGTTTTTTGGCTACAAATAGGCATAGTAACAATATTTATAATTTCTGGGACATACAATTATATACCACTAGCTGTTCGCCTGACAGTTTAGCAGCTAAGATTAAAAGTATACTTTGTGTATTATTTTGATCATACTTTAACGTCTGAAAAGAGTTAGCAATTTCAGACGTTCAAGATGGTTGGTATCATATTTACAAAACCTACTCATCTCAGCCTTTTAAAGTTTAACTACTCTCGGACCTCTATTCACAAATAAGGACAATGGGATTCAAGTAAAAGTGGTGGACCACGCGGATCTAGTGCCTAAATTGACTTATCGAAGATATGATGAACGGTGATAACCGTACAAAAGGTTTTACGTGCCTTCCGATTCACAGAAGGCTCGATATATATTGTCATATATGCGTCAACCTATCTAAGGTCTGATCACTTATCGTTGCTTAACATCAGTAATCGTAGTCTTTGATATATAGATAGTTAGGATGTGTTCTTTGTACTATAACCATTTAATATATAATAGTGTTAAAGATTAGCTACTAAAATTCACTGTTCCTAAAACATGAGTTGTTCGTTATTAGAAATCGTGTAATTTTTCTAGTTCTCCATAAGTAGGTACACTAACATTGTGACTTGTGAGTAGGTCGTTAGCAAAAAAATACAATAACCGGAGGTTTCGACGTGTAAATCTGTCATTTTCGTGATGACCGTGTTATTCTCAATAATCTGTCAGTCACGGCCTCTGACGTTCAACTTATAACTTTGTATGAATAAACCAAATAAACAATTCATCGTTTTCCCAGAAAAGTATTTGTCAAAGAGATTTCAGCATAATTATATTCAATATATATGTCTGCCGAGACAAAACAAAGTCCTCAATATTATTTGCGTGACCCACTAGAGTTTGATTATTTTTTGAGCTAAAAAGATGACTATACATCCCGATGACCGATATGGCTTGGAGGTCAGTATATCTGCATTCACGGAATTGTAGCCTCCTCTTTAAGGTACGCAATAATATTTTAGGGTACCTCTACTGATAAAGAATTCGCATTTAGAGCCCAGAAAAGGGGCATACATGCTATGTTTAAGCTTGACAAATCTGATTCCTGTAAACCTCTTTATGAAAAAATTGCATTAATGACATTACCATGCTTATACCTTTTTGAATGTGCAGTTTTTATAAGCCTCAACAACTTAAGATATGAGCAACAACATTTTTTTCACGACTGACGCTGAAACGAGAGCGTCTCAGGAAATTATAGTTGCGCCGGGAATTGTCTCTAAGATATTTATTATTCAACTAAGGTTAAGATAAATACTTTTATAGGTAGTATAAATCTTTATCTGTGGTTTCCCACGATTAGCATTTTAAGGATAACTTTGAATAGTCATATAACCTTGCACTGTTAAATGTCACAACGAATAGAATTATTCATTCATAATAATAATAAAATAACAACATTCTTGTTAAAACAATGTATTACGTACGGCTATTTTATTAGTACGTCATTCAATGTGTAAGGAAATCAAATTGATATAGGTATATTTACATAGGCTTCTTTTTCCCACTAGTGTATTTTAGATTATATCTAAAAATAGAGCTGGTTAGGAATAAGTCTACAAATAAAAACTATCTATTATCCCACGGGAACTGGGAACTGAAAATGTGTTAATCTAGGTCATGGCCCAACGAAATCGCGAAGAAGAGACAAAACAAACACATTATCAATAAATAATGTCTCTTTTTCGAGTTCATAAAGATTATAATGAAAATAATTGAAAATCTTTCTCACAAAGTGCTTTTAGCCAGAAATTAAACAGAACTGTTGTACAGTGGTTGAACATAAATAAATACTTTTTTAATGCTTACATATGACTTTAAGCATTAAAAAAGTTATTACTAACGAAAACACCTAGGTCAAGACAAATATTAGTATTCTAACACACATTTGTCCTGTGTGGGAGTCGAACCCACGATCTCAGAAGCCGAGGGCAGGTGAACTAATCTCCGCGCCATATGTCAACTAAATTTTGATATAATATGGTTCTACCTATGTTTCTTTTAGGCTTTAAATCTTCAACTGTGTAAGAATAATTTGCAATTTAGATATACTTGAGCCCAAGTTTAAAAATAACTTGAATGGAATAATCTTGACAGGTAACCTTGCAGCAATAACACACAAGCAAAAAATCAAATACGCAGCGGAAACTTTGCTTCATTTTATTGCACAAGTAGAAAATAAAATTTCAATTTAAATACGATTAAACAAACTGTAACATAGACTCCATTTACTTACAGTACCTTGGCAGCTACCTTACCATAAAAGAAAATGGACGTCCTATCACATCACAGTCTTATAGCAAAATCATATGAAATAAGCACACTGCATATAACTATACTGCATTAAACAAAAAAAACTACCTTTTGAAACAGCAAATTAACTAGCTATAGGAATAGAGCAAACACTAATGTAGAAAAAAGTGAGCGCTCTGCTTCTAAGGCCTTGGCTTCGATTCTCACACATGAAATATTATATGTGTAAACATAAAAACATATATCTGTCCAGTATTTAGTGTTTTTCAATGTATTATCCGTGTTTATGATCCGTTGTCTATAGTTTGAAGATTGAGAGCGTTTTGTGACTTATCCAAGAACATTTATTTATATATTTTTTGTTCATGTGTATAATTGGGCTTCATAAAAAATCTCAAGCTTAAATAGTTATTTATTTGATATAGTTGTAGTTTTTGGACAGTCTATCGCGTGGTACACAATGGATATGTAATGCACCATGAGCGACAATTTCCTTCTTGAGGCGAATGTATCGAGGCCCACCATGCCATACACAAACTGTCCCAGACGATCGCCCCATATTCTAATTTACAGCGTTCAGCGTATGTACGCATTTTACAGTAGGTACTATAGCTACTAAGGAACTATTTAATTCCGAGGAGGTACTAATTATAAATCCTAATAATTTACTTGCTGTTCTATATACATTTAACATATGTGTGTGGAAGTCAAGCTTAGCATCTAATAATAATCCTAGGTCCCTAATATCGTCAACTCTTTCCAAAGGAGCGTCAAATAATCTGTAATTAGTCATTATATACAAAAGTAAAAAATTAAATATTATGGCAATAATTGTCGTTTTGAGTGAAGATGGTAATGAGAACCTTGACCTGCGGTCTGCAAAGCACAGAAAACTAACACGCACGTAATTGCAAGGTGTCAAATAACCTTTGCACCTCGGACAACGCGTTCATTGTTCTGCAATTCTGATGGTAGTTAAACAATCGTGCAATCTATGTTAAACAGAAAATTTATGGGCATTTTCTGTTTTTATTGCGAAATGTACCCAGAGTACTATTTTCCATTACCCATCATTAGCTAGCTAGATTTAACCCTTTGTTTTGTCGTGTGGTCTTAGCTCTGCAGTGCATAAGGTACGTACAAATATACATAGTACCTACAAATATACGTTGGATGTAGGTTAGAGTTCCAAGAGCCGTCTGATTTCTTTCGATATTTCCCAATGCCCGACAAACCGCTCTTTGTAATTTTCAACCTGGTTTGCTTATTGTGAAAGTGTGTTAAGATGAATAATTGATATTCCAAAGACAGCTCCTTAAAAGATCATGCGATTCTTATAGACGTATTTTTTTTAAACAAGAGCAAGGAATGAAACTTAAGTAAATTTTTTACATGTTTGTTTATTTTTTGCTGTTTGTTTAATAGATAAATATTATTTTAAATATAATGTCTTGCCCGAGGTGTCGTAGAACGCAACTAAGAAAATAGGATCACGCATAGTAATAATGTGGGCGAAGGGATAGCCACCTCTCACTATTTGACACGATTCATTTCAAGATGCATACTTACAATAATGTTCATACCAGCAGCATCGACATTTTTCATGATTCTGAGCGTGTTTTTAAAAATAAATGTTTGAAATTATTTATTCAAGGACATTAGTGGTAATTATTATGTAAATGTATGTTATTAATATTGTTTTTTTTTGATATTGTTCTTTAGTTTTTGTTTTTATTATCATTTTTTACTCTTATTGTTGACATAAATTCTATAGTGTTGTAATTAATAATAATTACCAATGTAAAATTATATGTTGATGGTGTATCTTTTATCAATAAATAAATAAATAAGATACCTCTCTGTTCTAAAAGTCAACATTCCTACAACTAGATTCCTTTAAAAAACTTACAGCTATATTTCTACCTATCCCAAATAGGATATATGAGCGTGACATTACTTATTCTTGCATACTGCCATCTCCACCTTCTTACTCTAAAGCAGGACTTCCCAACCAGGGGGGCGTGCCCCCCTGGTGGGGCGTAGAGGGATGTCAAGGGGGGCGTGAGACGTTTGTGTTTTCTGGTTTTTCTGCTCTGTTTTTAATAAAAACTAAGCAGTAAAATCGTCTGGCAAAAACTGAACCTAGGATCGACCAACTGGTACAGAGAATGCAAGCTCAAGTATCTCATTAGTATTTATCTATTTTTCTCTCATAGTACTCTTATTATAAGATCTTATAAATTACGTTTATAAAAAAAATATATCGGATTTAATTTTGTAGAAGTTACAACACAAATAAATGTTTTTGAAATAATGCGAGTTTTATTAGTCTGTAAAATTTATAGGGGGGCATGAAAATATTATTTTTAATCCGGGGAGGCTCGACGAAAATAAGGTTGGGAAACCCTGCTCTAAAGTATTGTTTGTAAATCCCTACCTTGACGTCAATAAGTCTAATGGTGAAGGCCGCAGCGTCTGGCGCCATCAACTTGAGCTGGCAGGGCGTGGCGGGGGCCGGGGGCGCGGGCCGGACTAGAGCCAGCGCCAGCGCCGCCCCCGCCCCCGCTCCTGTGCCTAACTCCACCTCCTTAGTCCGGCCGCAAAGCAGGCTGGAGCATAGCACTAGAAAAAACAAAATAATTATGAGTATAATTTTTTTAAGGACCTTATATTTATAATAGTAATTGTTTTACTAATAATCACACTAATTATTTAGTTCCAAGATAATTATCATTAACATACAATAAGTACCTTATAACCCAGACCAAAAACATATTTATTTCATGCACACAATTTTTATTTATTTTCTTTTGTCCTGTTTGGAAATCGAACCCACGACCTCAGAAGCGGAGTGCAGGTATACTGAGCTGTTGCGGGACTGTTCCAAAGGGTTACCGCGGCCTCGGTACGTAGCAGACTCAAAAGAAGGAACATGGATGGTTTTTACTTTTTAGTCAGTAGAAGTCTGACACACCCTCCCGCTCCACCCACTGCGGGGGAAGGTCATTTGATGATTTTTCATGCAAAAAAAAAACGTTTACTGAAGTTTACACCATAGCGGTTGCAAAATTTAAATGATATAATATCTTTTTTCTCTTCTTTTAAATACAGTTGTGAAAGTTGTACCTAGTTAACGCGCGTCAATAGATAACATTTGACGACTGATATTGCGCTGAAATATCAATATCAGTTCCTAGCTCCAAAGTTTCGAAACTAGTTTGATTCCCACATCCACACACGTTCATGCACACAAATCGATGTCCTCGATTTGTGTGCATGAACGTGAACATTTGTTTTGTTCCGGATATTTTCTGCGAATTATAATTATTTATGTACAGAATAAAGTATGTTAGCATGTCTATGCGTTGTCTAGAACATCTAGTACAATCTGCTTAGTTTAAAGTTATGTTATAAGTACTCGTATTACTGATGATTTGTAACAGGTAAAATTGAATATCTGTTACCATTCGCTGGTTCGTCGAAATAACTGTATTGCAATCTGTTATTTGACAATTCTATTTGTTACTAGGTCTACATAAAGCGCTGTGTGTTATTTTTTATTTTTAGCACTATATTAACATTAAAATCCCAGCAAAAAGCAATGAATATGTAATTAATTTGAATTAGAGACCGAAGTAGTTTCTGCAGCCCTAATATAGTGTTCTATGAATCCGTTTGCATACTAACTCAAGTTAAACGAACCTTTGATGATCTGAATGGGCTATAAACGATTTCCATCTGAATTTATAATTTGTAATTACGTGAATATAAAGTTTTCTTAATAGTTTACAATTAGTCCGTTAATACCACACCATATATACAACTCTAATTTAGTTCGTGTGTATAAAAATGGTTATAAACACAATAAATATCTAAATATCATGATGTTTGGGGATCCTACCAAGAACTTAGGACTTAAGAAGCCCAAGCCATCCTCCCTCACCTGCAAAATTAAATAGTGCACCTGCCGATTAACGGACGAGGCTCTGGCGAACATAAAAGTTCCCGGTAAGCGGCAATAGGCTGGCCACACATTACGTGGGACCAGCAACACAAGTGGCAAAGTGGGGGCATATAACTATGCCTCTGCCTACTCCTTCGGGGAGTTTCGGATTCACAAGCGTGAATTTATGTATGAATAAGTATTATTATAATGAATATTCTCAGACGTATCATATGTAACAAGTATATAAGCAAGGTATTGAAAAGAGTAAAAATAATCTAGTGAAAAGAAAAAAAACATAGTAGGTTATAAATAAGTATTTGTACATGCTGTTCTGAAACAATAATGATTTGTGTTTTAAGATTTAGATGATATGCTTAATCAGTATTTTTTAATACACAATAAGGATTTTTTAAATCATCAGTTTATTACAATCTAATAAATAATCATAGTTTCAATCTTTTAAAGTTTACTGTAAAAGTACGTCGCCTTATTTCGAAGTCTGGTCTTAATTGGAATGTCCTAATTATACATATTTATACATGTATGTATATTACATAAAAAAATAACTTTTAATCATTAAATAATAATAATAATAATAATTTTCGAAGAAAAATGTCCTACTTAACTACTTATACATAACTACACAGTACTAAGTACGTATTGCCATTGCCACCTTTGTTTCAGTACAAACGGCCGTAATATACATTCGGCATGATCTGAATGAAAAATTAATGAATGGGATGTGTGATGGCATTGTTTTATGGAACAATAATGTATGTACAGATGTTTCTTACGAGATCGTCACGCGTAATGAAATAACTTTGTTTGCTAATATTGACCTGATAATGTTATTCAGTTACCCACGAAACTGAATTTCAAATGAGCCTAAATAGGCCGAGCTTAAACGTTTTTTTATACCAAAATGTGGCAATCAAGCTTGCGAGACATTTGATAAGAAATTAGTTAGTGTCGACCATTTAAAAACTGTTTACGCCCCTTTTGAAGCGCCGCATACTGTAACGCATTCTCTTGGGATACCACGCAATCCCTGGCTCATACGACAACCCAAAGGTACGCAACAGATTTTTTGAGAAAGTTTTACGAAGGTAACGTTTTAGACCTGTCGTTTCTAAGATGTAATGATGACGAGCGGTGCGATAACAGAAAGACGCCGCGGGCATTATCTCAATAAGTACCTTATAACATTCTTTAAAAACATTTAACATCTGAAAACTATGTGGTGTGTTTTGAAGGCGTCCTTTCTTTAATTTTCTCTCATAAATTTTCAATTCTAATTCGATTAACCAAACTATTTTTTGTGTACATATTTTCAGGCCTGGGACAAGGCACTGCTCCACAAAACAGGACGAAATCACTAACGAGTTATATGGTTTTTAGTTACATGTTTTTGTTGAAATTGCAATAACCTATTTTACTTAACCTTACCGCTCCTTATTTTTAAAATTATGTAAGTTAAAAGTTTATAAAGCTCATGTTAAGATTTTTAAGCAAAATGAAAGGCCAGACCCCAATGAAATAGGTACTTGTAAAAATTAATGAAGCTGTTGCCAAGTTTCTTAACTTTTGTAAATACTAAGGCCAACCAGATGTACTGGTTGTTCAAGAATTGCGCACAAACGCCACAAAGGTACAGTTATCTACTTCAATTTACGCAAATCGCCTACCAAGCAATCCGAATGAACGTACGGTTCTCTGCTTATTTTGTTATTTATCTGAATACTTACTAACATCAATCTAATACAACATTTCGCTACTAATTTATACGAGGAACTAGGTATATTAATAATTTTCTAGTAATCTTCAATTATAATTGAAGAAGTAGTGGAGAATATAATCCATGTTGCACTTTGTAATCTCTTAATTCTTTTGAGATATATTTCTTTCAGGACCATTGAAATCCCACATTTGGGCCACTTGACATCTTTTACACTAACCATCGATTCGTTAATATTGATACATATGCTCTGCTCTGGTACAAACCAAGGAATGGTTGTGAAACTGACAGCTATCGTCATAGATTGTAAGTCACAATATAAATAAAGCACCTGGTCATACATCACCACCCGGATCCAGTGCGCAAACACAGACAGGCGGCCTGCCGTTGAAATATCTAAAGTCGCACATTATGGCCTCTTGCTTGATTTCACTACTACGACTTATATAGATAACTAAGACCTAAGGCTTCACGTGCCTTTCAAGGACTAACATATACTGGCGGGTGCGCACAATAGTTTTGTTCAGAAATTGGTATATCTCCTGTATAAAGGCGTGTAGACGTACTTAGAACGTCTTATGATAAGTGTTTTAATTAATAGGAATATTTTTTCTGATAACGTATTAAGAGAAGCAATCAGTGGTCCTGTGGGCAAACCGCCATAGGTTTAGGAAGTATTCGACGTCCATTTGAGCTTTTGTCAAGCAAGACCAAAATAAACTCAACATAATAATTCCGACTTTGATCTCAATCTGTTAAATTGAACTCTCAATAAGTACACAGTTCTTTCAATCTGTTCCATTGAATCCTCAATCAGAGCGCTCATTGTACGATCTTGATTCAATGCTAGTACAATATTACAGCGACATCTGACACTTTAGTCCTGACTTGTAAACTGCATGTTTCCAGAACGTATCATGGTCCGTTCTCGAAGCTTATAGTTTAAAAGAACTGTATTCACACCGTTATACCCATCCCTTTATCTCGATAATGATATACCTTGAAAGTTAAATAAATAGGTATTACGAAATTTAGTTTTTCGTTGAATTATAGTATGCCCTCAGTTTTTCTTCATCGTAATCTTATTCTATATGGAAAATTATATAAAGCCCATTATCGTATAACTCCTGAACTCAGGTGTGTCGTGTCACACTCCATCACGCGGAACCAGTGCAGATATTGAAGCATTCTGGGGCCTGTTACTTGGCTTAAAGAGTACCACATATATTGATGAGCAACGACTTACAGTATAGCACGGACGCACTCGTTATTAAATGCCAGACAAACGGGTGACCGATGGGTGACCATCCAAGGACAGTTCCTGACCACCTAGTACCGCAGAACTACGAGCATTGTTCGTAACAAAGATAAATTAATTCCACAAAATTTGAATGGGTATGCATGTATGTTACTGTTACCGTTTTGAACGACATATCTTTTAACTAACACAAAAACACCCCATTCTTACTGAAACAACTAGGTTTCATAACTGACTTTCGTTGACCTTTAACTTTTTTACGCTAGCTAATATTATATTATTAAACCCAAAACCACGACACAATAACACAAGCGGTTTATATTTAGCATCGCATCTTTGGTCTGTCGACGTTCATTCAGACGTGCTGGCATGCGTCTGCGCATTGTTCGCATCTTTAATGAGTTTGACTGGAGTTTAATACGCAGTGATTTAAGCAAAAACGTTTGTTTGTCTAGAGATTTTCAATCATTTATAAATTTATTAGAGATTTGAAAAAAATATTTAAATAAGATCTTTTTTTCAAAAACAAAGAAAATATTCTCGGCAATATTGACGACATTCGTTCAGTCATTCGACAGTCGTTATTAGGAAGTCAGAGCCTTATAATATTATGACAACTGGTTTAACCATCGAATGATATTTCCCTCTGGGTTGTGGAGGTCAGATGGCAGTCGCTCCATGTAATAACTGAAGTTCAGCCAAAATCTAGTTAGATCCAGTGAGCAAACCCTGGGCATAAGTCTGGGTCAACCGGGATAATGCTAGCATATGAAGATGACAGATATAATAATAATTCCTTGGACATTTCACACAGCGACCTCAAACCTTGAGATAAGCAAAGCTGCAACAAAATAACGAAAAAACACCAACATCCACTCAATTGTAGCAATCTAATCAATATGCCAAGAAGAGAAACCTGCATTCGAATTTAAAAGCAGTGATGAACTATTCGAGCATTCAATTATTACTTTCTTTATATTAGTAAATTAATGTGAAATCATCAACATTTACTTGTAATGTTCTTATTAAACGCACTCTACAAATTTTAAATCAGAATGGACCTATTCATAGTTGCGTTAAGTGCCTACAATCGACTGTATTCAAAATGTATTGAAAGAAATCCCAGTGAAAAGAAGCTAAGTAACTGCTTCGCGTAACCGTAGGAGTTTCCACCTTTCAACCTCAAATCACGACGCCATCAGATTATATCAGCTGTTTTTACTCGTCTCGTTACCCGGGTCAATGGCCTGCGACTCGCCGACCGAGCTGTCAAACTTTCCAATGTGTTAGGTAACACCATAAGTAGTCCTAAAGTACTTCATTGATTAGTTTAATCTACGCAGCAAAAGTCTCTTTAAAAATAGGGTTCATTGTTGCCTGAGGTTGTCTTAACAACATTTTTTTATTATCTAATTGGGTACCCATTATTATGTGTTCTTGTCATTTTAAAGAACTTTACTGATCTTTATTTAGTGTAAAATTATAAATTATGAAATAGGGATCCGATTTTCCACTCAGACTGGTTGCATTTTTTATCGTTTTGCTTTCTACGTTTTGACGATATAACTGGATTTAATGCTATGTGTACATCAAAACATCTGCCAATTATAACAGTTCTTATGCTCTTAATATATGACCTATCATTTAGAACCAGGAAAAATAATTCGCGAAATGTGGGCGAACAATATGCCTCTTACTACGCCTTCATATATATGCCATAAGCCTATAATGCCTGGGCAAAGTCTAAAAAAAATAAAGTATGATCTTCGTACTTTTTTTATAAACCAATAACCAACATAATTAATTTATTATTAGGTGAGAAGTCGTATAATGTAATAAAGAATGTATCGAAATATGAAGGTTAAACAAATTAAACTAATGTTTGTGTTTAATGGTTAATGTACTGCCACAATGAACAAGTATACGATGTGTCAAGAGAACTCGCTCATGGCTTCACACGTGCTTAGCTTTCGTAATTGACAATAAAATTAACTGCAATATATATTAGTTTTACCCAAGTTGAACAAACCTTTACTTATGTAATCTAGATTCCTACCTGGATCGATAAATAAAAAGTTAAACCACTGGGTTTAGAAGCATAAGGTCAAAAGTGCCACAAATTGTAAAAAAAAAGAACTTCTAAAAGCGTACATTCGCAAATTCTATTTAAATAAAATAATTTTAAACGCCAACCCAAAGTAAACATCTATATGCACATTTGTCATTTTGCGCTTTTTACTATGTGCGCCTAAGTCAAACCACTGCTATCCACGGAGCATATAAACACCTATTATTTCCTGTCTCACGGCAGTCCGCTGAGTAACATCTTTTATTGAATTATGCTATGTAAATAAATAAATGAATAAATAAATAAATATTTCTGACACTTACACCAATTATTTAGTCCCAAGATAAGTATCATTAAGAACTTGTGTTATGGATACTAAATAACGGATAAACATACTTAAATACTTTTTTTTTGTAAATACATACTTCATATATATAGGAAAACACCCAAGCAAGTTCAGTCTCCAACAAGACCTCTTTCAAAGAACGAAATCGGTCTAACTGTTGAAAAAAAAAGTTGCTAGAGACAAATTTACAAAAAAACGCTGATAAGTAAAAAAGAGGCCTATGGTCATAAGATCTAAGGAGGTCCACTGCTGAATATAGGTTCTTTCCATATACTTCTGGTGTGACCGATACAAAGAGTCCGGCTCAAAACCGTTTAAATATAATGTATGGCGCCATATGCGTAAAGCTAACCAACCACACAGTAATTAATGCCAACAACTCAATTAAACTCATACGAATATAACTCGTTTTACTATTATAAATCTCGACGCTGATGGTAATTTAATTACTTATGAGTAGACTACAGATAGTCTCAGTAAGTTTACTAGACATGAAGATATAAGTCTAATAATCTGTGAAATGCATATTATTTCATTGGATTAGAATTTACTTCGACTAAATATATTGCATATAGCCATCACAAGCTAATTTAAACAGAGGTTTTGCTACTTTTAACCCGACTTTAAAAAGGGAGGATATCTTTGTGTCTTTTTTTCTTGTATGTTCACCAATATCTTCGTCATTTGTAGAGCTATTTGCAAAATCCTTTGCTGTTAACAAATCGTTGAAAATCGCATTGCTACGTAGCAAACATTTCAATAAAAAACAATTTACAAAAAGCTTATTTTTATAAATTCAAATTCATATTCATTTATTCAATTTTGGCTCAATAGTATAGTCTCAGATATCCCTATCATTTGCAAAGTTTTTTTTTGTTGTTGAAAAGATCATTATCTATTCCAAATAAACTCAGTTCTTTAAAAAGGCACTGGTTCTAATAAGTTTAAAATAAAATATATTATATATTATATGTTGATTATTTATAATATGCCCGAGCAGATGGTGATAGCGTTTTATAAAATGTCGCTTTTTATACATCAATTCTCAGTATATTTAACCATGGACTTATAGGACAAGTTATTATTTAGGTAATATTATATGAATTAAGAAAACAAATATCATGAACTTAAAATACTAGTTGATTTTCCACAAATTTATTAGGCATGTCATATAATGTGACCAAATTACCATCGGGCAAAGAAATACTAAGTAAGTTGGATATCAGTTTTGCAATAATGTTTATTAGCAGTCTGCAAACATATTTAACACCTAAATAGTAATTTACAGTTTAAACAGAATAGGAAACTCTTGAAATGACTTAAAAGTACTGAAATATTCATTTGAAGTACAAAATTTCGTTAACACACTCTATTTGAAATTAAAAGACCTTATGTCAAAAAGCTATCTGTCCAATGCGATTCTATGTTTGACTAAATTAGTGTAAGAGAAAAAAAATATACAGGTTAAATATTATACGTATGATATAACTTTTTTCAACATTCAAGAAGATTGGGATCATAAATCCCACTGTAAATTTTATAAAACATATGACAATGCTACTGAAATGGCGGCAGTCAGGTCTTATTTCCGCTTTCCAATAAATATTGGTGTGTATGTTAAAGAAGTATCTATGTTTCTTTCTTCTCTTGCAACCCATAGCACAAAGTTTAAGGAGAGATGCCCTAGAATATTTTTACATTTATTATTTTCTACTTCTTTTTAAGTATATTAGTATATGCCGTGTGGCGCCGGCCTAGAATAGCGTCACCCCCTCTCATCTCATGGGGAGTCGTAAGAGTCGACGAAGAGAAATAGGACCGGATGATGGGCAGCAGCGCCATCCTGCGTACTGGCTGGAACTGCGATCACCAACCCGCCTGCCCAGCGTGGTGATTACGGGCAAATACCCCTAATAGAATGGTACATACACACAAACGGCCCCCAGTCCCCGGCGGCCCCGCTATTCCAGATTACGGTAGCGGTCTTGGTAACGGCGGGGCAGGGGGTGCAAAGAATCACCGGCAGAGATCCGGCTACCATCCTAAACGACTTCTGCACCTGGCAACCTACAACACACGCACACTGAGGACTGATGAGAAGATTGACGAGCTGGAAGAGGAAATAGAGCAGTTGCACTGGGACATTATCGGGTTATCTGAAGTCCGAAGACAGGGGGAGGATACGGTAATCCTCAAGTCCGGCAATCTGCTCTACCACCGGGAAGGCGACCACCTGTCCCAAGGTGGTGTCGGTTTTATAGTCCGGAAGTCCATCCGTAACAACATCGTGTCTATAAAGAGTGTGTCGACTAGGGTAGCGTACCTAATACTCAGAATCACCAAACGGTATTCGCTGAAGGTAATTCAGGTCTACGCACCGACCTCGACACACCCTGATGAGGACGTAGAGTTATTGTATGACGACATTTCTGCCGCCATACATACCTCACCAACTCACTACACGGTTGTTATGGGGGATTTCAACGCAAGGCTAGGCCAGCGAAGTGGTGACGAGCAGAAAGTGGGGCAATTTGGAGTAGGGCGAAGGAACCAAAGGGGCCAGCGGCTAGCGGATTTCATGGAGAAGGAGGGACTTTTTATGATGAACTCCTTCTTCAAGAAACCTCCGCAGAGAAAATGGACCTGGATGAGCCCTGATGGTTTCACGAGGAATGAGATAGACTTTATCATGACCACTAGGCGGCAAATATTCAATGATGTCTCTGTAATCGCTAGGGTGAAAACCGGCAGCGATCACCGAATTGTAAGAGGCACATTGAATACAAATGTCAAGCTTGAAAGGTCCCGCCTGATGAAGTCTACGCTCCGACCCTCAGTTGCCCATATTCAAAACCCCGAGTACTTTCAGATCGAGCTTCAAAATCGCTTCGCAGGTCTAGAGGACTGCGTGTCCGTCGACGACTTAAGTAGCGGGCTAGTTGAGACTGTCCACGCGGTGGGGTCCAAATTTTACAAGACCAGACCCCGAAATAAAACCCAAAAATTATCGACTGAGACTCTTGATCTCATGGAAGCACGACGACATATGCGATTGCAGTCTTCAGCAGATGCATTCTCTTACCGGCGTATCAATAGACGGATCACGAAATCCTTGCGACTTGATATTCGCAGATTCAGTACTACGTGTATTGAAAATGCAATAGAGAGGAACAAGGGTTCGAAAGTGTTCGCACGAGATCTGTCTATTGGCCAGAGTCAGTTAACGCAGCTGAAGACCAACAAGGGCAATCTAGTCACGTCGAAACCTGAGATCATGAGGGAAATCGAAGGGTTTTATGGGCAGTTATATACTAGTACGCAGGATCCCGCTACTTGTTTGGCTAAAGATCCTAGAGCCAAACTAACCAGGCACTACACCGAAGACATCCCGGACGTCAGCCTATACGAGATTAGGATGGCCCTGAAACAACTAAAAAACAACAAGGCACCGGGTGAAGACGGGATGACAGCAGAGCTTCTGAGAGCGGGTGGTACACCGGTACTAAAGGTACTTCAGAGGCTCTTTAACACCGTCATCCTCGAGGGACGTACGCCACAGGCGTGGGCCAGTGGCGTGGTTGTACTTTTCTTCAAAAAAGGTGACAAATCTCTTTTGAAGAATTATAGGCCAATCACGCTACTGAGCCACGTCTATAAGTTGTTTTCACGGGTCATCACGAACCGTCTCGGTCATAGGTTTGACGACTTCCAACCTCCCGAACAAGCCGGTTTCCGAAAAGGCTTTTCAACCATGGACCACATACATACGCTGCGGCAGGTTATACAGAAGACCGAGGAGTATAACCAGCCACTTTGCTTAGCGTTTGTGGACTATGAAAAGGCCTTCGATTCGATCGAGACTTGGGCAGTGTTTCAGTCCCTGCAGCGATGCCGCATTGACCATCGGTATATTGAAGTGCTGAGAAGTTTATACAAAAACGCCACCATGTCCGTACGCGTACTAGACCAGCACACGAATCCTATCCTCCTGCGGAAGGGTGTGAGACAGGGAGATGTCATATCTCCGAAACTGTTCACTGCTGCCCTGGAGGATGTTTTCAAAATGCTGGACTGGGGAAACTACGGCATCAACATAAATGGCGAGTATATGTCTCACCTTCGATTTGCCGACGATATAGTGGTCATAGCGGAGTCGCTTGTGGATCTGGGCACAATGCTCGAAGACCTCGACAGAGCTTCCCAAAGGGTAGGTCTCAAAATGAACATGGACAAGACGAAAATTATGTCGAATGTCCATGTTAAGCCTACCCCAATAATTATTGGAGGCTCGGCTCTCGAAGTTGTCGACGAATATGTATACCTGGGACAAAAAGTCCAAATGGGTAGGTCCAACTTCGAGAAAGAGGTCAATCGTCGAATCCAGCTCGGTTGGGCTGCGTTCGGGAAACTGCGCTATATCTTCTCGTCAAAAATACCTCAGTGTCTTAAGACAAAAGTCTTTAACCAGTGTGTGTTGCCAGTGATGACGTACGGTACTGAGACTTGGTGCCTGACTATGGGCCTCATTAGAAAGCTCAAAGTCGCTCAGCGTGCAATGGAGAGAGCTATGCTCGGAGTGTCCCTACGTGATCGAATCAGAAATGAGGAAATCCGTAGGAGGACTGGAGTGACCGACATAGCGAGGCGAGTTTGCAGGCTGAAGTGGCAATGGGCGGGGCACATAGCTCGAAGAACCGACGACCGATGGGGCGTCAAGGTTCTGCAATGGCGACCGCGAACCGGTAAACGTAGTAGAGGACGGCCTCCCACGCGATGGACCGATGATCTGGTCAAGGCGGCGGGAAGCCGATGGATGCAGGCGACTCAGGATCGCTCAATGTGGAAATCTATTGGGGAGGCCTATGTTCAGCAGTGGACGCCAGATGGCTGAGATGAGAAGTATATTAGTATTTTATGATATTAGGACTAGTACTTGAATTACCTACGAGTTTCAAGTGCAACATTTCCTTAATTGTTAATTTCCGTACATTTATGACACGATTAAATATTAATAAGTTAATAATTCAATGTCAAATAAGTATACTCGTATTATGAAGTTTCCAAATGAAGTTGTCTATATAGAGTTGAAGATATGGGTCAGACAATCGCTGGCCTCACTGACGTCAGCTAGCAATTAAGCTTTTCCAGTAATTAGCTAGGTATCAGTCGCGACACGACATTGTAGTAAACTGTAACATTGACTTACTAAGTGCTTCATTTATTTACGTCATTTGATAAAGAACGGAGGCCCTTGCTCAGTATACAACCACTAACAACTTTTATAAAAACTGAACTGGCCAACAACTTTTCTCAGAAATAGTCACAATATGACTGAGGCTTATCATCTATCTTATCTCTATTACTCTTATCATCTTTCTTTGTTATATATAGTAGCTAAAGAAAAAACCCAGTCTATAGCCATAAATTTCATTGACTGAAATCATCGACTAGCAAAAAGATAAAAACAAAATTAGATAACCATTATAAAAAATATATTAATGATAATTAAGCAAAACCACTAACATTTAAATCTATTACATCATTATCGTTAGTGACCCTAACTACGTCCGGAACTGCTATTACTGTGCTTAACATAGTAGGACAAATGAACGGTTGTCCTAGAAGCCCAGAACATATGCAGTTCCAGATAAGAACCGTGGCCTGGGAATATAAACGTGCTACATACCTAGTTGGGAAGCTTGGATTGTTCTTTGGAAGAAACGGTTAATAAATTATTGTTAGAGAGCTACTCTACTGAGAATAAACTTAACAGATAGTTTGCGACAAAAAGTAGTTAAAAACGGTTTTTTTATTGCCATGAGTCTCATTTGTTTAACAGTGATTGGAGAAATGGTGTTTATTTAATGATCTGACATGAAATGAGCATGTATCTGACAGATGTTACTACTATAATCATAGGTGCAAATTAAGTAATCAAGTATGTTTTTATAAGTATGACATCTAATCTTAGTATATCGTCTGTCGTATGCGTCGACTATACGTTCATAACAGTTTTTCAAAAAATTTTCAATTATAAAAAAGCTTTTTTTTAATTGTAAAAGTAAAAAAAATGTAAAAGACACACTTAACCAAACCATAACCAAATTGTTTTGACCACAAGGCATCAAAAATACCTAAATTTGTAAAGTGCAGTCTTTAGTTGGGCATTTGCAGCAAATGTAGATTGAATCGTTTTTCACTATCTTAAAGTAGTTTTCCGTTCGCAAGATTGAAGAACAACCTTCCGTGTTATTTAATTTTAATAGGCGCCATTGACCCTGAAATTCAGGTGTCAATTGGTCCAGACAAAATCGAGCAGGCGTCAAGGGAGGTCAATTTGCTATGGGGTCATCTCTATAACTGGTGAAATGATCGAAGTAAACAAGTCTGCAAATGTGTGCGTGATAACTGTTCATTATCAATTGTTTATGAAACTGGTCATTAAACCATTGCTTCCCATAAAAACGGTGTAAGTAAGTTTATAACTTGTTTAAAGCTTCATCATTCTATAAAAACAAAAACTTAGTATTATTAAACGATTAATGCAATATATTCTTGTACTAGCAATTCCCACTATAATATATTTTCTTATAGTTATTATCCACAGCAATTAGCTGTTACCGGATGTGACTTACAATATCTTCATCCTTCTGCCCTACTCTTAGTTCAATTTCTACTTAGGTCGTCCCCGACCTGCTTTTATGTTATTCATTAGGAACTCTTCTTGTTACATGACCTTCGTCTTTTCCTATAACATACATGCTCATAACATGACATTCGGTTTTCTTACATTTTTAATCACTGGTGCTTACATAACTCATTCCGTATTTTTTATACGCGTTAGAACATTTTTGGCTGCTACGATCACGTGGAATGGAACGCATTGAAGAATCACGTATAACTGAGACTACCAATAAAGCTGAATTTACTAAGATGTAAGAATCAGCATCGTTCTTAAACTCCGATCAACAATGTAATTTCTTTAGTAGTTTTTACTTTAAATTGAACTAAAATATTGTTTTATGAACCCAAACAAGCGGAGGGGCGAGCCAGCTCGCGAGCTAAGGAACAGGTGGTTTTGACGTGGGCGAAAACCATCTGCGACAATAAGGTCGCGTGGGACCGCCGCCGGAGCCCTGCTTCGCCGGGGCTGCGACAGAAGCCACGAATGCTGCACGATTTCTTCCAGGCAACCTTAGGATGCAGAGTGATTAGAATCAAAAGAAAACCGGGGGTGTAAAAAAGAATAAAAAATACATTATTATATTTTAAATAACAAACACAAATAAATACTATTACTTAAATAACATAAAATTCTTTTATGTCTTTTAAATATTATAAATTGTGATATTTTTAGAAAAATAAATTAAGTTATATTATATTTATGGATTTCGGTTTTCGGGCCAGTGATATTATGAGACATTAAGTTAGGGCTATCACTATTCGGACACATGATGATTGTGTCACATAACATTACAACACGTTAGAATATGGATAATTATTTTTTTGACAAAATAGCGAACCACCGCAAACAAATATATCTCCAAATTTATTTAAATTCTCTTTATATGGATATCCTCAATTTGCGGCAGTGTTAATGGACAAACACAGACACCAAACACAAGAAAAAGGATGATTGCGTCATATTTTCCATTGTCGAGAATCGAGTATCGTCATATCAAGACGTTACGACACACTTTCTACGAAATCATTTTAAATTTTTAGAGGTATCTCAAAACACAGCGAAGTGTATAGACTAGTATATTTAAAGCCTCAAGTGTGATATAATATACCTATTAAAAAAAATACGTGTGGTACTTTTCTTCAGACTTTTTCCATTAGGTTGGTAGTAATAAAGTTCGAATACGAGTAAAGGGGCAGTGACATACCGAAAGATAAAGACGTAGTTGATTCTATTCGAGTTATTTGACTCAGACAAAGAACAGATTCAGTATCAATCTCAGTATCCTTGAAGGTTATTAGGACGATTAACAAGATTAACATTCGCAAAAAAAAAAACTGAATCAATATTACATTCTAGTAATAAGTTACAATATATTAGGTCGGGGAAAAAGTCTTTTCGCATAACGTAGGTATAAACTTATTATAAAATTTTTTTGACTGTACTATTTGTGTCTGGCTGGTTTTGGTAACATTAAAAAGGTTCCATTATAAAGAAAAGAAAAAAATAAAAAAAAGTTGTTTCCCGCTATTTTTCATTTGTTTTTCTCTCCGTAAAAATGAGTGAATCTAATGAAGAAATTCGATACATTTTAAAATTTTATTATAAAAAAGGCAAAAATGCAACTCAAGCAGTGAAAAAAATTTGTGATGTTTATGGACCTGATGCAGTGTCAGTAAGAGTAGCACAAATTTGGTTCAAACGTTTTCAGTCTGGAAATTTTGATGTTAAAGATGCATCTCGCTCTGGTCGCCCTGTTACGAATAAAATGGACGCCATTTTTGAAAGAGTGGAGCAAGATCGGCATATTAGTAGTTACGATGTAGCTGAAGAACTGGGAATTGACCACAAAACAGTTTTGACCCATTTGAAGAAAGCTGGTTATACAAAAAAGCTCGATATTTGGGTGCCACACGAGCTCACTCAAAGAAACTTAATGAACCGTGTACTCATTTGCGATTCATTATTGAGACGTAATGAAACCGAGCCGTTTTTGAAGAGATTGATAACTGGCGATGAAAAGTGGATCACGTACGACAAGAACGTGCGAAAAAGGTCGTGGTCGAAAGTTGGCCAGGCTTCACAGACTGTGGCCAAACCTGGCCTAACACGAAATAAGGTGTGCTGTGTATATGGTGGGATTGGAAGGGCATTGTTTATTATGAGCTTTTACCGCCCGGCAAAACCATCGATTCTGATCTTTACTGCCAGCAACTGATGAGATTAAAGGAAGCAGTCGAGAGAAAACGGCCGGAATTGATCAACAGGAAGAGTGTGGTCTTTCATCACGATAACGCTAGACCACACACATCTTTAGCCACTCAGCAAAAATTAAGAGAGTTCGACTGGGAGGTCCTAGTGCATCCACCATATAGCCCTGACCTTGCGCCTTCAGATTTTCACCTGTTTCGGTCTCTGCAGAATTCTTTAGGTTCTGTAAGGTTGACCTCAAGAGAGGACTGCCAAAACTATTTGTCCCGTTTTTTTGATCAGAAGTCCCAAAGTTTCTACAGTAACGGGATAATGTCTCTGCCCACAAAATGGCAGAAAGTTATTCAACAAAACGGTACATATATATTGTAAATAAATGTAAATAAACTTTGAAAAAAATGTCTTGACTTTTCATACAAAAATACGAAAAGACTTTTTCCCCAACCTATTATATAGCTACCATAATATTTATCTCGATTGCCAGTTGAATGGTTATGGAGGCAATTGGCAAGACGGCAACAAAAACTCGTCATTAGACTCTCGGTTCGAGTCGGAGATTGCTCTGCTTGTGGGCGTAACATTTGGCAACACCAAGTTCAAGGCTTTTTGGTGTTACCAGTTATCTTAAAAATACATAATACGTCGACATTTGTATTTGTTGCAAGTCTTCGTATTGACAATACAAAAATCTACTAATATTTTGTAACAGACGTTACTCATATTACGTTTCGTCTATCTTCTGGCATTGATGAACTGTAGATTTTAATTTAGTATAAAGAAGTTATTTATGTCATAATTTAATACTTTAATTTTGCGCCACGGGGCGCCCACGTGTTATTTAATATTTATATTCACAAAAATAACCGATAAAACAAAAAAATATTCAAGTGATTTGTACTTTTAAATGTCTAAGGACTTTGCCCGACATTAAAGCATTTATTCTTATTACACAGATTTTAGTCTTATTTCTTATGAATTGGGAGATAAATAAGCCCGCTAGAGGTGATATAGCAACGTAGAAATATAATCTGTACGTGACTGAACCGGTTTGTTTAATTTGCAAAATCCAACGATAACAAAACCAGTCTTATTGTCTGATGATTTCCAATAAAGGAATTTAAACTGTTTGACCTTCTCAGCGTAATTTTTAACATCGATAAAAAAGACGATGATATTTTGCACTTTAAAACTTTTACAGTTTTGCCAGTTAATTAGCAAACTTACCTATAATAAGGTCTCAATTACACTTTTCTGCATTTAACTAATTGATCTTAAGGACAATTTAAATTTCATTTGCTTGCATTCCAAAATGTAACACAGATTGTAAGTATTATCATTTTATACACTTTTGTGGACCCTATCGGACACATCAATTTAAAGAGAGGAGGACATAGTTTGGGGGCGACGCACACTACCACGTAAGAGCAGTCTACAACCTGATCAAATGTGTAATGCCAAATCCCATTACAATTTTATTTTATAGCCCACACAAAAGATCTAGTTCTGAATTAGTAGTGTAAATGATTTATTGATTCAGGCGTTACTTTGCGATAATCCATCTCTTGCTTATGGTAAATGACCTGAAAGACAAATCGACTAATTTGAATAATCTACTATCTTAATCGAAACTCTTATAGGTCGATTATATTATTTCAAAACTTCTTAACGCTACTGACCCGACGACACCATGTGTGTGTTGCCAGTAACGACTTATGGAAGTAAAAAGTGATCATAGTCAAAGACTGCTCCAGGCTGCCCAACGTTAGCACGTGCATCTTCTTTGCAGATGTGAGATATGCCAATTGTTTCCTTGCAGAATCGAATCTTAAATCAGTGATTCCACAGGCAAATTAAACTAGTTGACTTAGCTCGCAATATTGTACAGGTGACGTGGCAGTGGGCGGAGCACACAGTGAGAGGAACTGATAATCATTGAGGCGTAAAGGATTTTCAATGGCGACCACGTACTGGCCAACGCAGCGTAGGCTGCCTTCTCACAATGTGGACCTTTATGGACTTTGTAAATGTTACGGAAAAACGAAGATCCGTGTTTATAAAGAAAAATGGAAGAAGTCCATTTCCAGTAGTAACCGTCGTAAGGCTATAAAATAATTATAATGATGATCCGCAACGCAAAGATTTTATATTCTGTGACCCAAAAGCTATCAACGTTTTAATAAGCTTTGCAGGAGTATTTAGTAAAGCGTCCACAACGGTCTACATCATTAACGGTACGGTTAATATTTACATTTACCTCAAATTAAGTGCTCATATACGAATGAAGCCTTTGAAGTTACAGCCCCAACTGTAAATATACTAGATAAACTAAAGCTCATACTTTTTACTGTCGGAACACATAAAGTCATTAAGGCAATATATTAAAGCCAGTCGGACAAGTACTCCCAATAACCCGCCCCCTTAAACACACATTATTTTTTTATTATTGTGACTTTTTATATAAATTATCATTTATGCCTGATAATATCCTGCATCATGGTGAGCTGTCAGTGCAGTTAAATTTTAATTTATGTCCAATTTCTTCTAAAATAAACGTGAGAAGATATGAACAGCCAACAGTTGACAATATAGTCAGTCTATGATAAATTAATATATTGCACTTGATTGATATTTAAAAGCACAAAATTGTTTTCACAATTTTGAATGTTAATGAGTTTGGAGATATAATGATATCTAAGGTTAAAAAAACATCTTGTAGACATAATCGTACAACACTGATTGACAATGGAGATTACAAATAGTAATTCATATTTGGTTTACAACATATTGAAGATTTTTCAAAGTGCTATTATTTACAGAATTTCACTAATTTCAGTTAGTAATTTTTATGAATTATTGCTAAAAATAGCAAAATAGCACGTAACTGATGCCGTAATTCTTAATTTATTTTGAGCAAATCGCTTTACGGTTGTAGAGTTGTTCCGAACGCGATTGTGATAGATTACAATAAAAGTGCCATCATCGTCATGACCCACCAAAGGAAGACCACTGCTGAACATAGGCCTTTCCCAAAAATTTCCAGCGTGACCTATTTTAGGCAGCCTAGATGCATCGTGATCTTGCGACAACAATCCTGAATACAAGTGCATTATTTCTTTACCAATTTTTTTTTTGCGTGCGTATAGTATGAGCGGAGATAGAAAGAGTGGTGTAGTACTATTGTCGACACTGCACTATTTTTAACTCTCACTAGTGACGTCTGATCTATTTTGTTTGTTTACGTGTGCACGCTTCGCTTGCTATTGGCATGGCGACAAATGTTTCGGATGCTAACGACTTTATGTAAAATCACAACTACACAAATTATAGTGTAATTTATCTATTTAGTTGAGCAATATGTGGATTGCTGCAATTGCCGTTATATAGTTTAGTGAAATATTAATAAATAACAGTCTGCCTGTTTGAAATTATTTATCAATGATTTGTTTTGACATAATGATGAAAAAATACATGTCGTCTAATATAAATATATAAAATATGTTGATGTTCTAAAGTAAAGTAAAGTAAAAAATATATTTATTACATAAACTATTCAAATATTCAAATCCATAATAAAACGCGACACAACTAATAAAAAGGTTGCTGGGTGGTTGCTATTGCTAAAATGAGAAAAGCTTGCAGAAAAGTACAAACTATATCAATATGAAAAGAAAAAATACGTGTAAATGTTATCACATAAGATTGAATATGATTCATAAGCAGACAAAATATTAAACATGATGTAAATGGAAAAAAATGTCTGGATTCATAATATATTCAAATTGGGACTTAGACGAGTATTCATGTGCCACGTGTTACCCTAATAATCAATGTATGTTTGTTCCTAATTTGCATATCATATTAATTTGATGTTTTTCTTAACTTAAATTGTTAGCTATTCCTTTGTGTTGCATTTAAAGACTCCGCACTTTTATTTTTGCATAGCCACGATTATTTTACATAGCTCTAAGTAACTTACATATTGGCCTTCTAAATTTAAACCCTCTCTTAGATATTTCATTCCAGTCATAATCATTATTATTTCTGCAGTTTATTTTTGATACATATTGTATTCTATGCAGGTACTATTCTATCCAAGTCTGTTACACAATAGATAAGCGTAGTCGTTCTAAGGTTTCTTTGCAGGTATTTTAAATTAGCCAATAAGGTGCTTAGTTAATAACTTATTGCAACAAATGTTGGTACTTAGGTGTGTAGGAATAATGCTCCTGCCTGACTGCTTCTTGCTTATAATTCTGTTGTAGTTTATATTAGGTCCATTTTCAATAGAATAATCAAACATGAGTGAGCTCCTTTTAAAACGTTACAAAACTTACCTGTAGGGAATGTATGAAAACTTAGAAGACAAATCACTAGAAATCCTGCTAACATTTTGTTAACAATACTAATTTGCACACACTCAATTTACACATAAAATTCAAAATTGTTTGCATTGTACAGTCGTTTGTAGAAATATTATTTTTGCAAACTTCACGGTCGCCAGGCACATCACTAAAAAATATTTAATAATCTTTTATTTTGTTCGAAATAAGAATGTCGTTTTTGAAATATCACTGTTTTCCGATACGATAATTCCAAACAAGATTCATTTTGGCGCGCACAGCGTGGCGATGCGTGTTCCCGCGTCAACGCGGCAAGGCGAACTTCTTCACTCTGACGGGCGCCATTCGGCTACGGAGCGAATGTGCGAAAGCCAAAACTTGTTTCTTACACTATGTTCTATGTCGTGCCGATGTGCTGTGCGTGCTTTAGTGTGAGTTCATATCGTTCGTTCGTAATCGTTTCATATTCTCTTTTTACAATATTTTATTTAAATGATTTCTCGCCACATCATCATCATTCTCCACATGGTTATATCGTGCTGTTCCATAAAAACTAGATGTTGTCCCTTGGCAAAAAGTAACACGAATAAAACGTGAAAGGTTAAACTAATTTTTTGTCGAAATTAATAAAAACAGCGCTCGCAGCTCCGCGGTGCTCGGTGGTCGGAAACGATCACCGTTGTAAAGCAGAGCTTACAGAGGTCAGTCCTTGGATGGGTGACCGTTTGTGTGGCATTTGATATCGAGCGCTTCCGTGCTTCGGAAGACATGTTAAGCCGTTGGTCCCGGTTATCACTTATTGTGGTAGTCGTTAAGCCATGTTGGAGGCCTAATTGGGCGGCTTGAGAAATTCTATCAGCAGGACGCCATACACCTGCCTCCGCCAAGCCGCACTGGGTCCGCGTGGTGGAGTAAGACCCAATACCCTCGAACCTTGGTATGTGAGAGGAGGCTCGTGCTCAGTAGTGGGACGTCAATGGGCTGAGATGATGATGATGAATAAAAAGAGACAGCAGCAACAAACAGAGTTTTGAAATATATTCTGTACACCTATTTTTATTATGTTGCTGTAAATTGCTTTTATTGTCCTATATGTATGTTTGCCCAGTTTGTAGCTTTAAATTTAGAATTAAAACTTTTCAAAAGCCTTTTATTTTAAATAGGTTCTTAATTCGAAACAGGTACCTAATTTCGCCACTCTAACGCAGCCAGCGAAAGATTATGCTCAGGTGCGCCCCGAAAAAAGCAAATATTTAGCACCCACTAAATTTAAATATGGCTCCTGGCCGCAGCCCTCTGTTGGAAGCATCGCAGCTACGTGAATGATGGTAAGCTGCAGACTTCTCCACCGATACGCCACGACCAGACTAACATTCTAAATATGATAAATAACACACCAATTTTTTTCTTCGCATATAATAACTCAAGTTTGTAACGCTATCTGGCGACTAACGCCTATTTTATAAAATTACGTACGTTAATTAAAAAAGCTTACAAAAGAGAGTCACTATTTGTCCCCTTAGATAGTGCCTGTGGAATGCGATTAACGCGCGATTAATGTAGGTCAAGCCGCGGTTTAATCGAGTTACATTTTGAGTTACGACAACGGAATAAATCAACGCAATAAGGAATAAAAACCCGCTGAATAAAATATAAAGCTACGCTCGGTCAAAATCTTTCAGAAAAATAGACACTTGTTTTTATTAGAAAATAATTAAAACAATCAAGTATGTGATACTAATATGAAAAGGGTTTCTTGGTAACGCTTTTATCTGCGAAAAATATATCTATTATTCGTAGATGATTCATACATGAGCCACCGAGACGATTTTGATAAAGTTTGTAAGAAAATATCAAAAATAGGTACATAAAAAATCAAAGTCATCATAATTTTCTTAATCTGGGAAAAATGCGTGGTTCTTGCTGACAGACTGGGTCACGCGGTCAAAGCGGCGGGAGAAGCTATTTCATGGTAGGTATAAGAGAAAAATTGCAAATAAAAGAACCCCATAGAGATTAAAAATTCGTGTTATCGTTTTTGTGTAACGGAGTAAACAACACCATCTTTGTTTGAACAAGGCAGGTGGACATAGCAAAGGTGATAGAAGAAAGAAAGTGGAGGTTGGCAGGTCACATATGCAGTAGGTTTGACGGTAGTTTGGGCAAGAAAGTACTGAAGTGGATACCAAGAAATGGCCATAGTAACTTTGGCGGACAACCGGCTAAATGAACTGAGGATATAGTGAGGGCGGCAGGTAGAGACTGTACGAGGAAGGCATTAGACCGATCGAATTGGCGCACCATGAAAGAGACCTACACTCAGCATTGGGTGCCTAAGGGTTGAAGAAGAAGATGGGAGAACAAGTAAACAATAACAAATTCTAATTTTCATATTATAGACTCACTCGAGTAAAAATTTACCAAGGTTTATATATTAACCTTCCTCATGAATCACTCTATCTATTAAACAAAACCGCATAAAAATCCGTTGCGTAGTTTTAAAGATCTAAGCATTTAAAGCGACAGACAGATAGCGCAAAGCTATTTCGTTTTATACTATGTATTAATAAATAAATAAATAAATATTTTCTGACAATTACACCAATTATTTAGTTCCAAGATAAGTATCATTAAGAACTTTCGTTATGGATACTAAATAACGGATAAACATACATAAATACATACTTTTTTCTTTTTTTGGAAAACACCCAGACCGAAACAAATATTCATCTTCGTGCACACAAAGAATTGTCTGCGTAGGAATCGAACCCACGACCTTAGGAGCGGAGAGCGGGTATTTTCGCCACCGAGCCATATCGGTCTTCAAATTTTGGTAGTAAACTACTGTAAGCGGCAATCTGCAAATTAAATCTAAGTGCAGATTGCCAATTTTGAATCTATACGACTTATGTTATTTGCATAAATGCAGCGATTTTGTCACAGTCAAAGTTAAAAAAATACGTAATAGTCGAGTCAAGTCAATGTCATACCCTAGCAAAGTGGTAAAGATTTTAATATAGACTATGAAGTTTAGGAATCACCACAGAAAATCACAAGTCACAGTAATATGCCACTTTCCTATACTTGTGTTCGTCGTCAAAGATATTATGTCTAAAAATCCACTATATTTACACATAAAAATTTACACTAGTTTTGGAAAATAAAATACAGTCGCGATGAGACTTTTACCGCGTTACCAAAACTTTCTTTTCTTTTCTTTATTTTAAATAATTGCTTCGCGCGTCTAGCACATTTAGCCAGTGTCAAGTAAGTGATATATTAATAATATATAATTCAAAGTAAATGAGAATGAGTGGTGATAAAGATGATAAATGGTAAATGAGATACCCTCCCCTAAGCCCCTTGAGCCCTCAGTAAAGATGTGGGACTATACTGAGATCTCACATGGACTCCTTGAGAGAAAATTTGAAAAGTGATGTTGCACTGTTTTGTTTGATTTACCAACACTCATGTATGTTCACAAACACTTAACGGTTAATAATCCACCGTTATTACACATTAATGTTAGAAATATCACAAATTTTGAAAAATAAAACAAAACTGCAGACATGACGCTTCACTTTCCCGCCAAGAAGTCTCTTACTTGCGTTTAAACACAGATATTCGGATTTTTTTTATTTGGCTTCACATCTTTTTTAAAACAACCAAGACAAAATAAATCTGTTACCGCCCATTGGGCTCTATTGGCCCAGTCAGCCAACAATCTGTCTTAGGGTTTATTACTGGAACATAAGCGCATGTGCATTCATTGTATTAATCAGAGCCTCCATTTCACTCTCCTAGAGTAATGGAAAACTTTAAAACCCCTCAGCACGTAGACCAACACATACAAGTATAATAAGCTTATTTAACAAAACCACTTATAACTGGTTAGTCTGTTAAATAAAGAATGTTTCATATATAATTGAATTCCAGGCAGACAAAAAAACGTCAAGGCGAATGACTGACGTGTCATGTGTCATGTTCATTTCAACTGTTGATGAATTAACTGTCAGTAAAGTTCTCTCAAACTTCTATAATGTTTGTTTACGTGTTACCAAAAGTTATTAACATTACGTTATTTCGTAAATTATAATTGAAATAAATGTTAAATAAAGTAATTTTATAAGAAAGTTTCTCAATTATATAAAGCAACTTCATTTTATATTGATAATATAAGAAATAAAATTAATAACAATGACACTTCCAAGCACAGTTATAAAAGTTTTTGTGAGTTGTTGCTTTTGCACTTTACTCATGGAAATTCTTATGTCAAAAACGCCTAAAAGTGCCAACTTTATTACATTTCTACAATTCCTCTTTATAACGATACAAGGTTTTATATTTACTTCTAAATGGGGCACGGTAAGTTTTATATTCCTTACTGCTTCAACTTAATTAAGCCCGATCTTTCATTGGGTATTATAGCAGGTATTCTTAATGAGGATGCTGCAATATCCAATATATGGTTACTATTTGACACATGAAGTTGAGGCTATAACATCAGAGTTGTAGCATCAGTCTTAATTTTCAAATTTGCATAATGTATAATGTAAGTACTAGGACCTAATAACCCCAATGTTCGTTTACATATATATCTTCTGAACGTTATTATTGCCGCGACGGAAACTCTAATATCTTTGCAGTGTAATGTCACACTAATTTCATTCACACATACACAATAACATCACATCACACACTGATTTTTAAACCAAGTTTTTTTCTCCTACGTCCATAGTTGAAAAAAAACCACTGGGGCAAAATTGTCGCTGTTGTTTTTGAATGTTTGAATTGTTTTTGTATGAATAACTCCCTGAATGTTGGATGTACAAATTTTTACTTACTATTAACACACAACATCATACACTGAAAATCTGATTAACTCCGCTACCTTTGTCCGCTAGGGCATAGCATACTAATAATTCCTGTAAGTTGTGTCTTTTGAGAAGATATTTTTTCTTATGGGTAATAGTAGCCTTTGTCTGTACTTAATGTCTAAACTGAAGCAAGGTTTATGACTACAATAGGCACCCTATCAAATCTTTAAAATAATGCAAACATTGCTCTTTTATAATTGTTTCTATATAATTGTTCCCAATTGTTTCTCAAACACTGGTATAATATTTGAATGCATGAGCATGAATTTTTATTCCAAGTCTTTTTTTCATGTAATGTATTTATATTATATTCATTTAAAAAAGAAAAGTATTTCTCCTAGGTCCCTCAGGTGACTGATAACCACTGGGAAGTAATGAATTGCAACCAAGAAGGTCACAGCTTAAGGAATAAATATGCTTTTATATTGCCAAGTACCTGAACTATGAGCTCTGTTCAGTCTGGGACTATGTTGGTGCATAAGATTTTGGGACCAGACATTGTTTAAAACAATTTAACATCCCCTAACCTCAAATGTGATGCTTTTACAGGTAAAACCGAAAATACCATTCAAGCAGTATACAATACTTACTGGATTGTTTTTCATAACTCATGTATCCAATAACTTTGTTTATTCACTGCATGTGCCTTCAACGCTACATATGATTATACGGTAATTACTACCAGCATTTGAGTTTTCTAACTAATATTATGTATGTTCCTTAATTGCCACAAGTATGCGTATTATTAACTTATATCAATGCAACTGCTACTAACATAGTATGAATAGGTATAATATCATATTTCTTTATTTCGTATCTCCATATTCACCATGCCTTTAAAATTAAAAAAAAACCTCACTTGTTAAAATATTTTTCAGTTCTGCTTCCTCACCTGTGGGTATGATCGTCTACTGCATCGCAAAGAATGCACCGTTGAAAATCTCGAATGCTATTGGTTCAGTACTCATCAGCCTGGGTATAGCACTGGCTATGTACGGAGGAGTGCCCAGTGGGGAAAATAAAGGAACCATCCTGTACTGGTGTATTGGAGTTCTCATACTTCTCGGTACTTTAGTGACTGGTGCCTTGACAGGACTGAAGCAAGAAAACTTGTTCAAAGTTTATGGGAAACATCCTGATGAGGTATTATTATAAATTAATTACAAACAGTCAAAGTTACCTTTGTAGAGTTCTAGCCTAGTTTCATTTAAAGTTTTAAAGACCTATAATTGCACCCTAATATTGTGTTGTGATAATAGTTTCTTGTACATCCTGTATAGAGGAACTGTCAATTCATTAACTAAATTTTATTTATTATTTTGTGTTAATAGACCACACCAATTTTGTGTTAACCCTTTATTGTAGCAGAACATGTTGAATTTTTTCACTGGTTTTCTAAAAACTAACACACCTATTTACTGCGGACGGGAGCTTGATCGTACAAGAAAATCGTCAATGTTAGTTTTTTCTTCCGCCAGTTAAATGGAAAAGTATTTAATATTGAAACAATTTGATAAGTCTACAAAAACTCGTGTTCTGCAATCCCTATATTTAAAAGAGTTGTAGACCTCGATAGGCATCAGTTTGTGGTGGTAATATTTGTACCACTGCCTTGCAAACAGTTAAAATAATGAAAATAATTATAAAGTGCTTATTACTGTTTCAGATGATATTCTACACACATGCAATGGGTCTACCATTTTTCACAACTATTTACCCTCATCTTTATAACACATCAACAAGTTTATCATGGGACATATGGATTCTTATAGCTTTAAATATTGTAGCCCAGTTTTATTGTGCTCTCTCAGTCCACGAGTTAGCGACTACTGAAACATCTGTCACTGTGACATTTATACTAACTGTAAGAAAGTTTATATCACTAATATTGTCTTCAATAATATTTAAAAATAGTCTTACTACATTCCATGTTGTGGGAACAGTATTAGTAACTGTAGGCACTTGTGTTTATTTTGAATTTTTTGCTTATCGTAAACAAACATCTGTTGCATTTAGAAAAAAAAAGAAATCTTTATAAAATAGGATGCTGATTCTAGATAGCAAAACTATAATATATATATATTTATAAACAAAACTAACTAACAAGCCAACAAACCAACAAACCTAACAAACCAACTGATATTATAATAAACTTGTATTCAATGTTATTTAAAATGTCTTAGCATGCTTGTCCTTAAAAGCTATTAATGTATAAAAAGTTATTTTATAACATTGTATATTTTATTGTTATTTATTTCCCTAAGTTAATAATCTAATGCAGTTAAAAATTATTTAAAAAACATATACTATATATTTTTTATAACAACGATATTTTTATATAATTCAATATTTTTATCTCCTTGCAACATAAATTATATAAATTGTAAATAAGTAGTTCCTTTTAACCTTAAAAATTACATAATACTAAGAAAATTAAGAATAGATAATGTAAGTAGTAGACTTTGACCTTTAAAAAATCGACTCACGCGAATAAAAAACAATAAATTATTATCTTTATATATTTAAATTTTGTGTTATGTATTTCTATCTGTTGGTACAACTTTTCTTATTATATTCGGGAATTTTAACCTTATTGGGTGTCAGACATTATAGGAATCTTCTATTGAGGATTCGTTTTGCATGTTGTTATAAAATATAAAACTTATTATTAATGACAAAATTTGTACACACTCTTAAATCACTTTATTAAGGATCAAACACAGGCCGTCTTCATTAAAGGCACTTGCTATGCAAAGGGCCTTCAAAGATCCTACATCCATTCAATTAAAATGTCAAAATCATTTATTTAAATTGGGCTCAATAAAGCTCTTATAAACGTCAAATTTTAAGCTAACGCGACTATTCACTGCGGGAAGGAGCTTGATCGTAGAACTATATTGTCTTGAAAAACCTTATTTCTACTTTGTTGAGATAGTGAGTTCACAGTGTAAAATGTGGAGGATAGGTTTATTTGTTAGGTAGATATAATTATAGTTTACTTCATGACAAGTTATAAAAAAGGCCCAATTTTAGATAGTTAAAAACCATCCATGACTTATTTACAATATGAAGTATCAATCATATTATTCCAGGTATGTTTTTATGAAGTTTTCATATAGTTTTAAAGAGGATTTTGACGGTTACTAATTGTTTTTTTAAAACATAATATTATAAAATATAATATAAATGTATTACAAAATATAATTCCATGGTGCTATTTGTAAGAATAAATGGTTGTTTATTTTATGAACCATGTGTTTTATTGCTGCAATATTATGTAACATCACCACATACATAATACCTACCTACTACTGAGACCCTTATTTTAACTTATGTCCATTATGCTGTTTGCCCATTGTGCATTCTACACCGTGCATCAGGGTTGTTCGCGAAGTAGTATAGTTGTCTATACTATTTACTACGATGTGTGATGCTTATTCGCTTAACTGGCTGGAATATAGCTTGCGTATAAAAAAATATATTTTTAAGTAAATTAATTACTAAGAACGAAGGCAATTCTATCAGCAAGTATACCTACTTGCATTATGTAACCTAATGTTTAATTATTAACTTATCTATCAGAATATTTTGCAGTTAATTACTGTATTAGCACTGTACTGCTACGTATTCGACGATAACGGGCGTATCACATGCTATCAGGGATTTAGAATAGTTACCAATTAACCCATTAATAATCCTTTAAAAGGTATTCTGTGTACTTTGCCCCAGCGTAAAAAGTTCGCATTTCACTCTTTGAGTTATCAGATTTTCAGTGTATGACGTCGTGTAACTGTATGGTAAGTAAAAATGTGCATTCAACCTTCGGGGAGTTATTCAACAAAAACTGTTGGCATAGGAGAAAAAAAACTGGTACAAAAATTAAGAGTGATGTAATCTTGTATGTATAAATTTGTTTGAATATAAAATTTGTGACATTTACTGCGAAAATATTCGAGTTTCCGTTGCAGCAACGTTAGGGCATTTGCTAGATTTCATATAAAACGCTAATGTAGGATGTGGTTTTGAATTTGGAAAAAAAGTTGTTAGAAAATCTCCGCCAATACGCACTGGGTCTGCGTGGTGAAGTATAGCCTTAAACCTTGGTTCGTGAAAGGAGGGGCCTCCGAAGGATAATTAGAAGTCTTTTGTTAGGCAGAGATAATTATTAAATAAAAAAACGATTTCTTATTATTTATATATTTAGTCATAATATTACAGTAAATCTTATTAAAAAAGTATGTAAGTAAGTAATATTGTGAAAGAGAAATTGTACAATACTTATTGTACCTACATCTAGTTCATACAATGCTTAAGTCTCAATAGCTTGAGTATAATAATTGTACCTATTCAGTAGTGTTACTTTAAAATCTACTTTACTTTGTCCGAGCAACAAAAATATTAAATCTAGTTTATACATTTATCAATTACATTTCACACAGACACACATTCATATATCACTATAAAACATAGATGTCCCACAGTTCTCTATTTTTCATTTTAGTACCTGTGGATAGTAGAAGTTTATAAAATTATCAAGTTTACAAAAGTCCAACAAAGGTACTATGCACATTTATATTAAGCTCCAAATCTATATACAAAGTATTACATAATAGCTTAGATATTTAACCTTCAAGCAGGCGCGCGTAGTCGAATCGACCGCGCTTAGTATATTTTCGTTCATATTAATATCACTACCCAACACATTTATTTCTCATTTCTAGTAGCCTGTCGTTATGTCATTGAGAGTATAATAAAGAATAAACCGTCGCGCGGGGCGCTTCCCCCACTTCACAAATTGCAATTGTTTTAGTCCCGGCGCAGTCGTCTAAAAGACTACACGCGCCTGTCGTCGAAAAGGTTACGTGCGACTCTCAACGCGAGATACACTCGTTCACGCCCGTAATAATTCTTCGGCCATTATTCAAAATTATCAAGTAAAGTTTGGATTTTTTTATATAACATGAGCCGTGGACGGTTACCACAAAGTGCAATCGAGGATTTACTAAGAGAAGATGAAGAACAGAGTGAATCAGAGCTCAGCGACCATGGCTCTGAAACTTCCGACCACATCATTGCAGAGGAACCTCGATTTGCTGACAAATAATTATTTTTATTCATAACTCGTAATTTTTATTATTAGATTAGGTATAAAAATTAGTCTTAGATATATAAAAGGTTTGTGTTTCTAATTTTTGTTTTGATTTCTATAATGTTTGAGTTATGTTAATAAATCTAATAATTGTTACTTTTTCAGGATTTACATTTTTTTTTTTTTGAAAAATTATGCTTTAAAGACAATGATAATAAATCTGAGTACAAATAAATAAATAAATATTGAATAATTAGTGCCTTATTTCTCTTATTAATCCCAAAGGTCTTTTCGGTTACGCGCGCCCGCTCCCGTTACAAATGACCACGCGCCCGCTTGAAGGTTAACTCAAACAGGAATAAGGTTTTAAACATTGGAAAAAAATAAAACAGGTAACACAAGTGCTTTAGTATGTGAAAACATCAGTTTCGTAAAGGTATATTATGTAACAAGTTTATCAACAGAGCATAGATAAAGTAACTGATTTACTTGTTTTGTTTACAAAAGTTTGGATGTAGCAAAATTATAAAGAAAAAAATATATATCATATGGTTATAGAAAAAGAAAATGCTGTTGCGTTTGCAATATGTATTAACAAGTAGCAAAGAAGTTACTATATCCTGTAATTTTAGGAAAAAAAAGCTAAACAATCTAACTCTTTATTCACTTTAAAATACGTTATATTTCCTAAACTTAATAGAAATAATAAATAAAATTGTTTTGCTGTAACAAAAATTTTGACAGATGATTTTTTTTAACAGCGAACATTTTAAATTAAATTACTTTGATAACTAAAAGGATCAGCACAAGATAATGTTCAGCTTCTTGTTAAAAATCGAAGACAGAACGTTTTATTTTCGTCCATAGCAATTATGTACTCTAAACGGTAAATATCCTACTATTGTTACCTAATTACCTGCTCTTGCTGTCAGAGCGACTGCGGCGGTCACGGGAGCGGGACCTTCGAATAGATGGTGACCGACGTCGGATCGACGGTGAGCGACGCGGAGACAAAGACCGTCCACGCGATTGAGAGCGTCTTCTTGGACTGCGGCTGCGGGATCTAAAGAGATAACAGTGTTCAAATGCTGTTCTAAATGCACTTTTATAAGTCTTGGCACAGATCTTGAGTGAAGTTTTTGTATTTTAACTTCTTCAATAATTAATTAAAACTGCTTTGTTATAACTCTGAATGCAACAATTCGCAGCTACTACTACAAAAATATTTTCACTAAACCACACAATGTATTGGTTAAATAGGAGAAAATAGGAGTGATAGCTGACTTAAGTAATTGTATTATGGCTTATCATTATCGTCCTCTAATTATAACTAATACAGCTGTTAGTTTATTTTTAATTCAAGTTCTATGCTAAGACTTGCAGACTTGGTATAAATTCATAATAATATCAAATTCATAATTAAGGAAAGTTCCAAGTTCCTTGTATGTTGTTATGTTTATTTAGAAATAGTTAAACCTGAATGCATAGTATAGTTTTGGTATCTCTTATTTAAATTATAATTATTATGTTACCAATATTTTTCTGTAAAATGAGTTTTCCTTGGCATTTCAAATTTTCAACATTACATAATAACTATTTTTTTTTAAAATAAAACACATACTAAGACTTCTACTCTTCAAATTAACTACTTTGTACTTAACATTGTCACTTTTCAATGTTAATTTCACTTTTGTTGTATTTTACAAATTTTTGATGTCTACAAATTCCTAATTTATTTGATTACCTAAAACGTCAAACTAACTATAATATGTAAGGTAAGGTAGTGCTAAAAATAGGATTCAAATAGTACCGAGCCATGGTGTGCCTGCGGAGAAGATCGTTGGCCGTTGTGGGCTGCCGAAGCCAGGGGAATTAACTCGGACGAGGTGAAGATTCAACATATCTTCCATTGGATGTTGGTGTGAATGGAAGTTTCGAGATAACTATGCGGTAACACGGGGAGTCGACATTGAAGGTTGAAAGTTGTATTTCTGGCTTGGTGACGACGTGTGTGTGCAGGCGGTGGAGCAGCAGGGTTGTATTTAGTGGTTCTGTGGCCCATGGTGTTAATAGTAACAGTCCAGTTAATATTTATATATCAGGACTAGGTTATAGCTGTTGAGAGTATTGACAGGGCACAGTTGTCGGAGACTTCAGCGGCGCGTAGAAGTTTGGAGAGCCAATCGCAGAAGTTGAGCGGGATGTTGAGGCGGGCGGCGTTCGCGGTAGTCTTATTGGTTAACGAGCCGTAGTTGTGGTGAAGAGATGTGGTGAGGTCGGTGTGTTGGTGGTTGGTTGATAAATGGGACCTGTAAACGTTCCAACACCCACCACATTTAATTACTTAATGTCAGTTGCTTAAATCTACATGATGAACATATTTGAAGAATAGGTTAAAAATAAATCTCGAGAAAATAATAAAAAAGGACTAAGAACACAATTTAAGAATTAGATATTAAGAAATTATCAAAAATATTTTACAACTTTAAAAATTTGATTTGTTTATTAAATATGTTATTATCAATTTTTACCTGGAATAACGACGTTCTCGTCTTGTTCTACCATTTGACATCTCTACTCTGATTCGGGTACCACAGCAACGTCTGATAAAGAAAAAATTTAAACATGTGTAAGCATTTATCCATTAGGGTTTAATGGTTTAAAGTAAGTAGAAAATTAACACCTTAAAGTGACTAATTATTAAAATGTTCCCCATTCCAAGACAAGCGAAATCTATGATAAGAAGTCACATAGCAGTCTTAGTATGGAGGTATCATGCTTTAGCACACTTATGACTCAAGCGTTTTGTACTGACAAGCAAAACGGATCTAAGGAGTGTGCATTGACATAAATTTATTAAAAATGTCATTACTGTAACATTTTTCAAATTGAATGTAAAATGTTAATTTATAATATTTTGGTACAGAAGATTGTTAGATGTGAATTTACATAACATTTATAAAAAACAAAAAAATAACAAAAAAAAAGATTTTCAAGTGTTCAAATGCAACAGGTTATATTTGCTTTTTGGAACGAAGTTCCTTATTAACTGCACAATTTGTGTGCTCATGATATACTTAGTTATTTTACTAACTTTATAATCACAAATACTTTCTGTCGAGCTGCCGTTCTTCATTTTAAAACACTTTCTAGAGCTAACTCCACACTTTTACAGACTACTCTCATCATTTTCGTTCAAATTATTTATAGTACATACATTGTTTTTGATCCCATTTTACTTTAAGTATTTAAAATATCCCCATATCCCTTTTAATAACCACACCCCCCCCATTACAGATTTATATAGGGTGTATAAGGATCCTACCACCAACTTAAAAGTACAAGCAAACCTCACGTGCAAGTGGTTCACCTGCCGGTCAATTGCAGAAGCTCTAGAAAAGATAAAGTTACCAGTAAGCGGCAATAGGCTCTCCACCTTTTATACCAATAATAAAATCGGCGAAATGTGGGCTTGTAATATGCCTCCGCCAGCTCCTTCCAGGTAAGAGGCGTGATTGTATGCATGTGTGTTTGCCATTATAAAATCAAAAAGTATGAATTTAAAATAAATTCATCTAGTTACCTACATTATATCAGTCTTTGCAGTTATATGGTAACAAATTATGACTAAACAAAGTTGAGTTTTCAGTAGACCAAAATACTATTAAAACCTAGCAAACAAGTAATACTTTTTTTTTTATTTACACATTGTTTAGTTTATGTATGTTCAATTTTCCCGCCTAAAAGCCAATCACAAAAAGTTTCAATTAGTTTAGAAATTATAAAAATACCTAAGTGACTAATCAATTTTCAATGCAAAATATTGCACACAATCAAGGGTTGAAGTGTAGCAAAGAGTGTGCAAGGCACTTGGGACTTAGGTTAGGTAGAGATTAATTTTTTTTTTTTATCATTACAAAGCATTTTAATATAAAAGTTTCATTCATAATTACTGGCTTAACCATGTGCCGAAGAGAAACTTCAAAAGTGTAGAAAATACGACCTTCAATGATAATAACAAAAGAGGTGAGCTAAAGTTACGTGTTTTTTTCTGAATTTTTCATAATTCGCACGCGTTGACGCATTGCACACTTTTTGCTACAGACCAACCCAATCAAGTTTATTTCATTGAATATTCCCGAACTCAGCCTCCAAATGAGGTCAATCTGATAAACCTGTCTCAAAATGGCGGTTTCAGTAACTAGATAAAGTATTTAAATCAAAAACTAAATAAATACTACGGACAAGTAAAACTGTTTATCACTTACGTCCCATCGAGTCCTCTAACTGCATCTTCGGCATCACGTGGATCTTCATACTCTACAAATGCGAACCCGGGCGGATTTCTTGCCACCCACACGTTACGTATATTGCCGTACTTCGCGAAGACTTTCTCTATTTCATATTTAGATGCATTTGTGCCGAGATTTCCGACGTAAACCTTACAAGAGAGATCCCACTCTCGGTAGCGAGACATCTGTAATGTAAGACCCAATAATTAATAAGGATAAGTAATTTTAGCCACGCCAATATCCTGTTGCACTAGAGTTATCTCACTGAGTATTGATTTTCATAACGAATATATACCTTGATTTAATTATAAAAACTCGGCAAGAAGGCACGAAGACGAATGATATGGATTATTTATGAAAACTCCACATTTAAATAAGTTTGCGACGTGTACAAATTTTAAATTGAATTTCTCGTGATGTTCTCACGAACGATTTTCATTTCAAGATGGAGTGAATGAAATAAGGAGGGGGAGGGAGTAGAGTAGCCCGCCAGGTAGGGAAAAAATAATCGATTTGGAAAATTATCGATTAAGAATCGATTTTGTTGAAATAAAAATTGATTTTTATACGCGATTTAGTTATCACAAATAATCAATTTACTCCAGCACCGAGATTGTATTTAAAATGTGGCATAATTTTGATTAAGACCAGAAGCTGACCGAAGCTTATTGAAATATGGGTGGAGTTTTATTTCCAAATAACTTAAAATTTAAAAAAGATTAATAGAGCAAATTTGTTCAATTTTTATAGAATAATCGTTTATTTTTAAATCGGCTCATTCTAAAAAAACAATCGATGAATTAAAAATCGATATCGCATCCCTACAGCAAGGGCGCCTGGTGGTACACAGAATTCAAGACTTTTAAAGGCTAAGGGAAATTACCATACAGTCGGTGGTATTTTATATACTCGGGTTGCATGTTACACTGACACTGTAATATTTTTGTAACAAACACAATTATACTAAAGTTATAGCTCTCTTTCTTTGTACATATGTGATAAAATTATTTAGATAAAAAGAAGAAACATAACAATCAATACAGAAAAACATTCCAATAAATTCAGAATTTAACTTTTTTCTCAATATATTCCAACCGAATTGAGTTTTAGGTTATCATAGCCCACTTTAATGTATCTTCTCTAACTTGAAATATAATAAAATAGGCTCTAGTAATTGGTTCATAAATTATACTTTTGAAGTCAAAATCATTTATTCAAGTATGGCTCCATTAAGCACTTATGGAAGTCATCTTTCCTTATGCATGCATTAATTAGCAACAGTCTTTATATCGGTATAATATAACTAATATCGAGCAGTAAACTCGCTGACTGCGGGCTGTCTGCCAATTTATATTGTCCAAATTATATACATTTATTAATATATAGCGAAACTTAAAGTCTAAATGCTCACAAGGACGAAGACGAGGAGGAATGGTACTTTCGCAAAAATGTCTTATTTAAATGTGATCATGACTACTGTACTGGTTTGTCTGTCTGCTGGTACGCAATCGATCAATGCAGTCTGACTCATAAAGGCCTACATACATCCATGTATCATGCACGCCACTTAAAGCTTACTCGCAATACATATGTACATTTTGGCTGTCTTTCCATTCATCATGTCAGCCCATTAACGTCCCACTACTGAGCACGAGTCTCCTCTCACCAAGGTGGGATGGTATTGGGTCATACTCCACCACGCGGACCCAGTGCGGATTGGCGGAGGCAGGTGTATGGCGTCCTGCTGTTAGAATTTTTCAAACCACCCATTAGGCCTCTAACATGGCTTAACGACTACCACAATAAGTGATAACCGGGACCAACGGCTTAACGTGTCTTCCGAAGCACGGAAGCGCTCGATATCCAATACCACACAAACGGTCACCCATCCAAGGACTCACCTCTGTAAACTCTGCCTTACTTCGGTGATCGTTTCCGAGCACCGAGCACCGCTGAGCCACGAGCGCTTCACGTCTTTCCATTCCCGTATAAATAATTGACGTCCGCAGAATTTAAATTTTACCTACGAGGGACTTAATCCTGTTGTTATTTATTTGTAATAATTGTTATTAGTCGTAGAGTACGCGAAACATTATTAAAGGCAATTTATTGTCCTTTTAGAATAATTAAAAATTATTGTAATAAATTATTGTAATAATTAAAAGGACAAAAGTAATTTCAGACTTAGTACTAAAAGAAGTTTAAGCCGTGCCTTTTAAAAAAGTTTCAAAAAAACTTTTGTATTGGTTAGTTTCTGCTGAATAAAATGTAATTTTTACCATTTAAAAATTAGTTATAATAAAGTGCGCGACTCTCATCTGGTATACAATGGATGTAGTAGGTCTTCTGAGTAACATAAACGACAGGTCGGACATGTTTGCGGTCAAGACCTGGACATCAGAATGGTCGAATAATTTTCAAGAGAATCAGGTGCGTATTGATTTTCCACGATTTTTTCAGTTTTTGTTTTATCCCGCGTAATAAAGTGTAGTGATAAATTAAAAAAATAGTTTTCTCTTAGAGGTATGGTTCAATACAGATACGTATTTACATTGAATGTAATAATAGAACCAATATCCTTGAATGTGTCCCAATCCGCAAGATAAAAAGATCATAGTTTTTCAAATACATTGTAAATCTATTATAAAAATGTTATATATTTAAATAGATTGACTACTCAATTTGAAAACTACAAATTTAATAGCAGTTTCATATTAAATAAGTATCAATTTTAGCATTCAATACAATAGCACTGTAAATAAACTTATGCTGTAAAGATTGTTAGAAATTAATATTCAGTTTATTTACTAGAGAGCTTCACAACCATATTATGATTTTAAATTAACACTTCTGGTATGAACTAAATAAATAAATAAATATTATATTACACTTACATCAATTATTTAGTTCCAATCTAAGTATCATTAAGAACTTGTGTTGTGGATACTGAATATACTAAAATACTTTTTTTTTTTAATTCATACGTAATATACATAAGAGACAGCCAAACTAGTCCAAACATTCAAACCAAAAATTCATTTTGCATTTGTTCATGCACACAAAGATTTGTCCTGTGTGGGAATCAAACACACAACCTCAGGAGCGGAGTGCAGGTTTACCCACCTCCATGCAACAGCGATCGTCAAACTACACGCATGTTTTTTGGATTAGGATATGACATTACAAAAAGAAACCAATGCAGCTTGTATATCACTTTAATTTAAAACTTTCCCAAAAGGCTCTTGTTTCTACATCCAGTAAACCCAAAGAAGCCTTTTATCTGCTTATTCTGCTATCTGCTTATTCGTTTCAAAAGATGTAATTGTTACCAATTGTGGTTATTCCACCAATGTTTTTTAACTCTTGTGAAAAAAGTGGTGTTTATGTGGCTTTTCTATAATATATATGTTTATATTTGTGGCCTTTAGTACACAATTTTTTAGGTAACGATGAACTCATACAGTACAAATTTTCTTCAGCTCCAAGAAGTTCATGATTCCTACATCAGCTCATACAATAAATCCTAAGATGACTCTTGATGATGTGTTCCAACTTGTTCTATCCTATTAGTGCTAATTTTGACTGCCATTTGCATAGAGCGACAAAGCCAGCATGCTTAAATTGTGTCTTTGTTACAATGAGGATCAGCCTATTCTGTTTGATCCATTTTTGAAAATTATTTTCTGTTTCTTTCAGCTTAAAACCTAACGATCAACTATAGTAGCAAAAACCACTGCATATGCATACGTTAAGATGTCTGCAGCTGTTTCTACAGCTTACAGAAGTTCATTTCTCAACAATGAAACAATAATATTCTATAATGAAGGTCAAAGTCCTATCCCCATCAATGTAGTTAAAGGGGGATCCTGCCGTTTGGCAAAATATGTTTCATGTGATTTTTATGTTGTGCTCCTGTCCCTATTCTACTGATAACTCAAACATGACATCATAAGTATGTTTATATGTTTGATTATGGATTTTTTAAAAATAACACAATGGAAAAGTTGCCATGTAATTATTTGCTAAACAATAGATCACTAAAAATAGTTTTGCTAACTGTAAAATTGCGAAAAGATGGTTTTGCCACATGTTTTTTTGCCAAATTAATATTTGGGAAACATACTTTGGCAAGTGTCACTTAAGGAATTTTTTTTTGCCAAACCGTCAGTAAACCAGTTAAAGGGGTACACCACTCTGTCACCCATTACAAGCTGAGACTTCAATCTCATCATTTGTGAAATAAGATGATAAGAGTTGTATACCATTATATTAGCTATCTTCATCATAACAGATTTGGCTGAATTTCAGTTATTTATTACCTTAGTACAATGACATATGTATAAGGTGCACAATGCAGTGGACGTGCTGCTTCCCTTTCTGGGCTCACATTTTACAGAGCTCCTTTTGTTATATAATTTTTGTCGTTGACTGTTTTTTCCGATATGCGTATTGTTAGTTTGATAAGGTTTTCGTAAATGCTAAAACGATTTATTTCACCTAACACCTGGTAGGTATATGGAAAGTGACCCTCCTGAAATCAGTGAGCGTGTGTGCCAATGGCCCCACCACCAAAATACTAAACTCTCTGAAATGCAATGTCTATCAATGGCTTGAGAGGAATTTGCGGAGTCATGATTTTATACACAACAACTAATCAGTTGTTTGCGAAGACTAAAGATAACGCTACGCAAGACAAATTGGGTCTTGGTAGATTGTAGGCCGCGGCAGTAAATCTGCTGTTAATCGAATTTACAATTGTTTACATTTCTGTTTTTGCCTAATACCATCGATTTTTCAACCCCTTGGCACCCAATGCTGAGTGGAGGTCTCGTTTAATGCAGGTTATACTTTTCGGTCCTGGACTCTGCGCATCCATTTTCTTTCGGCATCTTTAGCTACGATGCGATCGGTGCAATTCTACTCCTTGGCAATGTCAGTTTATCCAGTTCGTCTTCGGATCTCCGTGTTTCAACATCGCACCTTCCATAGTTCGTTGAGTATCTTGCAACCGTCTCATTGTCTGCGGGCTGAACCCGCCGAAGTCAACTTCTAAGCGCCAGACACCATAACTTACACCATAACTTCCTGTTTTGGTTGCTAGATGCGCCGCGTTAGGTTAATGGGTATCTCTCCTTTAAAGATTGTATGTCTATATTGCATTACGAGAAAGGTTATAAAATTTGTAAGCAAGTGATGGATTAAAAATATCTTTGTAACAATTCCCGCGCTACTATAATTTCCCGAAAAAATTGAGAAACTATTCAACACGGCACGTGTTTCGTCCTTACACAGGGCATCTTCAGGTAAGATAGGAGCCTCAGAACAACGATGTCTTCACGACCAACGCTGAACCGAGAGAACTCTCTCTCTTTTTAATCCATCACTTGCTTACAATGGATTTCCGCAAAGTAACGCCTGAATCAGTAAATTATTTAGTTATGTAAACTTTATACAAAAAGATTTTTTTGCTTGTAAACAACTGATAAAATCGTCATGTTTTTTTATTGCAGTCATCTTTTGTAATTATTAAGATTCAAAAATTTTATGTCGCATAGTCATAACAAATATTTACATGTAGGTGGAAAGCATAAATATCACATGTATTATAAGTAATATTAATTATTGACGTTGCGATAAATTTGTCGCAACTCGTGACGCGTAATCTTATTCTAATTTCCATACAATACTTCATAATGAGCCTTTAAACTATAATGACCCTTTAAACTATAATGACTAAACTCTTCACCCTAACGTCACAAAAAAATGCGTTTTCTTGCGCTGTTGTGGAATATTTGGTTCTCGTAAAAGTGACTAAGCGATGGTGATTTCTTTATATCAAAGAAGGCACTCAAGCATGCGGCCCAACTGATGGAAAATGGTCACCGGTCCCCTGGAACATTTGCAGAGAACTAGTAGCCCGTTATAGTCCGATATAGACGTTATAGATATAGCCGTTAAACGGCCTGTTTGAAGAGCCCCATTCTGTAATATTTTGAGAAACCTTGGCTTCCCTTCATTCTCAGTTGAAAGATTAATTTGTAACGTACCGTACGCGCTGCTGTTATTTCAAATTTCACATAACTAAGCAGATCTACTAATAAAATAAGTGTGATTTCTTTGTGACTGTGAATTTCTTTCTTAAATTACTCATACTTTTGAGTAACCGACAAAAAGGTTACATAACAATGCAATCAGTGCGTTGAAATTTCTCGATGCATAGTGTGTCGGATCGCCTTTAAATCATCTTTTACAAATCGTATTCGTTGATCACCCGTCAAATGGTATTTCCGATGGCAGCATATTCGCAACTATGCAGACCTTTAGGATTAAGCGCTGCTTTTGCGCAACGTGCTCGAAATCGCAGCAGACTAAAATACGTATTTCACCAATACTTCAGTAGTTCAGTCATACAAGGACCTTAGTCGGACTTACTAGTCTCGCGTACGTTTGAAACCGGTAGCGGTTTCTTTAGTTTGAAATGGTAATGTTTATTAAATAAGTGTTTGATCTAAAGTAGTCGATTGTGAGTGATACTATAAGTTGAGTTATGATATTCAATTTATGCGCATAATAATTTATAAGTACATGTGTGTTTGTTGTTGTTTTTAATTGTAATTGTGTGACCATAATGGATCCTTAGTATGTAATTTAAAATCTATCATTAAATTCCATTGTAGGTGGTTGTTTTCTTTGTGTGTGAAGTGTGTCAAGTTTTAATATATTACCTATATCTAGACAAGCGGCCACTCGTGCCCGCACCCGCACATTTGACCCACAGAAACAATGCAAAACTATATAAAAGTTTTATTCATATTTTTCTTGTGATTTATAATATAGGTACTTAGAATAGAAGTAGCCTAAGTTTAGTATTATGTTTATAACACAACACTATTGTGTGAACGCAGTTTAAAGTGTGTGCCTGTATCGTAGCAAGTGTGCGTCCCCTCAGCATCAGCTTGAATTGGAGCAAAAGAGATAAAGCACTATATTTAGAACCAATTAATGCATAAATTGAGTTTATAAGCCGTAAGTTTTTAGGTTCAGATTATATGTAAAGCCTCAAAGTCACTACGTCAGCGTTGTGTCTTTGTACGTAATTCTGACTATCATAGAAATCATCCTCACCTATCTTTACCTACCTCCAAGACACACACAAAGATCAACCGTAACTCTTTAACATATGTATGCCTTCTAATTCCTTTTGATAAGTGTCAAATTTGAACTCACCTGTTACATCTGTCATATCTGACGCCAAATATTGACGAAATAGTAGGATTTTTCTCAATAAAATTCAGTCTATAACAGTGAAGAGCGTGGTGTAGAAGTTGTTGGGCCACATCTTTGGTTTGCTGGATCAAGGTCACCACTTAAGAATTGAAACGTACCAACATTACATTTTTTTACAATAAATATAATAAAATAATAATCCATCTTCAATGTTCCATCTATTTAAATAAAATTATCGAAATTTGATACGTATTGAGGTAACAGCGTAACAAACAAACAGTTACTTCCGCATTTGTTATATTCGTTTTATTTTAACAGCTTAAATGATAATCGAAGAGTAGCGAAAATAATATTGAAGCGACTATTTGACCTAGCAACACTATGCAAACATCTCTGTTCTTCTTTCATAAGACCTTTTTTGAATCGATTCATACGTACCGTCATGGTCATTTTGGTCTAAACGCACTGCGCGCGCATTATTTAATATTGAAGACCTACCTTTTCGATGTATTTCTACAGAAGTATTTTTGACGTGGATGCACCATTCCGGAAATGATTTATGACATTGAAATCGCAGCACTCACATCGCCAAACGTGCGCCGTAAAGTTATCTAAATAATTGCACAAACGTTGAAGTAACCTTGATTTCTAGTAATAAATGTTTTTTTAAGAGAGTTTTATCTCTATGATTGAAAGGCATGTTATTGTTAGATATTTAAATAACAAGTACTTAAGTGATATCACTTACTTTCCGTTTGTATAGTTTATTGACGATGTAAAATAGAACCCGACCCAGTACATATCGTACGCGCATACGCATAAAATTAAGGTTAAGTGCCAGACCAAAAATAGTTGTATATCTCAACAGCTTACTGTCTAACTTGTCTTTTTCAAGCCGTCTTGATCGATTGTATTTTATTTATTGAAATTTACTTCCTTAGAAATTTAAGAAGATTACACAAAATGTTTTACTTTATTTGGTAATCATTTTTAGATTACGTTATCTATTACCTAAAACTTAAGGACATTTATAAATACTGTGTTTAGAGATGTCTCTTATTGGAACCTTCCAAGGTCTTTCCTGGGGTTGACAAAGTATACCTTAACATATAGACATTACAGCAGAGACTTCAAAAAATGCAATTTTTTTAAGGGTAATGCCATCATACCATTATTGCAAGCGTTTGCGATGATCACATTACACATCAAAATCTCTATTGAGATTAGTCTATACTTTGACAGAGTACTTTATTATTCAAATGCCCCACTACTGGGCACGGCCCTTTTCTCACAGACCAAAAAGGGATTAATATATCAACTATTTTTATAGATAAATATTTCAAATATATCAACTATTTCTATATAAAATTATGAACACAAATGTCCCGTCAACATAATAAATTAGTTATACTTGTCTGTCTGTTAATTACCAGAGGTCGGAATTAGGTAGAGTTATTTATGTACTTGCATCGAAATGTTGATATTAATGTGGACCTTCCCGGGATTTCAAATGGATTTCAAATGGGAGTGCTCCGCATTTTCGCTATTGTATTCTTTTGTTCTCACAAGCTATGTAGTGCGAACAATAAACGTGGCAACATCGCGCGTGTGCGTATTGGAATTTTGCAACTTCGGTCATCCAATATCATTGATGTAAGTTTGGCAACGTCGCGCGTGCAGTAGTCTAAATTAAAAAAGTAAAAGTAAATAACTTTTTATTAAAAAGTAACGGGATTTTTTCTATTCTTTAAAATTAATCCCGGGATTTGAGGCATATCCACTATATTCTTTCGCTGTGTGAAATCAGTGTAAGTACATGCATAACTCTACCTAATTCCGACCTCTGATTATTACACATATAAAACTTCTGTAGCGGAACTGACTTCTGATTGTCGTTTGTAACATCGGACCAAAGAGATAATAATCATAATCGATGTCACGCGAGGGCTTGTATAGTAAAGTACGTAATGTATCCACCGGAAGTATATTCAATGAATGAGGGACAAAGAAGAAATATTCTCCCCTTCTATTCAGAAGATTCTATTCTACATATTCATGTGAAGCTCAAATGGTCTTTGGGGAGTAAAATTTTTTAAGACATAAATTCAGTATAGATGTTTTATTATACAATTAAGCATCATAACATTCTATTTACTAAAACTAGATTAATTACTTATTATTAACTAGATTTTAGCATCTTAATTATATTTAAATTTTAGGAGGAACTTACCTACTGACACAACTTAAGCTAGTACTTAAGTGTAAAAACTCTATGGGTACATTAAAAATAGGTTTACCATTATTATTCTTAAGCGCAATAAATTGCTGATTAAAGAATCAGCCATTTGTGATAATCATAAATTCATCATCATCATCATCATCTCAGCCATCTGACGTCCACTGCTGAACATAGGCCTCCCCAATAGATTTCCACATTGAGCGATCCTGAGTCGCCTGCATCCATCGGCTTCCCGCCGCCTTGACCAGATCATCGGTCCATCGCGTGGGAGGCCGTCCTCTACTACGTTTACCGGTTCGCGGTCGCCATTGCAGAACCTTGACGCCCCATCGGTCGTCGGTTCTTCGAGCTATGTGCCCCGCCCATTGCCACTTCAGCCTGCAAACTCGCCTCGCTATGTCGGTCACTCCAGTCCTCCTACGGATTTCCTCATTTCTGATTCGATCACGTAGGGACACTCCGAGCATAGCTCTCTCCATTGCACGCTGAGCGACTTTGAGCTTTCTAATGAGGCCCATAGTCAGGCACCAAGTCTCAGTACCGTACGTCATCACTGGCAACACACACTGGTTAAAGACTTTCGTCTTAAGACACTGAGGTATTTTTGACGAGAAGATACAGCGCAGTTTCCCGAACGCAGCCCAACCGAGCTGAATTCGACGATTGACCTCTTTCTCGAAGTTGGACCTACCCATTTGGACTTTTTGTCCCAGGTATACATATTCGTCGACAACTTCGAGAGCCGAGCCTCCAATAATTATTGGGGTAGGCTTGACATGGACATTAAACATAATTTTCGTCTTGTCCATGTTCATTTTGAGACCCACCCTTTGGGAAGCTCTGTCGAGGTCTTCGAGCATTGTGCCCAGATCCACAAGCGACTCCGCTATGACCACTATATCGTCGGCAAATCGAAGGTGAGACATATACTCGCCATTTATGTTGATGCCGTAATCATAAATTAAATATATTTAATTAAAAAAAATCCGTTACAAAATAGTTTGTATTACGCTCGACACCGTTAGAAATCAGCTGTCAAGTGTTATACATTTACACCTTGCTGTTTAATACACGTATTAAATTTTGATATTGTATTGCATGTGTCTCCCGCATACTTAAATGTAGAAGAAGTTATTTGTAACTACACTAGCCTTAACAATTGCCTCGACCTTCACGTCGTCGTCACTAAACTCTCAAAGATGATAAGGAAAATGATTGATAGTTTCAACATTACATGTGGGTAATTGTTGAAGCTTTAGTTAGAGGTTAAGACACCTGTTTACCTCTTGGAGTTCATTCTAATTAGTATAAAACTGTGTTATTGTATTAACCCAACTTGGCGAGTTTCTTGCTCAATTTTACTTCACGAAGTGAAGTGAAGTCACTTCAGTGAATAGGCGCGTTAGTATTCAGTTATCTTGAAATTCATAAGTACTCTATCAGAACAACATAGGAGACCAAATTGAATAAAGTATTCTATACTTATATTTAATTTGCCAATTTCCGAACACAAACAGCGGTACCGTGCTAAAATAGCTCTGATGATATCTGTAACATCATCGTAAAACGTTGTAGGATATAATATAGCTATATAGATTATTTTATGATAGATTATATTAGATATAGCTTTGGAATTTTCTCTTGCCTCCTGTTAGTTTTTTATAGGGGTCCGGCTTTGAAACTGGATTTATGATTGTCAAGTTATATCGCAAATAAAATGGGGTGATTGCTCATACTTTGTGGACTGCATCGTCCTACTAGTCTATACTAATATTATAAAGAGGAAAGATTTGTTTGTTTGTTTGTTTGTTTGTTTGTTTGTTTGTTTGTTTGTAATGAATAGGCTCCGAAACTACTGGACCGATTTCAAAAATTCTTTCACCTTTGGAAAGCTACATTATCCCCGAGTAACATAGGCTATATTATATTTTTTTTAAAATTAGGGATCCTTACTAAAAATCCAATAATGTAACCCAAGGTGTAAAAAAATTACCTTAAAAATTCCTTACATAGCGTGCGCAGCGAAAACTATTGATGATAGAACTAAATTATGTACTACGCCTTTGCAGTACTCATCATTATCTACAAAAAGTGTCGCGACAGCATATGTCTAAATATTATAGTTACGTCACAGTAAGCGGTTTTTTATTCTAAAAATTTAATTTATATGCCGCCGCTTGAAAAGGCTCTTAATTCTAACTCTATATTTGTGCCTTGGTATTAATCCTTATCAAAAAAAATTACTTTGTATTCAAGACGGCTTCAATACCTTTTTATAACTTTTTGAATTATTCAATTCGGACATTTCATTAGGAAGATATCACGAGTTTAAAAATGCAAGTATTAGAAAAAAGTCGCGTGGTGCCGCTCAGCTAGCCAGCATGCGAGCAGCTCCATGTAAGCGTCACTGGGGTGGTACGGGGAGGGGGGAGTCAATGTAATCTATACTAATATTATAAAGAGGAAAGATTTGTATTTTTGTATGTAACGAATAAACTCAAAAATTACTGGACCGATATTAATAATTCTTTTTTCAATAGCTAGATTATCACTGAGTAACATAGGCTATATTATAATTTCGAAAAAAATAGGGTTCCGTAAAATATTTGGGTTTTTCGGACACAAAGTGTAAAAATCAACCAGAACAGTTGCATACGCTGCCTAAACTATAAAAGATAGAACCACAAAATGTATGAATGAATTAAAGATCTTATACCACCTACTAAAAAGTCCGCGACACACTATACCTATATATGGCGAGTGAGGCACAACAACCCTTTTTTTTATTTAAAAATCTTGATTATTTTTTTTGTACTATATTTATACGAATTTATTTTACTTATGCTATTAATCCCTATAAAAATTAATTATTTCATCACTAAGTGCAGTTTATGTAGATAATATTTGGTCTTGGAATGATCAAAATTGGACGTTTGTTTTTGAAGTTATGGCGAACTTAAATTATTACGATTTCTGCTGCACAGCGCCCTATCACGGGTCGGGGCTCCCGACCATCAGTTTATTTTGTCACCTAAAAATAATTTAATGTCAAATGTTGTTTATGGGGAAGATTTACAATAATCGCTTTAGTTATCTATCCCAAAACAACAGGTTGCTCTCCGGGACTGCCGGTAAGAGTAAAAACTAAGTATTAATTAGATTTAAATATTTTCATCATTAACAACTTCAACATCCACATAAAGACAATCTATGCAGCCTGCGGATAATGACTGCGTCGTCGATGTTAGTGTCCGTGTCTGTGAATTGATCTGGAAATCATTATGCTGACCGTGCCTTTTCTGGGTAGGCATTTTACAGCGGTAGTCGACATCCACGCGGGCGGAGCCGCGGGCGACTGCTAGTTAATTATAAACAAACAGGATATTAAACCAGATGGAGTGGCAATTCTAACTTGTCTTAATAAAGAACTGAACAGGTTCGAGTTGCACTTACATGGGAAAGGTTCTTTAGACATACATACATAATATCACGCCTGTTTCCCCGAAGGCATGGCATATTAAACGCCCACATTTCGCCAGTTATATTGTTGGTCCCACGTAATTGGTGGCGAGAAAAACTTATATTTCAGCTTAATTAGGTTTCCGAATCTAACTTGACTCATACAAACATAAAAACAGACCTACGAGTAATTCATAAAAAGTAATATAAGGGACAATAGCAAATCTGAACAAGAAATAAATCGATTTCTTATAATATCACGGACAAAGCGAGTTTTTTGAATCTGTTTAAATTTATTTCAACAATCTTTCTTAAAGGCCAATCCCAAAAATACTTGATAAAAGTACGCGACAGTAATAGCTAATTTTTGTTTCAGTTACTATGGTCCTTCTGTGGGTGCCTCTTAGTCTCTTTACTAATAGTATTTTTTTATTATTATAGAAGATGGAAATCAAAAGGTAAGGGCATATGAAATTTTTTACTATAACTATATGTATATGTTCAGTGAAGCAAAATTTTTGAAGTATCATGCGTATGCGCCACTTGCTAGTTGCGCGTGTTGTTGATGAGTTGCGACGCGATTTGAAAGATGACTCGCTTACAACGACATAACAACGTAGCGTGGTGTATGTCACAGATAGATTGTAGAAATCGCCGTTTTACTTAAGACTTGGCTGGCATATTGTCAAAGTATGAAGACATTTTTCGATTTTACAGGACGTACTTCCTAAAGCGTTTGTGGGATTGTTGGTTACCTTGCGCTATTAACCAAAAGCCATCTTAAGTTGCATAAATTGCATTCATCATCTCAGTCCAGTAACGCCCCACTACTAAGCACAGACCTCCTGACACGAATTAAGTTTCATTCTGTAATCATTATACATAAAATTATTTGCTGTATCTGAGTGTTATATGTGTTGTAGAACTAGTAAGCGGTATAGGCGCCGCTGCAGCCGGGGAACCCGCCAAGCGGTTCCGGAAGAGAGACAAAATGTTGTTCTACGGACGCAGAATGCTAAGGAAAGTCAAGTCTATCTCCAACTCGGGGCAAGGGCGGAAAAGGAGAGCCGTCATGAGGTTTGCGCGGAAACTGCTGCAGTTGAAGAAGGAATCTGCGCCTGAGCAACTAAAGGTTTGCTTTTACTTAAAATACCTAAAAAATTTGTGCTGGACTTGTCTTACGTTTCTCAAACAGTTCTACGCTCGTATTATACTGTAAAAAGACAACAATTGGAAACATATTCATCTCTAGATTCAACTCAAGCCAGTATTAAAAAATATCTTAAATCTTCTTTTGTATATAGTATTGTTATTGTAGTTATTATAGTGTTTACTATAGAAGTCTGCTTATGTGCCTTAGAGTGTATTTTTTAGATTGTAGAGTGTAGTTTTTAGGGCTTACGTTAATCAACGTCTCGTCGCCACGACGACCACGCGTGTGTAGTTGCTTACTACGATGGAAAATATTATATATCTTTTGGACGTATTTCTCACATAAATAATGACAAAGCATAGGTTTAATTAAGTTCGCGTTGTCGACGAATTATATTATTATGTCTATGAGAAGCGCACTTTTACACGCAAATTCGATGACGAATCTTTACATCCTGACCGTTGCCCTTTAGTGATTCAGTATTTAGTCGTCTTGATATGATGATACGTTATAGTAGTATGTTTTTAAATATTACAATTCACTTTGTACCACTTTTTAAGAATAGAGCAACGAAAAGCCAAAACCGATTATAAGCTTAACTAAAAATTATATTTAAACTCTAAAAATATATTTCGACGCCAATACAATTTTGACTTAAGGCATAATGGTTATGCGGGTAACATTTTATTTTTATTTTGTTACTGCATTTAATTTAATCAAATGCCTTGAAGGTAAGTTAGGTACTTTTACTTGGGAAAAAGAAATTGTTTTGCCATTAATTACTGACGGTCAAAGTCAAAAAGATACGTGCTTCCTCTTTATTATGTAGGTCAACTAAGAAATTAATCAACATCGCTTGAGAAATATTCTTAGCATAATCTAAAATATATTTAAATTTAAAAGCAATTCGCGATTTTCAAACTAGTATTCTTGCCTAAACACAAGGTCAGATCAATGAATTTATACAAAATACCATAAATGCGAAAGTAACTCTGTATGTTACGATTATACGTCAAAATTATTAGTTAGATTCTTATTAAGCAATTAAGAAATCAAGGTAGAGTAAAGGTTGAGTCCTAGGGAAAAGCATTGTCTACATTATAAATAACGGCAGTTGCAAAGTTTTTTAATATTACAGGACTTAAAGTAGCAATAGAACTAAAGTAAAAGTGAATAATGTTATTATGTATAATGTTCTTAGAAAAAGTTAACTTAAGTTATCTTACTTATTTACGTACTAAGTTAAAGGTTTCAACTACGCACGGTTTTGTTTCTTTGAAAACTCTTAACTATTTTATTTCGTCATTTCAACGGTTTGTCTTGTTTGATTGGTGCGACCATCACGTTCGTGTACAAAAAGTTGACGACCTTGCTATAGACGTTTCTAAGTTAGGCTCGATAACCATACTGTGTCAACTGAAATGAGTTATATACTTCATTTTGTTTTTTTAAAGAAAATCAAGTACCTATGAACATTTCTTTATGTTGTAAATAAATAGGGTATTAATATGTCATATTTCTATTATGGTATGTCATATGTATATTATTGAGCTAATGGTAAATAAACGGTTAAATTTAATGTAATTTCATTGTAGTTTCATACGAGTTAATAAAACATGTTTTGTAGTATGTAATTGAAAGTGTTTTTTTTAAATAAAGTTTTTTGTATCAAGCAATTTCTAAATTAATTAATATTACAGACGTTTCTAATCTTCCTATCCGTAGATAAGTGTTTTTTGGGTCATACATTACTTATCAACCAAGAAAAAGCATAATATTTCATTTTCATTTTATATAACTGAATATATTGAGTATAACGAATAATGATAAAATATAACTACTGATACGGTGAAAGTAGTCGTTATTCCCGCATAGGATATTTGTGCGCATGAACATAGATATATGTGTCGTGGTCTAATGGTTTTCTATGTATCTATTCAGAAAAAAAATATGAAATTTTCTCCTCTAGTACCAATAGTACGGGCTTTGATTAGTTAAGGAATAGATGTGTAAAACATCCGAAGATATTATAAGAATTTGGAAAAACTGAAACGATCTTACCTACGCAAAATTAAACAAGTTTCCACTACCTAAATGAACTGAAAATTTGATCTGTTTTTACAATGTGAAGAGCTCGAAACGCTAACGGAAACGATTAGGGAAGTTACACTGCATTCACAAAGTTTATCCTTGAATGCGTTAACAAACGGCTCAAGTGGGAATCTGTATTGATTTCGGCGTTTTTGTAGGTAGTAATAGACTCCTGATTAAATTGTCGACCGATTTGGCGTCGTGCTCAATATACCACGATCGTGTGTTTGTTCCACATAAGAAAAATATTTGTCTGTGAAAATATATTTGTCCATTATGAATTTTTTTGTTGTCTTTTTTAGGTGTTTTGTATTTATTAACAAAAGAAAAGTATGTTATGTTGTTTTTCTGTTGTCTAGTAGGTACCCTAGTAGTTACGATCTGCTGAATTTGGGACTAAAAGCGCTGTGTAATGTCCAAGGATATAAATTAATTGATAACTGTGTAACGTAACATATAATTGGTATTTTATTTCAATTAATATTGACATGACATTTATTAAAGATTCCCTCCTGCTACTTTATTTAATAAAAAAAATCTCTGCTGGCGTGTTTTCTCGCTTGAAATGTGGTTTTCTTCTCTACTGAAGTTCCTACCCGTATTCAATGAACGCGATAGTATTAAGTAACTATAAAGTGATTATAGTAAGTAATTGATATTCATCCAGTTATAGCAATTGAATTGTATGATACAATAGGTGCTGGAGCCCCCAGCTGAATACTTGGAAGAAGACTTAACAAGTGATGACCGCGTGCCTCCAGATGCTCTTTACATGCTGCACAGCATCAGAGTCTTCGGCCACTTCGAGAAGCCCGTCTTCCTTATGCTGTGCAAGCATACTGAGATTCTCAATTTGCCTGCTGGCTCCTTTTTATTTAAAGTCGGTAAGTTGTAAGGATGATTGATCATTGTCTCTTTGGTTCAGGAATTTCTGTACTCTAGTAGGCGTTTTGTTTGAAGTTACCATGCAAACAGAAATCGTTGGCAGTAATAAAGCCAATACATACGTACAGTCACGCCTGTTTCCCTGAATTGTTGGTCCCACGTAATTGGTGGCGAGCCTATTGCTGCTTACCGGGAACTTTTATTTCCGCCAGCGCCTCGTCTATTGATCGGCAGTTGCACCACTTGCTGGTGAGGTTGGCTTGAGCTTCTCAGATGTTGGGAGAAACCCTATACACTTCTGAAGGTAGTGATATAAATATTCTAATAATAAATATTATGTCGCAGGTGACACAGATGAGAACGTGTATGTGGTACAAAACGGACGGGTAAACGTGTACATCACTAACCAGGAGGGCAGCAGTCTCTCCTTAAAGGTGGTTCGGGCGGGAGAGAGCGTCACCTCACTGCTCAGCTTCACAGACGTCCTCACGGTACTATAATATAACTTTATTACTATTTAAATGTGTACCAAAATTAAATTTTACTCTGGTAATCTTCTTACGCCTGTAAAATTTTGCAGGCGGAGTCGTATGTATAGTGGAAAAACATTTTAAATGCAAGCGGCTCTAATGCTCAACAGTTACGTTAAGTTCATTTCTAATGGATTTATTTTAGTTAATATAATCACGTAAATGAATAAGAAGGCAATTATAAACCAATTGCCACGAAGCTAAATCCCACTGACACATTCGTGAACTCACGCGCATTAAGTTTACCACGAGTGGAATTCTGGAATATTATGTGCTAGACACACATTCATAAAACTGCCTTTATATAAAAGGAAGAACAACTTTCAACAACAAATCACTATACAGAAAAAAGAAGCTCGGTAGGAGTTTATCTATTTCATGAATAAAACATTATTTCGAAATGATGTATTTGTTTCAGGGCCACTCTCAACCATACAAAACTGTGAACGCGAAAGCGTTAGAAGACTCGCAAGTAATAAAACTCCCAATGAGAGCGTTCCAGGAAGTTTTCAAAGAGTACCCTGATATATTTGTAAGAGTTATACAGGTAATTATTTGAAAATCATATTTCTTATAGACAGACTTAAGTAACCAAATATGCCGTATAATATTTATTTACGTGCGGTGTGGACTGTGATTTTATTTCTACTGATTACGTATTTTTTGTTTATGCATTTTTTATTTAAAAAAGAAATAATCATGTGTGTATTTTTATCCGTTGTCACCATTATAAAAATAGATAAATTAATAGTGAAAGATCTAATGTATGGAAACGAAGTATGGAAGCGAATGTTGGTTATGGCAGAAGAAACATGAGAGTAAGATTAATGCAGTAGAGATGAGAGCACTCAAAAGTATTCTTGCTTAAAATAGTGCAATTGTTGTTTTAGATTATTATGGTGCGACTGCAGCGGGTCACGTTCACAGCGTTACATCAATACTTAGGTCTGAGTGCCGAGTTGGTCAATCCGGTAAGCAAACAAAGCTGTACATTTGTATCCATTTTATGAATTTTTATTAGGGTTTGGTACGCAAAGGGTAAAAAACGGGACCCTATTACTAAGACTCCGCTGTCTGTCAACAGGCTGTTTTTCATCAACCGTGATAGTCTGTTGAATTTTTTTTAGATTATGTATTTCTGATGCCGCTATAACAACTAATACTAAAAAACGGAATAAAATAAATATTTAAAGGGCTTCCATGCAACAAACGTGATTTATTTTGCTCGTCTCCCTTCAATATTGATAACAGCAAAAGGCTTAAAATATTCATAGAGTATTTAGTTATACCATATCCCTTTATGGATATAATTTCGAATTGAACATAAGATATAACAACAAATAAAATTCGGTACCATTGTTATACGTAATGCGAGTCCCACTGACAAAGCCGGATTTTAAAGACGTTTTTACGGTAATCACCATCTCATTCTGTTCACGTCCCACAACTGACCACTAGCCCCTTCCCAGAAATATGGTGTGAGCGTATTGGGTCATACTCCACAACGCGGATCCAGTGCAGATTGACAGAGGCCAATCAGTATTGGGTCGAGATTTTAAGCGCCCACATTTCGCCAGTTATAATGTTCGTCCACGTTAGGTGGTCAATACCCCATACAGTTTAATCACTACATAATATAAAACAAAGTCGCTTTCTCTGTCCCTATGTCCCTTTGTATGCTTAAATCTTTGAAACTACGCAACGGATTTTGATGCGGTTTTTTTTAATAGATAGAGTAATTCAAGAGGAAGGTTGTTTATATGTATAATACATGCATAATATAGTAGTGGTACACTGTCAATTTTTGAGATTTCTAATGTGATGTCGTAAATCAACTCACTTTTTTGCGCTTATATTGCAAACGCTGGCCAAACCCTACGATATTAGTCAAAATAATGTACTACAATATTGTACAACTTACAAAATTCTTCAAAAAAGTCCGCGATGGTATATGTCTATCTCTTAAGAATACCCACAATAACCAATTTTATCTTTTACTTTTTACTAAAAATAATGGCTTATTAATGAAGCCATTTTAAGTATGTATAACATTAATTCTTATCTAAATAAACATGTTGGTAAGCTTGGACATTAGACATAGATTAAATTTGTCTATGACATCATGTAATTTCGATCAGTACTTTACAAGATATCAAACGAATAAACTTACGCTAAATCAAAAAATTATGGTTGCGGCGGTGGTATGTACTCGCGGCCTATATAGAGACATTCTGTAATTATATAATATACGTAACTATTCATATTAGCATACCACCAGTGCGAAGCTGGGGCGGGTCGCTAGTAATATATATAACCTGCTAATATTTTTCTTAGGGTCGCGACAAACGCCGCTCGACAGTGGCTTCCCCTTTGAAAACACAAAGGGTGTCCACTGTGGACAATAGCACCACAATGCATTCACCACATCACAGCGAGAGGACATTCCCTGAACATTTGGTAAGTCACAAGTAAAAAAAAATTGTACTTTAAAAAAAAAGTTGTAGTTTAACTTTGTAAAGAGTTACAGCTACATTACATTACATTTTGAATCATCTTCAACAGTCAAATCTGTCTGTTGCATCCTTAGTTCTTTATTAACACATTGGTTTAAATAATATCCCGGGTAGTATTCTTCCAAACAGATATGTCTCTACAGATATCTAATTTCTCAAGCTAGTTAGAGCGGGGCAAACTTTTTGTATTTATTGATTTTTTTTACTAAAATGTGAACGGTGCTCATGAGAAGAAATTGGCAGTAAACGTTCGACGTGTCTCTCCTTATCACTAAGTAATAAAAATTTTAAACTTAAAAAAGCTTATAGTTAAAAAAGCCATTGTAACCTGCTCCTAACAAGTAACACTCAATATTTTGTGTTTTGCATGTTTGTACATACAGCGAAAATAAAATTACGTTGCGTTATAGTTCAGGGTCGATTTAATCTAATGAGTACTGTTCCGTTTTAATTACCTACTAAAATGTGGGTTTAGTTAGCGCAGCAATTGTTCATTTATAATATATTCGTGTAAAAAATTTATCTTTGGCTAATCTTTGCTAAAATTCACTTGCCAACTAGCTTTATTAAAAGCATATTTTAAATATTCTTAATATTTCAATATAGTAATATAATATTAGAATGGCTAACCTTTTCTAATTTTTTCTTACTGTAATAATTTATATATTACTTTAATAATAATTAAATTAGTGTTATAAAGATAGAGAACAAGATGATATTGTTGCGCAGTGTTTTCTGTATAATGGTTTTTTAAAGCTTTTAGTAAAACTTTGAATGCCGGCATGCTTTTTAATGTGATAACAAACCATAGTCCCTCTACAAGGTTAGGCAACTCAAACCTTATAACATAGAACATGAGTTTGTTATTTCCTTGTACATAGCACCCACAAGAGGCGAGCCATTCGTCATCATCCCCTATACATATACAGGGTCGCAGGACACGACCAGACATGGTGCCCGATGTCACTTCTAACACTCCGCAGGTAAGTTTTGTCCCTACTAATCTCTTCATTTTGATTGTTTGAATTACATTAACATTTAAGACGGCTGGCCATTTTGCTCTCAGAACAGCAAGTCTTTCCTATTGATTTTTTTAACATTTGAACTAACCACAGAAAATATTCTGTTCATATTGAGTTTATATAAAACTTCAATGGTAAAACATTTCGGTTTTTTATTCAGTAATTATAATCATTATATTGGTAATTATATCTCGATAATAGTAATTTTTACTTTCAAGTCACGTATATGCAGACACAATTGAAATTAGATTGTTTCCTGCCTACTGGAAATTGTCAGCGATCACACAGATTATAAATCCGTAGTCCATGTGTCACGGATTGCGGTGCACAGAAAATGAGATCCAATTACCTACAAAATAATAACGTACATAAACTTTTATATTATATATATTCACGTTTTTGTTTTGTACATAACAAAAACCTTGGAATATTTATTTGTAGCAGCAACCGGATGTTCAGCCCACCCCTCCGCTTCAACGCAGCAAAGAAGGGTCTTCGTTCAAAAAACACAATACTGACAATCTGGATGAAGAGGTCAGTATACCTTCTGTAGTCTACATATCCACTAATGATGTTTTAAAGTTAGGTATCGTATAAGGTAGCATCAAGTTACCAGTCATTTTTGTAATGAATATTGAGTTTAGTCTCTGTGTCATCACAAGTCTTGGAGTTACGAGCGCAGTGTAGTTTAAGCATGATTATTTAATGTACTGGATACGTACTTGCATATAACTTATGGCAAAGTTTTCTAATGGTTCAATTTAAAAAAAAACGCGTGAATGTGTTTGTCGTAAAACCATTTCAGTTTTAGTTAACTGGTCAAGTACCTGAAGAAAAAAATGAATTTTAAACAGGTAGCCGTGCAAGACTAATTAGTTCTTGAAAAAATATATGGAATAAAATAAGTTAATAGACACGAACTAACAAAAGATATAACAATGTACTGCAGTTGGACCTGGTAGACTACAATATAACCTAGCAACTTGATACTGGCAACGAATAATAATAATATAGAAGTCCTAATTATGTCACTGTTAAATTAATTGTTATGTAAAATGTTTTTATATATAACATTTTAGCTTGTAGTGTTCGTGAAACGGGACCCCGATGTTTTGTTGGAAATTATATTCAGATAAAACAAAAGCGCTCGCGTGCGCACGAGACAACAAGAGGGTAGGGCCGTAGTTCAAATTCATGTATACAAAGAGAACTGATGAGAAAATTAAATTACAATATTAATCAAATTTTGTAGAGATTTACTTGGATGATAATGATAATAAATGCGTGTACTGTTACATAATTATGATAATTGAATAGTACTTTTAAAACAAAGAAGTATGTTACTTATCTTGCAGGCTTTAATACAAATAGCTACTGAGGCATTCGTGAAAGAGTTAGGTTTGGAAAGTGACCACGTTCTTCGAGGCAACGTGCAAGTGAGGGACCTACCCGCAGGCACCTACATCATGAAGGAGGAGAGCCATAAGGTATGTAGATCTTCACCGTTTCTATATGAATTGTAGTGGAGTTCCCGAGACCTCAAAATCTGCTTGTTATGTTGCATTCACACCGCAGTTACTTCTTATATAGCAACACGGTAACACTTTGTTACATATTCTAACTTTTATACTGTATGGTATATAACTTTTGGTTGTCAGATGTTGCTGAGTAACACTTGAAAACGTTGCTCAACAAAAGTAACTGCGGTTGGATGCACCGTTAGATGCCTGCACCATCTATACTAAACATATAATTTATTATATGCATTTAATATTCAATTAACAAGTTATGTCAAGGGCCTTATAGTTGTATAATACATACACTAAATAATAATTATACTTACTCATGTCTATATAAGTAATTATTATTTATCTTTATTAATTTATTTATAATTTCCTTTTAAAAGCTGTATTATAATATACCCGGCGAACCAGAAATAAAACAGGTATTTAGTTTGTGGTTGTTGATTTGATATTTGCTGCATGATACATAATGTCAATAGGAAAGTTTTTTTTTGTGAATGTAACGTTTATCATAATAAAATACGAAATGCGCATCAATCAAAACAATTTAAAACACGTAACTGTATTGTGCCCTTACGTCACAGCTATTTAAACAAATGGCGATAGCTTTGTATACGTATATCTCGGCATTATGGGCATCTCAGGACCATTCTTGTAAATATTGTCAGCCTTCATTTTTAAATATTACTATTTTAATAGAAAAATGATGTACTCGTATAATGTTTTGAATCACTTCCAATATAATTGAATGTATTGTGGATTCCTTTTGTTTACTTATGTTAATTTGAAAGTTCATCGCCTTATTCATACATTTATTTCTAAAAAGAATTACAAGGTTTTTGTTGTTACTTAAAAATGTATGAATCAGTCAGACCATGACTTATAACCCATTATTATAGTATTAATGTGTGTTTGTTTATCATTATTTTACGACGAGGCAGAATTTTAATAAAAGGGGGAATAAAACTTATCCGTAGAGATATTTTTTTAAAGTATAGGGAACAGGTTATCTTTTATAACAGGCGCGGCAGAAATGTATGGAATATGGTACGACAACTAATATTCGTTTGTATAATTTTTATATGAAACAATACGTTTTGAATTTAATTAATATTAAATGATAAATATAATTATGACTATTTTAGGAAGACATTTCTGTGATGTTTCTTCTTGAGGGAATCGAATCTGCAACCTGTATGTTATTAATTATGCTACATAAAAAAAGATGTGAAGTGTATTTAAAGTTTCTTTCTTCTTTAGGACGTCGCTCTGGTATACCTTTTGTCGGGCGCTTTGTTGGTGTCTCAGCGGGTCGCTGAAGGGGAAGGAGAAGTTCACATGTTTACAGCTTATCCAGGTAAGAAATAAATTCAGTATTATGACGTTCTGAACACTGGTTATTAGTTAATACCATAGGTTAGCTAAAATACTAGTTATTTACGACAAATAGGTATTGGAACCAATATCGAAAATATTGGTAAACCTAATGATAATATTGTAGTTTGGTAACTCTGTCACAATAATATAGTTGTTATACCTAAATTGTCCTTAGGAAGTCGTAAGTTGCTAATTCGCCAGTCGCGCATGCGCCGACCGCACACGAAATGTGACGTTACCACTGCCCACATGGCTTGGCGTATACCCGTAGCAGTACCGGTATTTTTAATGGATCGATTTATTTTATTCACACGATTGTATATACTAAATAAGAAAACATTTAACAGATTTCAATCGCCATTTATTTCGACTATACCACAGTATACAACAAACAATACCTATATTATTAAGGGCATGTCTAAGCTAATATATATAAGCAATAAATACACATATTTCTTTAAATTTTAACATATGGTATAACTTTAAAAGGTGAAGTGGAAGGTGGACTAGCAGTATTGACGGGAGAGCCGAGCTTCTTTTCCATACGTGCGAAACATTTCTCTCGCATCGGTCTTCTATCCAAGACTACAGTATATAGCATGATGCGGGAACGACCAGCTATGGTGCTTCACATTGCCAGCTCTGTAGTACGACGGCTTTCGCCTTTTGTACGACAAGTCGACTTTGCTTTGGATTGGGTAAGGGAATATTGATTTTAATATGTACTACGGGTAGATTCAGAATGCTAAGACAATATTTATGTTACACGTCTATGGTTAAGATTTCCTTGGGTATTGCTTTTTAAAGTTGCTGAATGAAATAATAATTGGTTCCCTACCACTTAACTGCATAAGGTATAATTTATGGTACTAATATAGTGATATCACGAGCGGCGATAGCCCAGTGGCGAGACCCCTTGCCTTCAAATTCAGAGGGTTTCGGGGTCAAATCCACCTATGACTTTTCGAAGTTGTGTGCGTAATTATCGCTTGCTCCGTGCCTCGGAAAGCACATTAAGCCGTTGGTCCCGGCTGTCATGAACATCTATGGCAGTCGTTATTGGGAAGTCAGTGCCTTCTAATAGATTGACAGCTGGTTTAACCAAATGTTTCCCTTTGGGTTGCGGAGGTCAGACAGCAGTCGCTCCACGTAATAACTGAAATTCAGTGAAATCTGGTTGAATCAATGAGCAGACCCTGGGCCCTAAGCTTAAGTCTAGGGCAACCGGGATAATGCTAGGATATGATGATATGGTACTAATATATTGACCACGACATGTCGATTGGCGCTCATTGATAGTAAAGTAAAGTGTTAGCGCTTCCTATCGCTGCATTTTTTTTTAAATGAATACTGATGATACGTTTTTCTTAATAAATGCTGACCTAAACTGAAAACACAAATTAACATTTGAATTTTCAAATATATTTTTTTTGTGTTTTAAACATTTTGTGCTTTATTTCAAATTCAAGAAAAAACCCTATTTAGTTTTATTAGATATTCACAAAATTCCTCTCCTTCAGGTATTCTTGGAATCCGGTCGCGCAGTTTATCGTCAAGACGAGGAATCAGGATCCACGTTCATAGTGCTCAGTGGCCGGTTGAGGTCCGTCATCACCCACCCCAACGGGAAGAAAGAACTTGTCGGAGAATACGGGAAGGGCGACCTCGTCGGCATTGTAAGTTTCTAACTACATAATATGCTAGCGGCTTATTAAAACAACTATAACCTTGATACTGTTATCATTTTTATTACTACTTGCATTATACTTTCTTAAATATTGGAAACGTTTATGAACATGTGTACGAAAAATTTAATTGGTATATGATAAACCCCTAGCACATATTTCCCATAAGTACATCTCAGGGAACAGGGGTGGCTGAAAACAAGCGCCGTCTAGAGTGTATACGCTGGACAACACAAGCTGAGCCATCACCTTTTGCTCTCTGAACCTTCGTAATTAAATTAAATTCTGGTTGTAATTTTAATATGTAGAAACTTTTTTTTAACCGTATAATGTAAATTATGTAAAGGGAAGCAATAAATGATTTTTTATTTATTTTATTTTATTTTATAAAAAATCATGCCGTGACGACTACCGATATGTTACAGCAAATAGACATCTAAACGTGTCAAAAGGTGATAAGTGACTAGCCCTTCGCTTATATGGACACTAGACGAGATCCTTGCCCTTTGGGCAAGAATAAGAATTGTGTCAGAATGGACTGAGCTGAATATGCTGCAATCACACGGCCGCTACGGCTTTGTTAATGAACTTAAACATTATTACTAAAATGAAATAATTACGTATGATTCCAGGTGGAAATGGTGACCCAAACCCGCCGCAGCACCACAGTGATGGCTGTTCGAGATTCAGAGCTGGCAAAGCTTCCAGAAGGCTTGTTCAACGCAATTAAACTTCGGTTTCCAGTAGTGGTGACCAGGCTTATCAATTTACTAGGCCATAGGATTTTAGGTATGATTTTTGATCTTATGGGAAGTGGTCACCGTTGCCTATATACGCTTGTACAAACAATAGGGGTACAAAAATATTTTTTATAGCACAAGGCCATTTCGCGTACCCATCTTATGGGAAGTGGTCACCGCTGCCCATATACGCTTGTACAAACACTAGGGGTATAAAAAGTGCGTTGCTGACTCTTCAATAACCGTTTTATGATACTATACAATTGAGCAATTTAAATAATAAATTAACAATTATCTTGTCAAATCTCGCGTCTAATATTGAGGTAGCTTACTAGATTTTAATATTTGTTTTGGTTGATTACAGGTTTAACACCAAACTAACCAAGCTTATATGTAGGTGCTAACTAACAGTAATGAATCAATTTATTACGTCCGACATGTCATATGAACTTTAATAGAGATTTTGTTTTAACTATTTTACTAGAATACAGAGTATGTTACTTATTGTTAAACTATATCTTTCTAGTAGGTGAAATAATATTTAATTCATCCAATACAAAGAAACATGTCTTTTGTCTTCATAATGTTAGTGTAGATATACAATTACATATTGATAGATTGGTGCGTTACATCATCATCATACCTATCATTATCTCCTAGAGTTAAAAGAGTTCCCCACACTTACGGACCCAGAGTCTGCTCACCGGTCTAATCAGATTTTGGCTGAATTTTAGCATTAAATAAATAACATTTGTATTCCAGGGTCCTGGCAGAAGCCAACGCGTGGCTTGGGAGCGACTGCGGCGCTAGACCCTCGCCCTTCGCAGCACAATTTCTCAACAGTAGCGGTGGTTCCGGTCAGCGACGATGTCCCTCTCACCGCCTTCACATACGAGTTGTACCACTCGCTATGTGCTGTAGGTCAGTTTGTAACACTAAAGGTTTATACCTATAAAAAATACTCAATTCTTTTATCTATTTAACACAATCTATCATTGAAAATTCGTATATTAAAAATATTTTTTAAAGTGTCATGATAAATTTACTTCTCTACATTCTCCTCGGCGTGCTAAGTATCATTACTTTAAAAAAAATAGTTTTTTGAGAGAGTGAGAGTGTGGTAAGAAATATATGATTTTATGTATAATTAGGTAAAAATTTTTTTTTATTTAATCATATATAATTTATTAGGTCGGGGAAAAAGTCTTTTCGCATAACGTAGGTATAAACTTATTATAAAAATTTTTTGACTGTACTATTTGTGTCTGGCTGGTTTTGGTAACATTAAAAAGGTTCCATTATAAAGAAAAGAAAAAAATAAAAAAAAGTTGTTTCCCGCTATTTTTCATTTGTTTTTCTCTCCGTAAAAATGAGTGAATCTAATGAAGAAATTCGATACATTTTAAAATTTTATTATAAAAAAGGCAAAAATGCAACTCAAGCAGTGAAAAAAATTTGTGATGTTTATGGACCTGATGCAGTGTCAGTAAGAGTAGCACAAATTTGGTTCAAACGTTTTCAGTCCGGAAATTTTGATGTTAAAGATGCACCTCGCTCTGGTCGCCCTGTTACGAATAAAATGGACGCCATTTTTGAAAGAGTGGAGCAAGATCGGCATATTAGTAGTTACGATGTAGCTGAAGAACTGGGAATTGACCACAAAACAGTTTTGACCCATTTGAAGAAAGCTGGTTATACAAAAAAGCTCGATATTTGGGTGCCACACGAGCTCTCTCAAAGAAACTTAATGAACCGTGTACTCATTTGCGATTCATTATTGAGACGTAATGAAACCGAGCCGTTTTTGAAGAGATTGATAACTGGCGATGAAAAGTGGATCACGTACGACAAGAACGTGCGAAAAAGGTCGTGGTCGAAAGTTGGCCAGGCTTCACAGACTGTGGCCAAACCTGGCCTAACACGAAATAAGGTGATGCTGTGTGTATGGTGGGATTGGAAGGGCATTGTTTATTATGAGCTTTTACCGCCCGGCAAAACCATCGATTCTGATCTTTACTGCCAGCAACTGATGAGATTAAAGGAAGCAGTCGAGAGAAAACGGCCGGAATTGATCAACAGGAAGGGTGTGGTCTTTCATCACGATAACGCTAGACCACACACATCTTGAGCCACTCAGCAAAAATTAAGAGAGTTCGACTGGGAGGTCCTAGTGCATCCACCATATAGCCCTGTCCTTGCGCCTTCAGATTTTCACCTGTTTCGGTCTCTGCAGAATTCTTTAGGTTCTGTAAGGTTGACCTCAAGAGAGGACTGCCAAAACTATTTGTCCCGTTTTTTTGATCAGAAGTCCCAAAGTTTCTACAGTAACGGGATAATGTCTCTGCCCACAAAATGGCAGAAAGTTATTCAACAAAACGGTACATATATATTGTAAATAAATGTAAATAAACTTTGAAAAAAATGTCTGGACTTTTCATACAAAAATACGAAAAGACTTTTTCCCCAACCTATTATATACATGTATATAATTCAAGAGCAGTCAGATTGTTTCTTTGTATTGACTGTTCAATGGTTTCCTTACAAATGTCAAATATCATGCTTTATTGTAGAATTTTGTGACATATTAAGAGAGCTGGTCACATTTTTACGTCCTCAAAGTCAGTTCATTAAAGTCTTAACTGGTTGATTTTGACTCCAGGTCCAACGGTCAGGCTTACTTCGGACGTGATCAGAAAACTATTGGGACTGACCATCATGGACCCCAACAACGAATACAGACTCAGCTCGTGGTTGGCTCAACAGGAAGATAAACATAAGGTAGCTATTAATGTCTAGCTAAAAAAGATATATCATAAACACATACATTCACGCCTGTTTCTCCGAAAGGGTAGGCAGAGGCATATTAATACGCCCACACTTCGGCAATTATATAGCCGGCCCCACGTAATAGGTGGCGAGCCTATTGCCGCTTATCGGGCACTGTTTTGTTCACCACAGCCTCGTTTGTTGATCGGCAGGTGCACCACTTACAGGTTGGCTTGGGCTCCTTAGGTCTTGTTAGGATCCCTACGCACCTATTTCAATATTCAATAATAGTTGTAATATAAGTGTTAATATTAATACTATGTTGCGTATGGACGCTAAAAAATTTTTGATATTTATTTCACTAAAATTAATTAAATTTTTCAATTAAAGATTTCTCCAGATAAAGTAGCCTAGTGTCTTGCTGGGCTTATCGCATAGTGTAATTGCGAAAAGCTATAAAAAAAAGAAACATTTCGCTAAAACCACTACTTTTCGTTCCATACTTTTGATCGTAAAGTGTTATTTTAATAATAAGCAAAATCGATAGGTGGCCTTATACCAATGCGACCCGAGCCTCACTCAGTGGACACAGCGCTGTATTCGACAAGCAGACTGCATTCTCATCGTGGCGCTGGGAGACAAGCAGCCCAGCATTGGGAAAGTGAGTACTCTATTGTAAATGCATGGCAAGATCTAGAAAAAAGTCCAGGCAGTATTTTAGAACTGTCAGGGTTAGTCAAAATTCGAAAAAAATGTAAACCTGAAATTTTTTTTTTTGAAGAATCCAAAAACCAAAAACAACATAAAAAAATTTAGTTTTTACCTCCCATAATTTAAAATAAATCTTTTAAAACAATCCACGTTCACGTACTCGTTTATATCATATCTATCATCACAAAAAAATATTGCTCAGTTAAGTTACTTTTAATTAGAACTCAATTGGCAATTAATTGCTACAGTTTTTTTTTCTCTCATAACCTTAATCCATGCTTAGTAGCAGCACGTCAAGGGCCTGAGATGATGTTGATAATAATTATTTTCCCATTAGATTGAGAAAGAAATCGAGCGTCTAGCGATCCGTACACAGAAGGAGCTAGTACTGCTGCACAGAGAAGGCGGCGCCAATCCACTGGGCACGGTGCATTGGCTCAACATGCGCAGCTGGGTCAGCCAGCACCATCACGTGCGGTGTCCTCATAGGATGTTCACCAGGAAGAGCCAGTATAGGATTGTAAGTAGATTCGTTCTTACAGTATCTAAGAGTTACAGCTTATATGACAGTGTGTACCAACAGACTACAGGTTTCATATACTTTCCCTTTTTGCTTCCCTCATGTTTGTTAGACTCAGTTATAAGATAAGAACTCAACCTGCACTTAGTTGTCAAAAAGTAATTTGAATCAATCTACGTCACCAATTGCATAAATACTGTAGTTTCTATGGGTTCAAGTGGGATTGCGTGCCCCAGGTACTTTGGCCGATGTGTAGAAGACCTAAGTTTTAAGTTTGACGTGGATTCGTAGCCACTTGACCAAAATACAAATACAAACTTTTTTATATGATAGGACAGGAACACACAGGACATTACAATCGACAAATAGGTAAATAATGCAAAAAAAGCAGGAAAAATAACGAAAGTACAATATATATGACAGTTTTGAAACCTGGACAATAACATATGCCTTTGTGGAGCCTTCCAACGGTCTACGTATCATCTGCTGATATGTTTGAAGACACCAAGCTGTCCGTGTTTGACTCAGTAGAGTTATATGCCAAACACGACTCTTAAAGCTATCGAAATGATTTATAGAAGACAAGTAGTTTATAGGTCACACTTTATTTATAGTGTCTTTTTTTATTTGTGAGCATCATTATGGACAAGACATAGGGTCGAGCTTTTATAATTTTTCACATTATAATGATTTGGTAACAATTTTTATTCCAGAGCGAGCTCTACAGCAAAGTATTGATGTCAGAAGCCAGCGTGCACTCGGACTTCTCTCGCCTAGCTCGCTGGCTGACTGGGACCTCTGTGGGACTCGTATTGGGCGGCGGCGGCGCCAGGGGAGCCGCTCATGTGGGGATGATCAGAGCTATACAGGTATTCAAAGAACTCATGTTGCTTCAAAGGACTAATGTTTAAAGTTGGCGTACAATATGATTTCAATCGTCTGGTTTGAGGGGTTAAATGACATAACATTTTGACAATCTAAGCAGATCGAAATACTTTACTGATTTTCGTAAAAGGTTTATTTTAAAGTGTCGATACATTTGATACTGCCCTAAGAAAGGTTAAACTAGGCTAGCTATAGGGCCCCGACAGGTCTCCGCCTTGAAGTGGTGGGGGGGCTGACTACCTTCCGGAGGCCGGAAAAAGGTAACGCCCAGAGGTTGGCGACTCTGGGTGCCCTTAGTACTGACTACCGAGGGGGAAAAGGAGAGGGACCTATGGAGGGCGCAGCGGGCGGGCCAGAAGGTTCCGTCCGCCAGGAGGGTCTTAGGCAGGGGGGAGTGGCCCCTGCTGTCTAACCGTGGACCCTCCGAGAAGTCGGCCACACACGCTAGGGACGCACAAGGAGGTAGAAGGGGCGCGTACATTGCGCTTCTTTGAGGAGGTCCTCCCGGTTTTGGTCCGGGGGACATTGATCGCAGGCGGGGTGTCAGACGCTGCAACCCGGGTACTGGCCCCCGCCTTTTTCTCAACAAGCAGCGAGCGTCGTCGAAAAGTTTTTAGTGGATATTACTGCTGGCTGTCGCGTCTGCCGGTGGTGAGTCCCACACCCCCTTTCGGTCGGTCCCTCTTTAGCCGAAAAGCAGTGCGTAAATGCATTATGTTACAGACGTAAAACAAAAAAAAAAATTAGGGGAAAATATGACTGGAGAATAGCTGGCGTTGCGATGATGCACTGCACATGTAAAATGTCTAATTATAAACAAAAAATAATTATAATGGACATATTTTTATTGTTTGATAAACTAATATTTAAATAAGGTTATGCATCAAAATCCAATCTAGGTTTTTTGTGCAATAGTAATAATTATCTTGAAAATTAATATATTTTTGTAGGAAGCTGGTATCCCCATAGATATGGTGGGCGGAGTTAGTATTGGCGCTTTTATGGGTGCTCTTTGGTGTATGGAGAGAAATATTACTACAGTCACGCAGAAAGCTAGAGAATGGTCTCAGGTGAGAGATGAAGCAGAAAATCTATTTTCTAATGTAGTGTAGTTGGGTGCTAAAGTGCCTTACAGTTTACTGTTTTGAGAATCTTTACTCTACCAACGCACTCATTTGTCAGGTTCACAAAATTAAAGACACTTTAAACTAGTTTTTTTATTCTCGTTTTCATTAAAGTGTTTTGATAACCAAGCGATTACAAAGCTATATCAGACTGTCATAACAAAAACAGGAATAATTAAGTATTTTCGTAATATGTTTATGAATAAGTAACTTGGTGTTTCGTTGTAAACAAATTACTTTGTTAAAACATAGTAAAAGAAAACTAAACGAAATTAAGTAAATATTCTGCGGTCCCCAGAAAATGACTCAATGGGGAAAGCAACTTCTAGACCTCACATACCCGGCCACGTCAATGTTCTCTGGCCGTCAGTTCAACACGACGATTCGTTCCACGTTCGGAGAGGTTCACATCGAGGATCTTTGGCTTCCATACTTTACTGTCACCACTGACATTAGCGCCAGTTGTATGAGAGTACATCGACATGGTGAGTAATCGCTTGTTTTAAGCATTCAATGTGGTCAGGTACTAACAAAGAGTATAGGTCATTATATCAATCACTCGATTTGATTTTTGTAGGCTCGTATTAATTATATAGGGTGTAAAACAGAATTATGTTTGGACGATTTTATTGACAGGAAAACAGAATGCAAAAAAACTCTTATCAAAGCGTAAAGAATTGTAGTCTAGCCAAGAAAAAATATATATTATCGCTGATAAAGAATTGTATATAAAAAATCGGTTAAATTAATGGCTCGCGATAGCACTCGCGATGAAGCACCATTCGGATTTTGCGATTCGCCGCAAGTTCACATAGATTCGCGACCAAATTTGTCAAAACAATATTTATTATGGTCATAAAGTTGAATTTTGTTTAAAAAAAGTAAATGTAACTTAAATCTTCAATATCTCTGTAGCCTGTCGATTTTTATATAAGATGCTGGAAATTATGTCAACCACTGATTGGCGTTTACGTAATTTACACCCTAAATAATTTATTTGTAAGTTACTTTGTACTGTAAAGGTGGTATTCACCTTTTTCGATATAAATTTAATCAATTAACTAAGGCTAAAAAAAGTTGTATGTCGTTACTAAAGTTAAGCCATCACATTGATTTGAAACGGTACTATTTAAGTTTATTATACATAACATTGAAGGGCACAGGGAAAAATACATTTAAAGAAATTTACATATTTCATTTTTTTTAACACCAGCATTAACATCTCTGTACCCTTCAAGTACGAACTAATGTTATTTATTACTCAGGTTATTAAAAAATAAATCATTTATGTACAATATCAACCTGGAAATAAAGTTCAATAGTAATTATTAGTAGTGGAAAACAATTTTAATTAACTTATCCATTTCTACACCAGTCACATCAATTTGCTACACAACACTTTCATGGACAGGAAAGTTCCTTTATGTTGTTTTAATTTTTCATTAATATTTTGTTACAGCTTATTCTGCACTTTGACTAACTCAAAAAAAATGCTAAACAACATGTCATGTTTATTGTTATTCGGATTTTAACTTTAACTGTATTTTATTGGTTAAAAAAGCAAGAAAATAAATTGTCTATGATATATATGTACCCAATGTTAATGTTTTATTGCATGGTTATTTTTTATGTAAAATGTAGTATTTTCTGCCTCCGTTCTGCTGACCAGACGATGAGAGGTATTATGGAAATATAATATTATTGAAACAAGTATTGTACCCTATCATGCCTCAGTAATACTGTATTGAAGTACTTACTTGCTGTTTATGATTTGCGGATTTGTGTATGCCATGATATGATCATTAATATCTATGATGACATGACACGACACCTTTTTGTTCCATTTTAAAGAGCGAGATGTGTGGAGTGACGCCAGCTGTATGGCTGGAGTCATGGATCTATTTTCTCGCTCTGTAAAATTTGGCGCTGATCTTTGGAAGTTTTGCTATTCATGTTGTTGGTCCGCTACAGTTTTTTTGTACGTTTTATTTGAATATTTAACAACCACACTCACCTGCATTTATGTGTCTGTATTGTACGTAAAATGTCCAAGATGTGTTTTATAGACATGTTTTTTAAATGTGTATTTTGTATTGCCCCTTACTCGATGTTCACGTCCTCTGTATTTTTATTTAACGCTATAATTGGTATTTTTCTAATTGCTAATCCGACATTTGCTTTGGGACGTTGCCATTACTTAAAAATAAAAAAAACAAAATTGAGCGCTTGTGATTGGTTTACCAAAAATAACGCTTTGTGAGTCACTTTTCGAAAATTTAGTTTGTCAAAATACGGGTGCGTATATATATAATGTCGGGTTGAATGTCAATAAGTGGTGTATTGATGGTATATCCGTTCTGTACTGTATCATACATTATTTCATTATTATCTTTTCATGTATATGCATGAGTGTGGTTTTTAGTTACCCATTTATTTGTTCATTTTTCGTACATCATCATTTTTGGAGTTAAATATTGCATTTGAAACGCTGTCTCGCTGTAGTTTAATGCTTGTGTTAGATATGATATATTTAGAGCAGTTTTACATATTTGTAGAGTAGGATTTTTAAGTAGAATCATTTGTACCATGGATAGTAACAAATCATTGTTGTATAAAATATATATTTACGATTCCTAAGTGTTGTACCTATTCAGGATAATATAAATTAGATTTCTAGATTCTGAAAAATTATGTTGACATAAAACTTCATGTTTAGTGAATAAAAGATAAATTTTAGGAATACATAGAGAAATACTCAAAAAGTACTCCATCTGTGTTTCGACCGAATTTTTAAAAAAGATTTTTAACAATGGGGTAAATACATTATTAATGAAACCGTTAACCCCTAGCGCTTGTTGACGGGTGGTTTCATGTCCGTGGTAGTACTTACTAGTATCGGTCCGCTAGGGCACTAAATACTAAACTCTATGTTCACTTTGAACCGAACGCTTAACTGACCTACGACCGCCATCAATTGATATTTAAGATGTGCCGGTTGTGTTGAAGACATTAATACATTAAATTTTATTACAATAACCTTTATGTCATAGAACCAAGAGCAGGCGACCTGCATTCAGCGTGATCCTGCGCTTTTATCTCTCCGTCATCCATCTATATTGTGGTTAGACGACACTGAGTTTACTGTCAAAACGCTCGTAGCTCCACTGTACTTGGTGGTAAGAAATGTTCTCTAAAATAAAGCAGAGTTAGGTGAGGTAGTTTGTGTGGCATTTAAGGTCGATCCCTTTCGTGCTTTAGAAGGTGCGTTAAGATATTGGTCCCAGTTATCACTATATATATGGTAGTCGTTTAGCCGGTCGTTTGCCTTCCGTCAATCTATGAGCCACGTGGCCTGACTCCCTCTCAACTTCTTTCGTGAGAAAGCCCCGTGCTCAGTAGTAAGACGGTAATGGGCTGAAATGTTTACTCATTTCTGATTCGATATCGTCGTAAAACCCCAAGCATAGCCCTGAGCATAGAGCGCTGTGCGTCTCAGAGTCGCTTTCCATGGTCCTGAGTTAAAGTATACGAACATTAACAATAGGCGTTCTCCTTAAATTACAGATGATTAGGGAGTTAAAGAAGTTGGTTGGATTGAAAAAGCAATATCTTTTCTTTAAATGCATTCAAGTTTTAGTCTTTTTGATGGATATAAATAGTTCAAGAGACGTATAGCCTAAAGGGTACAATATCCAAAAGAAATTATGCTTAATTTTTTTTATACCACAAGGTGGCACTGAAGCATACGAGTCTCGGCAGTCTACAGACCCTTGCAATAGAAGTGCATCAGAGCCGCGTTGCTGACCGTTTAAACAACTGTTTGAAAACCACTCCAGACAGATCATTCCACACCCCAAGGGCTGGCAACAGAATTTTTCTTTTAAAACGTACCATACGCGCTCCTGTCAAATGTCTAATTTCAGAAATTTACCAACATTCTCTTTTAGTTTTTGTATTATTGTCTAATAAATTGCTGTGCTTCACTGAGATTAAGGCTTATGACCACACTTAATTTAACCTGTGCTAGTTAGATCTGAAACATTAATAGATATCGTATCGTAGAATATTATAGTATCATATACAGTAATTGGAATTGTGTGTAATAATTTACCACTGTCCATTACGTGACGAAGGCCGTATTGGCCCGTAATGTTATGGACATCTAGAATAAAGATTAATTGAGAAATTGCATAGTTTAAGCATCGAAAAACCTAACAAATAACTCGATGTAGGTTGTTCTTAAAATGCCGTTACTAAGACTTAGGTTCTGTTGTTATAATGATACTTTATTTAATTTATCAATATTAACAATAGTTTGGCCTAAACTTTAGCATAAAGACCCTGGATAATTTTTTTAGCAAAAAATATCGGGAGGTAAATAAACCCACATATTATGTCAATTCTCTAGTATAGACAATAATAATAGGATATGACTAGCGTTTCTTATGCTTATTAGTAAATGTAAAATTTCAATAATTATATAGCATGTTGTGCATGTACAAATACTGTAGCGAATGACTTCATTGATTGATTGATACTCATTACTTATAAAATTTATTTATATGCTAACAAATATCCAGTCTTCCATAAGTCTGCCTCATTTAACTCAGGGTTTGGGTATACTGTTTCAAACTAACTCAAGGTGCTGTGTTAATCATTCTAAGGGACTTGACTATCACTGTTTCCTTTCCATGGACTGTGTTGTTGTTTCAGTTTACAATGCACCGACTCATCACTTTAATATTTTCTATTCACAAACACGAACAATATCTTTTAAACCAGATAATCTAGTCTTTTGTGATTAGCAACTAGATGTAATTTTATGAAATCTCATAATCATAGCCTTATAATTATTTACCAACATATTGCATATGAAAAAGTAAAATTGGTATTTGGAAATATTTAAAGGAAATCTAAAAAATATTAAAGTATATTTTAACAAGTTCCGCGCGTCTCAGGTTCTCTGTGGCGTTACATTCGCGCGTCGATGTCGTTGAGCGGTTACATGCCTCCACTGTGCGACCCGGTGGACGGCCACCTCCTATTGGACGGCGGTTACGTCAACAACCTGCCAGGTAAACCAATCACAACGCGCATCGGAATCTGCGCACGACATTACACGCACGCGATTGGCTAGACGTGCGTGTACACACTGATTTAGGCTGAGTGTAAATATTTTGAAAATTAAATGCAAAAAAGTTTTGTAAATTTTTTTAGAATTAAAATGTCCGTGTCACTGTTAGGCGCATTACACTTACATTGTAACCATCTCTATCTCACATTTATCTGTCTCGCACTCATTTCGTTCTCAAACACTTTCTAATATATGGTATAGAATATTATTGCAATACGAGTACAGTGTGAACAAACATATTTTCTTTTCGCAAAAGTTAACGGAAATATTACTTTGTCATAAAATCACAAAATATACGTCTAATTTGTTTTATATTAACACGTTACAACGTTTAAACATCGTAGATAATTAAACGAAAGAAAGAAATCTAAGCTCCTGCTTTTATACCGACATTTTCTTCATGCGTCTAAACCTATAAAAACTCAAATTACATAATCGTGTAACTAAAAATCACATGGTACAAATATTTACACTCAGTCGGTGGGTAAGTAATGGCAACAGCTCAAAGTATGGCTGGTCCGGGCTGGTCTTAATGGCGACTGGCGTAGGGGTCCTGTGGCGGTATTGTCGGGCTTCGATGAGCATCGCGGGAATATTCCCGCCGATCTGCGATCCCCATGACGGCCATCTGCTGTTAGACGGCTGTTATGTCAACAACGTGCCAGGTTAGATTTATAAAATGCTGTTTCCTCATCTTAATTTTTTTGAAATATGAATTTGGATGTAATTTCTCCTTGAAATAGAAAATGTATCTCGTCACCACTACAGTGGCAAGTGTGCTGCTGCTTAATAGAAAACTGTGTTAGTTTGAAGGGTGCTGCAGCTAGCCAAAAAATTTGCCTGAACAATTCATGACTTTCTGATATTGAACGGACTGCGTATCATCATAGTATGGGTGTATAGTGTTCCTACATGATCTGAAGAGCCCAAGCCAACTTCACCTGCAAGTGGTGCACCTGCCGTTTAACGGACGAGGCTCCGGCGAATGTAAAAGTACCCGATAAGCGGCAATAGGCTCGCCACCCATTACGTGGGACCAACAAGAATATAACTGGCGCAATTTGGGCGTATAATATGCCTCTACAGGCGTGATATTATCTATGTATGTATGCGTATCATCAAGTGTATAACTTAGTTACAGTCACACACCGAAATAAATATTACTCAAACACAGAGCTTAAACTTAAAGGTAGAAGAAAAAAAAGCAATAAGGTCTGATGAATGGTGAGACGGAAAAGTTTTTAAACAGCAACCACGTGCTAGATAACGCTGCAAGGGAAACCTCCCAGTCATTGTGAATTGATAGATTTAGGGGAGACTTATACTGTGTAGCATTAGGCGTCTTTCTACTAAAATTATGGTAATAAACGCTTAGTCCAGCAACTTTAAATTTCTTTTTTCCAGCCGACGTGATGAGATCTTTCGGTGCAAAGCACATCTTAGCGATCGATGTGGGGTCACAGGACGATGTAGACCTCACCAACTATGGCGACGATCTGTCCGGGTGGTGGCTTCTTTGGAAGAGGTGAGGTTATTTGCAGCGCTTGCGTTATTAATATTATCAAAACTACACATAATTTTATTATCTTTTCTTATCACTGAAATTTAATTGAAATATAAAGCAATATTTAATGAAAATGCAGCTAATTTTAATAAAAGTTATTGGATACCGTTTTGTGATGTATTACCCAAAGCTAGGCAAAATAAAGAAAAATATCGCTTAATATTTTTGAATTTATAGGCATTTAAATTGTCTCATTCCTTACCTTTCGTTCTTTATCACTTGCTTTATATTGCGGAACAGACAGTTTTATATAAAAAATTTATTACCAAATTTGTGTTTTCAGATGGAACCCGTTTACAACTCCGGTAAAGGTCCCTAATTTGCCGGACATACAAAGCCGATTGGCGTACGTCTCCTGTAACAGACAACTAGAGGTCAGTTACTATTCTTAACACTATTATTTTCTTGACCTGAAACTCTGTCTTCCGAAGAGGTTCTGCCTATAAGTTGTGTCTATGACTTATTATTACACACAATCACATATAAGTCGCAAGATCACGTTGAATACAAGCCGTCTGCATTCGGTCACATTGGAAGATTGTTGGGGCGGATAATGTTGAGCATTGGACATCTATGGGATCATGATGACACATACACGTAGATCATTACGGGAAAATAATTAATCAGCGGCAGCAATAATTACTTTGTGGAGACTATGAAGCGATGGGTCTTTTAATTGCAAATGTATATATTAAAATAAACTTACGCATCTTATACTTACGGCCATCTAAACTTATATTAATTTTACAGGAAGTGAAAAAGTCAGACTACTGTGAATACATTCGTCCTCCGATCGACGCGTACAAGACCCTACAGTTCGGTTCCTTCGACGAAATCCGAGAAGTGGGATATCGACATGGTGCAGCATACTTCGAAGGCCAGAGACGAGGTGGAGGCGGAGGGGTCAGTGGCGCTGCTTCAGAAGGAAGAAGGCCTGACGCACAGCCTTCTTTGACTGAGTTAGTTTTTTTTTTCAACTTTTTAGAAACAGCTACTCTAGCTGTCGCACGATTTTGGAGGTCGTCTTATGTAAGAAAACCAGACTACTGTTTTTCTGAATGTGGCACAATTTAATCCGCGACAAAAATGGCGGCTATCTGTGCAGGTACAATCGTAAGGAAAAAAAAGTAAATGAAACGCATGACCCACCCCCGATGTCGCACTTCGATTAAGGGTGTTTTGCACTACGGTTACTAATCCTGTTTAGTGCTAAAACTACTTAAAACATCATTTTTTCCCTCTCAACTTCAAACAAATGACAGAGATGCAATTAAATGTCTTCAAGTATAAAAAAATCAAATTTAGCTTAAATTAAATGAATAACTGTTGTGCAAGCCGCCTTAAGACCCGAGAAAGTGTCACACACAAGGTTCAACTTACTTGCTTTGATGACTCTTGTCTCATATATTGATATAATCTTATTTGGTTTCTTTAGCTACACATTCACGGACCTGGCGCAGATGGTGTGTGCAGTAAGAACTGGACACGACGATGACCGGGAGACCAGCTCCAGTGACGATGATGATGATCAACGTCACTTCGAGGGCTACGCCTCCGAGCCCAGCGCTGGGATACTTGAGGTTAGTCGGAACATCTATTTTACTTATATCAAGTTTTTTAGTCTAATTACACGTTACTTTGGGCGTGACACTAGGTATTATTTTTAAATTTAATTGTGTTTTATTATTTTAAACCATTCTAACCTCTAGCTGTGTCCGTAAGTTGCTAGTACAGAAGACCTTTTGGAGAGGTGGAAACTGCAGTCTCTTTTACTTCCCACCACTTAAAGTACTTACAATAAGCTTAATTCTCAGCGCAAATAAATAGAAAACTGATCGTTTCTATATTTAAATGACGTTTACAAGTGCTGCTAGACAAAGCCTAGTAAGGATAAATGAGTATTGATTAAAATATTTTTATAATTTTAACTTAAATTCACAGATAATGCAAAATTACTTTAATATTTTTTTGTGTAGCAATAACCCTTGCATGGAGAATGAGATTGGTAATAAATATTATAACTTTGAATTGAATTTTATAATGTTTGATTGTCGTGGTGAAAATTGGAAAATTTTCTAAACCTAGACTTGATGGCGGATATATCCTCAGATAACGGTATTGGTGTTCGATTCCCTTCAGGTGAATTCCAGTGTAAAGAATGGAGCATGGATCAGTGACACAGAACTGGAAACTTATTGAGCACGACAACGATTTTTGGGTGCACTATTTACATTTTACCTTATTTGTGTATGGGCGAAATCTGGTGCTATATGGGTCCAGCAAAATGTGTATATGGATGATATGCTTCTATTGACAGTATAGACGCAGGATGTCCCTATTTGAAAAAATCCTTTGTTTGGCACAAAATATAAGCCATTAAGTTTAGATATTGTATGGTGGCCGTATTAGTTGCGCAGTAACACTTGCGCTAACAGGATTTTTAAGGTCTTCACTAAAAATACTACACCAAACCATCATGTATTGGTTTCATGCGTCTCGTGGAAGATCTTCCCTTTGATGGGAGTATAATTTTGCTCCTTGCACTATAGTTTACGGAATTTTGAGAAATACATAGTTATGTTTTCGCAAACAGGATTTTTTTGAGTAAGGGGCATTCTGCTATTAAATGCTCTTTACTTGTGATAATGCACTGTCGGCTCGATTGGTAATTGTAAATTTTTTGGTCAGCGGTCTTCCTAAATTAATACATTGAAGATAAGCAGAGACAAAATAAGATTAAAGTATTTGCTCTTTAACATTTATTAAATCGAACAGTATGTTTAAGTAGTACTGTTGATTACAATATAATCTCTGCCTATCATCTATTATAGTGTACAGGAACGTTTTCAGACTAACATGGACTATTACTTGACTTGCTCGTTATTTTCGATGCACAATTCATTAAAGTATCTTTAAATAAAATGTATTCGCCTGCAAAGATACAACAAACAGTCATATAAAACACGGAGTCTGAAAGCGCTCTTTAAATCCTATAACTTAATATCACAATTATTAAGATGTGGCGGGACTTGTTAGAGATTGATTGCACTAATGCTTTTTAGTGCGTCAAAGAAATAAATGTATTACTTAATTGGGACATGGAACCATACTAATATAGTTCTTAAGGTAAATAACAACTGACGTATTGTTGTATACGTTGACGCCGTGTAATATGTTTTGTACATTTTTTTAAGGAGCTTAATTTTTTTAATATCCCTTGTGTTATTAAATATTTGACTTGAGGTTTATTATCTCTTGTCTAAAGCATAAATGTTTCATTAATAAAAAAACATTTTTTTTCTTACATAATAGTTTGTGCCGATTACAATTGTATAGCATTAGTTATTGCTAATATAATGTGGTCCTGAAAGAAGAGTGGTGAGGTCATACCAAACGTTCGCACGCTCTACAGGCGTAATAGATATATTTATTTTAAGTCGTAGTATATGACGCATTATACCTCGAAGCCATATTGCTTTCAATCTTTTCAGTCATTTAAAAATTTAATTAACTTATCACGAAAATGTCTATACAGGAAGGGATACGCACCCGGCGCGTAGGAGGCAGCTTATCTCTGTCAGAGGACGAGATAGATTCAGAATCGGAGATGTATGATCCGCTGAACAAACGCGGCGGAGGCAGGTGAGACGCAACCTTGCACGACTTGTGCAAGGCTTTGTTCAAATATAGGAGGCGTAGTGGGCGAGGGTCCACCAGTGGTAGCGATTAGACGAAGTAATCAAAAATACTTCAATATCAAGGCGTGTAGAATCAACACAAGACTCGAGATGACGCCTTACGTGAAACTGCTTGAACCAGTAATGAATTTGTGATTAAGGTTTTGAACCCAAGAAAGTTTGCTTAACAAGACTACATTATTATCACATTATAGTCGGCGGCACTTAAGTTGAACAAACTGTTAGTTGCATGCTTTGGTACATACGTAGACAATTGAAAGAAAGTGACCGTCGCCGCGTTGCTCCCGATAGACCCGATAATGTGCCGCGGATTATATAATGATTTAAAGTTTTAGTGAAGGTTAAGAAAGAAATAGCTTTGTGTGTATCAACTTGTATCGATGTCATATACTGCAGTATTATTTAGCGGTTACTGCGGACACTGTTGGTGTTATTGTTTTTGCTCATGTAACGAGCAACATAACGGTATATTTTATTAAATGAAACATAGCTAAATATAATGTTTTGATATACAATATTTTTTCTTGGCCTTATAATATAAACGTATGCTTACGGAAGTTAGGTTAATATTTAACTCAATTAGGTTAGCCGTGAAAGACGTATGATTATATATATGATGTATATTCATTGTAAAACTGTAAGCAGCGAAGCTTTCAGAATGTATATGATGATGTAAACTTAAATCTTTTTAGTTTACATCACATAGTAGTATGATTGTTTTCTTAGAACTAACGAAGTCATAACAATGAATTGTAATTCTTTTTAAATGTCACTGTCGTTTTTATAATTAGAGTAGTATACACGACATATAACTTCGTTCTTTTTGTTCGGTATCTCTTCTATTAAAATATGTCATCTATTTATAAAGATATTAACTCTTTAGAGATGGAATGTGTAAGTCATGTATTCATAATTGGTCAAGAGAAAAATAGGACCTTAGATATGATAATTGGCTTCTTTTCAAACGCATGGTTCCAAATTATGTTACTAAACCATGGTTAAAGAAAAAATAGGGAAATTACATACTGTTAAAACCCATGAAATCGTTTCGATTTAAATAGTAGAAACCGGTTATCTTTTCTTTTCTATGGTTATCTTTTATTTTCTATTAATTGGTTTGATATATTTCGTTATTATATACCTATTTGACAATCAAATATTGTATTCCAAAGTGAACTGTGATTTTATATTAGTGATTTGCAGTATCAGTAATTCTCTGGTGTCTTCCTTACAACATTTTTTTTTTATTATTAATTTGTTTAGCTAAAATCTTTAAGCAAATTGTAACCATCTGTATTATTTGAATATAAATGCCTAAGGCAAAAATTTTATTAAGTCTAAAAGATTTCTTTGTATAAAATGTGTGATATTTTTATATTATTTTAACTTTTTGTGTATCCCAAATAATTGCGATGTACCTGTGCTTGAACCAATTATTAAATCAGTGAAGGCGCTATGTAGATGGTGCGTAGATGTTTAAAATAAGACCGATAGCTTCAGCTCGCGGGTATTTCAGCAAAATGCTTATCATAGGTACAACTGGTTCTATGAAAGTGCAATCACGTACACTTAGTGCGAGTTAATCGTGTTTATTAATCTGTTATACCTAAACAACTTAGTGGTCAATATTTTGCCACTCAAAATTAACTATCTAGTTAAGACAGGATAGAAACCGAATAAAGTGTTACAGTTAGTTAAAATTTTAAGTTTGAAGGCATTTCCTTTGTTAATATGGACTCTATTGTAAGGCAAAAAAAATCCTTTTACGTGTTGTGTATTTGTTATGTGCCATTTGTTTTTAAACTATGTTATTAATATTTATCGTTAATATTGAACAGTTTAGGTAATCCAAGTAAATAAGGCTTTCGCAGTAAAACTTAAGAAAACATGTTAAGGAGACCCAATATACAGGAAGAGCTGTCCTGCCTAAAGGGTCTAATTTATTTGTAGCGAAATTATCAAAAGGTTTTATGTAAATCAGACAGTCGTTTATGAATGGAACTCATTATGACAGCTAAATAAATAAGACCAGAAATCACCATTGGAGATCCAGACCCTTTATACGTAGTTATTGATATAACACTGCAAAAGTCAGGCTTCTGGTATAAAATAATTTTATGTTAATGTTTATTTTAAGTGGAAAATTATTATAAAACATATTCAATTATATAAAGTATCTTTTTCGTTGAAAATGTTTATACATAATCCCATTACACACATTAGAAAATGTTATCTTTTTTTTAATGAGGATCTGAGTAACCTCTTTAATCATAAAGTAAATAAAATCCTAGATATAAATGATTTTCTTACGTTATTTAGAAAATCGATACGACGATATGTAGTTTCTTATAATTAATAAAACATTTGATATTATTTGTAACTGATGTATAGTCACAGGAAATCTATGTAGGTAATATTATTGTAAAAATATATTGAGTTCTTGACTGAATAAAATAGCTTTAAGTTCGCCAACCGAGGCACAATACACTGTGTATACAACTAAACCAAATTGTAGCTCAACTAGTGTTAATATTTGTCAATGTATATTACATTTGTAACTTTGTTCAAATAAGTACCTTAATAAAACGATGCTTAAGATTTCGCTGTTTTATTTTCTAAACAAAAATGTAAGACTTAACTATGATAATACGATCATAATATATACAAATGATTTGTTAAAAACAAAAAGTTTTTATTAAAAAAAATATACGAATGCTACTAATGTTCTAAAAAAGTCTTCGACGACAATTTTAGCGTCGCTTCTTATATATTTAGTCGCGGTAAGATTTCCAATTGATCGCTCGTAACAAGTGGGCTTTCATGTCTATAACCCTTCTCAAGTAGCTGTGAACATTTATTACCAGTGCGTTATCTCCATAGTCATTCTTTATGGTTTCGACTTTTTCGATGCATAAAGTTCTGTAGTTGTGTCCAGTTTCAAGCCCGTAACTTGTGGTCTCGGATGTTCCATCCCATTCCTCGTGATTCCTAATTCGAATAGCTTTTACTTGCTTCTCCCAATGGGTCTTCATGTGGTACCTTATATCTGGACAGTCGCATAAGTTGATGAGGACTTGCATGCACCTTAGCTGCAACACAGGTTTGTTCGGAGTTTTGCACAGCTTCACCAGCCGTTTCGTTATTTCCACGCATCGCTCTTTAGCTCGCCATTTCGACCTTGTAGTGAGAGTCGTGAAACACATGAGCCCAACTGCGCTGATTATGACTTCGATGTGTGGCGAAACTAAGTACTGTCTCAGAACGAAGATAAGATCGTTAATGTCCGCTAGCTTCATTCCTATCTCGTGTTTACACAGCTGCGACATGCAATCCATGGCGCCGCTAACTATCCTTGGGTCGTCATCTTCGAACAGTTTCAGCATAACTTGAAATGCGTTCGCTTTGAGCGGGCGCTCAGCCTCCCACTCTGTTAGGTTTTCCAAAGTTCTTAAATGTAGAATTACAATTCCCGTATGGTCGCTTTTTATCATTTTTAGAAGATTTTCAACGATTTCTTGATTCTTTATGATAGTTTCGCAAGCGCACCTGTCTCTAGCCAAAGTCCTCAGCGTGTAAGCAGCTGCGTAACGGATTTCTTTCTTGTCTCTCATGGTAAGCCTCATTAAGTTATCTATGATATCAGGACGGCTCATTATCCGCTGTCTTCCTTGGTAGTAGGTAGCCAGGTGCGTAAGTATAAGACAGACTTTTTCCCGTATTATCGAGTTCCGGTCTAACATCAAATCTATTACACGATAGACCACGTGGATGTGGATAAGAAACATTGCATTTTCGGAAATCTGTACCTGAAAGCAAAAAAAAAATTAAATATTGTCAGTATACCAACACGGAAAATACTATTATTATTACGTACCATCATGATTAGAATCTTTTCTTATAAATTTAGATAACATATAAGGTTTACCTGATCTAATATTGTGTGCAGCGCTTGCAGCTGCTTTAAAGGATCGTCGGAATGGAGTTCTCTGTTGATGATGCGAAGCCCTAGTCGTTCAAAACCAAGTCTTGCCCTAGTTATGTCTACGTGAGGCGCGTATAGAGATGGCTGCATAGAGTCCATTCGCTGTATCGCTGGTTGTTCTAGACAAGCAATTTATTAAATACAGTACTTATCAAAATAAAGTAAATAAAATAAAATAAATATCCTAGTACATCTCACACTATCATTTAAGCGGGGCGTGAAACGGTATTTAAGTCTGATTCATGGTTTCATAGAGCGCTGGTTTTTTTTGTACTATCAACTGCTTACCATCAGGCAGAGTTTGAAGACTGAGAGTTTTTTTAAGAAGCTTTATTTTTTGATATCTTTTGTTTTATGAAATAATGAGGTTTTGTAACTCTGACCTTTTGACTTAACTTTAACTTTGATCTTTGTTTTTTTATCAAAAAAACAGTTTTTTCTTACATAATAGTTTATGCCGATTACAATTGCATAGCATTAGTTATTGCTAATATAATGTGGTCCTGAAAGCAGAGTGACGAGGTCACACAAAACGTTCACGCGCTCTACTGCTCTCAACTGCTTACCATCAGGCCTTTGACGACCGATATGGCGTGGAGGTCAGTATATCTGCACTCCACTCCTGAGGTCGTGGGTTCGATTCCCACACAGGACAGATCTTTGTGTGCTTGAACATGAATATTTGTTCTGGTCTGGGTCTTTATTATGTATGTATTTACAAAAAAAATATAAGGAAGTTTATCCGTTCTTGATTATCCATAACAGTTCTTAATGATACTTATCTTGGAGCTAAATAATTGGTGTGATTGGTGTGACTGATTGTAAGAATGTGGTCTATAAGACAAATTGTATTAAAAAACATCGCATCAAAAAATTGCACTTTTTTGATAACGAATTGAGAACGGATAAACGTGCTTGATTAATTTTTTTTGTAAATGAAACTTATGATAATACATGCAAAGTACCCAGACCTGAACAAAAGTTCGTATTGATAAAGACAAATATTTGATCAATGTTGGAATTGAACCCACGACCGAAGTAGTGGACCTCAAATAAGGACTAATAAATATAATCAAGCATCAGGAGGTACTTATCAATCAAGCATACACCACTTTCCATCTGGCAGACTATGAATGGTTGATGCAATACCAGAACCATAATTAATAATTAGCTCTTCCTCATTCAAAAAGCCTGGTTTTCTTTTCAATTTCGAGATGTTTAATTCATTTTGGAAAGTAAACGCTCCTAACCTGTATGAAATTCGGAGATTTTCCTTTCCATGGCTTGATCTACAGCCTTATTTATAACACGAGGATTCATTGCGCATACTAGCTGCAGATACGAGTTTTTGTGAGGGCAAAACATGTTTCTTATGTGTTGTATGAAATTATTTAATATAAACTATAAAAATTGTTTTATGTATGTACGACATTTGTAAAAAAGATGACATATATTACTTAATCATTGACAACGCCAGTCACCAAGACCGAGTACGCATATCAACGTTTTTTTACAAACTAAATCTTTAAGAAATAGTAGGCATAGTCTGTATATCAAAATTTTTTTCACGTAGTACTGGCCACTTTTCATCTGTTTTATAGTGACATCAGAATTTGTGAACAAAATCCAAAAGTCTAAAATTATTTGATAGAAATTTTTCGTAAAGTTGCACGTCCACACAAATTTAAGGTTTTCGAGTATTTTTTCAATGTGGACCATCGATGGCGCTTTATAAATAGAAGCAAAGAACAAAGCGGGGGTATGGAGGCCGAACGAGAAGAAGAAGATAAAACCAATAAGGTTAACGAAAATGTCATAGTTTTCTTGCGAAAACGAAGCGAGACTGAATCGCCTCGGTTTACTGCCCGCTTGAAGAACTTTGTAGACCTGCAGCATAAGAAGAAGCGGGCGAACAAGGCGCGAAAACACTATCAACAGCTTTCCAAAGGTGACAGAAATGCGATTAATAACAATTCCGAAGTTAAGGAGTCTCCCACTACAGCTGTACATCAGGAGCCGGAAAAAGATTTAGTCGTAAAGAAGCATCGGGCTCTTCGGTCCCATTCAAACGAGCCCGTTGATGCTTGCGGGCGAAGACGTAGGAAGCGACGCCGCCGCCGTAGTTGCAGCCGTAAGCGTCGTCGTCGCCGCCGTAGTTGCGGTCGCCGACGTCGCCGCCGCCGCCGAAGCTGCGGTCGCCGGCGCCGTCGTCGCAGTTCTAGCCGCCGCCGCCGCCGTCGCCGTCGCAGCTGCTGCAAACGCCGTCGCCGTAAGAGGCGTTCCTGCTGCCGCCGTTGATGGAACCATCCACTTAATTTGTGTTCAAAATTTACTGTATTTGTCCTGTCTTTGCATCATTGCAGAGCGCAATGAATTGTCTATTTTTGGAGGATATTTGTTTTTGTACATGTATTTTTTAATGATTTGTAATAAATGCAAACGTTTATTTATTTTTTGCTTATAATGGAATCTTATCTTTGTTACCTTAAATCCTTGATGAGTAAGTAGTTAATATATGAAAAATTTCAGAGAATATAAGTATTTGCACTGTAAGTAAGCAAAGAAATTGAGCATTAGGTACCCCAGTGCAAAAATTCTCGTGTCTTCAATTAAGCCCCATTATTATTTACTTAAGTCAAGTTAAGTTTTTAATCGCATTAATAATATCGCATGTTAATGATGTTAGTGTTTCGTGTTACTCTTGTCGTATAGTGGCGATGCTTAAACTTGGTGCTAACCGCTGTCAATAGATAAAATAACGAAGTTGCTCTTATAAAGGTATTTTTTATTTTGACAAAGTCTTCGTTTATTTTCTGGGATAAGCTCGGAATCCCTTTCGTCTGCACTTGGTGTCGACAATCAGTTGCGCCTGCCTCTTGAGGTAGCAACGCGATGGGATGTCTTCCTCTTCATCTGATGCTGCCAAATCAAACAAAAGTTACAGGTAATGAACATCTTGTGGCGCTGCAAGATTATGTGAAAAGGTGAATATCAACAAGTGGTGCACCTGCCGATCAACGGACGAGGCTTTAGCGAACATAGAAGTGCCCGGAAAGCGGCAATAGGCTCGCCACCTATTACGTGGGACCAACAATATAAATGGCGAAATGTGGGCGTATAGTATGCCTCTGCCTACCCCTTCGGAGAAACAGGCGTGATATTATGTATGTATGTTATCAACAAACTGAAATTAGTAGGTAAGCCTGAGTGATTAGGTACTTGTGTGTGGAATGATCACCATTTAACACGTATTACCTAGATAACTGTGCTAATGCTGAAAGTAAACCTTTTTAAATAGTTATAGCAAATACATATATAATAATATCATGCCTGTTTCCCCGAAGATGTAGGCAGAGGCATATTATACGCCCACATTTCGTGGCGAGCCTATTGCCGCTTACCGGGAACTTAGGGTACGTCCATTAATGAGGTGTTTTTTTAAAAATTTGGACCCCCCCTCGCCCTTGGTGAGATTTGGTGAGATGTGGTCGGACCCCCCCCCTCACGTGAGATTTACCCAATATTTTTTAAATAATTTAATTTATATTTTTTCTGTGAAATAAGAGGAGAATAATAATACCCGTTTAAGGTGCACTATAACAAATGATGACCGGTATTGATATTGTAATACAAAATTTTACTGTGGTATAAAAATGTGTATTCTCTGAATTAAAAAGTTGACATGAGATTTTTATTGACCCCCGCCCCCCCCTGGGTGAGTTTTGGTGAGATGTGGCCGGACCCCCCCTCCCCTATTTTAGACTCACGTAATTAATGGACGTCCCCTTATATGTTCGTCAGAGCTTCGTCCGTTGATCGGCAGGTGCACCACTTGCAGGTGAGGTTAGCTTGGGCTCCTTTGATCTTGTACTATATAGGATATAATTATATAAAATAATGTATGTGTTTTTTGTACTTACGAGGTGCTTTTGCGGGTTCTTTGAGCAATAGTTCTTTGTAGGTTGGAACCACCTTCTCAACCTCTTTGGGGGTGCTGTGGCTCGCGTGGGTGCCGGCAACAGATGATGGACGGCTTGTAGGCTTAAAAAATTAAGATGAGTTTTGATAGATAGATAGATAAAACGTTTATTTCCTTTAAATAATACAAGTTATAAAAACACATATCCCACAAAACCGTTTGACTGGTTTGTCTGTGGGTCACAGTCTCTTTTATACTCTTTTATACATTACAACTAATTTTATAAATAAATAAATTACAATTTTCAACTTTCATTTTTTAAATTTGTTTTGTACTTATTTTTGTTTGTTTCCATTCTAATGGCTTCAGGTATACTATTTAAAAGGTAACCAAGTTAACAGTACTATTGAAAGAATTAACATAGTATTAATAAACACTGTTATGAAAGTTGTAAATTTAAACCAGGCATGGCCTGAAGCGTTAGTTCAACGAATCGATATATAACGATATATTATTGATGTGAACCCAGTCTTATCACACGCAATTTTGGTTTATATAAAAGCTATCATCATTGTTCTTAAGCTTTTATATTAAAAGACGGGTCTGTTGGTGCGCTTTTAAGACATTGTCAAAAATGCATTGTAAACTACACTAGCGAGCAACTAAAACGACTCAAAGCTCAAGCTTTCAAATGACATATAGTTTTTATTTAAATGTTTTATACTTTTACTTTCGAGTGTAGGTATATAATAAGTTAGGCAAATTACGCTTCTAGCTTTGCGATACTAGGTAGTCGGAAACGATTATCAGATATTACGATATTAAGTTGAGCAGAGTTTAAAGAAGCTTAGTCCTAGGATGGTTGATAGTTTATATGGCATTTGCACGGGCCTCATCGCACGCACCACGTGGGAGGGCTGAATCCCTCTGTACATACTCCATCATGCCGACCAAGTTCGGTTTAGCGGAGGATAGTGCGCCTTAGTGCCTTTATTCCACATTTGTATAAATTTTTTGCAACTCACATTAGAGGGTACAGCGATGACAGCAATGTCCCCGTGCTTGGCCCGTATGTCGGCTGCGCGCGCACTGGCCCGCTCGTAGCGGGCGCCGATCACCGCCACCAGCTCAGCCACGTCACGCGCCTCTGCTGTCCACTCGGGTGTGGCTGGTTCTGGTATTACCTGGATAAATATTTTTTCCCTTAGCACATCGCAGTTTATCCTGTCCAGTCAGGTATGGCTGATTGCGGAATCACCTGGATATATGTTTTTGATTTAACAAATTATGGTTAACCCTTAATTGAGCAATTGGAACTATATTCTCATTTCAAATTTAACCATATAAGTTTGTTATGGCGAGATGACCACCACTCTAGAGCGGAAGTCAAGAAGAAAGATGGATGGTTTTTAGTTAGGAAAAGTCAGACATATATACTGCTTTAGCACAGCAAGTGGCTACCAAGTGATGATCTTTCTCCCAAAAAAAGATAGTGTTTGTCATGGTGGGACTATAATTAGCTGAAATGATGATGTTTCATCTAAATTTCTCATAAAACTACTTTCATCCTTAGAAGTAGATTTTGAAATAAATACACAGACGTTGCTGTCAACGATTGAAAACATGTAAACTTTGCGTATGTGTAGGTACATTTAGGATCCAGCTCACATCTAACAGCTTGCACAGATCGTAAAGAAGCCGTTTGATCTCCAGAAGAGTGGCGGTGAGCTCGTCGAGCTTCATCGAGAGCTCTGCGTACGCCTCTTCCTCTTTCACGATCTCTTCTTTAAGCTCATTGATTTGTTCTTGTCCCCTGCAAAGACATACCATCAAGACAGGATAGAACCAATATAATGTATTACTATAAAATAGGAATATCATGTTGGGAGGGTTTATATCCTCGAGAGAGATGTAACATGTTAGTTTAAACTTGTTTTTTTTAAATTGTGGAGCGTATAATTGAACGTTTATGCTTTAGCTTTGTCTGACTACCTAATATTATGTAAGTTCCTTATAACGCCTAATTAGAAGTAGTTTATGGGGAGAAAGATAGACTTCTACCATTAATAACTACTATCTACCAGCGACTGTCTACGGATAGTCTATTAGCTGTTTATTTATTACACATTGTTGTAAAAACTTACAAAGCACCTCGATACATCCACCACCATAAATATATACTTAGTTAGTTTTTCATGTTTACCTAAATGGGTTCTTCATATCGTCCCTTAGCTAACAATACCGCGCAAGTCGAAATTTGGCTATGTTACTTTTTAGACATCATTGAATAGATCTTCCCAAAACGCACCTAATGTTGTCATTTGAATTTTTAAACTATTAAGCCCAAGGAGTTATTTGAATCGTCTAGCGCGACCACCACACGAGTCGCCAGTCCGCCATACAATCACTGGAGGAAGACGGTATGTAAATAAATGATAGTAGGTATTAATAAAACGAGTGCCAGAGGATTGTATTCCAACTGTAACATACTCATCCTTATCCTTGACAGAAGCGAATTTGAAAGCCTCCAGCTCGGCCATGAGTGAGGTCTGTGTGGACTCCAGATCGAGTTTCTCCTCCTCCGTGGTCTGCTGGAGGTAATTCAGCCGTTTGCTGGTTTCCCGCTGACCGCGGAAACGGTCGAATACTTCTTCCGTGTCGGTTACTCCTAGAAAAATAAAGTTAGATTTAAATATCTGTTCATATGAGATGTCATTATGATTATGTAATGACGAGATATTATGTTATTTCCATTTAAATCTATAAATAGTTATATTAGTGCCGTGTGGTCCCGGCCTAGAATAGTGTCACCCCCTCGCATCTAACGGGGAGTCGTAAGAGTCGACGAAGAGAAATCCTACCGGATAATGGGGAGCAGCGTCAGCCTGCGTACTGGCTTAAACTGCGATCACCAACCCGCCTTCCCAGCGTGGTGATTATAGACATAAACCCCCAAAAGAGTGTAATCCATTGGAGAGGCAAATGTTCAGCAGTTGACTTTATAAGGCTAATATGATTAATCTATAAAGAGGCGCATGGCTGCCGGTAAATAGAAAACAATATTAAGAAAATGTAATGGTTTGTTAAGTCGCTAAACCGACTGCGTCCGCTGCTTAGTAGCATTAACGACTGGTAATCAATAATGTTATTAAGGTGCCTAGTGACCACAGATAATATAATACTAGCTAGTGACTAATTTATAACATAACTTTTCAAACCACACGTCTTTTATAGTATCTAACCTGTAAGTTTCATAAGTCTTTGGAACATTTCCTCCATTTGCGCTGCTGCCGATAGCTCTTCCGTAATGACCTCACCTTCCGTGGACCTTGTCGACTCCTGTCGCACCACGGATCGAGCTGTATATAATTAATTAAGTATGGATAAGAAGAATTTAGCTTCTTTAAGGCAGCACAGACTGATAGAATGACTGCAGAAATCGGTGCTTACATTATTGAAATAACATTTATTACAGTAGGCAGAAACTGCATCAACATTAACGGTGTAACATCATGAAGAACCGTGAACCCAGTGTAACATGGCACTTTGACAGGCTGTGCCGTGCTGTTATACTTTTTTAAATTGTCCATTAAAATTTTTATTTGACTAAGCTATATACACTTACAGCAATTAACAAGAAACTAATTAAAGCTAGAAGCCGGCTTTACTCGGTTCTCGCTAAACGTCGGCGTAGTGCCGAATGAATAGGTTACAATTACTTACCCTGTGGGGGAAAGATTCTTTTCTCAAGTTTCTCCAACTCGCGCTTCCTCTCGGCAAATCGCTGCGCAAAGTATGCGCGTTCAGAACCGCGCGCGTGTTCAGCATCGTGCGCGCGCGCGGCCTCCGCAGCCGTAGCTGCAGTCGCGCGCACGCGCATCTCTGCCGCCTCCTCGCGGACTTGCTGTTGAGCAATCAGTTCCAGTGTTATTTGTTGGTACACATTCTATTACTACTCATAAGTATGATCATAAATTTCCTCCTCAAGAGAGATATCTTTGAAAATGTTTTAATTAAAACAAGGTTCTCTTTAAGTAAATCCCTGAATTCTTAGGTCAAAGTGCCATAAGACGCTGACGATCCTGAATATCAAGTCAATGGCAAAGTGATTTGTTAATCTGACCAGATTTACACCATACTTAACTCCACCGTCTACGTTGCTCTCTGAGTACTAGGAGATAGCAAAGTTGGCGTAATATTGCGAAGATGTGATCGTGAAAAAGACCTGATCTGATCTTCATCTAACATTACAAAGAATATAACGGTTTTCGAAATCAAACGAAGCGATACTAAAGGTGAGGTGTCTATTTGTTTGTGCCTAATGTCGTACCTCAAGCTTCGCAATTTCTTCCTTTTGTTTTGACAGCATTTCCTCGACGTGTGATAGTGAGCTCTCGAACTTCACGGAGTCATCGACAAGGGCTTGCCTGTCAGGGTAGTTCCAAGAAAGTTAAAAAGAACATATTCGCCAGGTATTGAAAATATTATCGACTCAGTAAATAGTTAGTTTTCCCACTAACCTTATAGTAAGATATTTTTTCTTAACTAATTCAGCCTCTGTCCACTGAATCAAAACTTTGTGGATTTCGTTTTCTAAGTGTGATGCATGCTGAAAATCATAGTTCATTGAGATATATATTCTGCTAGATAAACATCTACCCATCTTTTTCTGACAAAGGCATTTGACTTAGAACAGTTAATCTCTTTAATAATATACTAGTAACTATATGAAAAAAATATTCAGAAAACTTGCAGTAAAGTTGCATAAAACAGTCTGCAGTAGGTCTACTGTTGTAGACTAAAAATGCCCAATTTGGATAACGATATGACGTCTTGCTAGGAACAGAAGTCATGTTAGTTAAACTGCGAATTACAAATTAGCTGAATATCTTACCTTTCTCGCTCTAGTAGATATTTTAGATTTGACTAGCTCACTCTTGGTGCTTTCGATGAGCAGATGTTCGTATTCTTTCTCCAGTGTGTTGAGGCGATTCTTCTTACTTCTTCCCTCATACTTCAACAAGTCTATCATCTTCCTTTGTTCTATAACTTTTAAGTCTAAGTTATGTGTAATCTGAAAGGGTGTCGCTTAACTTCAGTAGCTATTAATTTAATATTTTAAACCTTTAGTTCTCTGGTTCGACTTGTGGATTTTTCGTAGGAATCGCCATTATTTTCTAGCAATGTGTATATGGATCCTACAAATATCTAAGGAGCCCAAGCCAACCTCAACTGCAAGGCTCTGGTGAACGTAGCAGTTCCCGGTGAGCGGCAATAAGAGACCTATTACGTGGGACCAACAATGCAATTGGCGAAATGTGGGCATATCATATGCCTCTGCCTACCCCTTCAGGAAAACAGGCGTGATTGAATGTACGTATGTATGGTTTTTTTTTAAAATGGGCGAGTAGTATTGGATTTTATTCATTTCAGACATCCAATACACAAATCTATCTTTTTAAAGTATTATTATTACAGTAATAGTATGATAAAGGTGTTTCATTTAAGACGATAAAGACGAGCTTACACTCTCAGACCGACCTCACAAAAAGTTTTTATTTGGTCTATGAGCTTACACGTTCTGTCTCTGACACATCCGCAACGCGATTTTCGTAAGTAATTTGGTACCACAGTGCATTTATTTAGATAAGTGTGCTAATTTGTAGTATGATTATTGGTTTAAACGTTATCTCATTGTTAGATACATATATTTTTAAATAGCAATATTACTACATCTTCTTTAAACGAGAGCTGCATATATAATATAGCAAAGAGTATTACAAAAACTTAGTAATTATTTATCTGAAGAGCAAGTAGGTACAACATCTAGCATATATTGATGTCAAAATAACACTACCTTATTTTTATTCCTAAAAAGTTCGATCTTAATAAACTAAAACCTCCTGAATTTATGAAGATCTCAGTTGAATTGCATTATTTTTGTAAGTATAATCAATGAGGTTAATCGATAGATGGCGTTACGTTTATGTTTATTAAGCTCTAGTTATTTTTTAAAAAGAACAGGTAAAAGTTGTTAAAAAAAGATACAAAAAGTTATTGTATGTTTTTCTTTTTTTTTAAATACTTAAGAATTACAATTGATATCCAAGATTTTTGATCTTTATTGGCTTGACATATACAAAACTAGCCAATTTTTAATCTTAAAAAAAATACAAAAATAATGGATTATTGTAAAATTTTCCCCTTTCCTAATTTAATAATTACCTTATTTTCGAATTTAAGTACCTAAAGAGTATACCTGGTCCACATTTTTGGTCCCGATTGGGCTAACTTGGTTCAGATACTTGGTGATCTGGGCTTCCTCGTCGGCGACGGCTGCCCGAGCCCTGGTCAGTTCCAGGAGGCGAAGCCGTATCTCCTTCTTCAGGGTGTCGATGTGGTCGTTGTTCTGCTGTTTCTCCGCCTCGTTTACTTCGAAGCAAGATTTTCTTTGGCCCTCTAAGACAATACACTAAGTTTGGGTGACTATGATGAAAGTATTAAGAACGATCTTAAATATAATTATGTGTTTAAATTGTAAGCATAGAAGGATTTTAATTCAGAAATAGTTCTAGTTAGTTCAGATAACGGTTCAGACTTGTAAACAAATAATTTTTCACGTTTCAAGAAAAATGCGATAATTTTTAACCTCTCATGTGAGAAGTTAAAAAATATTATTATATTAGGTACTGCCTAATTATCCAGTGTAACAAAATATTGTATATAGGCAAATAATATTAAATTAAAAAAATATATTTGTACGACATACATTCAGCAATAAGTCATAATGCACTTCAATTGTAATGCGAGACAAATCATTTTTAAACAGCCGTTAAACTTTTCTAGAAAAAAATATTAACTAGGACATTCCAATAGATAATTAAAGGTATCTGTTTTTTGCATGTATACATGTTTAAATAGTGATATAGAGTAGTACTTGATTTTATTGCATATGTTTCTTGGCTATTGGTATATTTAGTATATGTTTATTGGTATATTGGCTAAAATCAATTCAATAAGTTATAATTAAAAAAAGTTCAAGCAGGTATTCCGTCTTCATAAAAACATATAATATACTTAAATGGTTAACCACAACAATGCATTGTACTATAAATGCATGCATTATTTAATTCTGAAATTTCAAAATGTTTCCAATTTTATAATCCAGCAAGTTGGTTCTTAAAGTTTTTAAAAGTACCTAAAAAAAATGATTATTAGGTACTTAGCTATGGATCAGCTACTACGAGTATAGTGCAGCTGTTGCCTTACTGCTTATGTTGTTTAGCCACCAACCTGACAGTTGTATTTTCTTTTTAATCTCAAATATTTTGGTGTTTATAGTCGTGAGACGGTCCTCGTTCTCGATTTCAAATGGATGTTTTTGGTAACACGATGCCATTGTTTTAGTTTTCCGAACCACCGGTTTTTCCTATCTCATCACTGGAGTTGTTGTGTCTTAGCAACAAACGTATCGATCAAATTGTGTTATGCGTTGTGTATGTGTTATGTTTTTACGAAACAATGTAACCTCCAAATTAGGCGACAAACAATGCCATTATTAATTAAAGTTTTGTATTTTTACATATTCTCGTAGTTGCCGCGGTGTATTAAAAAAAAGCTTTAGAACAACTCCATCTGTCGCAAAAGTGGTGCACTACGAAGCTCAAAAGCTCTCGACTGCTGCTGCAGCTAAGTGTTGAATTGCTTGATTTCTCCATTGAATCAACATTCCTGCGCGTACACTTGTATGTGTGCGTGCATCGGTTCTCACGCTAATGTAATCGGCAGTGCCAAAAATTATGACTTAAATCGTTATGTTTAGGTAAAACAATAGCTGATTCTACACCAGAAAAGTATTAAAAAGCTTTAGATCGTAGCACAAATAGTGGCACAGAGGGACCGCACGCACACATGCGCGGCGGCGGCCATTTTGATTTACTGTAAGCTGTGTATTTACGAACAAAGCCGTCAGATGCGAGCGAGACGCGGCTGCGCATGTTTCAACCGGGCTGTACGTTTTATTTGAACGTGTTTTACCGCTAAAATGACTAATTCCGCAATGTTTTCAACGTAACAACGTTTAAAAACAAAATGAAGTGTCCATTTTTACATTTAGTTCCGTGAGTGTGAGATATTGAGTGATTTAACGACACAGCAGAAGTAAAACAAATGTGTGTGATCCATGTGTGAATGTTGTGCTACAAAATGTGGTCGAGAAACTTTATACCGGATTATGGGATTAAATTGCTGTCTGCTGCTGTTTTACTGTGGACCCTAGCCTCCAGGATCGAGGGCGTCGAAGGTAAGGATAGATGATAAGTCGGGAGAAGTGGAGCTTTGAAAGCGCGGAACGGCAATACGACCGCGGGAAAAAGTCGTCGCCCGAATGGAGCTTTTAGTTAGGTGAGTCGATACTCGCACCGGTCGGTTTACCTGAGTTCTCACAGTTCTCGTCAGGGACTTGTGAAACGAGACTTTAAAAACTGGAGTTAAAGTCAACGCATCGCATTTTTTATTTTAATGTTTTTTAATTGTGGTTCGCGATGGAAGTTGCTCACGAGTGGAGACCGTTGTGCCGTGTTATGACACGGCTCACCTTTCGCTAGTGTTGATTGTTGAAACGGTTTGTCGTGTTATTACTGTCACTGCGCTGTTTTAAATAATAAATTCATACAAGGGGTCATTTGGACAGGCTCGTGTTAGCGTTCTGTGTACTAGTCGTAAAGAAATTCTTATTACAAATTAGAATAGACACCTAGAACGTATCATTTTTTATCAATGATTTCAGTTACAAACTTTATTGAATATCAATAATGAATAATAATAATTAATGAATAATATATCATTATTAATATATGTTATATAATTTTAAGCACATTCGAATAAGTTCAGTTTAAAAGATAAAATTTTATTCGATCGCAATTAGCTGCATAAGAAAATATAAATATTCATTAGTAATAAAAGCTTTAAAACATATTTTACATAAAGCTATCAAATACAGAGTAAGGTCCTTATAGCTTTTTAAAGTTTTGTACATTCAACGTTGTATTGATTGCAATAGCCGAAGTACACATCTATATTGTGAATGTTGATAACCCTATTGTATTTGCTTAACGGAACTTTAGCATATAAATTGATACAAATTTAGTCCTCGAAACGAATGGTTCTAAATCTAAATCGATAAGGTGAGATCATTAACAGTTAATACCATGATAAATCAGTACCTACATTGTATACAAAAGAAAATATTATATTATGGTAATGAAAGCTAAAAGCGTTATCATAGATCTTAGGAGATAAGCTTTGTACAGTTGGAATCCTCGCATAAGTATGTTCTACTCACGATGCATTCGTTTAAGCCCATCTAGTTGAATTTAAATTGACAAAGTCTATATTAGTATTCGTTGCGCCACCACACGATTTCTGTGGACGCGACCACGGGTTTTTGAATATTGATCATGCTATAAGGCTTTATTTTATTCAGATTTACTTGGGAGAAAGGGATAAACCGACTCTAAATCACCGTTTTTAGGGAAAGTTATTTCTTATTCAAAAGATTTGTTTGTGACGCCATCTTAGTATTCCAAGTTAGAATGGGAACACACGATTTCTTCTAGTTTGTTTGTTCATTTTTGTAACGTCTTGGAATAATTATATTTTCATAACATTTTCTCTAAGTAAATATATTCGATCTTTCTGTTGTAGATTGTATTCGAAAAGTTGTAACTTTAGCAAGGTACACAAGATTTTTAATCAAAAATCGGATATACGGTAAACCGCGGAACAAATGATATTTTGTCTTGTCTTTCCTGTCCAGCATATATTAGGTTAAGGTTAATTGGTATGTTTGATGTTTGAATCCTTTATCGGCAAAAATATTGTATAAAACATTGGATTTTGTTAATCGTGCTTTTCTATCATTCAAAAATATTTTATTCTCTCTTGTATTGGAAGCATAGACAGACAAAGTAGCGGGCCGAAGCTGGCTATTTTATATAGCATACTTCAGAGAAAAAATCCCACATAATAATAACGTAATTGAAGCATGCATTTACAATGTTATAATCAGCGAAATGCAATATGATCGACATTTTAAATATTGTGCGAATTCGTTGGCGGTTTCCGTTGGAAAACATTTACAATATTCCAAGGCTTTGTTCCTGGAAGTAACAGATAAGCTAAAGTTGTATTATCTACACCCAAGCATGTAATTTTATTGTCTTAATAAATATTGCATCTGTCACATTTATTTTTTATCTGTGGGTTATGGAAGATTGCTTTGTTTTTTACGGAAAAAAGATCGTTCTTTATATCTGGAGAATTGTTAATGAAAATGAAGGAAAAATTTAACAGTATAACCTCATTTATAATATTAAAATAATTATATTTTGTTCATAAAGCATAAAATAAGTTCGTTTTTGATTCTTCAAACCAATAAATACGAACATGTGAATATTCTCAAGCTGAATGATACCGTTTCAGATCAATTGATATCAAGTGAGACAATAGTAGCTAAATGCATAATTGATTGTTGTTCAAACTTGTCTGATCTACTTTTATAAACAGTGGCAATTAATGTTCAATTGCTCTCCGTTCAATTGGCAAGTCGGTCGTCGTACGCGCGTCTCATATAAATCTCAACTAAACCTACTGGAGGCAATTTCTCACTTGATTCCTCTACATGAGAGTCTACAGCCACCTCAGTTCCAGCTTCATGTATCTTAGTCCTTATTTCAGAGGCAAGAGGTGATGAATTTGCATGAGTTTATTAATTTTATTGTGTTTCAAATCAATTGCAATCGAGTGTTGGCGAGGAATCGTTCTCAGAATCGCTACCACATGCCAGGGTGTCTGATTCATTGTTTAACTGTTTGGGTACTTTTTATTGTTTTAATAAGTGTTTATATAAACTATCTATCTTTTAAGCCAAGAAAAGTGATATTATTCCTAATTATACAAAAATCTATATTTTCAGCCACTGTACGATGTTTGTTAAAACTTCTTTCCACTCCTCAATCTCCTAGATATTTATTTATTTGACATAATTACAGTATTAGTGTTACATATATGTGATGGTTATAAATAATAAATACAATTAATCGTTTATCTTGAGTGTAACAGTAAAGCAATGACAACTACCCTTCTTGTGAAAAAATCGTGATGTGTCACCGCGGCTTACAGATATATATACCAACACTATGATAGATATTTGTGTTGTATGAGAAACATGCCTGACGTTTATCTGTTGTTTACTAAATAAGGTTAATATATATGTCTAATGCGTTTTTATTATCTGTTAGTAGCTTTGCTTTGCTTTTGCTCTGTACTTTATTGCATCTCACAGAAACCGCGCAGGTTTAGGGATAAAAGAAGCATAATATCACAATTTCTTCTTCATACTTAATTTCATCAAAATCAGTTCTGTAGTATAGGCGTAAAAGCGTAGCAAATAAACAGTTTTATTTATACGAGTACTATTAATATTTGTATACAATAAGTATTGGTATACTGACGACCGATATGTCGTTATGGCGAGTATACCTACACTCCGCTCCTGAGATCGAGGGTTCGATTCTCACACAGAACAAATCTTTGTGTGCATACAAATGAATATTTGTTCTGGTCTGGGTGTTTTCCTATGTATATTAAGTATGTATTAACATTAAAAGTAATTATGTATGCTTATCCGTTATTTAGGATCCATAACATCTCGGACTAAATAAAATTTAAAAATGTCTTATAGCAATACAACACAAAGCTGCATATAACCTCACCTTGGTTGTTGAAAGGAGGTCCGTGCCCAGTAAGAGGACTATAATGGTCTAAGTGATTTCAACTAATGTCATGGACTTCTTGGCGGGAAAGTGAAGCGTCGTGTCTGCAGTTTTGTTTTATTTTCTAAAATTTGTGATATTTCTAACATTAATCTGTAATAACGGTGGATTATTAACCGTTAAGTGTTTGTGAACGTACATGAGTGTTGGTAAATCAAACAAAACAGTGCAACATCACTTTTCAAATTTTTACTCAAGTAGTCCATGTGAGATCTCAGTATAGTCCCACATCTTTACTGAGGACTCAAGGGGCTTAGGGGAGGGTATCTCATTTACCATTTATCATCTTTATCACCTCTCATTCTCATTTACTATGAATTATATATTATTTATATATCACTTACTTGACACTGGCTAAATGTGCTAGACGCACGAAGCCATTATTTAAAATAAAGAAAGAAAGAAACTTACAACACACAAGGCGGACTTCTTGGCGGGAAAGTGAAGCGTCATGTGTGCAGTCATGTCCACGAGTGCTTATAAATCAAACAAAACAGTGCAACATAACTTTTCAAATTCTCTCAAGAAGTCCATATGAGATCTCAGTATAGTCCCACATCTTTACTGAGGACTCAAGGGGTTTAGAGGAGGGTGGCTCATTTATCATCTATATCACCACTCATTCTCATTTACTATGAATGTATTAAATATTATTTATATATCTATAACTTGATACTGGCTAAATGTGCTAAACGCTCGAAGCCATTATTCGAAAGAAAAAAAACAAACAAGGCAATATACTTCATTTAATGACTCGAATAAAGGTAAGATATATAGGTTTTAATTTAACACATTAGGACCACACGCAACGGTAAGCTGGGGCCAGTGATTTGCGAGATATTTAGCCTTTTTCGGAGACTGGCCGACCTAGTCTCAAATAACCTTTTAAGACAAATAAGTGCTTGTAAAATTCGACATAGATTATAGTTTCGCAATAGATCTTAGTCATAGCAGATTTGATAATCGAAGTTTATACAGCGACTGGCGGAGTTAGCTACAATTCGCTTTTAGTTTCAAATATTTGTAACGTGTCAATGGCAAGTAGGTATTTATAATGAAAATAAGTTTTGTCTGTGTTATAGATAAAATTTTGTGTGAAGCTAAAAGCTGCCTGTGCAGACTATGGCTTTAACCGTTTTTGTATATTATGTGCTTTAATTTTCATCTGTATCCTTAAACTTATTTTATTATATTGAATGTTCAATTGCAATTATTATAAAACATAACAAATAAATAAAACACACAGATGCGCTACGTCTCCCCGTGGTGACAACTCATTAAAAAGTATTCGAAATGTCAGGACAAAATAGTGCAATAAACCGCGATTACATCCGTAAAATGTGTGTAATTTATTGAATACGATTAAACACTTATATTGTAATCTTGTATAAAGCTCAGAACCACAAAACTAATTGGATACAACGAGAGCATGATCAGCCTCACCCTCACTGGACCAGAATCGATTATAACAATTATAAATTCAGTGTAGTTTGCAACCTTTGATATTTTTAACCCATTCGAGCCACTTATATCGTAAACTGTTACTTATTTATTCAGGTTAAACACTTATGGGTGCACACAAAATTATTTTATTGTTCAATAAAGTTCGCTAATTGTAAACGGTACGGACAAAGATTTCTGTGTGCACATAAAATTATAAAGCGCTGGCATTTTCTGTGCTTTTGTTCTTTTAAAGACATTACTTTGTTTTCGATCAAGGTCTGAGATGATGAAGAGTGTGGGGTAATCGTCCCACCGCTTCCTTGGCAGCGAGCGACACCACTTGGAACCTAGCATGCGGGTGCATTATATAAAATAATTGTTTTGAGGTTTTTTTACGTCACAAGCCTGAGATATTCGCGCTGTTTTTATTACGCATTCGCTGCAGTATTGTCTGGGAAATGTTAGTTTCTCATGCGAAAGTTGCCTATTGTAGCTGTTTTTGTTTTAATCATTGTAAATTAATATGTACATACTTGGTATATTCAGAGGACGTTTATCGCCAATACTTTTAGCTTTAAATTAAAAAAAAAATAGCTGACCACTTTGGCATACCGATAGTTAATAAGACATAATTATATAAGTATTAACTAAAATAATTAAAAAAAAAACCTTTGATAGGAACAAACAATAAAGATAAATAATACATAAAGGACCGATTTTCAATGTCAGTAAAATCTTCTTACAGATAAAAATATAACATGTTATAGTATCTATAAATTGCCTATCTACATACATAAATCCATATGTTATATGACTTATAGATGGATCATAAATCTTATTTCAACATTAACCATATTTTGAAGCACTTTTTTCTAATAGGGTGTTCGTTGGAGGAACTCGCCACCAGCTAAGCGTGGTGCTTGAAACAGGCTTTGTTTGCGCAAGCTCTGCCGTTGTTTGTAAGCAAACACCCTGCAGACACCAGATAACCCAGCATGTTAAGTGCTTCAAGAGTTGAACGTTCTCGATAGTTATTTTTTACTCGAGTTGAAAGTTACATAAAGAATGAGATTTTAAATTTAAGAAAAAATTGTATCTTTAAGGTTCCATTCCTTAAAGATACAACCTCGTTTGCGCGGCAAAATTAGTCTACCCTATGTTTTATGTTAAACGTCTAAACTTTTTAAAGTCTTGTAGATATTTGTAGTGTTTATGGTTTAATTCTACTTCTGTGCTGTCCTTTTACACAGGTGGTTTAGAGGCAGATCGATTTATACGGTAATGGAATTGTTATTAGGCTAGTGCAAAATGCTAAAACATTTTTGCGTACTAAAATATCTAGTAATTTATCGCGCTAGGCTTAGCTTGAAGAGATTTTAATAAAGCCAAACTTAAATTCTAATTAAATGGTGAATCGTTTTTATTTATTTCTTCGTCAAGTTTCATCTAATCTATTTCAAAGTGAAAAAGTGACAAATGTATATAACGCAAATTACGCATAACGAATTTTCGCATTTATAATTATTACTCTGTTGTGTATTTAAAAAAAAGATATTTCCTACCTGCCCTTCTAAATTAAAAATTTCATGACATTCCGTGTATGCATAGCTCAACAAACCGAACTCAGTTATTTAGCACCAGCTATGTCAAATGTATAGACAGCATCCTTAGCCACTTTGTAATAGAGTATGTTTTCCCTCATCATTGAGCTTTCTGGGACTCGTCACTCTAGGAGAAGTGTTTATATAGTATGACTGTAGTGAAATAAGTGTAGTAAGAGATGTTGAGACCGTCCTTGGTATGTTTTTCTACGGAGCAAGTATATTATGGATTTTATTTTTGTCAATACGTGAAAAATACATTCCATTTAGTTTAAATAGCTTTTTACTGAATTAGTCAATTAAGTCCAGATCAGAAGGTATCTACAATAAAAGTTTTTTTATCTATATTAATGATATTACATTGTGGTAACAGTACTGAATTAATAAATGTTAGGTCCGCTAACGCGCTAGATGCCTCCTTGCATGTGTCCATAGACTGCAGTGATTAGTTTCCATTACCTGGAACTGTATGCTTGAGTGCCATTGTCGTGTAAAAAACAAAATCGATGCGTTTTTTTAAAAGTAATATTAATGAAAAAACTAAGAGCAAAATCAGTGTTCTAGTAGAAAATACCGATATACTTAGGTATTCTTTGTTAACTATGACACTGTGCAGAGTGTTTACTTAGTATCGCCGTATGCATATGCGCAAGCGGTTATCGGCTCGTCCGTCCGTCCGTCACAGTTTGCTTTAATAATAAGGATGCGCTTGCGCCGCCGCACTGCACGCTGTCACGAACACCAAACATAACTTTGGTATTTTTTCAAAAAAATAGTAAAAACACATTTGACGTATACAAACACTTATAATTTATTTAGGACGTGAAGAACTTTTAATGAAGTTGATCGTCATCATATGATGTTATCAAATCTTTTACTATATAAATATATAGTGTGACTTTGAATTATGACCAGATCCAGTCTGATAGTAAGAAGTCGATGCAGTGCAAGAAAATGAGAGCATACCTTGGAATAGGCAAGGTGACAAGCGCACCAATTAATTAAGTAGAACCAAGTAATATAGAAGCAGGGAAGCGTGTCATAACTTCATGAAAAACATGAAACATATAAAAATTCAATCAGTAAATATCTCTAAGCATTACTAAAGTGCTTTCTCAAAGAGCATATACACAACGGCTTCCTGTCACATAAGTACATTTAATGTATTCTAATGATTATATAATGCAATGCAGTTTCATATTTCGTCCACAAGTAACTTGATAGCTCCTATTCAGCTGGAAATAGGTTAGCATTTCTTACTGTTTGTTCAGTTTTGTGAATACTTTTTAAATGGGCCGGCCAAGGGCCACAGAGTATCGAATAACCAATATTTCTCTCACAGTTGAACTGCTGCGTAAGGTATTACTGTCTTGCTATCTTTGTCAAATTATAATTCTACCTCTTTATGATACGGGTTCAGGATTGGAGTTAGTTATTTGTCCATCAAGCGCGTCAACTGCATTGATAATGTTGAGATAATCCACATCAGAGTGTTGGAAGGTTTCATTAGAAGCACTTAGTGGTTTTTTGTATATATTATACTCGTTTACAACTTTCAGTTGTGATAACCGATTATTTTAGAAGATTATTTACAACTTACCAAATACATACATATAATTTTTGTAAATATTCTTGGGCATCTCACACAGTGCAATTTCCGAAATCATATATCAATACTTTTTTTTAAAAATATGTACATACTTATAATATCTAGCTAAAAACTAGACACAAACAAATAATCCCATTCATGCTCACAAATATTTTAATATTAGTATTTATCCTGTATGGGAGTTGAACCTACTATCTTAAAAGTAGATTGCAGGCATAGGTAAAGATTTTCGCGCCTTATCGATATTAAGTAAAGGTTCTTGTGTTTTCGTAACAGTGGTACCATCCACAGTAAATAAAAAGGTTTGATATGCCGGCTCTTAACTGCCAAAGGCCGCTTTATAGTTTGTATTGACAATAATCAGTACACTTTTGTTTTTACTCTAAAGTACCCACGAATAATGTCTGCCATTCGTCTAGAGACAGCAGAGCCTGTTTCCCTGCCAGTCTAGACACCTCCTAATTGCCAGCGGCCGACCTGCGCAGACGTTCGTGAAAGCGCCTTATCTATATCTCCAGCTATTACAATCAAAGTTTATGATCTGACCGGTTATTATTGAGCTACTTGCTGGACCTGATTTCAATCTTCCCTTAATGTTCGATTAAATGAAAGACGACAAAGATTAATTATTTGTGCGTCGTGAATTTACTATCCAAAGATTGAGTTAATATTATAGAGCCTAATATTTATTAGGCATTAAAGATTGCTTGTTTTGGTTATGTTTTAGCTGTTAATCGGTTTAGTACCTATGTAAATAATAACAGTTATGGGCATTATAAATTATTTATTTCAAAAGAGACTGGGTACTTCTATATCTTGGGGACTGAGACTTTAAAAATCATATAGAATATTCTGAGACAATGCAAAAACATTGTCCTTCTACATCAAATTGTTAGTAAAGCAAAAGTTGCAAAATCTACCTTGTTCAATCATTCAAAACACGTATGAATACTTAAATTAATCAATTTCCAGAATTAAAATCGTATTATTTTCGGGTCGTTCGCTATCTCATAGATTTCAAATAATTTGTTAAAGAAGAATTAAATTATAAGAAAAACATCTTACTTTAAATTTTAAACTACTATGTGTACAAAGTAACGACAATTTGAAGATACATAGTAATAAACTAGTACCTAACGATGTAGTAACATGAGATATTCAGTTTAATAAATGCGATCTCTTTGACAGTATTTCGTCTGAATGTGACTTTTATTTTCAAAGCCTTAAAGATGCGGAAACTAAAGGGCCCGTTGGCCGCACCGGAAACGGCTTATAACTGTTTTATGGATTTCTAATTAAGACATTTCATATTAAATCAGTACTATAAAGGGATTAATGGCCTCTAAAGAATCCGAATCGACCCACTAAATATGTGACGCCACTTCGGTAAGGTTTTGATTTAACTTTCCGATAATCCTGATTTAATATCGATGTTTGGGTATGGTGGACACTATTACTGTAAACCCTGCTTCAATAATTAAGAAAGTTATTTAGAAACTATGACTTAAAAATTAAATGTTCAATTTCTCGATAGTTTACAAGTAATTATATCTGCTGCTTCTAAAGCTGAATTAACAGTTTTAAGTTCCGCGATGATTTCATAAATGTCTTGTAAACTTAACAATGTAATTGAATGTTATTAATTTTAGATGTTCCAGCGATAGATGGATCATGAATTACAATTCGATAACAATCGCTTGACCATTGTTCATGATGGATTATTACCGGGCGCTCATTGTTTTGTCTCCTTCGTCGAAATATCGCAAGTGGCCGACAGAAGCAAAGGTGATCGAGAGATTGTGAAACTGAATGATTGTATTTTCTTAATGATGTACCGTGACACGATTTTGGAACGAGAATCGATATGCACAGTACGATGTCTTTTGTTTAAAAAGTATTAAGAAACTGCATGCTGCTGCATCGTTAGCGTTTTCACTGTACCTCTTAATGAACAATCCCAATAACTCATGGAAATTATTCCTATATTAAAATGATCAATACATCAAAATAACTTTACAACTATTAACCTGCCCTATCTAGTCCAAAACAAATCAGGGGGCCTACCACATACACTAAGGTTTATGCCCAGTGTATGTATAGGGTATACCCTGCTTTAGAACTGCTTCAAAGTATTACTACATTTTAAAGCGGGACTTAACAAAGATTGGTTATACCGTCTTTCACGTCTTATCAGTCATCAATAAATACAACCATTTCAATCGTATGAAACCAAACTTTTTATACAAATGCCAACTGTCAAAGTCTAAGTATCTAGTACTCATTAAGAACGAGTTAGATATTACTGATACTGAGCTACTTGAAAGATTTACCGATAGCAGTTCTAAATCAACAGGGCTTTAACGTCGCACAAATATAATAATTCAGTCAAATTTAGAAGTGGTCCCAGTAAATGTAGCTATAACCATTTTGGAGTGGGCGTAATGTGGCATGGTATACTTATGAATCCTGCTAATCACACAGTGTCAGACGGCGTGTGAGTAATTTGCGTGTCACAAGTGCTTCGAGGTTGCTGTCTGTCTCAGGTACTTGTAATTGGATTACGAAATAATTAGGAGCAATTGGTGCGTAATGTCTGGGACCTGGACCTGCATGTGTTTGATTAGTATAATTGAGAATTGTGTTAAGTATAAGTACATTTTTTGGTTGTATATGACCCCAATGGAATTGAATTATCGTTTGTACGTATATATCAACCTTATAAAATCCACTACTGAACATTAGCCTCCCCATTGCGATTACTAGATTACATTCTATTAGGGGTATAAGAAGGTTGGGGTTCAGTATACTGAGCTTAAATAATAAAAAGACCGTTTGGTTGTTTTTGCCAATTTCTGTATTAATTACCTTTGATGAATTTTTATATGCAACTGATGCACAAAATCCTTCTGAAATCCCCTCTGCCGCGGGCGCGGAGACGCTTTGCTAGGCATCTGAAAGACAGCGAAATCCACCGCCCCTTAAAACAACCTCTCCACTCCTTCTATATGTTAAAGACATAGTAGCAATAAGGTCATGACTAAGTTAATTTATTACTCGTTTTGAACACACAGTTATTAAATTTCACAACACTTTTCTCATTCTTATCACTACTGTTAATCTAAAAAGAGTGACCTTTTACTTTAATCGATAAAATATATTTTTCAAAGATGACCGCTTATTATATTAGTTTGGATATTGTCAAAAGTGCCAAGATAATCATCTTATTGTTATATCTTCACAGATCTTTGGGCTTTAGCGGTGTCCCTTACGTAATACTGTGTACTGAGTAGTTCTGAACTATAAGTTAGAGTTTATGGCAAAGTTTCCCTGGCAATTTACTCGCTGACGATAGATTAAATCACAACTGATGGCTAATACCCACGTCTGGCAGTAATTACGTACCTACCGTCATGAGAACTAGTTGTATTCGCAGCAATATCAACAAGTGTGTTCTAGTTGTCCGTGTTACATTGTCTGATAATAATAACGAATTCAATTTCTTCCGTTCAACAGAGAAGATTTCTTTGAAATGCAATAAATATTAAATGGTTTCGTAAAATACTAAACACAGTTATTGTTTAATAAATGTTTACCGGCCACTCCAAATCGTCTACACGTTTTGCTAACATTATTTAAAAAGATTTTGAACCGGGAAGCGGGAACATTTTGCATATTAAAATAATTTTTCTTTCTCTGGTGACGAAATAAACCTCAGAATCTTAGAGTTGAAAATTTACTTAGTGATATTTAAGTGTCAATGATAATATTTATTAAAGATATTAATTTTCGTAACAATTCAGTTTCGTTACTTGCAGTAACAGCATTAGGAACGACAGTGCGCAATACAAAAGCACATCGGGGTTGCGCATGAGAGCTATTGTTCTGAGAGCCACACGGTGCAATCTCAATGCTAATGGGATCAGCTTAAAATTGCTCGTTCCATACATGTTATCTACATTCGTAATCGCGTTAGTTTGTTATCTTAAATTAAATTTGATTAATGCAAAGCTTGTTTGTTGCTTGTTTATTTAAGTTTTGATGAATGGTTCATTGCTGGTTTCAGGAAGACATAAATTTTCTACAACGATAATGGCACCATGTAACGTCATTTTAAGACAGTTGTATGTGACAGCGGGATGAGAGCGGCCGTATCCAAAATGTTGGTTCTCCACGTGTCTGATCGTACATGACGAGTATGTTTTATGTGAGTAAGTCACTATCAACAATCAACACATTGACGACCGCTAAAATATCGTTGTCAGCTTTGCGGTGTCCGGCGGAAGCGGTGCCGATAGCCGGTTCGAGTCCTGACAAGTCGACGACGGAAACCCCTCGGAAGAGGCTATCGCGAGCGTGTGAACCGGCGCGCGCGCATTCATTGTCGCGCTGACCTCGCCTGATCTGACCGAACGTTTTTCGCCGATGATAACATGATAACGTTGTTCCGGGTTGCAATAGAGTCCGTATTTTGAATTCAGCTGTTTGCATTTGTACAGATCTATCACAGTTATTCTTTTATACGAGGTGGTAGTGGTTGCAGCCTATGAGTGGCGACCTTATCAAAGGCAATCAAGAACGATATTGCTAAAAGTAAAACAAGGCTTAGCTTTTAGTATTTTATTTGGTAATAATCACTTTGTGAGGAACAAACTAAACAAAAATGGCAAAAATTTACTTCGGATTTTATATGAAAATATCCACTAACACATTCATTGTTTAGAAATGTGTAGTAGTGTCAGTATATATTTTCTTCTAAAATATGTTTAATAATTTACCAGTAATGACAACGCTTTGGTGCTTAAAATATAAAACAATGGCGCATAAGAATCAAGTACCGTTTTAATCTACAATTTAGACAATAGCTGTGTTAAAGCAATAAAGTCAAAGCCTCTAGCAAAAAGTGGCATTTGAAAGCTCAAGTAACCTGGCTTGCAAAATTTAAACAGCCCTAACACCCTAATCAAGTGTCTGTACGACGCAAAACAAAAGGCCCGGAAGAGTGGAGTGTTGTTTAGAGCTCGTCGGTCAGGTGGTCGGTTTCCGACGATTGAGCAGCGTAAACAAAGCCAAGCGTGTCATAAAACTCGACGACTGCACTTGTTACAACTACAACAGCTACCTGAGATGCTCGGAGTTTAGTCTGACTTATTTTAGTGCACTGAAGTATGGCAGTGACAAAACGAATTGATCATCAGCAATTTTGGAGAAATGCTTTCTGCGTTAGAAATTTAAGGGTAGTTTTGGTTATAACTTTAGTTTCGTTTTAGAGACGCAAAAATAAGAGCAACGAAAAACGTTCTAATCATAGACTCGTCAATAAAAATATTTATTGTGATTATGGATTGTTTTCACTGCATCTTCGGGTTTCCTGCGCTTGAGGATAACTAATTTGCAAGGAAGATAAACTTAAAAGCTTTAATGAACTTGCTTTGTTTGGTCATTTAATTATTATAAAGTTTCTGTTATAAGTGAAAGATTGTGGTTATGGAAGATATACATCAACAATGAAATAAATGTTATATAATGAACATACATGAAACCAAGCACTAATAGCACTACGGTATCCGATCAGTGTTTAATGTTAATTATACAAAACAAACGTGAATGCAAATGTATCAACAAAGATCCTGATGAACCAATAGCGTTTAATTGTACGGATTATCTTTTAGAGCTCACTGAGTGCAGCCATGTCCTGGTAATAACGGTATGAGTGTGTAAAATCGACATCTGGTTCGCGGGCACGGCTGACTTGCGCAATTACTTAAGTATTATTAAAAAGCTACTGAATCCAGAGTAATAATTATTCGTTGTCGAGGCGATCTTCTTGTGAATCTATAAAAATAGTTATTCATTAAGAGTCCTTGCGAATCATATTAAAGCTTTTATTATATGTTCTTATTTACAATGGTGAAGTTTTAACGTTGAATGTTTCCGACAGACGAAATGGAATCCCAAATACGTCTCTTGTCTCGTATGACTGGTTAATGAATAAGGCAGCCGCCTATCGTCTCGGCGATGGGAGCGATAGCTAATTACATAATGCGCGAGTCGCACTGAGCCAGTCTCAGCGGTAATTAAAACTTCCAACCTATGCCACGCCATATTTTTTGTGTGTCTCGGCAATAATCTGTATTGGGAAACAGACACTTGCAAGAATCTAATGAGTTACTGCTTCTTGAGTAATCAATTTGAAATAATTCTTCATAATTATTATTCGTGGATCAATATAAGTGATAGTTAAACTCAACGGAATAAATTTTTAACTGTTAATATAAACTGGAAATATTTCAAAGTCCAAAAATGTATTCATATCCACCCCGTGTCTGGTGGTCAAAATTTCGTATGTATGCATTAGAAACCAGTTCTGTATCAAAAACTAAAGAAACAGTTTTCTGCCAAAGTCGTCGGGGACCGCTTACCTGCTCAGCTATCCCTTTCCCCCTGCGCGCTCCCAACCCAAGTGCACCCTCCGAGATTTGCGCCGGGTGCGCGGGCGCAGGTGCGCGGCGCACGACGATGTTACTAACCGTCTATTTGTAAAAACAACAAAACCCCCCCGTAGCCATGGAAACCGTGTCACTTTTCTTTCGGTCGGCTTATATCATAAAAAAGAACGTAGAATTTGTCGTTTCCGTTTTCGTGGAACACTGGAACAGTGATTCACCTCGCGTGTGAGAATTGAGAATATCTCTATGATTTATACGGAGATTATTGTTTGCGGTCGAACTTTAATGCTTCGTCTGGAATAATTTTAGTAAGAAAATTATTTTTAATATACGGTTCCTATTATACTCATTTAGTCGGAAGACTGCTCAAACTCTTCTAAAGTGTTTTAAGCTTGTCATTTTAAACAGCTTTCACTATAGTTAGTCACGCGATATCTGCACTGGAAGCGCTGTAATATTGTTAAATGATATAGCTGACAGACAAGCTAAATTATTTTGAGCTAATAATACTAGTGAAGTTAATAATAGATTCTGTAGATTGCACGTCCCACACGTTATAGGCGATTCCGTTGTCTGTGCCATAAATTCTCATTTAAACAAACTTACAGTCTAGTTATTCATCGGCCTCCACAATAAGGATATGAAATACAGCAATTGCGAATACACTAGCTCGTCGCTCGATCTAAATTACGTACATTACAGTAAAACGTGAAACGGGGCTTATTGTGAGCTAGACGTATATGGGATATTTAAGCGGATTTAAGTCGACTCCTCGAGGATATTAACCCTCGGGTCGGCAACTATTCCCTAACCTTTACTAGAAAATTGGACATGACTATTGAATCTAATTAGATGATGCTTTTGTTTGGGCCATAAATAGCTATTTGGAAAGTATGACCTTTAATGGAGACGTCAGAAGACAGAATCTCGATTGAATAGTGCGCATAATTGGCGGTTATGCATTATCTTGATCGATTGAAAACAGTCCCATAGATGCGGATTGAATTAAGCAAATACATTTAAGTACAATATCTCAGGCAAAAAATCTTTCTTTACCTCTGATCTTTAACTAGACTTCATGATCTCCTTACTCATCGTTAATGTCTTGTGTTACTTTATCCTTAAAAGGAATATTGAGATATTCTAAATTAACTTCATACGAGAGCTGAGTTGAGCAATGGGATACCTATTATTCAACTAACGAGTTCTCTCGTCATCGGCTCTCATAATTGATGCGGCTTCGTCAGTCATTTGTATTTTAGTAGGAGCTTCTTAAATTATTGTTATCATTGAGTGTTCACAGTTCGCAAATTAACTTGAGAGGTGTGAACTTGAAACACCTAACAAATCACGGAATTTTTCATTACTATATTCTATTAAGATCCCAGTTATTAAGAAATATACAGATCAGATAATATTTAACATAAAAACCACGAAAATAACATTTTATCATCATCGAGGATGAATATAATAACTGCGATGAAAATTTGTGATTTATCTAATTCGATATCCGTAGCGGTCGACGCTACCAAAATTTTATCGATACCAATAAAAATCTTGAGTTCAATACACCTTGATGATTACATGGTCGTCAGGACTGACGTTCTACAATGGGTGTACGTGTAAGACAGATGATGGCTGTTTCTTGGACACGAACGCTGCTGCGTTATATTTATTAGCCACTGGTTCTAATTCTAATAATCCGATTTGGATTCCATTCGGGGCTCTGTGATTAATTAATTTATCAGTGCCGGTACTTTCCCTGTCTGTGTCGACCATCTCTGGTACGTTATTAATCGAACCCATTACGAAAAACAGATTATGACTAGTCACATTTATATAAAACTTTAAGTGATTTCTTTCCTTTCATGCAAACAGAAAATCTTAAATATTTATACTGGAAATTTGTATTTACCTACTTTGCCAAGTAACAATTTCTTTCTGCACCTATTTTGTATTTACGATACTTGTATATGGATGCACCGTTATGTAATCTATCACAATCCACAATGGATCGTAGTAAAATGTAGTCAAGTATTAGAGCAATCAGCAATTTCCTGCGCCATAACCATCTATATTTTATAGCAATATTTACAAGTGCAAAGCTCGCCGGAACACTACAAGGCTCGAAGCCATCTCAATTGTAATATTTATGACGAATCGGAATGGCTCTGTTGAGATTATTTTCTCAGTTCCTTCGTCTTGAGTCAAGTCGTTGGGAGCTTGTGAACATTTAAAATTCACAACTGCAAAATAATTTTTCTTGTTTTCTCAAATTAAATCATAGAAAGGTCCAAATAAGTATTAATTCTACATTGAATTGACGTTACAGTTAATTTTAAGCAATTTGTTACTAGTATTATATATCCCAATTCTCAGTCTATGAGAAATGAAGTGAAAATTACACGTTTTTAGATATTTTTTAGAGTAATAATTAATTAAGGTACGCTTTTCTACATTATTAATTATTGTGTAATAAAAGTCTACTTTAAATCGCGTAAGCTCATGTGTTGAGGTATGGAGGGCCGATAACGGGCTTTCGACGAGTCTATTCTAGATGATAGACACCATTGTGAAGTAAGTAATGACTCACCGCAGCCATCGTAGTGTCGGATTGTGTTTTGCACTACGGCCTACATATAGGTAAACTGACACACACGTTATTTATGTATGAAATGTTCTTGTTATTAGTTTTGTACAATAGTTACGATTGCGGCTCATTTTTAGTATGTAGCGAATGGTAAATTTTAATAGTGTTTATTTTTGATATATTTGAGCAATAGTTTGTGTATTAATTGTAATTTTATCATTTATTCTTTCTATAGGTATACAAATAGTATTGATAAGGAATAATCCAATAGTGCATATTTCAATAAACGTGCATACTTTAGTAAACATAAAATATCGCATAAAAACTGTCATCGTCATCTCAGCCCATTAACGTCCCACTACTGAGCACGAGCCTCCTCTCACATATCAAGGTGTGAGGGTATTGGGTCATACTCCACCACGCTGACCCAGTGCGGATTGGCGGAGGCAGGTGCAGGCATAAAAACTGTGTTGAACAGAATTCTATCTATAACAATTTCATGTGCCTAGAATTAGCTTCTTTCTCAAATAATAGAAAGTTCTACGATGAGAAACGAACAAGGAAAGTAATTAGAGTTAATTTATAGAGCTACCTTATCTGAGGACGAAGCACGAACGCCGTGGGGCAAGTAATTGTTTGCATGCGCCTGCGGTTGCGCCCGCGCACCGTTCGACTATTGTGCATGTCGCATCTAAGCCAAATGCTCTGAAAAGCTTTTTGTACCGGGAAATGATTATGACTTGAATTACATGCCGTACTTTATTGTAAGCATCGTCATTTCAAGCGTTCGTCTTTCGTTTTTTTGTTTCCGCAAATAAGTAAAGGAAGAAACACTATGATTCTTTAATTCTTCGTCTTCTGTTTTTTCGTTTCCTTGCAAATAAGTAAGGGAACAAACACTATGATTCTTTAAATTATCATATTGGCTTTCGCGTCGCATTGTTGATATAAATCTGTGTATATCTATAAACATTCCGCTTATTCAAGTCTACATACAAACTGTACCTATCTATTAAACTTTGATAAGTCTTAACTGTGCTGTGTCTTTCATCTTAATTTAGATTTACATAATTTACCTAATTGTATATACACATTTATTTTATCTCTATATATACATCTTATTTATCTTTTTCTGAATACCTTTATTGTATTAACATATTTCAACAGAAACTATTTTTTACTTTCAAATATATATATTGTGGTTTAATATTACCTTCTGAAAAGGTGCCCACGGAAGATCATCGTCGCGACATCTCTGTGATGTTCGACAATATGCTGAGTGGGCACCATTTCAATACAAGTTGAGTTCTTCTTTCACTTAAGTTCTAATTATTCTTGATTTCTGTTAGTTCTATATTTTGTACTTATTTTATGTTTTTTTTTTTGCAACTTGTATTGAATAAATATTTTTCTTTTCTTTCTTTCTATATTACAGTCAAAACAGTCTAATATGTTATCTTCTTTCAAGAAAACAAAACTAGTTACTATTTTTTTTGAAAAGTTTTCTGCAGTACCTTTAATCAAAAACAAGTTCAAATATTTATATAGGTATTTACCATATCACATCGGGTCTCATTTTAAATTACTTTTCTAACAAAAGATTTGAAGACTGCGTTAAAGTAATGTAACATAAAATGTTTTATTCTTGCGTCTATGGTCGAATGCTTCCAATTATCCCTAGACCCCTCGTGACGTAAAAACGGCAGCTGCAGCTAACGTACTTCACCATACATGTGTCCCTTTCTTTTACTACGCGTTTTATCTGTTGTCTCTTTTCAACGACAGTGCATATCAGTCATCCGGTCAGCTCTGTAATAGTAGAATATCGATTTTTGTGTCCTGATGCACTATTATTTTCTATAATATTTTTATATAATCAAATCATATTGTTTGTATTTCTTTTACATATTATAACATTTGAATTTAAATTGAATATCGAAATTCACTATAAACATAATAGTAATAACAAATTCTACATTCTAACTGTGATTCGTTCTATGTGTTATAAAAATAAGATACATTTGATAAAACCCACGTGTTCCATTCAAACCTTTTTGGGTCTTTTTCTGTACGGCATCCGTTTGTCTTCTTGCATTTTTTATCAACAACGCCTTGCGTTTTTAAAATAAGTAACATTTATTTTAATGATTTATGGACTTTTTATAGAAGAAGAAGGTTCTATATTGGTCTGTACGTATCTCTTTTCTTGTATAAAACATTCCATTTTGTTAAAAGGATAATGCACAATGTACTACTACTTTGACTATGATTTGATGGATCCTATCGAACGTAGATGAAACTGTTCAATTCTTAAAAGCTTACCTGTGATTACTGCAATTACACAGAAATATACACATTTATACAGTTGCATTACCTATATTTTATATTGAAACACTAAAAAGTTACAAATTACTCTGACATGGGTAAAGTGATTTAATTACATATTAATTTCAATAAACAGGCCCTTTAAAAATTGAATATACGCGGAGAGTCTACTCTCCTTAAGATAAGCTTTTATATAAATTATAACAGTATATTCAATAAAGGTCTATGAAAAGATTAAAATGAAATTAAAGCCAACACAAATCTTTAGATACAACCCAAAGACAAGACACAGTAGGGGCGAAGTACTTCACCTGGAGTAACGGAAGCTCGGTCCAAGTCGGCCCGTGAGAGTGATGCGTTTTTAATGGTAGCTAACTAAATAACAGATGAATTTCCTGAAGTACGAATCAAATTGCTTTCTTGACATGTACTTGAGAAATTGATATCTGGTTTTAAACTATGTAGGCGTTTCACATCATAAATATTAACCATGTAATATCTATAGAATATTTTTCCTTTATATTCACTGTTCTTAAGATTAAATATATGATCATATTATGACTGACAGTGAATATAAAAAAAATATTCCATAGAGTTAATGTAACATTTTTTTTAGAAATGCTGGATTTTTTTAAGAATCATTTACCATGCGGTTGACGTCAATGTGTTTCATTTCAAGTTTTACCATAAAACTGCCATGCGACTCTTTAGTATTTTTTATTTTATGGTACAAGCCTTACCTATAACCAAGCCTTATCGTCAGCCATTCTTCATTAGAGTTCATTTATATCTAAACAAAATTGATTTATTTAATAATAAATAAGTCAAAGTAAATCCATTCGGTTGTCTACATATTGATATTCATATAACTTTTAATTAATGTTAAGATTTTAATTAGGCGTTTTATTTTAACGGCTCTGTGAGAATTTACAGTTTAGCGTCGTCGTGGGCAATAATAATTACTTATTTTAGTTTCTATTTTACACACATTCTCGACCTTTAATGTATTTTTTAAAAGACTATTAATGTTAAATGGTGAGCACAATTTAAACGCTTTTGAAAATTTTGATTTATCGTTAACTTTTAGTTAGCGAAAGCGCATTGTCGGCTTTATTCGATAAAGAAATGTCTTTTTCCTTAGTTGCAGTAAAGAAATCTCCTTGTGTCGGCGCCATTATGAACATAAAGCTGTATTGGTGATGTACTTTAACTTATGTAGTCATTTTTCTTAGGCACGATAAGATCATTGGTTTGCTACTGATGTAAACGTTAAGTGGTTGGTTTATATCATATATTTAATTAAGGATAGTCAACAAAAGAACTCCTGTTGTATAAAATTATCTTATAAATCCTAAGATAATAAGTAACAAATTTTTTATAAATAAATAAATATTCTCTTATAAATACATTCATCCTATTGTAAATACATACTTAATAGAAGTAGGAAAACACCCAGATCAAAATAAACATTTATGAACTCAAAGATTTGTCCTGTGTTGGAATCGAACCCACGACCTCTGGAGTGAAGTGCAGGTGTACTGACCTTCACGTTATATTGGTCATCATAAATAAATTAAGTATGACTTAATAAGCCGTGCAGACGCCATTGAAAGCCACGAATACTTTTTTACGCAAATTAAAGTTATTGGATACCGAAAGAAAGATTTGAATAACACCGACAGCTAATTTAAAAAAAAAGAAGCATTTCCAGACAAATGGCAAACTCACTAGCAATGGGAACAAAAATCCAGCAATTTCATTGATTGTACGGATACACTTTCACAGATCTCCCCAAAAAGCTGTGATTCATCTGTCCATGCGCGTACATGGGCCGACACATGGATCGCCAGATGGCGCGCACTTGAGACTCGCGGAAGGGTGGCTATGGGAACGCACGCGCATGTGGCCCGATTTCGACTACAGCCACGCATTCCCGATCGTGACATAATAATATAATCTAGAAATAATAAAAATATTTTTAAGAAACGCTTAAATGAGTTAGAGAAGGTCAATGAAATTACAGGCAATTTGTACATGAAATATGGAGAACTTGTAGGAATTGTATTTATTTACGTACTGTATATATCATCAATCATCCACAAAGGTTAAAAATATTGAAATAAAACTTAACAGAAGCGTAATGAATTAACCGACAATTTGTATACAAATTACAAATACTTACTACAAATGTAGGAACAATGTGAATTTCTATTATGATTATAAGTAATAACTGTAATTACATACATACATAATTAAACTTAGGGCACACCTTGGGCCCTAACTTTAAGTCTAAGGCATAACCGGGCTAATGCTAGGATGATGATTATAATTATGAATATCAAATCATTTCCCTAATAAATTGATTTTAGCTAAGCTCAAAATCACTTACTACTTTTAAAAATTATCTTTATTTTATTATTAATTATATCAATAAAACTGAAAAATGGATATAGCTCAAACCGAATATTCGAAAGTCATATAATAAACAAATTGTTAATTGGTCATAAAAGCTTCCCGCGGGTTTAGAAATCTTTAAGTTTTTTTGACGTTTACTTCACTCGACGGGGCATTCATAAACACTATGAATACTTAAAAAATACATAAAATTATACTTATATCTGTTGCTCTATTGTCTTATATTAAAAAAAAACATAGTGTTTTCAATAAAAGTCAGAATATATTCTAAAAACATGGATTTAGGTAGATTTGGTTACTAAGTTGGTAAATAAAATTTCAAGTAATACATTACCAATGCATAATTTTAAAAAATAGGTTTCCCCTAAAAAAAATCTTTTTATGTCATATTTTCACAATCTTATTCTTTTGCTTTAAACGAACCATTCTGGAAAATTTAAAATCTCTTTAAATTGTGGACCTTTTATCTTGCCCTGTTTATACGCCGTGCTGTTTAAAAATATTGTTGATCGTCTATCTAATAAACAGTTACGAGAAAATAATTTTATAAAATTTACTCCTTACATTCAGTAAAGTAAAACGTAGCTACACTAGGCACCGATGAACATGTACAAACAGGTGCATACATTAAAACTAGACCCCGTAATGGGCGTAATGGCTCAAGCACTCGCTCTTTTCTCACACCTCAATGAATATTAATAAACAAACAAAAAGCGGCTACCGTTGCATTTTTCAATAGAGTGCTGCCTCTGCGGCGGGCAATAACCTTGAGTGTGGTTTCAGAATACGTACCATAAAGTCTCCTTTTAAGCACATAAAAATGTACCCTTGAGGGAAAAGATGCTAAGATATTCGAGGGGAAGTAAGAACGTAAATTATACATATAGGAATAAAAGACGACAACGATTAAAAGTTACAGTTTTTTCATGCGGCCCTAGCAGAGCTAATTGCCACATTTGAACACAATGCCAATTGTGTTCAAACCTAGCTCTTGTTCTACAAATTTTAATAAGGTAATAATTTGGACATTTATTGAACTTTTCAAAAACTTCGGATAATTCTATTTAGTCCTGTCTGTCCGCAATTTCACCGATTAAAATGCCTTGCAATAAAAATAAGCAAAGCGTCTTCACGTGTTACTGTAAATAAAGGCCAATGGTAGTGAACCTTAATCAGTGCAGTTCACAAACAAAAAGTCCACGCTAATTGCTCTTAATAAGGCCTGCTATTGTTCCAAATACGTGCCGGAATTAAATCGGCAGCGATCATTATCTCTGCGACTGATTACGTGACAAGACCAAACCGACCTTGGCAGAGGTACTAATGGTCATATCATAATAGATCCATTTTGTTGGACAATTTTCTGGCCTTTAATGTCGTGTAATTTGCCTTTGATGGATGGTTTGTGATCATTTATATAGAGCACGGACGATGCATGGTGGCCTCGATACACATTTATTTAAATCTTTTTTTTTGTTTAACGTATAGAAAATAAATTTGGAATGTTTGAGTATGTTGATTGCGACATTGTTTCTATGAAATGTATGAAAAAATTATGATTCGTCATATGGTTTTTACAAGCACGACGTTCGTGAGAATTCTTACTTAAGGTAGACTTGATATTGTGTTTCGATAACTCAACGTTTGTTGTTTTTTTATATAAAGCTTAATGCTCCTTCCTTTATCATACACTTTCGTCTATTTTTCTCTCTCCACCGGTAGTTTTAAGTTTGTGGAACTCGTTTAGCGGTTATCCAATTTTTAATATGCCAAGACTAATTCTCATAATAGCACCGTTTTGTATGGAATCGTAGCAATCTGTTGCGGCTCTTTTGATCTCGCAACTGATCTAGTAATTGAGAAGTTTGATTAAAGTAGTACCCACCTCTGTTTAAGTATCGACATGTAATTAACATGCCCATGTTTAATTACTTACAGGTCAGTTCGATGCGTTCTTATTTTATTAATTGTCTTCCCTTCTACTAGGATTTTATTGTAATGTATTGCTGCATGATGGTAGACTTAAGAATTAAAAATTCGTGCAGCAGGTGTTAAAAGACAATCAAATAACAAATCGAAGTTGATTCTACTGGAGGCTTCAAATAGTAATATGTTGTCTTGTATATCACATTCTCATTTGCATCCAATGATCCAAATATGGTTGATAATATCGCCCCGTGCATGAAAGATTAATATAACCTAACCGGCAACTTTCTACGAATTTATTCAGAATCACTGCGAGCCGCGCGATTCACGATTAATCGTTCTATTCTACACTCGAGCGATTTACGAGTCGATTTGTGCATCGATTTAATGCACCCCATTAGGGTATGTTATGGCAATACCCCGCAACTGTTGCTGCTGCAGACGTTGGACGCATTCATACGTCTGTAAGGGCCCAATTACTTCGAAAGTTCGGCTTGTTAATTGAGGTTTCTGCGAGAAACATTGAAATTCATAAGTCAACATTTATAACACGACAAGCTAACATTTAAGAGATGACCTTTTCGCAGAGCCCAGTGCAATATCAGGTTTCCTCTTTGAAACGTCTGAAGCGACGCTTTTACTCTTCGGTGTTAGTCTGATAGTGCTCAAGAAGACGTAATAATTTCTTCCATAACTAAGATTACGAAAATATAATACCTTCGTCTTTAAATAAACTAACAGATACACTCTCCAGGATAATATCAGAGGCAGGCGTTACTGGAAATGTTGTGGGCCGCAAATGTGTCTGATTTATTATATGCTGACCGCATTAGTACACTCGCCTATCAGCATATTGTGATTTATTTTCAATATACCCTGGAAAGTCCATAAAGTTTCTAAATGTTAAGTAGCTGAACATTATTTTATTATATGGTCTGTGTTATTCAGTACGTGGAACATCATTTGTGATCGATCCTATGCAATTTAATTTTCCGCTAATAACGCGGTTGGTATTCTAGGCACAGTCGCTCGTCTAGTTTTTTCCGTTCTTGATTTATGTGATAGTGATGCTCCCAGCGGATTCCTTTAAAAATTGCTGGCATAGGCTGCGTCCTCATTACAAGCCGGCCCGTCGGGTGCCGTGTTCCCGTAATCGACGTCGTGTTTCGCCCCAGGAGTCGTCGGCGCATCCACTACGTTTTATGGTAGAGCCTCGATAGCCATAACGATTTGTCACATAAGTATCGCGTCAGCACCGGTACATTACAGATATCGCTCTGAATACTATGATGCAGAGGTTCGGTTTAAAACTACTTATTGATGTTGGGTTTAGAAGTTATTGACTATGCATTGTCTGATGAGGGAAATAAATTATATGTTTTACTTTGCAACTAGAATCATACTGAATTTAAATCAATTAAATTATTACGCAGCATTTGCGTTAAGACCTAAGGAGCCCAAGCCAACCTCACCTGCAAGTGGTGCTCCAGCCGATCAAAGGACGAGGCTCTGGCGAACATAACAGTGCCCGGTAAGCGGCAATAGGCTCGCCACCTATTACGTGGGACCAACTATATAATTGGCGAAATGCGGGCGTATAATATGCCTCTGACTACCCCTCCGGGGAAACAGGCGTGAATGAATGTATGTATATATGTTTGTTGCGTTATTAGAAATATTGAGGACTGTTCTATAATCATTTTACATTAAAGAGATATAACTTATCAAAAGTTAAAAATATTACTATGTGGATAGGAAATGTATGTCAATAAGTTGCATGTTTATGGCAAATTCAGGAATACATCCGTCCCTTTGTAAATGTCGCCAGTTCATTAGAACCACATTAGTCAGTGTCCAAGGCGTTGTAAATTGTATGAACCATTTATCCAAGCCCACGCGCCCTCAACGAACAGCGTATGCAGCCGGTTAGCATGATCCATGAAGTTCAGCATTATTAAATCTTTAACAGTACCTACTTATTGACAATTATCAGTAAAATCAGCCTCAACAGCTCTTCTTTATATTTCGGCCAGTTTATTGTCCACAGGACATAATTCACCAAACGGACATCTCAATCACAAAATTATGTCTTTACAAAAAGTAATATCATGTATTATTCTTTTATATGAAGCTTATAGGATACTTTATAATAACCAACGTCAATCCATGATATGTAATGATGCGATCTTCGTCCAGATATTTTTTAACATTCATATTTATGTTGGGATACAATAAACAACTGGCGACGACCCAACGCATTTCGCGTTGCAATTAAAATTAAAATGTCTGGAACTGGTTTTTTTCCTTGCCGGCGAGTATGTGCTTATAATTGAAAGTCGTATTTAAAGTGCTTTACGAAAAACTTGTTTTACGTATCTTCGTGACTTCTGGTTTTGGGTGCAACCGTTTCAATATGTTTTCTCACTTTATATCGGGTATAAAATTTCATGTTAATCTTCGGTGACTAGATTCTGCCTTTCTGCAAGTCTTCTAAGGCAATATCTGGCCCTTACACGGTGCCCTAACACATCTGCCCATTATCGCAACAATACCACAATAGTACTCACACACCATCCTTATATAGTTCGTAGCCACAATTGTCCTAGTACGTTTGGGCATGGGCTCCAGATAGCGAATCCAATTTCATGGCTAGTCGATTGCATTTTGCCAATAACATTCCCTGATATTTTTTGTTTCTTAGAATATTTTTTAACAATGTTTATAAATTAAAATTTTAGAGGTACTGGTGGGAACGATACTTAATAACCGATGACGCTTAAAAATTGGTCCACGTTCGACAGGAGAAAGCAATAAAATTATTAATGACTCCAAAAGAACATTGTCTGCGCGAGTCATACGTCTCCGCATTTCGACATCCATTGTGCCAGCGCATACGTCGCTTAATGAGACGGACGATTCAGCATACAATGGCGACTAGTATTGTCACACGTGAACCTACAATTAAGTTAACAAAGTGCCGAGATTGATGAGATGAGGTGAGTGAACTCTCTTAGGAATATGGCCATGCGGGCGTAAGATTTTTTAATGTCAAATAAGAATTTAAAATATTTTGAACATAAAAAACTAAACGGCAACATTTTACTAACCAAATTAAAAGATCAATTTAAAAACACCAAAGAAAGAAAAAGTTTATTGACAATTTGCATTTAAAATGGAAGATTTCAATCTTGATTGCACGATATTTAAACTGTGCCATCCGGAATTCTTATAGCACCTGTGTCAATGAGTATTGCCAGTCGAAAAAAGTATGTAGTGACGAGACGATGTACACAGTCGTATTATATTGGTTTGCTACTCGGCGCGGCCGCAGTAGGTCTGTAATGGGGCCTCAAATCAGCGTAATTGCGGATGCTCTCGCTCCTCTATTGTCGCATCCGCTTAGCTCGCCTTTGATCCCGATACATCGATTTCATTCGATCTTGTTGATTTGTCTGCACCGATACGTTTACCAAGGCTTCGTTTCGATTGTGGTGTGAGGTAATTGCAATTTAATCCTATTAAAGGAATGCGCATATCAAACTTTGTAGTAGCCTTTTCGATGATTTGTGGTAATTTTCATCCTTCGACGAACCATTTAGTTGATTTCATCAGAAAATTTATATTTTTTTTAATAAATAATATTACGGACATTGCAACACTAGAATCCTTTACATAAAAAAGATTGATGTACATTGCAACACAGAAATACATAACAATAGTAATAAAACTCTTTAGCCAAGACATGTTTTGAATAGGTCTGGCCGGACTGATGTGCGATGTTATTAGTAAAAAAATTAGTCCTTTCATCAGTACCTTTTGTTGACTTTGCTCACAGAGAAATCAAGACAATGTCTGATAGTGATTAATGTTCGTCCGTCATAAAAAATCTTGGCGTTCCGGCGGTTTTTATTGAAGAGCTATACTTAGCTTGCGGTACGATAGTTCATTACGTACTGTCATTGGTTGACGAACAAATCTAAAAGAGAATAGGAGATGCAGCACAAAAAGCTTCATTAGCTAGAATCTGTGCCGGCAACCTTTGATCAGAGGCCCAGCCGCAAACATGGGATTTGTAAGTATTACTTATAATTACCTTCTTCATTACCAATATGTATATATTTAAAGATTGCTGTTATATTTTGAATACAATTTAACACTTTTTTATGTGAACTCTTCAATCCTAACGGAATAGGGTAATGTTTGCAAGTTTATTTCTTTAACTTGAATTATATTTACATAAAAGGTTGAGAAATAGAATATTCGTATTCTGATTAAGATTCTACATACGCAATTGATTAAGCATTTAGCTAAAGCACAAAATAATATTCTTTATATTTTTTTTTTGTATTGTAAAGTTTTATTTATTAATTATCATTCAGTAATATTTTTAACAATTTTATTTAGTTGAATTATGTTACTTATGGAGTCTAGATTGTCTGACTAAAGAAAAAAGAACCTGTTTGTTAGCCTCCTAAATTAATTACCTGTAAATGCTCATTTGGGGCAGTATAAAAATAATAGGATAGATAGGTACACACTTACATTGAATTGGCACCCGTTTTTTCTGGAAAGTGCGTTGTTGGATGCGCGGACGCAGTCACAGAGGGTGATCACCCCCACGGACACATTTCTTGTAATAATAATAGGGCACGATCGATGTTGCACTTTTTGCTGAACACTTCACTTTTATATGCTAGACTTGCCACGACTATAGAATCCGATATCGGTTTGTTTTTTTTAATTCCGGGATTTGCTAAAATTAATATCGGGATTGATTAAAGATTGTTGTGGCAATGAAAGTCAACGGAAACATTTCAACAAATGTATTTGTCTTTTGGTAATAAGTGTAGTTACATTAGATATTAAGTCTTCAGAAAGTACCAAAATTAGGCAATCTTATACAGTCATAGATATTAAATAAATAGACAGAAAAAACAAGTATTAGTATAAGCGAAGTATATAAGCGAAGCGAGATTTATAACTATTATTTAATATATCAAAAATATTTTATTAATCAAATTAATTGAAGTAAAATTTTATTTGAAGTAAGTTTCGACGCTATTTAAAAGTTTTGTTTATGTTTCTTTGTAAAAATATTTACTTTTTACTGTTCTTTGATACAAGTACAACATGCTCTAATGTAGTTAAAGATGTAAATACATCTTTTTACGTAGAAGAATCGCATAATGTTATTTTTTTACACTTAAGTACTCAACGAATTTAACAGAAAATTAAAATGTAAATATCGTTGAAGAAATTCGATATCATGATGATTAACAAAAAGCTTTAGAATCAAGAATGCACCAAGAGAAAAACGCTGTGTTTATATATTACGGTACTTGAATACTTGTACTTTTGTTCTATTTAAAATAAAACATACTATTTCAAACATGATATAAAAGCAATTAGTCAAAACAATATCTGAATATGCAAAACCGGCTTTTTTGTTCAAGTTGAAGAAAAAAATAATAAAAATTACCTAATTAAAAAAAGAGTTGTCTACTTTTAAGTTCTGTTTGAATGATTTATCCGCTTGTAAGTAACTAAATATAATTATCATTAAAGAGCTTTAAAATCCGCTGCTCTAATCCAATATATCAAATGTGAAGCAATTAAAAACTCAATCAAACTCTAAACGAGTCATTAACAGTCATGAGATCATTAAACACTATCGTTAGTTAGACACCATTTCATCATTTTTCACATAACTAATTTATGATGTACTATTACTGTACTTATATTGAATTGGGTAGTTGAGGTGCTTACATTAAAACGCCTAAAAATTAAAACAACATCTGGTACCTACACTTATTGAATTTAAAAACCAAAGGCAATTTAAGAAAAGGGCGTATTACTTCTTCAAACCTTTTATAGTGAATTTTTGTAATTGATCTATAATGTTTTTGATTTTCAATAAGTAGAATAGATTTTCATTTTTAGTTTGAATCTAAAAAGTTGCTATATTTCATCGAGATCCCAATTATCTTTAAACCAGAATTCATAAACAGTAAGCCGTTGAGGTCTTAAAACGTACATTACATTACAGACACCAGTCTTTTCGAATGACTATGTCCTAGAGAATATATTTTACTTATTATTTTATTTATTTTATTTTACCAGATTTTACTCGTAACTTCGTATGCGTCAATTGTAGTGAGAAAAGAATAAATAATTATCCTACAAACGGGATATTATTTCTATCTCTATTGCTGACCAGCAATTATTGAATTTTTAGATATCGTATGCTTTGCTATGATATCGTATGGAACATAGTCTTATTAGTAGATAGGTCAAAATAGAGTTACGTACTAAAACAGTATTTACATTTTTCTGAGATCTTATCAATGTTTATCAAATTAAAAATACAAGCAGCATGATTAATTTATTAATCAGTTTTAAGATGCATAGGGATCCTACCTCTCCTGCAAGTGGTGCACCTGCAGATCAACGGACGGGGCTCTGGCGACCATAACAGTTCCCGGTAAGCGGCAATAGGCTCGCCACACCCACGTGGGACCAAAAATATTATTGGCGAAATTTGGGCATACAATATGCCTTTGCCTAACCCTTCGGGAAAACAGGCGTGGTTAAATGTATGTATTTAATTATATGCGCCAACAAAAAGGATTATATTAACTAAATCTTCTTTTATCATTTTCCAAATATCGTCTTCTTTGAGTGACGCCAGTTTTCTATTAAGCATGCGTTATATAAATTCGCTAGCGCATCGCTTTTTTCCAGAGCTTGAATATTATAAAAATGTAAAACAAAATTTAAATCCTTACATTTTATTAAAACACAGATAGAAACAATATTTATTACTAACTTTATATCACAGAAAAGTGTGGCGACCACGACACATATAAATCGAGAACTAGCGGCGCCCACGCAAGTTTAACAGTAGACTTTGAATTTTATACCATGTAGCGGTATTTTAGCTATAAAATTCTGAACCTCCGTACCTACATAAATTGCTTGAATTTGTATTGCTATTGAATTTTTAGCTTTAAAATATATATTTTATTTAAACAAGGTATTTTCACCTTATACAACCGATTGGCTTTTAAACATGTATTTCAAAAAGACCCCTTTTTAAAAAAGCTGGAGTTTCTTTATTAATTTTACTTTTTTTTAAATCTGACAGAGAAATATGGATGAAAGTCCGAAATTGTTAGAGATAAAAAGTATGAAACTTTCTCTTTGCTCCAAAGAAAGAAACACGTGGCTCAACTCAATGTGTTTACTAGTTTGAACATTATCGGAATTTTTCTTAATTAATTTAATGTTATCTTACTTGACCCTTGAATTAGATTATAATTATTAGTTAATGTAATGTGTCAGATTTAAGTAATATATTTCAACAACCGATAAACATTAATGAAATAATGGGAATGTTTCAGTTATTTTGTAACTGTTGGAACATTTTGTATATTAATAAGGATAATATATAATATAATGACAATTTATTTGTTTTATAAGTTTTATTAATGAAATGAGGAAAATCGTATGAGAGAAATTAAGATCAACATTCATCATATAACAATTAAATATTTTGGAAATGTTTTATAACAATGATAAAGTTAGTTTAATGTTTCAAAGCAGGTACAAACTAATATGGGTTTTGGTAAAGATGGATAATGGGTTACAATATTTTAATTCAAGAAGTGTTCTTACGAGTATTAATTGATAAGCTGGATTGAACATATTATAACTATTGAAACATAATTTTTGGAAGTTTGAAGTAAATATTTTTATATTTAATGTGTCTCGTAAACAGCGTGACGCCCGTAACGCTGACTAAATATGTCACCTGTTTTGAATAGGAAAAACGTTTAGATTCTCAAATTTTTTTCTAACAAATTGTTTATGGCTGGCTAGTCGCAAGTCGTAGAAGTAATAAAGTATTTCTTGGATTTCATAAAATTTATTCAGCGCAAAACATTAAGATGAAAGCTCATTTGTCATTAATCGAATCATTGTTTTCGTCACATCAATAGAAGTCCCCGATCGTTAAAAACATTTCAACTGACAGTAAATAACTTTCAACAATGCAGCTAAAAGTAACAATTGCTTTTAACAATTTATATCTGGAAAAATATACTTAACTACCCATGCGGCAAATGCAGATTCTGGCAGAAGTCTAGGCACATAAATAAAATATTTTCTCTGGTTGTTACATCGGCACTTTTTCATATTTGTAACAGAGATAAACTACGCAAATAAAGTTGCTTACACTCTACTGTTAGTTCTTGGAAGATTATCGAGGCGTAATTTTGACACTTTTTTTCATATATTTTTAAATCAAATAATATTATTACTCAATAGATATCTGAAACTGTATTCCCACGGTCTTTGGGGAGTTATCGGTCAGTTTCCGTAATGAGTCAAAACAAACGATAGCGGATCGGATAATAATTTTTAATGCATGTTTAGACTTTATCGGTTTACAATAATTTGTAGGTTTTGTGTACTGTCTATAAACTTATTTGTAAAAACAAGCACAGAAGATCAAACTATAGCTTGTTTCAAGTAATAATAGGTACCTAGCATTCAATAAAAATCTATTTAATTATATTTTTTGATCTGACCATATCCAAACTAGTAAAATTTTTAGTGGCAGAGATCATTATAACTGCTTTCAATAACTTAACTTGACTTAAAGCACCGATTGCGCTTATTCTTCCTAAAAGTAATTATTTTCTACGATAAAATCATACTACAACTATTTCTGATATTACAACATTATAAAACATGAACAGGAACTAACACAAGTACTAACCATTGTTATAAATCTTTATTGCCTTGTCTTAAACGAATTTATTGCATTGAAGAAAGCTTATACTTAATTAAATTAAATGTTTTATCTTTCTTCTTACATTCCCGAGCATTGAGTCCCCCAAAAAGAGGTACCTAACCATTTACTTACGTAAATTTACAATTCTCAAAAGTACCTACACAAGCAAGAATCTCCAGGAACCGGTAAACACTGTTTGAGTCTTTCCTTTAGACTGGCAATCTTGGGGTCCGGCAAAAACAATGCTTGACCTTATAAGGTGAGACTGCTCGCTCGCCGGCAGTTTCCAACCGCTTGCTTTAGAACGGGAAATCGGGATCAATTCGAAAAAATCGAGAGCACAGGGATACCCTTCGGAAAATGGAAAAAGCATAATTGGTAGTTTTAAATTTAAAATTAACTTTTTTCAAAATGAATTATAATACTTTTATATCTTTAATCTGAGGTTAATATAAAGTGATGTTTCTTGAATAATAAGAATGTTATAAAAATAAGTTATTTTAAATAAATTTGTAACTAAGATTTGTATATAAAGGAAATAAAATCCCTAACAAAAAGATTTGTCAAGTTGTATATATATTTGTTCAGATTGATAAAAGGAAGATTCTTTATCGTACAGAGCTTAAGCTGGATTTAGATTAAGCCAAAGCGTCAAAGTGAGCTCAATAAATATTCATACGTATTGTAGAAACGAGGAAATGTAAAAACGTCGGGCCCGTTATCACAAATGTTTACGTTAGTCCGAATTTTTGTTCCCACGAGCTCGTCCGGCTCATGTACCAATGTTTGTATTGGTACAGATAACTTATCAATTTATTCTTACACACTAACGGGTTTTTCTGATTACACTCTGTAATGAATTACAAATGTAATCACTATTATCTCATTAAAATTGTCGCGGTAGCTTTGGGAAATTATTATTTTTGGGTTTATGACCCACCGACCACAATAACGAGTCATTTATCAAAATATCCACTTCGATAAAACTTTTAAGGAAACTATTGACAACTTAAGTAAATAACCGTTTTTGCTTTGTGAAAATCACAGTTGGTTTCTTATTAAGCGGTATAAAGTTGTACTGATTAAATATTTGTATTGCGATTTTTATCGTTGCTGTCACCACTGAGCATAATCCCCGAATCAATATTTTTCTTAAATTTAAACCATTAACATAAACATCTCTTTATTTACCGACAAATCGATCTATCACTTAGTGTTGACAAACTTTTCAAACATGTTTACATTCGTAAACGCTCTCAAATAAAATATGGCGAAATTATTACAACAAGTTGCTACAATTTCCCACTGACTAGTGACGGGTTGACGGACTTTTTCATATTTACGCAGAACAAACATTGGGCAAATATTTGTTAACAAGCCATTTCTAGTATTTTTTGTTGCACTAACATCCTCTCGCGCATTTACTCGCATGTAGTTCGGGTTTGTTTTTATCTTATTCTTGCAGTTAAATGTTGCGTTAGTGTTCATAAAAATTTATTCATATTGGGCATTTTACGTGATTAACACACCAATATAGATGAATAATTAGGTAATGTTCTCTCTTTGAAATTTGATATTTCATTCACGCATTTCAAGGCTTTTCTTTAAGTAAGATATAAACTTCAATTAAATATATTAAAAAATTATATTACCTGGTTTATTTAGTTCGAAATTTACAATTTGATGTTTCCGTTTTGCAGTTTGGGTGGTCCTGATTTTGATTTCCCGCCTGATTGATGTATAATATTGATAACGAACCTTGTGATTCTGAGATAGCGTATCAGAAATCTCGAATGCATTTCGCGATCGAATGCATTAGCGTTTAATTGTAAACTATCTGCTTGCTGATGCTTCAGGGTCAATGCTCTTATGTCATATTGTCTGATACATACTCGTGTATGTCCAACAGGTTCAGTCGCTAATTAATATTGATACTAAATAATGGCGCTGTTAAAAATAACGTTTCTTTTACTGCATTTAATGAGAAACTCTACTTACATTTTAACTGTGTGCAATTGTTGCGGATGATAATTTGTTTTTTATTTTTTTTATCTGTGGAGTGATCTATGTAAAGTTTGTGCAATAAAAATGGCGGCTTTGCGGGTGTGTGATCACTATCGTTGTCGGTATCCTCGACTCGTCGCCTCAGAGGAGGTCGCCATCAATCCCCACATTTTTTTCACCAACCCCGAGGAAGATAGATGTGTGTCGGCTTGTATTCGCCCAAAGCAAAGTGTCCTAACTCAAATTGCGATCTGGGAGTAACTGTATTTGCATCTTTATTCTTTTAAGTAAATTTCTTGATTGTACTTCTCTATGGTAATATGAAACTTACTTTAAAACGTACAAGATAACTTTTCAATATATATTTATATCTCAAAAAAACTTGGAATTCGCCGAAAAAATGAGATCCATATCTTGAACCGCATCGATTGAATAGGGCAAATACGTTATTTTTATTTCTTTTCTGTTGGACATTTTTTCTTTTACTCGTATTTCCGGATTCCGAAAATGCTACTAATTCAGAATAAGTTTTTTTTGAGTAAGTGACGTTTGCATCTAGGGGTGCGATATAATTAGTCTTGTAAGCAATCTAGAAAGAGACAAAATTATTTGTTAAAGTTATTAGTTACGTATTTTTGTTTGTCGTTTCATATTTTCCACATCCGCACTGAAATATGCAGTATCTGATATTGAATCATTAACTACGACAGTTAAATGAATGTAATGCAAATTAATTCTTAATATAACCTTGACCTTGCTACACTAAGCGTGAGAATATAGTGATTAAAATATCTAGCTTTGTCTTGTTTGACATCACGTACTGTTTGGGAAACACTTATAAAATCGATTATCTACTTTATTAATTACATATAAATCAATAAACACATATTCAGCGCGTTAAAGCTTTTAATTACCGAGTGAGTTTTGAAGTCAAAGTCTCAGTTTTGAGCTCAAGTGAGCAGGAGCCAATGTAAAATTTTACCTATCTCGTTATCAATTTAAACTAGTTTAGCGGTTCTTACGTAAACACATTAATACATGGGCAAATAGGACATACTAAGTTCGTTTGGGTGTCAGTCTTATTGAGTATACATTTAAACCATTGTCGACAATACCTTCTGTACAAAACTTAAAATTACTTATTAGGTACATGTTACACCTTTATTAAACGATAGAAATACTACACATTGTACGGAAGTTTTGCTTTATTATTTTGTGCTAACCATGATTTTTATTATTTGCAGGTTTCGTGTCCTGTTCGCCGTCTCCTTGCAAAAATGGCGGAACATGCCTGTCAACGCCGCGGGGAGAATTCTTCTGCAAGTAAGTAGCATGGTTGTGTTTATTTTAATAATAATGATTTTGATAACATGATTCTGTTAATGCAATAAAGAGTTCTATTAAATTAGTTATAATACCATCTTCAAAATACAACTATCAACTCTTTTATAATTTGCTGAACTGGAAACAAATTTAAAAAGTACTTTAATATGTTACTACTATGAGCACTATGAGTGTCAATATCAAAAGGTACAAAAAATTTGTGAGTGTAACATATGCAAGAAAACCGTTACGGAAAAAAGCGCCCCTTGCTTGCCCGCATGATATGAGGGAGGGAGGGATCATTATGAAAACCGTTGCGAAAGGTTCGAAACACAGCTGTATAGCTCGTAGTGCGATCAAATCTATAGCAGACTCACATCAGTAAAATAAATAAAGTTTATATACAATGTGCACTTTTGCGAAACGTTTAGACTAATTTTCAATATTTATGGCTTAAAAAAATGGGATAGGCTATCTTGCGCAATTATAAAAAAACCTAAATATGTTAGGTTACACGATAGGTTGCATTATTCGCTAAAATATCACTCAAATGCAAGTGACGTGGAAATAACAGTCTTGTTTTGGAATTGAATTAAATTAATTATTTACTCTGTTTGTATAAATACTTAAGTGTAGTATGATGCAATATAAATTTTTTATAAAAAAATATGCAAGGTACAAAATACGAAACGTATTTAGTGGATCACATGCGTGATCTGATTAGTATGATAGCAAGAGAGCATCTGCTCATGCCCGTAGGGGCATTCCGACCAGACGCTTCCCCCTTCATATTGGAGTGGGACCTTCATATTGTAAAAAAAGCAAATGGCAAAGATCCAATAATCATTTGCCGTCTCGCAGAAAGTATCAACTTGACGCAAATTGTGTATTAAATAACTTCGTCTGCTATAAAATACCTTTATTAGTTATTTATTTCATCTCATTCTAATCAAAATCATTTGTGACCTTTCTAATTTCAAATAACTGTATGTAAACAAGACATGTCTCTGTAAAATTTTAAAAGGTCGTAACCGTTTTAAGTAATAAAATAAAAAATTCTTAAAGTATACATTATGTAGTAGTATGTATCATATATATATGATACATACTACATATACTCTTGACTCATAAGTACTCATAACATACATTGATATGTAAAAATATAACTCTGGCTGAATTCATTTCTGTTTGAATTGACAGGTGGACACTTGAGTGTGTCGTTAGTTGCAGTTTTTCTGATGTGTATCTGTAAAGGCGTATATTCTGCATCAGTCATGCTCTCATTTTTAGCTGACTCTTTTGATATGAACTGATCAGCATTACAGTGTTAAGTGCTTTAAGTATCTCCAACATTTTAGATGACTAAGCATAAGTTTTAGCACAAAGAGGTAATATTTTTTGCCACAAAAAATATTCTCATGTCAATGTCAAAAATAACAAAACGCATGAAGCGTTTTATTATTTTAATGTTCGGAAGAAATTGCGAAAATTACAAGTGTTATCATAACTTTACTTATCATTTTACACAACCCTCAGGACTTCTAAAATTAATTAAGGTTTAATTTATGAAGCAAAATTTTACGTACTACTTCAATTGATACAAAGCTTCACAAAAACTAGTAAGTACCAGTCATATAATAAGAGTACTATTGAATCCTAACAATATGTGGGTAAATCTAGTTCAGTTAGTGCGAGCGGCTCCTTTGTTCCCCTCATTGCCCGAGCTCATTAAAATCGTTAGCCATTTAAGGCACCAAGAAGGCGTGAACTGCGTTGTGCTACGCGGAAAGCCTTTAGTTGGTTTGCCAACTTATATCGGGGATTCCTATATATGCCATGCTCACACTGTTTATGGAATGTAGAATTGATATGTGACAAGCGTTGGATTTTAATCGTTCCTTACGTATTTATTTTTCAAAATTCTCATTTCAGTTTTGCCAAGGAATAAACTTGGGATCCATATTAGTTCTATTTATATATTAACGAATTGCTATTATAACTCTTTATGATTCCATAATTTTATCTCCATCTGCTTATGCAGATTGAAGACTGCTTTAGAATATAGGTCTCGAAATCGCAACGTATTTAATCAGTTTAACAATACCAAGATTACTTTCAATCATGATAATGTTTTTGCTTAACAATCTTCGATCTTATATCTAACTGTAACGTGAATAGTATATTCCTTGTCGTGACATAATCCAACTCTATACATTTGTTGTTCGAATTATTTAACTAGTTTTGCATTACGAACTGATGCATTTTTAACAATAATGCATTTACATATCACCATTATTTCAACGTTATAACTATAGGAGTAGAAATATAATATTAAACATGCAGTTTTCTAATTAAAATTGAACACGAAAAAACTTTTCATATTTGCCTTAGGTCTATAATATTAAATTCAATGAACCGCAATATAAAGTTACGGATATAAACACATTAAACGAGACGCGCGGGCAGCTTTTTACGCATTTAGAATGACAAGTTAAGAGTGATCAAATATCTCAAGTGAGACCTCACAGACACTCCAAATAAGATAAAATACAGGTTAGATGACCGATAGCCCATTGACCACCGCAGTGTCGGTGAACTATGACCATAGTTGAGTACATTGGTGGTAATGAGGTTTTTGGCATTCGTGATAGTGCAATTTATCATGTTTATAATAAACATACAATTGTCTTGTTATTAAAATTTGGTATGGTATAACGATGGTTGGAATTGATATTGATTTCTTTAATAGTGTATTTTGAATGCTGCCAGCCATTAATGTGATTTGAAGTTTACATACTGTGTGCGATATCTTTCTTAGATTTATTGCTAATAAAGGTGGGCGGACGCCCCAGATTCATTATATTACTGTTACATTGTTTAGTATTCTTAATAAAGTAAACAGTTTTAAACTATAGGTCAATAGAAAACATATTGAAATATATAAAGTCTTGAATAAAGATAATAAATTAAGTGATAACATGTTCAATACTATCTAAATTTTAAAGATTTACAGTACTAAATAGCAATAGATATAAAACACATTTTATATTCTCACAAATCTATCACGCTCATTGTTTGAGTCGAACAATTATGGTTCGTTCGGAGAGGGGGATCAAAATAACAATAACGATTGACCCCGCACGTGTGTCCGACATTATCTATACAAATTCTAAACATTTCCGACTATTCAGCTCATTTAGCTCGGGGCTTAGGGAGGATCTGTAGTATCAACAATTTGATTATCAACTCTTTTCAAACTGCTATTGGATCTAACACTTCGCTCATAGAATTTGTGCTAAATTATTATTACTAATTTCGTAAATTAAATTCGATTGTTAATTTGCTATGTAAGTATTAATAATAGGAAAATCTTAACGATAAAGAATGCCTTTTCCATATTAGTCATAATAACAAGTGAAAGCTTTCCCACTTGGATATTACTTTGATCGTGACATACATATAATAAGAAATAAATCAAATAGAAAATCACTTTAGTTGCATTGGACTACTCGAAGGCCCTATTTGTGTAGACGGAACCATATTCCACCATTTAAACTTGATAGCATCATCACTATTTCATCTTGGGGCCCTTTCATTACCCACTTGGTCGCATCGGAATTACCTCAGATACCTTATAAGCCTTTTTGTGTTCAAGACAATGTGCTTTAGTATTTTGAAAATCAATTCTCCGGCCAGAGAGCTCCGCCTACCAGAAATAAAAGGGGCCGAGATGAAGTCTTATAAAAGAAAGTGATAATGGATCAGGTTTTTATATTTGAGGTTTTGTTTTTTATCCATTTGAGCAGACTCGTCGAGTATAGATCAGCTTGAGATGTCTTGCTTTATTTTCATGTTTCTTATCTCTCTCGTCTGCTATGTTATCTATAGGCAATGAATTAATGTTCTAAAATCATATTTTGGAATGTTTCTTACTTTTTAATTTTACCTTATCCCTTATTAACTTTAAATCAAAATCTGCATAAATCAATATTCCCTGCTGATCAATAATACTTTACTTTGTATTCATCCTACCCTCTAAGCTCTAATTAGATGCGTGCATACTCCTTTAGTTATAACCTCATTCAATTGTCTCTATTTGAATGGTTTATATAAGAAATCTTTTACCTTATTCCCTTTATGGCTGTTGCCTCGCCATTGTTAGCCTCTAATGGTTTACCATCATTGCTCAAAATCAATAGTGCGGTGGTCTAGTTTGATGAGCTGGGTTTTCAGAAATAAATATGTGAATAATATGATCCCACGTTCAAAATAATAATATATAAAATATATTAAGTGATTATTTAGTACAATGAAATGAAAATGATTATGCTATGACTTGTAAAATTGCAAAATAAATCCGAAGTAGATGCTTTTTATTATTGACCTCTACCATGTTTCATATAAATCTTATGCACAACAACGATAACTCTCGTGACATCATATTCATTCAATAAAAGTAGTACATGTCAGTACTACAATGTATTAAATTCAATTGAATGTTTGAATTGCATTGCACCTGCTCAACGTGTATATTTAATTCATATATTTTTGAAAGGTTAAAAAATCTGCGACATTTCAGTGCCATAAAACTTTTCTCTTACAAAGTAAGGTAAAAATGTAATCCTCATTCTTTGCTGGTACCAACATTACTTACTACCATTATCGTGGAGCGCGTGAGATTTAACAAGTTTTTGGTAAAGCGCATTGTCGAAATATTACAAGACGGAAATTGTTCTGAGCGCATTCACACAAGAAATGCGTTTTGGTTCTGTGAAATTATCATTATTTATTTTCTTTTTTTTACTGTATGACATATTTATCTGATGGCAGGTGATCCTCCTACCCATGTTCAGTACATTGCCATATAATGAGGCTGAAAAGCTGATGAGCCCGACTCTGCTCTTATTATTCAACTGATACAAAGTATAGTTACTATTTAGTAGCAAAATATATTAAAATTCTTCGTATAATTGTTTTGTTCACTGTTTGCAATGTGACTCAAGAATTCTAGAACGTAGTGATTGCAACGTGAAGCGTTTATCTCCAACTAAAGAAGATGCCTCCGTTATTAAATCTTTCCATACTAGGTATGCAGGAAATGCCATTTTAAGACATTCTACTCGTTATTACAATTTAACAATCACTTTAATTATTAAAGTGATTGTTAAATGTTCGAACTTTTAAAGTAATGTATTATTGACTGCGAATAGTAAAAAATAAATTTTGTCGATTCTGTGGTTGGAACTTTAATTTAAAGTTTGGAAAATCCACAAGACTTTGGGTTTGACAGAAAAATAACTATATTTTTGACATAACACATAAATGGTACTTTTTGCCAATTGCTAAGGAAATCTAATCACCCAGTCACATCACAGTCATTCGCCATCAATGGTGCGTAGATGCGGAAACAGAAAATGTGATATAAAGTATGACTCCTACTATTAATGATTATAACGACGTGATACAAACTAAGTTCCATAAAAAGCATTACAAAAAACATATGACATAAAAACTCAAGTCCTACTGGGTAGTCGTACTCTTTATAACAGATGACGCTTAGATTGGTACCGATTGCAAAACTTTTGCAAATACCGAGTATTGGTTTAAAGGAAGCTGAGGCTATTGAAAATCTTAGGCGTATTAAACTAAAATATTGATTTTAAGGAGTTATGAAGAAATTGTGATTCCTATCGAAATTTTCCATTAGTAGCATTTTGTTCATTATGGGTAACCGTACCACAACAACAGAAAAATAATTTCTTTAAACATTTCGTCAACTTATTTAGAAACAACTGTTTGGTAGTACCGTTTATCAAAAGTCAAAATAACCAGTAGTCAAATTTATATTATACAGAAAGCATGATCCGTGAATAATATAAGTGAATATAGTCATAATGGTCCAGAACAGTGAATTTCCAAGAAGGCGCAGAAGGACAAAAACCGTGCTCCGTGCCGCTCACGAAAACGTTATTTGTACAACGGTTGTGACAAAACATGTTTATGACTAACACACGGATACTCAAAATATTAATGCATGCTATGCGCTATGTTGATCTAGTAATTTACTAGTAAAATAATTTCAAGTTTCGTTAAAAACCGTAACAAAAATATAATTGTCATGTTCACAATAAATAGGAATGTACAAAATATATATAAAACTGCAATCTATAAATTCATAAAGAATTTGGTAAAATTTTGCAAAATTCTAAGTCGTCTCCCATGGACTTGTGTTGATGTGCAGTTTGTAAGGTTTAGTGATAAAGACAGGAATGTTGATTACCTTCATCACATAATTCTGTTGAAAGCATTTTATTCAGCAGAACCTGTCATTGATGATAATGTAATGCATCTCTTTGCGCCACGGGACAAGTTAGTGATTCTCTTTAACGACTCATAATTTGACAGCAATCGCTTAAAATAATCGATTTTCCAGTTCAATATACTCGTAGCCTTTGAAGTATGGTTGGAAAATAAATATGTTACATATAATATGTCCTGAAACTCCAGAATTTTAATGCAAATGCAGGCAATATTCGTTTCATTCGCCATATACCCATAATATTCCCAAATTTAGTCACATTAGAAATTTTAATGTTGAATTACAACACATATTACTTACGTGGTACAGTTTATGCGTCAAACGTAACTAATAAAACAAACTAGGAGACATTAACTGAGCAGTCATTTGAGCGGAGTTCACACGGGCGTTGTGCAAGCGAAAGCCGATGAATACACAAATCTGTAGCAAGGACAATTGCATAATCCATTAAGAATTCTATGCGTGTAACTTGCTCCTTTTGTACTTTATCTTACGAATTATTAACATCTTGTTAGTTTTCATTTGCGGATTTTGTATGTTCTTTGTCAATGTTGTATCATCAGATATCACAAAAAATATTACATAAAGCTTTATGCAAAATTTATCTATACTCTTAAAATAATACATCACGACTTACTGATTTTTAATCGGTTGACGTAAACTATTGAATCTAATTTATACAAGAAAGTTTAGCATAGCAAGAAAACGTATACGTTTAAATGATCACAAATTAAGATTTGAATCACAAAACAACATTATATAATGTAATTTATATTTTTAAGTTATTAAATGTAATAGGTTCCCGCGTTACGAAGTCTATTTTACTATCACGTACCAATAAATTATTTACATGAAAATGCATTTTTACCAAATGTGCTATTAGTTCATTAGTCTCTTAATATATGTGATTATAAGATAATAGTAATCGCATCCCCTTTTAGCTACCTTGTTACACTGGAGCCTGACTTTTTCTAACACTGTTTGCTTTACTTCTGAGATAATAGAGGTTTCTTCCTCGATCATTCGGCGGGGACCGTGAGAAATGAAATTATAGTTTGGAGAATTGTTCTTGATGTTGCGTCATTTAAATGTAGTGTACCTTGTACTCCGTGCCCAGGTTGCGTGTCAGAAAGAAATGCTGTCTTCTACTTTCTACTTATATATAAAATCTGTTTTGTGGTTAACTGAAATACTATTTGTGATAGTTTTTATGATCCTTTTACCTGAATTGGCTGTTAAAAGTAGCGGCATTTCATATTCTTAACTCAAAATGCATTACAAGAAATATATACAGTTATAAAGGTACTATACTGAATTTGTAAGACGAATTCTTGCAGTGCAGCCAATTAAAGAGTGACATAGAGAGCCGACCATCATTTAGAACGTTCAATAAGAACTAATCAAACTATCCCGAGTTCCTATTCAATGCAATCAGTCTGTTTTTCTTAGAGCTAAAATAGAAAACAGTATCTCGGCTTGGAAGCGAGGAAGACTGCAGATTATATCTAAATGTAGCCACTCACAGTGGTCGAACGATCACACGACGGAGCCGCATCATTTTTTGTCAGTAAACTATATATTTCTTCTCCACAAGGCAAGGAACCTGTTTGCGGGATGTGTAATCTGTCATTTGATATTACAAGTCGCAGATGAGTAGCTCAGTAACGGCGTAATCCGTCACTTGATATTGTAGGATTGAGTATTTTATGTCTGCATCTATACCATGGTTGATTTATAATGATCCGCTTAAATTTGATTTTTGCGTGTATGCAACTGTCTTTAAATTTAAAATTTTATTTTATATTATCTTCGATTAAATTCTTTTCAACATATAAAACCTTCTTATCTATAAGGTTCACGGATATTAACAGATAATCAACACATCTGTAATCATTGGTGTTGCTAATAATCTAATGTCTTATAGGTTTGGTGTCATAACTTACCTTTACTTGATACTCAATCTTGTGTATCAGATCGGAAATATAACATAAACATAATCATCAGACGCTGTCTCCCAGCTCATCTTGTTAGCAAATTTCTTTCTGATGGACAGGATGATTTCTTTTCTTGTAACAACGTCCTTTGCAAATGACCGTACCACAACAAAAAAGGGTTTTCCGAGAAATGTTTGTGTGGTCCTTATCTTTATCACGTTTACTTTGTTTTATTAATAAAAAGACTGTCTTAAGTTATTTTTTGATATCATAACATTACGGTAAGTTTTATCTCTAAGTTATATTTTTTAGGCACAAGATAAAAATAACTGTTTATTAAAAAATCAAATATGCGTCTTAATACGGTAATATTTTAGTTATTTCAGTTAAAATTTTAAATAATTTAAATCATATAAACGCTTTGTAAAGAATCCTAGCTTGAATTACTTAAGTTTAAATTCTAAGTACACCTGATATATACCAATTTGCAATGATTTCTTTCTTTTAAGGGAATTATTACCCTATGGAGTAAAAAGTACACAAGACCACCTTACCATTATGGTAACCATTTACCTGCAACGCTTTATATGGTATAAAGATTGATTTCCCCTTAACCGCTAATGAAAACCGAATCTCATACTAGCACAGGTTATAAAGTTGCTTGGCGCGTGTGGGCTCGTACAATTTACATGTCGATCACACGAAATACATTTTTTTTTCAAACATTCCCCTTTACAAGGATACTTCCATCGCAAAATTGCCTTCAACTTAAATCATTGTCTGGCATCCGCCACCAAAACATTTATAATCAAATACCACCAGCCGAGCTCAAAATGGTCGACATTTCAAGAAATTATGCTAATTTAAATCGTAAATACTGTTTCCATACCAAATTATATTCGAAACATTTAGTTTATTGCAATAAATACTTTCTACATGTTTGGCATACTGTTTAGCTCCTATATAGTTCAAAAAAAAGATAACAATACAAGTTTTCGAATATTTGGTTTTCCTTAATTTAAGCGAGCTAGCTAACGTAGATTTATACAATTATTCATATATTAATGCTCATGTGTTAAGTAATATAAAATAACTAAGATAAACGTCTGATAACGCCTTATGCAAGGTGAGGACATTACAAAATAAAAATATATCTTAAAACCAAAAGTTAAAGCAAGCAGAATTCAAAGCCGAAATAAATTTTGTGGTCGACAACAGAGTTATTTTGGCCAGGAATGGCTCTCAGCGGCATGCATGGACGATGATTTTCGTGCTATTATCTCCGAACCGGTTCTCTGGCGAATTTGAAACAATAGCTGCGCCTGCGCACGGCTAACGACATGTGATCAGATACGCTCTTTCAGTTCCGGGACAATATTTTAAGGACAATATTATTGTATTGCACAAACTGTCCATTAGATCCAATATCAGCTTCATTATTGTCGATTCCAATAGGTCAGGTTACTAGCATTTGCTGTCTACATTAAGATAACACATTATAAATTGTATAAGTCACAAAATAAATAGCTTGTATGAGTATAATGTTTCAATATAATAATAAAGTAATGTTATGTGCATCTACCTAATTATACTTATCTCATAATTAAATTTCAGTGTCATATTATCCCTTGCAATATTTCTAGTTGGGAGTAGAATGTTGTTAGTCTCTTTATGTTTGAATGATCCTCGTCATATATGATACTTATATTCGCCGCCATAATTAGTCTCAAGTGATTCAGTGAGAAAATTGCTATTCTTCAAAAACTATAGAACGTACAAGCTAAAGTTTAACATTTAGAAGATATGCAAATGCTATTAATTATCCCATGTGAGCAACAGGCGATGATCGCTGGCCTGTGATACATGCAGGTGCAGATTTCCTATACAATACCAATGAATAGTAATAAGGTGCGGTATTGGACTGTGTGTATGCAATAAATTCTCAGATAACATCTAATACCGAGCTTGCATTTAATTGCACTTCATTCATTATTATCTTAAACGGCGGGAAATATTATTAATGCTTTTTATCTGTGACCTAATAGCATTGAACAATGGCATTCTTACATTTTACTGGGGTAAATATAAAATCTACAAGTATTTTACATTTACCGCTATGATATGATATAATGTTTTTTTTTGATTTAGGCGTTACTTTGCTTATAATTAGATGCAAGTGATGGTTTCAAATAACTTTATGACAATGCCCGCGCAGTTGTTATCTTTGAATCGAATGAAGGACTTTAGGTGCGAAGAACTTTTCCTCTTTATTGATATGATGTAAACTGCTCAAATATTAGAAAATATCTTATAAAATCACGTTATTTATTCTTTGTTGTGACAGCGAAGGCGATAAATAGACAGTCATTATGATAATCTTATGATTTACACAGCACTGAGGTTTTTAAGTTAAGCTGGACCATTCATAACATATTTTTTGATTGCATGTCAGCACTGTTATTATAACAAGTTTTGACATTTCTATAGAAAGTGTAATAAAATTAGATTTGATATGGAAAAGTAGTTTTAGAATCAAGATATTCCAACGAAGTTTCCCTAAACACAGTATTTCTTAACTTTGTCTCGTAAATATCCAATGAAGCCATAATACTCGTCACAACGTTCTAAATGTTCGCTGCAACATTAGATACTATCTCAGCACATCGTTGTCCTGCAATGCCTATGAATGCCTTTAGAATAGCGAAATGTAAATTTATTAGGCTATCGTTGGAGCGGTCGTCCATTCGCTTGTCCTTTGGCTTATAAACTAGAGCGAGAGGTTCATTTGTTCAATTAAGACCCATAATGAAGCTAGTGATTGCGCAAAATGGCGTCTCGTCCCTTCCTATATTTATGCCCCTTGTAATTGTCACTTGTGTTTAGAAACAGCTAACAGTAATCAGTCTGATTAGGTCTGTGTCGTACAACTGTTTATTCTTTAAGACAAGGTTTTAAGTAAATGCCAAGCTACACTCAGCTGAAGGACTGTCCGATGTCCTTATCTTTCTAATAAATCGAAATATTTACGTTATTTTTACACTTTTCAAACCATGCAAACAAACGCAGAGGCGACAATGTCTAAAGGAATGTCCTCTGGATTTGAATGAAAATTAACTGTTTTTCTTGTTAACCATGAGTAATGAATTTATGGTTAGCTGCGAGCTTGGAGAATTTAAGCTAAACTGTAAAACAGATCTGTAAAAGATAGTCTTGTTGGACTATCTGGTCTACATTATCCTAATTGAAAATTATTGCATTAAAATGTTCCCACACGGTATGCCCCCATGTTCTTCGAACTTATACTTATACTTGAATAAATAAAGTTCAAAAAAATATTGTTCTTTATTCTGATTGTTTGTATAGCTTTTGTTATTCCTCTTTTTATAAATATTAGAGAGTAAGTGTGATTAAATAAGAAAAAAATTATGTTTATTGTAAAATTTGCTATGTCAATAATAAATCACTAGCTAATAAACAATATGAATTCAGATTTATAATTATTAAGTTATCCAACTTTAGCATATCTGTTAATTTTCATAGATAAAACATGTTTGAAGAATAAATATTCACTGGTATCGGATTTCATTAAGTCCAACAACTACTGAGTTTAAACATATTTTGGGTAAAATCTGTTTACTAATTAGTTTTTAATGTTCTCTCCACTAAATTGTATTGATAATGAGGTTGATCACTTATAGTATTTACATAAAAACGTCCACTGGCCACCTTTTTACTATGTGATCAATATATTACCATATTGTTTCTTGGTGATAGTCGGCTTCTTTGACGAGTCATTTATTTATACTGATTTTCAACAGCATTCTTCAATCAGCCAAACGTGTTGTTGGAATATTTAAATACACATGAGAATTATGTTACTAAGAGTAATTTAAAAAAATTAAAATTAACTGATTTGTTGATTGCATTGCATTATTTTCATCGTAAAATATTGTTCATGTTTGATACATACAAAAACATTTTTTAAATCTTCATCACCAAGCCAAGTTTATAGGGATCCTATCAAGATCTGAGAAGCCTAAGCAAACCTCACCTGCAACCTGCACCTGCCGAACAACTGTTGAGGCTCTGACGAACACAAAAGTTCCCGAAAAGCGGCAATAGGCTCATCACCTATTACGTGGGACCAACTATATAATTGGCGAAATGTATAATATGCCTCTGCATACCAAAAACAGGCGTGATATTATGTATGTATGTATGTATCACGAAGCCAAACTTAGTTGTGTTGATGATCTTGATCACACTATAGTTTTTGTAAATGCTAGGAAAGTACTTAACGAATTTGGATGAGAAAGCTTGTACCGTGTATAAATACGGAGATTACTTAATTAATTCAAGTATCGTTCGAACAAATTCGCGGGCAGCCGCTATCATTCCATCCAACTTAGGTAAAGTTATACTTCTGTTCGAAGTTTCTCATCAAGTCAGTGAGGAGTCCCATCGGTATCCTGCCCAACCACAACTGAGCCCTAATGAACTCTACGGAACCCTATAAGGCATTCGTTTGTATTGTGGACTATAATCGGCTTAGAACAGATATCTGTATCACATCGCTTTAGCTAACGATGGGATTTAACTCGAGCTTGTTACATTTTGAAACGAAATTCTAAAATTATATTCTATGTTGGACTATGGGGATATGAATGCTTAGTGTATGCTGCATTATTAATATTCTCGAGAATAGCTAAAGCAATGTTTTTGTAACTATCAAACTAAAACATTTTAAAAAACTCAACTGTACTACATGAAATACTTAATTGTAAGTACAGTCCCATTAGGAGTTATCATTTAAGATATATATCAAACAATTTCCATGAAAATATATCATATTATGACCTGACCGTGAAACATTTGTCTTTGTCTCACAATTTACTTATCAAACAACCAAATCTTGATGACAATACAGACAATAAAGAAGTTGAACTATACCGGAGTGTTGCATCCGAAGTGACAGTGAAATAAAGAAAAGTGACTCCTATTACTTTCTGATAAAAGTCACAGTGGTAGTAGACCATATTTCGTTGTTCATACGTGAAAATACACCTGCCCTCTCGCATATCTCGATACCGTGAAGCACGTCTCGTTGGTGGTTGGTCGGACCGCCAGGCTTTATCTCCAGTCGCAATGTTTTAATGGTCTTCTAACTGTAAAACCACATGAGCATAAAACACGAAGAATTAACTCAACCGTACCTACGTACGTGTACGTCATACTATTTTCTTAAAATTATGTCGTATAAATAAAAATAAATTACTTCGTCGTAAGTGTATCGTACTTCTATTTTTATTAAAAGATATAGAACATAAAATAAAATAAAAAAGATTTAGGAAATAATTATTAAGTTTCTTGTAAATTATCATATCATTTTACTATGTGAGATTTCAAATTTGATAAATATTAGCAACAAATTAGGTTTATAAAGCTACAAATCTAATTCTTGGCTTCAACCCCTCAATAACAGACTAGATTCTATTATATATTACGAAATGATAAATGAATACATTAACCACTCATTAAGAACAAGCTATCGCTGCTGGTAAATCGTAGTTCATGTTCCAATGTAGCATGTCTGCCATCCACTAAACATGTAGGAGGTTTGAAATTGTTCCTAAATTAACGCGTAACACGAGCCATCAATCTACATATTACGGTTACAACATAAATGTTAACTATCAATTATTTCTCTAATGAAATAATAGCAATAGGATCTCACGACTCTGCTTTATGTTGAGTACTTGAAAGAAAGTAGGTACACATGAAACATCGTGCCCGCTTCTATCTAATGTACAACACAATCAAAGTATATTCATCAAAACATTATAAAATGATAAAGTAATTACTAAAAGTAATAAGCTTCTTCCTAATCACTCAATTACAGTTCTTAATGAAGTCCACTCTGTCACAACGATAACAATTTATCTTCTTTACTTTACAAATCTATTATTAAAAAATAAGAATTTCATAACTTGTCCATCAAATGTTTCTAAATTGTCTACCATTCAAAAGTTGAGAGTTCAGACATCGGTCCCAAGCCATTAATTAAGATTTAAATAGAAAAGTTTGCTGCCATAGATCATTATGCTGACAGTTCATCAATTCGCGACACGTAAAGACGATCCTATGAAAGAATACAGTACAATATAGTGTTGTCCAGTGTTTCCATTATGCTTTATAACGACTTCGTCTTGTTTGCCCACTTTCCCTACTTGTTGAGGCTACATCACGCAATGCGAACAACAAAACATTTACAGTAGAACAATGGTGTGTCATATCTATCTGCGCATGCGTTGTACTTCATTTTTTGCATCAGAGATTAAAGGTATGCATTGCATAAGTAAAAATCACATTAGAAGCTATATTTACGAGTGTCATACTTCCACGCATGTTTTTATAATGTTACACACTGTTAGTATCACGAGTAATATGATTTGATCCGAAATCATTGAACTAAATTTTCAATCACAAGTCATAACTATTTTTTTAGATTGATAGACGAAGTTCAGTCAGGATAAAACCAGACCATTTCAAATTATAAAGAGACTATTTGTATTATTAAACGTCATGGTGAAACGTGACCAGGGCAGATTCCGGGCAGTACCATCCACTCACGACAAAAAACAAACTAATTTAGGATTTAGATTACTGAGCTCCTACCGTGACAAACCGTCTTCTGTACTGTTTACTCAGCATCATCCTTTATTTACGCACGACCTACGAAATCCGTGGTTGTTAACGCTACAAACGTCGCATGACTGAATTCATTCGTTAATAAAAAATCTCTTTAATATTTTAACCCACAATAATGTTCCAAAGCCTGCTACTGATTCGTCACAGGACATTTTAATTAAAATTCTGCGAGCACACATTGCATCCGCGTTTCAGACTCTGTCAGCAATTAATCAGAGTGATTTAACCAAGCGATCCTCTATAATAATTTACAATAGCAATCACTTGCCCCGAAGCACTATAATTTCCAATTAGCTGGTCTACGTTAGGTCCTTAAGGATTGTACGTCAACGACGGACAATAGTCAAAGAGTCAGCGACACAAAAAGCAACCGATTTAGTACGTTATAAACAACATTGTTGTCAAAATACACGGCTTTACTGGCTCTTTATAGCCCTTAGAAGGTCCGTGGGTGTACCGGAGAAATTTGCATAGAATCCATAAAGTAAACTTTTAATGGTGGACCCATATCTTCTCGAAGCGAGCCGGATCTGACGTTGATTGCAGTCGAGTGTTGAGATCAGATGGGATTAGATGATGGCACGCATAAATATCCATTGCTTGCTTCTGTTAACGTTAGGTTTAAATTTGTCCGATCGTGCTGTAAATGTTGATAGACCTTTTCCTATAAAATAACTTTTAATTGACAATTTACGAGAACTTCTTGGAGCTGTAGACAATTGAGACGTTGTTAGCAAGCGACCGCGTTACATTAGCGGTGCCGTGAGAAGTGAGGACAATTAACATATATTTAGAGGAAATAAAAAACGCTGTCAGCTCAAACGTTTGAACGGACGTGGGGTGTAACAAATATATAGCGTGACATTTAGTAGTACTTAACGTTAGTGCCAGATAAGTAGATGCATCAATTAAATACGCGCAGCTGTTAAGGAAACATAATCACAGTTATAGTAATTGGCTGAAAGAGAGCGTTTTGGAACATGTAGGTAATCATGATGACTTTGTTACCTTTATCTTTAAATGAGTAGTCTTTATGCTGCAAAAAAGATCTGAGATCCCTATACTAAACGAAAATAATAAATATGTTATTATGCTGCTCAGTAAATTGGCTATAAATTGTTAGCTAAATATTTTTTTATAAATACTTTGTCGCGATTAGTGGAATCTAATTGCAAAATGTCAGGGAAGGATTTGCCTGAAACGATAATCAGTCTTTTTCTCCTTAAAATAATTGTGTTAAGAATTTCAATATTATCAAACACGTTTTTGATACACAGCCAAGCTATAATCATTTTGCTGGTCACATAAATTTGTATTTAGTTTCTGAGTTTCTGAACGGGCTCTCTTGAGCGCAGTAACGTATTGTTCGGAGATCTGAATGCCTTTCAACCCGTTATTACTGGTAATGCCCTAACATGAGTTGAGCGAGCACGACACGCCCAGCTTTGATCGATGATGGGCCAGGTCAACGGCTCTACAACGCCAAAATTTTTTAATAAAACTGTTTTCAAACCCCAGTAACGACTAATAACTTTCTCTTTGGAACATTATACACATCACCAAAAATCAACTAAAATTAATTTCATAAGTTGTAATCTAACTCTATTATTGTAGTTTCAAAATAATATAAATATAAAATTTGTACCTATACCTTTCGAAGCTTTTGACATTTAGCTCTAGTTTTGAAATTAAACTTGTCGGGGGCTTTCTCGAACAATCCACGGAAAACATCGCAGTTACTCCACGTACACCCAGTAAAAATTGGTGGAGGCAAGTGTGTGGCGTCCTGTCAGTAGCCCTGAGGTACCTCAATGGGTTATCGTCTGCTAAACACAGTGGTAGCCAGGACCAACGGTTAACGTGAAACGTTATAAATACGGTCTCCTATCCACGAATTGACCTGTAAACTTAAGTTATTATTTATAAACTGATTACTTACGCTACGTCGCATTAGGTTTGTCTTCAGCCAGATGTTTTTTTATATGTAGAATAAGGTTTTTCTGTAACAGGGTAAATACTGCATTTGAATGGTATTATCACATTTCTCCGTCGACGCTCAGCGGTCGAAGCATATATTTTTTCTTAATGCCCAGAAAACTATCTGCTGACACCGTACAGCGGATGTAGTCGTTTGACCAAGTAAGTATGGTCCAAACAAAACCTTACCTTAGCCTTAAACAAATAAAAACCATTATCAACTTGGCAATTAGTTACAAAGAATCAACATTACTTTACAACAGCATTGAAACCTAAAATTTAGGTGATAAGGTTCGTATTCTTAAAATATCTAGCGATGTGCCAGTTGAAATCAATTTATACACAACGGGCTGTTACTAAGTAAACACTTCAACATGAAGACTCGAATCGATTTCGATGAATGTTGATTTTAAAACATTCTTCATGCTTTTTTGACCAAGTTCATTCGAGTCCATTGATCGGGTCGTCTCGATTTATCTTGACTTTGACATCGAGCTTGATATCATAGCAATAATATTCAAAATCATTGTCAATGGAATTATTAATGCTGCAACTCAAGTGAAATTTAGTAAGAAAATAATGGTTACATTTAACAATGCACGGCAACAACTTGAAGAATCTAAGTTATACGTAATAGAAAAACGCGCTCAACTACAATTATGTTCCGCATAAAGTTTTAACTTTTAGCCATTCATGCCATAAAATGATTAAAAAAGTATCAAAATTTATTGAATTGTACAATTTATTACAAGAACACGTTAATAATAAAAATTTGAACACCCTTGAAGTTTTGTTCGAGGTTTTTATTAATGTTGATCCATTAACAGTTTTTATTGCCACGGTAAACTAGTTTGGTGCACAAATCGCTCTCCTAGAGATAGATGAAGCAATGGACGTTATTGGTTTGATGTTTATGATGGACCGTCTCATTTCGATTTATATTATGGCTATTATCAATAATTTTTCCCGAGTGTAGTACTAATTGTTGAATTATTTTTAACTTTTGAAAAACATCGATGATCTACACAATGATTTTGAGTGTTTTTCATTTTTTTAAGTTTTCAGACAAGCCATTCACTTAATGAGAATGGCCTGTTTTTAAACTTTCAAGCCTTATGGAAAATACTAATAACTGCACTGCTTTTATCACTCTGACACTAAATAACCACCAAATATTCACAATTCAATATCTATTGGATCTATTGCATGCATTTTAACTAATATCTGATGCTTCTAGTATCAGAGGCTTTGAAAGGTACTAATTATATTCAAAAAGGGCCGATGACTTACTATTATGACAGGCTTAAGCCTGGGCGGGACCGGTCCCACTTGCTTTTGATCTTGGCGCCCTGCTTAATGCAACTCACATGATAATTTCGTGATTCACGCAACAGATATTGGATAATTTGGTTAATCTATATTAAGTTAAGTTATAGACAGTGAATTACGGTTACATTTTGTATTATCATTCGCTTAATAACTACTATCAGTCTAAAAAAATATTTCTATTGGAATATACTGCCGCTAGTAAAACTCATATCATTTCAGTTTTTGGTCCACACTGGTTTAATTTTTTTCTTTTTAATGTGATTTTATAGTATTTTAAAAGTTACCAAACATCAACAACATACCTTAAAAGTTAGTATAGGTAATTTCTATTGTTAAACATTAGACGTCTTCAACCTAAACAACAATAAGTATATATTAGTTTTAAAGGTAAAACCTCGGCAATTTCTCTCCACATTGTCCTCTTAGATTTGTTCCTAGCCACACATCCCACGAGTTATGATCACTCGATCATGATGCAACAACTAGGTATGCAAATTGTCCAGCGCTGGTTCGATGACCGGTGCGTTTGCGCAGCATCAGTGCCGACGCGCCCCTATTGGCCGCGTGTCTGAAACGATTCGCGACGTGTTCAAGGTCATTGTCGATAAAACTTTGATCTGCTACCGATTTAATCTCGCTGTCTGGCTTTTATCGATCAAGACGGGTTATTTTCTTTTGGCATTCTATATGTATCAAGTCGTTGTGTTATCTGATATTATCTTGATGCTTAAATAATAGTTAACTTAAATAATTGATTTGTAAGATTGTGTACGTTTTTGGAGAATATTATAGGACTTTAAGATATTACAGATCAGTATAAAAATCATGTTAGAAAGTGATCATAAAGCTTTTTGACTTCCTTTGATTTTGGCCCTTATCATGACAGCATTTACTATATATAGACTTTCTATTTAAAATAAAATAGTTCTGTATTCAAATAAACTCGTGTTCTCGATGATCATCAGTGGTCATGTACTTTCAAAACTATTCAGGTAGATTTAAAATTTTATTGTGGCGCCATCTCTTTACTATTCTGCTTCGGCTTCAGTCAAGATCATTCCGCAAATGGAATAACTTGTATTTTAATATCGTTAAACCGACTAATATATTGTTTCTAATTTACGACACACGCAACTAATGGTTATCGTAAATTTTATATAGTAATATGGTATCTATTTTAAGAAAATAAGTTCCCATATTATGTAATTTTACTTTGATGGTATTTGTAAAATAATACATAATTGTTTATATGTAGGTAAGTATGTAAATTTTTTAAACTTCTCTGATGTGTATTGTGTTTCTCTTATTCATATTTCATGTAGATGTTTTGAGTTCATAAATAATGTATACCTTGCATTTCGTATTCGCTGTTTGCGGCGTATATTTTAATGTGTAATGAACCCATTGAATGCAAGCTTTGATCTATTTTAGATGGTCAGGTGTCTTTTCTAACATGTTTATTTGCCTTGCTTTTATTATATTACCTATAATACTATTCACTGTAGAGAGGCTGAATCAAACGACACGGCTTTGTCGTTTTAATCATTCAGATTTATACGATTTGAGACGATTTCGAATTATTAAATTGCTTGCGAGTTAGTGATTTTATGTATAGCGTTATTTCGTAATTTATTAGCATAGCATTCAGCTTTTGGAGGGGATCAATCGTCACTCGGCTTCTTCTTCACAAATCAGAAATAGAGTCAGACATGTAATTTGGAACGCTTTTACTTTTCGTTATTACGTCAAAATTATAAAAAAAAATATGTTCTCTCAGACACCAATAAGTTCTATTAGTTTTAACCAAGGTATCGTAATTCATGCTCGTATGATTCAAACCTGTAACGAATATCAAATAATTTGCTAATTTTTTCAAGTATTATTAGAGTGCCTTCGTCAAATTTATAATATTTTCCGATTTTAATATTTATTTCTTATGAAATTCGTGATGATGACGAACCATGATTGACGAACAGGGAGGTTTAGTTGATCTACTTGCGAGAACGCATAACCTCATGATTTGTATTTTGTTGTTCATATAGAAATAACCATTAAAACATAATTAGAAACATTCTGAGAGCGAAAAACACGCAATCCAATGATTAAGGATTGACAGACGCAGTTTGTATCCGTTCTTTACGCAAATCAAAGTGAAAAGTGGCGTTATAGGCCTACCAAATTCTGTCTGAAAACTTAAAGAATTTCGATTTACAAGAAAAAGCTTTTCAAGTAAACGCTCGCCGTTCGTTTTAGAGAAATACTCTACTTTATAGAAATTATGATATTTATTAGATTCGTAAGTTTTGTATTGTATATTGCATTTATCAATTTGAACGTTATCATAGATGCTAGTTGTGAATTATCAAAAAATATTGCAAATCAACATACATTTATACATATATAATGTCACGCCTATTCCCGTATGGGTAGGCAGAGATCACATCCTTCAACTTGCTACGATCTTGGCACACACTTTTAGCTTGATTTACACTCATTAACCTCCTCATACACGCCCGTCGGTTTAGGGTTCTTTTGACCTGCCCTTTCTCCAAAATTTTCTGAATTTGGTCATGGAAGGTCTTACTTGGTCTTCCCCTTTCAACACTTCCAATCACTTGTCCATCATAAGTATGGTTAGTCTACTTTCATTCATCCTCTCAACATGACCAAACCATCTAAGCATACCTTTCTCAATTCTTGTCACTATATCTTCTTTTACACCAGCTTCGACCCTTATCACTTCATTCCTAATTTATAAACATAATGTCTGATTTTAAATATCTGTTTAAATAAACCAGACCAACGACGAAAAAGGAGTTGTTTTGTCATTGTTACGAATTGGAGGACTATAGTTTCAACGTGGCCCGCACAGCCTGCGGCGACTGCGTGCCCAACCGAGGGAATGCCGGCCTCAGGGGCTCCCATGCAGCCTCGCCTCTTTCCCACAAATCCTCTAACTACTTCAATGTTACCGTACCACGTCAATCAGGGCGAAACATTGCAAATAATTTACTATTTCCGGGTAAGTATTATTCTAATACCACAGAAACTAATTAAACAATTAGTGTAATAATGGTAACCAATTTTATAAAAAGGCAAAATAACAAAACTACAATGCAACTTGACTGTAAACGTTAGTGACCAATACATTATAAGAACAAAAGCCAAGCCGCGTTTAAAATTCACTACACATAAACTTCAAAGATCTAATTTTGTAAATATTATGGAACCAAAGCATTTACATGTTAATACCTTTGTTACTAAGTTAGAAACTTGCAGTAAGCTTTATTTCTCACACACAGAAGAAAATTGCTCAATAGTTCTGCAAATACTCAGGACAAATTCAAAAGGCGTCTAATTTCACTAGTTTAAATCAACGACACGTTCACGTCTCCTCGTAAGGGTGACATGTGTTGCTCAATCCTTATTTATTCCGTAAAGTTTTGGTACAATATGGTACAAGTCATGCGCTTAACGATAATCCTTAAAATAAATTCCAAAAGAGCTCGCTCATTGTTGCGACCGCGACAGCGTGCGTTTGTGAAGTAGAACCATTTTGGTCATATTTGGGCGTGTTGGGTTTCAACCTCCGAAGTTAGTAAATAAGCCTGACTAAGCCTAATCCATTGCTGTCGTCTGTGGTTGGTTTTGTTGGGAGAATGGCTCTAGTATTAGCATATAATGCGCGAGTGGTGCGACCACGACGCGAGATCTGGAGCGCAGATCAGCGACTTCGTGCGAGCGCGGATTCATGCATCATATCCGCGGATTCTATGATTCAATTCTAGCTTTGCGTCTTCTATCTACTTAAGCTGATTGGACGTTGGCGTATGACCCACTTTGCTGCTCTGATGGGCTTCACGTTTAAACTGGAGAGATTACGATTGATAACATTATTCAATAACCGCACGAGTTAGATAACACGGGAATGATCCGTTATTGTGTACAAATTCAAATATGATTTTAGATAGTGCTGGATTTTAAATGTCAGTGTTACTTTTTGAATAGGAGATATTGCTAATCAAAATGTAAACAGAAAAAGACGTGAAATTTTGTCTATGAACCAACACACATGCTTAGCTTATATAAGCTCAAAATCTTTACAGTTTTGCTAATATATTTGTTATTTTCAGAAGTGTCCGTCCGAAATATTAGTCTAATCAAGTAGATGCAATAAGCATATTTTTATGACTGTTTGTTTTAGGCACATGTAGTAGTATAAGAATGGGCACCTAACAATGTCTTTAAGTGTTTGTATTAAATATTTTATATTATGTCACAGAATCTATACGAGGTAGACCTTACTAAAAACAATGTTTGCATGACTCACGCCATCGACTAAGACAATCAAGCTAAGACCCGACGTCTAATCATCTGTGGTCGCTGCAGAATAAGACTCATAATCGGGTAGTATTAACTAGTTAGTGCGATTGAGTATTCCGTGATTCGTGTGTGCTCACGTATTGGTACTTACGAGTACACTGGGTACTCGAGTAGTTACGCCGTTTAGCACGGTGACCCGACCCCGGCCCGATCGAACAATCTCATTGATCTGATATAAGATTAAGCGGCGTTCATAAATGTTTCCATTTTGAATTTGCAGTGATGCTCGCTTGAACTCGCACCCGGATGTCATGTTTGATTAACATTTTGTTCTCTCGTTGCCGCATTGAAAATCGATCGTGCTATTCACTGTAATCGCGTCTTGTGCCATGACTGACGTGAACCCGTCATCTAACGCAGACAAAATAATTTGTATACTTTTCGGTCTTCGTGATTGACTCTTAAAATATTATAATCAACATTCGAGTCCAAGTCGTGTGTTTCCCCACAAATCAGTATTCTATTCGCCACTCATGTTTACAATCCGGGTGTCGTCGGAGGTGACTATTTGTCCAACTATTGGGTGGGTGACCGTTAGTGTATTTTTTACCTGTGACCTTGACTTGATCGTTGAACCATGAGATTAATCACCATACACCCAAAGAGGCAAAAACTCGACCACTTTGAAAGTGAAGTCGCAGCGCAGAGATACGAGCAGTCCGCTCGTTACTAAGCGTGCGTTCGTTTTGTTCGGCGAGTGCCCGAGGCCAATCATGTCTCGCTGTAATAAAGGGTTGCGCGCGTCCTTTCGGTCCGGCTCTTAGATTTATGGCCGCGCGAGAGCCGCGCCGCGGTCGACGCGTATACCACACGTTTGTCACACAATTATCACGACCAACCATACCTTGAACTTCTACAATCCAAATTGTTTATTATTTCACAGTTGTTAATTCCACAGCGCAGTGGAAAGAAAATTACATATTCATCACTCTAAGTACAACATGACAGGATTACGCCCATTTTAATATTTATGCTGATCAAGACCCCTCGATTCGAACTGGTTATGTTCTTATTGTTAAACAACATATGGGTATCAGAATTTGATTATGGATGATATCGTTTATAGACCATGTTTATAAATTGGATTTTAATATTCGTAGCCATTGTTTTAAATCTGAACATGATATTGGTAACATATAGGTATATATTAATAATATTTGAATGCGCTTTGAAGTGAACTCGTGCTGATTAATGCAACGAGGGGTGATATTACTCAGCTTAGTTGCACAGGACAAGTGGAACACTCGATGTGATACCTCAATAAGGGCAGCAGTAGTTAGGGCACTCTAGATGTTATTAATGTAGCCGAATATAATAAAACAGATAAATCATGATCCTACATAAAACTATATATTTCACATGAGCACGATATCCATTCATGTGGATATCGTGCTTATGTGAGATGTGTTCCTAATCTTATGTGAGAGGAGTTTAAACTCCTTTTAAAAAATGAAGTCTCTTTCAATGACAACTCAAAAACTTATGGGATTCTGTTTATTCGATATTAAATGTTATATATATCAGATGCGGTGAAATATTTATTTTAAAAGGCAAAAGGCGTGTAAATATGCTTATAAATAAATAAGAATTGAAAACAAGACAACTATACACATTATCTCACGACACATGATGTGGAACGTAGTTTCAAGAGCTTTAGAGCGAACAATGAACCCGTCCATTATTATGAGAATGCTCCAATAAAACTTTGCTTTTAAGCATAATACAAAATGTTGGCAATGAGTCTTATTTAACATATATAGCATAACATAGCATAGCATATTTTTGTTTCACATAATTTTAGATAATCATAAACAATATACCAGTATTACATCCTGGATAGTATCTGATTAATATTATGTACCCTTGCACTCTGAATTCTTATGTTGCTTACACCTGGATCTGGCGCCATTTACATCATCATCGTATTAATATTGAATTGATTCTTAGAATAGTTTTAGAACAATAAACCAATTAGCATAATACATTGTGACGTGCACGTAATCAACTTTTTATTTGAACTCGTATCGCATCTAATCCATCGGTTTCAATAGAACAATTTGTTGCTTCCACAATGCGAGTTTCACCTTGACGGTCGATTTCGGTCGTGTCAGCGTGTTGGCAATGTCAGCATCACCCGGTGTTGCGATCAATGGAGATCAGCGGATGTTAGTGTGCGCGCGCGCAATCTGCGCATAGAGTACTTATAAATTTTTATTTTATTATTAAGTATCAACCTATCTACTTATTTGATGAAAACTATGAGATACTTCACATAATACTTAGATTCTTGAAAAATCTCATAGCTCATAATAAGTTCTGAAGAATATATGCCTCAGCCCAAAAAGATACCAATAAACAGTTTTGTATGGATAAAGTATAAGGTTAAAACAGAGACCAGGTGTTTGATCATTGTCGCGGCTACACCTGCGAAGGAGCGACTAAACTGTACATGGACGGTGTCCTTGACGAGACAAGTTCAACCTTCCAAATTGACTGATTATTTTTGTTTGCTTTGTTGTCAGATGTTATACTAAAATAGCTTACAATTATGAATAAAGGTTTGTACCCTTACTCATTATTGCCATTATTATAATGACTTATATTGGTACAATAAGGTTTTAGATCACTCTTATTTTTTTTAATAAATAGTTTTACTTAACTTTCAAACAAAACTAGTTTTTTCGTTTGACAATGTTGATTAGGTACTCATAATATATTTTTGCGGTGGCAAATAAAGTTATCAATGAATTCAATTGAACCAACAATGATTGCGACTGTATAACAAACAGTAGAACTGACTGAAAAATCAAGTCGAATTATGTTAAATTAGACAAAAATGGTACCTCAACAAAGAGTCATGTTGTACACTCTAAAACTTTACTCTATGTTGTTGAGTAGCGCGAGCTGCGCGCGCCGCTCGCACACAACCAAATTCGTCTGATGCGCGTGTGTGCGAGCGCGTGGGAACGGGCGCGGCGGACGCGTGCGCGCTTGTCACATGCGCATTGTGCATTATTTAACAATTCGATTCTTTATAATGTTTATTATAATACAGCTTTACATTTTTCATCAAATTTTATAATCATGATAATGATTTCGTTATTCCATGGGTTTTATTAAATTATATTGTATGGTATCAAAAAATAAAGTTACAGCTATAAGTGATGCAGTAATTAATTAGGTAAAACGTAATTTATAAGCGTACTACATCCATAAATACATAATATAATCACGCCTGTTTTCCCGAAGGGGTAGTTAATTTAAATACTAATATTAAATATAACTAAATGTGATAGTTTCCTTAATAAGATCATGACATGCATTGAGAAGCCTTATTCACTAGGTATTCAATGTAAGATAAAATAAATATATGCGTATAGTTTCTAAACTCATATGGGAGCAAATGACAATTGCATAAGCCGCGCATACAATCAAAATTTTAATCAAACATCCAATTGATATTGAACTGGTGGATATTATTCGCATTTGCCTGGGGCTCCGTAGATGTTCTCTAACCTTTTGTCCATCGTCTGCGAACTGAAGGCGTTTGCGAATCTTTCTAGGGTTGACTGTATTCAGAAATATTGCTATTAAAAAAGAAGTTTTCATGTTCCTTCAAGCTTGTTTATTTTATTTAATCTCAACATATCGCATGCTTAAAGAAACATCGACCCATTAATAAAGGTCAGGTATAAGTTAGGTACTTATACAGTCTTTTTATTTTTTACTGAGATCAAATCAACGTTAATAAAACGTTCAAAATACAAGCAGAATTACTATTTAATAAATCAGTATCAATTTAATGCGCTCACAAGTAGGACTAGTATTCTTTAGAAGATCTTCTTTTGTGATGTCCCAAAAGTAGTCTTATTAAGTTATGTCTATATTCAATTAAGCATGCGATATGTATATCATGTCTTTAAAATTGGATCACAATTCAAAACTTTTCATTTCATAAACTATTACATAGTACTTGAAAACGTCATAATTTATAACACATATAAAAAAAAAATCAAAATATAATTATACTGAAATCACAAAGCTTAGATTCACTTGCAACCAATCATTTAAAAAATATAAAAATATTTAAGTATAAGTGAATCTAAGTGTCAGTTCCGAGCCACCGCTCTGTAAGAAATAGCAAGAAACTCACAGGCTATGCTCTTTTAAATTATCGATTGGTTAGTTACAATCTTCATTTGTCTGTGAAGCTATACAATGCAATATAATATAATATGCTAATGTTATCAAAAATATTTGAAGAGAATTTATTTATTTTATCTTTCTATATTAATTCTTACGTTCTCTAGATCTGATTGCTTTAGTTGAAATTACTTTATTTTATTTTGTTGAATTAAGAATTGACAACCCTTCCATTAGCCGCGCGATCGGGTATTGTTGTCCTGAGGCTATGCTCTTGCGCATCGGCTTCACGCATATAGGCCGTTTATAAAAGCAAGTTCTGCTTATTCTTATTTTATTGCATGTCGACGTGTGCGCGTTCTGTGGTTTATCACTAATTGCCTTTTGTTAGAGATATGCGTGGATCGAAAGCATTATCCTTTGTGTTGGGAAAGCTTTCTTTAAAATCCTGTCTATTAATATAGTAAGGTTCTATTTAGTATCTTACCGGTCTCTTTTGTAAGTGTTTTATTTACCACAACATTATTTTGCTTCTATATGTTGCCAATGATTATAATTAAAACTGAATAATTTTCGAACAGATTGTTTTTTATTTATTAGGATATTTTATAATACTCTTTTTCAAAATTCATTTTTTAAATTGATTAACTGTAACGTTAGTTACAACACTCTGTGCAACAATTTTGGCCAGAAGTAGGTTCTATTGCGGTGGTTTAAGGTCTGTGTAAACGTTTGAGTTGGTTATGCTACCGTGGCTCCGCCCCTTGGCAAATTGCGCCCGAGTCTGTGCCGGCACACCTCTCACTCGCCCAATAGCAGCCCAACAGATCTAATTCGAGTAATCTAGGTCTCTACGTTTAATACTTGTGTTAGATGGTTATAATCAACAAACAAATCAATCATTTAGTATCTTTATTAATAGGAGACAATTTACAAATTATTGTCAGTATTGTTCTTTTTGATAAATGCACAGAAATGTAAAAATTATGATTTTACTGCTTGCTAATGTTACAAAAATTTCAACATCTAGAAATAACTTTATTTGGAAGAAATAATAAACTAAATGTTTATTTACCATGCTTTAGGACTCCAGGCGAATTATAATATTCTCAAACTTCTAGTTATAGCATAGTCCCTTAACTAGTAAAAGCAGATTCTCGGCAGACATTTTTTATCGTTTATTATCATCTAGTTTATGTTGCGAGACACTCTTAAAGTTACAGCAAATACCCTTTTTCTTCTTATTACGTCAATTACTCGCTCGTGTGGTACCTTATCGGCTTGTCCTGCTACTATCGTCGAGATTTACAGGGAGAGGGAAGTCCGGCTTGAACCTAGGAGTATCGAGATACAATCCGCCGCCTTTTGTTTCTATCTCTAATTGTGTTGCTAATTAGAAGGTAGTTAGAAGTATAACAAGTTAAGGTATCGGAGAATTCCAATTTGCGTGGAAGTATTTGTCTGTAAGGTTTTATTTAATTAATTAAGGTTTTAATTAGTTTTTTTTTTCAATCTTATTGGTTACTTAGATATGCCTATAGTGATTATATGCTTAATCATAATTAAAAAAATATTTATTTTCATACATTTTCACAGATATTTAGCTCGACTGAAGTTGGTCACTTGGAAAGTATTATAAAGCTCTCATGTTTGATTTACAATACATAGTAGTTTATACTTAAATATATTCTGCTCAATTTGAGACTGTATTTTTAGAATAAGCCATGCATCTACTTTAGCACGATGTTTGCGGCCATATCTAATAAATAAGATATCCTTTGAAAATTTGCATACAAAGCCTTGAAAGGTGAACAGAAGCAAAACAAGGAGAGGTATTTATTGAGCAGCGGGTACGCTCCTTTTGAGTCTGCGTCTGAGCACGGCGCGGGATGAGCTATGGCTCGCGCTACCGTACGCTTTATGGTCTCGCTTATTTCTTTGTACCTTCGCTGCTGTGGTCATAACGGTCGTCTGACGGAGCTTTGGTCATTTATTCCTTTAATTTCTCCTGAGTAATGTTTTGATCAATGAACAGCTTCTCGAGTTGCAAAGTGTCTGGTATATTATAAATGTGGAGCCTGTTTAAAATTATTCATTCAATGTTTGGTAGGATTTGTTTTTTGAAACCGTTTTTGGGTTCGCTTATTACAATAAGCAACTTGACAAAATCACACAATCAAATTTAATAATATTTTCGACTGTAATGGCAACTCCATGGAAAGTAATGACATACGCAGATGACAGTCAAATTTACAAGTTATAGAATTGGTACCCATATAAAGTGTTAATACTGGGCCAGAAATGGCGAGCTGTTCTCACCTTCCGGGTCGTGTAACTGCACTTCACTGCTGAGTCGCTAACGACGACTAACGATGACAGGAACCAAACTGGTTGAGATGACATCGCCTAGCAAGGGGAAAAAATTGAGACCGATTAGGGCCATGAGAGCGGTGTGCGTCCGCTTCAATCATTTTGTTAATTGGTGTAAGTTCGGCTTAGTCAATCCTCTGTGTTTCATTTGTTAGGAGAAGACTTTTTCATTAAAATGATGACCCCGTCACGGTTATGACTTTTACTGTAATTATTTTCTTAGTCATGGACAGCTGGGTATATCTTTCGGGCTTGTTTGGATTTAAGACTCTTTTGTGTACGTGTTAACGCAACTTAACTTATAAAAGAGAAAAAAATGTGAATAATTTGTTTCATATGTCCTTTATGCTTAATTTTACGAACGTACTCCGACATTTAACCTTTCTGTAAAATTTAAGTCGCTCTACAAAGCTTTATTTCGAGATCCTCAGGTCAGATACCAAGCTAAGCGCAGGCGCGTACGTTGCACACGCACCACGTCAGGGCGATGTATTCGAGGGTTGTCTGTAGAATAAGATTAGTTGAAAACAAATTTGTGAAAACAATTTACTTTTTATCCACTAGGTGTCTAGATCGATGTTCATTGACCATGTTAATCTAATGTAGATCCATCATGGTCGTTTATTAACCTCAACATTACTTTATTTTATTTCACTAATAACTTTATTAAATTACGTAAATTAATTAGTATTACAGATTAAATTTGGTTACAAATAACAGGCTTATTACACCAGTATAAATGAGTAGAAAAAATCTTATAAAGCATTTTACGGACATCAAACCGCTAGGAGAAATTATTACCAGAATAAAATTTCCTATTAACCATAGAAAGATTTATATATACATAACGTTTAGTTCCTAACCCTAAGCTGATCAGATAACCACGACATGTCTGCTTCTATGAACACGCGATGCTTCGAATATTTGTCGTGTGACGTGTGAACAGAGGCCTACCGTAATGAAGTGAGTATTTGGTATTTCTATCAAATGCACTAACAGTAGAGGTACCTCTTGAACTAGGAAAGCTTTGAATATAAGTTTGCGGCAAAGCTGTCGATACTTCGACATTTATTTTACCCCTGCGTACAGTTTTTGGGATACAACAACCCATATATTCTACACAAAACACCACAAATATTAAACTATCAAAACATCTATTGTAAATTAATTTAGTACGAAAAATATAAGATCATCAGCCCTCAGATTTGATATAATGTAGTATTTTATATGAAAATAAAACACAACAACTTTTTTATCTTTGTTGTTGTAGATTTGCGAATATAGTCGTAAATGCAGTAAGAGGTAAGTGCAGACATGTTTGTGTAGATTCCCAATCTAATCCATTAAAGAACCCATTAGCGGAATGAGAGTCTATAAATCTTTGAAAAACAATTGTTAGATTTCATGTACGCGGAGCTTCTGCTTCTCCAGGAAGAAAACGTTTTTCTTTAAACGTCGTAATTAGATCTGCGATAGGTTCAATAGTAATTTATAGAAGCCACTCTAATGAAGATTTAGCTGGGTGAAAACCGCTGTAACTCGTGGAACAAAGGCCTCGTGGCGACGGCTTATAATTTTGATAGATAATCTGCCCCAGCGCAGGTAGCACCGTCATCTTTTTGCTAGTTATCGTTTCGCTGCTAGCTTGTCCCGGCAAACTACTTATCGACGAAAACTTTTTTTTGTATTACATGTAATGGAAGCTTGATGTATATTACTTATATTTCCATTACTTTTTTGTTGGTCTTTTATTGACACAGTTATAATAACATATAACTTCAATGCAACACGAAATACTTTGAAAGCTTTGTATAATAAATATCAACATACAAAATGTTTTAAGGATGTAAATGAATTCAAGTACGTATTTGTTCCTCGAAATTCCGCCCACGTTTAGCAATATCATCCATCCACTGTAAGGTGCAACTACCCTTCGTTGCATGTATTGTGAGGTAAGTGCGTGGGCGCATACACAGAACAGGCTTCGTGAGCCCGCCCACTCTTCTCTGAACACAAGGCTCCCTTCAAGTTGAATGTCGGATGCAGTCGGTTGCATAAGGTATGCATTTGTAAGTATTTACTAGAATGCAACTTTTGTATCCAGCAACTTACTGATAACATTGTAAATATGAAGGTATCTTTTAAAAAGAATTCTATATGAAAAAAACACAGTAAAGTAAATTTTATAAGAAAAAATATAACAGTTAAGTTTTTTGCCGCTGACGAAAATATAATGAAAGTAATCATTTATTTAAGACTTACTCTCGTCCGAAAGTAATTTGTTATGATAAAATTGAAATAATTTTCAATAAAATGCATGAAAATATTCATTCACTTACAATAAGTACTCACCATGAATAATCAACATTGATTGTGTTATTTTCCCACCGACACCTATAGTGCTATTGGGACGATAAATGAGATTGGCTTCATTAAGTTCGGATATTACCATAGACGTGGGTGGTTTGATTCGGGACAGCAAATGATTAGTAGTCAGATGGAGGCTTGGTATATTTTTCTTTCTATTGATATGCTTTCCGAAACGAATATACTCGTAGTTATCGGTGACGATACCTGCATTCCATTAGTTAGTATGTATCCAAAGAGATGTCATGATGTGTCGGCACCTACCATGTTGTGCATCTGATAGGAAGTGGTAACTAGATGATAAAATGTATGTGACTAGCAGTTATATATCATTAGAAATATTGCAGGACTTTACCAAAATAATAATTGAATCTTAAAATAATAAAAGCCTGCCAGTCAAGCATATCTTGTGGAAAAGGAATTTTATTTTAAATCTGATAATTCAAAAAGTGTAGCTGACTAAACATAAAGGTTAGGCGGCTGGGCTGCGCGCGCACGTCACATGGTCGTGTCGGCGACGTATCTGCGTTATTTATTGGCGACGTCCGGCCCGCGCGCACGACCGCGCATGCGCACCCTGGCCATCGACGTGATTATTGGGATGTGTTGCTATGTTGGACCCTTTGCATTCAGATATTTTTGGAGCCTAACTCAATTATTACTCTCCTGAGGACTACTGAGAAATAGTAAAAGTAAACAAGTTGAGACTATTGGTTATTATAATGAAGTAACTTAATCATATTTCATACAGAGCCCGTTGGATCTAGTTTATAAAAAAGGGTAGACACTCAAACTCATGTATACCTTTTATTATGCTCCGTCATTTGGGAATCATCGGACCTCCTGTAGTGATAAAACATTTAGTTCAAACGTTATAAACAGTCGAAATAACCAAACTGTCTTTTAATAGACACCGATGTTAGTTTTTATACAAACCCTCAGGTATTTGATTGAACTTAATGCATTTTTAAAAGAAACGAACATGTTTATATCATTACATTACATAAAAATATTTTTTTGATATTGTTGATAAACTTAAAATTTTGAGATTAAATCGGTTTACTTTTTGTTTACTTCATAATAATAATGTAAATCAGAGTATTATTCGCCCTTTTCTGAAAAAAATCAGATACATATTATATTTTATACCGTCCTCAATAATTATTAAACCGATGTCCCGTTTGTTCTGTTTCATTGATTTGATCCCAATTTTCAAATTTTAAACGTGTAACTTTATTGTTTCAGCTGCACATCCCGATTTGCCGGAGAGTTCTGTCAGCATCTCAACCCCTGCCACAGCGAGTCCAGCCCTCGATGTCAGAACGGTGGCACATGCAGGGTGCGCCCAGTCGTGGGTGCTCCACCCTCATTCGCTTGCGACTGTCCCTTGGGATTCAGCGCTTCGTTGTGCGAGATCAGGGTGCCGGCTGCTTGTGACTCCGCACCCTGTTTGAATGGAGCCACGTGTAGACTGACATCCTTGACTTCATACGAATGCGATTGTCCACCGGGATATACAGGTTAGTAGTTACCACCACTAAATTAAACTCCAATTTTTACTGATTAACACATATCGCCGAAACTAGGTGCTATTCGGAGAACCTTGTAATTTTGCGCTAGAGTTATACATACATCTAAGAAAAGCATCCGATAATTGTTTTTGAAGTAATAGGCTGAAATATCTGTTTGTCAATACAACATAGTAACATGCCAATGTTACACAAATTAAAAAAATACTATAAAATAGTAACAACCATCTAGCTAGGCTGTTGTTAACTTCCGTTATTCCTGTGCTTATGTGCCTCTAAATTTCCAGTAATAAATCCTAAAGATACAACCTTTGTAAGGTTTTGTCATCATATCAGCCTTATAAAGTCCACTGCTAAACATTGGCCTCCCCAATAGATTAGGTACATGCTATTGGTTGGGGAATGTCTTGTTCGTGGGCGTTCGGGTATTTGCCCATAATCACTGGGCAGGCGGGTTGATGATCGCATTTCTAGCCAGTACGCAGGATGACGCCGCTGCCCATCATTCCTTAGGATTTCTCTTCATCGTCTCTTACGGTTCCCTACGAGATAAAAAGGGGTGGCGCTATTCTAGGCCGGCACCACACAGCAAAGGTTTTATCAACTAAACCGTTAAATAGTTTTCGAAAATATTTGGTCTCTAAGTAATATTGGTAAAGATATTGATTGCAACCTTAGACATCTCAATGATAAGACATTAGAAATGGTTTGTGCCGCCTCAAACTATCGTCAATTTTAAATAAGTCACTCACTTGAGTGTCGTACTGTACGTTACTTACGGTAGTGCTCGGCTATACTACGGCTTGATTTTTTGCAGTGCCATGATGCTCAGATATAACGAACGCAACGGCAATGTATGTAAATTTTCTGCGTCACGGTCCGTTAGTGATCAAACTGAAAATAATGCACTAGTGCTATACGATTCATCAGAGCGCCAGCGATTTTAGGGCCGCACAGCACCCCTATTGTAATATTATTAAGATTTCTATGATTGCACCATGTAAAATATTAGTAGTAAAGAGTTTTCAAGCTCTGAACTCAAACTTTTAATATAGTTGACTGGCGAAGTACGTAATTCAAGTATTAAGTATAAGAAATAAACTTTGGAAAGTCACATTAAACTTCCTCCCAAACTATTTCCGTTATACGCGTTTCTCGTAATATGATTCTTACCACATGGCAATAAAAATCAAATTTATATTTTAGTTTTATTCGTTTACAATTATCTAAACACGCCGACAGGTTCTGCGTAGTTGTACAATTAAAGAAACAGCTTTCAATTTTTCTGCTTGAACTTATGAGAATTTTTTAATAGTTTTATACCATGAACGAAAATGTTTGGCGCAAAATAATGGGTGGAAAACAATTAGCTAAGAATTTATGTCAAATGCATGAGAAAATCTTTGTATGAGATATTATGGCTATTTCGGATATTACTCAAATAGGAAGTAAATTCCAGGATCCAGGCTTCTATAATATAAAATCCAGTTAAAAATCACTTATTAAGTTCTATGAAAGCATTTTTTTAAAACACGGTAGATCATCTTCTTTTTTGATTAAAATTAAGTCTGTAATGAACATTTTGTACTCTTTATAATAATGATTTCATTAGTATATTTAATTAGTCATAAAAGTATTAAATTAGCGGAAGCTGAACCCTTTATGACTTGTTATTATGAGTTGATTAGGACAATTTCATTGATACTTTGTAAGGTTCAGCACGGTCCCTTTTAATTGCACAAAGGCGTATACCCTATTTTCATACCTTACAATTTGTCAGATCGAGCATTATTTAGTTTGTGTGTACCACAATTTAAGTTGCGTCATTGGTAAGAGTAACACAGTGTTTCTGTAACTACGGAAATTCACACGTAGGTACCATTTCTCGTAACTAGGAGACGGTAAAATTACCACTCTGCGTAATTGTCAGTGGTCTCCAGTTGATTTCAAGGATAGTTACCCATTATCACAGTCACAATATCAAGCTAACGTGTCTCATGGTGAAAGCCGATAGAAAGCTTCAACAATTTGCGTTTCCTGAACAACTCGATACGTTTAATCCAACACCAGTGCTGTGTAATTTGACAAATTGCCTGTCTGTGAATGTTGTAAAGAGGTTTTTGGAAATCCATTAGTCTTTCTTAGTTTTTGTATTTGAACACTTTAAAAAGGTTCTTTGTTTTTAGTTATGTTTGGACACAAGATTAGTTAATCGGCGGTTGGCTTCTTCAAGTTTTGTTTTGTTCTGAGGCAAAGGGCGCGTTTGTATTGAAATGTGTACCTTATCATTTATTTAAAGGGCTCCATAAGGGCCCAAATTTGATGAATTTTTTTTTTAACTTCCGATAAATTTTCTACTGTCTAATGTAATTTACTACTTTTGTTACATTCAAAATCAACTTTTGTATACTTTTACATAGCGATGACTAATGTCAATAAAATATAACAACATACTTTAGTCACATATTAGTATGACTTTTACGATATTATTAGTTTTTACTTTAATAACACATATTTTTCAACATAATTATGTCACGTCGTTATGAGACGAAATTATGATTATACAAATTTATTTCTTTTATATTGTACTTATTTACGAGAGCACACAACAGGTTTTTTGATATTTCATTTCTGAATTTAATTAACGACGCCGCTTCTTTATGAACAATTAAAAAGTATCCCGAGAGACATTTATTATGTTGTATTTATGCAAATTGACGTTTATAATCTTAAAAATTTCACACCTGTTATGGTAATTAGTGCCCTGTGTGAATCCATATTCGTGTTTCGAAAAATGTCATTGGTTTTTTCTTTAAATCGATTGTATTCCAACATTGTAATCGCAATTAATGAATTATCACATAATATCACAAATAGTGTTGCGAAAGTCGGTAGTGTTATTTTTATATTTTCGGGAAAAACAAATACGACTATTTGAAACTCATGTTAAGTGGAGATTGAATTCATCAGAAGGTTGACACTGAGAAAGAGACTGATGAACTAGCTTCTTTCCTTGCCAGCCAGCAAGTGCCTCTCAATGCTTCTTTTAATCGAACCCAAGTCTTAGGAAGAAGAGAACACAATTTAATATCCAGGAAGAATTGAAATTCTATTGGACGTCTTGTCGTTGACCACCTCACAGACTGTGCCATGCTTTGACATTACTATTTTATTCTAATCTGTATGATGTTAACAAAGTTAATTAAATTAGGTTGTTTGTACCTACGTGTGTTCTATAAACACAATATTTCTTCCAGACAATTCAACATGTCCCAAAATAATTCCTGTTCTTTGTAATAAATTTTATTATTTTGTTTTTAGGTGCTAAGTGCTCACATGAAGACCATTGCGCTTCACAACCTTGTCGAAATGGGGGCCGATGTGTGGCAGACAACACTACCGCAGCCGGCTACTCCTGCGTGTGTCCTCCAGGGTTTACCGGGTCGCGATGTACGGAAGACGTGGTGGAATGTTCTAGTGGCTCAGGCCCCTGTCATCACGGAAGGTGCTTTAACACCCACGGATCTTACACCTGCGTGTGTGAGCCAGGATATACTGGTCGAGATTGTGATGCTGAATATGTGCCCTGTGAACCTTCTCCCTGTCTTCATGGAGGAAGATGTACACCACTGGATCAGCTACGATATGAATGTGAATGTCCTACTGGTAAGTAAATAGCAACATTTGTACTTCTTACATCGAAATATTACTGTAGTATTAACTAATGAATTTATTGCTAGGAAGACCAACCACCTATATTTTAAAGATCCTTAGTGTATTGTTCTTCCCAATAAGATAATTCCGTATATAAACAACATATACCTGCAGAACATACCTAAGCGCCAATACATTTTGAAAAATAGACGGATGTCAATATCGATTTTAAGTCCTATACTAATTATTCAATACGACAAGACTTGCATATTGGTTATTTAGCAAAATGCACAACTCCTTTTCCGTTTGCCGCGAGCGTCGTGCATTCATTACAGGCCTCTTTATTGGGTTAAGTATATGAACGAATGTGCCTCGTGTTTTACATTCATTCTTACCCTGCGTAAGCGCGATTCTCTGAAAATGGCATACAATTTTATGGTACTTCTGTGTGCGCTCGGCGGGGAATCGCTGCAATTTTTCTTGTTGTCACTATTTATGATGTATTGTGATTCGAGTTACTGGCACATCCCACGCGATTTAACTACTTTCAATAAAGTACTTGCTCGATATGAAAACATTTATTTGATTCTATAAGACTCACGACATCGACTGTAGTCTGGGCACATCCAACAATGTAACTAAAGCATGTACCTTTTATTCCTTCAAATTAGACTCACCATATTTTTTACGCAAGCTGTACCTTTTACTTTGAATTGAGCTAGTTAAATTGCGTCTAGTAAATGTGTGGTCATTACAATTCTTTGAGAACAGAGTGAATAGTAATCGCGTCCATCTCAGTTTTACTCGCCTTAAAATTACATGTAATTAAATCGTCTTGAAGAGATAAATAAGACAGAATGCTCTTTTTATGCCTTTGTATAATGAACTTAAGTACAAAATAAGATTTTGATAGAGCTTTGTAGTAGATCTTGTAGAATATATTTCAGATGAACAAATGTACGCAAGTCATGATAATCTTTAGTTTAACTTGTTGAAACTATTGGGATAAACAAAAAAAAAACGAATATCGTAACACATCGACGATCTGTGTGACATGTTAAACAATAATTTAAAAGATACGTGAGAAAGTATTATTTCATACAGCCCTACCTCGCCGCAGTGTAGGCATATTTCTGAGTAGTGCGTGTCTGCTAGTTTTATTTTATCATAGTCTATGGCTGAAAGTCGACCGAGCCTAGCCGCGGGCAACCACGACTTGACCAGTTCGAAAGCCACACTTAGCCTAACTATGGAAGGTATAAATAATGTTTACATTGATATTTATAGGTCTCCGTTTTTATTCAAATTGTTCTGAGCGAGCTATGATTTAGCATAAGATGGAGCAAGTTATTTAAATGTTTTTATGGTACTGTTTAAGTATACTTTACTAGAAGTATAAATAACATGACAGGTCAGATAGTTACACAATGATCTGAGGAATTATTAAGAGAATAATAGCACCAACACCTTCAATTTTCTTTGCAATTCTCAGCAACCGCGAGATGGGTGACTGACGAAAGGCATTACATCACATTTTTATGTGGTTCGAAGCGGGCACATCGCGGGTTCATTAGATTCATTACGCGTTGCAAAAGTGTGCGCGTTGCAACACTGAGATTGTGCTGATGAGTGTGTCATCCGGGTGTTCTGGGAAGGCTTTCTATTTGCAATTGTAATTGGTCACTTATTTCACATTTGGCCAAAGATCAAAAATTGTCATTTGTGCAAGAGAAAGTGGTTTTTAGGCTGTGATTTATTTAAGGCCAGAACGTTCAGTATAAAATTCACGCTTGACATTTTAATCTGTTATCACAGTTTTTGATAGGAACATTATGGTCCTCTAATACCACTTTATCATTCGAATAGAAATAGTACTCAAAATACTTGTGACTCTTCTAAATACTCATTTGTTACTACTGTATTACACTCTAGCTACAAAATTCCAGACATGGCATTTACAGCCACACTTATGGTCCCCTTATGGTTTTAATGACAAATGATCTAACACTTCAGCCTAGGGGGACATTCCATCAGCCCAAATGTGTAGGCACTTAAATAGACTTGTCTGATGACGTCAGATCGACTGTGGGAACGGTAATGAGAGACCACTTAATTAGCACCCTATGGTGTGGTGATACATTTGTTTATTGACCTTTGAAGTGGATACACTTGAGGAATCTAAATTGAATATTTTTCAGGAAGACTCTGTTCATTACAGCGTGAGAGAGTGCTCTTGCTTATAGGCAAAATGTTGTCACTTTATACATAATGAATGTTTGCGTTAAAATATTAAATTCAATATTTTCTGTTTTCTGAACTTCCAGTAAATATTGTTTGCTGGCTATAAATATCCTAATAATCACACTAATTTCTTCGAAGTAAAATATTAAGAGATACTTCAATATTCATAAACACATGTTCGGCATAACGAAAATAATCATATCACATGTGCCTAGACATGTTCTCGAATACTTACGGCTTCCGCATATTAAAAGTATATGCCATATGGGAATGGTTAAAATCTCACACTAATAATATGTTAATCTATTGTGGTGTTAGTCAATTCTGATGCTTGGGATTATTTCTCGATACCGACATCTCGTTGGAACGGTTCGTTGAATGAATAATGGTAATTTATTCGAAGGCATCAAACCTCAGAGGTTTTATTTTACTCATGTTATTATTGTTGTAAACTGTAAATAAATCAGAGTTATCGTTGTTTCACATCGTTGTTTACAATGACAATAAATATATCGTTTCAGTTAACGATCTCAGTATACAAAGATCTGGTGTTCTCATTACAAAACTGAGACTGCACCGAAATTATTTACATAAACAGTTTCTGCCGGGCAAAAAATGGCGTGGAAAGATTTAAAACCGTATGCCCGTTACGTTTTATGTATCATAAACAGTGTTACAGTGCAGATGTGGTGTTCGTGGGAACCCTCGCTCGTCTAAACGTGGTAATGAAACTCGTTGCTTGCTAATCGAAGATGTGTGGGGCTTGTGTGCTTCCACCCGGGTGGAAATTTCGACACTTAATTAGGAACGTTTGATTGCTTGATGCGTTAAATACCCAATGTAAGTGTTTGCGTTACACGGATCACGTGGCGAGAAAGATAAATCACACGCTGAATGAACTTAAACCTTTGCAGATCAGTTTCCCAGAACGCTTCCATGTGTATTATATTGCCAATTTGCTGAATTTGCAACCAGTATTCTTTGATAAGACTTAATTCAGACCGCGTTTTGATTGAGTTGCAACTAATCAAGGAATATAAATATGCCATGTGGTTATGGTCTAACTGTAGTTATGCAACATTTTGTACGTTTTAGGAATTTGAAATGAGCTAAACTATAGTAGACTTTAGTCATTAGGGTAAATAAGATTCAAAATTGTCTATTAATACTTAATCAATCTTTAATAGAAAAGTTCGACAACATACCCAATTAGATTTTGAGTGCTCGTATTATAAATAACACATATTTTATTAATATTCTTAAATTTTGTCTTCTTTTACCAGGGTACCGAGGACAAAACTGCGAGATCGACATAGACGACTGCCCCGGCCACCTCTGCCAGAATGGCGCCACCTGTGTGGACGGCCTCAACTCCTACACCTGCGAGTGCTCTCCTACCTTCACCGGGTCTCTCTGTGAGACGGATGTCGACGAGTGCGCTTTGAGGTAAGTCATTTAGAGTATATATTTTTATTAAACAAAATTCTACAACTGTTATACAGAATGTTATGAAATATTAACATATTATCATTTGGTTTGTTAAATAAGAAACGTAATTATTGTAGTTGTAGACATTTTAACTAAGAAGTAAATCAAATTATAATAATTTAATAAAATTAATCAATATGTCATTCTTAATTTAATAAAGGAATAAAATGTTTATAATTATGTATCTGTCTAAAATATCCAATAACAATCTAGGTGAACTGTTATGACTTATCTTCTTTGATTGTCAGATTTTTTCTCAATTCGATTTAGCTTTCAATTACCAAGGACCAAAGTTTTACAAGAGAGAACAAGTCAGTCTACATTTAAAGCTTAAAAGGTTAACACAGACATTTATTAGTAACATTCATTTTGTAACACACCTGCACTGCCTCGGTCCCTGTGACCAAGTTTACGACATCCTTGGTGTGGAGTGAAGAGACAATGTATTTTTAATGCGACGCCACCAAGATCATAAAACTTTATCAGGGGTTCTTTTAGAGCAGCTACAGTTGTTATATTGTTTTCTGTGCACCAGCTTTAGGTCTTATTACAATACGCCCAACCCATTTGGTTCATATAGCTTAAATTTTCAGAAAAAGAAAATTATTTATTCCATATAAATTACAATTTATAACCACCCATAGTTGCACAAAAGGTGAACATAACTCTAAGAGCCTTCCTACGTCAAGTTCCATAATTTTACTGTTTGCGATAGTGGTCAAATCGGCGAAGTAAAACACGTTATTATTGTTTGTATAATATAGTTATATCCTCTGACATTTGTGACAACGCCATTTTGCTCCAAATTTACGTTACTCCAAAGTTACGGATAAACAAACTTACTGAAATATTTTTCTTTTCAAATCTATACTAATAATAGAAACAGAAAACATTCACATATTCTATCGTTCGTCAAATATAGATCTGTATTCATTGTAAATATTTATCCTACTCAATTTTTTAGGTGATATCATAGTAGCGTTCTTATTTCAAACAAAATACAAATAGACTTTAACCAGAAATGATGTCCTCACTTATATGTTTGTAAAGTAATGAAACAGGTTCTTACTTATTAATTATATTATTTAAAACACTTTTATGGCTAACGAAATCTCTGTGATATTTAGAGTAAGTGTGTGTAATCATTCTGTAGACTAGTTATGTAACTAACTGTGTCACGTGTCATACATAAGTATAATTAAACCTTACTTAAAAATACCTTATTAGGACAGCAGTGATAATAAAACGTTACTAAAATCTTAATACTTACGAAATAGCTATCTTTAAAGAAAAAGTACAAAATATATTCTGAGATATATTTAATGAGCTTGAATCATTTATAAAATCAATAAAGGCTTCGCCGCGTCGACATAATGAGCTATAACCGATCTTGAAATAAGCCAACTGTACAGTTATGTTTCGCCAATTTGTTGCATCACATATTCTTTCGACGGCCCCACTTCGATCGAAAATTTGCGTCGACTCAAATCACAATTCCGGACTTTATATCCTCTCACCGTAAAGTCATTTATCAAAAGACCGCTGACTCCAATTAACATGGCATCTCTAAAATGAGACCTGGAACGGATCGGTTCTTAAATCCTCCAACAAAAATGGGATACGGTGAACTGTCGTAGAGTAAGCTTTATTACTTTAACTTAAAGTTCCTGTTTTAACACGTTTACAAGGTAATGGGCACCGATTTCGGTAATACGATATCGAACACCATCGCGGGCGCACGCAGGCTGCAGTGTCCTGTTTTTTAGGGATTCGATTTAACAAAAAAGTTTAAAAGGGATATTTCATCTTTTTATGATCTTCCGCTTCGTACTTAGGTGCTGTTTCAATTATTAACGGAAACTCATCTAGTTATTGTTACGATTTGCCTAAATTGTATCTTCATGTTGTGTCTATTTCTTGCGCATAAAGTCTGCTTGGTAGCCATGCAAATAGTCATGAACATAATTGTTACCATAGAAAGTTTATTAAATACTCCCCTAATGGGTTACGCCGGTGATAAGTCGCAAGCGTCTATAAAATACCAATGAACACGTTGTAGCATTTATAATGATTTTTCTATAGGTTATATTTAGATATGAATATCATTGAATCCAAAAATGATGTGTCATCACACCATCACTATACATTTTGATAATTGGTGTAATTATTACATGAATCATTTAATATCTCTCCGAACTGTAGTTTATCAATTCGGTAATTTATATATGAATGGCTATAATTATAAAAGAAACATTTAATTTTACTAACTGGAATGTTTGGAGTCAATAGTCTCTTTTTATTGGATGATTGCGAAATTATATATTTTTAGCTCTATGTTATACGTTATGTTGGTTGAAGTCAGTCAATCTATGATGATACGGGCTAATAAACAGTTGATACAGAAATAGAACAGATAGACAATTGTTTTTATTGAGATTGAAAGGTTCAACGACATATTGTCAAGAAAACTATCTTAGTAAACGACATAATACATACATACATTCGAGTCTGCTTCCCCGAAGGGTAAGGCAGAGGCATATAATACGCCCACACTTCGCCAATTATATAGTTGGTCTCACGTAATAGGTGGCAAGCCTATTGCCGCTTATCGGGCACTGTTATGTTCGCACAGAGCCTCGTCCGTTGATCGGCAGGTGCACTACTTGTAGGTGACGTTGGCTTGAGCTCCTTAGGTCTTGGTAGGATCCCTATACACTTCTTGGTAAGTAGTAAGTAGTAGTAGTACACCTAATCCCTACAAACTACAAAATATCATGATATTAAACGATAACAAAAATACTTATTCTAAATGAATGTCATATTATCACCCGGTCAGGTGATGTTCTGGCCAAGGCGGGGTGTGGATGCGGGCTGAAAATTAATCAACGTGAAAAATAACTAGGGAGCCCTATATTCAGCGGTACAGTTCTTAGAACTGAGGTGTTGATGACAATAATATAAGATTGCGATTGTATTACTGACATGCAGTTGTAAGTCAAGCTGATATTGATCATCATCCCACAGATATCGCAGAATACAATAATAGGGCAATAATACAAAAAAGGATAGCGCTACATTATCTGCGCCAGAGTGCGCATCTCATTTCCTTAACCTAATATATACAACTTATTGGGCATAGAATATTTACGCATGAGACCAAAACAATACAAATACCATATGACGATGCCCTGAATCAAATCTTAATAAAACAATTATTCTTCTCGCATGCAGTTTAAACTGTTAGCTTATTATGATCATTTTTATAAGAAACACAGTCACACGGTAAACTATGGTTTTTGCTTGCTAAGACGGTTTACATCTGACGTTCTAATTTAGGTGCGCGGGCTTGAAGTCCCTGTGCTCAAACGTTTTGCATCTACTTTTTTTTCTTAATTATAGGCTACAATAATTTGATTTAAATTTTTTGATAATATTGGCAATGTTCCTTTTTTAAAACAAAGTTTTAGCAGTATATTTTTGATAATATTTTTTTCTACACTATTAATATAAGACTTTAGTGGTATAAGTAGATTTTTCAAAATATTTCACTAACAAAAAGCTGGATTCTTCATAATTAATATAGGTTAAATTATTGTTTGATTGGCAGTGTATGTAAAATTTAAGATCAAATTGTCGCAGTCGCTTTTAAAATAATTTATAAACCTGAACAGTTCTCTTAATTAGCACCAAAATAATATACGTATGCAGACTTAAGAAATATGACTATTGATGTTAATTGTGATTCCAAATGAGTTTTATGAATTTAAGACTTGTTAGAATTTATAGCAATTAGCTATAATACTCAGATAACGCTTGTTATAATGGATTAAATTTATATAAAAAAAACTCAAATTATATCTATTCTTTCTCTCACTAACCGTACCTAATAAATAAACATGACACTTTAAATCTTATTTATTCCTCAATAGCTCATAATCATTTTGTAGTTACATAGGTATATTCCTAAATTTTATAATAATTAATATTTTGTGTCCCGTTATGAGAAAATTAATAGTCCATAATATAATATTAATTATTTTACTAAACATGGTTAGACCGCCCGCTGGACGCTTTCTACCATAACAGGCCTCTAGTCACATTAGTCTAATAACATTTATTACAAGCGATATAAAGTTTATTATAGCTCAATAATGCAACAGATTTTGGTCCACGCTTCTAACTGCCGGGTGTTTCTTCTGTCTTTTTGTATTGGGGGTGATTCTGATTTGATTTAATATTTGGTTTATATTGTAAAACTATTTTGTGATTAGTTGCGAAAAAGTATTGTAAAAATATCTTATAATTAGACTAAAATTAAATTATAAACCACCAATAATATTCAGACGTCTGAACAGCACAGTAGTACCATCTATAAACATTTAATTAGTGTACGTTAAAATTATATTTTTGGAACTTTGTTTCACAGTAATGAAATAAAAGACTGCGCTTGAGCTAACGCATATTTTGAATATAACTTTATTTTGAATAAATAACAGCATGAGATACAACTCCTAAAAAAATGCAAGCAAATGTAGCTGCCGCATAGCTTTTTAATTAAACTGTTTTTTATATGTACTTTATATCTACAATATTTTGAAGTCGTTATGTTTTCCAACATCTAAAGATCCGAACTCATCAAATCTTCAGTAAAAAAGCTGTAAAAACATTAATTAATATCTTTTCTTATTCAAACAATTACAAAGTTTATTTGTAGTAGAATTGGAACACAGTACACGTAATACCTTTTAAAAACTCAATTTCAAACCGTTTGAACTTAATCTCTGTGTCTTTTGCATAAAGTTAGTTTTCCATCGGTTCAGTTTGTCATGGGATAGTATAGTGTCATAGTATCCGATTCGTTGGCTCATGAAAAGCATCTTATGCGTGTTTTATATCGGGTTACCTCTTCCAGATTGTTCTTTTTTACAAGACACTGCCTCGGCTCCGATGGGTATTGTTTTATGGTGGTTGTAAATTAAAACAGTCACTAAGTTCGAAATTCAAGGTTTAGTGGCTTGGTTTATAAACGGTAAGTACTATATATTGCTATCAATTTAAATGTTTTTTTCTGTTTTGACATTTAACAGCGATTGAGTGATTATTTTCGTAAAGACAGCAATTTGACGCATCAATATAAATACAAAAAACCATAAATAATTTAATGAAAATGAAAAATGCTATATTTCGTTCGGGCTCCGATTTTGCATTAATTAATGAATGTGCTACTAACGCCTTCAGGAGCTTCAATTGGGAATTGGACAAAGATCTCGTCAATGTGTTCCCGCCAATAATTTCTAATATGAAATAGTTCGTCATTCACGAGCTTTTTGTCACGACTTTATAAAGTCTAATTTGATTAACTTCTAAAAGTTCTCTCTCTCAAAAACTCCAATGTTAACAATATACTTCTGGCTAAGTTCCGTGGACTTGTAGCGTGTCTTTGGTTTGTTCGAACTAGTAAATTTTTTTACAACCAATCTCCTGCCTCGTGAACTTAACCTTTGCCTTCCTTAGGCTTAATCTTAGATTTATGCTTAAGAGAATTTTCATATAGAGACATAAAATAAACCATTCTTACTAATATGAATAATATATTATTATTTCAAAACACCAATACTTCAATGTTTATGTTATTTGAAAGCTAAAAAAAGCTTTTAAAAAAATGTCTTTCTGAAATGTAAACTGCTGTATTTCAGTAAAAAGTCTAGCAGCAGAAAGACGGTTTTTCTAAAAGCTTTTTTTAGAGCTTTATCATTAGTAGCTAGTCATTATTAACATAACCAATCCTAGTTTTTAGTAGAAATCGTAAATCAACAAGGTTGTAAAACACCATAGTCGATAACTATTAAAATCGAGGTTTAAGATAACGCGTACTGATTAAAGCGATTGAAGTATATAGCTCTCACAAATAAACCGAGTACTTTAAAGGCCCGCTTTCTAAAGGGTCGCCCGACGCCCTAGTCACAGACAACATTTCTACTCCACAGTCATTTAATGATAAACCAGTTATATCTGGAGAATAAATGATAACGCACTGCACTTCATTCAACTTATCCCTTTTCAGTTAGTGAGCTGGTTCTATGCTGTTAGATTATAAATTATCGTATAAACTCGCAACACTACATAATGTTAAAAAATTCACCCGTCATCAGTATGTTTGTAAGCGAAACCCGAATACTGAAAGCATTTGCATACAGTTTTCAACAATAGAAACTGAAACTATACATTGCAAAAAGTCACTATTTGTGTGCATGAACTTAGATATCGTCAGCCTAATTTTCAAACATTTTGTCCTTTTGAGCAAACGTTATAGTTGGAAGTAAAAACTGTTTATTTTTTATAGTTTAGGAACTTTTTGAATATAGGTGTTTTTTCAATTCGTTCATTCTAATTAAATATTAATAAATGGGACTTGAAAGATATATAAATCTCTAAATTTTACACTAGATAGCATTAAAAGTAAAATTTTATATATTTTTTTGTTTAAAAAGAATTTTTATTCATTTTTATAATTAGCATGAATTTCAAAATCTATCTATTGGGGAGGCCTTTGTTCAGCAGTGGACGTCAAATGGCTGAGGTGATTATGATGATGATTTACATAAAAAAGTATTTAAGTAAGTCTAGTGTCTATCCATAGAACAAGCAGTTTAGAATGGTACTAGATGTGCCGTGTGAAATGGTCAGCTATATTCATTACCATTCATTATGAAAGCCCCAGGATAATTCCTAATGAAATATATTAACATTTAAATACTTAACAAATACAACCACAAAATAACATCGTAAGTATCGTAACCAGCTTAAATACCAATAGTGAATCTCAAAGTATTCAGTAATCAGTCTTCCATGTATATTCATAAGGCGACACGTCGGGACATAAATTAACTCTTTTATTAATTACCTATTGGTTCTATGTTTCTGACTCTTAAGTAGGAAGATTAAAAAACGTGGTATTTTATTAAAGGATTTTGATACGTCTGCATTGAAGTATAAAGCTCTCTAGGATGTAACAGTTTTAATAGTAGGTAATAATCTAATGCTAGTAGCAACATTGAAATTTAATATCGGTAAGGAATTTAAAGAGGAATATGATAATATTAATTATAACCTACATGGTGTTTTATGAAAAAAGAGGAATAATATCGTTTTGTGTAAGTTGTGTTCGTTAGAGCAGTGGTTAAATTTAATATATTCCATTGCAGTACAACCGGCAAAGTAGTAGAGGACGGCCTCCGAAGCGATGGACCGATGATCTGTTCAAGGCGGCGGGAAGCCGATGAATGCAGGCGACTAAGGATCGCTCAATGTGGAAATCTATTGGGGAGGCCTATGGACGTCATATGGCTGAGTTGAAGATGATGATGATGATCGCAGTACATTAAATTATAAATCAGGGTTTTCGATAGTGCCTTACACTTCTTCTTTATCATTGTTTTCTACATACCTCCCAAAAAGCTTCCCATAGTAATCACTTGAAGAAGTCAATGCTAAAAACTTACCGCTCAGTTCTTGTAGTATATTTAAAAGTGCGGGTGCTGATTTGCAAAAAGAACAATATCATCGGCAATCCAAAAGCTAGAACATACAGAATTGAATTCTAAAATCAATTGCACACTGCTCTGAAATCGTTAGTCGATTGAAGTACCCACATTACTTTTAACTCATTAAGTTGATACAGAACTGATCTCTATACATTGGAATGGATCAATTTGTCTACTAAACCCGTTTGCCATAAATGTACATGATTAATAGTGTTCCGATATTGTTCAAATTAGATACCTTATCGGTCTAGAGCTACCTTCAGGCGGTAACAAATGATACGCTCAAATCTCCATCTTGATTACTTCCACTAATGAAAAGTATCGTTTAATTTTTCTGAGCCGCTGTTTATGTAAATGCTCTGTTTGTATAGTATAAGTATGAAATTTCACATCATAGCGGAGTAATTAAGTTAATTTTTAATACTAATACATAAAATATAAGCGTCAGCTTGTAATGTCAAGGCAATATCTGTTTACGAGTATATAGAGCTCACCTGATATTGACTAGACTTAATTTTATAGAGTACTTAAAGTACTTTTTTATAGCAATTAAAAATAAACTATAAGAATATACATGTCGCTTATAATTTTTACAGAAGTAACAGATTTGCGGAATGTGTTTGCGCACATCATAATTAGACCTAGGAACTTTCTCAAGCCATTTTGTTTAACAATATTTAAATCCGTCAATGTGTTCTCAAATGAATTACAAGCAAAGTAGTTGCTATAAAACTTGTATGAGATGGAAGTGATTTCTTGTTTTACGACAAAATTATTCGAGATAATTTGTTACGACTGCAAGATCATAATTATAAGCGTCTGCGCAAGAGCTTGGGCCGTACTAGTTCTGTGTAACTTTTTACACGTTATGGATGATTATGATGCTCTATGTGCAAAAAGTATGAGAAGTTCTCATTAGACAGCATATTACCATAGATTTAATAAAAATTTCCAAGATTCCAAGTTAAACATGTTTCTGAGATTATTTCTATATGATATTAGACATGATATGACTTTAGGCAATTAATTAAATAATAAATAAATATTTTCTGACAATAACACCAATTATTTAGTTCCAAGATAAGTATCATTAAGAACTTGTGTTATGGATGCTAAACAACGGATAAACATACTTAAATACTTTTTTTTTTGTAAATATATACATAATATACATAGGACCAGACCAGAACACATATTCATGTTCATGCACACAAAGATTTGTCCTGTTTGGTAATCAAACCCACAACCTCAGGGGTGAAGTGTAGGTATACCGACCTCCACGCCATATCGGTCGTCAAATTATCTCAGAGTCATCTAAAACTAATTCAATCAAAAATCATTACGGTGCATTGCAAACATAACTGTTCGCAATAAAAGTACAGTTCTTATACAAAAAAGTGTCCTACTTGTATTTGCTTTAGCTCATTATTTTCTAGAATCCTTTTTACAAAATAGATTGATGTTTTCTATTGTTGTCATAGGTTTATTTATAAAATCTTTACTTCTACTTATTTTGTGTGGTAAGTCTGTCGACAGTTCTACTTTACCAAACTAAGTTGTACTTTACCAGTACATAAATATTTTGATTACTGGCCACATATAACTTAAAACACACATTAAATATCTTATTCTAGGTACTTTTATTTTTGTCACAAATAGATAGATAGATATGCTCTTTATTGACCAAAAACTTAAAACTACAGTGTACAATATTGAAAAGAATAGGTAATTGAATACCGTATATATATAAAAAGTAACATAAATGCACCAAAAACTTTTAACTCTATACAAAAAAAAATGAATCGCCGAAATGTATGTACGCGCATAACATCAAATTGTATAATCCTTTTTCAAAAATTCTTTTCTGAAAAAAAATGACGGTATAAAATTCGCCGAGTCAGTTTGTTTATAATATTTATACATCTGCAAGTAATAAGCAAATCTAGTAGTGTCTATTTTCTGGCAAGCTGTACGGGTGAGGGCATTGAGAGCCATCAATGTTCGTGATTAATGACTGGCCTATCGTGGCGGGATCATTCCTCATAAAGTCGTCGAGTGGCCGCGGCCAGCCACTGGTCTTTAACATTTAAATGGACTCTGCTTATGTTTTGTTTTAGATTTTATTTACTGTACTGGTATATGAGTAAAAATATATTATAAACTTTTTCGTTGGTAAGAGCATTGTTTGGAAAATACTGGTAGGGATCGGTTGTTTAAAAAAGGAAATGAAAGGTAGAAATTATTATGAAAATTCGCATAAAACTAAACGTTTTTATTAATTTACTTGTTTGTTTTAAATTTATTGAAGATTCAAATAATAGATATGCTTTACAATTGTTTTTCTATGTCATGTCAGTCATGGAATGAAATCAAGATAATATGAAGTAATATTTTGAATAACTAAGCATGTAATATAAACAGATTTGTAGAAATACTTTCATGATACACGTCAAAAAATAAATGTTACAAAAAATTTATGTAAAATGTAAATTGTAACAAAATTTGATAATGGGAACAGTTGCAAACACAGGTACTTCTGAATAAACTAAATATCAAAACTAGTTCTCTCACATATGGTCCGTGTCCCTTCAACAAAAGCCAAGCTATAAATATCTATTTGCCGCTTTACAACAGTATAACAAAGACAATAAATACGAAGTTATAGTATTGGACTTGCAATTTAAATTTATAAAGTCCCTTTGATACAGCATTGGTTGTTTATATTATTTTGTGTCCAAACGGAAACACAGTCTACAAAGTTCCCTACAAAAGCCGTTAGCAATAGTAACGTTGTATATTTGTAGTACTTTAGTCCATAAAGTACTAGTATCAAACGAATATTAAACAAATATTACATGAGTGTTCTATCATGTTGGTAATATAATCACCACTTAAAAGTTTTATGTGCCTAGTAATTTCGCTACAGCTTATAAGCTCGCGAATTTTACTAGGGACATAAAACTTAATTATTGATAACCCAGGGTTGACGAGCACAATTCATAGATATCTTAATAATACATTATGTAGCACATTTGGGTTTTTTTATTATACTATACCGAATATGCGTTTATAAGTCGTCCCTAAGTATAGATTTATTATATTTTATGGAATTTTTTGAACATTTATTAGTGAGATAGAGATCAGAGTTCAATCTACTTCAAAATCTTGCTAAAACAAAGTCGAGGAGCATAAATAAAACGTTCTAGTTTTGCCGCCACTGGTGAACGCATTAATCAATGCCGACATTTTGTAGAGGTAAATTCTTATTTTAAAATGGCAGGAGTCATATCATGCCGATTCGCCGTCTTAATTTCGCAACACATCAATAGTAATTCGTTTGATATTCAATGTAAAATTGCTTTTGCACAATAATATGTAAACAATAAAATTGGCATGAAGTTGAATAATTTTATTTTATCCATGTAAGTACCCAAAATAACAGCAATCAGAAAAAATGTGCTAAGAAAATAAAGTAAATTATAGTTCTATGGCCTGATCATTCCAATTAGGTTTTATAACAGCAATTTTAGCATAGAATATAGAAAATGTTTAAAGTAATATAATTTTCTTAAACGCATTGTGATTAAAACACTTTTAGTTGTTACGTTGAAAATAACAGATTTATTGATTTTAATTACTAACGTTATATTTATGACAGTCAACTTATTATATAGTGTAACGGGAAATACTAAACAGCAGTAGCTAAGTTTAATAGCCTTATAAAAGTACTTTTAACTTGGGATTCTTAGTAAGGTTTTTAAGGGTCCAGTACTAAAGTTAACAAATTAACGTGGTGGCTTTCTTTGTAGGCATACTGCATTTCAAGATCTTTAAAATACCTCTGTCTAAATTATGCTTTTACGAAAACATCTGCTACAATGCACTAATAAGTGATATTAAAAAGGTTTAAATGCGCGGTCTCCTCTTTAACTTCATTTTGCGTTAAAATATCGTTTGGAAAAGCTCAGTGTGTTACGTTCACCTTTTTTATGCAGTAATTATTGTTGTGTTACTGGAATTTTGGATCCACGGCGGTGTCTGTAACTTGTGGCTTGTGAACTTAATCTGCAGCTTTCAAAACCTTAAAGCACTAGAAAATTTATAGCCATCAAAAAATAAAAGTTGAATAAATATAGCATTTGTAGTACACAGTAATTTTTAACAAGGAGCCTTTTACATTGTTTCTTTGTTTCCAGGCCACTGGTGTGCCAGAACGGTGCCACGTGCACTAACTCCGTGGGCGGATTCTCTTGCATCTGCGTCAACGGCTGGACTGGGTCCGAATGCTCCGTGAACATCGACGACTGCGCCGGCGCTGCCTGCTTCAACGGCGCCACTTGCATTGATCGAGTGGGATCTTTTTACTGCAAATGCACTCCTGGGAAGACTGGTAAGACAGCATTTTAGTTACAACGTTTCCTTATAGACTTACATATCTTATAGATTTAATTTATAATCCAATTGATGTAGACAACCCTAACTAATTAAAACTTTTTAGGGTAACACATAGGTTAATGTTCTTGATGCTGATCTGCTTATCGTTATGTTATTATCAGAAAAGTATGTGTTTGTTCATAAAATGGAAGAGCGCTGGTTTAAATCCTACCTCTGTTCTGTTTCGGCGTATGCTGTGTTCGACTGCCAATGAACAGTACGGACTGTTTTTTGTTGTATGTCCTATAGAATACCCCTGAAATAAGTAAAAGTGTTATTTAATAGGACCAGCTTTAGAATTCTTTATTTTAAATTTACCACCAGCAAGGATTATGAGGTGTCAAAGAATGTATGTTCCTTTACCGCTTGAAACGAAAATGATCCTTTTAATCTTTATTTTTATCCCCAGGTCTACTATGCCATTTGGACGACGCTTGCACCTCAAACCCATGCCACGCAGACGCAATTTGCGACACAAGCCCCATCAACGGCTCCTATACCTGCTCCTGCGCATCCGGATACAAAGGCCTAGATTGTTCCGAAGACATCGACGAGTGCGAGCAGGGTAAGTCAGCTAGCTATTCGCACAATCGCATTAGTTACATACTACACGTTTGTGAATTTGATATTTATGTGACCGATTAATTCTGTTTAAATCTTTAATGCTTATCTTACAATTGATTAGAATAAGTTTTTCGTAAAGTCTGCTTGTATTTAAAATTGCATTCATATACATACATAATACTCATAATTATTAATAGTTTCTTTTACTATACTATGCTGAATAGCTGATTATACAGTACTGTACTGTCGTATCGTGTGGCATTATGTAGACGTCTCATCATTTAAGTAATTAGAAAGTACATTTAGATTTAATTTCTCATCTTCCTGCTCCATTGTTGCTCAAACCAATCAATAAAACTTCGGACTTCGGCTTATTTCGTTCATTCCTGACTCCGTAAATAATGCTGTTTATATCATTCCCGAGAAACTTTCCATTTAATGACCCGGTATCATTTAATTGAGCGTTGGTGCTTTGAACGTGTACCAATCAAAAGTGAGCCCTCAAAGAGTAAATCTTGAAGGGAGCAAACAAGACCTCTGCGGGAAACGCATCGTATATAAACCTTTAAATGAAGGTTTATCAGCCAATAAAATTTTATTGATTACAGATTTTGCACTACCGAGTGTTTCGTTTGCAAATATCTTAGCTTTAGCTTTAGATTAAGATATCTGCCCATTCTCATTGTTCGATATTTGTTATGAATACGGATGGAGTTGAGATCTTATCTCTAGATCTGTATTGATTGTCTGACTGATTATGCTTACTTTATCCTACCTATCCTACATAGGCAAAGTTTAAAGTAGATTTTGATAAATTTTATAATTGTACTGGAACGATCGATTGTTCGCCATTATATATTATTTGAGAATTGTAAGCAATTCCGCGACGATACTAGTGGGTCAGAAATTAACCGAACCGTTAAGCAGAGGTCTGTGCGGTCAGGACTTGGATTGATTAGCACTATACGTGGTAATCGTTAAGCCAAGTTTACAGCAACACCTACTTGGGTGCACTTAAATATGGCCGGAATCTCAATAAACTTTTTTTTATAGAAAAGACCCGTGCCCAGCCCTGTTTTTGATGCTATTTCTAAGGACATATTCACGCAGTATCTACAAATTAGTAACAAATATTTTAAGAAACAGTCTAAACTAAAAGTTATTTACAGGGTCACCTTGTGAACATGATGGCATCTGCGTGAACACACCGGGTTCATTCGCGTGCAACTGCTCCGTGGGGTTCACGGGCCCACGCTGTGAGACCAACGTCAACGAATGCGAAAGCCATCCCTGCAGGAACGATGGCTCCTGCCTCGATGACCCTGGCACCTTCCGCTGTGTCTGCATGCCTGGTAAGTTCCAACGCTTTTACTATTTTGTTTCTTATTATTTTTTTCCAGATTTTCTTTTATAGCAGCGCTCGTGTTTGATGCATAAACAAAATGTGTGGCCTTATTTTTCGTATGTTTTTTGTCAAAATTTAATGTATCTCGTGTTCATATTATTGCGAACTTAGTTGATGCTTAAAATATTATAACTATCAATGGGACAATAAGTTTCTGATATCATCCATAATATTTATACCGTCCGTCTACTACAAGACGTGTCTTGTTAGTAGACGGAAATATCAATATAATTTCTTAATTTACATCATTCACACATGATGATTTAGAAATGACAGGAGAAAGACAAAATTACATTTTTAACAAGACGCTATTCATTATAAGGAATGAAAGTTGGGACTTTACCAACAATTACATTCTTTTATAAAAACATAATAAACCGACTTAGCAACCGTTAGTCGCCTTTTCGCGGTCTACCCGCAAACGGTACTCGATTCAAATCCTTGACGGACGACGACGCAACGTACAATTAGCAATCCGCCCGTCTGACGCTGTCCGATGACTATCATCAGACAAAGACGACTGATGTGCGAATAGAGAAACTATCCTTTTAGGGCTGGTGATGGCTAGAAAAAAGTTAACTATAAAACATTTAACAAGTATATTTTCGAAAGATGAAAAACTGCGTTATGTAATGTAATCATTCGTAATTCGTGTTACTATTACTCGTAATATCGTGACATATGATAAAAAAAAAAATGATTCATAGTCTTGATTTATTATAAGCAAACGATGCCATTCAAACACAGAAAAAAGCATACAATGTTATTGAGAGATTTGTAGAGATCTATTGTAGGTATCAAATATTTAGTAAACATTTTATGAAATAGAAATAAATTATAAAGCCAGGAGGTTTGTAAAGATCCAAAGAGAATAAAAAGGTGAATTGTAAAATTTTACCAGCTTAGTTATCCAGCAAGAATCTTAAGGTAAGAAAGCAAAAGGGTGTACTATTTATTGTCTATATGTCTAATATCTGCAATTATGCAATTAAAATAATAATTACATGAACGTTCATAGGCAGGATGTCGTATACCGATATACCAATGGCTGCAATTTATGCAAAATGAATCATGTCGTGCAATTGCAAGCGGCATTGACATGATTTCATAATACTGTTACAATTTATAATGATGTAAGGTAAGGTTTTCTTGTGTATGAAGAATTGTGGTTTGTCAACCCTGGCGTCAGTGCCGATTCCCATGGCGAGGCAGTGCTCGCGCTTTTGTCCCCGACGCGGAAACGTAGCGCCCACCGCCTTTCGTCGCGCGTCGGCGGTCTACTCATAAAGCGATGCACTATAAAATGACGACGCATTAGATCTAATGGGACTTGCGATTGATGGAGCATTAAACAGTTTGACCCAATGTTAAAAACGTCTTTAAAGATTACACGTACACTTGCAAAAGTTTGTAAGTTTGTTATTTTATTATTCCTTCACACATAATCGGATATAAGTACATTAATGAATCTGGTCACGTATATATATAAACTTTCCTGGATTACAATTTATGAGACTTATTTTCCGATAAATTTAATTGTCCCTCATTTTGAAAATATTTTTATGTATGCGAAGTTAGTACACAGGTAATTGTGTCTGGCACTTCTTATATCTTCTTTTAGTAGAAGTATGAGACCCCCTTATCACTTTATAGTATATAAATAGTAATAAAAGATCAAAACTACAAATACATTAGAACTATAATAAATAAAAAAAAACTAACAATAATTTCTTGCCTTTAAGTACTTAAACCATTAGGTTGTTGCTCTGTATGTACTACATTAACCACTACATTATCATTTTCATTTTACTTATAAAAACATTATTGAATGTCTGAATTTTCATTGTCCTCTTTATAGTGCTACTTAGAGTTTTGCCTATTGTAAGTGCGTAGTATGCTTACTTTATAAAAAACGTTAATAATATTTTGTCACTGCCTAATAATATTTTGAAATGATCGTATAAATACATCAGTTAATTTTTGCCAGGTCTTTGACTTCTGTGTGCTAACTTCAGATACACGTATGTTTACTATTATTGCGCAATAAAGCAGTATTCTGATAAGATTACAGAAAGAGCCCTTGGAACTCATTCTACTCAAATTATGTAAAAAAGACCACTGTATCAAGTGGACAAAAGATGTCAACGAAGATGCAATGGTGCGGACGAAACCAGTCATCGGAACACTTCATATTCAAACAACACAGATTAACCCGACTAAATTTAAATCCTTCCCACCCCTTAGCATGTGCTCCGCCAACCTACCATTACCACTCCACCGCATATTCTTTAACTTGACGTATCGTATGAACCGGCAAAGTTCAATACGCTCAACTTGTATGAAACTTGATACCCTTATGTGGTTATTCATTTTAGGTTGCAGTATCTCATGCATCGGTGGCTTTAAGACCTGTCTGGTGGGTAGACGGATAAGGGCATGCGCAACGTACTGAGCATGACGACATTACGTTTTTTTACTCTCCAAGGAATAAAATATGTCCCCAAGGACTTTGCACTCTAGTTTTTACCACGATAACCATTAGAGGCGATCATTGGAATTTCTTACTGCGTTTGATTAGATACTCGTTTTATGTATAGGGGACTTGGTGCCAACATCGGGTCTAAGTTATTTAATACTGTGTGTGTATTTACTTTCGAGATAACATTAATAACACATACAGAATAATTTACGTCTTCAACACATGTAGGTAATAAGGTAGATCAAGTCAGTAGAAATTAAATTTACTTTAGCAAAGTAAGCAACCAGAAAGCTCTTTTTCTGTTGGCTAACTTATACAAAAAAGGTTCATAATTCATCAACCTTTTATACTTTAACAAGAACGTAAATTTAGCGATCCACCTTTGAGGTTATTATGAAGACAGTGAACTGTTACGATGTACCTTCGTTGTCGCCATACTGTGGTGTAATTACCCCGACTGCTATTAAGCTGTTTGAGCTACCACGCAACGCGGGAATGCTGCTTTGTTACTAGGTATCCCACTCTTACTGGGTACTTATTACCATTTTTTCATTAAAAAACCATCGTCCTAAACTAGTTTTTCAGCTTAGCATCGTCATTACGTGTAATGGTCAATTGTAAATACTTCGGAAGAGCTTAGAATACAGTACTCTTGTATTATACATACTCTTCTTTTAGCTTTGTTTGATGAATTAAAAACAGCATCCATTTTTCAAGTTCAAAGTAAAAAAAAAAAAAAAGTAAAAAGTAAAAAATTATTTATTTCATAAACTATTAAACATAGTACTTGAAAACGTCATGATTACAAATGAAAAAAAAAAAAAACAATCGAAATAATATTACACTAAATCACGAAGCTTAGATTCACTTACATGCAACAAAACAATTTAAAAACAAAAAATAATTAAGTGTAAGTGAATCTAAGTGCCAGTTCCGAGCTACCGCTCTATAAGAAGAACTGGCAAGAAACTCACAGGTTTTGCTCTTTTAAATATGTCCATTAGTTTGGTACTAGAAATACAATCTTCATTTGTCTGTGAAGCTATACAATGCAATAAGTTAAGGTTATGTACCTTAACAATATCTAATAGTAGGTTTAAGGACGCAAAAAAAGTTCATTAATTAACAAAATGCGCTTACCTTGGGTAACGTACAAGTTTGGTAAAACTGCAAGGTGACATTTTTATTTCCTATTTATATTTATAAAATTTATTAATTAAAAAAAAATCATTTATTAAATTTCCGTACTACTAAAAAAATAATTTTGAATTCTAATCTAAAATAAATTAAATAATAAATTTTATAAAAATCTTTCACGTTTTGATAAGAATCAAATTTAAACAAAATTGTTAAAGCATTATTGAGAACAAGTGCGACGTATTTATTAATAATAAACTAGAATTTACTTTCAATAGTTCTAATTATCCTATTTTACTGTTTACACACAAATTTGTTCGATAAATAGTTAAAAGTTCTTTAACGCTCGACATCTTTCCAATCTCAAGCATTTGAGAGCAGCTGGTCACATGTACCCAAATGTATCCGAAACGTGCATTAAACATTAAAATATGCGCATAAAGACGCCATTAACATGCGCCGGACATTCCCATTGTGGCTTGTGATCCGAAATCGTGACGAGTGGGCCCACCGTCCATGTTGGGAGAACTAGCGATTTGTTAGTATAATAATCCATGCTTGTATCATAATCTATGTCTTCTTCATCGTTTTTTTCCGAGTTTTGATAGTAGTTTGCTGTAACTTGTTTGTTTGGTGCTTCAACAGTATTTCTTTTGCATGTAGATTTGCTGTTGTTGATTCTATTACAGCAATCTTAATCTAAATCAACACAATTGGCTCGTTTCAAATGTTTCTTTTGATTTTACTAATCCGTCATTTGCGCTCGAAATACACGTAGCTACGCGTTACTAGGTGGTCGAAAACAATCAAATTTAACCGCAAACGGGTCCGCGTGGTGGAATATGATCGGAATCTCTCTCACCTTGGTTCCTGAGAGGAGGCCCGTGGTCAGTAATGGGACGTTATTGAGCGGAGATGATAGATCGACGAAAGGTCATTCACTTTCGTCCAACCACTGCTCCAATGTTAATGACTACTGTACATTATCAAAAGTTCATCGCAAAGATTTCTTAGGTGTAAGCAATATTAAAAATGTTTCATTCAAAATAAGATCGCTCGTGTCTCAGAATGTATGCGAGCGCGACATGAGCGGGCGCACGAGGGCGGGGCCATCCCCCCTACAGCCATTTTGGAGCGATAAGCGTTCGATAGGCCGCGCCGGTTATAGAAATAATGTTTTACTCCTTCTAACATTTCCTGGTACTAGACCCTAAAGAATTATCTAGTCTGAACCTAGCCTAGTTTGAAATAACGGTCGGGACAAAATACGTTTCAGAAATTGCTTCGCGTACAATAGATGATGCGAAATCAATAAGATGTTTTTTCATTCAAGCGTAAGTACTTTATGTATCACTATTAAGTAAAGAAACTAAATATTCTGGAAAGACTTGATATTAAACATGAAATTTCGACTTTTGACACCAAAATGTAATAATTTGGTAACACCACATAAATATAAATTTCAAACCCGCGATTTTTTGATACACAGGCACACAGTAGAAACGACAAGAGTATATATTTCTTCCCCATGTTTATTTTTCTATGTGTAGTAAAGTGAACAATACAAGTAAATAATAACTGAAATTTAGCCAAATCTATTTAAACCAGTAGGCAGACCGTTGGGTCCTAACGTTAAGTTATAGGGCAACCGGGCTAGGATATGATGAATAATGTAAGCAATAAATACATATATAGAAATAAAAGGCCTTCACACGGATCTAGTCTTTTTCAATAACTTGATTTGTTTTGTATGAAAAATGAAAATACTGACTAGATTTATAAATTATTACTACAGATAAAATATTAAAAAACACTTTTACATTTTACTAATTTCAAAATTTTAGATCAAGATCCTAATTCCATGACCAATCGCTAGAAACCCCAGGACTTCTATAGTCAACAACTGTCGCCGAGCTAGATGCCTCGATACCTGCAATTACCAACTTAATAAGTCCTTAACGGTCAAATCTCCTTCTGTCACTATATCTGTACTTGCGCTATTTAGTCAATTATCGTAACTCAAATTCAACCTTGAGTCAACACACATAAGCAACACATCATCTCCTCGGTTTATTTATGTTTCTGACTTCAGAACGACATTCTCCATTTGGCGGGATAGTGATTTCTGAAGACATAATTTATTATTCCATATTTTCACTTTAAACTGAACTCTATGTTTATACAAATAAAGGCAAGTAAGATGTAAAATTTATCGCAGCAACTTTATAAGGGTACTCTCGGACACTGGTCGCTGCTAGATGTCCTGCCTCGGGCGTTTCAATCAATTTCGAGTTTTAACTCAGTTGATTTATGGTATAGTGTTATTTGTACTTAAAAGCAATGGAGATGCACTCCAAATAAAGCAGCGTGCTGGTTGTGCTATTTTAAATCATATTGCATGCTCGCGTAAGCTTACTTTTGAGTTAATATTCGTCCTTGGTTGTGTCAATTAGAATTCTTGTGATATCCCGTTTTTCATCGTGCTGGAGTATGGGATGCGTTGTTCTATTTGTCAAGGCCTGACATGTAGTTTGTTGGGAAGAGTACATTTAAATGCAAAACAATAAATCATGCTGGCGCACTAGATTAGAATACAGCCATTGCCTTGGACACGCCAATATCCGCCATCACTGAGAATCAGAATTCAGGTCGTCTTACCTTGAATTTTCTTACACCTTGAGTCTCGTACAGTGCTCATTTGCGTTCTAAATAGGCAGGTGCTATAATAGAATGTCTGCAGAACCTTTATATAATATAACAGTTAATAATATATATGCTCATTGTATAAATACATCGAGTTTATTAGAATTGTCTTGTCTACTGTTGTGTAAATCATAAATTTAAACTAATTCTAAGCGCCTGTAGATATACAAAAATAGCACTACACTAGGAATTCATTATGTTTGTAAGCTGATAATTACATACTATCAAAACAGAAACCGGTTTGAAAAACGATTACCTGCCAAAGTTGTCTACGATAACGCTTGATGCGATGTTTATTCGGTTTTATCCGAAATTAGTAATCAGATTGCTGTGTCTTGGTTATATATTATAGAATGGCAAATTCTCTTTGTCGCATAGGATGTCTTGGTAGGTTCTCACATCTCTGGAGTGACAAATATTCTAACGCGAAATCGCGCTTAAAGCAACAGTGATCCTGTTTAAAGGACGATATAGCTAGTAAAATTAAAACTAACTAGTCTCTGGGTTAGTACCTCATTATTGGCATGTGTATTACTTACCATGAGCAGAACGTCTGGCCAGTCAACCGGTGCAGCAAGAGAAAAACCCTGTAACTATTAAAATATAAAATGAGCAGATCCCAAGTCCGTCCTGTGGTTTGCAAACAAGTTGTAATATGAAATTCAAGAATAAATGCATTACAACGTTTGTGGATGCCTTATGTATGACATGTGCTAGAAAGGGTTTCAAAACGAAACACATGAGCCATTTCCATAAATTTTCAAAGAGACAGAGCCTGACATACGATAATCTTTGACGTACACGCAAAAGCATGTCTTTGAAAATGTCTGGGCAATCTCACTTGTAGTGGGTAATTACTTTTGCCGTTTTATGGGACGTTGCGAATTTCACATGTTAACTAAGGCAGTCGTAAACGGGCCGAGAGTACAGAGTATAAAAAGGGATGGACCTCTGACTGTACCGGCGTATATTTATGTCTCTTTTGAAGTAAGTAAGAGAGCGCTGTGTTCAACAATTGGACACTTTCACGTAAAAAACACAAAATAGCGTAAACTGTAACTTTAATTGTATCATTATTATTTGCAAATGTATTTTGAAAGGTAAGTTTTTATTCAGGTACTGTGTATGAATATTGGCTACTAAAGTAAATCAATATGGAGTCAAAACTTAAAACGCAGTGATTTTGAATTGACCTCAAAAAGGAGATTCAATGCTCGTCTTTATTTGAATTGTTTTTTTTATTCATTACACTCTTTCTTAAGACTTTGGTTAAAGATGCCACCATCATCTACATCTTATCTTGTAGAAGTAAGAAGTTTTGTTGCATTCATATTAAACTGAGTTACAATATAATGTATTGCGTTGAAATCTTTTTCTTTCAGATTTGAATATATGCATCACGTGACTTAATAGAAATGTTTTTGTAATTATGTTCAGTGTTGTGAATACTTCGGAATCGTTTAAAACCGTTTCATTTGTTCTAAATATTTATTTTTATTATTCTTCTTTTAAATTTGATTATTATTAGGGTGTCACATACAAAGACTTTTTTTGAGAAGAGATTTTTGATTTTTTTGAGTTGTTTTTAAAACAAAAGTAACAGTGCAGAAAAGTATGTGATGCCTATGTTCCAGTAACTTAATTAATGAGGTATCTCATCTATTTCAGGTTTCACTGGAACACAATGCGAGGTGGAAATCGACGAGTGCGCTAACAACCCCTGCCTCAACGGTGGAGTCTGCCATGACATGATCAACGCGTTTAGGTGTACTTGCGTCATTGGGTAAGTGGGGAATTGCTTATAATAAAATATTATCACAATTTATGCGCACTGTTATAAACCAGCCGTGTCGAAAAACCTGTTACTATTTGGTAAAAGCAAGTTTATTGTATGTAATAAGTCATTAAAAAATGTCCCTTAATATTTTACACATAATTAATTATATTAAATGTAGATTACACATGACATTAGATACTGTTAACTGATAAGAGAACAATTTTTTTAAAGAAAGTAACTACATACTTTCTATAAAAAATAAAAAAAAAATAAAAAACCAAACTATGTGCAAGCTTTCACTATTATACTATATTAAGAGAATAAAAGAGCAGTTTGAAATTATAGATAAAAAAACTGAAGGAACAAAATGTATTTGTTCCTAACATTCAGAACGACAATAATATCTGTGAAAATAGTTACGATGCTAGCTGAGATGGCTCTCAGCTTACTGGCGTAAAACACTTTATGTTTTCTTCTTTTTTCTTGTACTTACTAATTAATTTGCCATTGTCCTTTAGCTTTAGCGGTGCGCGTTGCCAAGTGAACATTGACGACTGTGCGTCGAGCCCGTGCCGCAACGGAGGGATATGTCACGACTCTATTGCTGGTTACACTTGCGAATGTCCGCCTGGGTACACAGGTTAGTAGTGCTACATACTAATCCATAGTTCAAGCTCAGTACACCAATAGAATGCGTTATGTTGTAATTCCTCCGCCAATACGCACTGTGACCGCGTGGTGGGGTCATGAATCCCTCTCAACTTGCTTCGTGAGAAGAAGCCAGTGCTCAGTAGAGAGACGTCATTGATCTGATATTATGAAGATTCGAACTTCACAAAAATATATCTACGAAAGAAAGACGTTCGTCAGTTCGACTTTTTTTTGATATGTTTAGTTTTCATTACTTTTTCAATAAAGTTATAGGTTGATTTTGGAAGTAATATTTTTATTTCAATGAACATTCGCTGGCGATAGTAACTCGGTCTTCGGTAAGTAATAATAATAAATACTTAATTGGCTATACCTCAGCGAAGTGACACTTACTTATACCTCGACTGTACGGTTGGTTATAATTGTTCATCTTAAGTATAAGTACCAACCAACCAAGTCTTTCCTAGGCAAAACCGTCTTTAACGCCATTATATCAGATTAGAATGTGAAAACCATGTGTATTGATTCTTTTGTTGTGCTGCCCAAATATAACAACTTCTTTGGTTTCCAAGGTATGTCATGCGAGACGAACATAAACGACTGCCTGTCAGCGCCGTGTCACCGCGGCGAGTGCATCGACGGCGACAATAGCTTCACGTGCAGCTGTCATCCCGGGTACACGGGCCGCGTGTGTCAGACCCAGATTAACGAGTGCGAATCCAACCCGTGCCAGTTTGGAGGTAATATTCTTGATTATCATGTAGCACATTAGCTTTGTAATGTGGATATATTTATTAAGATAGCACGGTCTGTCTTGGGTGACCGTATCATCTTCAGATAATGACCAAGTGGCATATTTTTTAAGGGCTAGTTATTTGTAATAGCCACCAATTTAATCAATGGAATTAAATGTATTTTTTTTTGGACCATGAAACCTACTAAAATGTTCTACGTTAATGACATTAATATCTATTCACAGGACATTGTGAGGACTTAATTGATGGCTACCAGTGTCGCTGCAAGCCGGGAACTTCGGGAAGAAACTGTGAAATCAACGTCAACGAATGTTACTCCAACCCTTGTAGGAATGGGGCCACATGCATCGATGGCATCAACAGGTAAGATTTTGATCATCTTGCATTCGGTTGGGTGCTTTTGGTGTTATTTCACGAGACACTCAAGCTTTGCTATTTATTTAAAAATCATAACTTACTAATTTGGCTTATTTATTCATTTATTCTTCACGAAGCTTTGGTGTCGCATCCTTATTTCCACATTCTAATCACATTGTTTTTTCTCTTTTACACGCAGCAATTATTTTGAGTAAGTTCTTTTCGAAATTGACTAGCACGTTCTATGTTCGGCTAAAACCCAATCGTAAAGCATGACCCAGTATCAACAATAGACATGATGCGTTGAGTTTCATTTATTTCTAAAGCTTCTTTATATTTACTGCTAGTTACTGATCTGTTAAGTGCATTTTTATTTTAAAATGTGCAGATCGATATCAATGATTTTTCTTGTGATACGCAAGAGAACGCTTCTGAGTGACAACCTTTTTACTCAGGTACACTTGCGAGTGCATCCCAGGGTTCACAGGACAACACTGCGAGACGAACATCAACGAGTGCCTTCCGAATCCTTGTGCCAACGGAGGGAAATGCATCGACAGGATTAACGGATTCAGATGCGAATGTCCCAGAGGATATTATGATGCTAGGTAAATATTTTGGCTTCTTGTTAGACATTTTTGATTACAATCAATTGAACAATTTTGTTGACAATGAAAATATTTCAAAGCTCTTTCATAAAACTCTAGAAGTAAAAACGTTTCCTGACCTTTCCTAGGCAAAACCCACATGTGTAATCGAATTTATATATTTCCAGATGCTTATCGGACGTCAACGAATGCGCTTCAAACCCGTGTATCAATGGAGGCAGTTGCGAAGATGGTGTCAACCAGTTCATTTGCCACTGTCTTCCTGGGTACGGAGGACAACGCTGCGAGAGGGATATTGACGAATGCAGTTCGAACCCTTGTCAACATGGTGGGACTTGCCACGATAGGCTCAACGCTTACAAATGTGACTGCGTTTTAGGATTCACAGGTAAATTAAAAAGTTTTAAAATGTTATGTTTTTGTTTCATTAAAATGTTACTCTTTTAATTGTGATTTTTAAATACTGCACTGTAGAAACTTGAAAGCTTTGTTGAAAAGATGTGCATTTGTTTTATTTCAAATCTTTAAATTGTATAGTTTTCAACAATAGTCAGGTATTTTATATCATTGGATTTCCACAGGTGTAAACTGCGAGACAAATATCGACGATTGCGCAGGCAATCCTTGTCTTCATGGCGGCTCCTGCATAGACTTAGTAAACGGTTACCGCTGTGTATGTTCCCCTCCACACTCTGGACGAAACTGTGAAAACACCCTCGATCCATGTTCACCTAACCAGTAAGTAACCAGTAAAAAACTGGTCTTTTTGTGATTCATTTTCTTTGATGATTTTGATGCCTTAGTGAAACATTTTCTAGTTTCAGCTTTCCATTTAACAGATCTATATCAATATTATACTAATGAATAATAGAAAATGTCATAATCACATCAAAGAAGATTCGTTAACAAAAAATATTGTCTATTATTTTTACCATTATAGGAAGATTCGAATTACATCACGAGGATCTTGTTAGTGCCATATCCAGTCCCTTATGAATCTTGACATATTTTTTAATTATTTTTTCCTTTTAGATGTCGTCACGGAGGACGTTGTGTAGCTGAAGCATCATACGCAGAATTCACCTGCCAGTGCCCCGTAGGATGGACGGGAGCGCTTTGTGAGAGGGATGTCGACGAATGCGCAATGACAGCTCCTTGTCACAATGAAGCCACGTGCATCAACACTGAAGGGTCTTATGCGTGTTTGTGCGCTAGAGGGTACGAGGGAAAGGATTGCGCTATAAATACGGATGATTGTGCATCATGTAAGTATTTAGATATTTTCTTTTCTAAAAGTAGATTCGAATGTACCAATTTTACTCAGCCTGCTTGTGGAGTATAACTTAGTCCCATTCACCTCAATCTATGTAGTATGTAAAGTAAAGAAGGCTTGAAATTTTCTTTGAAATAAGTGATGCCAAAATTTAAGGGTTCGTCTTATAACAGTAAAAGTCTTATACTAATGTGGTGCGTACCTTTCAGTCCCGTGCCAGAACGGAGCGACTTGCCTGGACAGCATCGGCGACTACAACTGCGTGTGTGCGAGCGGTTTCGCCGGGAAACACTGCGAGATAGACATCGATGAGTGTCAGTCCAGGCCTTGTATGAACGGAGCTACTTGCAATCAGGTATGTGTGGCTACAATTGCTTCTATAATGCGCTTTACAGAGTTTGAGTTTTTGAGCTTTTTAATCAGCAAATACAGGAGTTAACGAAATTACCTCGACCGAACATTAAAACTAACAAACATAAGAAAAATATTTTTTTTCTAAATATTACTTAATGATTCAGTTTGTGTTTTTGGTTCAACAAATTTTATACTTCTTTTATACAGATTGTAAATCGATCCCTATGGATTATATGATTGGTGCTAAAAATATTTTTAATGTGGTTCATAGAGTTGGCTTAGCGTAAAGTCCAGACATAATGTATTTTTCTTTTTTTTTTAGTACGTGGCTTCCTACACATGCGCATGTCCACTTGGTTTCTCTGGAATCAATTGTCAAACCAACGACGAAGATTGCACCGATTCCAGCTGCATGAACGGAGGCTCGTGCATCGATGGCATCAACTCTTACAACTGTTCTTGTCCTCCTGGGTAAGTAAAGGCTTTTGTGTATTCGAAATGTGTTAAAGATAAATTTACAGAACACTTCTATGTAATAACTGGCACATTTAATAAAATATGATATTTTCTTGTAACAGGTACACCGGGTCTAACTGCCAATTCCGTATCAACATGTGTGACAGTTCACCGTGTGACAACGGCGCGACGTGTCATGATCATGTCACCTATTACACTTGCCATTGTCCATACGGATACACGGGGAAACACTGCGAAGGATTCGTTGACTGGTGTGAAGGAAACCCTTGCGAAAACGGCGCGACATGCTCGCAGAAAGGACCGCAGTATACTTGCACTTGCGCACCCGGCTGGTCTGGGAAACTATGTGATGTGGAAATGGTTTCCTGTAAAGACGCTTCCATACGAAAAGGTACGCTTATTTAGAAAAATGTAACGATTTATTTGTTCACTATTGTTATAATATTTCTTGTATTGTTAAAGTATCGTTAATGTTATAATTGTATCTGTTTAACAGGTGTCAAGTTAAAACAACTCTGCAACAATGGTACTTGTGACGATATTGGCAACTCCCATCGCTGCCATTGCCTAGACGGCTACACCGGCTCATATTGCCAAAAGGAAATCAACGAATGTGACTCTGCCCCTTGTCAAAACGGCGCCGTTTGCAAAGATCTAGTTGGAACGTACCAATGTCAGTGCGCTAAAGGATTCCAAGGACAAAACTGTGAACTTAACGTAAACGACTGCTTACCAAACCCTTGTCAGAATGGTGGAACTTGTCACGATCTCATCAATAACTTTTCATGTTCTTGTCCATTCGGTACTTTGGGAAAAATCTGCGAAATTAATGTAAACGATTGCAAACAAGATGCATGTCACAATAATGGAACTTGCATAGATAAAGTTGGCGGGTTTGAATGCAAGTGCCCGCCTGGTTTTGTTGGACCAAGGTGTGAAGGAGATATCAACGAATGTTTGTCAAACCCTTGTGCCACACCAGGCACTCAAGATTGTGTACAGCTCGTTAACGACTATCACTGCAACTGCAAACCGGGTTACATGGGAAGGCACTGCGATGCCAAGGTTAACTTCTGTGCCAACTCACCGTGTCAAAACGGTGGCATTTGCACGGCTATTCAAGGGGGTCATGAATGTCTGTGTGGTGATGGTTTCTATGGAAAAAACTGCGAGTACTCCGGATATGCTTGTGATTCTAATCCATGCCAGAATGGAGGGTATTGTCGCACATCTGAAATTGGTGACTACGTCTGTGATTGTCCTTCAGGGCTATCGGGCATCAATTGTGAGATAGATTCAATGAATGAATGCCTCAGCAATCCTTGTAAGCATCCAGAAGCTCGGTGTATCGATAAACCTGGAGATTACTTATGCTACTGTCCACGGCAATGGACGGGTAAAAACTGCGACATCCACGACCCACACTCTAGGGGTGGTTATGGTAGCCCAGTCAGTGGCTACGATGGAAAGAACCCAACACTAAACCTTCAAGAACTAGACTTGGCATTCCAAAGAGAACAATGTGTAAAATTAGGTTGTAAAGAGAAGCAAGGTGACCATCGATGCGACGAAGAATGTAACACTTATGCCTGTGGTTTTGATGGTCATGACTGTTCATTGGGCATCAATCCTTGGGCTAATTGTACTGCACCTATAAAATGTTGGGAAGTGTTTATGAACGGTGAGTGCAATGAAGTATGCAATACTCAAGCATGTTTGTTTGATGGAAGAGATTGCGAAAAGTCTTTGCAGCGTTGCAACCCCATTTATGACGCCTATTGCCAGAAACACTACGCTAACGGGCATTGTGACTACGGCTGTAACAATGCCGAGTGCAACTGGGATGGTTTGGATTGCGAAAACGAACCACCTGAGCTAGCTGAAGGCGTCATATCTGTGATACTTCTGATGGACATGAGAACTTTTAGAGAAAATTCTATAGCATTCTTGCGAGACTTGGGGCACCAACTTAGAACCACTATTCGTATCAAGAAAGATCACTTAGGTAACGACATGGTCGTCCCGTGGAAAGGTTTGACTAATGTTGGTCTGCAAGATACCGAGTTCGGGAAGAAACACCACATAGTTTTCACTGAGAAAGCACAATCTGGTGTACAGGTTTACTTAGAAATCGACAACAGGAAATGTACTACAATGTCTGGTTCTGAATGTTTCTTCTCTGCCCGTGAAGCAGCTGAGTTTTTGGCAGCAACAGCATCCAAACATTCCCTATCACCGGATTTCCCCATATTTCAAGTTAAAAGCGTGAATGCTCCAATTGACACTGAAATACCGACAAACTCAAAATATGTTTTCATCGGTGTAATATTAGTATTGTTGGCTGGCTTATTGATTGGAGTGTTAGTGACAGCACAAAGAAAACGTGCTGCTGGTGTTACTTGGTTCCCGGAAGGTTTTGCTCGATCGAACTCTTCAACAAGAAGAAGATCAAGGCGCAGAGGGCCTGATGGGCAAGAAATGAGAAACTTGAATAAGGGTTCAATGGGTTGTATTGATGTGGATATAAATGGCGGGCATATGGGGCCTCCTCATTGGTCAGATGATGATGACGATGGTTCTGCTCCTCCAAGAGCAAAGAGAGCACGTGGTCCGGGAGATTCAAATGGTGCTCCAGGAGGTTATGCCTCAGATCATACCGCTATTACTGATTACGAAGAAGCTGGCCATGATACCAGAGTCTGGTCACAACAACATTTAGAAGCAGCTGATATCAGGGACATTCGAGTGCCACCTAGCATGATGACACCTCCAGCCATCGTAAGTATTAACATTCTTGTGTATTACCGTTTTTTTTATAATGTTTTTACTCTTTTCGTGAAGTCCTCGTACAATTCTTAAAATCTTATATGTTAAAAAACATGCGTTCACATAGCATTTTGAGCTTTAACAAATCTTTGCTTTTCTTTTCCAGCATGATAGCCACGTGGATGTAGACGCAAGAGGTCCACTTGGTATGACTCCTTTGATGGTAGCAGCGGTGAGAGGAGGCGGCTTAGACACTGGTTCTGATGCTGAAGACGAACAAACTGCTCATATCATCTCTGAACTAGTAGCACAGGGCGCTCAACTTAATGCAGCTATGGATAAGACTGGAGAAACTAGTCTTCACTTGGCTGCTAGGTAAGTTGGAGTATTTTGTAAGGAAAAGGCTATAACTCTCTTATCTTGCTCCTTTAATGCATGAAATAAATTTATTTGACGATTCATTTCTAGATTAAATACACTGTTAATACGTTTTCAACTAGTTTTAGTTTGTAGATATCCTAATCAAATAAGAATGTTCTGTTATGTTGCTATTTATAACTGGTTATTCATTATTCCTTCCAACAGATACGCCCGTGCTGATGCAGCAAAGCGTCTGTTAGACGCAGGGGCTGACGCCAATTCGCAAGACAACACAGGACGCACGCCGCTCCACGCTGCAGTAGCTGCCGACGCTGTGGGTGTATTCCAGATTCTACTACGAAATCGTGCAACCAATCTAAACGCACGAATGCACGATGGAACCACGCCACTCATACTTGCCGCAAGGTACCAGATATACTTCTAGTTAAATTGCTACGCAAAAATTTATTAAATTTTCTTGGTTATCTAATGTTAAGCTGCTATCGTATCAAATACCTTATTATTTGAAGTATATTTTATATTTTGTGCTTCTAATAGATTGGCGATAGAAGGCATGGTGGAAGATCTTATCAATGCAGATGCGGACATAAACGCAGCGGATAACAGTGGGAAAACAGCGCTGCACTGGGCCGCCGCTGTTAATAATGTCGACGCTGTTAATGTTTTACTCATGCATGGAGCAAATAGAGACGCACAGGATGATAAGGTTAGTTATAGATTTTGGAAGAAGCAATATGTTAGAAGCTATGTGTTCTAGAATACGAACCTAAAGTTGAATCAGGATAAGATTATATTTATTGCTTTAAATTGTGTAACAACAACCTAGTAATTAAAGATTAGTTCAAGTAGTTATATAGATTTTCATAAGAAATATTGTCTTCTTGAACTATAACAATACACGTGACTAAAAATACAATACCTAGAAGTTTTAGGTAATTCATGTTGGTAATATTACGTAATTTTGCTATTGCATCAGCGATTCGCATTTCAATGAATCTTATTCCTTCACAGGACGAAACCCCACTATTTTTAGGAGCCAGAGAAGGTTCCTATGGCGCATGTCGAGCGTTACTAGACGCGATGGCCAACAGAGAAATCACCGACCACATGGATAGACTGCCGCGAGACGTGGCTCAAGAGAGGATGCACGATGATATCGTCAGATTGCTAGACGAACACTGTCCGAGGCCACCGCCACAGCATCATCATCTGATGAGTAAGTACCAAATATTGTTATTGCTAATTAGAGATTTGGAATATGTTAACTTTTTTTAGATATTAAAACATTATCTGTTTAATAACTATCATCATTAACAAAACTTAAATTTACCTTGCAGCCTCACCAAATCCACACCCGCAGTTGCTAAGCCAACCTACGGTGATAGCGACCACGAAGGGCAAGCCCAAGAAGCCCCGGGCTAAGGCGGGCCCCGACAGTCCACAGGACCAACCTTACGACAACAACAACCTTCAACACACGCAAATTAGGCGGTTAGTATCGATTTGGAAAAATCACGAATTTAGATATTTAGAAAAGTACTTCACAATTTTATTTTATTATTATTTTGTGTACTAAAGAACAATATCATAAAACTAACTCAAAATTAGGTTAAGCTATATGTAATTGTATGTAATAAATCTTAACAATCTTACAGAAAACCAAGTGTGAAGAAAAACAATAAGAAAGTGGCGCAGGAGGTGCCTCAGAGCGTTGAGAGTCTCGGCTCCAGTCTCAGCCCCGTAGAGTCGCCGCTCCAAAATTTACAGGTAACAACTTGCTACTGAATTATTATTTATTAGATTTGTTCTAAGCTAATGTAACTATAAAATAAAAAAGCCGTTACTTATATAGGAAAAGAAAGTTAGTTAAAATTCTTGATAATTTGCATGACAAAACCATATGTGAGAGATTTTTTGTTGTATTGACGAAAATGAGAGATTTAAAGCTATATTAATATTTTTAGTTATAGATTAACCAGAAGCAAAACAAATTAAGATATGTTTGACCTAAATAAACGTATTAAATAATACCGAACACAAGGGAATATACTAGATCCTTTGTAAACCTTTTTGCTGGTTTTTTATAAGAACGAGTATGCCCCTAGGTTTTTTTTATTGTTTACCTTTTTTTCTTATGCAATTATTTGTGATTTATGAATACAAAATAGGTAATATAGACGATACTAACGTGCCCTAGTGTTTCCAGGACTTGCCGTCGCCGTACGACGCGACGTCTCTTTACTCGAACACGATGGCGCAGTTCGCGGGCATGGAGCATCTCGTGACGCACAAGCAACCGCCCAGCTATGAGGACTGCGTCAAGGTATTTTTTTATCTTTTATCTTTACTGAATCTGTACGACTTCTGCTGTAGTTGTAGGTGGTTGTGAGTGTACCTACTATGTGATTTCAACAAAGTTTGTGGTGATGTGAGCTTTTTCTTATTTCAACAAAAGTGAAACATTACGGTGAATATGTACGTATACAGTATATTCGAATATTCGAATTCCTAAGGCGAAATATTGTTTCAGGTTATATCTTTGCTAACATTTAATAAACTTAAAACAGAAAGCCAAATGAAGTTAGTCACTGACGTTTGTTGCTCATATGTTTATGAAATTCACACAGTATCCTCTTTGATTGAAATAAATCGCCAAAGATAGAACTAAGCACTCTCATAGGTTAGATCTAAGGTTGATAACCGTTCGTAGATATGTCTTTAGTGCTATTTTATTTCATTTATGATTGATATCAACGAGGCGTTAAGTAGTGGCAATAATAAGTGATAAGAGAGAGTTATAGAGAAGTTGAGCTCATAATCAGTATGAACCGGTTACCCATTTATGGAGAAAAAATGGACTGCTTATTTTATATCTGATATTCCATTTTTTAAATGGGTCAATGGAATTTATAGGTGTGTGTTTTTATATACTAAAATAAATATTTAATTGTGTTGTTTCAGACGGGTCAGACGCTTCAGCAATCGTACGGCGGCGGCGTACTCGGTGCCTCGCTGTCGCCGCCATACTCCAACCATTCGCCGCCTCACAGCAACCACACAAGCTCTCCACACGCTTATATAGGTCAGTATATAACTGTTTTACACTACGATCTCTTTCTTGGTTAGGAGATCTCTATGATGATATTGTTAATTTTAGAGAAGTTGTCTCATAAGACGTAAAAAACAGCAACTTAGGACTTACTTCGAGAAAATTGAACAATAAATTCAGCTAAACTGGTTTTTACCTAATTTCTTAGGCGACCACAGCGTGAATTTATCTTAAATTTAATAATAGATAGTATACGCAATTAATAGATAGTACAGACAAAAGCACCTTAAACCGACGGGAATGTATGGTTAGTTTAATGAGTGTGAATTAAACGAAATTAGATACCTAGACATGAGGAAGCGGTAACAACACACAACAATACGTGGTATCTTAAATCGACGGGAGTGTATAAGAGAATTTATAAGCGTGTATAGAAACAAAAAAGGTGTCCAAAATACTGTTCCTTTAGGAATAAGGCCTCTTAAACACATGGTTTTTCGTCGTGATAATCTACGGTTCGACGGGTCTTATACAGTTCACTTTGGTTTGGAAGCTTGTTAACGTGCACGGTGCAGACGGCAGAAGCGTCTAGCCGTCGCGCGGACAAGAGGACTTAATGAATATGTATGATATTGTTGTAGATTCAGGATGAAATAGAGTTGTTTGTATGTTGCGCAGGTTCCCCGTCGCCCGGCAAGTCGCGGCCGTCGCTGCCGACGTCGCCGGCGCACATGGCGGCGCTGCGCCACTCGCACCACCACTCGCACCACCTCGACGCCGCCGCCACCGCCGCCGCATACTCGGCACTCGCGCATCTCGGTTAGTATCACATGTATAAATCAAAGACAATGTTAAAGTCTAGTGCAACGTCAAAGTAAAGTTCTGCGACAATGTCAAGTGCAACGACTAAATCAAGTGCTACGAAAATGTCAAGTGCAACGACTAAATCAAGTACTATATTAAATCTCTTTGGCTACGTCAAACAAAGTCAAGCACAACGCCCAAATCAGGTGCTCCATCAAAGTCAAGTGCTACGTTAAAGTCAAGTGCGACGTCAAAGTCAATTGCAACGTCGAATCAACATATAGTTTTGTCGATTATGGTATTCGGATTATGGGATCATACATTATTTGATAATTTATTGTCACTCGTCGTTAGTCACAATACAAAAATTAGGCACACTCCAAGAATTATCCTGAACTTATCGAGAGTGGTTGGGGATCATTGTTTAGTAACACGCTCTCACTGTCATGTGAATCGCTCACATTTTATAGTTGCATTATCTGCTTGTCAAGCAGCGAGAAATAATTTCAGCAAATCAAATTAAAAAGATCGACTTTTATACGAAATATAGATAACTTAATTAAAGTATAAAAATTATAACAGAACCTTTATAATTTTCAGGTGCTAACGGTCAACACAACCCTCAACTACAAGCTATGATGACTCATGCGGCTGCACTCGGCCAAGTGCAGGGCGGACATCATCCTGCACTCAATAGTTTAAGTAAGTACCTACTTGGTTTCTTAGTTTTCAATTTTTATGTGAGTGCAAATTTGTGCAAGGATATAGGTGTAATAAAAATATACTTACTTACATGCCTCTGATAATAAAGGAGTAAAGGAAACTGGCATTGAAGGAGTTTTTGAGTTCGACACAAATCCCTTCCGTCACATACATAGGATTACGATAGTTACAAATCGTAATGCAATTAAAACTTAATCAGGTGATTAGAAGTATCTTTTAACAAAACAAAATAAATTAGAGCCAACAGACGACATGGTAGTATCTTGTAATTCATAATTCATTTATTCATTGTTTCATGTGGTTATTAAGATTTTTACATAAAAATATCCGACACCCTCAACATATTAAATTTTATAAATCGGCCTGGATACAAAAGATGTCAATTACTCGAAGTTATTACGTTAATCATATGTTAATAGTTTTCCAAAATTATGTTTTCATTGAAAAATTTTTGCAATGAGTAATAACATTTTGATATTAATTAACATTTTATTTTTTTATTAAATTGAGAGTCTTTGAGTTCTTTTCTTATGCCAGTTGGGATTCTGTTAAATATTTTAATGAACATAAAGTATGTGGTAGGTTAATATATTTTGTTCTTTAAAGTTTTGTTTTGTATTACTGTCTATTAAAGCTTTGTAAAACGAAAATCTATGAAGATTATAGGTGAATGATACAGAGGTTTATCTTGATCATATTTTCCTGATAGTTAAAATGTCTATAACGTTTCTGTTTCTTTCAATAGGTCTTTATGGCAGTTGGGGTCTAGGAGAAACGTTTCCGACTCCGTCTCCAGAGTCGCCCGACCACTGGTCGACGCCGTCACCACAAACCCCACTCACACAATCGCCGCACTCCGATTGGTCGGACAGAGCGGCCTTGTCACCGAACGACATACAGCAAACGAATAAGGGGGCTACAGAGGCCATTTATATCTAAATAAATTAATTTTATAAATTTAATTGGTGATCGTTTACGGTTATAAAGTAATTTGGGACTATATCTTTTGTATATTTTACTTCAAAACTTTTTTTATTCAGAGACTCAATCGATTTTGGAGAATACTACAAAAGGAATAGGCCTCAAGCACGTTTCATGAGCGGCTTCAGCTGCTGATTATTGTTTTAATGTAAAGGATGGCTTCTGCCAATAAAATTGTACAAAGATACTATTTTTTTTAGATTTAATATGGGCACCCTGTGTATAGTTGTTGATGTGTAAAATGCCATTATTAATGTTTCACCGTTGTATTCTAAATACAAGATAGAAAGTGAAAGGGCTCGAGAGAAAATCTTTCAGTTAAAAACTTTTTTTAAAAGTAGGTTCTATTTTTAATTAACGGTTTATAGTGAAAACCTCTTTGGATATTATAAAATGAAATGGCATTTTGCTAGTTGGTTACGTCTCGATTAATAGAAAATATCTCGAGGTGCTAAAGTGCCGTAGATATAGACTGATTTTGTACAGCCATGACTCATAGTGTATTTACATAGATTATCGCACTAATGATGCACAATCTCGCCACATGACAAGACTTATCGGTGTATTTTTGACTTGTATTTCTGAGAAAATAATCGTGAAATGACTTGACGTAGTGACAATTTAGGTACTAGACAGTTCAGTCTAGACCGAGATATAAACAGACTGTAAACACCGGAATAATTGTATTTAAAATATTCAAAAAAAATACGTATTAATCTCAAGATAAACTTAAAGAGCTCATATTTCTGAGATATAAAATCTTGGATAGGTGGATACTGTGTGTGCCATTTGATAAAATATTTACAGAAGTACAGTCAGTTGTATAAAAAATAGATCAGATTATACAATTTTTATATAAGTTCCGAAAATACACCGACTCTAATTTACAAACTCTTGTATTTCGTGACTTGTTGTTGTTAAATGTTTTTATTACTTGTTTATATAACACAGTGTTTTATTCTACGAATGGATAACTTTAGTGGGATATTAGTATATCGCATTTTGAGATTGTTTTTTTGTAACTCGGAGGGAAATTATTTATGTGTGATTCTTAGCGTCTAAATCCTGTAATGTACCTACTGTAGTTTATATAGATTTGTTAATATTTGTGCGAAATACCGAGATATTGTTTCAAATTTTCTAAGTAATTTTTACAGAACCAAAATCTCTTGATTTTCGAATTTTTCAATAAAAAAAAAAGTAATTCATTGTTTTAGACACATAAATACTGTTCTTTTGATAAGTTTTAATAACGTTCCAAAACTGACGCTTTTTTCACCATATTTTGTTCTTTCTTATTAACTTCGTAAATATCTATTGTTATTTTAGTACAATTCAAATGAATTAGATTAAACTTATGGTTGATTTTAAGGCGTCAGTCTTGGATGCGTGATTCCGTTTAGAATTTAAATGTATTTACAATTTTCTTCCGTATTTTAATTGCTAAGTCATTCCATAGAAATCTTCCAATATTATTTAAATGTCAGAGATGATAAGTCCTTGATAAATTAATTTAATCAATTTTAAGATTCTCTTGTAAGTGTTATTAAAAATACCATGCTCATAGTACATTCCCTAGGACCACCTCGTTTAAATAGTGTTTTCTAAGGAGTGCGAAAGTCGCGCTCTGAGATCTCATCATTCCATTTAATTGCTTTAAATTTAATTCCAAATTTTTAAATACTTACATACATGAGAACATTTCTCTGTGCTCAACCGTTAAAACTCCACATTTTGTATGATATTATTATTATTTCTAGTTTTAGTTCGAGAACTCTGCCGATGTCGTGTGAAATGCTTAGTTACATTTTTTTTGTAAATATTACTTTTATACTTTTTATTATTAATATAATTATTTAAAGATTCGAAAGAATGATCTTCTTAGTGTTATCATAGTTTTTAAGTAATATTTTTGCTGTGTCATCTGTAAGTGCCAAGGAGCCAATCACGTAATTTTATGATATTAAAAATATTTCTCTAGTTTTGGATTCAAAATATAAATAAATTTCATGTCTGCCATGTAGCTACAGATCTTTTTACGTAACAAGATTAAATCTTAGGATGGCACTGTGGGTCCAGTACGTTTCAGTGATACTGTGACTATTATTTAGGGTTAGGTAGAGTACAGATAAGCGAAACACGTGCTTCCTTTAATGCATTCTCATATAAATATGTTAGACTGTACTCGTTGTTGTCCAATTAGTATTGGATTTAAGTACAAAGTGATACCTATATAGGTTTTGACTCGTTTGCATTACGTAAAGTAATTGATGAATAAAAACAGAATCAATCCATTTTTTGAATAACATTTATTATTTTACAAATAAATATATTCTACCATTTGTAATTTCTGTACACATTGAAGTAAATTATATAAATGTGAAGTAATATTTTGTAATAACGTTATAATGATATTTTGATGTTATCCATAATGTAAAAAAGATATGATATGCCAATGCATAAGAAAATGGGCACAAAATATAATATGATATGGATTGTTCAGTCTCTGCGTGCCTTTGGACTAGTTTAAGTGTAGAGACCTTTTTAATTTTGAACTATTTGGTATAGTTAGAAGATCTACTTTTTAGTGTTTAAACGTCTGTAAATACATTTTATGATTATTTTTATGAAATGCATTTCTTTGTAAGATTCTAAAATTTGAGGAGAATGAATTTTCGAATATTTTCCCCCTAACTGACAATAAAGGAATAATAATTGTAAAAAGGTGTTTTAATTCATATGTTTTGAAATAACCCAATTTAGTAACTTACCTTTTCTAAATAGATGTAAATATGAAATAAAAAAGAGTTAAATAAATGCCATAAGGAATCAGTTCGTGTCCACACAAGTGCAAGCGAACGTCGAGTCGCACGACTTTATGCACTTTATGTCAATGGTGTAAAAGTTTATTTTTCTATACCCTGAAACATCCTATCCGTTGAGTTCCTTTCAATTTACTTGCACGAATCACCCCTTTGCCGTTGACAGTAATGACATCATTTTAATTAGTTTAAAGTACTTACATATCATAGTCTGATCTTATTAAAAACTTTTCGACGAGACTAGTTTTGTATTTCTTTAGTCTTGTAATATAAAAGCACATCACTGGCTTACGGCCTTAGTTGATGCATCTTTTAAGAAAACAAAAACAGTTCAAATAGCATATAAATTATATTTTGATAAATCAAATTTATAATTAATTATGTAGCGTTATGTGTTTATAATCAGCCCAAAGACGTCTACTGCTGAACAAAGGCCACCCTCATCCACCATTAGCTTCCAATGTGACCGATTGTAGGGAGCCTGCATCCATCGTAATCCTGCGACATTCAACATGTCGTCGCCCTTGTATGGAACGATTGTCAGATGAACCAAATACTATGGTATTTTTTAAGTATAGTGTTATTTGACAGATAATAACTTACAAAATATAAACTCTTAAATGTAATGAAGCAGCCTGGTGGAGTGTGACCCAATACCCTCGCACCTTGGTATGTGAGAGGAGGCTCGTGCTCAGTTGTGGGACGTTAATGTGTTAACAAAGCCGTAGCTTTCTTTTAACTATTTACTTTCACAGCAAAAAAATAATAAAATAAGCGATCTAAAAGTGTTAAGTCGGAAATGAGATGTCCAATCTGAAGATTTGTAAGAATAAATAAATAATTAGGCACCCGAAGGACACAAAATGTTCAGTCAAGATAATCTTGATTTTTAACTTAGTTATTGGGTAAATAACACTAGCAGACAGATGAAAATTCATTAAAAAACCTCAGAGAACTGATATGATTTTGGAGGATCAGCTTAGTAGGTTCTTTTTAAGATCACTTGATAAAAAGGGTAGATAAAAAATCATCAATTCAATTTCATGCCCTCATAATACGGTCAAAAATAATTGTATGTATAGAACGGTTGTCAGATTAACCGAATATCAAGATATAGTTTTTGTAGAATAATTAATAAATAAATGTGAAAGTGAACGAGTAAAATCGTTATTAGGCATCTATGCAGTCTGTCAATTTTACATATATGTGGGACTAAGTTAGTAAGTAACCTTTAAGTTATACTTTGAATTAATTTAAAAAACATCAATTTGGCTCACAGAGTACTAAATATTTAGTTTAATTATAGGATAATTATACTAGGTGAATATTTTTTGAGACTAGAAAATTTATCATTGGAATTTAATTAGCATTCATAGCTAATATTGCAAAAATGATTGTTCAAGGCAGAATAAATAATATTATGAGACATTTTTTGAGGACTACGAGGGAAGCTTGCCAATTGGATGTAGTCAGGGTGAAATGATTGGAGGGTAAAGTAATGAGATGAGAAGTTATCCTCAGTGGAATAGACCGCGGTTTCGGCTTAATCCTCTGGTGGGTAACATGACATCCGCCAACTTGAATAATACTTATAATAGGTACCTATAGAATCGAAAAGTTCCTAGGAGCCTTGTTTTCTATGACAAATTGTTATTACTCTGTAAATTCTACAGGCAGAGATCACATCCTTCCACCAGCTGCGATCTTTGCACACACTTTTAGTTTCATTCACACTCATTAACCTTCTCATACACGCCCGTCGGCTTAGGGTACTTTTGACCTGCCTAAATTCTAAATTGAAACTAAAAGTCCAATCAACAGTGATTACAATCTACCCGCGAGGCGACATGAGCGTGGTGTGGTACGCCGCCGCTGTGGCCATGGCAGTGCTGGCCACTATGACAGTATCTGGGAACGCGGCAGTGCTCCTAGGTCTGAGGCGGGCCCGGCGAGTGCCCACGCACTATCCGCTGGCTAGCTTGGCCGCCGCTGATCTGCTGGTCGGAGTCTTCGTGCTGCCCATCGCTGCTGCGAGGGAACTCTTCGTGTTTCAATTGAGTCAGTATCGTAAGTTTTTAGCTAGCTTGTTTGTAAGTGAACGTAAGTATTAAGTTTTGCTGTGGCTTTAATGGTAAAAATAGGCGCCAATTAATCATAAATTTAAACTCTTTTTAAATTTAAGTGTATGCAGTGTGGAAACGAAATAAATCCTAAATAGGAATAGAAAATATATTGATACTCCTAGAAAGCTTAGCTATTTTAATATGTAATAACCTATAAGCATATCTTATTTTGCAGATTGGGTAATTTGTTCGTGCTGGAGCACGCTGGACGTGTTATGCTGCACAGCCTCAATCTTATCTCTCTGCGCGCTGGGCTGGGAGAGATGGTGCGGCATCACTGCGCCGTTCTCGCGCGCTAAACGCATGCAGAGCGCCAAAGTATGCGCGGCCCTGGTGTGGCCAGTATCTGCTGGTGTTGCCATGCCGACTGCGCTCATACCGTCCCCCAAACATTTCCTCGCAGGCGAGCTGACTAAAGCCTGCACAGTCAATACCAACGTCGGGTAAGGAATGTTGCAAATGGTATGTTTTTTATGTTATTCTGACCGGTGGCCGCCGGTGTGGCTATGCCGACTGCGTATATACCTACCTAAACATTGCCTGGCAAGCGAGCTGACTGAGGCCTGCACTAATAATGCCTGTTGATACTAACGTCGGATATTCAGACTTGTAAATGACTAATAGACTTAGCTTTTTACTCCACTATATTTCTTTTACTTTGAAAATATATTTTTTTCAATTTACTATTGTGAAAAGAACAATGTTGCACAATTTTCCTCAGTTTCCACCTACTTCCTGGACTGTGATGAAAGGCGTTACTTTCTGGTTACGGTTGTGCTTTTAAATTGAAGACATTGCTTCGATATTTTTATTTGAGACGTTTGTCGAAATACCAGTCATCTGAATAACTAACACGTTTGATTCTGACAAGGGGTCTCTTGTCAGAAACAAACGTGTGCACAGAAATGAAATGTTACTAGGCTGAGACATGAAGTAATCTAAACTCTACTCAAAAACATTTTTTAAACCATTATAACAACAAAACAATTAAATAGCTAGTGTGTTTTCATTAAACATAGGACTTTATTATATCATAATGAATGAGTATGTACTTTTACGGTAGTTCTAAGCTTATAATTATCTGAACTAATAATTTTCCATACTCAGGTATGTGTTCTTCAGTACGACTTTCTCGTTCTACCTGCCAGCAAGTGTGATGCTGGTCCTTTATGCTAAAATCCTTTTTGCGCTGTCTTCACCGCCGTCTATCCGAGCTCATCGAGGAAGATCGCCGAATTTGGTAACATATAGTTTTGCCTCTTATGCAGCCAGAGAACTCTAATTACTAGGTTTATAAGATCTTAATGATTTGAAAAAAAAGAAGTGATTATGAAGCTTTTACTAAAATTGTACGAAAAAACGTATAGGCAATAATTTTCCCATGTTATTTTCATTTCGTACATATTCTAGAAATACTTCTATGACATTAATTTTAATTGAGTACTTACTAAAAATAATCTTTTTATATTTCACAGAAAAATAATGAACTATCAGTTCCTTCAGTCGAATCTAACAATGAATTGAAGCCTCCCAAGCCAAGAGAGTAAGTTGTGTAACATTTCATGTATTAATGTCCAGATACTCGTACCATAAGTATCTTGGTTACTGTCATTATCGAATCCGCACGTTTCGAACGCTGTTAAGCAAATATGTACTATGAATTAATTTCGTAGAGATTAGTACACGACCATAATAATACGTGAACAATATATTGTTGAAATTTATTATTGCGTACATAAACATACTTAATGCAGTAACTTACCTATATGTGGTCATGTTACTTTTCCATCAAAAGTTTTGTAAAATATTATCAAAAAATCTATAAAATAATAATAACAGATTAGAATATATATATATCTATGTCTTTTCTTTAAAAATATGTAAATTATTTAAAAAAATGTCTATACGCCTAACAAACCTTTTTAAAATAAAGTAATATTAGAAGCATAATTAAATTTTCTTTTTGTGCAACTTATTCGTTATAAATGTTGCAATATCTATGCGATCTTCATTTTCAGGCTGTTATCTCCAAAAAGCAGACATTTGGAAGTGAACAAAGAAAACAAACCACAATTAGATAACGGACAACTATCGTAAGTATATAGGTACTATATTTATTGGATGTTTACACAATATGATGTGAACACATTAATGTTAATAGTAATGCTTTTAGCTATCTAGTACTATTTCCGTGTTAATTAATTAAGGTTATGAAGCGCTCGTAGCTCTGCGGTGCTCGGTGGTCGGAAACGATCATCGAAGTACAGCAGAGTTTACAGAGGTCAGTCCTTGGATGGGTGACCGTTTGTGTGGCGTTTGATATCGAGCGCTTCCGTGCTTCGGAAGGCACGTTAAGTCGTTGGTCCCGTCTATCACTATATGTGATAGTCGTTAGCCATGTTAGAGGCCTAATGGGCAGCTTGAAATATTCTAACAGCAGGACGCCATACACCTGCCTCCGCCAATCCGCACTGGGTCAGCGTGGTGGAGTACCCAATACCCTCACACCTTGGTATGCGAGAGGAGGCTCGTGCTCAGTAGTGGGACGTTAATGGGCTAACATGGTAACATGGTGGTAATTATGGTTGGTAGACGGTGTATCTACTAAATTTATGCAATAATGTTATTCTTATCATAATAATATCATCATATCAGCCATAGCAAATCCAATGCCGACCATACCAATTTTTTACGTACATCTATTATTAAAATAGACCCACGACAACCCCTAGATTTATTTAAAAAATGTAGTAAAAAACATTTTTGTATAACAATTATATGTCTCACTGTTTTATGTAAAACTTGATAAATAAGCTTAGACATTACAAAATTTTTAATCATTTAAGTATATAGTAAAATAATGTATGGGCTTTGAAATATACTACACCAGTAATATTGGAAATGTAATATCATTTTTAATCGTAGATACCGAGCGGTAAATTAAATACAGTAATGCACACGTAAAGGTCAACTAGACATTCTACATAACGCAACATTTATTGGTAATATACAATTTACCCAACTGTTAGACGTTCATTGTTTATTCAGCAGTGCTCAGGAAAGCCGCCAGCGCCGCGCCACCCGGACGATCATCGCGCTGATGTCGCTGTTCCTGCTGTGCTGGACTCCGTTTTTTGTGATGTTGCCCATTGGTTAGTTTCCTGTCTCGGAGGTAACTGGCTAGCTATAAAGATTGAATTTCGTACTTTATGCAAACATGAGTGTTATTAGCATATGTGTCTGTCAGAGGAATTGTAAGTGTATCTTAAGCAGCTAAGTTGCTTTTGACTAAAATGTTTTTGTTTGAAAATAAACTTGATTGAATCTAGTCTTAATTATTACCATCGTCAATTTTAGCCACAGAAAGTTTACTTCAAACATAGGCTTTGAACAGATCATTGTTTTTGTTGCTTTTCCCAGTTGCTTTTAACAGTTACCTCTGAAAAATAAGTATAATTTAAGAAAATCAGCTTATTGTTGTTACAATACAATAAGTGTACTTGAATTTGAAATAGCAAATTTTGGTAAGGCGTAATACGAACTTTAAACTTATATATGTGGTAGATTTAAAATATCCATTGCTTCGTAGACTCTATCTGCGGCTGCGTGCGCGACGCTGGCTGGCTGTGGTGCACTTGGCTGGGGTATGGCAACTCTGCCATAAACCCCATCGTGTACGCAGCCCGTTCGCCCAGTGTGCGCCGCGCTTTACACGCAACTTTTACGAGTAGTTCCACACGCAACACAGAAGTGCCTCCATCGCCTCATGTGAGCAGGGCTTAATCTGTGAGTCATTCCTATTTTTGTAAAGATAAATCATGATAGCATAAATAATTTCTTGCCTAGTGTGTGTCACTTCTGTCATGCAATCCAAATTCCGACTAAATGTTGAAGCAGACTATAGATACGTGTCTTCATCCCTGGTTAGGGCTTCTATGTGCAACGATCTGTAATTTGTATCGGTTATAAAGTAACCTAACCTAGTTATAACAGACCTACCTTTGTAGTGATCAACTTCCTTACTCTTTGTAGTGACCATTAGGGTGAGTAATCACTAGGGTAGGCAAGAAATAAAGTCAGAGCTATTTGCTTTCAAATTATCCTATAATCTGTTTTAAATCAAACAGCTGGGTAATTTGGAAAATCAAAATAAAAAAATGAGAAATTAATACTTTTTATTTACATAATATTTCATCAATTTGTGTACAACTCTTTGGCATAAAATACTACCTATTCACTTAAGGCTCCAGTCCTTAACAAAATACATAAAAATTGCACTTGAAAAATACTGTTTACTGCGATGCGGAAGAAACACTGTTTTATTTTAAGTATAATAGTTTATTCCTAACACCTAAATAAAATTTACAATAATATAACAACGATAACATTATTTACAAATTAGCAATAGACTTTGAAAGCTATTTACGACGCAACATCTTACAGCTAATGTTATTAAATTATTTTAAATAGATGCTTTTATAGCAGCTCAAATATTCTTGCTTATCAATTTACATAAAATATATTTAGAAAACAAAACAAGTAAACGTCGAACAGAATCAACTAAACAATATAAATTAATAATAAAATAATTAAGTTGTATAATTATGCCGTAAAAAGATTACATGCCTCATGATTTTCTTCATCTTATTTCTAGATCTATTTATATCTACTTATTAATCCTTCCAGGTAGTTTCAGTTTTGTTGCATTTTTATTATATTCGTTCGTTGTGATTTTGTTTCGTAATGAATTCAGTTTAACTTAATCTCCTTACTAACAACAGCAGTGAAGGAGTAAACTAATTATTCTTTCATCAAATAAAAACGTCCTATTATCGATAAAACTACCAAATAATCTCCTTTTTCAAAATGACAGCTCACGTCAATGCCTCAAGATGGCGGCAGCTAATGACAAAATGGCGGCAGCGAGTAATGGCGGACGTGGCAATGTGGTCGCGCCGCCGAAGTCTCTCGCGTCTGGTGAACACGTTTTGCAAGTGCATCTTCCTGATAAGCAGTAGCCAGGTTCGTCCTCTTCTGAAACACATTCCTGCAAAAGAAAACGTAAACGGTGAATTAAGTATGTAGGCGAGAAAAATGAGGGCTTTCAGTGGTAATTAATGTGATTCTAGATAAGAGTTAGTATTATTTTCTAGAATACTTACATAATAATAATAAGTATTGTGACGATTTGTTATTTAGAAGTAAGTTTGAAAAAAAACTACAAATAAAAGAAAATTAAAAAATATTAACTATTCTGAAGATGCCTTTTTTTAACTCTATTTCGACACTAAGTCAGTTTTACTTTTGTTGGGCGTTTGTCGCCAGATAGTTTGTCATAATTTTTTTGTACATGGTTTTATTTATTATTAACCCCTTTATCTTCTCATGTTAAGCTGAATGCGATTGCGTTAAGAGGTCGCTTATGTATATAGAATATCTTGCTTTAGTTTAAACCGATTGCTTAACCAATAGGTTACTATTGGGCATACGCTGTAATCGTTTTCCTCAACTTATCTTATTTGTTAAGATTCACTACCACACAGGTTTTACATTTGTTTATGATTTTGGCATCACATGTACGACTTTGTTATTACTAAAATGTGATTAAGCGGATTGAAACCATCCCGATCAGCCAGGTCAGTCAGCTCATGTGGTGACAATGTCATGGCAATTGAGTCTAAACACAATTACGACCCTTGAACAACTTAATAAATTGACGATATTCTTATCAAAGGAAGGAGTTACATGAATAGTGAAGAAAAAAATATATAAAAAGTGGTTTATTTCAGTCTTATAAATAAACATTTCCAACGTCTCCTCTCCTAACACTCTTAGGAAAAAGAAAGGATAGCCATCGTAAATTTATTGCCAAATTAAAGTACCTACAACATTGATTCACTAGTAGTCCCCAAACTAAATAGATAATCCTGTCTTTCAGGGACTAGAATTCGAAGTATGCATTATTTATCAGCGTTGTAAATATTGAAAAATGTAGTAATGTATTTATAGTATCAATTAATAAACTTTAAAGATATTCAATACACTCGTGGTTGCTCCCGGCATTATATATTTGGAAGTCAGTGCCTTCGTGTGTCCTGACAGCTGGTTAACCATAGAATGATGTGTTCTATTGGGTTGCGAAGGTCAAACGGCAGTCGCTCTAAGTAATTTAGCCTAAACCGGTTAGACCAGTGAGCAGAACCTGGGTCCTAAGCTTAAGTCTTAGTAAGTCTAGGGCAACCGGGCTAGGATTATGATGATGATTTTAAATATTATTTGTTATATCGTCAGTATAATTTTCAAACTAGGTAACTCCAAAAAATACAAAATTTTACTTTAATGCCACTAGTGAAAAAATTTCGAGATCTTTTGATTAGAATTGATCAAGTCCCAGAAATGAACGAATTGGTGCCTTAACAATGAAAAAAGTTACAATTAAGTAAACAATTTTAGTTCCTTCTATAAAGTTTTGCTCAGAGGAACATACGCAGTTTCAAAATGAGGATGACGATATATAAAACAGTGCCCTTGCCTCATCCCTGCGACACTCCTGTCCGGGGCGGCGGCGGTGCCAGCAGCGCGGCGGGGCGCCGACCGCGCGCGCGCTGTACGCACACGCGCACGCGCCGCCCAGGCACAGCGCCGCGCCCGGCGACCGCGCCTCGGGCAGGCCGGCCAGCGCGTCGCACTGCACGTCGTACTCGCACGGCTCGCTCAGGGCTTTCACTGCTGTTCAATATATTCAACATTCATTTATTTAAATCAGGAAACCTTTGTGCACCGCACTACTAGAGCGGAAGCTTGCTACGTGATGAAGATATTTATGTCACCAGCCTAATGTTAAGCTAGTCTATAAACAAGAAAGAAAGGGTAGCGCTTGTAGCTTCACGATTAAAAGGAAAAATCGATGACTTCAAGCTGAGTTTACATAAGTGGCCGTTTGTGTGAATTCAAGCGCATTCGTGGCTAATGCGTACGCTAATGTTCCCGGTTACCACAGCATTTAGTAGTTGGAAGCCAAGTAAGAGGCCATATTAGGAGGTTTGAATTTTTAAATTCTGTTTTTATATAAGTATACGAGATAAATTTCACATTTCTTAAATAATCAAGGGTAAAAACGGAAAAGATCAGATTTTACCATAAGTTTCACAGTAGCACTGTCTACCTATAGAAGACTCGCTAAGAGCTAATTAACCACACCACAATTTGCCAATTATATAGTTGGTCCCACGTAATAGGTGGCGAACCTATTGCCGCTCGGCAGGATCGCTTGATCGGCAGGTGCACCACTTGCAGGTGAGGTTGGCTTAGGCTCCTTAGGTCTTTTTCCTATATACTATAATTAATCTTATAATGCGTTAATTATTATAACAGTATTGAATGCTCACATTCGACACAGGAGTTGGTGTCATTGTGCGTAACCCAGTTGGTCCTGCAGCGACACGTGCCTCGACACTCAAGGCCTGCGCCCGCGCACTGCAGCTGGTCTTCGCACTCCTCGCCGAGTGTCGCATCTCTCACGCACCTGGAACGTAGCAATCAAAAAATTAGTGCCAGTTTATAATATCTAGATAATTTAAATATACATTTATTAATAAGATTTTATTGAAGCTCCTTTCTTCAGATTTCAACAGCATACGCAAATATAAAATTTATTAAATATTTTCGTTCGTGTTATTAGAACACAGGCGTCTATTATATGTCCGTAGTTACTGATGCAAGTCTATCAAAACTTATTAAAAAGCGAAATAATCAGTTTGAAACTATACGGGTAGGTGATCGTTTCAAAGAGCCTCAAGCTTCTCAAACATCAGGAAAGGCATCACAGATAAAGCGGCTGTAGCCTACATGGTACGGGATGGTTTACAAGTAACACTCGGGGCGGGACCTAACAGTATTAGTACCGGTAACCCAGATTGTTAATAATCTATAATAGAAAAAGCGGCCGCATCAAAGTCGAACAAATTTGCCAGATCTGTAAGCTGGGGTTTCTAACTGTTGGGCGGCTTAAGGTCACGCGGGACATCGACGCACGCCGCCGCCACTTTGTTGATCCATAATTAATACAGCTTATACCAGATTAAAGAAACCACGTATATTTATACCTTCCACTCGCAGTCAAACCTATCTATAGGTTTTGCGAGACTAGATGTCTATGTAATTTTAATCCAATCCAATGCTAACATACGAAAAAATATTATAAACAGCTAAGTATATAATCAAAAGTCTAGGCACTGACCTAGTTCCATTGTCTCTGGGACTGAACTGCAGCTGACAAGTGCAGTACCCTCTAACGCAGAATGCCTGCCTCTCCAACCCTTGCTCGCCGAGGTAGCAGTTCTGGTCAACCACGCAGCGCTCACCAATTACTGAAAAGGAAATCCATATTATTATTTTAAATGCGAAGGTAACTTAGCTTGTCTTTTCAATCGTACCACTGCTTACGCGTCAATTGAGGTACCATTTAGCATAGATTTCACAGTATGAATCCATATGAATCCAGAAAGGGGATATTACCCCGAAAATTAAATAAATTCCTCCCGGGCGGGGACGTTAAAATGTAAAAGAAAAAGGCACCGATAACTAGGTTTGCTTTATAATTAAGTTGAGTCTGAAGATGTTAAGCTAAATGCCAGATAGAGCTTAATAATGTAAGGTTTAAATCAGAACCGGAATATTTAAATGACATCGCAACTTTAAAATAGTCGTAAGATTTGGAAGCAATTTTCACTTTAGGTGATTTAGCTCGACTTAGTTTTCATACTACATTAAACAACCTAATATATCCCCATTAATACGAAAGGGAATAAAATAAACCGTAATATAGGTAAATCCGTGAAACTATCTCTCAGAAAACTCACCAGCTGTCTCGTAACAGCGGAAGTCATCTAAATGCGCAGTGGCGACACACGCGCATGCACCATTTGCGCACTCCGAGTGCACGCCCATGGTGGAGTGGCATTGGATGTGCTGAACGCATTCCTCTCCTATGCGGGCCTCTGAAATTTGAAAATAAATGCTATTAATAATATTTCAACTTCGAAACTCAAAGCATGAACAGCTGATTTACGTGCTTGAGGTGCTTTAGGTTTCCTGGAATTTTACTTATTATGGCTGTTGAAGTAATGAAATATAACAAACGGATTACTACGATACTACTTTTCAAGTGCTATGTAATAGTTTATGAAATAAAGAACTTTTTTCTTTACTTTACTTTACTTTACTATGCAGTACAGTTGACTGTTGCAACTATGTAAAAAACTGTTTTATTTAGTGAAATCAAGCTCTTGGTTTATAAAGAGACCAGAGGTAAAAGAATTGCGGGTCGTACACAGATTTATTGCGGGTTGATAAATATTGCCTTTGTTATTTAACTTGGCGTATCGAATAACCAAATGGCACACACATACGAAGTAGTAATATGCCCTAATACGGAATTGCTCTATAAATACTGCAAACTGGTCACGCAACTAAGGTGAGATTTTAGTCAACACTGCTTTACTGCAGTGATCATTTCCCACTAGAAGTAGTTCGAGTAATCTTTCTTTTTTTTTATGTGACACTTTATAATGACTACATCCTGCCTGACGGTAAGCAGTCGATGCAGTCCAATAAAAAATGAAAGCGCTTCATAACGTAAAATAAGAACGGTATAAAGCGCATCCACTCATGACGGCCTGCTAATATGCCGTTTCACACCCCGCTTAAAAGACCCGGGATCATAGGAAATAGGAAACACATGAGCCGGCAGCGAATTCCAGAGCTTAGTGGTCTTAACGACATTTTCTGTCTAATAATATCCTTCTCTATGTGGATTTATACCTAAACAGACGAAAGGTTACATTCCAATTTACCAGATACAACTTTATCAATGTTTTTTATTCAAAAATAATTCTTGCTATGTACAAATACAAAAATACAAATACAAAATACAAAAAGTTTATTTCCTCAACAAGTACATATTTTTTTTTAAAATCGTGATTGGAGCCTCCATTTAGACTAGAGAAAGTCTGTGTTAGGAGACTCCGCACTTCCATAACTTCAATACAATAATTGTTAAAATACTTAATAATCTAGTTAATATGAATCTAACTTTTATTTAGTTGTGTTTAATCGTGTATGCCTTTGTGAGGGTGGTGTGTATGTGAGTGTGGTGTGTATGTGGGTGTGGTTTTGTATGTGGGTGTGGTGTGTGTGTCGATGTGGTGTGTGTGTGTGCATGTAAGTGTGTGTTTCTATGTCATATTTTTAATAACAGTTCAGTATCGTCATAAGTTACAGGTTTAATCCAACTTATTAGTGTTTTTTTGCATTCATGTATATGTTTGTCATGCATATGTAATTTTATTTTATGTGATTACATAAAATTCAATAAGTCGTGTCATATCTATGTGAGGCCGAGTTCTGCGTGTGTTTCTCACGTACCCGGCAAATGTAGTACCTGAGTGTGATCACTATCGTCACGACAGAATCTTGAGATAGCTAATAAATCAAGTATATTACCAACATTAACGACCAGTATTCAAACTGTAAAGTTAGGTTAGCTTAGTAAAGACCGCAGTGAAAAAAATAAATTTCTCTAATTACCAGTCATGAAATTATACAGTTGTTCATAACAGAGTGATAAAATCATACCCCTTAAAGGTTTTAAAAGAAGTTTCTCAGAATGGATACTTTATATATTATTTTATTAGTGGGCCAAATGATAATGAAAAATAGTAGATCTAAAAATATTCAGGAAATTAAACTTTTCTATGAAGAACTTCCTGATGATGAGCACAATCTAATGTAATTTTTTATAATGCAGAAAGCATTCAGCCATTTACCACCCCACGACATTGTTATTTTTCAAATAAGTACCTTACATGACCTACATTTCAAAAAGTTTTAAAGCTTAGATTTCACCGAGTGACTGACCGCAAGATATTCATAAGTCACAAAAGATCGTATTATTCTCGACGATTTTATGACTAGATTAAAGATAAAAATAGACTTCGTGTGAAAGTTTAATAAAAGAACATAGCATTATAAATGATTTCGCTTCTATTGAAGTGTTGCTTCTGGTTGACCCACAGATTATATCTATCTGCGTGTTGTTATAAAATTGCACAAAAATAAAACATATAAATTTTGGATAATTTTTTGCTTGGTAACGAGCTAACGGGAAGCTATGCAAAGCGATTATTTTGGGGGTTTCATGTATGCAGAAAATATTAGTAAAAAAATCTTGATGCAGATTTTTCTCTTGTTTTGGTTTGCGGTAGGATATTAAGAATCTAATCATTATATCCTAGCATTATCCCGGTTGCCCTAGACTTAAGCTTAGGGCCCAGGGTCTGCTCACTGCTTCAATCAGATTTGACAGTTCTTACGTGAAGCGACTACCGTCTGATCTCTGCAACCCAGAGGGAAACATTATTCTTTGGTTAAACCAGCTGTCAGTCTGTTAGAAGGCATTGACTTCCGAATAACGACTGCCAAAGATGTTCATGACAGCCGGGACCAACGGCTGAACGTGCTTTCCGAGGCACGGAGCAAGCGATAATTACGTACATAACTTCGAAAAGTAATAGGCGCACCAGGGTTTGTACCCGAGACCCTCAGAATTTAAAGGCAAGGGGTCTCGCCACTGGGCTATCGCCGCTCAATTAAGAATCTAATACAGATCAATAATTCAAAGGCTGTTGTAATGAGTAAACTTTTTAAAAGGTTTAATATCAGTTTGTTTCTTTTACAACAAAAATCAGACAAATAAATAGGATATATTGGCGTAAAATTATTTATATGTTAACAAGTTGTTGCTACAAGACTGAATATGAAATATAATTGGTGCTACCTTTGAGACATCCCTTGTGTGTGCTGTTGACGGCGGCATACACGAAGCCGTCCTTGCACACGCAGTAGCTGTTCTGGCGACAGAACGCGTTGTCTGGGCAGTCCATGTCCACGCCGCACACATTGCCAGTTCGACCTGGAAACAAAAAAAATCAACGTTTATTAACATGAAACACGGTAAAATTAAGGGATTCAAAAATAAATGCGTATGGAGTATTTTATGATACTGATGATTTTATGATGATATATTTTCCTTCCATAACTTTTTTTACAACTGTGTCTGAATGTCATGTGTAAAATGCGGATACTGAAAAAAAGGGAATTCTATTTACGGCATTTATTGTTTTATTAAGCCTTTTTTTATTCTACGATTTTGCAATGAAAAAAGGACTGCAGCCGTGAGGAAGACTTGATTTTAAAAAGTGCTAAAAATCAGGTACACACTCAATTTATTTAGACTTTATTTCGAAGCACTTATACGTGGCAGTTAAATCTACAAGCGTCACTTCATTACGACAGTAAAGGGGCTTGCTACGAGAAGTAGAAGTTCCCTTAGAAACATAAATATACAAAAAAAAATGTATTGCTTCTGTAATCTTTCTTCTGCACTTGCAGGGTATAAATTGTATCCTCCCCGACTGGTCTCCACCTGGTCGTGGTGGAGGGGCTGAGTACCTCCCGGTAGGGCGCAGGAGGCGCCAGGGAAAAGGTAACACCCAGAGACCGACGACTCTGGGTGCCCTTAGTACTGACTACCGGGGGAGAAACTAAGAGGGACCTGTGGAGGCCGCAGCGGGCGGGCCAGGAGGGCCTGTCAAGCAGTGCCAGGAGGGTCTTAGGCAGTGGGGGCAGGGGGCCCTTGCTGTCTAACGACAGACCCTCCGAGAAGTCGGCCACACACGCTATGGTCGCACAAGGAGGTAGGAGGGGCGCATCCACTGCGCCTCTCTGAGGAGGTCCTCCCGGTTTTAATCCGGGGGACGTTGGCCGCAGGCGGGGTGTCAGAAGCTGCAACCCAGGTACTGGCCCCCGCCTCTTTCTCAACAAGCGGCGGGCGTCGTCGGAAGTTTTTTAGTGGGTATTACTGCTGGCAGTCGCGTCTGCCGGTGGTGAGTCCCACACCCCCTTTGGCCGGAAGGTAGTGCGTAAACGCATTTTGTTACCGACGTAAAACAAAAAAAAAAAAAGGGTATAAATTGTATGTCTTCTAAAGACAATTTTAAAAGAAACGTGTTTTGTTAATTATCCCATACTTCTCTCTCAGCTTGTGATTATTATCTTTTAGGACAAACATAGATAATTAATAATGGCCCTTAGATAACATATATTGCTGTCCTTGACTATGATAAAAAATAATTATGATTTATAATATGAGATTAGAAGATGATATTTAAGATGGGTTGCGTGGAAAATTGGTAATTATAGGAATATGATAAACTAACAAACAAATTTACATGCAAGTTTTTAAGTTATAAATTCTAATTCCATAGTGTTATGAATGAAAATTCTTTATAGATACACCACATGATCTGTTTAACAGCATAAAATGTCAGATAAGTATGTTTGCCCGTAAATGTTTGCATTCAGTCGCTCAGCAAACTTTACTTTTATGTTTGGTGCTTCTAATGTGATGGATATTTGGCTACAGCCTGTTTTTATAGGGTACAAGGTCAAACGTAAATGATCCGAGTATTACACATAATGGAACATTTTTTTGTACATAGTTAGTTCTTTTTTAAGTTGGAATTAAGCAAAAGTTAAAACAAAATTAATATTATGTAACTTTTAAGTATAAGTCTTAAGCAAAATTTTAAGTATAAGCAAAAAAGCAAAAAAAAATTTATTTTGAATTAAGTTAGAACGAATCTTAGTTACAAGTTTCTTGTCTAGTTCTTCTCTGCTCAAGCTTCTACCAGAAATTGAATGGAGCAAAACTTGGATAAACCATTTTGACTAATAAATTATAGGTAGCTACCAAATATTAGGTTAAATTTAATGAAAATTTGTTATAAAGGTTTATAGTTCTATCTATACATTTTTTTACAACTATTATTTACTCTTCATAACAAATGAAAGTCCACATATATTTTATTCAATAATTGGCTTTGTCGTGAAAACTTACGAATGAAAGTATTAACTACACTTTTTACCATGATAGTATCAACTCAAGTATAACCACACCGGATCACTCAAGCAGTGTCTTGGTTCGAAAGAATCCGGAAAGAATCTCGTCATGTTTCATTTCCCGCTATTAAATTTGTAAAGTAATATAAGTATGGGAAGGAGCTTTTACTGATTCAAGATAAAGTGGTTATCACAGGAACCTACTGCCACATTCATGATATCTTAATTTTTATTACCAGAAATAAGTAATAAATAGCTTAATGTGAAATATTTTAATGACTATTCTATTTGTAGTGTAATGTTTGTGACCAGTTGAGCTTGATCTTCAAATCTATATGTTTTTGGTTAAAGTTGAATATACTTTTTGAGATGCAAAATATTGTAAGTATTTCTTATGTACATATAGTTCATTCTTTTTTACACTTGAACCTGAGCAAAGGAAAAATTTTAGTGGCATTTTTATTTTAGTGGCATATTTGACCAAATAATGTTTATTTGCAAACTATCTAGGAAGCTAGAAAAACAAAGAGATAGCATAACAAAGTATACATAATAATCTGATTAACCAGTAAGAAAACAGTTAGGTATCGAACATTGGCAGGTTTGTTCGAACTATTCCGATCTAGTTCATAATAAACACAGCGCGTATTGTGTTGTGAAATCGTATAGAGAATCTACGTTTAATCATACTTGGTCACGTTAACAGGTCGTTAGAAGCGTTTTATTAGGACATTTATTTAAAAGGCTTTTTTAGGTCTCATGTGTATAATGTCAATAATGTACAGAAAAAGGTTTATTATGTTTTCTAAGTCGTTGGTTACGGTTATTTCTGTATCTTAATATGTGCCTTACAGAAATTTGGAGTCATATGATCTAAACGTTTAAAGTTTTGAGTAACATGAATTTTACAAGACACATAGGATAGGACTATCGTTATTATTAATTTTATGAGAAAATGTAAGTCTTGGTCCGTAAGTCAAAATCTAAGAGACCTATTACTAAAATATAACAATTTTTTTCAAACACACCAAAGCTTTATGATATGATATGTTAGACTGTACTTGATATGTACCTAACTTAAAAGTTCGTATTCATCACCGATAGAACTAACAGATTTTACTCGACTCATTAGTCGCAACATTTCTGAACAACTTCTTTAAAAGCAGCTGTGCGGAAGGTCTAAAGCTATTCATAATCGATTAGAGCGCAACAAATCGACGGCTGTGGACGAGTCGATCCGTTTCGAGTCGTTTGTTAATCGATTGTGGTTCCATAACGGGGGCATGCTCGGTTGACGGTAAGTCGCGAGATTATCCACTAGTTTCCGGCAAATAATGATATGGTGATGTATTTTGCAGTAAATATAAATTACGACTTTCACTCAGGTACTTATTTTTATGTCCAAAGTTAATCTTCTTATGTAGAAACTGCCTACTAATCGTGTTTTATTTTTCTAGATGTTCGGCTTTGTAGCAAAACATATGCTCATTGTACTATTTATTCAGTTTCAGTCTATCCTACCTAAATAAAAGTTGCCTAGTGATCTTTTTTATATTGGCTTCATATGTGAAATATAACAATGTGTTCTTATATTGAACTAGTTTATTTTCATTGTGTGAAGTAGCTGGTTTCTTGAGTTAAAATTGATATTAAAAAAACTAGCTAACCTGTCTTACCTTGTCCTTTTAACAACACAAGAAAACGTTCAACTTTGTTAAAGAATAATTCAAACTACTATATAGTAATATTTTTAAATTGTAAATAGATAAAGACATACATTCTTAACTTTTAACAATATAATCGATTATATTGTTCTAATCAGTAAAATCGACAATATAAATCAATTAATTAGTTTGGGCTCCGTTTACTCAATAAATGTTTAATCGTTGCGGCTTTTGATTGTACAGCAACACTACTTGGCATTACTGCAATGAAAACAAACAACTGAAACGTGTGAGCCAAAAATGTACTAAAAGTATTTTATTTAGACTCGAGCACTATCGTAACGCTATTCGTTTTCATAAATAAACAAGACTAAAGGTATGTGGAGAGTGTTTTCGGCAAGTCATTTGGCTCTGTTAAAACATTTTTTAGCATTAAAACATGTTTAGCAGATTACATTCCTAAATAGATAATTCCATATATACTATTTTTTTTTATGAGTAAAACCAATAGCTGTAAAACTATTACGAGAAGTTTGAACTATATGTACAGACGGGAATCACTAACAGCGCTTTAATCTTACCACAATTGGTTTACGGGTTCATGAACAATGTGACTATTGTTAAAAAAAACTTGAAAAATAAAGATTAACTACTTGGATAGACCACATTTGTGTGGCCTCTGATATTCAACGGTTTCTGCTTCGGGGGGCAATCTTATCTGTTAGTTCTGCTTCATTTAAGAGTATTTGGTAATCGATGGGCGAAATGAAGACCATTTTGGGCGGCTCGAAAAAAGTGATTAGCAGGGTGCCAGTGACCAGTCTCTGCCAATTCCTAGTGTAGGATGTATTTAATAATGTGACCAACACTTTGAGAATTAAACAAAACCATAATAATACACATAAGCTAGTAAGATATACTGTTCTGTACTCTTTTACACGGTTTTGATGAATTATAGAAATTATCCGCTAGCCGAATCTAGACTCATCCATAAAATCGAGATTATGAAATGGAGTACCAAAGTAGTTATTATTACGAATCTATATTTTATATACCATACCAAAGTTATTGTAAATTTCAATACTCGAATGAACCGCTATAGACTGAGAGCTAATCAAAGTATTCCATCAAAAAGAATTGATCAATTTCTAAAGACAAATTGGATCTTTACCGACACAAGACTGGTGGATATAATAATAATCAAATAACTTCTATCCCTTTCAGATTAAGGTTCAAATTGTTTCAGTAATGAACAATGAGTTAGCGATTTTTTGGACAATGGGCCTCAATTGGACTATGTAATCTACGTTCCAGTACTATTCGATGGGAAAATTTTGGTAGTTTCAAATTAAAATTATATCGAAGGAGGTTAATTGAGGTATACGTTGAGTTCGGAACGGCAAACGTTTCATAACTACGGCTAAAGCAATCAAAATTGTTGTGTTTTTTGGAACATTTAAAAAATAAACAGTTATTTTAAAGAATATATAGTCCGAAATTTTCATCGAGCCGAAGGAAATAAAGAGCTTTTTCATAGTCCTAAATGAAAGTAGAGAACTTGATTGGTAACTAAATTGGGTTTAATTAAAGCTTTTTTTGCCATTTTTCAGTTAAGAAATTATGTAGTTTTTACGAAAACTATAAAACTATTCCATTTAACATGCCCTGCTATTTTAAATACCGAACGTAAAAAAGGGTTTTTAAACTGGTAGATACATCATATACATTGCTGTAAACTTTCTGCGTGAGATTCCTATTCTAAAATACTTTAAAAGAAAAGTAATATAAATAAATAAGTGTATTATTTATGTAATAAAACAAATAAACAACTGTGTGGGTATTATTTCTTGAACAATAAATTTTTAACTATGTTTGCAAAACATTCATCCATACAATATTATAGTTGGGAATCGAAGTTACGTAGCCTGTAGCGTAGACTACTTAATCAGGCATCAAAACTTCAAGACCTTCTAAATATAACTTTACTGCTATGATTACTGGTCAAGCAGTAACGTATTAAAAATAATCTCTCACTGTTTTCTCTTCATAGCGGTAACTGTTTGTGGTTTAAACCATTTCATAATGCGGTTTCGTTGCAAATCGGTCGATTAGAGTCGGCTGCGGAACTGACCGATCTAAAAACGTAAATATTTTCTTTTTCAACTTTTCTTTTTCCTTGTCCCTATGATAAATTATGACATTGATGCCCTTTGTAAAATATCTACCACATATAAGAAGCTTTCGTCGGTCTTATCAAATATTGTCCTCTATAAACATCTATAAAATTCTGAAACGCACTCTCATTACTGTTATGTGAGCTTTCATCGAATTGTAGTTAGTATATTACAGTCAAAGCAGTATAATTATACGTTAGTTAGTAATACACCGCATCTTTAGTCGACTGGAATGCTCTTTCAATACTCAACTGACTAAAAATTCAAATTCAATATTCATAAAACTGTTATTACATAGAACTTGGAAACGTTAAAATAATAACAATTTAATAAAAATATAAAATCAATCAAAATAGAATTACACTGAAATCATGAAGCTTTGATTCACTGTCATGCAACAAAACAATTAAAAAACATAAAATATTTAAGTGTAAGTGAATCTAAGTGCCAGTTCCGATCCACTGGTCTGTGATAAGAACTGGCAAGAAACTCACAGGCTATGCTCTTTTATTAAAGTATTTGTTATGTATAAGATGAATTTGTACTAGAAAAAAGATATTTAAAAATTATACAGCATTGTGAAAAAAAAGTAGTTGTGTAAAGTACTACTGAAACTAATCAATTGAAATTATATATGTAAAATTTATGAAACATCCATGTTTTTTTTATAGTAAAAAGAAACTCATACCTTAAAATATCTGAACCGGTTGAAAAGTAACTTATTGATTGAAGATTTCTAAAAAAATGCGATAGTTTATATAACGACATTAGAAGCAAAACTCGAACTTTAATTGATTACAAGATTTATCTAATCGATAAACATGCTCTAAGTAATAGTTTCAACTCAAAAAATTGCATTTTTCAAAACACCAAGAACCCTATTAAAATTTTTATCAACCTATTCCATATTAACAATTTAACTAAAGCACAAGAATTTGTTATTAATAACAATAATTTGTTGCTCAATCATAGTTGCGTACATAAGTTTAATGAATTATTGTTTTGCGCAATGCCCTCTGAGATTTGAAATGTGTTTTGTCACAATACCCTTGTCAGTCAGTCGGACTAGAAACAAAGAGTGGAATTTTAATTGTCTGTGAATCATTATTTAACTGGAGAATCTATTTTGCATGCTAATTTAACCATATACCTCATTATTATCTTCTGTTCAACATAAGACAGGCTGGCAGACAGATAACTTGGCTATTAAAGATAAGACATCGTATCAAGATAAAATTAAATAATAAATTGCAAAATAAAAACTACGTTAAGTGCCATAGTCCACATAGAGAAGTATATTTACAAACTTTCACATCGAATGCGATTCACTCGACGAAAATGCGAAATGATCTTAAAGTAGATAAAAAGTATAAATATAAAAAGAAGAATCGTTTCTAAAATATCATCATCATCATCACAGCACATTAACGTCCCACTACTGAGCACGAGCCTCCTCTCACATATCAAAGTGAGAGGGTATTGGGTCATACTCCACCACGCTGACCCAGTGCGGATTGGCGGAGGCAGGTGTGTGGCGTCCTGCTGTTAGAATTTTTCAAGCCGCCCATTAGGCCTCTAACATGGCTTAACGACTACCACATTTAGTGATAACCGGGACCAACAGCTTAACGTGCCTTCCGAAGCACGGAAGCGCTCGATATCAAATGCCACACAAACGGTCACCCATCCAAGGACTGACCTTTGTAAACTCTGCTGTACTTCGGCGATCGTTTCCGACCACCGAGCACCGCAGAGCTACGAGCGCTTCAAAAATAATCGCTTCAAATCTAAAATATATCTACATATTTATTCAATTGGCTTGTTAAAATGAGGTCAAAAAATTGTTTACTCTATTGGCTACAGCCTTCTTGGTATGAGGTAAACACAGAGGTAGGACATGCCCTCAATACGTGCGTTTACGACGCGTCATGATAAGGCGAGACTTGGCACACAGTACACCCATACGTCCTTTAAGGTTCAGCGTTATAACTATCTCATGGTAGGATTAGATAAAAAGCAAAACAGCTCACATTAAATACATATGGCATTAAGTATTTAGGTTAATATATACCTACTCATTTATTTGAATACAAATTAAATAATACTAGAAAAAGTAAAAATAAACTATAAACATATTTCAAAATCAGCGTTTAATTACAAAACCGAAATTGTGCAACGCGTTACGTTTGATGACAAAATAAAGAGTTATATTACATGATTTCCTGATTCCCCGATAGGCCTCGCGTGCAGTTAACAATGATAACTTTACGTGTCAATTCTCACAGAGCGCAGTTAAGTCGGTGCATCAAACTAGGTAACGGAAATAAATATTTTCGGCCTCGTAACACGTGAGAAATTTTACATAATACAGTGACAAGAGTCGGTATCGTAACTTCATTCCACATGAAGTACTTAAACAGTGGTGGCAAGTTAATAAATATTGATTACGGGCAGACAAGACGAGTATGAATTAGTCAACGTCCGAATATCGGGCGACTACTTCCAAATCTATCGTCAATAGCTAAACAAACCTTATCATATCTTAGGGGTTGCAGTTAACCTGCAACTCACTATGACCCCTTAGTCAGATCTTTTGTGCAACCCCTTGCTTTTCACTCCATAAAATCGCCGATGGCTTCCTATATGTACACTATAATATAACGTTTAAGAGCAAGCTAGTATGTTGGGTATGTAATAGTATCTAAACGTGGTTATAATTTACCATCAGGTGGTATACATGTTATATCTGCCAACACTAAAGAGGATATCCTGACTGTGTTGAGTGAAATAATTGCAAACTCAAGGTAGCAACGGTTTCGATCTAGTTGTTGCGCATTCGACGACATGTTCGTCAATTAAGTAGTTTTACTGCAGTCATTATATCCTAATTGAAATCTAAACTATGCCCATAACTGACATGATATTCCTCCTACTGTGCAGTCACAATGATTGATGATGATGAATGATTTCGATCTATCATAAATCAAGGTATAGGAGTTTGAAGTAGATAAGTAGTTTAGTACCTTTAAAGTTGGTATAAGAAGATTTATTGTGGACACTCGCTGTAATCTAGGTTGGTATTAAATGTTGAACTTCATTGCAATAAACTTATTGCTAGATTTGACCTTTAATTTGAAGTAACAATATTCCAATCATAAAACGAATTTAGTTAAAGTAGAAAAACATTATAAAAGTTAATTTCTCTTTTCTATTAAGGGTTTAGGTAGATCAATCACATTTCAGCTATAACAAATAAATACAGTATTGCTTGTTGGTCAGTTATCAAATTAAAATTTGCTCCTCATATATTCTTTGCTTAGTATATAAATACTTTAAGCAAACACTGATGTGTGACAGGCATACTTTACAAAGACACTGTGACGTACCATGCCTCGCTGTTTATTTTAACTAAACCTTGTAAACCTATTGTTAAGTCTACGAGCTTATTATCAAGACGACATCGAGTAAAACATGATAAAAGGTTGTTTCTAAGCGTTGCTTACATTGAATATATAAAGCAAGTTCTTTGGATCCCGCCTGCTTTCTAACATATTTGTAAAACTATTTTACTCATTAATTTTTAGCCCGCAGTGAATTCCAACACCGAATTGCCTTACGGAGCAACGACTTACCTAATTTCTTGGTTCGAGTGCTGATAGTCTACAGAGTATGAGGGTGACTACCAAGTAAGGTTAGCACGCGTAGTTAGAAAAGGAAAGGAGAAGGCGAGATTAATTCGAAAGTTCTTTAGAATAATACATTTTTTTGTAAAAATAACTCTAAAAATTCTCTAGAGAGGCTGTTTCCCACTCAGAATTTGCAATAACTTATTATAAAGGATGCCGTTCATCTTAGTAGTCAAGCGCGTCTGGAAACAAAAAATATAGTTCTTTTTTACAATAATGAAGCTGCATAAAATTTCATAGATAACAGTATTATTTACGCAATACCGCATAATATTAACTTTTTGATAATAACAAATACACCTAATACTTTTTTTTGTTGCAACAAGTCTACAGTTACTTCTTAAACTTGAGTTCTTTTTTAAAATTTTGTTGCGTAAACAGGAGTTTTCAATAGAAACTACAACAAGTCTTAATGTAAGATTACGAAAATAAACTGAGCATGGCTGAAAAGAATAGTTATTATCATGATATTTACAAATAAATTTTTCAGATATGTTTATATAAAATGCTTTCGCACGGAAAAACTCACTTGGGAACATTTTAGATTGTAAACAAAATGTTTAATTTGAAACAATTCATATAGCAATCATACAGATAAAATTCTCAGTAGTGGCCTTTAAAGAGGACAAATCTTTTAGCTTTCAAGTATATCCTTACTTAATAGTTCATAATTAGTTATCCTACTCAATGGATCTTGTCGCTTCTTGTCATAACTACCATGGATATGACGTAATCAAAAAAAGTTACAAATTGGTTGGTAATTAAAAAAAATCTGCTTAGAAGTTTTCTTTTTTTTTAAATTCACGTAGGACATCTAGTTATATTTTGTTCAAAGTACTTGTTAATATAATTAACGCTTTCAGGCCTATATAGTTTGTCTGTTTTAGCTACAATTTGGTACAAAAAAAACATAGTTTCTTCGGGACGCGTAACTATTATTACTTACGTTTTTCAGCACCTTGACCCAAAATCAAAGCAGGAACCACAAGGAAAGCCACCAGGCCAAGCCACCACTCAAAGCCCCTCATATCTGCTGCTCCTAGCTCCTGGACTTTCAGGTAGCTCCGACGGCCTCACGCTGCCACTCTTCAACGCAGACTCCTCAAGTCTGCAACAAAGGCTCTACGTCAAATAAAATATGTGCCTAATGATAAGATAATTATTTTTATCTCTACAGTGATTAATCAGTAGGGAAAAATACTTGGCAGTCACGAGATGGAGGCGGTAGTTTCGCAATTGTTTCGCGATCGAAAAGTGAACTCTTACAATCATTTTTTGTTACATGTTTATATAATGCTATTAACTTAAAATATGTGTGTCTTATCGAAATATTATTAATTTAACAAAAAATTAGTTTTTACAAAATATTAACCTTGCGTGAAAACGTTATACTCGTATACTACTACTTGGAGTTGGGTCGAAGAGGCTTAAAATATGTCTCTGATTTCTTCATTTTTAATAGTAATAAATAATAAAGGAGCCTACGAAAATATATATGAGTCTACGCACTACACGCCTATTCATAATCACGATTTTGTTGTTGAAACCTGTCATTAAACAATTCAAATTCAAACAGTTTGCAAATAGTTTGTACACAAAACCTAACTTCATGTTTCACTTCACCGAGTTAAGTATTTTGTAGTTAATCCGGGTGGTTTAGTAAAGGAAATATAATTATTGAGTTGTTTGGCACACCAAATTACCATTAATTGCTAACAATGAGAACTTTTTTGTACCATATATTACTGCAAAATAATAACGAAACATTTCGTCCAACCGTTAAGGCGTGATTGAGAAACAAAGATGCAATTTCGGGAGATTTCATTTTTTGTTTTAGTTATATCAGGATAATGGGGAGTAGAAGTAAAGATAAGCTTTTCCGTGTATGTAAAAGTGTCCGCCAAAAGGCGTGAAATTAAGATGGTGCGAACTGCTATAGTAGCAGGGGGTAAATTGAAGGAAAGGGTCAGTTGCCATATTTTTGGTTAGGTACATTTTCTGTTTTTTCTTGCACTGTGTATGCGGAGGTTTTGTATACAATGGTTTCATTAACTACATATCAGCCTTATGAGTCCACTGCTGAACTTAGCCTCCCCAATAGATAACATTATATTGGGGGTATTTGCCCATAATCACCCCGCTGGGCAGGCGGGTTGGTGATCGCAGTTCGATCCAGTACGCTGCTGCCCATCATGCGGTAGGATTCCTTTTCGTCGACTCTTACGAATCCCCGTGAGATGAGAGGGGGTGGCACTATTCTTGGCCAGGACCACACGGCACACTACATCAAAGTTATTCAATGTTTCAACTCAGTGCAGGTACTTCATTTCGTCAATAACTTCTAAATTCATATTATAATAGAACGTATTGTTATTTATAGCTCTTGCAACTGTCTTCAAATAAGTGACAGTAGTGGAATTTGCTTAAAATCAGTCCTCGGTAGTAAGTAGGTACAGTATATAGTAACTAGGGGCATTATCTATATATAACAGAAAGTTAATTAACCTAAGGTCGTTGACATCGTTTTGTGCTAACTAAATGATAAGGAAATCTTTCTTTTATGATCTTAAGAAAATTACTTCTCTCTTGTCTCAAGATTATTGACCGAGTTTATGAGATAAATATTTAAGTACTGTGATTGAACTGACATAGCGTAATCTGGGCTAATAACAATAACTTCATCACCATCTCAGCCACCTGAAGTCCTCAGCTGAACATAGATCTTCATAATTATTTTCCATGTCGATCCAGCTCGGTCCGCTTGATTGATTGATGTCCGCCACCGTATTTTTCCGTATCTTTGGTACCATGTCACCGTGGGTCCTGATCTGATATTTACATAGGTTTATTTAAATCATTTAGTCGATATATGATAAAATTTTGACAAAATAATATCAACCGATTTTGTCCTCCATAGTTTACGTTACCATTAAGCAGATACAGCAGGTAAATTGATTGAATAGAATAAAGTAAGTTGAAATTATATTCACAACTGCTTTGTTGAAGGCACAATCTAAGTACCTACTAATAACATTTTTTAAATTAATAATCAGTTTTTTTTTCATGTTATTTATTTCACATTTTAGTTTTATTTCAATAACATTTATTTATAAACAATATGTAGATAGTGATTTACAACTATTAGAGATTAGTTGATAAAAAATTCTATCATTAAGTAACATAATATAACACGTTCGTAAGACTGCTCCGAAAAACCTTTGCTCGGTCATATTGTTGGGAAAATATTCGATAAATCCATCGAGACAACATGAAATAAAAAAACAAAAGAAAGTGGCCGGTACAGACGTAATAACAGTTGGAAATGCACTCCAATGTCCCGCTCCAGTGAAGTGGCACCTTTCGCACGCTGCTCACCGTCCCGACTCCCAACAAATATGGCTCAGAAGATGATTTTTAGACAAATTGATAAATTACCATCATCGACACGGAATTTGGGGTCAACTGAGCGAGACTGAGTACCTAGTTTATTTATCTTTTGGTGCTGTAACAAGTAATTACTTAACTATGAGATCTTTTATTTTTTAATTGTTTGTTTTAGCGTTGAGGTCGGTTTACCCGCAATGTGGATTAGATTATTGTGGGAACATGGGAATCTGTCTTTGTGTGAGTTAATATAATGTTTCCATGTTTCACATACTGCACAATGTATGTCCGTAACCACTAACCACTGCAAAATATTCGCACCTACACACCCTTAATTTGCACATTTCCCGCTTAATTTTTTTCAAGAATGTACGAGTATAACGAAAATGTCAGTCACAAATAAAAGCTTATTAGTTTATTATATGTGGACGGTGGGAACTGACTAACTGATAGACTGATCATTTGGCTACAACGGTTCAAAAACGCATTGAGGAATGCTCACGTAACCCCACGTGGTTCAGTAGGCCATTTATATGGAAATTGTGAGAATGATCTGTATCGCGATTCGTGGGCGTTGATCGCTCTGGTGCTTGTTATATTTCGGCTCCTTTTATCCTGGCGGTGTCTTCTGAATGCATACAGGATAAGTTTCTCATAAAACATGTCACAAAGTTATTTTTTTTAAAAAGCAGATTTTCAACATCAAAGCATATTCTAGTTGTTGTATAAAAATTTAAAAAAAATATACGAACAGATAATTAAGCCTTTACAAAAAATGTTTCAATTAAGTTCGATGGCGTTTACATGTTAAACACAGCAGATGTAAGTCTGATGATGTTCGGCAACCGATATGGCGTGGAGGCGAGTATACCCGCACTCAGCTCCTGAGGTCGTGGGTTCGATTGCTACACAGTACAAATCTTTGTGTGCATAGACATGAATATTAGTTCTGGTTTTAGTGTTTTCCTAAGTATATTAAGGATGTATTTAAAAAAAAAAGTATTTATGTATGTTTATCCGTTATTTAGTATCCATAACACAAGTTCTTAAGTATACTTATCTTGTAACTAAATAATTGGTGTAATTAAATTAATTTTATAAAAATTACAATTTTACAATTACAATTAAGAGTTTTAATTTTCGAATCTTTAAGGATTTTTATTAATAACTAAATAAAGAAAAGTCAGATATAAAATCTCATAATCGGAGGTCTTAGTTTTAAGAAAATTATGTGGAAACATGAAATTTGTCTAAAGCACGAAACGTTCGGTTCTTTGGTGCATCCTACTAATTATTTGTACTATAAATCACGTGTTACATGCTTGCACGTTTTTAATTCAAAAACGATACCTACGCTATATAATTTATAATTTTGTATTACAAAATAATACTTTAAACAAAATCATTTCAGCTCATTCAAAGACTTGCTAACCAGGTCAAGGGTTTTTGAAGTACGATAACGTTTATTATGAAATGCTTTACAAAAGATTTTGTGAAGGCATCTAAGGATTAATCTCTAATTGTTTGCAACCAACTTAATTCGGCACATGCGCTTTTCAAAGAAGAGTTGTAACAAAGAATTGCTCAAACTAATTCCATGTCGTTTCTTTACAATGTTCCTTGGTTTCACTGGATAAAAACCCATTACTGCGCGTTACATCAGCAGAAATAATGATAATACCTTAACGGTATTCGATACAGCTTTTGTTTTGCTGTTTTTATTTTTTAACTAAAGGTTTCCTAATAAAATTTTGACAGTGACTGACAGATGAGACGACAACGCACATTTCTGTGTCTAGAAACTTGAGATTTCAATCAATTGTCGGCAAGTATAACGAATGGTCTTTTCTTTTGTTTCTTTATTTTTATTCACATGTGAAGTCATCATACGAGTCTGGCTGAATTGTCGTCACTACCCTTGATGACATAGTGCCATTAATTTAAAAAAGAAGAAGAAGAACGAATGGTCTGATGTTTCAATCGGTGCAAGAGGAAAATAATTCCATTTTATGAATTTAAACAAATTTATATATAAATTATCAAATACTTTTAATGTTTTGATCACAACCCCGATATTATTATATATTTTTAATTAATTATTCTAACCTTTTTTTTCTTGAAGTACTCAGTGGTTTATTTTATTAATAAAGGAGAAAATTTCGTGTTAAAACATTTGATTCTTGTTGTCTGAGTTTATCACAATGAATTCTTTTTAAATCTCTCAGTACAAAATGTGCACTATTTTATGAAGGTAATTTAAAAAACATTCTACAACATACACATACCAAATTATTAAATAAGCCCCTGAGACGAAGCGGGGTGGCAGTTCACATCCGTGTCATTTCGTCGTCTATTTAAAAGTGAAGTTATAAAAGGCAATTCATAAAATGGTTTTTATCTATCCAATTCATAAAATAATCGCATAAATTAAAGAAACCAAAATATCGCTTTGGAATTAACTTATACTATAAATCAATAATAGGTAGTTTCTTTGAAATTATTATTGACTTGTCTGTAGTGTTCATATAACATATATGATCATATGTATCTGATTCCCGTTTGACGAGCCGAAATATGTGGTTATATCTACGCTCGATTTCGCTCAGCTTATTGATTGTCACATCCTCAATAACACGGCGAGTTCGCTTTCTTAACTGAGCAGCTGGATGCGACGCATTCTCGTGGAAAAAGCGATCAGGTATTAAATGATCGTGTTAAATGGTAGCTATGGCTATTGGGGTCGGCCATTCGTCCGGAAGTCTGTGGTTAGATATTTGCTGGTTTTATTAATTACATACTAATGAATTTATGATACCGAGCTTAAATTTACACATTTATGTTTACAGTTGTGCCGATTTCAAATCAACTCGTAAAATTGCACTTTGCTGAAATTACCAATTATAGTTTAATTAATTATAGGTTTTATGTTCTGAATTCTTTGCGGTAATTTATTACATACAGTATTGCATAGTTATATTGTAAAACTAAAGATTGATACAGAATCTCAGCTCCGGGAAGTGGATCTAATTTAATGTGCAAGAATTGTTAACAAAGTTATATTCAGCTTTTACCACTATCATTCACGTTATTATACGTAGAAAGACGTGACTGATCGACAAACATTTCAAACCACTGGACTTGTCTTAAACTTTAATTTAATAATAAAAAGGAAGCTAGTAGTAATATTAGGGCTAATGAAATTACCTAGTCAAGCTTGTTTTACAGCAGAAGATAATATGAAGACGGTAAAAGATGAGACCAAGGCTTTAAGTCGATCACTCTCAGAGAGGCCTACATTAATACTTTATTATGTTATCTGTGATTAATGAACTATTACAAGTTACGCAAGTATCGAGGTTTTACAAAAAGGTTTGTATCACGACCGATCGTGACCGGCGATACGATGCGCGTGCGCACACTCTCCGGTAACCCGTACTTAGGGCTGTTGCTCTCTTGATTATGTGTATTGTCACGATTAATAGTGTCATTACAGTTTTTCTAGCGATAAGAGATTTCTTTTACTCTACGTAAAAGACATTTGTTCAAAAAATCAAGATAGTGAAATTTACGTTGCTGCAGACTGTTTATCTTATTTTAAAAAAAACATCTCGCTAGTTCATTGTTGCGAAAGTTTATCAATCATTGCGAAAAAGTACACAGACGGCCACTGGTATGTTTTCGGGGCATCTAGATATATAATCAAGTTTAATATAAATATATTCATGCAAAAATAATCGCAAACTAGCTTCATAAAATAAATCATAAATTTACAAAGAAACAGCCCATAAGTTCTACTTTTTTGGTAGCTTTGCGAGCAAGTAATGAAATAAAAAATTTACTTAAAAAAATCGGATTACGATACTTTATTTATTTATTTCTCAGTTGAACTCTAACTGTGAAGAAAGTATTTTATATCCGTTTTAAACACAAGTTTTTAGTTTCGTACAAAATTGTTAAATTGATAGCATGAGGATTAAAAAAAACAATAAATTGAACTAATTACGAAACGATAGCTATTAAAGGGCTGAAAGACCTATTTTAATGTGAAAAATAATCATAGAATTTTTTATTATTGATATTTTCATTAAGTCTTAAGATGATTTTAGGTGCTTGATACAAACAAAATGACGTTATAATTACAGACGCAATATAAATTTAACGACTAATTATTACTAATATGTTAACAATGCTTAAAATACCTAATATAAAAACCATAGATTTTTCACTACCATCCCAAACATCTTATAAGAACTCAGACAGGTTGAAAAATGGTAATTATCAAGTAACTTAAATTTATTTCAATTAGCGCTTTCGCGACTGGTTTTCCAGGCTGAGTCCAGGCGGAACGTGATCAGTTAACTAACCTGTTTTTATTCAAACCTCCATGAAAAGCTGCGTTATACAAAACCTCTGTGGATTATTAACACGGGTCCTCTATTCTCTTTGGTCACCGTGCGTGACGTGACATATGGGTCTCGGCAACACACGGGCCTAACAATTTGATGCTTATTTAATTAAGTGTTGTTCTATTGTTATTTTAACTACATACACACGTTTACAGTTTTGTAACGGTAATCATTTTTTTCAAATTGAATGGTACATTATTGTTTATATGTAGTAGTTTAATAGAGCAGGTCACCGGATCTTATTCTGCCTTAAGTTTGTTCGCTGGGTGAATTTCTTTCGTTTCAAAATGGCTATTGATCACTTTCATACTTAAAATGTCGCTTTATGGCTTGTCGTGTTCCGGCAATTAAAAAGTATGTGAGCTAGAATGCTTTCAATTAGGGCAGTGGCTCGTGTGAACGTATTTAATATGAAGGTAGCTTCGAAAGGTAATCACAGTTATCCTTTATCATTTTCATTTTAAACATCATTTTTTATGAAATATTTACAAAGATTATACATTGTTTTATATTATATTTTATTAAAAAAGATATATTAGTGTGGAAGGAAGGAGAAACATAAGATTTACACTATTTTTATTTCATTTTCTTCAGTGCTATCTTTTTTGTTTTACAGAGGTTGTCTGGAAGAAAACGCTCGCAGAGATATGTATGACCGTCTTTATTTATTTATATGAGGTTATATGTTGTGAATTGTAATTTATATTAATATACCAAAATAAAAATAAAACTTATTGCAACTGTTGTGTTTTTAATGTGAGCAATAAGGTATATATACCTACTGCATTATAACAAAAAAAAACATTAGGCGTTAACGGTTATAGGCAACTTTGGTTGATATGCGAGAAGAAATAAATTTGTGAGGCTTTCTAAATCATTTTCACGTTACTTCGCGAAAGCATGAGATACACGCGATAAATCAAAATGTAAAACTTTTACTACTCTGTAAAACTCAAACTAATGACTCAAACATTACCAAAAAGATAGCGGAAAAAAACATGCTGTTTTCAATTACAGCCGTGGCTTACGTGCTTAAAATTATTTAAATAAATGAACAGTATTTAATTTATTATATGACTTAAAGCAAGTAAATACTAGTAAACGTTTGCCTATTTACTCAAACACCTACACTACAGACTCAATCGTGAATTCAAAATCGTTTTCCTATTTGTTATGAGATGTTACAGAACCGGCTTCAAGGCCAAGGTTGCCTCAGGTGTTTTTATATAACAACAATAATATGTATAATATCATGCAAGAATGTAGTGAGATATGGTAACTATTTGTGCAATATCGCCTTGAATACATCTGATTAATGGTCCTTTTGATAGGCATCCATTAGCTGAGCTCGCACAGAAAACAATTAGTGCCAATTTTGTCGGTAATGAGGTTATGAGAGGAGAATACTGGCTGTATTTGCTATATTATCATAATTTCAGTCGCATAACACGTGACATAGATTTCCACGTTGATCGATTTGCCTGCATTCCCCGGTTTTCCGCTGCTTAAACAGGTCCATCAAGTCGTCCTCTACTACGTTTAATTGTTTGCCCCATCAAATGGTCTCATATCAAACTAAGCATCATTTAGATGTATGTTTAAAAACCTTTAATGTCATAGACTATTGCGCAGCAGTAGGTAGGCGACATTATTTGTGTATCAGTATTATTTTACATCACTTAATCCTCTTAATCATAAATCATAGTTATATTAGAATAAGAATCAGCCAAAAGCGTGTCTAGTGTCCTAATAATTAGAGTTCCGTGGCAGAACGCAAATGACCTTACAAACATTTCGTTCAATTAGAAGAATTTCAGGTTTTTTAAAGTATACTTTAGAAATTAGGAACTCTTACATTTAAAATATTCTCCTAAAGACTAACTTTAAATATCTCATAACTCTTTAGTATGTATTGAATTTAACATAACATAAGCTGTAGCTGAAAGTATCTGCTATTTGTAGTTTATGGAAAACTACAAATAATAATTTTGAATTTAAAAACGAAATGAAGCAGTTCCCAAGAATTTAAAATATGAGGTTGTGAGGGATAAAAGGCGGACGTCGAAAAATTCATTAGAGTGCCTCTTAGGCACTTTGCTAAGGAAGTCCTTGGAAATGTTTGAAGGAAAACTGTTGCTTCATTACTAAACGAATACAGGAGATTTCACAATAGATACAGAGAGTGTTTTACGTATCGAGTTCGGTTATTTATAAGTAAAATTTTAAAGAGGTATTTTAAACATAGCTTCGAGGCAGAAATCAGTTATCTTAGGAAAAAAATAAGTATTAATTAAATGTTTTTCTAATTCATTACTCAGGGAAAATTAAGAATTTTCACTAAGAAATTAAATGAAAATTATTTAATATCTATGTAAAAATACAACAAAAAACACAATTATAATTTTCTTTGAATAAGTTTCAACCAATTTGGTGCAGAATATTTTTTAAATATATTTTGATATCAATTCACCGCTTCACTCATTTAAATTTACTTGAACTTAACAACTGCAAAAGAATATCTCCGTTAAAACCACCAAATCGTTAGCAACCGTTAGTTACCTTTATTAAATAAATAAGTCCAAATACGATCGATTCACTTCACAAGTCGTAATCGTAATAAACATCGTCACAGGTCACGAGAACTTTTGCGCACAAACGGTCAGTAATGAAAGTCGGTCAGACGTGTGTACGCGCGCGCGGTCAACCCGTCACTGACAGACAAATAATACGGAAAAACTAAAACCACATTATGATGACTATTGATGACTCAATATTGTTATGCCATTTTACTTCGAGAACAATTTTTGAAAATACGTAAATCGCCTTATGATTAGCCTTCAGTATGATTATCAAGAGAGCATTTAGTATATTGTTAAAAAGTATTTAAGAAAATAGCGTAATTCAAATATTTTTTTAAAGCACGTAACAAACCTAGTCAATCTTACACTAATTTTGAATACATCTATAAATCTAAATAATACGCTGTACACTGCCATTAATTTAAGGAAAGAGTTAGTCTTATGAATGAAGGCCTTCTATTGCAGTAACTATACAACATCTGAACTACCTTGGTGGTATTCACATTTCGAAGAACATACTCAATATTGTTTTAAATGCATGGATGTAAGCTATTAAAATTTCATCATAATATAAATACTTATACAGCTTATACCAGCTTGTACTTCAATGGTCATATAGCACAATTCACAATCTACTGATATTAAAAAGTAGTTTCGGCCACTTGAAAAAAAATTACTTTCGACATCATATCATTACCATAACTTACAAATAAGCGTTGTAACAATTTTTTTGTAGTTCGTCTCCAAAGATCTCATAAAATAAGAGTATAGTGCTCAATATCAGATTTCGAATGAATATCAATACGAGAAAAATAAACACGATTAAAAATACATCAGCAATTTTTCTATGTTAGTTTCAGGTATTATATTTTATGGTTGCAGTTATTAATCGATCACATATAATAACAGATGCTTATAGGAGCACTTATTTCTTTTAAAGTTTGGACAAATTTTCTTGAGATTTTTTAATGTTAGTTTATATAGAAAATATATTCTATATAATTGTTTTTTTAGACTAGATTTACTTTTATATTACGAAATGGGAACATTTTAACTAACTAGTTATATTTTATAGTATGTTATTAGTAGCGAAATGATTATGCCCATCCCAACTTCGCCGGCGGATGGTGCAGTCCATACAGTAAGAGTGATCCACATCATATGAATAAGATAGCTACACAAAGCCAAATAGTTACAACACTACAAGACAACACAGTCACTGCTTGTCTAAAACGTGAGCCCATACCAGCATACCTTAGTAACACGATAACTGCTTGTCAGATGATGCAGTCCATAATCTACACATCAATACGACAATACACAGATCTACACAAAATTAGGTTATCACTTAATCACACTACGTGAAAACATAGTCACTGCCAATCTCCAAAGTAAGTCCACACCAGCATACCTTAGTAACACGATAACTGCTCGGTCATAAAGTGAGAGCGATCTACATCAATACGACAATACACAGATCTACACAAAATCAAGAAATTACACCACAGGGTCACAAATTCAATGCTAGTCTCCAAAGTGAGTCCACATCAGCACTCGTTGTTGGCACGATCATAGGAACTGCTCTTCCACTAAGTAAAAGTCACTGTCACTGTTATAACAACTTGGGTTTTTTGCAATATGTTTCACTATGCCACTTCAAAATAGGACATATAAAAGTGTTTCACTTTATTTGTCATTCTGCTTCAAACAATAATAATGCTTTGAACGTCTCGCAAACATTCGATAAAGAATCGATAACAACGTAAGGTGTATTATATCAATGAACGTAGTTGATAAGAAATTCGTCACGAGCGCAGAAGTTTGTTGATACCTACATACCTACTGTAAACACTGAACCATATGTTGATCCGTAATTGTATGTTCATAATTTGTAGTCAAAGATGATAACATGACAATTTTACTAAACAAAAAAAAATGTCCGCGACAACAGACGCGAATGAATTATTCTATTTAAAATAATAAGTCATCAATTAAAGCAAAATCAATTAAATCACAATAATGAAAAAAGTTGAAGTTTTTGTGGCCTTTATAAAAGTCTTGGACGCTCTTCGCGGTAAATCATTAAAAGAACACCGACACCATTTATTACGAATAAAACGCCAAATAATGGTTGTCAAAGAGTTTTGGATTACATTGTGGCTGTTACATTTGTAAAGAACGTTGATTAGCAAGCTTTTTATACAGTCCGACTTTTACGATTTGGTTTTAATGATTTGAGAAAAATGGAATTCCAAATTCAAATGCGTAAACTTTTTGTAGATATCGTGACTAAATTTACCAGGAATCCCAAAATTTACAAATTAAAAGCCCTTTAAATATTTCAACTTCCAAAAAAATCTCGTAATCAATGAACTTAGAGAAGTTGTCATAAGAAAGGAATCCAATGCTACAGAGCCTCGGGCATCAGGATGCGCGCGAGCAGCCGACCGGAACTCTTCGGTGACCTTGAATGAGCGCTCCGAATACCATACATTTCTGTCATTTCACTTGATAGGTCTTCTGATCGACTTTATAGATAAGTGTCATTTGATATTCTTCGACTGTTCATGTTTATTAGGAATCCAAAATAATTTACGAACTTATTAAGACCAGACTCAATGACTCCAATGGATGATGGCATCCGATATTTACGAAACTAGAACGAAAACGAAAATGTTTGGAATTGGAAGATACTTGTTTTCGCATTTACAAATAACAAGCTGTGAAACTATTATTTCTATGCTCTTTTTTAATCTATGTAATACTTTATATAGGTATCATGAAACAAAAACGTAGCTGAAAGTTAGTATATGTATACCACTGGTCTGCTTACTAGTAAAAGATGATAAATGTATTTAATTGTATTTTTCAAGTTGCAAATTTACCAGTAGATAGAACATTGAAAATTATAAAATTATTATCCGTTTCAGCTTCTGCTTCATACGTTATTTTTGATAAATAATGTGTACATCGTGATATACTTACCAGTAAGATCATTAAACTTAACTTACGTACGATAGTTCATAATAGTACTCGAAGAATTTTATTTAAAGAACTCTACAGCAATCTGACGCCAACTTATGACGTAGTTTACCTTGTAGATAATGGTCGTTGTAGTATTCACAGATCGCACTCTTCGTGGGGTCCTGTGCGAGTACTTCAGTCTTGATGGTCGAGTCGAGAGTTAAGGTCAAATCAATCGACTTTAATGACCTTAACGAAAACATTCAGTGGAGCAAATGCTCAGTCTTTTCATTGTCTGTATGTGTAGAGGTAGGTAGGTAGGCGTATCATATAAGTAGGGGAAAACGAGTCCTCATATTTCACCCTTTTTTTAGTAAATTATTTGGCTAACCATGAGAATTAATGTTTACTTTATATTTTCCGTTTTAGTTAGTATTTTTTTGTTTCAAATTAAATAATAATATTACCGATTATGTTAGTTTTCGCTTGATTTTGACGTTAGTCTATTTGTTTTTCTCAGCTTCCTGTTTGAGTCTTTACTGATTGTTAACACTTGAATTTCGATTTGATGTTATTTTCACAGCGGATATAAATTTATCCGCTGAGAACCTACAATATTAATCCGTGTTTCCCATTCAATAAAAATTATGATTATGATTCATGTACATGTCCCAGCCAATTTGTCCATGATCTTTTATATACGTTTATGTCACAGGTCCAGTGTCCTAAAATCATTTATTAAATGTATACTAAAAGTAAAGTTATAATAAATCAACTTATAGCCAGGCCAACTAGGTCTCATTGTGTTGAGTCAACACTGTAATGCGCCTAATTATTATCTAGTGTCTTTGTACACTAACACTTTTTCAAGTGGAGAAAGTATCTTGATGTAGGTACTTTGTCTATAGTTCTTTTTATTCGTAATTCGTTCTTTATTTTATTAGGAATTGTTTATTGTTAAAACAGGCCCATGACATTAAGTCGTATATAATTAACATTAATACCCTTAAATTTACTTTGTCATAACTTCTACTACAACCGTAATAAAGTCTAAGGACATCAACATTAATTTCAGAATTACATCTAATAAATTTTACTTGCAAATTTTTTATTTTTCAATTTAAAGATCCACTGCCGTGTATTGTATTTAACTTTTAAATATCTAAATTCTGCGCTAGAATCCCAGTAAAATGAAAGACAACTTTCGGGAAACTCTTAAACCTTTTATATTTTAATCTTTGGCATGGTAATAAAAGAGTTTACATAATTATTTTTGGCGACGCATATTTATAATTATTTTAAGAACTTCTTTGAATTACCAAAATACTTTTGAAATTTAATAAAACAGAAAGTTTAAATTAAAATTAGACGGATCTAGATTTTTCTTTAAAATTTTTGAGGTACCTAGAGAAATATTTTTTTACTAAGAATATATTCATTTTTATTGTTATGTTAGCAAATTCGGCCTGGAATCTTCCTAGAATTCGGTTATTGGGGCGTGGACCACATGTATATAAAATATTGAACTGCTCAGACAAACACATAACTCCTTATATGATAAATTTTATCCATTAACGATAAATTCTATTGAAAAAAATATACTTAAAAACCAAAAGAGAATATGCATCCCTGGTGGGGATCGAACCCACGACCTTTGGATTAGAAGTCCAACGCGCTATCCTCTGCGCCACAGGGACGATAGAGGCAGTTGTGAAATTATCGAGTGAATTTCGCCGCCTCAAATAACTACAACGTTGAATGTGATTCGTGTGACGGAATGATGTTAATTGAATATTCTGAGTATTTTGATAAAATCATTTATTTGTAAAGGAAAAAGTTGATGTATTGTATGCCCTACATATATTTTAATAATATAACAAAAAAGATTGATGTGAATTAATAAAATATTTTACATACCCACTTAAAAATAATAATTACTAAAATGTTAATTAATTAATTAATTTATTTTATTTCCGAATTACAAATGTAATTAATAAAATCTGTTTTATCGATCTAGATATATCATTAATTAATTTATTGATTGGATATCTTCATACCCAAAACAATGATATTTATTAGATTACCTTACTACTTTTAGATCTCATTAAAGTATTAAATTTTGTTTTACATACAAGCAATGCTTCTTACATAACATTTGCTCTTATGTACAAAAAATTATGTAAGCTAAGATAAAAGCTTGTAAAAATTGCAATGTCGCATTTCGGGAATATGTCAGTCGTTTTGTACAAATTATTAAATTAAACAAGGTTATGAGAATATATTTATTATCAGTACAAGTAACTTTATTTGAACGTTCACAATAAGATTTGCTATCATTTTTGTTATTTTGAAGAAATTATAGGTGTTATTTTTGTACAGTGTTTGTTAACGAAACTAAAAAAAATAATAAAGAAGATTGCTTCAGGAAACAAACCGTTTAATTATAAAAACCGTATTAAAAATATAGTACTTACATAAAGAGAGACGCTATGTAGGACTTCGTTTGTTAAAATATTCTATTTCATTGTTAATACATAAAATAAAGGGTTTTTAGGCATAATTAATGATAAAAAAAATTGTGTTGAGAAAAATAATAGTTTTATATGTAAATAGAAAGTGAAATAATCGAGTAGATATTGACATCACAAATAAGAATTTCTACTTGCAGTTTTTCCAAAGCACATTTAAAGTTACTAAATGAAAATAACTAATTCGTTTATTTCTCTTTGTAAGGCATTCTCGATTATATTTTATAACAGTGAAAATGAGAAACTTTGTTACATAATACATATTTGGATCATCGTCGGAATGAAAATGCATAGTAGGTACCTACTAACTTTTCTAGAGATATTCATGAACATGATTCATGAATGAAAAATCTACATTTAATTTTCACTTTGATTTAACACCACATTTGTAAGCTATCATTTTGGGATATATTAATGATTAAAAATACTTTACTTTTACAACATTTAAAAGTTTTATTTAAAAAAATGGTTTATGTAAAACATAAGTTTTAAACGAAAGAACACAAAGAAATCGGAGCACTCAGCAATGGAAATAATTAAAAACTTTTTTGCTATTCATAATACCCATTATGGTCGGTACTGACCCATAAACCTATTAAAAATTAAGCTAATTAAAACTTCGCACATTTCTCTGTTTAAATTTCGAACGCAATTAACAAAGAGTTTACATAAAAGTTACGAAAAAACACTTGCAAACACATTGAAAACATTCCTTACTTACCATAATATTATCCAAATAATACATATAAAGACATCATACACTAAGAAAAATAGTTTTCACTCAAAAATAATAGTTTATTTGATTACAATCGCGTCGCCATAGCAACGAAAATGGCCTTGTTCACGCTTGCGCACTGCAGACCGAACGCAATCCAACTGCCGGTTTTGGCGCCAACACAAGTTGATCGCCGTGCGCATCGGAAAGTGCTTCTTCCGAGGTTAAAAGGCTTCTAGAAGGCTTAAGACACACTGTAGATGGAACTTAATACTTTTACATGCTTTGAAAGACAACAACTCCACTATGTGCACAATTTTGTGTGTGGTTTCTGCGTTATGTACACGGCTTTAATACACTTCATTAGTACTAATTCCAAAATAGTTTTAAATGTTTAAAAAAATATTCGGCTTGCATTAGAGAAACAAATCCTTAATAAACACAAAGTTATTTCCTAAAAATTTAGATTCCAAAATATTTGAACATAACTACCAAAAACACTATGAAAATTTAACTTTTACATAAAATGTTTATCATTTTTGAAAACCTAACAGCAACACAGGAAAAATAAATAAATAAAAACGCACTGACATGTAAAGAACTAATTTACCCAGAGAAAAACAGATAGTATTTAAACAATAGTAAAATTTTAAAATTTATTTTAATTAGTTTTTTAAAATTTATTTGCCAACGGAAGTTTGAACTTCTGTGATATTCACTGTGACTGCAACTTTACACGGTCGTTACTTTTCATATATTCGAATTTACGGGTCCTTTGTTTGAGGATTCCAACTTAAGTCGCAATAAATATGTAATAACAAGTATCGTAAAAAGCCACACAGACAGCAATATGGGACAACATACTTGTACTACATGATTGTACCAAGCTCTATTTCGTTGGGTACGAATATTATTAGAAAAAGGCGTGTTTATTAATATTTGTAAAATTCACTTACCTACCTACCCATTTTATTGATTCATTTATAATAATACTTTTCTTTGCGTTTGTAGATTACAGATACCACTACCGCCACCGAATCGCAATGCTATAAAACAATAATATTTTCTGCTAAGAAGTGTGCTTTAGCGACAACATGTTGTAAAACATGGTACATATACGACTAGTATTTTATTGATTCATAACCTGTATCGGTAGACGATTTAGATTTTTATGTAGGAAAATCTTACCATCAGGCAAAAGTCTCGTTCGTAAACTTACTCCATGAATAAAAAACAAGTTTTGTACCTAAAAAGTATTGCACCTAGGAAGTATATATTATTAAAGCATAGTTAAACACCAACAACTACATAAAGTGTATAATAATTGTACAATCCAACTTAAATGACTTTAACTGGCAAGGTTATGCGAATATACAGAAATCGAAAGGTTTTTCTGTTGTTAAGGACAAAAGATTACCAATTAAAACGCTACAGAGAAGAAATAGTTTGTGCAATGCAACACTACCTTAGTTCGGGATGTTATAGTAGCTTTTGATCCTTCGAAACCGGATTGGATTTCGTCGGAGGGCGAGACGGTGGGTGTCCAGTCGATAAAGGTGGCCAACTTACGTTGACATTTCAAAAACAAATCTAGACTAGTTTTCAACTAAAGCATTGTTTTTACAAGGGTTTATGATTTAATATTATGCACTATTATTTGACATTCAATTATTTATTAGGTAATATTGAAAATAAGAAATGTTTTAATGTTACGATTCCAAACTAGTGTGCATGATGTCGTGGGAGCAAGTTAGTATATTAAAGATACAAAAGTAACTATTTCTGTTCCAAGATTTCCCAGTATTCGACTGTTCTTTTTAAATTAAGCTGCGAAAGGCTAAATTTAGAAAGCCTATATCCCATACATACTATTATACCACATACGAAAGTTTATAAATAATTGGAAATATTTCACGTATAAACTCCTGTTTTTCACGTAAAAGCGCTGGTTATTAATCAGAATTAAATATAAAACAAAGCACACATTTTACCCTGGATAAATACCAAAACCAAGACAAGGATACCGGGAACACTTAAAAAGCAAATTATTTCTCTTAAAAAAAGGAACGCTAAAAGTATAAAAATGTTTAGTTGTAAGCCATAAAATATGGTCCTTCGACGGTCTCTACCAGTTTTTTGTTAACAAAACAAGAATACGTGTTGGTGTTTGTGTATTCATTCATAGAGCATTCAAAAGTCTCACAACACCATTAAAATACAAGGCTTAGGGGATAATTCTACTAAGAAAAACTGTATAACAATAATCTCGACAGTATACTTGTTATTGGCCACATAAACGAAATATACGATTAACTTTAAATTATAATAATAAATATCTTTGACACTTACACTAATTATTTTGTGTCACGATAAGTATCAGTATGAACTTGTGTTATGGATACTAAGTAACGGATAAATAATACTTTTTTTCTTGTAAATACAAAATTAAAATACATAGGAAAACACCCAGACCAGAACTAATATTCATGTTTATGCAGACAAAAATTTGTTCTGTGTGAGTATCGGTCGTCTTTTGTTTTGGTAAATAAGATAAAATAATCTATGATATAATATTTTTCATGTCATTATTAGAAACAGTAGATACAGCACCTCACAGATTAAAAAGAATAAAAAGCTATAACATAAAATTAAACGGTTTACATTAACTTATAGACCTATCAATACACAGCTGAAACACATGTCCAGTGGTCGGGCTGAAAAGTATTAAAAAAAAGTTAAACTAGTAATTTGATCGAATCGTATCAGCTTTGATATTGACTTCAATGGTTTGCTTTGACAATAGATTACAATGAAAATAAACTTATAGTAAGTAGAATCAACACTTTGTAATCCATGTTATGTTGTGTGTGACAATTAGATTAGGTTATGTTATGGGGCGCGTGGGCGTGAATGAATCCTGTTTGTAACGGTTCGGTAATAGTTTGTTACTTGTTTATATAATAAGAGCATCTACCGATATTGTTCTTAATTGGAACACCACATTCTTGACTTTGAAGCTGATTTAATTTGAAAATTAATGCAATCTCTTTGAAAGGGTAAAATTATAGCCTATTTATTAACAGCAATAAAAAGCGGCTTGGTGTAGTATTATTTTTATAGTGTTTTTGAATTGAATATAAAAATCAATAATTCAAATTGTTTTAGTTTGTTCCAGTTAATCTCATAATTGTACAGCAATAATATTCCAGATAGCTATTGCTGTATCGACTATCTTGTGCAAGTTTTAATTTGACTAATATAGCATCTGTAGCTTACGACGACCAAGTCCAAATTAAATAAAAACATAAACATCTTTATTAGAATCTTTGAATAACCAATTTCATAAGATTTCGTATAAAGGTTCCCAGGCGAAATTATATAGTCACGAATTTCGGATGAACGAAAGAGATAGTGGTCAAAACGCTTATGAAGAAAAGAGTGAGGTGATGCGTCATCCACGTTTATTCCCACGAAGTACTCGCAATCATTATAACATAAGTATGTATGAACGTGAGTGTTGGATAAGTTGTAAGCAAGATGGCTCAAAAATCTAATAGGTGGGCGGTACTGGACCTCCAATCAAGATTGTCTTTTCGTAAGCACCATTCATACAATGTATCATCATACACAGAGTATTATAATGTAGTTGAATTTGTCGATATTGTATTAGATTATGATGTATTCGTAGATGTGATTGTTTCTTTATTGAAAATGGCTAAGAAACATTTTTTATATGATAGGACTTGACAACTAATATTGTGTATAGGTTGGTGGGTTGCCTTCTATTCTGGTTTGGTGGGTTCGATCTCCATGGTGTGCTTGAACTCTAGTATTTATGTTTCGATCTGGCTGTGTGATTGTATACATTTACAAAAAGATTATTTTAATACTTGTACATCAGAATGCATAGAACTTCATGACAAATTATTAAAAAAAATGTTTATTTTATGTACATCTTTAAAACAAGATTGAATGGAACTTTTATACATCATGGAGTAGTTTTATAGTCAGCATGAAATAACACTGGTTTGGTAAATTAACTTAGATGCTCTTTATATAATAAATATGTGTATGTAACAAGGTATGTTTTGCTCATAAATTTCCAATCCAATTATTTCAAATTATCCAAGTTTGCAGGATGGATGCAGGCGACTCAGAATCGCTCTATGTGGAAATCTATTGGGGAGGCCTATGTTCAGCAGTAGACGTCAGATGGCTAAGATGATGATGATGGTGATTACCCAAGTTCGCAAGTCTTATATGGCGGCAAAGTGTGTAATACTAGAACAATATTTTGGCTTGCTACCAGAGAAATTAAAATTTTAAATTATTTTTTGTACAAACTTACTTACATCACCTATATAGATATATAGAAAATACTTGGTGTACTTAATTATACACCAAAATAAAACATACACGTGTAAAAAAAGCGAATGAAAAACGATACAATTGATGACCTTATCGCTTGCAGTGATTTCTTATAGGCAAACCTCCACCCCATATCAATGTCGCCTACATCCGTTATTTCGATTTTCCTAAAAGAATCAACTTCTCAGTGAAAAATCTATTACTGGTCTATCTCACGATTTCACACTAACGGTTCTCTTTAAAAATAAACACAAATTCATTATTGCAGAGAAACTGCGTATCTAAATATCTGAGTAATAATTTCCTAAATCACTCCAGAGGTTTCACGACGCATTGTTTTTTATAACCGTGGAATATTGAGAACATTATATGAATTCGACTCGTGTAATCTCATCTGCCACACTATTATAGAATTTTAAGAAAGAAACGAGCCTAGTGCGTCGCTTACATTCAAAAATGTAGGGTCTTGTGGACTAAAAATTTACAGATTCGTGTATGTAAAGTTTGCAGGTATGGGGTGAATGAAAGTATAAACATTTTGCCGAAGGTAAATAATGCTGTCAATGATGACTTGTCAGTCCTTTCAGACTGGAGTAAGTCATATGGTCTATGATTAACCCTTCCAAGTCTCAAGCTATTATCATCGATGGACATAAGTCTGTACAAAAAATCAAATACAGTAATACTCCTTCCTTAATACTGGATGGCGCGGATATTCCGTTTTGTGATACGGTGAGAAACTTGGGAATTATTTTTGATAGGACTTTATCGTGGAATAATCAATTAAATGAGGTAAGCCGGAAGATTTTTGCTGCAGGTAAATCTCTTAGACGCATTAGAAACTTTCTACCTACATCTACTAAAATGATGTTGGCTCAATCCCTCTTTCTTTCCATTTTGGATTACGCTGTCTGCTGCCACCCAGATCTCAGAAGTGATCAGCTGGACAAACTTAATCGCTTGCAAAACTTTGCGATTCGCTTTATTTTTGGCTTGCGTAAGTTAGATCATGTTTCTGAGTATCGCGCTTAAATGGTTACCAGTACGTCGGCGTAGTATTTAAAGGTCTAATATCCTTTCCATGTTGTGCTCCGTTCTTTTCCATCCGTGCACTCCTTCCTACCTTAAATCTTGTTTTACATATGTATCCTCTCCTCATTCCGGTTATCTGCGTTCTTCTGATGACCTATATCTTAATGTCCCCGCGCATGTGTCCAAAAAATATCATAAGTCCTTTACCCTTCAGGATACCCGTCACCAAGACACCTATCCGTCTCTGGAATTCTTTACCTGTTTCCATTAGACAGGTTCAGACATTAAACTCTTTATATATATTATATATTTGTGTATTTTATTCATATTTAACAAATAGCTTTAGTGTTTATTCTTTTTAAAGTTTGTGTGCTCTGCCTACTGTTCTCTCCTTTGCGTCGGGTTGCCTGAAAGAGATCGCTTTTAGCGATAAGACCGCCTTGGCCTTAAATTTTTTTTTCAATATTGTAATCTGTTGTTTTTAAGTTTCTTGGTCTATAAACACTATATCTATCTATCTATTTCCGTTCAATCCATTTTCCTACTATTTCAACCTAATCAGTATTGGAACGCCAGTGAGCGTTATTATATTGCTTTTCTTTAACAAATCCCGTTTGTGTGTGAAAGTTCATACACAAAAACAAATACGGATTTTTTGTGTAGTTAGCAGTGTTCAATTGGACATTGGAATACAGGGGTCAATTGGATGAGTGACTATGATTTGTAGCACGTTAAGCCGTTGGTTAAGCGTCTATCCATATTGGGAGACTCAGTATATTTCCAGTTATCCCAGCCCAGGAAACACGTTAACGGCGACCAGTTCCCACAAAAGATAAACAATTTACGTCAATTTACTTCTATACGTTAGTGAAGGTAACAACACACTTTGATGAACTGCCAGACGTCGTTTTTCGGACACTTTCTGACTGCTCCATTCAACATATTTCCAGAATTCGCTCTTATATCGATGCCGCCTTCACACTTTTCATCGCTCGTAAATTTCGATCCCAAATACACAAACTCATTCACTTGTTCTACTCTCTTATTTCCGATCAAAATTTTTCAAATGTCAACTTGTCTTCTCTCTCAAAAACCATTATTAACCATAATAAACCATTGAACCGAATAAAACAATTATTACGCATCTGTTACTGCACTATTAAATTTAAGGAATCAATTGTAAACTCACATAACCGCAACTAAAACCTGGCTTCTATAATAACTACGGAACCCTAAAACACTTTAATAAAAGTAAGATTACAAAGCTTAGCTTTATTATCTACAATGCTGGTAATTTGGGTGCATTGTTTAGATTGAAGTAATTTATCGGAAAGATAGGAGGGACACAGATGTGTAATTACTTAATACCAGTATACCTTTTTATTTCCGTGTCTATAGTTTGAAGATCTCTGAGAGGCACAGTTTTTATTTTTTTTAACTTTAGACATAAATTTCGCTGTCCTAATTACTTTTTTTTTTTATATCTATGTACCGTTTTTGTAATCAAGTGACGTATAAGTAGCAAGGATATTGATATTTTAAATGACAATTTTACGCATTACTTGAAAAAATTTACATCAAACCTCTTTATAGACCATCCATCATCCCCTGGATCCTAATATTGTTTTGTGTTATATTATTATTATGTTATATATTCATGTATATAATACTATTTTAAATATTCTTCATTTTCAGTCATGGGGTACACTAATTGGGGACTGATGTCGTGCCTTATTTCGTTGTTTATTCATGCTATTTTCATTAAATCGATAATAAATCTGTCGGTCTTCTGTAAACTATGTCATAGTTTTGTTGATACTTTAAGATTGCACTTTAATAGGCATGTGCCTAATCTAGGCACAGCCTATAATACCTCTCTGCGCCAAAGTGATCTTGGTCGCATTGTGTGTGTTCTGTAATTTAACGCGTGCAGTCCCTAGCGTTGCTATTAGAGAAATATCTCAAGACAGTGGTGCTTTCGGCCGGTAATTCCACTGGAATGCCAGGAAGCGAGGTGTGATTTATGAAAGGGTGGATTCCGAACGGCTTTGTCGGCGGAGATGATTCTTCAATTAAATAAGGGCCCGTCACGCAATTTAACAAGCGATAGATACTTCGAAAAATTGTAACACATCGTTTTATATGGCTGTTTGTTTATTGATATTCAATGGAAGTTGTGTTGAGGCATTTGTATTACATACTAGCTGTGCCCGCGCCTTCGTCCGCGTGGAATAGTTATTTCGGGCATCATTTATTTTTGCGAACAACCTCCTCAGCTTTCGCTTCTAGTTCTAGTGAGTTAATCTTAAAATATAGACATATATTTTCGTATACATTTTTTTAGATCATTTCAAGAGAAATAATTCTTTCATACATATATGAAAACCACAAGGTTTTCTCAGCTTTCTCAGGATGAATAATTTTCCCCGTTTATTTCACATTTTCCGTTATTTCTTCGCTCCTAATAGTTGCAGCGTGATGTTATATAGCCTAAAGCCTTCCACGATAAATGGTCTATTCAACACAATTTTTTTCAATTCGAACCAAGTAGTTCCTGAGATTAGCGCGTTCAAACAATCAAACTTTTCAGCTTTATAATATTAGTATCTATTTATTTTGTGAGCTTCTGATCTTCATGAGAAACGCACTTTATTTTAAAAATATATTAATTAAAATTAAAAATAGAAAACAATATAGTACGACAAATAAAACTCTTAAGAAAGTTCGATAGTAGATACTGCTTTTATTTGAAAATCCATAATTTTATCGCATTTGCTTTCAACGATTACCCATAAAACGATTCGCAGAACTTTTCGTACAATATTTAACAAATCCTAGCATTAGGCTACATCGCAATATAGTTTCATCGATAACTAATTACTTCGATTTAATACTTTTATGAAATGTTAGTTCGATATACCGTTTATTTGGTACCCAAAACCACTTTGAAAGATTTTTTTAAAGAAACGATTTGCAATGATATCTATCATCGATGATTAACTATCCGATGAATTGAAAAAAAAGTATTTGAATAATCGTGGAATACTTTTCGATAAAATGACATTAGATATAAATAAAAACTATATTCTAACAGACACCAATTTAAATTTATTTACAGAAAACTTCTTTTTCTTTTCGCGTCGAGGTCTTGTACATCTAATATATTGTATGTACTATTTTGTCAGCAAAACCCTCTTATGCTGTCAGTCACGCATCTTAAAATGTTACATACGAGTACATGTGCTTAATTCCAAAAAAAATATTGATTTTACATAATGTGTGCACAGTCATCTCAGAAAAGCTATTCGGGTAAATTGACACTGCTACATAGATACAATTTATATTTGCCTTAGTTAAGTATGTCAAGAGCATAATATGATATTGCATTTATATATAATGATAAAATATTTCATAACATATATGCACAAATCAGAAATACCTACCCCGCTTTACGCGCTTCTCAAAAGACAATAGATTAATTCTTCAGTTAAAAATATTTAAACTTCAAATCTTTTTATTCCATTAACTATTAAATAGTACTTGAAAACGTAAAAATTAATAAAGTTATACAATCGAAATATAATTACACTGAAATCACGAAGTTTAGATTCACTTACATGCAACAAAATAATTAAAAAACAAAAAATATTTAAGTGTAAGTAAATCTAAGTGCCAGTTCCGAGCCGCTCTATAAGATCTAGTTCTACTAGCAAGAAAACTCACAGGCTACTCTTTTAAATTATCAATTGGTTAGGTACAATTCAAGTTAGTATTGATAGTATGTTGTGTTGCATAAAGTATGCTTAGACTAAAAGTGGTTGTTAAAAATTATTCATAATTTTGTTATTAAATTTTGATTAGGGTTAATAATCATCATAAGTTTCAATACACGCGAATTTCAGTAAACGCGATTTTTTCCGGAATTTATCCCTCAAGTAACGCGGGCTATTACGGTAGTAGCATATCGGGCGTTCAGAAAAAATAAATTGAAAATTAAATTACGATTGAGTTTATATCACCATACTTAAATATTTTACAATGCTTTTTTGGCCTATTTTTCTATTTACGGAAAGATTTTTCGGCATTCTTATGAGATCTTGATCTTGAATAGTGTGCGAAACGTTCCCACGGGCCGGGCGGCGCGGCGTCGTCAGAGTGCACAGGCAACATAACCTCAGAAAGTTATGTTTGCGCAAAAGTGATTATGATCAACTATAACTGTGCCTGCGCGGCTTAAAGAGTCTTTGAAATTTTTTTGGCAGCGCCAAAGAGAAATCCTACCGGTTGATGCGCTGCAACGTCATGCTACGTATTGGCTTGAACTGCGAGCACCAACCCACCTGGGCAAAATATCCTCAAGATAATGTAATATATTGTGGAGGTCAATGTTTAGCAGTGGACTTTAGAAAGCTGAGATTATGATTGTGATGGTATTTTCGGCCCAAATACTGTTAATTTACTCCAATACCGCTATTAGTGATGCGTGAACTTGAAACGATTAATTATTTAGATTATAAATTTCATTTTTTTTTATGTTTACAGTCATCTTCTTCAAAACCGGTATGTTTTTTCAGCATAAAATGATTATCAGTCAATTTGAGCGCGGCAGTAAAGAAAATTGATGATGTTTTTGGTTTTATTTAAAAAAAAATGGTTGCCTGTAAAGTCGTTTTTACGGGCGAAGATTTTACGTGACAACGTCTTTTTCTCGGTAGAATATTTATTGATATGAATATAATTAAATTGCACAATAGGAACAAGGAATTGAATGAAAATAAGAATTGCACAAATTTTAACTATAGAAATATATTTTGTTTACTAAAACATGCGCCTAATTCTCTAGTGCTGCGCGCGCGGCAGACCGATCATAGTTGAGTGGGAGAGAGACGCAAGGCATTCGCCGGGCCTCTCTCTCGTTCGGTGACTCATCGTAACGTTACCGAGCGTTACACTTTTTCATAAGTGACTCCCAGCCGCAACCTAATTTAAGACGTTGTCACGTCAAAAAGAGTCATAACTATACAAGTATATTTTATTTGCTATCAATCCATAAAGATATATAAAATCAAAGTTATTTTCTGTGTCTGGTTCTGTTCTACTGTTCAAGGTCCTCTGATGAAGGATATAGAATAGATTTGATATCTGGATCTATTGAATCTACTTAGTTGTATTCACTATGCAACTGTAGGAGTCTACAGAATGAAGATACATGAAGATCGATTTCTAGTAAAGCATTTATTAGTTATAGTTATTAAAAAAAACCAAGTTATCTTCAAGGATAGTAATAGATACTTTCTGCCAATTTGGATTATGTATAGCCAGATTGCATTCGAAAGTTGCAATATGTATAAAAGAGTTTTAAAATGTATGGAAATCATTTTAGTTGTCAATGTCTCTCCACATTTTTTTACATTCTAATCTTTACTTACAGTTTTCGATTGTCTAAAAGAGCTTGTGTGAAAAAGCTGGACTGCTCTCTAAATAACCAATGCTTAGTAAATGTATTAGAAACAAGGAACCTACAAAACAAATACCGCATCCAAATTTTTCATTAACAAGAGACTTAACTTCATCGCATCATTAAAATGTCTGTCAACGAGTGTTCAACGATTTGTTACAATTGTACCGAGACCGCGGATTATGTGAGCTAAGTTGTAATTAATTATAAACGCTTATAATTACTCCTCATGTCTTGTTTGTCGAGCCGTTGACACGGTATTATTGTGGCTGGAGTAATTAGAGTGTGCTATGCAAGAGGATGACGGCCATTAGCTCTAGTTTAAAGAGGTTTTATTGTGAGAAACAGTTTAGTTTTTCTGTTAAAAGACATTATATTTTTTGTGTTTCCTAGAAAATTAAATTAAATTATACGAACGTACTTTGTTAAAGACGGTTCATTCTAAAACATTTTTTGTACCTTTCAAATTTTAATTGTCTTTTGAAAAATTATATAGAGAAAATAAATATTATAAAGAAGTTAGAGTCATTTAAAATATTGAATTATTTTATTACAATTACTTAAGGTGCGTTAAATATTCATTATTATTATTATTATCATAGCTAAAGCTTATGTTTAATAATTTAATTAACAAATTTTTAATCTTTCTTTCTTCGCATATGTTTAACATTCGCGACATCTATACCTCTACTACTGAAACACTTCACAAACGCAACTGTGCTATCCCTGGCGATGCTTTGTTCTTGTTCGCTGGTAAAATTTAATGATAGAAGAAATACACAGATGGCGTACTTTAGGGGATAGCTCCTCATTAACTCAATTGCCAATGCATGCAGGTATGTTAAATACTTCGAGTAAAAAAACTCTATCGTCTTTTTGAATAACATTATATTATTATAAAGAATGAAAGTGAATTATACAAAATCGTTTTCAGTTAACTTCATTTGATCTAGTCAGAGTAAAGTCAAACATAGACCATAATTATTATATAAACTTCTTTCGGTAGTAAATACCTTACCTATCGTTGAATATATTCATAATGTTTTTAAACGGTGACTGACTCGTAAGAAATTTGTATCACTACAAAAACTGAAGTTATCTGTTTCTAATATTACCATTAAATTATAAAATTCCCAAAGATATTTTAAAATGTATATACATGTCATTAGTGGACTCAATCTTGAACTATGCTCTTGACAGTTATGGGTCCACTTGTAAAACAAATTTGCTAAAACTAGAATCACTACAAATACGTTTCTTCAAATTATTAGTAAGTAAAAAAAAACAAAGATAAAAGTAAAAGCGACTACAATAGATTATTCAAAATATGTAATATTCTACCATTTAGATTACAGTATAAATATTTGCTAGCAGTTAACAACCATAACAGTCGGGAGCATGGTCTAACTTGCGTCGACAACACTACTCATACTCGCTCAATGACTGCCGGTAAACTCAATGTACCCAGAGTATATAATAATTATGGTGACAGAACTATAAAAAAACGGCTTCCGTACCTTTTAAATAGTATACCAGAAGCCATTAGAATAGAAACAAACAAAAATAAGTACAAAACAAATTTAAAAAAGCACTATATTGGTTTAAGTGAAAAATTGTAAGTTATTTATATATAAAATTAGTTGTAATATATAAAATAGTATAAAAGAGACTGTGACCCACAGACAAACCAGTCAAACGGTTTTGTGGGATATGTTTTTATATAACTTGTATTATTTAAAGGAAATAAACGTTTTATCTATCTATCTATACAAAACAGAAAATAAACATGAAAAAGGTGAATCCAGTTTTTTTTTTTTTTTTATTGAAGTGCATTCTGTTTCACTTTGTACGATATATTATTATTTATGAATAATGATGATTAATTTATTTTAATTATATTAAAATAAATTTGAAGTAAAAATACTTACACATCATGATAATATAATCGTAAGTAAGTATTTATTAAGGTGTTTGTTATTAAAACCATGATTATTATATTACGTTAAACAGAGTTATTTCGACATAATAAATTAAAAACCCATTGATAGATAAAAAATAATAATATAAATAAAATTAAGTATATTTAAATATTTTTGTTTGAAAAACAACATTTTAATTTGTAACAATTCCCGCGCTTCTATAATTTCCCGAAAAATCGAGAAACTATTCAACACGACACGTGTTTCGCCCTTACACAGGGCATCTTCAGGTAAGATAGGAGCCTCAGAACAACGATGTCTTCACCACTAACGCTGAAACGAGAGTGAGAGTGATTTTTAATAAATTAAAATTTTAATTAGGTCGTTACTTATCCATGGCCACTTTATTATTATTTAGTATAATATGCTTTATTTTGTTATAATTCGTGTGCAGAGCCTTGAAAAACGCTTCTGCCATTGCAAAAAAAATGTTCAATTAACTTTTTTAAATAAAATATTTCATTTGAAACAACAATGGATCTAAACTTTTATTTGAACCCTTTATTTATGAAGTTTAATCCCCAATATTCACCAAACGTTTAACTTAGGTACACATCAATTTAAAGATTAACTTAAACTCCCTTACATATCAATATCTCACCCTATAGTGAGCATTAAAAAATGCTCAGTAATCTTTGTTTATTGGCATTTTTGTAACAATGCTTTTCATAGAAACATTTTGCATTATAAAGAGATAATGACCAGCCCGCTATAGACTACTCCATTTTAGAAACGTGACTGCGCATAGAGGGAGAAATGGCGATTATCTATGGAACAATAGATACACGTCATCATTGTTTAGTATAAGATCAGGATGATCATGCATTATGTGTTTGTTTCACGTGATTGATTAAATCGTTTTATAGTTCGTGAAAGAACGTATCAATATTTTTTACGCGGCTTGTAAAATGACTATCTGATGTTAGGTAGATGATGCAATCCACTTAGAGACAGCGGTTTATATGCCGCCATTGGCCCCCTGAAAGATACAAGCCCGAAAGCAATAAGTTGCATAGACCATTACAAAGTATAATTACAAATTTATTTACGTATAATGAATTTTCGTGATCATTTCCATTATTTTAATTAAGAACAAAACTCTATTATTATCAGAGTTCGGATGAGTGGTGTGGATAATTTACTTTAATAATAAGTCGCAACTAACCGATATTTTATTTAAAAGAATATAATTAAAAAAAATATATTTAGAAGGAATGTATATTTTAGTAATAATTTAAGAAGGCATGTACACATTATTGCATGTAATGACACCCGCTCATCCGAAATCTGAATAAAATATTTGATACATATAGATCGATATAGATATCAATAAATTGAAATTTGTTTTACATAGCGCAGAGCTGGGGGACAGAGGTTATAAGTGATAAACATTCATCGTAAAACACAATATTTTTATATTAACGTGTAAATTTATTTCTTGAATTTGTAAAGGAAATATTAGGAAATATTAAATTCAAAAAGTGGAATATGAAACTGAAAAATTATTTATTCAATTTAGGCCTCGAAGTGCGAATAAAATGTGCTCGAATTTCCCGTGGATGAGTGGCGAGAAATGGGTCACTGCGCCAAAGTAAAAATTGGTTCAATTTGGGCTTCGAACTGTATGAATGTCAAGATAGCTGAATACTAAAGCACCCATTCACTACAGGCTGAAGTACGAATTAAGAAGAATTGAAACTAGAAAGTCTGCTCTCCCGCCAGATTTAGTTCAGGTTGTATTAAAAAATAAACTAAAAAAATAAAAATTTGTTTATTGCCATAAAGTTTACAAAATAGAGGTTAAAGTGGCCCCACACTAGGCAAGCAATACCCGAAATGGGTATGGTGGGTATGGAAAGTAAATAGAAATTCAACCCTTTTAGGAATGAAATGGGCCATGCAGGTGTCTGTTAGTGACTTGTTATTATTATTTATTCTTCAATAGGTTATTTCATTAAAAAACTAACTATTTACGACGACCTCTCTACTAGTAATTTTTGGGTTTCAAAGTGTCCTCTGTTATTTTCTTATAACATCAACTACCAGTGATCCCATCAAAATCGATTTAGTTTTTTATAAACATTTCTACAACAGTTATTTTATACAAAAATATTTTTTATTTCGCTGTAAAAATTATGTTTTACTTACATAATACACATTTATCAAAACGCTTTTGACATAAAATTGTATGCAAACAAATTTTCAACACACACACAAATTTTTTTGTAAAGATTATTAAGTACTTTGTAAAACACATTGTTAACATCCTATTGGTAAGTTTCAAGCACTTGTATAAAATATAAAGTTTAATATGTTTTTTCACGCATCGTTCAAATTCGAACTCCTATTTAAGAGGAATCTTAAATCGATAAACTATTAGCTATGTTACCTCCTCTTTCCTACTGAGCTATCTCTTTTTTCCCTTCTCTTCTCTTTATTTACGTTTAGTAGATAATGCAGCAGCTATATATAATCCTCGCATCCTGCGTGATAACGGTAGACAACGAGGCCATATATTTTTATTTAACAAAACAAACGCCGATTCACGAAAGGGGCTTCGGTTTGTGGTATTACCCGTTTGTCGCCTCGGAATATTCCCATTATAAGGTATTTGAAATTTTCTGTAATGTCATCAACGTTATTTTTTTAGCTTTTAAAGTAGCGTTGTTAATGTGTTGATCCCCCAATTCTTGAACTTCATTAAATTAGAGAACTTCATCTCTATTTTTGAAAATATACCTTAAACCTAACTTCATGTTTTTTTCGAAATTAGTGTTTCAATGTACATTTTTTCTAAAAGATAACCAATATTTTTTACGTTCAAATTAATTATCTATATTCGTAACCAGTTAAACAGTAGAATATTGTCGAAGTTTTAACTATTAATTTCATATTTTTTTTACAATTATTTCTGGTATTTGAAGAGTTTAAAAGGAAGCGCTTCTTTGATTACTCCAATTGGGGTCACCAGAGGGCGTCAATGGAAACGCCTCCAATTTAAAGAATATTATACGAAGCCGTTTGCTTCAAGTAATTGGTACAAACACGAACGGTGCTCACCTAGCGGAACTGCCATTTTAATTGGAAAATTTTCTAGGTTTCACTTGTTATATTATTAACCCTTTTTAGAATGAAGAACCATAATTTATTCTTTGCCACGTGAAATTGGCAACTGTCAAAAGCATTGTTAAGTATAGTTAAATACACGTGTCACCAAAAAGGATGTTCAGTGTTTGAAGAGTTCTTACAATGGCACCGCAACACTGGTCTCCCGTACAAAACTTTTAGGACTTTTAGAGCAGAACGGCACACATCTGTCTGCACCAATTTATCTGCATGGATCTGAATCCATTTTAAATAAACATGGTATTTAAAATAAGTCCTGTAACCATTAGTGGGACTTAGTTGAGCTGATCCGTTATAATGATTTCTTTGCATATTAAATTGTTATGCATAAGAGCTTGTATATGATTTTTCATTTTTAAACTAAATTTGTAGAGACAAATTTCTATGGACATTTTTACTTTCAGTCTAATATTTTTTGAAATAAATTGCACAGATTAAGTTATTGCACAGTTTCATGGTGATCTTGATTGTGAAATATCAACCCACCATAGAATCCATACAACCCTATAAAACATGAACGTCTTACGCATATGATACCATAGACAGTTATTAATCGCGTTATATAGCCGATAAGGTTCTGGTATAATTGTTTCTTATGGTTTATGAAGGGTTAGCGGGAGGGTTAATGAAGGTCAGGTGGGTTCGGACACCAGAAAATAGGCTAATAGATAAGAAAAGCTATTATAATAGAAAAAGAATACGTAGGTAATTACCATAGAAAGGGCGTTTTTTTTTGTTCTGAACAGAACATTTCAAGTTAGTTTTTAAGATTTATCAAGTAGGTACATTCAAAATATGTAATCTTTACAATGTAAATATAACATAATTATTTATAATTTCTTCATATATATATATATTTTTGCAATTAGAATGCAATATTTTATATATTTATTACTTGGATACTACATTTGGATAACCGGTTCACAGCTCTTCCCACTGTTCTAGTACTATATGATTTTCATTTCATTAAATATTTAATGTCAAAGAGCTACAAATTGTTAAACTATTTGCTAATACTTATCTCTTGAATTCATATTTTTTTTCTGAAAGTTTACATTAATTTGTTCTTTTGATAAAGTAATGTACGCGGGAAGCTGCAAGTATAGAATATGCAGGTTGCTGAAAAGCGAAGGATTGAAGTAATTAAGTTAAAACCATAGGCCGTTTTACCAAAATTTACCTTTTACCAACAAGAACTTGCACTAATATAGTTAATGTTAATTTATATGAATAATCAGTAATTTTCATATTGATATTAAAAACTTTTCGTCGTTCTTCTTTTTGAAATTAGTTGTATTTGTCTGTAGGTAAGGCAAGCAATGTAAGCAAGCTCCTATGGAAATATCTGTAGCAAAATTACAGCCCGACGTAGTGGCTATGGAATGTAGGGGTTCTGGGTGTGTTTAAAAAAAATTAAGCAAGATAATGCATTTTTTCGAAGTTTTTGTGATCCATGTTCACAATATGTAATATATAATGTCCAATATAATATAACCTATCGCATTTGCAAAAGAAAAGAGTTTGTAAAACAAGTTTCCATGTAATTTAACTTAAGTTATCAAGTTGGACAAAGAATTAAAAATACTATTAATTGTTTATTTTATTTTGACGTCTCGAAAGTAACTTCATAGCAATGTTTACTCATGGAAACTTCACCATTAATAAAGTAATATTTAACACTTTTGGACAATTGGCAGTTTATATTCGATAAATGTCTTGTATGTATAAAGATCACTATAATCACGTCATTCTTAAATTATCGGGGCTGAAGCTGGGGGTAAAATAGGAACACAAATAGTATAGTTTTTCGATTAGGCAAATTATTGTAAATAATAATGATGATTTTAAAATGTTTCACGTATAACATGCACAGGTAAGAAGACAAAACTATGTTAAGTTCTCAAAAATTTAAACGTTACATATACTGATTAACTTATATGTAGTCAGCCCTACTAAGTAATGAGAATCCACAAAAATACTATTATTATAAATGTGGGTACATTCAACCCCGCGCACATTGGAAGGGTTGCTACAGATGTGGAGCCGTGTAGCGTGGTGTGGGCGGCGAAATGGACCGTGAAGCCATAGTCAAAAAAAGACAACGTAAGATGTCTCAGTTTTTCGTGTGCTGATGCTCTCTATGCATAAGTTACCTTTCATACAAACGTTTAACATTTATATGCTGCAGACATGAGAAAAAACCACATAAGACTATCTAAGAAATTCCTAGAAAGTAAATATTTGAGATCATCATCATTTAGCGTCAGTGCGTGTGCTCAAAATTCCCCTAAAAGTTTTTTATCAAACTAATTAAATGAATCTAAAGTCAGTGAAGAAGTGTGATAATTTGGCTGTGGTTAACGACCAACTACTTTAGTATAGAGTGAATCCAGAGGGGGCAACAATGTGCAGAAGAAGTCGTTAATGAGAAGGCGATTTTATTAGGGCAAAATTGGGATGTGCACAATTAATAGATCACGTTTTAAATAAAAAGTATCCAATGTAAAATTTTAAAAAAAATAGAATTTTGTTTAATGTTGTTAAAAGAGTGAATGTGAACCACTATTTTGCGGCTAAAACATACCTAATAAAGAGCATAATAAACAGAAATACGTTTACCGCTGGAAAATAGGGAAATAACGATAAACAGAACTTAGAGGAAAGTAATTTCAGTTGAATTTTTGTATGCGCACATTCAAAGAGCATTGAATGGGTACACACTAGAATACCATAAGCTAAAATTCAATTCATTATTATAGAAAAAAAATAATTACGATGTTTTTATATTTTCCTCCATAGTAAAAGAAGCTCCGCCTATCCCTAAGGGAAAGAGGCGTGACATTATGTATGTAAAAGTAGCCTTACAAGCTTAACTAGATATACTATTTCTCCACTTTACTATGACGAAAGGATACTCAAATACGTTAATTTGTGAACAATTCTGCATCGCATTTGACAATCGTTAAATTCGTATTGTGATGCTCCGGTTCATTGGGCTCGTTGCGGTGTGCTTGAAATTTATTGTCTGAAAATTAAAGGGGGTTGGTTTTATTGGAAATAAGTATTCAAAGGTACGTAAGTATTTATTGTGAATTTTTTTTTGACAACCGCCCACGAATGTTTATGCAAATAGGACAGTTCTTGCAAAGTTTTAACAATACGTTATTTATTTACATATCGTCATAACCATTTAAATATTTATTAAAATAATCTTTGAAGATACGGACAGCGCAGCACATAGAAAAAGTTTTAAAAATATATTATTATCATGATTTGCTACAATATAGACCTTTAACATATTACAAAAATCATTGTAGTTATAATTTTAATCTGAGAACCCTTAATTAAATCTGTTACAATAAATAAAATAGTAATACTATTGTCATGACATTTCAGATAGCACCAACTAAGCAGAGCTTGTTCTTTGGGTACTTTACAACGGATAAAGTACTGCGATAATTATTTTTGGAAATACATACTTGTCATGCAAAGAAAAGACAACAAGTAAAGAGTAATAAACTGTGCAATACGCTTGCTTATGATATGCAAGTGTACTGTGAACTGAATGTCCCCTGAGCTAATAAGTATGCAGTTACATACTCGCGACACATGGCTAGTAAACTACCCCTCACATATTTAAATGAGGCTCGTACTATTGGCATCTGTTTCGTTATATGTACCCGTACATATAACAAAAACATGTAATTTTTTCAACAAAAAATATTATTTATTTATTACATCTTTCAAGCACTTAGCTCGAAAGTTCCTCGTGTAGAAGATTTCGCCATTTCACTTTCATGTGGGATAAAAAATAATAGCACCACACCACAGTTGTTTCTTCGAAAGCTTCAGAATGGACGGATTACTCTAATTCTCTATTAATTTATTAAAATATAATGTTTTATTATTTTCGTAAAATTATTAGAACTAATTAGAAAAAAAGTTTACTTTCGTAATTACATACGTACATACATAGAAGTACCCACCATTTTAAACATAACCTAAATATCTGCTAGACACTATAACTTCTCTAAAATAACACTATGTAAATATGTTAACCAAAATAAATATATTATGATTTGATTTAAAAAGGTACATCAATTTTCATTAATGTATTGTTTTAATGAAGTAGATACACAAAAGCTGGGAAAAGAATATTCGCTTAGAGCACGCAGATCGGTGAATACCAGCACCGCCATTGCTCAGTCGAGATTTTATAATACGTAACACATATTTATGATTAAACATTTCTGAGTGTCTTTGGTACGAATTTACGGTCTGTCAGTTGTTATACATAGGTACTTTTTAAACTAGGTATAGTAATAGAAATCTCTTTAAAATCAACTGATTCGCGCCTATACGGGAACGATATAGCAATTATTAAATGTGTATAATGCAAATACAGTACCTATTCTGAGTTGAACGACGATAAAATTAGTTATTCATGTATTTTATTCTAGAAACTCTTTTTTAATAATGTGTACACTATTAATTCAATCAAAAAATAATTATAAAATATATCCGAGACTTTTCATGACACTAAACTTACTAACTTACCGATAAGTAATGTTAATATTATATTTCAGCTACGTAAGTACTATCAAATTACAATGAACATAGCTCTTCTTATCCTCTCAGCTCAAGTAAATGGGTCAGCAAAAGTAAATAGTGTGGCAATTCGACGAATCTAGATCATTTGCACCTTATTTAAAAAAATCACTCCTTTCAAACCAATTTACTAAAAAATATCACATAATTATAATCATTTAAAATTGTATTACATACACCTGTAAATTTAAAATCCATTGTTTCATGTCATGTGTTTTTACAACACTTTAATTTAACTTTATTGTTTTTGTCATTGATTGTACTTAACCCGGTAGCGCGCGTGTCGTTCTTTTGATCCCACTTGAGATTATAAATAATTTACATACGAAACGATCATGTCATGTCTTGCGTGCAACGTGCGTCACTTTGGAGGTCTCGCGGTAACTCACCGCCCAAGATATACCACTTTACGCAACATTAGACCCGTTTTATTAGCTATTAAATTATTACTTCTTTTATTATCGTTATAAAAACTATATGGTATCGTTTTTAACCTCTTCTACCTCCATTTATAATCAGCCTATAGTGATTGAAGCTCTCGTGGCAACCGATAAAAAATTGTATATATATATATATATATAACCAGTATACTTTCAGTTATAAAATGGCAGCATATGAAATTACTCTATGTCAATTGCAATAAAGTAGACCGTACTTTAGATAAAAAAAATGTTTTTTTTAATGTAGGTTATGCCTTCAAATAGGAAGAAACACCTGGCTCCGCCAATTCGCACTGTATTCGTGTGATGGACTATGTACCACTAGACATAAATCTCTCTTTATTTTATTTGTGAGGCCTAAGTCCTATATATCCTTAATAATCAAATTATGAGACCATAATGACAAGACCATATTATACTTATTAGTTATTAGCCTGAAATGACCAGACCATTTTATGCTTGCAGGCTAAGGCCAGTTATTGTCTGCTGACTTGAGTTAATAAAAAAACGTGGTCAAAAAAGACGACTGAAGTAAAGATGCGTCTAAGTTGGCGCTTCTGTGCTTAGGAATGCTCGTTGAGCCGTCTTAATTTAGAGACCCCGTAATGAGCGGTTATTCATCCATACGTGACCTGTCTTTCTGCTGGTTTTTAGAGGCAGGCAGTAGTGGGATGTAAAGGTGCTAGGGTGATGAATAGTTTACTAATAACTTTTAGATAGGTACTTTATAACAGTATTTCTACAATGATATATTATTTTCTAGCTGAAAATGAAAATGAAAATGAAAAATTATTTATTCGGTATTTATTATTGACCTATATCCAGTATAACTCGCTTAACCCCTTCTACGCACACAAAAAAAATTGATGTGATTTGAGTTAAAACGTAAAGATTTATTTAGACCTGTGATTTGAAATGCAATTATGATAAGTATATATAGAATATTAATTTAAAAAGTTTATTTGTTCTTTAGTTCCTTGAGTTGCCAATGACATGCTTTGTTAGTTTAGTTAGAACTATGTAAAATATCTGTGTATGAGATTTGTTTATTTGATTTTCCGACTATACTCATTTTAGAACCCCTTTTAATACACAATAGAAACGTATAGTTGGAATGATGCTAACCATTATTTTATATTTATAGAACTATAATCCAAAAGTGCCTTTAGCTATTACGCAGCACTAATCTGCCCTAATGGGCTAAACACTGTCATTTTAATCCACCTTTTGTTGCGACACTTCCACTAAACATTGTAGTAAAATTGAAATAAGTACATCGAGTTTAAATTCATGTCGAAACGAGATCTCTCCCCTTCGACGCATAATGCGTACTGAACTGACCATAATTGCACCACGAATATCTAACCTTTTGTTATCCACCCAGCATATATCATTATTTTAACGAAATAATTAGGTTGTACTCAACAAGAGAAGAAATGGTCAATGCATAATGTACAACGGTTATTGTTAACACAGAAATAATTTAAACGCTTAACAATGGGCGCGTGGTCAAAAATATGTGATCGGGATAAAACGACACGCGGTTTGGAAGGGTTAAATTGCATCTGCGTTTGTAGTATAAAGTCTTTTCTAAAATTATTGGCAAAGCTTAGTCTGATTTCCATTAATATTTCTGAATGAATGAATGTATACTTTTATTTAACTAGCATATTTACAACTTATATTTTTAACCGCTTTTATTTTAAAAGCTCACTTGGGGACTAGTGATTAAATATGGTATAACTAAAATACGTGTATGGTGTGTATATCCACATGTTAAATGTTGAAACTGTATAAAAAATAATTGCACTGATTATATGGATAATACTCAAGCTATAACATATTGCACATTATACCTATCACGTTTACATGTTCCCATGAAAGAAGCTAATAATCTATGAATAAGAAGTGATATTAGAAATAAAAAGGATATGTTTAATCATTTTGTATAGAGAGAGATTGACGTAATAATACGATACGGCAATAGTGTAGCGGTTAGTGAAACTGCTATTTATTTATGACAGTTCCATAGAACGTATCTAGGTCACGGGCTGGTGGACTTTGAGGGTTGAAGCTTTCAAGTTATCAATGTCCGAAATTAATATTCAGTTTCAACTGTTTCGACGAAAGTTTTTATTTATGTACAACTAACCCGGCGAATTTCGGACAGCCAAATTATATTTTTCCTAAATGTCCTAATTTGTTTGAACTTCTTATAAATAAATCTAGTCCTGCGCGTACTACGTAACCAAAGTTATGCGCGACATAGGTATAGAAGATTGATGCGTCATTATTTCGTTAAGTAAATGCTACGCTTTAGACTAATTAACTAAAGGAGAAAGATATAATATATAAAGGTTTTCTTTTCATCATAAAAAAGTGGAATAATTTAATTTTAAAACCTATTGAAATTTTAAGAAAAATTTAATATTTCTTAAAATTTCAATAGTACCCTGTTCAAATACCCTGTTTGTCAGGTCTTACAATAGTTATTTTTATTTGAGTAAATTTTTTTTTTCTAGTACGGTTTTTATGAGATATTCAATAAAGTGACGTTGAAAAAATATTAAATTGACAACACCATATAAACAAAGCAATCTGGTTAGGTAATAAAACTATTGCTATTGTATTCATAGTTACATTACAAAAACTAATTTATGTACTAATAAAATATAAATATTGATTAACAATCAAACGTACCATCTTCGGACCAAATCCGCTGCAAGTCTTAAGTCATAATCATTCATTATAATAAAACTTATATAATTTTCAATATCATGGTCCTAAAATCATAATAGTAGTTAGTAGCTGTGGAATGATCACAATAAAAAATATATGTTTCTTAATTAATTAGTATGAATGTTTATTACTTTGACAGCCCTTAGTAGTCTTAGAAAATAGATACCCATTAGAAAATGGTTTTGATGTACATTTTGGGACACTTCTTGCTCAATTAAAGACGGACGGACGGTGCGAGTTCCCACGTTTTTATATCAAATAAAAAACGAAGGCAAAATACCTAAATCGGAACCGTTTTAGGGTACAATTAATGTGGCCAGTCGCTCATGAGACCAGTCGTTATTTTCGTCTTAGAGCAATTATTTTTACTTTGTTACGTGACGAGTGGGTACGCAATATGATCAAGGGGATTATAAATACTAGTGGCCGCTTAGTGGTTGAAATTTATGACATAAGCAACTCTTAAAGATTTCACTTAATCCTAGACCTCTTGCGTGCTTTCTTCTTCTTCTTTTGTAAATACTCATTATATTTATACATTTTAGGAGTATTTAAATAAATACTTAAAAGCACGTTTTACCTCAAGTATTAAAAAATACATATAAGAAAATATTATATTTTTCATCTTTGTTTTTTACTTATTTATTAAACTTATAATTTTTAGAGACATATTTTTTTATAACAATCATTTGAACTGATAAGCCACTCACTCGAAATTGATCTCATCGAAAAAATCCTGAATATCAAAATTTTTCGTAATATATACAAGTTTTGCTTTCCAAAATCAATCAGTTAGTAACAATTTTAATCAGGAGACTCTCTAGATGCTCTACGAAATGTATTGACAACATGAGTGCGCATTTTTTTGTTATTAGTTAAATCAAATTTTGAATTTATAGTTCCAATGTTATGATTATATCGCTAAGACTGATAACACAAACCTGACGTAGCCCCACTGTAAAGCGTTCAACGTAAATACAACTTTAAAATGACAATAATCAATTTAATAACATAACAAAATGTACACCCTAAATTGGCGTAATTCTACAAACAACCCCAAAAAATATAAAATCCTAAATAAATATGAAAGAGCATTTTTACTGCCCACCGCGCCTAATTCTATGGCAACTGAACAATGACGAGGCCCCTATCGATGACACTCTGATGGTCACACGACTACTGGAACACCACAAACTAATACACCCTTTATTTTTAAGACACATAGGAACAGTTCGGCTTGCAACGTGAACCTGTAAAAATCAACTAAGTGAGGGGACACAATTTTGAAGGATTTTAAGTGTCATTAGAATTCGAGTTGTAGCTAACTTTAAAAAAATACTTAGAAAATTTCACCCCACCACTGAGTGGAGGTGAATTTTGTAGTTTTATCACAAGTCACGCGATTCAGTATACAGAAGAAATGTGTAGGAGGAGGGCACAGCTAGATTGGAACACCTAGCGTGAATATATAAAAGAGTAATCTCGTAGAGACTGATTTTAAAAGAAAATTTTGACCACAATGGTCAGTATTATTAATCGGCAGCCAGTTCGCAAACCCCGGCGGTTTGGATTCCTTAAAAAAATATATGTGTCTTTCATATGTATTTACAAGAAATGTTTATTAATTGTCTAGTAAGTACAGACCCATCACATACAAGCTCTGCTTTGTTTGTAAAAACAATTTTTGTTTATTTTGTAGATGTTTTACGAAGAATAATTTACATAGCTTGGAATAGCAGCCCTCTATAAATTCTTTAAGTGTACTTATGTATGTATTGTATAATAAGTGCGATTGATAACAGTTTTGTCTAATTTGATGTCCGATGCGGGCGACAGATATTACTATTTTTTTTCAATCCTCGATCTATATGTCATTTAACTAATTAACAAATTATATTCAGTTAAAATTTGAACACATAGCATTTTAAAAAGTTAGTTAAACTTACTGGTTTGAGTGCTGAATAAGATAAAGATAATTTCAGTAACGTTACTAAAATAAATTAAGTTATTTCGGAGATAAGGCGTAACAAATTGTCAGGAAATGATACAAATAGGTACTTTGGTAGCAATAAATCTATGTGTACTGTAATCATTAACTTTTTTCATTTTAGTGCTACTAAGATATTAAAAAGACGGTTCCAATAAATTATGTACTCTTCATTCATTATTTTTTAAGGTACAAAGCACTGGTCAGTGAAGTGTCTGATTCCCAGTAATCTTTAAGTGCCAGTAAGATTCTCAAAATCAGAAAGTATTGTGTTAATTTATTTACCGAAGGAATATTTGGCACTGCTGTGGTACATATTATAAGTAAGCATTTTCTATCACGATGAGATGTACCAGTATGTGATAGTTTCTATTGTTCAGCCAAAACAGACACGACAAAAGGGTATACACTTTTATCCGAAAGCTTCTAACTGGTTTATTCATCGCAAAACTGTACAATAGATAGTTTAAAATAATAGTATGGGAGTCATTTTACATCATTGTGTTGGTACAATAATTGAAATTGTGCGAAAATAAAAGCAGCTAAAAAAGCACTATTTTCATTTATTTTTGACACTTAGATATAAATTGGAATCCCAACGAATAAAATGTCGATAATATATATATAATAAGCGATTAGATAGATTTTCCACTTTTGTTTAAAAACAAATAATATGAAAGTTCTAATAAAACAATGCATATATTTTTTTAATTAAAGACATGGCAACGACTGTAAGCTGATTGACAATAAATAAATCTTTGGGAAAATCATCGGAAAATATAGCGTACCGTAAGAAAAGTTTCAATTCAAATTCTGTAGTCTTCAATACTACATATTATAATGATCTGAATTTGTTAATACCTTGTATTAGGTCTTTTTACACCAATATTAATAGGATCTTCCTTTTTTTAATTTATTGCATCTATAGATATAATAATATTTTTGCTAAAGTCTTTTAAAAATAAGTATCGATTACAAACTCCCAAAAATACAATTATGTCCTGAAAATTATAATATAAGTATTTTTTATAAAAAGATGCAATTTTGTTATTTTTTTAACTTAGTGAGTGGAGGGTGTAGTGATGATGAATTACCGTGATAAATGGACGGACAAGACATGCTGGGCCAAATTCAGGCAAGCAGCCCAGGAAGGTGATAATATTTTTTATAAATAGAATCACGGTCTTAAATTTCAGAAGCACTCTATTAATATCATAATCGTACAACTGCTGAGGTGGATCTTTAGCTCGTGATATCAAATATAATAACATTGTCGATGGACGTAATTTCATTATTCCAAAGATAAAAACGGTAGCGCACGTCACTGTGACATGACATGTGACACGTGCCGCTCTTGATGCGTTTTTAAACGCTTACATGTATACGTACTGAACACAATTAGTTCATTTCATCCAATTACGTGGCAGATGTCATTGTTGTAGTTATTGTTTTGTTTTATTAATTTTTGTGATGCGTATAGACTCACGGAGTATGGAACAAATTACTGTGACCGCTTTTGGGTTATTTTTTATCATGCAAGGGTATCATCTGTGGTGATCGGTATTTGTTTTCATAATTACGTCAAAAAACAGTTACAACATTATTAAGTTAATACAAATTTGTATGTTACAGTTGGGATACGAAAACCATTAACATGTTCCAACTTTTTTACATGTAACTATTTACTATTGATGCTTATCATTGTTCGATTCTCAAACAGTTGAACATAAATTTTCACAACCCATATATTTTGTCCTGGATATTCTCTTTGCATGGTAAGTATATTAATACCTGTTGAGGGCCTAGGAGGTATTAGCGTAATAGAATTCGACATCAGCAGCTTCACTTATTCGATCAGAGGCTAGTCTTTTATCTGTAAATATTAAGAAGCAAAATAACTCTTTTAGCAAAAGTGACTTGACTCTTCGTCTTATGGCTGATTTAGCTTTCAGTTTTACTCACGAGTCTAGCTAGTCATTCACATAAAAGTGATTTGAATATCAAAATTTACCCTTTGTGATATATTGTTAAAATCATATTTTTTTTGGTATGACATCAAAATAATTGAAATGCATCCGAAGGGGTTAAAAATGGGAATCTGTTTTCAAGTGCGGGCAACAGCTATAGTATTTTAAAATTAACATTGTACAGCCGTTGTAATTATACTTCGCCCTAACGGCGACAGTACCGAGAAATTAATATACTATCGAATCAATCGCAAACAGCAATTAAATCAAGTTTGCAAACATTTGTCGTTTTGGCGCGTGCAGATCAAAGATATCACAAGCGCAATATTTTATCATAAAACAGCCCTCTGTATTTAAAATAAGCACACACTGTGGTACAGTAGCACGATCCAAACTATGCACGTTCCATTATAATCTTTGTAACTGTAGTGTAAAGTAGAAAGTAACGTAACCTATTAGTTTATATTAACAAAGTTATCGCTCCGCAGATCTCAGTATATGGTGTTTGCAATATTGTCATTTGGCAACGTTAATTATAGGCATTGTTGAAATAGCGTGTTATTTTTTGGGGTTTAATATAGGAATTTGTAATGGTTTTGTATTGTCTCGTGTCATATATTATTAAGAATATTCTGTAGTATTTTTTATAGCAAAAACCTCGACTGTAAATTACTTTATGTGTAAGGTCTATACTTAAAGTAGCCTATCAAATTATCAATAAAAACCTTTACTTCATTCAATTCAATTAATTTTCTTTAGGTAAATATTTCTGAATAATTAATCTAATTTAGCAATCAATTTCCGAGCTTTTAAATTATAACTTGAAGTTTGTTTTATACGCAATTTGTTTCTAGAAATTAATTTGAACCTCCCCCTAAAAAACTGTGAAATTAGAAGTGTGAGAAGGTCGTGTCTGTGGACATAATAAAGAACAAAGAAGACAACGATCACGGCTTAGTAGGATCTACAAGTCCACACGTAATCGATCAAAATAGAAGACAAGTATTTCTCAATTTTTTTATACCTACTGTTATTGATTACCTAAATTGGAACTTAGCATGTTCATAGTTAAAATCCCTTCTTAAGCCCCCTTCTTAGCCCATATTATTGTAACGAGATATCTACAAAAAATAAAGTCGTTTTTACGGGCGAAGATTTTACGTGACAACGTCTTTTTCTCGGTAGAATATTTATTGATATGAATATAATTAAATTGCACAATAGGAACAAGGAATTGAATGAAAATAAGAATTGCACAAATTTTAACTATAGAAATATATTTTGTTTACTAAAACATTGTACACTAGTGCTGCGCGCGCGGCAGACCGATCATAGTTGAGTGGGAGAGAGACGCAAGGCATTCGCCGGGCCTCTCTCTCGTTCGGTGACTCATCGTAACGTTACCGAGCGTTACACTTTTTCATAAGTGACTCCCAGCCGCAACCTAATTTAAGACGTTGTCACGTCAAAAAACATTCGTATATGCTTGTATTCTTCTTGGCAATAAACATAATAATAACAATGTATTTCCTAATAACTTCCAAGCCTATTCAATAAACATGGCTATTTAAGGTCAAAACTTGAGGCAAGACAAAATATGTCAAAAATACACATTTAACATGTACACCTGATTTGTTGTGAGTGTGCGTGTATCCAAATCCTTTAATTAATCATTTTGTTATAAATATTAATGGGACAGGTGTCGACTTGTGTATCGATTCGTATCGGTTACGCATATAAAATATTTTATTTAGAGTTCCGTAGCAAAAAGGCAAAATATATAAGCCTGTATATAATTATGCCGTATTACACATCTTCCCCGCAAACTAAATACTCGTAGATTAACGAAAATTAGTCAAAAATAAAATCGAATTATAATTTTTGAGCATAGCAAAGGTTATCGCATCGCGCCTTTTCCAACCGTTCATAATATCAATTTGTTACACTTTCACGCCTTAATCACTTAGCCGATTTTTATTAAATTAGGCACAAATATACCAAAGAGCAAAAAAAATTATATACTTTTAAAAAATAAATTTTCTTTCTGGGAGACCTCTGATATTATGTATCCGACACACACTTGACTTGGTTTTACACTTACGGGCCACCAGTCTATGCCTTTAAATGATTACTTTATATGGGTAGAAACATACTAAGTAATATCTTATAAGTTAAACAACCTAAACACCTATTTAGAAATCATATAGCTTATCAAATTAATCGTTGATAAGTTTACGTTTAGCAGGCATAGCAAAATTTGAGATTTTGTGATGTGTATGTTTGTTCCATTTTCTAGATGGAATATGCCAAAAAAGACAAGGCACACCGATCGTTACACACTGAAACGTGTTTATGTTAGTTAAAGGCTTTAATTTAGAACCTTTCTGAAAACGGGCAAGATATGACAACATCTTCAAAGAAAATGTCGTTATAGTAATTAAGTGATTTGTAAGCAAGAATAGTTCACAAAAGAACCATACCATACGTGAACGCTTGCATTTCTATGAAGCATTGCAAATGTGAAAGTTTATATAAAATACTTTTTAGATATTTTAGAATATTTTCTTCACCTCTTAATAACTGTTAAACTACATCTAGGCTAGTGGACACAATTTTAATGTGCCCGCAGACAATTTTAAGGGATTTTATTTTATTTTAGCAAGGATATTTAATAATACAGATACAATGAAGTGTACAATCTATATGACGTATGTTTTGTGAGTGAGAAAACTACTTAACGTAATTTAGTCTAAGTTAATAGCTGTAGAGAAAACTAAATGACTGATAGTTTACAAAAAAAACGTTTTTTTCATAATTTTTATAAAAGTTTCTAGATTTATTAAAATAATTTACTCTTATTTGATAATAACGTAATGAATTACGCCGTGGTATAATTTTTAACGGATTTTAAAATAGAAAAGCTTATTTCGATTTTATATAATTGTTTAAACAACGATTTATTCTCGTTTTCGTAGTAATTAATTTTTCTTGTGCTACATACCTTATATATATTAACATTTCTTTATTTAAAGACACTAAGTCTTAAGTGTTAGTAACAAATTTGACTGTGTCGTGTTTTAAAATCATAAATCACTTTATTAAAATAATTTGGTAGTTATAAATATACTTACTTAATATTTTTTTGAAATGTCACCGTCGTGACTTTTCAGGGTAAAATTAATTTTACTATTATCACAAAACTATTAAACACTAAACAATGACATGTTTTGCCTAACCCTCATGTCGGTTTTATTGAAATTGTTGTAATTACAAAGCATTGACATGCGTCACGTCATTACCGAGATAGGGGCGGCAGATGCGCTGCACCCTGTATCATGTTCTAACGAAAATAACTTCTTTTGTCAAAAAAACATAAAATTGTCTATTAGTTAATATTGATTTTAATGTAGTGTGAGTCTCTATTGGAGTGGTCATTGGTTTGTTACATAGCTACTAAGACTAACTAACTAGTTATGAAAGACCTTAAAAATCAGGTACTATTTTTGTATTTTGTTTTTGCGTGGTAATTATGGGCAAATACCCCCAAATGTAAATGACACACACGCATAAACGGGCCCCAGTCCCCGGCGGCCCCGCTATTCCAGATTACGGTAGCGGTCTTGGTAACGGCGGGGCAGGGGGTGCTAAGAATCACCGGCAAAGATCCGGCTACCACCCCAAACGACGATTTCTGCACCTGGCAACTTACAACACGCGCACACTGAGGACCGACGAGAAGATTGACGAGCTGGAGGAGGAAATAGAGCGGTTGCACTGGGACATTATAGGGTTATACGAAGTCCGTAGACAGGGGGAGGACACGGTAATCCTTAAGTCCGGCAACTTGCTCTACCACCGGGAGGGTGATCACCTTTTTTTTTTTTTTTGATTTACGTCGGTAACAAAATGCATTTACGCACTGTCTCCCGGCCAAAGGGGGACCGAGAGAGGTGTGTGGGGCTCACCACCGGCAGACACGACCGCCAGCAGTAATACCCACTAAAAATCTTCCGACGATGCCCGCCGCTTGTTGAGAAAGAGGCGGGGTGCCAGTACCTGGGTTGCAGCTCTGACACCCCGCCCGCGGCCAACGTCCCCCGGACCAAAACCGGGAGGACCTCCTCAGAGAGACGCAGTGGACGCGCCCCTCCTACCTCCTTGTGCGACCATAGCGTGTGTGGCCGACTTCTCGAAGGGTCCATGGTTAGACAGCAGGGCCCCCCTGCCCCCGCTGCCTAAGACCCTCCTGGCGCTGCTTGACGGGCCCTCCTGGCCCGCCCGCTGCGCCCTCCACAGGTCCCTCTTAGTTTCCCCCCCGGTAGTCAGTACTAAGGGCACCCAGAGTCGCCAATCTCTGGGTGTTACCTTTTCCCTGGCGCCTCCTGCGCCCTACCGGGAGGTACTCAGCCCCCCCACCACGACAAGGTGGAGACCAGTCGGGGGGGGAGGGTGATCACCTGTCCCAAGGTGGTGTCGGTTTTATCGTCCGGAAGTCTATCCGTAACAACGTCGTGTCTATTCGGAGTGTGTCGACCAGGGTAGCGTACCTAATACTCAGAATCACCAAACGGTATTTGTTGAAGGTAATTCAGGTTTACGCACCGACCTCGGCGCACCCCAATGAGGACATGGAGATATTGTATGATGACATTTCTGCCGCCATTCATACTTCACCGACTCACTACACGGTTGTTATGGGAGACTTTAACGCAAGGCTAGGCCAACGAAGCGGTGACGAGCAGAAAGTGGGGCAATTTGGAATAGGGCGAAGGAGCCATAGGGGACAGCGGTTAGCTGACTTCATGGAGAAGGAGGGCCTCTTTATGATGAACTCCTTCTTCAAGAAGCCACCACACAGGAAATGGACCTGGCTGAGCCCCGATGGTTTTACGAGGAATGAGATAGACTTCATCATGACCACTAAGCGACAAATATTCAATGATGTCTCTGTGATCGCCAGGGTGAAAACCGGTAGCGATCACCGAATGGTAAGGGGCACATTGAATATTAATATCAAGCTTGAAAGGTCCCGTTTAATGAGGTCTATGCTCCGACCCTCAGCTGCCCATATTCAAAACCCCGAGAACTTTCAGCGCGAGCTTTAAAATCGCTTCGCAGGTCTGGTGAACTGCGTACCCGTTGACTATATAAGCGGCGGGCTGGTTGAGACTGTCCACATTGTCGGGTCCAAACATTATAAGACTCGACAAACTAAAACCAATAAACTGTCGAATCAAACTCTTAATCTCATGGAAGCGCGACGAGACATGCGATTGCAGTCTTCAGCGGAAGCGTCTTCTTACCGGCTCATCAATAGACAGATCTCGAAATCCTTGCGACTCGATATTCGCAAATTCAGTATAAATTGTATTGAACATGCAATAGAGAGAAACAGGGGTTCAAAAGTGTTGGCACGGGATCTGTCTATTGGTCAGAGTCAGTTGACACAGCTGAAGACCAACGAAGGCAGTCTAGTCACGTCGAGACCTGAGATTATGAGGGAGATCGAAAGGTTTTATGGACAGTTGTATACCAGTACGCAAGATCCCGCTACTTGTTTGGCTAAAGAACCTAGAGCCAAACTAACTCGACATACCACCGAAGCCATCCCTGACGTCAGACTGTACGAGATTAGGATGGCCCTGAAACAACCAAAAAACAACAAGGCACCAGGGGAAGACGGGATGACAGCAGAGCTTCTGAGAGCGGGTGGTACACCAGTACTTAAGGTACTCCAGAAGCTCTTTAATACCGTCATTCTCGAGGGACGTACGCCACAGGCGTGGTCTAGTGGTGTGGTTGTCCTTTTCTTCAAGAAGGGTGATAAATCCCGAAGAATTATAGGCCAATCACGCTACTGAGCCACGTCTATAAGTTGTTTTCACGGGTCATCACGAACCGTCTCGGTCAAAGGTTTGACGACTTCCAGCCTCCCGAACAAGCTGGTTTCCGAAAAGGCTTTTCAACCATAGACCACATACACACGCTGCGGCAGGTTATACAGAAGACCGAGGAGTATAACCAGCCACTTTGCTTAGCGTTTGTGGACTATGAGAAAGCCTTTGATTCGATCGAGAGCTGGGCAGTGTTTCAGTCCCTGCAGCGATGCCGCATTGATCATCGGTATATCGAAGTGCTGAGAAGTTTGTACAGAAACGCCACCATGTCCGTACGAGTACTGGACCAGTGCACGAATCCTATCCTCTTGCAGAAAGGCGTGAGACAGGGTGTTGTTATTTCACCGAAACTGTTCACTGCTGCTCTGGAGGATGTTTTCAAGCTACTGGACTGGGAAAACTACGGCATCAACATCAATGGCGAGTATATGACTCACCTTCGATTTGCCGACGACATAGTGGTCATAGCGGAGTCAATGCTCGGAGACCTCGACAGAGCTTCCCGAAGGGTAGGTCTTAAAATGAACACGTATAAGACGAAAATCATGTCTAATATCCATGTAGTGCCTACCCCAGTAATAGTGGGAAGCTCGGCCCTCGAAGTTGTCGACGAGTACGTATACCTGGGACAAAAAGTCCAATTAGGTAAGTCCAACTTCGAGAAAGAGGTCAATCGTCGAATCCAGCTCGGTTGGGCTGCGTTCGGGAAACTACGCAAAATCTTCTCGTCCAAAGTACCTCAGTGTCTCAAGACGAAAGTCAGTGTGTGACCAACCAGTGAGTGTTGCCAGCGATGACGTATGGGACTAAGACGTGGTGCCTGACTATGGGCCAAAGTCGCTCAGCGTGCAATGGAGAGAGCTATGCTCGGAGTATCCCTACGTCATCGAATCAGAAATGAGGAAATCAGTAGGAGAACTGGAGTGACCGACATAGCGAAGCGCGTTTGCAAGCTGAAGTGGCAGTGGGCGGGGCACATAGCTCGAAGAACCGACGGCCGATGGGGCGTTAAGGTTGAATGGCGACCACGAATCAGCAAGCGTAGTAGAGGGCGGCCCCCCACGCGATGGACCGATGACCTGGTCAGGGCGGCGGGGAGCCGGTGGATGCAGGCGGCAAAGGATCGATCTTCGTGGAAATCAATTGGGGTGGCCTATGTTCAGCAGTGGACTTCAGATGGCTGATATGATGATGATAATGATATTTTTGTCTTGTAAAAACGTGTTTGTTGTTAACCTAGCTCTTAATTTGTATTTTTCTTTTCAATGTTTTACTCGGCACTCGATGACCTTCACATGTTATAAATATGTTGTTTTTTAATACATGTTAGAGATAATAGTGGGAGAACTAGAGAAGTATGCATTTAGAGAGTTAAGCTCGGGCAGCTGCTAAGAAGGGTCTGAATTATTCCCTATACCAAGGGTATTAAGGAATTTCCAGGCTTGGGAAGGAGATTTATTTTCAAGTGTGGAGTGAATAAAGCGGCGTTTAGAATCCCTACACATCCTGTTGCAGAGATTTCGTAATCTTTTATATTCTTGGCAGTTTTCATTAGATTTGTTCTTTTTAAGCCTTGATTTCGCTTTATCCCGTTTCCTTATCATAAGGTAAAGTAGTGGGAGGTTCATTGGATGAGATGATAACAACTAAATTATGTTTCCAAATCTGAAACTATAGTTAAAAAAACTCAGTAAGGACACATGTAATCAGTCTAATGCAAGTAGGGCCAATGCACACATATTATGTTGATAAAATATTTAATTAAAGATTGGCTCTGAATGTCTAAATAAAGTATTCATTAGGTTTTATTGTATTTTATTGTAGTTACGTGCAAAATAAAATGAATAATTCTTCGCAAATTATACACTCATGTAACGACGAAATTCAATCCAATAAAACCTAAGCCAATAAAACCTACAAGTGCGTACAAGTACGCACGTACTTTGAACTAAGTATACTACGAGGGGTTAACGGGATAATAAATTATGTGATAATGCTTAATAATGATATAAGTAAAAATGTACTTATAACGGCTCTTAGTGCTATTTGCTTGATGTCTACATTATGATGTACTACTAATGGTAGTGTGTCATTAATGTCAGCCTATCAATTATATTAGTAACTGCCAGGCCCCATAATCCCGGGCTCTGAATTTGGTCTTGGTTATTTAGTACTGTTATTAGGTAGTTAAGTAGACATTCTTACTACGAGCCCCGATGAAAAATAGTTCGTCTTGTATGAAAAATAAGATAATATGAAATAATGTGGAGTGTTTTTAGGTACAGTCATCAAGAAAGTTAAGATCAAAGTAAACCACAATTTGAGTAACTAACATTCCAAAGTTTATTCAAATATATCCTAAAACATTGTCAAGACGTAACATAAATAAATAAAAAAATATTATGAAGCACATGCAAAAGTGTTCGTCCGACTTCTTGGCGGGAAATCCCACATCTTTACTGAGGACTCAAGGGGCTTAGGGGAGGGTATCTCATTTACCATTTATCATCTTTATTACCGCTCATTCTCATTTACTATGAATTGTATATTATTAATATATCACTTACTTGACATTGGCTAGATGTGCTAGACGCACGAAGCCATTATTTAAAAGAAAAAATATAGTGTTCGTCTACCATTGGCTCTTACGCAAAATAGTTCGTCTACCACTTAGTTGTGTCGCCTTGGCTTTCAATTACAGCTTTAATGCGAAGAGGGATGGTTGCAATCAACGCTGAACTCTCTTCGATCGTAATTGATATTTCATTACTTTTATTGACGACTATAGCCGATACAGATATGTCTACAAAATTAAAAGCAGGAACAATGTATTTCAAAAAATTCAAGAGTTCAAAGAGATTACTTAAAAAGTTGCGGAATACAGCGAAGGTTCACCGCACCCTATACCCCGAACCAAAATGGAGTTGCGACACAGCCAAAAGTTAAGCCTTGAAATCGCTCTTCGATCTTGATGGATTTTTGCGACGGACTTTTTTTATTTCCACCACAGGGTCTCAATTTGACGATAAGTCTGGGCTTTTATATGACCATTCGATGGTTGGGATGCTCTTTGGCAGCAGCCATGACTTTGTTGTCCTTGCAATATGGCAGGATGCACCGTCTTGTTGAGAAATTAAAAAATCTTGATGTTTGAGTGACGGATCGGAGGGCAGTAGGCTTTCTTCCAAAATAGTTTGATATCTTGTTGCATTGATGGACCCATCCACAAACTACATTCCACCAATACCTTGTGCAGACATGCAGCCCCATATCATATAAGACGGTGGAAACTTAACTTTTCGTTTAATGCAATCAGTATAAAACGCTTCATGTTTATTTCGAACTACTTTTATTTTTCATTGCCCACTGTGACTTCAAAATTTGGACTCGTCACTCCATATGATTACTACGCCACTGATCAGAAGTTCTTCAGAATTTATACCAAACTACTTGTCAAAATGACACAGAAATACTTTTCCAAATATAATTTTTTATAAAAAAAATTAAACAAGAGAAGAATAGTATTTAACTCAATGATTGACGAACTCTTTTGCATCGATTAACTACTAATTTTTCTAATTGAACTATTTTGCTTACCATTAGCTGGACTTAAAAGGCTGAAATAGTTTATAGCTTCAATATTAAAAAGTGCAAAAGTAACCGACCATAAGATGGTAGAATAGTAATTTATGTAAGTAGACAAAAATAACTCAATTTGAAAAATCTTTCTCCACGTTTATCGTACTAGACGAACTATTTTGCATCGGAGCTCGTATATTGGGTATAAATTACCTTTCCGGTGGTGTTACTAAGACTGATTTTACAGATTCAATAATAATATGGATATTCATTTTCAGAACTTACTTTTTTAGTATATTTTATATAATTTAAATATGTATGTTAGAATCTCACACTCCCAAAAACTTTATCCAAATTTAATCGTAGTTCTCAGTTAAGTAATTTATAATTAACTAGCTGTTACCCGCGACTTCGTCCGCGTGGAATAGTATCTTTGGGTAGCATTTCTATTATTTAATAAGAATCATTAGTAGGTATAGTAGATATCAGCGGCGGCGATGCAGAGAATTCGTTAAAAGGAACTTTAACTTCAAAAGCCAAAATATTTTTTAAACTTGATACACCCAAAATTTTTAAATATCATGTTTCTAGAATAGTTTGGCGTCGTAGTTCCCGTGCCGAATCCGTTCCGTTCCGTTCGAATTTCAAGAATTCCGTTTGTAGAAAAACTCTGCGCATCCTAAGAGACCTACGTACCAAGTTTCATGGTTTTATCTTCAAAAATGAAGAACACCTATAAAAACATTCAACCCCTATTTCACCCCCATACTGGTAAAAAATTCAAAATGCTAGAACAAAGATTTTTTGTTTATTATTTAGTGCCTAAATACAAAATGTTATATTTTTATTTTCAAAAATGACGAACTTCATACAAACTTGCAACCCCTATTTCATCTCTCACAGGACGAAATTTCAAAAACGCTAGAACAAATGTTTAATTATTTCCTATCAAGTGCTTAAATATTAAGTTTCATGGTTTTATCTTTTAAAATTAAGAAATCCCATACAACTTTCCACTCCCTCCCCTTTTTAACCCTTTACAACCCCCTTTTCGAAATAAAAAGCAGCCTATGTTCTTTCTCAGGGTCTAGATCATCTGTATACCAAATTTCATTCAAATCCGTTCAGTAGTTTTGGCGTGAAAGAGTAACAGACAGACAGACAGACAGACAGACAGACAGACAGACAGACAGACAGAGTTACTTTCGCATTTATAATATTAGTAAGGAAGTAAGGATAATTATTTTTATTAGTAATTTTTAACATAAAAAAAGTTCAATGTTTATTTGTATGAAGCTTCTTTACAGTTATTTATTTACAGGGTTACCAACATAAGTACAGCTATTTTTAACCAAAAATACAATAAACTTCTAAATATTTTGGCTAACTGCACTTACAATTACAGGTCAACCACATCATGCGTTTTGAGTACACCCCATATCATATAAAACATATGTAGACAAATTAATATATATAAAACTACGTTCAATCTAAAGTACGTCACTAATTTTCAATTTTCAAACTTAGGAAGACTTTGAAAATGAATGTCGAATTCCGGCAACTTATTGGTCAAATTATTGTACAGACGAGCCAAACGAACCACTTGTGAATTGCGCTCCATCCTTGTTCTATAAAATTTTACTTTTCAACAATTTACATGGGGGTTTCGATATCCTTTTTTTTTAATAATGGCTTAGTGCGGTTAGTATATTTAGCCAGTGTCAAGTAAGATAATATTATTCATATATAAATTATAGTAAATGAAAATGAGTGGTGATAAAGATGATAAATGGAAAATCAGATGCCCTTTCCCTAAACCCCTTGAGAGAGTAAAAATGTGGGACTATAATGAGATCTCACATGGACTTCTTGAGAGAATTTGAAAAGTGATGTTGCACTGTTTTGTTTAATTTACCAATACTCATATACGTTCACAAACACTTAACGGTTAATAATCCACCGTTATTACACATTAATGTTAGAAATATTACAAATTTTCTAAAATAAAATAAAACCAAAGACATGACGCTTCACTCTCCCGCCGAGAAGTCACCTTCAAATATTCTTTATGGAACGTTAATTTTTTTTAATGTATAAGATATCTTTGAAAAGTATCCATGTTTTTTATGTGTTGTCTATGTTCAAAATCATTTATTCAAGTTTGGCACCAAAAAGCTCTTATGAAGGATATTAAACGTAGAAAAATTGGACAGGAAACTCGTTAAGGTTTGTTTTTTTCCTGCAGTTTCAGTTATAAGTCTAATTTGAAATTCATCAACCCACATGATCCTACAGCATTTTGTTTAAAAAAGTTATTGAATTTATTTGCCCTAGTAAATAAATAAATGAATAATTTCTAACAATTACACCAATTATTTAGTCCCAAGATAAGTATCATTAAGAACTTGTGTTATGGATACTAAATAACGGTTAAACATATTTAAATACTTTTTATTTGTAAATACATACTTAATATACATAGAAAACACCCAGACCAGAACAAATATTCATGTTCATGCACACAAAGATTTGTCCTATGTGGGAATCGAACTGACCTCAGGAGCGGAGGGCTGGCAGTATACCAGCCATATCGGTCGCCAAGTAAACCCAAGTATAACGGTATTTGTAACCGTTTTGAAAGTGAAAAGTCGTTAGCAGTTGAACTGATGAGTGGAAATAAACCCGTTTGTAAGGATTTGCAGCTATCACACAACAAGGGTATTCAATCTTACCTTCGGATTTTGCATACACAGACATTTACCCAGCTGAACATATCCAACATTGACCTGTCATGGTAATAGAGGTCACGAAGTGTACTCTACGTGTCCGCGCTTTGATGTATTAAGAGATTGCATGATAGATAAAGCAAAGCGAGATCCTTTTTTTATATGTTGAATACTCATATATTTTTCATAATTATGTGTACATACAAATGGTAGATCCATTTGTATGTTTTTTTTCGTATTATTACTAAAGATAGGTCAGGCTAGGCTGTTTATGCCATGATATGGTTCATATGTGGCATGATTAAAAGTATTTGAATTTTTGAACACTTCTAGCTTAGATATATTTTCTGTTATTTTAATTTTGGAACCTACATTTTTCGAATTTGCACTTGAACGTTGTTGAATGTGTTTTTTTTAAACTTATGTGTCCGGCTTGATCTAGCGAAACGGGCTTATTGAAAAATATGGAACGGAACGGGAGCACGACAGATAACCAATAAAATTGTGCCTACTTTCTAGACTCGAACTAAATATGATTTCATGGTAATATACAATCTCCTCGAAGTCCCGTATTGTGACCCTACGAACCTTATCGCGCACGGTCCGACACGCATTTGACCAGTTATCTTAAAATTCTATTACACGTGCTATTTGTAGCAGTAAAAATAAAACAAATTGGGACTTAAATACTTTCAGGTAGATTTTTTTGAAAAATTAGACAAGTGTTGTTTTTTTACATTTCCTGATTTTAAGTTTGCGTAAAGACGTAACCTAACGAAAATAATCAGTTACCATGAAAAGAAAAGTAAGCTATCATACTTTTTATTTTTTGTAGCATTTGTTTCGATCCGAAAACGAGTAATAAAAGCAGTGCCGTGTAAGACTATTCCATACTTTAAGTTGACACACTAAAATATATGTGCCTAACCCTGTGGATACATAAAATAGGCATTAATATTAGAACTATTTTCTATGTCTACTTTTGTGAGTAAAGGTTTAGATGCTGGTGGCGTACTGTACAATAATAATACAAAATATAGCAACTCTGCGTTCGAGCTCTACGTTCATAGCGAATTCGATTGTCATTAGTCTTTAATATTGAGAGACGATCACAGACAAGACGTTTTTTGCAATCTGTTAATTAAATAGTAATATTATTTTTAGCAAATTAAAACAATTATCGAAGCAATCAAAGTTATATGAGCCACCACCAAATCCCGCTTCAGTATCTTGTAACTATATAATAGAATAGTCAGCTATTACAATGCCACGTATGTGCTCGTGCCTATTTCTTCTTCGCTGAGCTTTTGAAGAATAGGTTTTACCTCACAAAATCTTCGTGATGGTGAAACCCAGCCATTAACTATAAAAATAGTAAATAACAAGGCGTGAAATCCAAATTTCGAACAATAAATTCAAATTGACGAATCGTTTCCACTTGAGCAGATGGCGCTACAAATTACCGTAGAAAAAATGACTTTGACAGGTGTTTTTAACAAATATCTCTATGGCTCTTATTTCTAAGAGCTTAAGTTGGAGTTTCAGTCAAAAATACAGCAAATAGGCACTTGTTTCACATGCCGGTAAACTGTTAACACGTCAGGATACCATCTTTGGCTATAAACAGTTTAATTTACTTTATTGGATAGAAACGGTTTTCCGTGAACAATTTGTTTGTGAATAAAACGTCATGAATAAATAAATGCGATAATTAAAGCTGACAATTAGATAACCAACACGTCTTGTTTTAATTAAGTTTTTATTAAATGATCCATAAAGGTCAAATATTGGTTTGTGGATAAAGCGTAGCCAAACTGCTACTAATTTTCAATTGTTTTTTAAGTAAATAATGTTTTGACAGACAAATTGACAGAAGAAAAGATAGCGTAGAGATTTATTTTAATTACTAGAAGCTAATATAATACTAATAATATCATAACATTAAATTATCCTTCTTAAAATTTCGGTGAAATAATTTCTTATTTTTACATTTATAATATAATTATGGTTATTGTTTCATTAGACCTATTATATGTTTAATAACCTTAAGCATATACTCAACATTTTGAAAAGTGAAAACATAACCTTATCATTTCATACAATGCTTCGTAAAATCACAAATAATATACTATACTAGGTACAACTGATTGATACAGGCACACCCACAATAGTCCCCATTAAGAATTATCGGTTTCTTAAAATTTGGCGAAGGCACAAAAAGTAGCAGCTGCGCCTTGTGCTAGTAAATGCTCTACTTACTGCTTACAATACGTATTAATTCTACTACAATGCGGAATCATAGACTCCTACGCGTGTTTTTTTTCTTAAAAGGAGGCTGTGTATAAGTTACGTCGGTTTTTTCGAGGGCAGCTCTTTGTCGGTATATTGCAAAGCTATTTTAATGAGATTGACAAATTATTGTATTCAGAAATAAGACTTGCTTTTGCAAACTGGTTATTTTCATTAATTTTTAAAATTTTGAACTATTTAAAAGTTTAAAAGAGATATGTATTTAGTATGATATATTTTTTCAAGGCGGTCGTAGCCTTCCGGTTCATGGTTCGATCTGAGTTCTCACCACAGCAGTTTAAACCTTACTGATATACCGCCTATAGTAATAGACGTCAAACCTATCGTAGCCCCAGTGCTTTTATAGCTAGCTGGCTTCGGGGTGTAATGTGTTTTCACGACTATAAATATGCCAAATTGTGATACCACATTGCCCTTAACCATAAAAAAACTAAAACGGGTAACAATGTTTCTGATCTTTTTTTAAAAATATTTTGAGCCCTGTTTTCATTTACTTTACAAGTAACGATTTTTTTCAGACTGTGATGAAAGCTGTTGCTTAGTCCGTTTTATTGGGTCCAATGGAAAAACTTGTAGCATTAGTGTAAAGCGTCGAAAAGCGAAACGAAAAGTGACAAAAGTGTTTTTGTGCATATTAATTTCTAGTTTGTACCTAAAAATCTATAAAACAGAACTCCACCTCGACATTTGTGCCTGTATATCCTTCCTCAAACAAAATACTTTATAGGAAAGAATATGTTATACCTAATTTGAACGCTTTATTAGACAGGCAGCTTTGTAAGACGTTGACTACAAATAGATCTTGCTCGCCTAAGATTTACGAAGCACGAAGTATACAAATACGGGAATATGGAGCAGCATGTCTCATGTCAGGCGGCGCAAAGCAAACACGGCCGCACGCGCCACACCTGGCTCTAGTGTTGCTATCTGGGTCGATTACACTATATATCGACTCAAATGACATCGAAGGATAGTTTATAATAATATAGAAGGTTACATACAAAATATTTGGTACTTTTTAGTTATTTTCTATTTAAAAGTATATAGTACAATGTCTTAAAGTTGAGATGAGTAAATTTTATTTTAATAACGTAAGCGAAAACTTCTAATCTATTGCGTATATTTTTGTCATCACATGAAATGCAAATGTGTCTTGTTTTGCATTGTAGTTAAGCAAGATGTAGTGAAAGCTACAAAATAGATTGGTGGACCACAGATTTTTTAACTTTGATGGCTTGGTTATCTGTTTTGTAAACAATGATGCCATTTTGTTGTTGTAGCTTATTGGCATCTTCAGGTAGCTCTTTACATCGACAACTCTATCTCAAGCTGTTGGCGAATCCATCTATGAGTTTTGCAAATTTATTGGCATACACAGTCTATCTTCTTTTTTTATGCTAACGATTACTATATATTTCCCACAGTGCTAATATTCAAGTCGCATTGGTTCACTCGAAGCGCTCGCAGCTCCGCGGTGCTCGATGCTCGGAAACGATCACTGAAGTAAAGCAGAGTTTACAGAGGTCAGTCCTTGGATGGGTGACCGTTTGTGTGGCATTTGATATCGAGCGCTTCCGTGCTTCGGAAAGCACGTCAAGCCGTTGGTCCCGGTTATCACAAAATGTGGTAGTCCTTAAGCCATGTTAGAGGCATAAATGAGCGGCTTGAAAAATTCTAACAGCAGGACGCCATACACCTACCTCCGCCAATCCGCACTGGGTCAGCGTGGTGGAGTATGACCCAATACCCTCGCACCTTGGTATGTGAGAGGAGGCTCGTGCTCAGTAGTGGGACGTTAATGGGCTGTGATGATGATGATGATGATGATTGGTTCACTGGAATATTATGTATATGAATGTAACTAACAGAGGTAATTAAGCCCATATCAATAATATTTATATAGTTAGTTTTGCGTTACTTACATATTTACTTTAACTTAATTTATTTACACAATAATAATATTTTAAGTAACAGATATATCGATACACTTTCCCTCACTAAACAGCTTCTTACAAACATACGACTGCTTTTCTACTTGTTAATAAATTCAAAGGAACTCCTTCAAGATATATATTTTATTCTGATTCAAACAATGCACGGGTCGGCAGCTGATTCTACTTTTTGTGCAACTAATGCCGCAGTACGACTTAAAGCAGAGAACTTCGAACTCTGTTCCTTACCTTTAAAGATTACTTTGGAGTAAACGTATTTCAATTGCGTTATTAAAATTCCACGTGAGTCTATTCATTCGAAATTAGTACTCAAATTACTTGACTCTGATTAAAGGACTGCGGTCACGTTACAAGGGTTAATTCCTTGCTTCGAAACCATATTGTTAAATTAAAAATAGTGTGAATATCTTAAGGGCAAGTAAAGGGTGAAATAAAACGTCTGTGGGTGGATATTTACTAGTATGCGACAGCTAATTCCGTTAACTAATTATAGGTGTCAGTATTCTTTCTACACCTATCGTATTGCAAGAAAGGTAGGTTCTTATTAGAAGACTTAAAATTTATATGGGTAATTATGTATTGACAAAAAATACTATGCTTTATTCCATCGGTGTACATTTATTTTTTTATAATTTGTTTACACACAACTTACTAAGTGTTAAGATTTAACATATTTGACTTATACATGCCTTAATTAGATATGTTTAAAACACATGTTATCATATAAAAAAATTACTAGCCAGCTTGATTACTGTTCTGCTCTGTTACTGTCGCCAGCTACTTTAATAATTACTAACTTTTTTAAATCGTAAAGTCACACTATTATACAGTTTACTGAGCTGGAATACTCCATTGTATCAACGTTAGCGCTAGGGTCCTTTCAACTGTAGCAATTATTGTTAGGAAGCCCTAACTTATGCCAAAAAGTTTTTTCCATACTTTACACGATATTACGAACAATACTAAAAATAATCCAGTAAGCACTAAATAGGTTCGTTCATGCAAAATGGCAGATGACTTTTTTGACACGCTGATCGAAATTGCTTACTCATGCGTGTGCGCATTTGACACGATGACAGCTAATGACTACCGTAGACAGCTTTTGTCAATATGAGCTAGATGCTCCCGCCTTTATCATGTCTTGGGTGTGTTTTATTAATTTTATAGTAGAGGAATAAGAGAAAATTACATTTTTATTTTTGAGAACTTGAACAATTGCACGTGTGCAATGTTGATAGCATATGAAAAGGCGCGGAATTAAAATCAATTGTGTATTTTTTGAGGTGTTAGTGACGGTATCGCGAGTTGAATATTTTTGCCCATCTCAAAAATGCTCAACTCGCCTAAATAATTTTCACTTCATAAAACACCCAGATAAATACAATCAACCATGTGCATGCAAACTTATATGAATATTTGTCTCATATGGGTATAGAATTAAAAAACTTAGGGGAGGAAACGGGATTAACATTCTTATCTTTTAGGTATTTATTTTAATAGTAATAATTATGGTATATCAAAATGTTGGTAACTCTTGTTTTGCATGCACGAAATGGATGTAACAATTTTTATAATTACACATAATTTTTTCTGTTAAACTCTATGTGATATAACTACAAATAAATATTCATATTAGCCTATTTTAACAATCGAAAGGGATCGATAAAAATCTGAAATTTATATTCAATTTGTGAGTTACGGAAATGGGATATTGAGATTATCTGTAGCAGCCTTTTGTGATAGACGGTGAAAACATCGAACCCTATTCTGCATAAAGCTGAAGAACTTGATATACCCGTACTGATACAATACAGTCATAGATTAATGTATCACATACCTTTTTTATGTTATATAAATAACAAACTCATATCCCACCTGAAAGTACAGCGGGAACTTATATCTTTTTATTTCATCCAGATGTTCGCTGATAGTAATAGTGTTATATCATATTCTAGCATTATCCCGGTTGCCCTAGACTTAAGCTTAGAGCCCAGACTCTGGTCATTGGCCTAACCAGTTTTGGATGAAATTCAGTTATTACATGGCGAGACTGCCTCCCTCCTACTCTCCTGCCTCCTACCTCCTATCTCCTTCACCCAAAGGAAAACATAATTATATGCTAAAACCAGATGTCAGGATGTTAGAAGGCCTGCCATACAACAACTGCCATAGATGTTCATGGCAGGCCAACGGCTTCACGTGCTTTCCGAGACACGAATTAATAGATTACTTGTTTCAGGAGAGTCCGCTCTCCTATAACAATAAGTAGTAACTTAATACATAGCGACATAGCATCACAAAAAAATAAAATAAAATGGTGACTAACTTAATAATATGTTACAAAAACATAAAAAAGAAAAAATAGCATTTTAACAATTGAACTAATATTTAAATATTTTCCTATTATAGTAACTTTTTCTCTGCATGTGTGTGTGTGTATGTATGTGTATGTGTGTGTGTGTGCGTGTGTGGGTGCGTGTGTGGGTGCGTGTGTGGGTGCGTGTGTGGGTGCGTGTGTGTCTTTCTTTATACACAAACTTGAGAAATAAAATTTTTTGTATCCTCATACGTTAATGCTTTAATTCAGTCCCCTAATAAGTGCTTACACGCAAAGCTTGCATTCGATTATATTTTTAGAATTTTGTTTATACGGTTATAAAGATGTGACGATTGGGGAGTGTATTGATGTTTAGCGAAGTGTATTTTACTTGCACGTGCATGAGCAACAATTTCGTCGTTTGGTTAACAAGGAGGTGTCTACTGAAAGTGTTTTGTGTTTTTCAGAATTATATGCATGATGTACAATTTTCGAACTGACACAACCTCAGCCAAAACGAAGAAAGCGATAAATACGCACATGAGGGTTGCATAATTGCGCAAGGTTACCTAAGAAACCCACGAGATTTAATTTCATATTCTGCGTGGAACAGCTACAATACTAATTATTTTTTGATAAAAATTATGGCACTTACTTGCAATTTCTCATAGGTCATCGTACAAATAATGACACTGTTCAAGGTATTGGTGTATTTAGTACTTCACTGACAACGATGTGATTTCAAAATGTAGTAGCAAATATGAGACTTAGATGTGAGATTTCACACGTGTATATCAATCATGATTATGAGGTTACGTTGGGTATTGTCATAAACGGTTATATTTGAACTGTAAACAGCTTGAGTCATATTTTTTGGAATTTAATTATAAAATTTTGTTTTTGTATAAGTTAGTTCTAGCTCTCTATTGTCAAACCAAAGGTTGAGGTGATCGTATTTATAATTATTATAGTAAGTAAATGCGAAAGTAAGTTTGTTTGTCTTTTATCTCTTCACGCTTATACCACTGAACCGGTTGAGGTAAAATTTTAATAGTTTGTGCCCGTGCGTAAGACAAAGAATATCGTATCATAAAAAATATCATTTGAGGGGCTGAAAACTGAAACTGAACTGTCCTGTGCATTACTGCGATGTCATATACTCTGCTGCCTTATAGTAGCGCTTTACCCTTTTCTTTAACGTTCGTTTGAAGAGTGCTACAGTTAGTTAAATTACAAGGTATTCATGTCAGACTAAAGACTAATGTCTCGAAGTGACAGGAGATCTTTCTTAAAATTAACTATATTAATTAATGTATGGTCAGAGTCATATAAAACAAAGCTAAAACAATGGAGCAAATTTAAAAAACTGAACCAGCCGTTTGAACCAAATTATCGCTTAATAAAACACGCATTTAGAACGGAAGCCTGCCCTCCTCCGCTACTTGACGTTCGTCACCAGCGCAGGCGCCCAAATGAGGGTTGAAATGTTAATTTATGTCAATCAATGCACATTATATTAAAAAGGTCGTTCGTCAAACGCGACACCTGGCTGTTTTGTGGTAATCAAATGCATACGATTATTTGGCCTGTTTTGAGTATAATTCAGCAGGTTCGAAGTACCGAAACCTAGTTGTAATAATATTATGTAGTTTAGGAATCAACATACATACATACATAACATCACGCCTGTTTCCCTAAATTGGTATGCAGAGGCATATTATACGCCCAGACTTCGCCATTGATATAGTCCCACGTAATAGGTGGCGAGCCTATTGCCACTTACCGGGCAGTTCGACAGAGGCTCGTCTGTTGATCAGCGGGTGGCCAACCTCACCACAAGTGGCTTGGGCTCCTTACTTATTGGTAGGATTCTTATACACCTAGGAATCAAAATGTATATATATTTATTTCCTAAGAAATTTTAATTTTCTTACAAAGTAAATCAATAAGTAGGTAATTTGTTATACAAAATTTGTTAATTTCTAATGTTAGTAAGATAAATAATAATTCTAAGACATCTCACACAGCGCAATCTATCGCTATTATAGGTTTTGTAAGTTGTACTACAATTTATATATTTACGCATTACACATTGACACACAAAACCGAACTTAAAACACAAACATTGTATATATGTGTTTAAATTATTTATTGAACTTATTAAGTTTATTTACGATTTCGCGTCGGAGTCGCGCTGCTGCGACTCCGACGCCTGAAACGCCTTGAAAACAGATTAAATTTTTGTTTTAAATGTCAGCCAAATGAAAGCCGAGCTATGCTAATTGGTACAAGAAAAACGCTTTAGCATGACCATAAGTTAAACACATAACTATGCCTGGAAGTCACACGATATTTGCTTGTATTTATTGCCTTAAAAGCTCACGAAATGGTTAAAAAAACTGGTCTTGAATCGCGTGAATACCGTGAAACCCAACTAGGGTCTTTTTCCTTCAAATAAATCAGCTAGCGTTGACCTATGACACATTTGGTGGTTGGGGTCTGTCGCCGTAGTAGAACCAGTCGTTAACGACTGTTCCATGACAGTTCAATTTCAAACAGTTTTATAGCGGACATTTATAGTTTTCATAATTGTAGTGGTATTGGAGTACACCTCTATGTGATGTTAAAAATATGATGCAGTCTATGAAGCGAGATAAGTTCTTAATGTACTGATCTCATACGAAGATATATCTAAACTAATACGACAGGGGCGGAGAAATACGTTGAAATATTAAGCGACTTTGTAGTCTTTACAGAGATTTTTTCATCAAATTACTGTTATGCTCAGTGCAGATTTGTTAATCATAGCAATGCTGTAAAAAAGTGTTAATTAACGAGAGAATATTAAAATAAAAACCACAATAATATATTTTACTTATTGTGTATCCTGTAACTAAATGTTTTACTTCTTTAATAAAATTAATGATTTTTTTGTGTAATTAATCTATACAAATATCCTCATCGAGACAGGTTTCGTGAAAGTAGCCCAAAGTGCAATCAAACTAGTACACATGCATGCAAAAGTAGATTTCTTTTGATGATAGATACTTAACGATTCTTCTGCACCTGATTATACTGCTTTCTAGACAACAATGGCCATGTTTTGTTAAATTCATAAAGATACCCTTAGGCAAAAATGCACAGAACAATAGTGCCGTGTGACCCATGAACTTTTAGCTAAATATTTTGCGAGCCTTACAAACAGCCATCACTGAATGCTAAATAAAACATACGAGTTCCTTTTCTAATTTCCCACTTCATTTGGTCTCATTGTCATACCGTTATAAGTAATGTAACTAACGCAAGAAGTCGGATTGTCTAACCCTTGGTAACATAAACTAGCTGTTCAAGTACACATAAATTCCCATACTGGCAATGTATTGTTGACGAAAATAAATCAACATTTACATGAACGAAAAAAAAAACTAGTTTTGCGGACATCAAGGAGGAATACGTAGGGCGATCCCCTTTTTGGTGAGACGGTTTCGCACACGGAAGTTCCTGTCTGAATTAAGAATAAGTCGAGTTTCAAGGTAACAATACTTTGACAATGCACGCACTGACAATAGGGTGGTTCAAACGAGAGCATTCTTTGTCTGGCAAGCAGCTGATCTTTGAGATTGCGTGTTCCCGTTTTCGGGATAACGTTACTGCGCGTTACAATATTTCCGTGACATTTCTTTTTTTATTTTGTCATATTTTTGTAAGGAATTCGTGTCTACGTGTATCGTTGGTCAATACGTTCCAGCTGGTCTTGAATAAATAACGATAAAATGCTTATCGACTGGATGTCTAAACTCTTAGTAGACAATCTGTCTCGAACCTATCCATTGAAATGTTTTCTTTCCATTGCCTGGTTTCTTAACAGCCAGGTGTCTCAAAATAGATATACCTAGGCATAATAATTGCGGCATAGCTTTTCTTTGGCTATAAAATATTTAAGATTAACTCTAGTTAGTGAATATAATATGTAAGTTATAAAATTTATACGCTTTAAAGCTATAGACCATTTTACTAAGAAAGTCGACACCTGCATGCAAACCGTTGTAATACCGGCCACTAACTTGAGCATTCTAGACTAAAATGCCATCCTTACAGGTCTAGAAATTATAATTATCCAAAGCCGTTGGCAGATGGTTGCGCGCGTGCCATCACAGCCTTTGAATGCCAACCACTTACTTTAAACTGATATTAAACGGCAGTTCTGTTGACGAGTTAGGAATTAACTATGTACCTAGGTTCACTTTTACCATTTTTATTGAACTGCGGGTAGCCAGGTGTTTTGAGAACACCTTCATTTTATCAAACCGTTTGAAAATATAGTCTCGTTTTACTAGCAGTTTTCATAACCACATACTATATAATTTTGTTAGCTTGGCATTTAATATCGAGCGCTTCAGTTACGTTAAGTCCAGCTATCACTTATGTTTAGCCAAGTAAGTGGTTCTAGGTATATTGTATCTGCAAGATGCAAATTTGCTCTTGTCACAGGATTCCACCAATTTAAATTGATAAAGGCAGACGTTTACCAACTTTAACAAGTGAAATACGCAGACACTTTACACAGCAACATTTAGTCCCAAATTAAGAGTATGACCTGACTCCTTGGCTAGAAAAGAGTTAAGTGAACTGAGATGATGATTGATTACTAGTTAACTTGCTTATAAAACAGAAGAGCTGGCCAGAACTCAGTTATTTAATACCGCAAGGGCTTTAGAGTTAAATCAAGTTTTTTTAAACAGTGTTAAGACTGCTTGTTACAAATAACTTATTTTAACAAGCTTTCATACTTTATTATTTTCTAGTTATAGACAACCGCTCAGTTCATTACTGACAACTTGTCGATTTGTTTATCTTTATAATTATAGTTTATAAGACGTCCATTTAAATCACATAGTCATAACTCATATACTATATTGTAATAACCTATCTGTTTAACACCATTCACGAATAATGTAACCTGTATTAAGAAAATCAATTGATACATTATATGCTAACATATTTAGTGTTAAGGACATGGTGTGCCTTAGCAATTCTCTAGGCAAAGTATTATGTTTTTTTCTATAAACACAAATAATAATTGATGAATGGTAAATATATCCCATGAGAAGATAAACCCGTGTTCAAAAAAGAAAGAAAAAAAAGAGAAAATAATAATAATTTATTATGAAAATTTATTTGGCTTACCTTTCCTTCGAAGATATACTTAACTAATATTCCGTTAATTTAAAATTGTATAGGAATGTAATGTAATAAACGTAAAAGAACAACTTTAAAAAACATAGCGGGTTAACAACCACCGCGTCACATCTGTCATCAATAATTATCATTAAAGAGCGTTTAGTTTAATTCTTGCACCTATATTTACAACGTTTGTGATAGTTTTACGATATCATAAATAAAATACTGCGTTGATCACATTTAAGTTACATCTAAGCTATGATTAGCAGCAGCACAAAAGCTTAACTTGATCCTCAATACAAATTATCGCATCAATAAAATAATCTTAACATTCGCATATTATTAACTGTTTACACGAATAAAAGTGCGTCTTGCTCTCTAGCATAGTAAGTCTCAACTCGTTTAAAATTAAAGGTGTTTTATAAAATAAATAATTTAGTAATAACAACGGGGCTTTATAAAAGTTTATTGCTAGGGCGTTTTCTTCGATAAGAGTACAATGGTGGAGGAATTTCGCTCCATATACATAACTGTCACATTAATTCAATCTAAGCAGAACGGGGGTAGAGACGTCACCCCTCTTTTTATCTCTTTGATAATGTGTTTTTTTAAAAGCTTTCTTCCTTGTACGAGCGAGCGTGGGTAAGAAGAATATTCTTGACAAAAAAAAATGCATGTAAAAAATTGCATGGTTTTTTGTTCAAAAAAAACATGGTTCACATAGGTAGGTCGCTAGAGTCAGCTGCCTTATTATGTTAATTAAAATATACAGCAATCACGTTAACTTGGACAGTTCTACAATTAGAGTTGTTTGCTGTACTTTAACACAGGTGCATAGGATTTGAAATTACTGTCGTTGAAACTAAGAATAAACTGAATATTATACAAAACGAAATTTTTGTTCCATTTTTGACACTACTAATAGTCTAAGAACACAATAGTCACCGAACTGGTAATGAATAAAAATGATTTATTAATAAATTTGTCAATAAATGTGTTGACTAAAAATAATAAGTTCAGAATATGATTTATTATTTAACAATTTATTTTTGTATAACATTTTACTGGTTTGGGTAATAAATAAAATTCATACCAATCAAAAGTACGAAGCCAATAGAGATATTATCCAAACCTTAGGTTGACTATTTGCTATGAAAAAAATCTTCTGTGGTCATATTAGTAAGGCACATTCCAAGCCCGCGTATGCCTTAAAAACTTTACCTGAGTTTATGAGAGAAGTATTTAAAATATCTTGTAATGTGGAAATAGTCTCTAGTTTGTTACAATTACAAAGAGGTTTTTAATTTCTACCAGTGGTCTTACTTACATGAAAATCAATCTATGGTTGTTGGCAATAAAATGCGCTCACTTGCTTAGTGCAACCCTTTTTTTATTAATAAAATTTGTGTTCAAAATCACTTAAATTGTTTATATTCTTAGAGCAACAAACATACTCGACGGGGTATTCATTATTCGATATTAATGTATGGTATGATGAAAGGATATTTTTACTGCGTTGTAATCATTCGGTTTGTACTAGACAGGCTTGAAAAATATGTGTCATTCGACTTATATATACAAATAAATAAAATTGTATTGTCTGTTTGTTGTCACGTTGACGAAGTTGCGGGCGGTCGTAAATGAATCGGGACAATACATTGAATTCTAGAAATTTCTATGTCACATATAAGCTACAAACTTCGTTGCTTCTCACAACACCTAATACGCATGCATAACTAAGTATTGTCAGGTGATTTTAGGAAACTAAAGTGTTTAAATAAATTCAAGAATAAAATTATAAAGTACGTAAAATTACAAAGAGTATAAAAGAGTTTAATGTTAGGATCAAAATGGTATAGAAATCTTTAACTAATGTTGATCAATTGTATATAAACTCATTGTCTAAATGAGATGTTTTAAAATTTTTACCCTTAATAATAGATACGAATTTTTACTAAAAGTAGGTTATTTTTATTATATTTGGTTTTTTTTTACACAATTTGATTTTAGCATTTGGCATTTCAGGCCAAAGAATCACAAGCAATTTTAAAATTTAGAATTCTGCTGGTATCATTGTAAAACGACGATTTTAAAATCATCCCCACGACGCCATCACCACGATGTGTGGCGAACGTTACATTCCTGCGCTTGACCTTTGTTTTTGCTCCTCCTATGATAATGTTATAATTGCAATTCCTTGTCTATTATACCGCAAGTTAATGAGTTTCGCCCGCTGATAAATTAAGGATCAATTTTAATACATTTCTGACCTTTCGCTGTGTGGCAGGTGTTGCGAAATGTGTATGATTAAGTCACGAAATAGCATTTTAGGCTTTATCATTGCACTGAAAGGCGTTAGGGACACTATGATAGGATTAAAACAGCACAAACAATATTAGTGGTATTGATTATTTCGGTTTAGTTTTAAAATATTTTGTACAAATATTGCCCTACAACAGATCACCTACCATATTTTACTTAAACATATGCTGTGTGCATTTAAATAAAAATAATTAAGAAAACAGTAGGGCTAAATTAATTATCCGCTAAAGTTACTTTGTCAAAGGGGTATTCCTTTCATATAACAATTACAACAGTCCCTTGATATTACAAATCGCATATTAACACATTAAGCCTCGTCCGATCAATGAGAGCTCTCATTCATGAAGCCCAATCAGTTGCGTTAACCCTTTCCTCGCTCGGGGGTGGAGACGGCCCACTGGGCGCAGCATGTGGGCGAGCCATTGTGTCGCACTGGGCCGGACAATGGCTTGAATGAATCGCCGTGTAATGAACACACTGAGTATATATTCTGATAGATTTTCGACGCGTGTATGTGGGCCTATGGCTCGTTTTTTCGCCAGAGGCGTCAATAGAAACAGCAGGGTCTGAAGCACCCTTGCCGGTGGCGCGTTGATGTTCTGGAGTGGACTTAATTGATGTGTTAGTGTTAGAAGGTTTGAAAACATTTGTGGCTATTGCGAAAATGTTATATTCAATAAATCGATAACTTCTCTTTACTAAAAAATGTTACAATATAATACGTCACAATGGAACTATAGCTTTCCGGATAAAAAATTTACTTATTTAATTGATGGAAGACCTTTTGAAAACCTACAAGTTATAGTTTTTTATTATTTCAGCGATAGTGACGGACAATAACTTAGTATAAAACAAGTTTTTAATTTGTAGTTAATAAATCTAAATATGTTAAAGTGTAGTTGACTCGATTATTATTTTCATGTAATGCGCACACATAGATAAATTTATGATATGATTTTGAACTAAGCCTGTTTTAAAACTCAAGACTAGCACCTATACATGTGAATTCCATTCAAGTCTATGATAGGTAATACATAAAATGTTACTATTTTCTGTCTTTAAAATATTTGACCATCTGTCACTTCGACAACATCTGTTCGGATAATCTAATTTGTACAAATCGCTGTTAAGCCTATAAAATTAAATAAATAATATTACTGCTGCCCAAGCGGATGTAAGCCGATAGAAAAAGGTTAACAATAAATAAACTATTTAAGTTATTAATAAAAGTGGAGGATAAGTGTGTGAGTGTTCAAAACGTATTTAAAGAAAATTGCAGAAAAGAACGCGAATCGAGAAGAAAATACTTTTATGGACATCTCATACACTGCTTCTAGCCCAAAGTTGGTACTAGAGATCGGATAAACGTATTTTTTGCACATATATAAATACATACATACATTCACGCCTGTTTCCCCGAAGGGGTAGGCAGAGGCATATTAATACACCCACACTTCGCCAATTATATAGTTGGTCCCACGTAATGGGTGGCGAGCCTATTTTTGTTCTCCAGAGCCTCGATCATTAATCGGCAGATGCACCACTTGCAGGCGAGGTTGGCTTGGGTTCCTTAGGTCTTGTTAGGATCCCTATGTACATGTTATATACATACCATATGTATATGGAAATATATATTAGGTAGTTATTGTTATAATAATAATAATAAGAACGCTGACATTAAAACAATTGTAATACATTTATTAGGAATCGAGCCCACGACTTTAGGAGCAAAAGTAAACCGACCTCCGCGAATTATCATTATCATATCATTATTAGTTTATCATTAAAATAAACGCACCTCTTCCCTGTTAAAAAAAATCTACAGTGTGTTATTAATGACGAATATTATAGAATTAACAATACAAAGGTCGGAAGCGATTACCGGGCGGTTTCAACATAATATTTCATGTATTTCTGGAAACCTGGTTGGTCGATAGTATTCGATACTCGTTGAGATAATTGCAATAAACAAAAAAACGCTTTCAAATATTCATCTTGGTATGAAGGCATGTAATGACCACAGGTCAAACCTATTAAGCTAAACAATAATAATAAACATTTACAGCCTTACTAATAAAAAATGCTTAAACCGCTACTTAACGAGTGAATAGTTACCCTATGATTAAACTTTGAATAAAGTTATACACGAATTACACAAAGACCCTACCAATAAACATGGTATTAGCTCTGAATAGTTAAACGTCTGCTTTACATGGTTTGAACATAACAGTGGCAATATTTTTGCGTTACGTTTAGAAACCATATTGTTTGATGTGTTCATGTAACAGCAAATAATGCTTTTTAAATGATAAAACTACATCAAGTACGCAAATAATTATTTATATTATTATTTATTATTGTTTTGGATATATTACATAGTAATTTATAAAATTATTGTTGATCGTTCACCTGAACCTAGTATTGGAGACTTCAAAACGAACGTCATCCTTCCATGTTTTTGTTTATGAACTGCCTGGCTGTCAATAATTGTCACTTCCGATGTGTACGTCCAATTATTTTATTGATTTTTCAGTCCTTTAGTGTTCATAGAAATTTTATAATTTATATTTAAGCAATGGCGAATGAAGTTACACACCAAAAAATAAAGAAAAATGTAAAAGATATTTTTTTTGATAAGTCAACTATCTACTACTATTTTGTACATTGTCTTTGGAAAATATAATATAAAATTTTGATTCGTTATGATTGACAAGAAACTTTCATATATTTTTCGATTGCTCGTAACTTAAGTCCTCTATTTCAAATCTAAGTAAATTTGATAAACTGTATAAAGCAAAAAATATTGAAAACCAAGATACGAACCAAAAATAGACACCTGTCATACACTTACACAATAGATAAACTACGGTCCGTGAGTGAATAAGCCCTGTGTAATTTTTCTTCTACGCTAAAACAGACATATACAACCGATTTGTCAAAAATGTTTTTATTGGTAGCCCGATGGCTTGCATCACCTGTATAACGGATATATACACCTGAGCTTATCTTTATTAGTAAGGCTGTTAAGGTTTAATCATAAAATATATTTCGTGACAACAGTTTGTCATCACCTGTATGTAGTTTAGTTCTGTTTGTGTTGAATGTAAAGAAAGAGTATTAATAGAATTATTTATATATTCTGTCTTTCATTTTTATAATTAAAATATCAATAACTTGTATAATTAAAATATCAATAACAAATTAAGAGCACATTGGCAGTCGTCGAAGGCCGTTGAATTGTCAACAGACATTCAAAGCAATTTATCAATCATGCGATTCCAGCTTTCCAGGATAAAATATTTCTCACTTCAAAAAATGCAAGCTGAAACATACTTTATTCGTAGAATATGAAGGTGAATAATTATACCTGATGTTGAAGCAGTGGATTGTGCTCAGTCATGGCATTTGATTGAGTCCAAAAGTCTATTGTCGATCTCTTTGGGATGAAATGTCATTGGATAGACAAAATGTATGACAGATACTAGTATTACACGCATCATGGGGGAATATTGACATTACATGCATTATAAAACGTTGTTTAATATCTTTGTAATATTTTAATGATAGGCAGAAATCTTGTCAACAATTAAAAGGGAATTATAAAGTTGTAGCGAAGTTTACTTTTAATACAGAGATCTCAAAGAAATAAAGTGAACAGATCAAATGGTGAGATGTGGCTAGCTCTTCGCTCACACGGACACTAGACGCGACTCTATTCCCTTAGTTTTACTTTTTAGAGATGAATGAAAGAAACAGCCAAATAATTATGAATTAAATATTAATTGCTAATACAAACTAGTTGCTTAATTATGTTACATACAAATTAAAATGAGATTTTTTTATTATAATCTCATTTCTCTCAATTAAGGTTTTACTACTGGACTACGGACAAAAATTAATTGGGTCTGAGCGATTTGTAATCGATCAAAGTAATTCATTCTGCATTAATTTATCTAGCACAGCTAGTTTATACAAGTTTGACAATTTCAAAAGAAAATAAATTGATGTTCCATATTCAAACTTAATATAACGTTTATTGCAATATAACACTTTTGGGTTACATTTACATTGAACAGTACCACCAGAAAAAAACCGTACTAAAACTTTTGAGATTGTGTTTAATTCCGGTCTTTCGATCGTATCTTATTCTTAGATAACAACGAACTTTTATTTTTTTAATCCGTCACATGAGCAAAGCTATTTACTTTGCTAATAGATAATAAGAAGCTTAGGTTAATTCGATACAGAAAAAAAAACAAAATTGAACACTGCCCAAAAAGTCTAGTTAACATAATTTGATTGTAATCATAGTCATTATCATTTGGATCAGCGCACCTGTGTCAGTTGCACAATATGGTGTTAAACAGACTTTACCGTTTCGGTTTTAATTAAATTTACCAGTGAGAGATAAGGATATAGCCCTGCTTTACCACAAATGTAGACACAACTTTTAATAAAATTAAAAACGTAGACACAGCTTGGGCCATAAGTATACGTTGCGCATCCTATGGGAACCACTCATAGTTTAAGGGATATATATAGTCTTCTTTGAAGAGGTTTCTTCATGAGGACTGATACGGCGTGGTGGCAAGTTTAACCGCACTCCGCTTCTGAGATCGTGGGCTTAATTCTCACACAGGACTATCTTTGTGTGAATAAACATGAATATTTTTTCTGATGTATGTTTTATTATGTATATTAAGTAGGAATTTAAAAAAAAGGTATTTATGACATCTGTCCGTTATTTAGTAACCATAACCTTGTGGTGATGGTACTGGTGTGGTGATGGTTCTTAATGATACTTATCTCGGAACTGAATAATTGGTGTCATTGAAAGATAATACTTCTTCTATCTATATATCAAATATGATCGAAGTTTGTGTCGTTTGTTTAGGCATGACGGCGTAAAAAACAAACCAACTCGCTGTAACATTTATAAAATTTACTGATATAAAATAAGCGTACATTTTGTGTAGGTACTTATGTAAGTTCTTTGTAAATTTGTTTTTACTCTTCCAAGAAAGATGCAAGTAATATTTAATGCAGATATATTTTATTATTATTCAAAAAGGCAATTAACAATATTGTAATAATTTCACACTTAGTCTTATTATATGAAGTTATTTTGAAATATGTAAAGTTAAATTTGAATAAGTCAAGTACAAATAAAATCTCCCCCGACTGGTCTTCACCTTGCCGTGGTGGGGGGGCTGAGTACCTTCCGGTAGGGCGCAGAAGGCCCCCCCCGAACAGGTCTCCATCTTGGCGTGGTGGGGGGGCTGAGTACCTCCCGGAGGCCGGGAAAAGGTAACACCCAGAGACCGACGACTCTGGGTGCCCATAGTACTGACTACCGGGGGAGAAACTAAGAGGGACCTGTGGAGGGCGCAGCGGGCGGGCCAGGAGGGCCCGCTCAGCAGCGCCAGGAGGGTCTAGGCAGCGGGGGCAGGGGGCCTCTGCTGTCTCACCATGGACCCTCCGGGAAGTCGGCCACACACGCTATGGTCGCACGGGGAGGTAGGAGGGGCGCGTCCACTGCGGCTGCAACCCAGGTACTGGCCCCCGCCTCTTTCTCAACAAGCGGCGGGCGTCGTCGGAAGATTTTTAGTAGGTATTACTGCGGGCAGTCGTGTCTGCCGGTGGTGAGTCCCACACCCCCCTTTCGGTCCCCCTTTAGCCGAAAGGCAGTGCGTAAATGCATTTTGTTACCGACGTAACACAGAAAAAAAAAAAAAAAAAGGGCGTAGAAGGCGCTAGAGAAAAGGTAACACCCAGAGATTGGCGCAACGGGCGGGCCAGGACGGCCCGTCAAGGAGTGCCAGGAGGGTCTTAGGCAGCGGGGGCAGGGGGCCCCTGCTGTCTAACCATGGACCCTCCGAGAAGTCGGCCACACACGCTATGGTCGCACAAGAAGGTAGGAGGGGCGCGTCCACTGCGTCTCTCTGAGGAAGTCCTCCCGGTTTTGTTCCGGGGGACGTTAGCCGCGGGCGGGGCGTCAGAGCTGCAACCCAGGTACTGGCTTCCCGCCTCTTTCTCAACAAGCGGCGGGCGTCGTCGGAAGATTTTTAGTGGGTATTACAGCTGGCGGTCGTGTCTGCCGGTGGTGAGTCCCACACACCTCTCTTGGTCCCCCTTTTCCCGGGAGACAGTGCGTAAATGCATTTTGTTACCGACGTAAATAAAAAAAAAGTAAAAATAAAATAACTAAACAATTCTAGTTCTTATAGAGTAAGATAATTGCTAAATTTGATCACTGTATATCTGAATACATTATTTTAAATATTTCACCGTTGCTGCGCATGACTAACAGAGAGCCTTAAATAACAAGCATATTTGAAAAAATCGCGTCATACAAGTGACTGACGACGTAATTGAACAAATTAATCTGGCATATTTAAGTGACACGAGGAGTTTAGTTTGAACTGTAAACTTATAGTCTGACACATTAACAGCAAGTAATTAAAAGACATCATAAGATTTTTTATTGCACACAATATCATATTCGGCCAGAAAGCAGGATTTTCGGTGTCATGCGGGGTTATTACTTTTATATTAAGAGAAAAAGTTTTAGTAAATTTTTATTTCAATAACAGAAAAGAATTTTAGATAAAGGGAAATTTATCAACTCACCGTCCATCGTCCGAGCTCGGGTCTCCTACCATGTGAGTGATTAGTGTGACTTACATCCTGAGAGATTCAGACCATACTTTCCTTCACGCAGACCCAGTGCGGATGCAGGTGTGTGACGTTTTACTTTTAGAATTATAATACTATTCAAATAATGATGGCTCCGTATCAAACGCCGCACCGCTACCACCCGCCGATCCGAAGACTGACACTCGTCAATCAACGCTTCTTCAGTGATCATTTCCAAAAACAGGTCTCGCAACGCCGCGAGCACTTCACTAGTGTTCGTAGTGCAATGCAGTAGTGTTTGCAACAATTATAAGCAAATAATAGCAACAATTTTCCGTAAATTTATTCCACCTGTGCCGAAATGATGTCATTAAAATAGATATTATGACACAATTGATCGCCTTTATCGCGCAGAATGACATGACATGAAATGATACGAATGAATACACGAAATAATTTCGGTAAAGCGCGTAAATTGGTGGTTTTCTCACGTACGGGTTAATTAAAGGGCACACCTGCGCGCACGCTGCGTAACGATCAATGACGCTAGCATACTTATATTACTTTAAAGCTTTCAATATTATTGTAGAATAGTCGTTCGCAACTTTAATATACATGTTTCGAATTACCAAATAATGTTTCTTTATTTCTGAACAAGAGCTTAAAAAAGTTTACACATAATTTTGTGAAAAATAAAGTATAATAAACACAGCGTGAAAAAATTATTGCCTATCAGGATAAATATCTACGTTCCTGAACTTATTAGTAGGAGGACGCAGGTCGTGGAGAGCATTAAAATAACGCCCATCAAGAAGAGGAGTTGGAATTTCTAAATCCCCTGTAATTCACTACACGTAACAGAATGCCTGGGAATGTTCGTGCGAATTTTCTTTGCAACTAATTATGCATGAGCAGGTTGTAACGGGGCACTAAAGGAAGGAAGCACTTTCAGCGCATTAACGTTAACATTGGCCCACTACTGAGCACGGGGCTTCTCTTACAAACCAATATATTGCGTCATACTCCACCACGCAGCAGATTTGCGGATTGGCGGCGATTTATCTTAGAATATTTTCATTACTTATTGATTGAAAACACCTAGCACTGCACTACGCAGATCACCCCGTCACATCATATTGTTAAATATTTTATCAACAATAATTTAAAGAAACGGATTATTTAAATTCAAGGGACCTAGAATTGGAATAAACCCGAATCTAACTCGAACCATAAATCGAATACGGTATCACGAAAAGTGTTAATATTTAGCGGCAGCATATCTAACACTGCGGTGATACCTGCCTCATCATCCTACACGTCCTTTGGAATTCTCAATAATATATTAGCAACCTTGACCACGAGGTCCTCATCACGAAATTTCGACCGTAATACTATTTTTTTTTGTTTTGTTAAATACGTATCAAAGACAAAACAATACTTCCGCACTAAAAGCTCAATTTCTGACAGCTTATCACAATAGTTAAAAGGTGTAATCCAATTCTTTTAATTCTTCTAAGCAACAGACAAGCTTCTTGAACTTTTTTAACGGATGGGAAGCATACGGAAAATTTAAAACACAAAGAAACTCTAGCATTACGTTAAGTTCAAGCCATCCACCTGTCTTACGGTCTGTAATTATGGATTCGTAAAAACATTTCGTAACACAACATAAACATTAGTGAACAAGGAAGCTACACTGGCTCTCAAACTTTAAAGTTAAAAGTTTCTATTATCCCGGACGCCTATGTAATGTAATGATAAGTTCTTTTTTGGTTTTTTATTTTAAGTAACGCTTAATTTTTAATATTACGTCCCTCTAGTATTTATTGAGATAGCGTTATAGAACAACTAAGTTTACAAAAACAACATACATCCGGTGAGTAAGATAGCGGACGCTTTGGTAGGCCACTACTGTACTGATACTAATTTAAATGTAACCATGTGGCTATTGATGTTTAACGGGTTTTACACTCAAATATTTTTAGACATATCAATTACCATCAGCTCGTTAATCTTATCACTTTTGCAGAAGTAAAATAAATTACTGATACATCAAACTTCTAGCAGATTGAGAACCACTCTGTTGTTATATAGCAGGTGCGTAACACATGCACACGTCGATATTACCAAAAAGAAACTATAAATAAAAATATCTAAATTTTCACATGTCCACTAATTTATATCAAATGAATAACGTGTTGATTGTGTGTTTTTTGACACCGACCTGTTATAATTTTCTATGGACAAACATTTTAAGCAAGTCCTATCTATTGACATCTGTACAACTTATTTTGTTTGTTTATTGTAACTAATCATAAAATTAATATGCAATTTAGAGCTCGTGCTCGATTTGTTTGTTTATGTTTATGTACCTTTGTTTTTTAAGAATTATCAAGAACTTTATCATTATTTATCTTTACAATAGCGTATTCAGTTAAAACAGACTAGGATATTAAATGACGCACATTCACTCGCTATCATTTTTAGGGCCGAAGTTGAGTTTTACTTAACTCATTATATTTAAAAAAAATACTATACAACAAATATGTGACCACAAAACTACACGAAAGGTTCCAAGCCCCATGAATAAATTATATCTTTTTCGATTTCTCTAATTGTATTGTTTTTTGACAAGGCTCCATTCTATGATCAACTCAACCCATTAATGTCCATTGGGTTAGGACCTCTTCTCGTCCCCCCCGACTGGTCTCCACCTTGTCGTGGTGGGGGGGCTGAGTACCTCCCGGTAGGGCGCAGGAGGCGCCAGGGAAAAGGTAACACCCAGAGAGCGACGACTCTGGGTGCCCTTAGTACTGACTACCGGGGGAGAAACTAAGAGGGACCTGTGGAGGACGCAGCGGGCGGGCCAGGAGGGCCCGTCAAGCTGCGTCAGGGGGGTCTTAGGCAGTGGGGGCAGGGGGCCCTTGCTGTCTAACGACAGACCCTCCGAGAAGTCGGCCACACACCTCTCTCGGTCCCCCTTTGGCCGGGAGACAGTGCGTAAATGCATTTTGTTACGTCGGTAAATTAAAAAATTGTGGCGTTCTGCTGTTAAAGCGGCTCGGTAATGTACCTATCTCCGCTTAATTACTACCTAGGTGATAACCAGAATGAACGGCTTAATATGCTTTAAGAATCATAAGCATTTTCAAAGTCAAAGAAATGATCACCTATCCAAAGACTGCTTACATAACTTTGAAGATCATTCCTGACCACTTAGTTTTCTTAGCATTATATTTATAGAAACCACTAAATATTTACAAAAAGTATGCAATGCTTTTACTTAAAATGATTAGTTACTTATTTGAGATTTTTTCATAATATAACCGAAAATTGTAAATGTGATAGCGTCACGGTACCGCCATTTGAAAAGTGCGATTCGTTTCAAATACACAATATTTCAACTTTTTTATTCATCATTTTTTGTAGGAAAAGCTCGTTTCAATACAACTATAGCTGAATTTCTTTGATTTCTTGCAAACATAACGTATTCTATTGTACTAACTTATTGTATTGCCCCGGATCTAACTTGATGTGTTTCATGTCAGATAAATAACAAGTCTTTAAGATGGCATAGAATGTTAGATAAAGACTATTAAATTTAAATGTTCTCTACTTTCCATAGATAGTATAATAATATTTATATCATTTTAGGAATATAGAAAAATAATAAAGTATAAAAAAACAGCAAGTATAAGCTTTAAGTTTTCTGTAATAATGAGTGCAAATAAGAATTTAATGTTACTTTTTTATGATTATTGCTAGAATAAAATTTCAAGTTATAATACGCATCCATTGAAGCCACATTACATTAATGTCTATTATTTTCCACCAAACCAGAATTAATGATATTTTTATTGTCATTTTATAATTGAGGGGTCAGAAAATTGAGTTGGTATTGTTTTTTAAGCTAGGTTTTATATCCCATAAAATAATTGAAAAGGTACCATGATCATTAATAATATTAGCTAAGTATTAAATCTCATTTTGATATGAAAACAATTTTATTAGTTTCACCATTTTTTTGAGATTGAACTAACTACTATACAGACCGTTGCAGACCTTAGTTTGTGATAGCAGGATAATAGGCTTAAATTAGGAATGAAGCATGAGTATCAACAATGTATTTATGATTTATTCGATAGCCAAACTAAATTACATTTTTTGACCTCCATTTGTCAGGCTGTATATCACAAACCCTTTACTTTTAAAACCTACATTTATTTCAGAGTTCCTCTTCTTAGTATATGGTTCGCACAGCTTGTGCACTTAGCAATATTTCAGAGTTTAGTCTATATATGTAGTTATATCTCTATACTTTTTTTAATACATATACGATTACGTCTGTTTATGTTCCTATAAAACACGTGGTTGGTTCGACTGTGGGATAGTGTGAGTCTCTACTTATATTACGATATGTCTAAGGAAATAGAAGATTGAGCACATCTTTGATAACTACTATAACGCTGATTGACGGATTGGTGCACGTGTTAACAGTGTACACAACTTATTTAAAATAAGGGACGACAAAGCTCTTGTGAATTATGCACACCACCGGTTTACTGGATTGCTATAAGAAAAATTCGCCAACGACGTGGCTCACTTTCCGGATTACATTATTTATGTTCTAGTTCTACTTAGGTGTTTAAATAATAAACAATTTTTTAAATTTTATTGTCAACAAAAATGATGTCATATTAATAGTTGTTTCTTCAAAACCACCAAGTAAATTAGACATTTGGTGTGAGTTTATCACCTTGGGCATAAAAAAAATATAAGGCATTAGTTATGCAAAATATTTCATTGTATCAGAAGTGTATATTTTCCGTTTATTAAGTTCAGTATTCACTGTTAGCAAAAATCCTCTTTTATAAAAAACAATCCTCCGTTGAATTGATCAGTACGTTGAATTGATGTGACTGGTGATTAAACAAATTTTTTTTTGTACAGAAAGCTAATATAATTTTAATTTTATCGTTCATTACGAACATACAGTACATTCGAACATTCGTTCTAATAATAATAAGTTCTAATGTAAATAATAAGATACATATATTTTTACAAAGAATTTATGATACATTAATTCTTTGTTTGTTTATCTCCGCAGCTCTTCTAAATTTAGTACCAGAGGACGCCGTGTAGACAAGGATATTTTTTAATGTAATCTTTGCTAGAAATTTCAATACTATCAATGTCATTGAAAATTGTATTGTAATTCTTTAGGTATAATAGAATAGCGTAATAGCATAATAGAATTGCTTAACTGAAGTTCGTTGCTTCATGGTTCTCAGGAAAGCTAATTAATTTGCCGTCTAAAACTCGATCGAATACCGTTTGTGGAACGTGCATATTTTCTAATTGCCCGGAGTCGAACCTACTGACCGCTATGCAGCCCGCTAGGTCTGCGATAACGGGCTCAATGACGAACCATATTGGATTTAGTGATTTAGTCGACATCTTATAATTTCCTTTATGGGTAGCACACTAACTTGATTAGTAAGCTTTACGTTTAAGTGTCAATTACCTCATAACACGTGCTATTTATTTTGTAATTTTATTAAATAGATAGTTGTTAGTTTTTACCATAGTTGTATTTTGAGGTAAAAAGTTTTCTTTATTAATACTAATAAAACTAAACCAGAAAGTAAGCAATTTCAATGCAAAAATTTTAAGCAATTTTTTTTTATCACCAAATTTTTGACCTCTCTTGTCAGTTGCAAACTAACGCTTATTTTATCATCTACTTATTGTCACCTTAACAACCCTTATCACCATTATCGCCGACACTCACCGAAACGGCCATCGCGCGACCGCAAGATAACGCGCGAAAACAAAACATCTTCGAAGAAATAAAAACAACCCCAAAAGTAACAAAGTCGCGACCGTTCCGCCTTCACAATGCATTTCGCTTACTCTATCACTCTTACGTTACTACGGAAGGAGTGAAAGAGACATCGAAATCATGTGGGCAATGTCGGCCCCAGGTAAGTTCGAAATACTAACTTATTCGAACGCGAGCTTTGCGCGGGAAAGCACGTTGTTTGATCCTCGCGGTGTAAATAGAACTTCTCCGGCGATATTGAACTTAATTTGTTTTTTTAAATATAAAACAGTTATTTTAAAATATAGTTTTATACAGCCTATAAAGTTTGCACATGGATTTTGGATTTGGTGAATATGTTTTGTGCAGTGTTGTTCAGACTTTTTGGAACTGTCACCGGGACCGCATTGTGCAATAAATAGGGATTTCTTTCTCAAAGGCAAGGAGGAATGGTGAGTCGGGATTCTTAAAGATACTTTGAATAGAATATGTACAAATGTCTGTATTTCTATAGGATGCCCCTCATGATCAAAATTTTCGTTACAAATTGTCCGTCTTCCATTTAATGTTCTGGACTTAAGAATTCTGATGTCAACGTTTTTTTGACCGATCTTTTTTATTTTAGATTTTATTACCGCATGTTTTTTTCAATCATTCATAAAGCGATTTTGTTTCTGTATAAGTCTATGTATGTATGAGAGTGAAATTTTTAATGATGTGATGTCGATCGTCCCATAGTTTCAAGGTAGGATAGGTAAAGGCTATACAATTTAACGGAATAGAAAATTTTATTATTTTATTTTACTTATGTTAAAAGCAGTACACCAATTTCAAATTGGCAAATTGGTAGATACATAATCTCATAATAGTTTAGTTTGACGTTTTATTCAGAAACTGGTGCCTCGACGAGTGTAAGGCAGTGGAAGTTTGAGTGTACTAATTATAGGAATGACTTATCACCAAGTCCGTTACCAATACTTTTGTCACTTAATAAAATTAATAGGATGTGCTGATGTAGATTCGGATAGCGGAGTTGCAAACGATCTAAAGAGTTCCACCTACTTCCGGTAAACTCATACAAACGTATTCGTGTTGTAAGCCCTATACGTAATATTCCATTATTGAATTATTAATCTTCAGCCCACACATTTTATACCGAAATTATTATATATGAAAAAACTACAGGCAACTAGCCAACTTTGCCAGGGAGACCTGGAGTTTTTAATGGCTCACATGAGAGATTAAAGGTAAAAGATGTAGGGTTATGTAGAGGTTTATGATTTGTAACAAAATCAGCCCAGAGGATTTCACGCTAGAATTTGTGTAACTAATATTCAATATTTAATTTGAATGAAATAAGATAAAAATTGTTCTTGTTTATGTTTGTATTTAATATTTATCGTATTAATTTATGTAACTAAAAAAAGGAATGTGGTGCGTATATATAAATAATATATACTATGTCCTATTTTACGTTACACATAGAGAGCAGAAACTAGCTTTTTAAGGTTAAATGAAGAAATCCTATTTTTTGGGAGTATTCCTTTAAATTTAATATATTGTAAGAGAAGTGCTATTATATAGTAATTACGTATTATAGTTTTTGAACGGTAGAAAAATACAAAATAAACTGATTTGAAATTGTGACTACAGATTTCCATATACAGCTAGTTTTTTTCTATCTTCGGGCAGTCGTCAGCCTCCTCTAGGAATAATTTATAACGTAATAGATGGATAATCCATGCAAACGACTAATCAAGATCAGGCGGAATACAATATGTACTGCAATTTTATTAGTAATTACTTCAATAGAAGCCAATCGTTATAAAATAAATTTAATTTCACGATTAGATAAACGAGGCTTTCATCTGAGGGATAGGGGTAGATACTTCTATAGAATTCATGCCAAAAGTAGTCAATTTCGATCTAGCCGTTTCGGAGATGAGTCGTACGGAACAAAATGAGACTTCAGACTTGTTTTGGATAAGTACACATAAGTCCAACAGTTCACTTTTATCATATCATTTTATTATAGCAACTCATAGTACTTTCCATAAAAAAAAAATTAACATAATATTAATGAAACCTCTATATACTAACAGATAACACAAACTTAATACGAACTAAATATTTGAATGAAGAAGGGTTAGTGGAATAAATTGTATTTGTACTTCGTGCGACCACAACCTTCAAACTAATTAATATGGTAACATTATGCACTAACCCAACCATAAATTACTTCTTCAATGAGTTCGATGTGTAACGACAGCAATGACTTTTTATACGTGTAAAGTATTGACTTTTAATATTTTCTGCCCCTGGTTTAGAATTTATAATTTCCTAGGTACTGTCGGCAAAATACGCTGCGTACATTTCAATATAATTATGTAGTTTATTATTTTTCAGGCAGCAAGTATTTATAGCTCTTATTATATATTTTCTTAATTGTTAGTTGTGTGTTTTTTGTTAGTAATCAAATTTACAAAGTATTTACAAATTTGACAAGATTTCGAGAAAAAGGTACAGGCGAAAGGAAATGTTATATGATTTTAAATTAGCTGATATATTTTTTAAATATTTTTACTAATTGAAGAATAAGTATATTGTTTTTTAATAAAGCAAATTACACGACAATTTTAGTCCCCTAGAAACATCTCCTACTTCTGTCAGGTGCAATGAGACTTGACCACAAGAAATGGAGACGGATTCAATATAACTAGTCTTCTATATGGAAATTGTCGCTGGTTTTACACATAACTTATTTTTATTTGGTTCAAAATTCACCAATCATATATAGTTATACAAGTTACCAATAAAAAATCAATTAAATATTTCAATAATTTCTATTTTAATAAAATTCATGTTATTTACATGAATTTTATTTAAGGAATTACAAATACTTATTATAATTAAAGAAATTAAAGCTTACGATATTAAGCTTCTAAATATGTTATCTGTAAATGTATGTAAAAAATATGGGAATAATGCAGGAGCTAAGAATCTATGTTAAATAAAAACATATTGGTTATAAATAACATATAAATAAATTTCTCAGTAGATGAACACAATTCTGTTACATAAATAATTTTAAAAAATTTTAAAAAAAGAACTTTTATACCAACTGTACTGACCATTGGTAGAATTCGCGTTGCAGCACTTGAAAAGTCAACGTGATCAATGAAAAAACCCCATAAGGGCCCTTGCTCACTCTCCACCGAGCCACAATAAAACAAAGGATCACAACAACCACTTCTCACGCACTTACAATATCAGTCTTACAGGGTCAGTTAAGCCCTTAATTAAAGCTAGACAGAGAAGCATATACCCTAAACACTAACAGTAAAAAGGGAGAACCGATAAGATTATAATACACACCCTTTAGATGCATCGGACCGTGTTCGGATTTTTTGCGCGATTTCGTACCTCCTTTTATATTTTTAATTCTGTGAGAATGCTTTTACAGTCTAGTGAGCTCGCTTTTAGTTTTTTCTTCTTTTTATAGATGAATGATTATTATGCTATCCTTGAAAAGAAAACCAATAAATTATATGTACAATGTCGCAAGTTATGATTGAATGTCTTTTCCTAAAAACTATCAAAAAACAAACACAGCCAGAAATCGATTAAGAAGAAAAAGTTTTCATATTTTACTCAGTATGATAACCAAAATTCGCTAGAATGGATTGTCATTTTCAATTATTTCCTCACATAATAATGAGTGCATAAACAACATTAACATCCTGCCTAATATTAAATCTACACCCCTTCTTATTCATCATAAATTAAAAAAGACAACCTCTTGTCTATTGCCACAAAAAATCTAAACAAATCGTAGTCATACAAAACAAAAGAAAGCTTCCTTATGACGTTAACCGAAGTATAAAATGTTTATTATCATTATAATTTATTTGTTTGGTGCCACAAATAAGAATTATGCATTTAATTAAGGGATGTGAAGGGGCTTTATAATATTTACTTGCATATCTTTATGACTTGCTTTCACAAAAGCAGATACTTAAGGAGCATAGCAAAAAAATTGTAGTAATATTTTGTATAACAACGTGAACTAAATCAATTAAACAATTTGGGTCTGGTTACAATTACACTAATATAAATAATTGACCAGATTAGTGTTAATTCTAAAACACAAAACTTCGTTCGGGAATATCAATATATGAATATGGGAAATATAGGAGTACTACTAGGGTGGGCGCATACGAGTACTATCCCCTAAGGGTGTTAGGGATTGTAGTTCTAAATTTTTTTGAAAATGAATTATAAAGATAAATTATTACTACTTCTTTAGGATAGTTTAAGCAAATAGGTCAAAAATTGCGTTTACCGCCAGTAGAGCTATGCCCCTGCCATCCTACTTTGTGACATAAAAAATCATTGCATCAGTTACAGTTCTCACCCTCGCTTGAATACACCGTACAAGTGCAAAAAACAACATAATAATGAGCAATATACACGAACAGTAATGGTAGCAAAATACGAAATGCAAGGGTGATCGGCGACCCGACTAATCAGTTGGAAGATTAAAATTAAGCTTTCTATTGTAGAAAGTCTTTTTTTATATCGGTCTTTTAATGAAAGGTCTTAATGTGTATACTATAATAACATGTTAATGGTAACAGAATAAATAGAAAAGTTCCACTTCATTTACGGATACATAGCGTAACCAAATTTTATAAAGTTAAATAAATATATTAATACTTGAAGAATTTGTAGCGCTTTATTATATTTAATAAATTTATTATATTTAAGTATCAATAAATTCAAAATATTATGCTTTTAATGTTTTTACCACAGGTTATAAAAAAAAGTCTAGTTCGCTTGAAGTATTTCCAAACAAAATAGGGGTAAATTTAATTACATGTACAAATTTACGTCCGTCTGCTAGTTATGTTATAAAGCAATAATTATATCAAAATGATGAAAAATTCACTTAGAGGAATTACAGAAGCCTTGTTTTGTAGACTCATATCGGTATTTATTAAGTTGGTCTATAAAATTTGTGATTAGAACTTTCAACATATGGCTATATTAAAAGGTATGCATTAAGTTTCGACATAACCAGTGCCTTATTAAGGTGCCTGGGTGTCAGCAATTGACAGCAGAGACTAATTGACGTGAGCGGTGCGCCTGTAACTAGGTTGTATTACCACATTATTGATAAGGCCGGTCTTGCCAGGATAGAAAAATGCGTTTCTTATTAAAAAAATATTTTACTCAATCTAGACTTAAAAATGTTTTCGAAAACTAGGACCTCGGGACGGGAATTAGAAATATATTTAAAAAGCTTCTATCTCACGCCTTTGCTTTTAATAAATGAATCATTACTCTAGTAAGCATAACCAGTATTATAAAGAATATCTGTTTGAATAGCATTGTAGCAAATCAATATATTTAAATTCCAGCCAATGTCAGGTGTTTTGTTTTGTAACAAAACACTTTGATACACACAATATTTTCATCTGAATTATAACGTTTTCCAAATAAAAACATTCTGTTGAGTTGAGAGACTACCCCCTTTTGCTGAAGTTGTTTAATTAGATCATTTTTCAACTGTTAAGATTATTTCAAAGTACAAAATGATGATAAACAGTTTCCTAGTTATAAAAAGGATTTATCTATATTTTTACTATAACAGTATATACGATAGCCGAAACTATTTATATCTTATGTACCTACGAGATCGTGTTACTTTCATGAATTCAGCTGGTGCAAACGTACACACAGCTGTAAATAGTATTATATATTATTAGCTGTATTTAATATTGAAAACTGTTAGATTGAAATTATTATTAAAGTTAACATAAATCACTGAATATTTAAATATTATTATCTTATTTTGGTTGGAACAAAGTCGTTTTAGTGCAAAACAATTCCCCTCATTCTCAAGAGTGACAAACCTCAAAACTAAACACTTTACGATTGATTGTCGAAAATTTAAGCAGTTAAATAAAACCATTTTTTTAACTAATTTAATTCTTGATTTATATAATATAATTATTTTAGGACTTCTAACGATATAGAGTATTATAATAATACAAAAGCACTGGAAATTCAATTGAATGATATAATGTCAGCAAAACCTGCTGTTAAAGAAATATTTCAATCAAATTCAATTTTTAGTTACAATATTACAACTGTCCTACTCTTACCTTAAAATTTCAGCAAGCTGTCTCTTTCTGATATAACCAACCAGGTGTCCAAGTGGCATAAATCACCCTGCTTGGCCTTCTGACCTCCGGGTTCCGAGGATTAAGGGATTTAGTTCCCAGGAATGTAGGACACGTCTTATGGCTTGTTAGGGGCAGAAATAATGAGCCAACTAAGCTGGTATTTGGATTTTGTAGAAATGGCATATTCAAGGAACAGTGAGTTTTAACATGTCTTTTAAGTGTGTCCACAAAAACACACACGTAGCTAATTTCAGGAAAAGGATAGATATCTATGCATTTTTCTATTTTATGTCTGGATTCGTCAGAAGTTAAGAAGCCTAAAGTTAACTTTAGGCTTCTTTTACATTGCAGTCCTACCTAAAAGCATACTGGTTCTCATATTTTTTATTACGGAAACGCAGGAGGCCATTATAGTTACATGCTAGTATGATGGTTAGCCATTAGTGACCCTTACAAGTTCCTCCACCAAACAGATTCGAGATGGGGTTCCAGCATGCGATCTCCGATGTTAGAGCATACATAATTTGATATGTCTATGTCAAAGTATAAAAACAATGCGTTTGATATTATAAAACGAGACTTTATTAGGAGCTATACAAATTATTACAACATTTTAAGACTAAAATGGTCTCCTTGCAAAAAATACTTGGTAATGGAAAGACCAGATCACTCCGAGAAATGTAGACTTAGATTTTAAAAAAGATGTCGCCACGTTTATAATAAGTTATCTCAGGCAGCAGCGTTCTGCGCAGCTCATTAGCATTCAACCAATAAAGCCATATAGCAATTAAACAATTTTACCATAACACTAATAACTAAAATCTTGATCTTGGTACTTTTTAAACTATATCAGTGTATATTTAGAAATCAATGTTTTTTGTCCTTTATTAACGTTATCCGTTACGAGCGCTACGTAATTGAGGCCTGATAATTTTGTATCGTTTTTCAGAATCATTTTCACATAAATGCACATATACTTAGCATACATGAATGCCATAATTATAACGTTATATGTAACTTCAAAAAAACTAAATGTTTAATATTTAAGTGACTCACCTCCAAATAAACATTTGCTTGTCTGCAACCGTCAATAACCAAAACCCGTTTCAAAACCCTTTTTTCACAAATAGGCCGCCATTTCCAAAAAGTCACGCTCTAACGTGTTCTTGATTCAAAAAAAACTTTTTAAAGTTTACAATGAGCCATAGAGTTCCACAACTTTTTGCACATGCTCGCAAAGAAATAACGTGCATAGAGCTAGTTATTGTTAGCTATGAAATATCGCCTTTCGTAAGGGGAAGCCGTCTGACGTTCGATTTGCTCAAGAAAAAAACTGATACAGATTTCGTCATAAATGTTCATTCGCTGAAAGTGATCGTAAAACTTTACTGCCGTATTATTAAGTGAAGACACACAATCATTCAATTATAAGTAGCTCTGTATTAACGTTTATGACTTTGAGGGGTTTATGAGCAATTTTATTGTAAAAATCTCTGCTGAATTGTTACTTTGATTAAGCTATAGACTTCACTTCTGTAATGGTACAGCAATTGTAAGACTTTATATACATTATTCGCCAAACGCTGTAATTACATGTTCATGAAATATATTGTAAAAGACGATGTTTAATGTATTTAGGATATTATCTTATTAGAGAGCGAACTGATCGAACTCGATCATTTTAGATTTAGTGTGTCTTGCACAACGGCCTATAATCCTGTTTAGAGCTAAGTCTATTTAAAACATCGTTCTGGGCGTCTCACGTATATTACTGAAATATAAAGACATTTTAAATATTGCATATAATTTGTAACATAATTTAGCTTAAATAAAATCTAGAACTGTTGTGCAAGCCGCCGTTAAATTCACCAACACCAAAGTAATTAAAAATTTATGAAATACATAAAAATATTTTAAAGAAATTGTAGAATGCTCTATTTCCAGTTAAAATAAACTGGAAATAGAGCATTACGTCACAAGTGGAATGAACACAGCCAAGAAAACCGAATGCAATGAATATTTCTATATTAAAAAAAGGTAATAAATAACGGCAAACTTCATGCCGTGTCTATAAATTTAAAACGGCTATAATTTCAATTGTAATATAAGCCATCGTGCCCCAAAAGTGTATTGCAGGAATTATTTCTCAATACGTAATCAAACTTATTGAGCTCGCCCGCCCCTTGGGTTCGCTCGTAAATTTCCCACAAGTCGACTTCAAGGTGCGATTGTTGTCAAAAATAAATCATACCATGTTCATGAGCTGCCATTGTTACAAAAAAAAGAAACTAGATCGGAACTCCTTGCTCATCGTTACCGTTATTTGATTGAAAATTCTGCTTTAAAGTTGAATTGTTAGGGTTGACAGCTGCAACAACTAAGTATGACCTTACGAACTCGAAGGTTCATCTACATTGTCAAAATTCGCACACTTCCTCGAAGTACAATAGACATCTCAACAATAAGTTCAGAGATCCCAGCGACTTCTTACTCCAGATTATATGACAATGAAGTTATTATTAGCTTCAGCTTCGGAAAGCTCATCTGAATGGTTACCACGACAATGGCATTTCAATATAGGGTATACGGAACAGCTGCTTGGGTATTTCTTTATGATTTAATTAAAATTTTAAATATAAATAATCACATTCTACTTTACTAACGAAGAGAAACTATTTGAAAAAATACACCTATAGTCTTAGTGACATTGGTTTTTGTTGTTAAGATTGCTGGCACAGCGATAGCAGCTTTTAACCTACTTCTTATTTGAAATAAAATATTTATGTAACAATTATTATTGAGCCATTTGTCATTGATGATAAGTAACTTTCGATTTGTATTTTTTTTAATATGGCTTATCAACGATGTAGAGTTTAATTAGTAAACCACATTCATAAAATAACATAATAATAATAACTATTAATAACAGTCACGAAACTCGTATAAGAGCGCTGTTCGGAAATAAAAATAATAAACAAACAACAAAAAAACAGTCTCTCACATTAATTATTAAATGTGGTTGATAAAACCAACTCCAATTAATTAAGTATATTTACGGCACATGATTTCGTGTATAAAATATTTATGTCTGTAAGAAAGCCACCCTTCTTTGTAATTAAGGTCAACTTAGAAGCGAAACCATTATCCGTATCGACTTTAAAATTATTAAGCATTATATGTCAAGGTTTTTGACCGCCGTGGGGTAATAGTTTGAACGCTGGCTCCTTAGCTGAACGATGCGAGATAAAATCCCACAAAAAGTCATGTCTAGTATAGCTTATTCCATTACGCACTAGTAAGCCAGTTTACATAGAAGTATCATAGTATTTACAATTCTAAGCTCTTAAGCTTTAATTTGACGCCATAGTCCCTTGTTAAATTTACTTATCAAGTACTTAAAATTACATAAATTTTAAAGATACCCAAACATGTTTATGTGATATATTTTCGATTCTATTTATTACTAAATTCTTGATTAAACTATTTCAATTTAATGTACTTAATCGTCTATTTTTTATTTTCTTTTATAAAAAAATATTAATAAAATTTCAAGATGTAGGTATCAAAACCTAATTTAAATTCTGTTCTTTTCAGTATTCTAGCATCCTCTAGATAAACCAATTACAAAATAGAACACTGCAGCAAAAATACCTGAATTTCATACTACTTCCATGTATAATTTAATTAACAATAATAATTAAGTAACGACTAATTCGTTTGTAGTAAAATGTAAACTACTTTAGTAAGGGATGCGACGGAGCCATATGGTGAGATTGTAGATAAAATTATAAATTATGATAGATAATAATTGCCTAGCAGCATATTGGGCGGGGGCGCTGACCTGTAAACCGGTACTTAAGTGACTATAATTTGATATCAAACGATATTTTAGTAATACTAGTGCCAGCAACTTCAAATGCAAAAATAAAAAAGTACCAGAATTCCCGTATGTATACCTACATTTCCTTCTCCTTGTCTAAAATATCCTTCTCTGAATGATATACAATAGTCTATAACTTCAATTTGCAAAACATGTATTGTGTAGTAAGTTAGAAACACATCTCCAAACTAAACATGACTTGTATTTTGATTTATTTTGTCTTAAAATATATTTCAATTATTCATAGAAAAGTAATTATTCATTTTCATGAATTCAGTCATAACAATTTGAAGTATAATTTGTTATAACAACGTCTTTAGTACAAAACAAATAGCACATAATGGGATGCCCCATGTCCAAATTGTAAGCAACAATTAAACAGTAGAGGAGAGGTGTAAAACAGAAATTGAATTACAATTATAATTAAGTCTTATTTATGTCCATAAACAGGTTGAATGCGATTGTAACTTCTTGAAAACTTTTTATCAAATTACCAAAGACAAAACAAACCGCAAAGTTTAAATAGACATCTGAGAAATGAAAAAATACAATGCTATAAGTGGCCCGCGCTTACAGGTCATAGTATTAACAGGAGGTCAAACTGTGTACGTGTATAATTGCACAGTAATTGGGAACACTTATCGAGGTGGCTGGCTGGCCGACAGCTGGGCGAGTGCGGGGGAGCGTACGCAACTACGCACCGTGCGCGTGCGACGTGACGTAACGTGCATAAGCGTTGAAACATCAAGTAGAGGATTGTTTATAATAGTTTCAAAAATCTTTTTTTTTCTTATGCGTAGACGAGTTATTAGATCCATTGAAAGCTGATGAAACTATCTATTTATCAGCTTTTGATCATACGGTTCCGGATCAGGATTCCTTACCGAAAATAAGCACTAGAAAAAGCAGACACAAATTATGTTTTTTATAACCAGAGAAAGCATGATATATTTATTATATGAACTCTAACGCACAAATAAAAATAAATGTACTAAAGGCGAACTTAATGCTACAAGCTATTCTCTACCAATTATCCTTTGGAGTCGCATAAAAATATAAGGCAGTACGACCAAGATAAAATAAAAACTTATATAAGATTAACAGATGCGGATAATACTTGACTCGCAGACATATTAATATAGAGTCTAACACATAGATTACAAGATTACAGGAGGAGTAGTTGGGAAGCGTCGCTCAACCATAGCTCAAACGTAGTTACGTATAAGAAAAACTTACAACAAATAAAGTAGATACTTGATAAAGCACACAGCAGGTGCACATAGAGGCACGTGGCATGCTTTTAATTTCCCCAGGCACATTAAACACATGTCGAAATGCTACTTTGGACCAACATTAGCCAATCAACTCTGCAGATGGCTATGTAGCCTACAGTAGCTAGTCTGGTTAAACAGGAAAGAAGTTTTATTCTTTATCTACTACTAGATTCTCCTTGTTTAAGTGTTTTTACTTTTATAGTCATAGCTATTTTTAAACTCAATTAAAAAATCTTATAATTCCTGTATCCAGAGCTGTGTCACAGATTACGGCATTTGTCTCTATGACAAATATAATATTTTTTTTATATTAAAATCTTACAGAAAAGGTATGAAAAAACAATACAAGTGACAAAAGTCACTTACGACATAATTTTATGACTATCTACAATCGTAAAATTATAATTATTCACGTTTCCACAAAAGTCAAAATATTTTATTTTTTAAAACAATGAATATGTAAATTTTCTACACCAATATGGTTCCGTAGACAAAGGGGAACGCACAGTTCCAAAATTTGAATAATTCATGAACCAACGCCACCTGCCGGCCAACCGACAAACTAACATTTGGTGAACTATATCTAATAAATGTCTATCGGAAGTCAATTCAAATATTCATGGATCATTGGAATTCTCATGTCAAAAAAACAATAAATTTGTATGAAGTAAGTAACTATTGTCAATGTGAACTCGTCAACGTGAGCCTTAGCTTCTCGGGAATCCGAGATCTAATTTAAGACACGATACGGTTGTAACAATGAGTTAGATAAGGGTTTCTTAGTTATCACCGATTTTCTAGAGCATATCTATGCAGTATAAGCATGTCGTCTCCACTATTTGATAGATGCTTCGGCGAATAAAATAGTTGCCTACTACTCAAAACATAAGTAGAAATAACACACCAGCAGCGTATGAACTTCCAAAATCAAGCAGAAAAACTGAAATTGTTCTGCGTGCCAACTGCTTAGGTGCTTTTCTTATTATAAAAATCCCTTGCCTATACTATAATGAGCTGTTCCTTTAATGCTCAAACATTGCCTAAAGGTTACAACCGTCATCGCCGGCAATATTATATAATATATCAATGTAGAACAGAGCGTTTTTCACATACAGTCATGCATTTTAAAGAAGTGCTGCAAACCGACTGCCTTTTATCTCTTTCCTTCATTGTTATCAATGCATATAACGCTTATGTAAGTCTTTTATTAAATCATACTATTTTACAATTCTTTTTTGTCCCTGTATAAAAGATGCAGATCACTTTCAAAACTCTAAATAGGGAAAATATCCGTTTGGCATTTGGCGCAAGCCGGTTGAAATGCTTTCAATTTGGAAGATCGTCCTTTTATCTCAACCGCTTATCAATGAATTTTGCTAGCAAGCTAAATGCAATTCTACAGCAAAGATATACAGCTCAACTCTATCATTCTGTTGATCAGGAAAAGTAAGGTACACTGCATTTCAGACGATTTGAAAATTCAAATTAAAAAATTGGAGTCGTCTAAAACGTGTTCTGTTCCTTTCAAAGAGGTCCGTCGTCGTCGTCGCACAAGCCAAGACAGTTTCATATCAGGATTCCATAAGATATTAAACCTTATTCTATAGACCGTTCGGAAATTAAATGTAATCGAACTGCAAAAAAGTATGTGGTGCTCGATAAGAAACCTTTTTTGTTTTGCGACCCCATGTTTCGCGAACCGAGACGTGCATTTGATATTAAAAAATGCTCTAGAAGAAATCTTAAATTCAATAGTAATTTGCTGTTGAATAGCAAGGGAGAGGATAATGGACCGAGTCGTACGCCCTGTTTTTGCGGTGTTGTATTAGTTCGCGAAATTCTCCAGGGTCGTTTTGTGTACACACTGGTTTCAGAGCGCAGCATGTGTCTGTCAGGGCATAGTATGTATGAATGCGCGCCAAAATCGTAATTACACAGTCAATTTGGTAAGCAAAGAGAAATATATGAATTATTGCCTACAGCGTAACCGAGATGAAATCGGCCATTTTGAACGCCTAACAAAAGTTCTTGGGACAGACTTTTTGGTACTTAGCATAATAATATAATGTGCTGATTATATTAGAAAGCCATTTGTTGGGTTGATTGGCGGAATAATGGGATTAATGTGACGTTTTGATGCTTTCATTAGAAAATTGATTTCAATATCAGCTGAATCGGTAACAAGCCCTCAGTTTTAGAGAGCGTTTAAATTATTAACATAATTGTATAAGATATAATTAGAAAGTAATTTATGGGAAATCTTTGCAAATTTGCAACAAATTATATATACTTTTAAATATAACAATACATTTGTCTGAATGCAAAATTACACTGTACGATTTTATGAATTAAAGAAAACTATGGAATGTAATAAAGAATTGAGAATTCAATACATTTTCTTAAGAAATTTAATTTGTTTTGTTTTGAATAACTCCAAATAAAATAAATGATCTATGCCAGTATTCAAATATTGTTAGATGCTGATACTAATCATCCATACCATAGCCTAGCCGGTGCCTAAAGAAAGTACACGAAACAAAGTCTAGAACAATAACAGTTGCATATTTTAGCTCAACCTAAAAACTTTAAGTGAAAAGACTGTAGTTGAGATCTGTGTTTTAACTTGCTTTCAATAAAACTATCGACAACATATTGTCTTATTCTATTTATGCGATTTAGTTATAATTCGATTCGAACTTTAGTAGTGTGTCATAGGCAACCTTTTTTTCAAAGTCCGTTTATAATGTTGGTTGGAATTGGTTTAGTTAATAATCATGAAATATATCTAAGCGTGAAATTAAGTAATTTCGGAAATATTGGTAAATAACAAGTTGTGGGTTTTTAATTTAAAGTATTTTTAACGTGCCTTTTATATGTGGGCAAATCCATATCCAAGTGTTTTACAATAAACGGTGTTCATCAATTTTTAAGTTTCTAGTCTGTTTGTTCAGTTGTATCAATAAGCAACGGCAGTTTAATCCCAAGCATTTTTATCTTATTTTTATATTTTACTATTCGGCTACAGTCATCATTTATAGCTTTAGGAATGTGATATGCGCTGCAATTCGGTCTCATCACGATTAACAGAAATAAAACACGGAAACCTACTTCTAACTCGTGAAATTTCAAGCTTTCCACTCATTCGCTACGTGGCATATGGCAACAAACCCACTGGCCCACATGTAGCGCAGAAACGAAACAAAACTAACGACTAACGGGTCGCACTTATACTTGAAACGTAATACCGTATATGTTAAAGCAAATAGTGATTATTGCTTTTGAGTATGACTCTGGTAATTTTTAATAATCCCGTTAACCTTTGTACACTATAATATGTGTTGCTTTCACAACTTTCGATTTTATTTTGTGTGAAAGTTATATAGCATTTAGTAGGTCTATATATAAATCTGAATGTCATCCCTCGCGGGTCTCACCAATTCTTCTCTTCTTCATAAGTTAATTATTCAATCGTCCTTATTATATTTTTTCTAATTTGGAAGTAAAGTCGAAAATATTGATGTACTACAGCAGAACTTGAGCCTGTTCCCAAGTTCTTCGTGTTGAAATATGCATTGGTCCCGTTCATACCAACTGCGTTCACATGATTCATAAATAGCAATGTGATTGTAACGGTCGATTTAAATCCATGTCATGAGATTCGAATGACCATGAACAGTACGTAGACAATGCTCCTCACGCTCGAAGCCGTTATATACAACAAATGGAGAAATAAAATCGATAATAGTCTGGTGCAGTTATATCACTTCATGCTGATATCTTGCTTGAATAAACATCAACGGTATCACCTTATCCATAGATAGGTATATTTTATATAGATATTAATAAAGGCGATTCCACAAATAAAACCCCTTATTTCTTAAGTGGTATGGTAGTACACTACTATAGACCAAGTATCTAATTTATATATTTTTGTTGTTACAGATCAAAAATGTTGAAGTGGGCAGTGTATGGAAAGAAGAATCAAGAGGTTCAACCAGTTAGAGAAATAGAAAACTGTGAACCTTACACGAATGAGCCTTTTAACAACAATGTTAGAAGATCATTAGATGCACAGTCGATAAAAAAGAGCAAGAAGCCTAGCAGATACCAAAGACGATCGTTAGGATCTGCAGCAGTCAGGAAAAATAATATCAAAAAAGTTGATAAAGAAAACCTAAACTATATAGGTAATACACCAAACTACTTCAAAGAAGGTTTTATAAAGAAGAGTGAAGGGCTGGCACTAAAAGATGTCAGTAATATAACACCTTCCTCTGCGACACCTGTAAAGAATTACGAAAGAAGAAAATATTATTTGACTAGTTCTCAGGATGGCATCCCTCCAGACTTACCACCTACTCCACCGACGTATAGTAGAAGAGTAAGAGAGGCTAAAAAAAGAAAACTAGAAATGACGAGTGTTAACACAGAAGTCTTTCAAAGAGGTAGTTGTGGTTACAAATCTGAAAGACGAATCAAACCAATAGAGAAATGTCAGTTTAGTTCACCTAAATTAAGTCATAGTACCTCTGAGCCTTCTTTAATAGAACTTTCAGATAGACTAAGTGCAAGCAACAATAGTAGTCGACATTCATTAATTCTTAATAAGAAACAAAGTTTCAATACAATTAGTACTACAAAAATTGCAACAGAAGGATTAGTTGAAATAGAGTATGAAAAAGATTTAGTAATAAATTGTATAGAAAAACCTCTTTCACGTGATATCAAACAGTGTGAAGAAACAACTCTACCTATTTTCGGTCACCATATATTTATGGATAATCCACTGTATTTCAATAATAATGATAGTTGTATCAAGAGTATAAGACCTCTCAAAAGGACCAGGAGAAAATCTAATGAATTCGAAAGTTCTTTCAAATCACCTTCAGTCGACAAAAAAGACGCTCATACTTTAGTGAGAGACGGTTGCTCACCGGTCGCAATAACCCCTTTGTCCATAAAACTAGCTGCTTTAAGATTTAGCACTATGAGCACAAATAATAAATCTAAAAGAAAGGAGTTAGTTAATGACGTCACGCAATTTTTTCCCAAAATCGAGCACCCTTTTACAATGCCTCTTAAAGATGAAGAAATTTCAGCTGAAATGGAAAACAAATTTATTTTACCTAAGGAATCAATATCAAATGAATCCGAGTCAACAGTATCAACAACTCAGATGGGAGACATAACTCTTGAAAAAATGATTGAAGATATTATTAAAAGTACCAAGATTATAAAAACAAAAAGAAGGATAATAAATAACAACTTTGAAGGTGTTAGTCCAATCGAAGATGAAATACCTCCACTTGAAGCAGTTAAGGATTTATTTGTTAATCCACAGGCTGAAAATAAAACTAATTTAATAAAGGAAGCAAGATATGTTAATTTATCTAGAGAAAGTTCAGTATCTCCAAAAAGTACACCCACCAAAAAAATAATGCCAATTCATAGAGTAAATGACAAACTACTTAAAAACTTACCAATTGGCTGCTTTATTTTAGATGATGGTGATGGTTATAACGAGAGAGAAGTAAGAACTCCAGATATAATAGTTAATACTAATCAAAATACAAAAACTAAAGAAAAATCTAAAGTACCACTACATAGATCTTACTCAATGAATATTTCATGTCATGAGAAAACTAACTTAGAAAGTATTTCATCTGAATCCACTCCTGATTTGTATGGGGCTACTCAGGCAATTGCTAATATGGGGTTGAGAAGGCAGAAATGCATTCGAAGAAAGAAATCTACTGTTAGCAACGAAAGCCACAAGCGTTATAGAGATAATTATATAGAACAAACATTATCTTCATGTTTAACACTAGAAATGGGAATACCAAGCCCTGCTACTGAACTCCAAAATGTTTCACTAAGCGAGCCACTTAATTCATCGCTTAAAGATCTAACTGATTCATGTTATGGAGGACAATGCAATCCAACTGAAAACATTTCTATAAGATCAAAGGTATCACACAGTAGTCTTATGCCTAACGAGCCACTTGTCCAAAATAAAAGGTCAAGAGAATTATTTGGGCTAACTTTAGAAAATGGGATACCTAGTCCTATAACACCCGTACCGAATCTCAAAAGGTCTAGCAACGTTTTAAGTGAAGAAAGAGCGCACAAAACCAGTAAATTAGATGAAGATCTGCGTTCTACTGATACCGTTACACCTGTGATAGAGCACAAATCTTCAAGAAGATGCCTAACTTATTCGCCAGAAGAAAGTAGCATTAACAGCAGTGAAGAAAAACGAGGAAGTGTAGCTAGTAATCGCTTAGAACAAAGTACTGACCGATTTCAAGCCCTAAAAGGAACTATAGACCTAGAAATCAAAACAAGAAATGAATTCATAGACGTGCACGGTGAGTGGTGACTATCGAACTTTTTTAATTTATAATATGAAAAATTTGGTTTTTATTTTTTTGAAATCGAAATTAATGTGATTGTTATTTTTTCAGTAATACGCTGTCGCGACCTTCAACGATTTACAGGAAAAATAGATGAAATTAACGCCTATACTAAAGTAAGCAACAAATTGCAACACCTATAACTATATAAACTGATGAGGTCCTAGTTAATCAAAAACTGTATTTTTATAAAAAAACGTTCTTTAATATTTCAGGCCGTCATTAGTGGAGTCACAGAGAGCCAGTCCCTTCCAACTCAAAGATCAGTTTTCCAAAGGACGTCTGTGCTTTATGGGAAAAAGGAACCAGAGTTTCACAGGCATTTAAAATTGCCACTTCCAACAGTCGTGTACGACCATCAAACTATTCACGTTTCTGTTTGGCATAGAGATAAAAAATACAGGTAAGCGAATAAATGTTAACAGAAACAACCAAATTTAAATGATCACACGGTTATTATATAAATAACAATAGCCTTATCAAGATAAACTGTTCTCGCATTCATTCTCATTAATACGTATTTATTGTTTATTGGACCTATCACGAGTTTGCCTCATCAAAAATTCAAATTGAAATATGGAGTAAGTATATACATTTTTAAATAGCATGCTCTAAGTAAAATTGGAGCAGTCCAAGAAACAACTGAAATATAAAAGAAGGCTGGTACAAGGATGCATTAAGAATTAAGCAACACGAAAGCTCAAAAGAATCTTGCGGGTATTCAGAAAAAAATTCACACTAATATTTCAAATGTTGAACTAAATTATGAATAGTCTTATTATAATCGAAAACGATAAACATTACCTAGTAGCATTATACTGCCAGAGATTTTATTACAAATCTGAAGAATCTTTAACTAATAAAGCAAGGTTACGATGACAATATCAACAATCGTTAATCAAGTAACTGCTATTGGATTCCCAATAAAAAGGTAAGTGGGTAGCGGTAGGGAAGGTTGACATTGGTGCCACAGTAACTTGGCAACACATTATTTTTACGGGAACACTGACGCGTAACATTTTTACTTTTTCCTCGAGCATGTTTCGCTCTCATACATAAGATATTGGGAGTGACGCGGGGCGCAAAGGAACATGCGCAGAGCCATCGATCTCCACTGAGCGCAGTCCCGGGCAGTCGCGTCCGGTGCCTAGGGTGAGACGTGACAATTTTCATCGCATTTCCCCAAAGAAAAGTACGCATTAAATTTTGTAGGTTCAAACAGTGGTGTGTTCTGTGAGTGAATTATTTGTGGTATTTTTATTGTGATATTTTGTGTGTTTAAATTTAGGAGAATTTTAGCGGTAAGAGTTAAATTTTGAACACCAAACCTAAGTACATTTTCACTTTCTTTAGAACCTTTTTTAAGCAACGCAAATTTTCGGTGTCTCTTTCAATTCAAACTTAAACTTACTCTTCTCTTTTAGTTGACTAAGTAGTTAATTACAGCACGTGCATTTGATTAATTCGTCGGCGGAGCAAGCTGTTTTAACATACAATTAACTTTTATGTTATAATCATAAATCATTAGTGTTAACAACTTTATAATAAATATTGTACTATTTACGACCTCTTATTGCTTCTGGAGTACGAGTCCAAGGTGACCATGCCCATAACAGCCGTGCGGGTAGACATGAAACAAAAAGTATAATTGGAACCGTCATAGACGTAGTATTACTTGACCTACTTGGGAATGTGTTTCGAATACAACGAATGTTCAGTTAGAAGCTAAATTAAAATGACAATAAAAAAATATTGCAATGCAAGCTGCGACCTTATATGAGATTTATTCCACCATACCATTTTTCTCACGTTAGTCGGTACCCCTATACTTAAGCTTAGACCAGTGGGTCTAACCAAATTTTGGCTAAATTTCAGTTATAACATGCAGCGACTGTTGTCTGACCTCTGCAACCCAGAGAAACTTCATTCTCAAATTATGCTTATATATAATGTCAGTTATGCATATTCCTTACTAAGCAAAAAAACTCATCACTTAGTGTACATCCTAGTGTATTGTGTTCCATATTCCGCAGGGCTATCCTTTATCCTAATCCTTTAATCTGACTGGTGAAGCTCTATATGTCTATCATGCCGCGCCTTAGAATGCACGCCATATAATATTTTATATGATTAATCTCTTTACAACCATAACATTAATATCAACATCCAGTTTTCTTGAGTAACTTAATGGTTTAATTTCATTGTTGAACCTGACCCAGTAATACTAACGGCACTTCTTTTCTTGCTAGTAGGTAAGTGTTATATCATTAAGAAATAGCAAAAGCAAGGCAAATAGAAATGAAGTAATATTTTTATGATAAAATATTTAACATTTGGCTCTTAGCCAGAAAATTGATACACGAGCACAGCTCTGTCAAGTGACTTGCAAAACTAGATTCATCTCATGGCGGTTTCCGGGCAGTTATATTCTGATTATTCGTGTACTACAACTAAATCACTCATAAGAGTAAATACTGGAGTCTTAATAAACCACTTATTATTTAACTATTATTAAAAGTAAGCTATTCGTGCTCTATGAGTGCTCTAAATAATGATTATATCGGTGCTTTTTTAAATATAGCAATTACAGATAAATTAATAAATGCTCTTATTTACATTCAATTATGCTTACCGATACTAGTAAAGTAGAAATATATTAATATGAAATGGACATAGATAAAATAATAATTGTCAGTACTGTCAACACATTACTATTATAGAGTATGTTACATGAAGCAAGGTAAATTAAAGCTGGGGTAATTGGGAACGATCATTTATCAAAGTTTTATGTAACTAATATGTGTACAACAAAGTAACAGGATTAGACACTACTATACTTCGTTCTACGTTAAAAAAATATTAAAAGTGGAACTAATTCATTAGGTAGAGACATAAGTTGTAAATTATTCAATGATTTTCTTCGGTTCGGGTATCAATTGTTGTAAAAAAATATGTTTAATTGAATCTCAACATTTTCTTTCTCCAAATTTATTTTTACGTAACCAATTTTTGTAAAATATACAACTAGGGACTCAAAGGCTCAGTTGGACTACTATGGAAACGGCTCAGTAGATCGACAATCAATCAAAGTTCTCATGTATTAACGGGCCAGCTGGAAAGAAAATAACGCTGTTTATTTTGTTTAATGTTGTCGATAGTATAATGTTGTAATGTCTTCAGCGTTTGCTCTAAAACCAGAATGCTTGGTTCCAAATATCGCCTCAGGTCTGGTTGGTGGTAGAGCGTTTTTAAATCAGCTTGTTTAGCGACCCCAATCAAATTTAAGCCTTATGTGTTTGCTGTGTTCCAACAACAAAATATAAGAGAACCAGTTTCCTTTCTGTTAGGCTTGCAACTTCAAAGGAGTCCTATGTATAACAGGGGCACATTAGCAGCATTTGGAATACCATCAACGGAGTGGGCCATAATTTCCGCTTACCGTCAGGCATTCTACTTGACATATCTATCTGCCCACTTAAAAAAACATTTTAAATAGTCACACTATAAGTTTAATAATAGTTGACTAAAAACGTTTGATCTTAAGAATTTAATAACTATAAAGACAGCCATATCAGAGTAAGTCACATCTTTAGGACATGATTTGATGGTAAAATATACTAACCATCGAGGCCAATTCATGGAATTTTATTCATATAATGATCTTATGCATTGGCCGTTGTCAAATGTTAGCTATGATTTCATACAATATGTAGCTACTGTATGCCCATACAAAAAAAGAATTAGGTTTTCCCGAATGTTCTCTCTATTGAATAGTTCCAACCGTTTCAACTAATCGCTCTCAAACGATCAGCTTATATTTACGAATAACCTAGTAGACTGTGAGCTATAGCGTGTTAATTTGGGAGTTTTACTGCTTATTTAAGTAAATTTGCAAGTATAAGTGCACTAACGGCTAAGAAAACTGTTCGCTACGTCAAGATCTCAGTATTTACTCAACTCTTATGTAAAACGAGCTTTGCATCCTGAGGCTTTGGGACAGGGTGGCGGAGCTACTGCTATTGAGTTATGTTAATCTCAATACATACCTAAATAAGGACTGTCACAGTTTAGTTCACATTTTAAAGTATGATCGTAGAATAATTTACGATGTTTAAATTCAAACTAATTATATTAAAATGTTCAGTGACGCAATTTTATCCTATGGAACTACACTGTCACTGTCCGATGTGGTCGTGAGTAACTCTTAAAATTTAATAAAAAACATTATATTGGCGTAAGTGAATCACGCTTTTGGAAAAGTAAAACTTTTAAAATCATGTATTACAAATATATATTATTATATAGTAGTACTGATTGAATTTATTTCATCATGCTTTAACTACGAGTAAGACTCATTTTCAGTCAACATTAATTTTAAGCTTAAAGTATAGTAGGTTGTACAATGTTGTATGTATAACCTATTAATAGAGATAATAACAACGTCACACTAGGTACTCCAAAGATTCTTTAATTGAATCGCCAAATACCATAAATCCGAAGAGAACAGCCATAAGGCCATAAACAGTTTTATTTGGACTGCTCTCGTGGGGCTTACTTTATGGAACCAGCCACCGATCGTAAAAGAAGGGATACCCTCGGTGACTATTACAAAGCTTTATCTGTTTGGCTTGTTCGTAGATTCGGGAGTTCTTGTGTACTATTTATTCGTGGCAAATAGTCAATATTAGCTGCTTAGTTTGTGTTGGTTGGGCATATTTATACGATGAAAATAGGAAAAGTCTTTTTCTTTGTTACTTTGTAATATACTCAAGTTCTAGTAGCTTAATTATTAAGGAACTTCCTTACATAAGTTTTGTTTCCTGCAACGTTAGTGAGAACAAAAGAGGTTTAACTGCAAGAAAAACTAAAAACTTTAAAGGAAACGAACGAGCGACCTGCAAGGAAAGTAGGATTTTCTTCTTTATTTTTTTATCTACAGGTACTTTAAGGTGCTACTAAAGTAAAAATAATTATTTACATTAAGACTGCTATGAATAAAGACTATATCTTTCAATCAATGAATCACTAGATTCGTCGTTTTAGTCTATTTACGTACTACTTCTGAGCAAATTCGTGTGTAAATTCCCACGTATCATGGTGAAAGGGATTTAGGGCATACCCCATACCCTGGCTCAGTACCAATTGGCGGAGTCAGTTGTGTGGCGTTCGGCGGTTGGATTATTTCATACTTGAGTTGGACATCTTCCACATATAGTCGGGTTTAAATATAACACAAACGGTCACCCATTCAAGGATTGGCCTCTATAAACTCTGCTTTATTTCAGTTATCCGATCACCTAGTATGTAATAGCAAAACCTATAAATAGTGAAAAATCAACCCTGTAATGTGTATCATCAACAGATTCCAAAGGTTAATGTTAAAAATGAATTTTCTTCTGAAAAGATCTTAACTTCATTATCCAACAACTCTTACAGTATATTTACTGATACACAAACCCCTAATCATTACTCACCGATTCCCAATTCCGGAGTAAATAACCATCCCTAAATGTAAACAAATTTAAAAGGGAACGCTTCGCGAATGTTTGCAGTATGGCTCGAAAGGGCAAGAAAAGCCGCTTTCGCTATTTACTATTTTAAATCACTTTTATCTTTTTCTGCAGCTTGTTGGTTTCTGACTTTCAAATGTTATTATGCTTCATTATCCTAAGTCAGACATGTCAGTTCTAATTTTTTTTGTTTAATCAGAGAGTTTTGGCAAAATAAAAGTTCTTACACCTTAAGGGGTGAAATGGGACAATTATAGCAATAAATTTATTCTAATGTATGTATCAATAACTATATCTATACTTTTGTTTGATAAAATGAAGACAGTGACAGCACTACTTTTAAACCTGGTCTAAATTTAGATTTCGTTTTGTAATAAGACTCTAAATATTTATTTAATATCATTGTTCAATATTTTAGCCTGCAACGTAAAATACCAAATAAGGTTGTTATGAGATAATGAAGTACTTTGTTAAGGAATATACTTCAGAATGAAATAAAATAAGTGTCTTTTGACTCAGTAGACATAAATTAAAAACAATGTCATGGCGCAGGGCGGCGCCCTATCCGCCCTACTTAGCATAATATATACCAAAGGTCACTCATTGACTTGGCTAATGCGATTTTATACGCTCGTTTAACACATTAACGTCGTTACACCAACCAGGGCTGATTGACATTCAATACCATATGAAATGTTTTTCATAAGAATTGGTAAGCGTCTCATAAAAAAAACCATTTTCGCATTCGTTATAATATTATAACGAGTAGTATACAAGTATCACTTGCTAGTAGCAGTTAACTCAGTTGTTACTGTAACTATTAGTTTTTCACCAATCTAGGGTATTTCTTTGATATCGTTACTTTGATATAACTATAATATAAATTTATATAACATAAATGTAACACCGAAAAATACTTAAAACAATTTTTTATCTTTATAACGTTCGTTCGCTGCAAATGGGCTTAAGGCAATATCAATAAGGTTAAAAGAAGTCTTAAGATCTAAGTGATATCAATAACATATAACCTACATTTCGACGTCGTGTAATTTTTGTAACCAAATATAAACATTTGAATTTTTTCTTAAATAAACGCACATGAAACAACGAGACATTTGTATCTAATAACTTTCTGTAATGTTAAAAGCATTGTGATAAAAATACACCACGAACATTTCAAATAGTATACGTTCCAAATTCTACTATATCGCCGGCCGCCCGGCAGTTGTCCACCACTTCACAGATTAAAGTTGCTTGTTTGTTAGTATGTTTCAACACGCTTATCATAAAAAGTACTAGCGAATTTGAGAGCGGTTAACGTAGACAGCAGAATGAATTTTACCAAAACAATTTTACATAAAATAAGGAACAAAGAACGATAAGTGATACCAATGAAATTAGCTTAATAGTATTTTGGAATTGAATATATCTATAAAAAATATACAAAAAAAGTAGAAGTTTTTCATTTAAGTGATGTTATTATTTGTATCACTGATGTATATTCCAATCTTTACATAATTGATCGGTAATCGATAGCTTTCGTCTAAGCTGTGACTTTGGTAGGCTAGCTATTTAATAATAAATGGAGCAATATTTCACGATATTCGTTCTGGCGTTGGCTGGAATATTCGTTTCTTGTATCTGTTCATAGTTTACGTGTTGTGCCTTATTGAACTCTGCGTCTATGGAACTATTCTTTATTAAGTTATGAGAAGACCTTCGCTTCGAAGCTTCTTTCTTTTGAGTTATTATATTTTTAAAAAAGAAAAATTTTGTATCATTAATTTTCTTGTCATCCACAAGCACTTTTTCGATACACTTTTGTGTCAGTAGTTTGGTGTTTACATGTGAAGGACGCGAGTTGGCGCGGGGCCAGGCGCTTCGTCGATTAAGTCCCTCGTTCGTTGACCTACTTAAGATAATGTAACTACCCTCTATGAAATTATGTCATTAAACACATTACCCTGATTGCTTTAATGCTACTTTCTTCACTTTCTCTTGAACATTGACATCTACAAGTTACTTTTATTTAGTAACCACCATTCAATGCTCTTAAAATTTGCTACTTTTTATTACAAACACATTTAAATTAGTTGTTATATTATATTTATATGAAAAGTAATAAAAAAAACAACAAAAAACACTTGTCGTACTGAAAATGTATGGCAAAATCAACCAAAGTTACGTTTATAAAACATGAATTAACATAGTATAACAGAGTTTGGTTATTAGTAATAATAAGATTTAAATGAGTGTTTTTACAATGTCTTCCATAACAGCGTAATAAGACATGGGAAAACACAACCAAACCCAAGGGACATGTAAACAATATTAAAAAACTATTAGATCCTTAGTAGATATTATTGATTCAATTACTTATTAAACTAACAACGACGAGCTGCGTGACTACACTCCATTTGTGACAGTCAGTTTCATTGCCGCTTTCTTTCAGATATGTAGATTTAGATAGTGATCGTCAATTTGTAACTAACATCGTTCAGACATACAGCGACTAGTAATTTCACTTTCTGACCTCTTGCAAAGGAGGTCAGAGCATTCATTCTCTTAAGTGTTTTGTTTAAACTGAATAAAATACTTTTTAATAAAATAGTAAAACTAATACCACAATGTAGGAAGATTCGAATAGGTATTGTTGTTGAAGATTGTAATTGCTGTTTCTGAATGATTATGTCTTAAGTTTTTATTTTGAAACCTAAAATATGCTCAATTCTACCACCACTATATATTAAATTCAGGTCGTTTATTACGTCCACATTACAATTTCTAAAAGTGTCGTTATCAAAGCAAAAAGTGCAAACTAACAATGCATGCTAGTAATCAATTAATAAAGCAGTCAGCGTCTTAAGCATACCGCTTATGTGTGAAACACGCCATGTTGGAGCTTTATGCTAGCTGTTTGCGTGACTGATAAAACGATAGTTTACTCCCCCAAGAAAGCGAAACCACTTTCGCTTAATCTTTTGTTTTGCATTTTCTTTGCCAATTACAAAGCAAAACTTTTCACATAGCAAAACTTTTTCAAAGTAACCACGATCTTCACTAACATTAAAGACGTTTATATTTATAAAATTTTCCAGTCGACATAAATAATATAATAAAGCGACGATGTCATTCGTTTCGCAAACTGTTGCTGGTTTGAGCCAAACGCGTCGCGAAGAGCCTCCGCCGAGGCAGCACTGCTCACATCAGCACACGCATCGACACAACCAGCTCTGCAGGAAGAACAGCCTTCCGGAATGGGATCCTCCCGAACCTCGCGTCAGAAAAAATAGTCTCCCAGCCGATATTATCGACAGGGTCAAGGACTCTCCGTCCCACAGCCCGCCTATACTCGAAGAAGAGTGACCACTATCTCCGTAAGTCGCGTCCTTGATGTCCCCAATCACTATAGTACGCATGGACGCACTCCATAGCACGAGACGAAGAAAGCCTTTGTGGGACAGGCCCCTTGCATGCTTAGCAGCTTCTGTGAGACTGTAGGGGAAGACCTTGCACGAAAACCCTATATAGATGTCTTTATTTTGTGATTAATGTATATTTGGAGGTGATGTTGTTAAATGTCTATACGCCAAATGGATTTCTGATAACTTATTATCCTTAAGCTTCTGTGAAACTTGTCAAAATCGCATTAAATGTCTAGTAAAAAGGATTTATGAAGATAAAGAAATTATGTCAAAATACGCAAACTATTATTTGTTATTGATTCATGTATTCTGAACAGGACATCTATGTAAAAGTGACGCCAACTTAGTTGAAAATTTAAGCGAAGTTATATCAAATAATCGTTTTCAATATCTGCTTCACGGAAAAACCAATTATGAGAGGGCTCATTCAATCTTCACCAGGAAATGACTTAGATTATATAGACATACTATAAGAAGTTATAGACAGGTAACGTTATGAAGTTCTAATCGGGAATCAAATTGTTAGATGCAAATGAAATTTACTGTGTTCATCGATTGAGTTGCAAACTTAATTCTGATATTGCAGGTAAAGGAGAACTTTTCACGGCACTCAACGAAAAAAAGATAATTGTTTGCTAACAAAACAATATCCAACTTAATAATAGTTGATAAAATTCAAATGAAGGTCATTTTCCAACTAAAATAGACGATTGAATTAGAAAATCGATAAGGTTTTATTTTTACTTAAATTTATTTATTCTGTGGATTTTTAAATACTCAATAAAAAACGGTACTAAATAAAAATAGATGATTGGCATTATGCTGGAAGGAGACCTTGCGTTGGAGTTTTCTAATGCTTAAAATGGAATAAAACAAAAGAAATGTGTTAATAATACTGCTTCTGAAGTTTTCTAAAAATTGAGACATAGTAATGTTTAATCCGACGATAATATTATTTATAAAGTGTAAGGACACTTCAGAAATAAACAAAAAACTCGTTTTGTAAATATATTATAAAGTACAAAACCCTATATGCCGTTTAATTTGCTTTCTCATCGTTGTGCAAGTGTTGTATTAATGTTCATGTTGTAATTATATATTATACCTATCCTCTCTCTCTCGCCCTCCCAAATACTACAAATTTCTACCCAGAGCTTATTATAATTGTACCTATAATGCTTGTGAAAAACAGGCTTCGATGCAATAAATAGGTGCGGCATTGTACTCTCTTTTTGTATCGATCCAGTAATCAAGTTTATACTTGAGTTTCTAATATTTAAATTATTCAGTAAGTCAATGTCTATTCCCCACTTCCAATTGAAAATGACTGTATTCAATGCCGTACTGCCCTTGTTTTTATAAAGAAAAACGTTGTAAATGTATCTGATTTCTATTGTTGCAGGAGGAGCGAGTTTCTAGGATGCGTCTCGTTCCCACTAAAAGATGCGATCACAAGTGAGATCACAGGCACCTACTTCCTCCAGCAGGCCTCTGGGCGGCAGGCCTTTGCACAGGCTCCGTTCCATGAAAGGACTGACCGCGTGACTGAAGACAGACGCATGATGGCCACAGATAATATTGAAACTAGCACCAACGACGACACCAAAGAGATAAATAATGATAAAGGTATGGTTCTTATATGCTTTTGGTTCTTAGCGTTCTTTCTCCACCAATTCGCACAGGATCAGAGTGGTGGAGTATGACCTTAACCCATCTTATCATTGCCGTAAGAGGTGGCCCCCGCTCAGAATTTCGACATCAATGGGTCTAGCTCTAGCTCTGTCACAGTAATTTTGGCAACGAAATTAATTCTAATACCGTTTACAACAACTGGGGCTAGATTGTGACAGTTTTTGTATATTGTCATATACCTACGCTGGTGGTGTGATGGAGTTCTATTAAAAAACAGTTCATCTCAAGCATAGCATTCTATTAGGACTTAAATGCTATATTGAAAAATTAGATTAGGACTTAATTATTTCTAGGACTTAGCTTTAAATCGTATATTGAAAGATAAGAAAATATATAAATTAGGTTCCTAAAATAAATAAATTACCTGTCAGACTTAAACCTAAGTACATTCTAGCAACCAACGACCATGGCAATCAGGAGTATAATTCATAATTAATAAATGTGTGTAATAAATACAACACCCGGGCGATGTCGTTGGGCAAATACTTAATACCAAAAATACATAATTTTTAAGGAGACCGATTATTAGAAAAGCGCATTCCTTACATATGAAACAATGTACCAGAAGTTATTAGGGACGAAACAAATAAAAGTAAACTTAAGAAAAAATTTTAAGAATATTAGTACACTGCCTTAAGATATCGATATATTTATTTATTTTTAGAGAACTAAAAATCTAAATCTAACCCTTTATATAATTTCAAATATAAAAAATATACTTCACACATTAAATTATTTAAGTATGAATAAATAAGGATTAGTGGTATCCAGCAGACAAACTATGTGCATAGTTCTGTTAGACATAATTTTATGTTCTAAGCGACATACAATGTACCTTTTAATAAATAAATAAATAATGATATTTTTTGAATTCCAATTAAACTAACTTACCAATTTCGAAGCTAACTGAATATCTTATATTTACATTGAAAGTACATCACGTGTTACAATTTAAATGCTAGAATTCGTTTATGACGTTTCCAATTTAAGATTTGTAACCAAAGTTATGTAATCAGGTGTGGCTGCCAACGGGCCGTCCTCCACGGGCGCGAACCAGGCTGAAACAGTGGCAGCAGCACTGCAGCGGGAAGCGGACGAGCACCTGTTCCTCAGATATCTAGAATTGGACCCTCCAGAAGACCCTGCAGCACCAAAAAAGGCTCAAAGGACTGGCCGAACGCCTTTCACTTCCACTAGAAAGTAAGTATGAGTAACGAGCAGCTCCTACTTATAAAGCAGTTCATTGGGTTGATGCTTTTGTCAGAACAAGTGTGTGTATACGTGTTTATGTATAATTATTTATTTAACTTGCAACATAACATCCCTTTTAAGATTTTCGTTCAAACGCATTATTATTCGTTCTCATTTTTTCCCTATCTGCAAACTCTGAAGTCAAATAAAAATGTACAACAGCCATTTCACTGACTGCAATGCAAAGCTTAATAATATTAGAACAGATTTACATTATAAACTATTTGCTTTATTAACAAAGTATCTAAAATCAACAGATTAGTCCGAGGAGCTGGTGGTGGATTTGGCTTCACAGTGGTCTGGACCAGACCCCCTAGAGTCGAACGAGTGGCCGCTGGAGGGTCCGCAGAGCGGGCAGGGTTAAGAGCAGGGGACTACATCGTGTTCGTGGGGAACAAGAACGTCGTCACCACCTCGGAGGAGGAGGTTCGAAACCTCGTCAAGTGAGTGTTGGTCATGTCACTGTTTCATTCAATATACTTCTTTCTGAATAAGATTTCTCATTTGTAATGTATTTACATCAACTTTTTAATTTGCAACTACAAATACAAGTTGCACATCACAGCGTAGCATAGCTGCGTAGTGCAACAAAGAATAATAAAATAGAATAAAAAGTGTATGTCTAAAAAGTACTTCTGCCCATAAATCTTTACAACCATTGAACAACACGTAAGGATAAAACAGAACATAATACCATAACCTATTTTCAGATCGGCAGGCCAATTCTTGAACTTGGAGACGTTCAGACGGGTACCTCACAACGGTGTTGGGGTGAAACCACGACTGACGCAAGTGACCATACCTCCAGCAGAATCCACTCCGCCCCCAGTGCCCCGATCGCCGCGAACTCTCGCGTCTCCAGCGACTCAAGCAAGGCCTCCTACGGCCTGTTCATCCACAAGCCAATCGCTAGATCGCCGCAAACTGCATCTACCACAAGTCACATTCTCCAAAGAGGTCGGTAATGGCATCATTGTTTAGTGGCAAAAACTAATGCAGATAATAATGTTGTTTAAGAAATTTAATTTGAATGTTGCATAGTTAATATGAAACTAATATTGTATAACACTATCCAAAGAAGTTAGTACTATTTGTTGAACACAACACAAATGTAATCCCTAATCTCTTTCTAGATTTTTTTTTATTTTCAACAAAATTCTCTTGCTATATAACCATGACGTCAGTTGTATGTGTTAATTGTTATACTCTTAAGAAATTCAATAATCGATGAAATATATATAAAAATCGTAAATATCTAATTAACACATTAGTAAAATATTTATGTTAAGACATTTTGTGTGACGCTTAACTAATTACGAAAAGGGCATTATTTGATTTACTGTTTACGCATTGACTGTTACACGGCAACTGCTTAGAGACTAAGATCTAATCGTTGTCCTTACATGTAAAAGTAAAAGTAAAAAGTTCTTTATTTCATAAACTATTACATAGCACTTGAAAACGTCAAAACAAAATATACATGAAAAAAAAAATTTATATTAACCCTGAAATCACGAAGCTTAGATTCACTTACATGCAAATAAATAAAAATTAGGTGTAAGTGAATCTAAGTGCCAGTTCCGAGCCTCCGCTCTGTGAGAAGAACTGACAAGAAACTCACAGGCTATGCTCTTTTAAATTATTTTTATTACATGACACACACAGTGTAAATTTGATGATACTGAAAGGGTCCCCCGAAGCTGTAACCAATAAAGTAGCACTAAGGGAACCTTCCATCACAGTCAAGTAAGTATGTATTGTGAAACTGAGCTGAGCCTGTACAATAAGGGATGGTCACGACAATGATCTGGTTGACTTTTTATTCTAATATACACATACAAGTTGAAAATGTTAAGCCCAAGCTTGTTTATCCGATAAGTAATCATTAACAGCATAATACCCCTTTTGAAGAAACTGCTTTTTAACTACTGTTTTAAAAGTTGCCAATGGTAGATCAATTATTTCCTGCGGAATTTTATTAAAAAATCTGATACTATGCATATATATATATATATATATTTATCAATTCCAAGATTCTCAAATCTCAATTGCTTATGGCAATTCAACTAATATTTAACTGCATTTTATTTATTGGGACATTATTGCTTGAATTACATTCTCATCTGCATTGGACCTAAAAACCTCAATTCAAAATTTATAACTGTGGCCTACTAGTCATCTTTAGAAAACGAATTTAAAATTGTTTGAAACTTTTAGGAAAATGGTGCTAGTATTAGACCTAAATTATTTAAATATAACAATATAGTAGGGGTTTCTTTCTTACCAGACTCTTGGTAATATTATTGTATGTATAGTAGTGTAAGCGGATAACAACTTCGTTATATTTATTCTGTACAGAAATATTCTCTAGTACATATTATACTTCGTAATACATTCCATTATTTAAATATGTTTTGATAGATTTTTCACAATTAGTTCTTAAGTGTATTTTAGTTTTAATTTTAAGTTAATTTCATTCAAAGGGGAATCGTTACGTTTAACCTCACTGTTTTTGTTAATATTTATTTTGTTAATGTTTTCTATTTATTTTCTTTGTCGGAGACTTTGTGTGTTATTTTTTTATTATTTGAAATCACCTTTTGCTACGTAAGCATTAGATTTATATTATTTTGTTTTTGTAGCACTTACAATTTCATGATTTTGTGTCTTTATTTTTTGTGTATTTTCTAATACGAATGATTGGTTCCTGTTAATTTTATTTCGTTTCTAATTTTTGGTTTGTAAGCTTAAATAAATTTATTGCTTTGAATTGTTTTTGTTCTTTATTCGTTTCGATCTTTTTCTAGCATCTAAATATTTTTCTTTCACACACAAATAATAATATCGATTTTATTTTATCTAACACGGTATGTGTTACAGAAAACAAAACATGGGAGAATTTGTAATAAAACAATAAATGTTTTATAGTGCGTCCTCCTTCTGATTCATTTAGCCTTACATATTTGCCTGCTTCCCCGAAGAGGTAGGCAAATATTATGCGCCCACATTTCGCCAAATATATTGTTAGTCCTACGTAATAGGTATTAACCACGTAACGTAGCAGCCGTCAAAGGTCGGCACTACTTGCAGGTGAGGTTGGCTTGGGCTTCTAAGGTCTTGGTAGGATTTACTATACAAATGGTAAATAGTTAAAAAATTTGGGCCTTCCCTTCCATCACAATAATCACCTTATGGGGAGTCTTATTTAAAGGCGACGACGAGAAAAAGAATGGGCAGCAGCATCATCCTGCGAACTGGCTTGAACTACGAGTACGATCACCAAACCACCTTCCCAGAGCGTTGAGTTTGAGCCCAAACCCCGAGATAGGGAAGAAAAGTGGTTTTTGATAATTTAATGAAGCCATTTAAAACATTATTTTGGAGTAACCCATAGAACTTGTGTCCGTATACGATATTCTTTTACAAGTGATAAAACTTACATATGAAATAATATAAACAATTAATTTAATAGAACAGTACTAACATGCAATTCACTGCGGTTTGCCAAATCTCATATACATATTTCAATAAGGGATCCGTCTTATTCGCCAAAATTATTTTGTTATTTATTTATTTGTAATAATCAGTTAGGCCTTTTTTATTTGGCAGAATAATAATGGCATACTGTTTTATCAAGCATACATAAAGTAAAATAAAAAGTTCTATATTTCATAAACTATTAGGTACATAGCACTTCAAAACGATAAAACAAAATATAAATTTAAAAAAAACTAAATACTACTACACTGAAATCACGAAGCTTAGATTCACTTATATTTTATTCTATTGTTTTTATTCATAACTCTGATATGCATAAAGTTGTGAGGCATAATGTTTATTCGTCTGATGGTTATTTGGCGTCATGACCAAAAATAGATTGGTACGAGGTAATTTGTTTTTCTTGACCTTAAAAAATGTTTTTGTTTAATAAACAATTCGGTAGGAGATGTCTTTTATTAATAGTTATGCTTTTAAGTGCGTTTATGCGTATACTAAATTTATGCTTTGGGATAGTATGCTACTCTTTTTGGGTTAGGTTGAGATTATTTTAATTTTTCTTACCATTAAAAATTATGTTATTTTAATAGTTATATACCATTTGCCAACAATTAACAATAATAATAGCTGACTATTATTATTGTTAATTTTATAAATAATAATAAGTATAATTCAGTACATATATACCAACATAGTGACCAAAAAAAAATATGCCTTTCATTACGTATGCTTATTTAAGTTATGCCTTTTAATGATTGTACGTTTCTAAATTCGGCGTTATGATGGTATGCGTCATAACGTTCAGCTTTATAGCGGTATGGCAAGTGACGATTATGGCTATCAACATAATGCATTTTCTGTTTATGGCCAAATACTTTAGGCGTTTTAATACATATGTAATTTAATAAGGGTGTATAGGGTTTCTACCAAAATCTAAGGAGCCCAAGCCAGGTTGGCTACCTACAAGTGGTGCACTTGCCGATCAACGGACGAGGCTCTGGCGAACATAAAAGTGCCTGATAAGCAGCAATAGGCTCGCCACCTATTACGTAGGGCCAACAATATAACTGGCTTAATCTGGGCATAGAATATGCCTCTGCCTACCTTTTCGGGGAAACAGGCGTGATATATGTATGTATAATTTAAAAATACATCGTTAAAAAGTGATGGCAAATTTGTATTATGCGTAACTAATGTTAGGATAAGTAACAGTCTGCCATGTTAAATTACGATATAAAATTTTATAAGTAAAATTAGAGATCCATTTTAATACTGCTAAAATAAAAGAACTGCGCGGAGAAAGACATCTCAACAAACAAAATTTTTAAGTTTATTGTTTTTAAATAAAACTTCTGTCAATGTTTATTTTCTCTTTGCAAAACAAACTATAAATAAAACTTAAGTCCTATTATTCCTCTTAACTAGATTTCTAACTATCTATCAATTGATTGAAAGAATAAAAATATTTTGTGTGTTATTTTTAAGACAACCTGACAGTTATAAGAATGGCGATTCATATTATTTGTGCTTTCTTTTTCCTCCTTTTTTTTAGATTTATCCGAATTTAAAAAACCCGTTAGGAACACCTATGTCAAAAAAGAATTGTTATGATAAAATTTTACAAAAACAATTGGTTACATATTCATTAGATAGTCAATAAGTCAGCTTAAATTAATTACCAATATCAAGCTGGACTCTTTAATAATCAATAATTTTTATACAAAACGTACTTTTTCTTTTTATTTAATATTGGAACTTTCGATTACCTACGTCATTATGAACCTATGCCGAAAAAGTGTAAAGAGAAATACAATTATGGTAATGACCGACGCATAAATATAAAGCATAAGGTTCAATAGAGATTAAATTTCATTAGGAACAGTTTAGTTTCGTTGAAGAAAAATCCTACTTGAAGTGCTTTTATTAATTCTACTATTATTTATTAGGCGTCATTTATTAGAGATGTTTTAATTTATATTGGAACTTTGATTCCAACAGACATGACACTTCTTATTCTTGCTAATGGAAAAAATAATAGTTTAGAGATGCAGAAATTAACCACCATTTAGAGTGTTCAGTAAAAATATATAGCACGTCAGACAAATTACCTAGAAAATATAAGCTGAGAATGACTATACAGCTCGTAAGGACATATATGTAGTTCGCTTGGCTAAGATGAACCCTTTTAAGGGCTTAAATGTAAATAGAAAGGAAGTTTTTCGCAAGATGACGAACAAAAGACATCCACAAGACTGGTTCGCAGGCTTTGGTTGAACTAAACTTGTTTAGGAGGTTGATAGATTAGTTCCACTACTTTCCGTTACATAAGTTGAATTGATTAAAAAAATTAATTTTGATAATAATCTTATGAGATAAATTAATTCTAATAGCAAACGATATGTGCGTCGTAAAGTTAATGAAGAATTAAACAATAATTATACGAAAGATACTATCGCATATAAACCAGAAAATGTTAAAGTATTCTTCTGACTATTGAATTGGTCCGCTAAGAACGTTGTTGCCACGTATAACCATACGTTGAGGAGAAATCTATAAATCCGATATCAATACCAATACCGGCAGGTCCCATCAAGACAACGATGAATGAAGACTGCAAGCAACAGATATAAGAAAGTCCCTTTTAAAATTTGTTGAGTAACAAAAAGATATAAGTTACGGAATTAATATGTAAGAGGTAGTATGAACCGAGGAATATAAGGAAAATAAACGCACGCTGATAGTTCTCGAATATTATATATTATGAATGTTTTTTAATATTAATTCTTTATTTAATTTCCTGTCCATCGTTATTAATTGTAGTGCTTAATTCTGTATTAATTATGCCAAATATTTATAATAACTATTTGGTGATTATTTGACTACTGGCTAAATAATACTTAATTAAATAATACATTAACAAACATGATAATTGAATAGGCCTAAATCATCAGTAATTTTTGAACACAATAGAAATACCTAATATGACATTTCTGCTTCAAGTATCTATATATTATATCCACGACTGCCTGACTTAAGGATTACTTCCACAAAGCAAATTTTAATATGGTACCTTATGCTTCCTCTAAGTAAACATAATTGTAAGGCTCTTTCACGTAAGCACTACACGACGTATTGTGGTAAATATCTAAGACGAAATTCGTATAAATGTGAATGTGTATAAGGCTCGTCGTAGATTTACTTCGAGACCATTTAAATACCAAACAATTAAAATTTAGCCAATAAAATTAGCAGAAAATTATGCCATTCTTTTAAGAACAAGTCCAGGCGAAATGAGAAACCTGCTAACTCTACCCTCAGTTACAATTTTGTCTGTATTTCTATTATTTTGTATATTTCTATAAATTATTGAATATGTCTTTCTACCCAGCCACCAGGCCTATCGACTGACGGTAGGAAAAAGGCCCTGTTAGCAGTGCTGGCAAGAGAACAGCATTACGCTTCCAGCCTGCAGTTTGGACTGATTCGATTCGTGTCTCCTCTAGCCGAGAGAGCAGATCTCATTGCACCCAATGATCACCTACTGCTCTTTCAGAATATTGAAGAGGTAAGCTAATATTACGTGGAAATACCAATACACCCACATTAATAACATTTATTTTCGTAAGTTTTAAATGTAGTCATATACTGATTTATTTTTTAATCATCAAGTATTTTATTAAATTTACAAACATTATAAGCCTCTATGAATTTTTAAAAAAAATGTTAAAGCCGGTTTTTCATATCGGATATAGGTCCTTTCATTTATAGGAACGTTTTTATTTCAACTGATCTTATTATTCTTGTAGATATTTCGTCTCTCAGAAGACATCTTAGAACAAGTGGTCCAGGATGATGGTGATATTCAAACATCTACTGTGGTGGCCGTATATCTTCAGAAAACAACTGTGTTCCTTAGTCTCTATAAGAAGTATTGTCTAGGATTGAAAAGAGCGGACTGCGTTTTGGTAAGGCATCATTACTTCCTGATTCTTAATAAATTAAATCCTTAAAGCGAGCACTCATGGTCATCATGACCTGGTTGTCTGATATTATAGCCCATAGTAAATATTTGATGGCCGGAAAAAAGCAAAAAATTATGTGAGATTAATATTTTTCTTTCTACTATCAACCGGGCCTGAGGTAGAATTTGAACCCGCGGCCTTCTTGTTTAGACTATTACTATATATTGCACTCTTACTTTTACCTACAGAGGAAATAAATGATTTTTAATCGTTTGATTAGTCTTCACTGTGTTCAATTTGTTGGTTAGTTGGACACAATTTACAGCACATAAAGTGAATAGCAATCTTATTCCCAATTTTATAATTTCACAGGTAAAAAAATCAAAAGATCCTAGTGGCGCGTTCTCCAGATTTTGCACCAGCCCGCCAATTCCACGAAGAAAACCAGATATCACCTCTCTGGTTCACAAGCCCTTAGAGCAGTTCAGAGAACTCTTAAGACTCATGCGGGCAGCAGCGGCCGCCAACGGTGCAGGACCCTATGACCAGCTTGAAAAAAAGCAGCTTCAAGTTATTGTGGAACAGTTACAGGTAATTATTTACAGGCAGTTCTCGACTTATGTCGTTTCGATTTACGTCGTTTCAAGTTACGTCAAACAAGTCCTCATACGTCCTTATTACGTCCTCAAGGATACGTCATTTGTTTCGATTTCCGGCATAGGAGAATACAATTGTCGCGAGGTCAAAGAAATAGCTTTCTATATTAATAAATATGAAAAAGAACTTACACTAAAAAACTTTCCGTAGCCTTTGCAAGTTTGATGATTGCCATGAACATTTTTGAAGTAAATGATCATAATTTTGAGAGAAGTTTTAACGTTAATAACAAAATTTGTGCAGCCTATCAGTGTTACTAATATATGTATGATAGCAAGAAGAAAGAAGCAAAGCAATCTAGAATTGATAGTTTCTTTAAGCCACAAATTTATTTTATTATTTCTCATTAAATATTTTGATTACTTATATATTTAAGTTATATAAGTATTAAAATTAAATAACACACAAATTCCAAAAATAAGTAGCAACTTCATAAGTGCATTTATAATTATTTTAAGAACATACGATAATAAAGTATGCATATCCTTCGTTAAAAATGCTGTTTTTTTCTAATTTCAAATCCGAGTCGATCCGAACTCTTGAGTTTTACATGTAAGAAAAAATATGTCTCGATATATAAGCGTTTCGATTTACGTCGCGTATTTCGAGAACTTAATATGCCTTAAGTACGAGGACTGCCTGTACTTATGACAACACTTTAATATAGGCAACTAGTTTTGTAAACTTATTCTTAACCTTCACATAGAACTGATAAGGCACGAAACTGCGTTCTTGAAAGTTGAAACATTTAATCTTGATACAATTTTATTTCAAGAGACCTCAAATAATCTTATGGAGCAAACCTTTTTTTTTTTTTTTTTTTTTTTTTTTTTTTTTTTTTTTTTTTTTTTTTTATTTTTATTATCGTCTGTTAAAAAATGCTGCTTACGCACTGTCTCCCGGCCAAAAGGGGGAGACCGGGAGGGGGTGTGGGGCTCACTGCAGCAGACGCGACCACCGCAGTCCTACCCACTAAAAAACTTCAGACGACGCCCACCGCTGTTGAAAAGGGGCGAGGCACCAGTGCCCGGGTTTGTAGCTTCTGGTACCCCGCCCGCGGCCAACGTCCCCCGGATCAGAACCGGGGAGACCTCCTCAGGGAGGCGCAATGTGCAGCGCCCCCCCTACCTCTATGTGCGGCCATGGCGTAACTGGCCGACTTCGGGGGGGGTCTATGGCGAGACGGAAGGGGCCCCTGCCCCCGCCGCCTAAGACCCCCCGGGCGCTGCCGGACGGGCCCTCCTGGCCCGCCCGCTGCGCCAACGGCGTAGCCGGAGAGAGAGCGGATCCCGCTCCCTCTCCCGCTCCGCGGCCTCCTTCTGCGACATCACCACTTCGCAGAAGGAGGCCATCGCCTCCCACGCCGTCTCGCTGTCGACCATCTTTTGCATGATGGTCGGCAGCGAGAGAGCCACTCCACTTATGGAGCAAACCTAACCATTTGACTCAAACAAATAAGTATAAAATATACATTAATACACGTAGTTGGTGATAACACCAAAAATAGCTTATAAAATCTATATTATCGTTTTCAGGGAAGTTATCAAGATGTGACTGCTGGTTCTGGGCTGATGGGATTGGCTGGCGATGGGAAACCACTTTTGTCAGTCTCAGATCTTGAGAGTAGACTCGTTTTCACTAGATGTAAAGTAAGTTCCATTAATATACATACATACATTTTACATTACCTATATCTATTTTTCAACACGTCATAGTACTTATTAAAAATAAATAGTTCTTTTTATATTTATTTTTTGCAAATTCAAAATCAAGAGTCCTCAGGGTAAAAGGACCACTTTTCATCGGGTGGACCGTGATGCGTGGTATTTGCTTGAATGCCAAACTTTTTTTCAACTTCTGATTAATAGTTCACTTTTAACAGCATACCATAGATTATAATAATTAAAATTAATGATTAATGAGCGTATTTATCATTTTTAGCCATTTGTGCTAAGCACAGCTGGAAGGCAGTGGATATTCGGCGGCGAGTTGTCCAGGGTTGAGGGGCGGGCAATCAGGCCATACTGGGCACTCCTGTTCACTGACCTTCTCCTGTTTGCCACTGTCTCTAGAGACCGAGTGCTCTTCGTTACAGAAGAGCCTGTGGCTCTAGGAACTGTATCAGAAGCCCAGTTTAATGTGAGGAAAAAAGGTAAGAAGATATAATTATCTAGCTTTCTCTTTCTAGGTGTAGTTTAAAATCAACATTCCTAAGCGATATTAAACTTTTTCAGCAACCGAATTTAGATTAATATTGGGTCGCACTGGTGGAGAGAGCCCGCTTGTCTCGTGCGCGCCTCGAACCCCCGGCAGAACGCGCACGGTAGTGCTACGAGCTCCTTCGATAGACCTTAAAGCTGTGTGGCAAAGCTTGCTTCAACGACAGATGTAAGTGATACTTAATATTTTTTGGATGTGATAATGGGGTTACATTAGGAAATTTCTAAGATTTTGAAATAGTACATTTAAATTAAATATTATTTAAAATTTGAAACCGAACAATTAAAGTCTCGATTATTTTAAACCTAAATTGTTATAAACACGGTTTTTTTGTTTACAGATTTTTTTAATAACCAACGAATAATCAAAAATAATTTTATTTTCATTTAGTATACCGTTAAGCTAATAAATAAGCTTTTTTTAATATATAGATATCATATTTCAGATACCGTGCACACACTATGAGCGGAACACCACTTGGATCTCCACTAGACTCACCAGACCCACAGTTGACATTCTCCTTGGCAACTTTGGACTCCCAACAACGCCAGGTATCTGCGTCCAGCATACAACGGCACTCCAGCTTGGCCTTACTCCCGGCCAGCTCATATCGCTCACATCTTAATATGCTCATAGAGGAACGTCACGAGAAAGAAGTTCGTGTTAGCTTTGACGTCAGGAGCAGCAACAACTCGCCCACTCGTATATTACAACCCGTTAGGGGACCGCTCAGTAAAGTATGGCGAACTGCTCCAACTCCAGACACGCCTTCGGCGAATCTTTCCCCGGCTGACTCTCAAACATTTTCCTCCCATTTTGTGTCTTCCTCTAGTATTGAAAAAAATGAGGAGCAAGGTACTTCTCCAAGCGCCCAGCTTACACCTGAAGAAGGCGGGGAAGACTATAATTCTGAAACTTCCCCATGCAGATGGGAATCATTTGAAGCTGACTTAGCGTTAGCTGACTTAGACGTTGATCCATCATATAAGCACGCGGTCGAAGAACGTATATTCTTACCAGATGATTTTCTACTTCCACGCGTAGCTTTACCCGAGCGTCCCACTCCTCCTGCCTATTTAGAACTTTGATCCGCGGAGTCAGATCCGGAGATAGCAGATTTATGCTATCCTCGGAGATCTGGAACAAATTGGAGATAAAATTTATATTGGTTGTCTCTCAAATCTAGAAGTGAAGCAACTCGCTTTTGTAGCGCTAGAATGTGGGGGGTAAAATTTGTTGGATTGTTAAAAAATTGCGAATTAGTAGAGATGATGGTTGTGGTAATAAAATTTTGAGAGACATATTTTGAAACATTAGCAGTATTATACTCGTATTACAAAGGCAAGGGAACTTGATATTTAAATGATAAATGAAGTCATTAAGGAGTTTTACTATAACTCGGCGCAATCCTACGTGTTTCATGATATGTATATGTCTGCGCCATTAGTAAAACTATCTCGATCTTTTACGTACTGAGGATATGCAAATGATTGCAATATTTGTATGAAAATAGATTTATAGATTCGTTCTAAAGCAAACCCTCAGTAAATCGAGAATTGTACATTAACAAAACTAACTTTTACTGAACTGAGCTAATCCACAAATTGGGTAATTAGAGGTACAATGGCTCATATATTATTAACCGATCATGTATTGCCAATTTACATTTAACAAATAGTAAATCAGTGTCAAAAGTGTAATTGTAGGGTACCAAAATATAACATTATATTTATAATAAGACTTCGATATTAGCTCGTCCTTTGGATATCATATTTTTGCTTGTTATGTCTTCCGTCCTTTTCCTACGATGACTGTCATTCACAATTTATTTAAGAAGATTTACATCTAGAGTTATTTTTGCATCGCTGTTCTACTAGCAACTTTTCCTTTTTCTAGATAATTGTATTGTCTTTGACCTTCACTGATGCAAATTTTCACTAAGGTATGGATGTTGCAAGCATGAAACTGATATAAAATCTGTACATAATAAGATATAATCCTTTTGTACAGGTCATGTGGATATTTGGCGATCAGCTTCGCGTTAATCAAAATCATATAGACACCATTGTAGAAAATTTTCCAAAGCAATTTTAATTTATTATCGCTTTTTATGAATGCACTTTTCGCTTATATTAAAACAAATTATCGTCACTGTGAGAAATGGTAGTCGACACAATTTTCTTGTGAAAAATTATGTTTCTTTTTTAAGTACAATTTTTTAATATAATGTGTAATTATGTACTTCATTGAATTAATTAAGAGAACTGTCGCTAGCATCGCAAAATGTTCACATAACCTAAAGTCCGCGTTTGATATGTGTATTATGACCTTCTTTTTTACAAAACAAATTCGTAGTTAGAATCAATAATTTTTCGATGTCTTTGGCTGTGTGTAAATTTAACATAGAATTAAAATCATAAGAAAAAAATAATTTTGAGAAACCATTTACTTATAAATTTGGGTTCTTTGTAACACTTAATGGACTTAAATATAATATATGAATTTTGATGTTTATGTTTAGATCGGAGCAGTATATTTCTAATATCCGTAAATAAAGTGATTTTATTAATGGCGATATTGTTATTTCAAATTTACCAAAAGGCATTACTATTTTGCGATGCTAACGACTTTTACAGCGACTTCCATTTTTCTACCACGGTGCTACTTATAATATTTGTGCAGAAATACTTCATGCAAAATCCATTTCACCTTTGTTTACAAAATGAAACTGCATATTTAATAAAATATTTTATTAGAATTTTTTTAACTAAATTACATAAAATTTACCAATAAATTACTTAATTCTATATATTTGCATAAATTCAAATATTTTTTAGAAAATTTATTAATGGTTCTGGTAGCTCAAGCTAATGAAAAAAGATGTACATTAAAAAGATTATTGTTTACCTACTTGATAATAAAAAAGTAGTAAGTTACATCAATATATTTTATGATTACGTATTTAACAAGTTTTAAAATATGTTTACAAAACCGCCAAGAATTAATAATGCGGTAAGTTGAACCATTTTGCTGATACAAGTCAATCAACAAATATATTGACATTTTCTAAAGAGCTAACAATCACAATTACTAAATTGCTTATTCAATGTTTAATATTGTAGACAAGACGAAGTTCAGCAGAGACCCAGACCGGAGCGGGTGGTAGTGCTACCGAAGGTGCTCGAAGCACTAGGAGTCGAGGGTCTACCATTCATCTGCAAAGATGGATGACTCAGCTACCAGAGACTGAAGAAATGGACCCTCTTGAGGCAGACATGGAGGTATGAATTAGTCAAAATAATAGGTTACTTCGTTCAGAAAAAGTATTTAACAGCAAACATACTTTCATATAGATGTGGAGCGAAGAAGAGCTGAGAAAAAGATCTAAGGAATTGAATCTTTTAGAAGTGGCCGATCTCATTACAGACTTTGCTGATAATAAAGGACCGCCAACCGGAGAAAAGAAAGAGAATGAGAGAAGTCCTTCGAAAAGCAGTAATTCGGGGAGTCAGGTTGTTTACTGTGCATTTTTATATTTCTACATCGTAACCAGAATTGAAAATACAGATCTGTGATATTAATTAGCCATTTTTTTCCAGATTACTGTTAGGACGAGTCCAGTGGTAGTAGATACTATACCAGTATGCAGACAGTGTCACAAAAAGTGCTTATCTAAGCCCAATAGTCCATTAATTTCACAAAAAGAGACCCCTACAACCCCTAAACCAGTTCCAGAACCTTCACCTCAAAATTCTAATTCTAATAAAAGTTCATATAGTCCGTGTAGTGCGAAATGTGGTAATCGGAAACCTAAAACATTTAAAAGTTTAGAGAGAAAAGGTGCTATTAAAATACGTCCTGAAGATGCTCCTTTAGCGGCTTTAAAAGTCATAGACTCCATAGAACAAAGCCAGAGGATGCTCAAATCTACTTCATATGAACTGAAAACAGATTCACCTGTTCTAAATAGGAGCGTTCAGTCTAGTCATAGGAGCCACACAAAGAGTCAACTGGAATTGAAAAAAGATAGTTCTATCAGATCACCCAGCCCTTCTTCTAGCAGCAGAAATAATAGTCCTCTATCAACGAGTCATACCACTTGTAGTTCTATGGTTTTTAACTCTAGTTCTAACGATCTACGAATGTCTAATTCGAATATCGCCAACCAAGTACAATGTGTTATTGCACAAGAAAAGTACTTAAACGAAGTGAAATGTGTTGAAAATATTACTTTATCTAAATCTGCAGTGTCTATTTCTAGCTATCCATCACCAAATTCAGCCAGAAAAGAGCAAATAACCAGAAAAAAGGCTGAAAATGTCCTAAGCAAAGTTTTAGGCATGAATATTGTGGCGAGAAGGGAAAATGTAGGTACTTGTCTTAAATCATCATCAGTTTTTTTAGAAGACGATTTGATGCGTGAAGATAATAATGATTATAAAATAGATAGAGGTTTAAGAAGGTCTCCTAGAATGGGAATATCTGCTGTTAACAAAATGAATGGGGACATAAACAAAAAGACTGAAGATTTTAATGCAAATGTAGCAGAAGTGGGCTCTGATGATGATTTAGAGTTGGGTCCACTGATGTTGATGGGTTTGTCAGCCATAAATCCTGCAGCACACTTGATGCGAGTTGAGCCTTTCAAACGAGCATCTGGTGCATCCAGGCCAGCTAGTCTTGGTCCTTCTCAATCTGAATCTCCTGTACCTAACATAGCAGTGGTTCCACCAACACCAGACTTTAATAGTTCTATTAAGACTGTAAGTACTTTTTAAATTTGATTAGGTAGTACCACAACTTATACATACTTTGAATACTATTATATCTCCTTGCAGGAAACTCCTATTGATGACTCCCCTGATTCTCCTGATGTCGCAGAAGACCTACCATATGTTTCATTAAAAAGGTATTTCAATTTGTAGCTTTACTTACCTCAGTTCAAATTGGTTAAGTAGTTGAGGCATAAAAACATTACGAACAAATAAATAATTCTCTCACGTCGCTCTTTTTGATATAAAATACTTATTTTATTAAAATTTTCAGATATGGTACGATGTCAAGTTTGGAAAGGTTTCCGTCTGATGAGACTGACGATGGAAACGTAAGACTGACTGCAGAAGAACCTGAAAGTACAAAACCCTACAATAGTGGTAAATAATATTTGTAAAATTTCATAAACGAGCACTCTCATATTTATCTTGAAATGTCATTGTAGAATACAATAGCAAATTAACAGCATAGTTCACAAATAAAACCATTTCATTGATAACCAATGTTTATCTGAGTTCTAAAAGTTAATATAAAAAGTTAAGTATAATTCATCCCAATTTTTTTAAGTTGCAGCGCAGGCACAGCTGGGTGCAGCAGGAGGGATTATGGGTTGGACAGCTAGAGCTGGCTCATTTGTCGTTGAGAAAATGAATATATTTAGCTACACAGAGAGTGTTCCCAATACATCTGTAGCCCACAAACAACCATCGTTTTTAGAAAGGTTTGCAATAATACTTATATTACCTACTATTCTTATCAACTTTGACAAAAGATAAAAACATCTCAAAAAAGAACTAAACACACATAATAGGTTGGGGAAAAAGTCTTTTCGTATTTTTGTATGAAAAGTCAAGACATTTTTTTCAAAGTTTATTTACATTTATTTACAATATATATGTACCGTTTTGTTGAATAACTTTCTGCCATTTTGTGGGCAGAGACATTATCCCGTTACTGTAGAAACTTTGGGACTTCTGATCAAAAAAACGGGACAAATAGTTTTGGCAGTCCTCTCTTGAGGTCAACCTTACAGAACCTAAAGAATTCTGCAGAGACCGAAACAGGTGAAAATCTGAAGGCGCAAGGTCAGGGCTATATGGTGGATGCACTAGGACCTCCCAGTCGAACTCTCTTAATTTTTGCTGAGTGGCTAAAGATGTGTGTGGTCTAGCGTTATCGTGATGAAAGACCACACCCTTCCTGTTGATCAATTCCGGCCGTTTTCTCTCGACTGCTTCCTTCAAACTCATCAGTTGCTGGCAGTAAAGATCAGAATCGATGGTTTTGCCGGGCGCAAACCGCTCATAATAAACAATGCCCTTCCAATCCCACCATACACACAGCATCACCTTATTTCGTGTTAGGCCAGGTTTGGGCACAGTCTGTGAAGCCTGGCCAACTTTCGACCACGACCTTTTTCGCACGTTCTTGTCGTATGTGATCCACTTTTCATCGCCAGTTATCAATCTCTTCAAAAACGGCTCGGTTTCATTACGTCTCAATAATGAATCGCAAATGAGTACACGGTTCATTAAGTTTCTTTGAGTGAGCTCGTGTGGCACCCAAATATCGAGCTTTTTTGTATAACCAGCTTTCTTCAAATGGGTCAAAACTGTTTTGTGGTCAATTCCCAGTTCTTCAGCTACATCGTAACTACTAATATGCCGATCTTGCTCCGCTCTTTCAAAAATGGCGTCCATTTTATTCGTAACAGGGCGACCAGAGCAAGGTGCATCTTTAACATCAAAATTTCCGGACTGAAAACGTTTGAACCAAATTTGTGCTACTCTTACTGACACTGCATCAGGTCCATAAACATCACAAATTTTTTTCACTGCTTGAGTTGCATTTTTGCCTTTTTTATAATAAAATTTTAAAATGTATCGAATTTCTTCATTAGATTCACTCATTTTTACGGAGAGAAAAACAAATGGAAAATAGCGGGAAACAACTTTTTTTTATTTTTTTCTTTTCTTTATAATGGAACCTTTTTAATGTTACCAAAACCAGCCAGACACAAATAGTACAGTCAAAAAAATTTTATAATAAGTTTATACCTACGTTATGCGAAAAGACTTTTTCCCCGACCTAATATTTTCAATAACATTTTCTACTAATGTTAAATAATCGTACCAATGCGGAAACTGATGAGGAAACAAAATTAGATAATACAAAATCTATTTGCTATGTTGCATCTCATAATTATTAGCCTAATCTAAATTCAATTATGTAATTTCGTTTTGGCTATTAGATTGCATCCAGCGCTCTGGAGAAAACTGAAAACGCGATGAGTATGTATGTTGGTGATGGTCTTAATTTTTTAATGTGTACTTTTCCTAAAATAATCTTATATGAAAATGTTAGGCTCTTAGAGTAAATTACTTAGAATTAAAAAATGTAACAAAATGGTATATACCTAAAATATAGACTATTTTAATGTTTTCCAAAAAATATGAATTAAATTATTTTGATTTTGTCTTTTTAATTCAATGCTAGTTATTTAGACGATCGGCCTAGTTAATAATGATTTCCACTGTTAAATTTGTGTGTTAGAAGGATTTAAAGAAAACAATAGAATTTTAGTAACTACTTAGAACAAATAACGTATTTTTCATGCTAATTATACATTAGTGTCTTAGGCTAGTTTAATGTAAATAAAACCATTTTATGATGTATCTTTTGTTACGCATTATGTTCTAAAATGTAGAAGGTATTATGTAGAAAAATATTTTATTTTGTATTTTTAAGTATGTAGAAATGTTTTCTATAGAATGATTTAGATTGACTATATTTTAAATGTGTATTACATGTTTTAGGTGCTTAGGTGTAAGTGATTGGAAGACTACTTTGGGAGCTGAAGAAGGAGCGACAGAAACTGGCGAGGGAAGTGGAGCAAGTGGAGAAGAGGCTTGGGGCACACCGTCATCAGGCGATCTGTCGGACAATCTTCCTGACTCTGAACACGGAACTCTGTCGGTGGGGATAAGCTCTTATTTTAGTGACAACTAGACATTCATAAAATATCTAGTAGTTACTCAAAGAATTACTACAAAAAATTACTAGACGAAATGTAAAAAACCAATTAAAATACAAAACAAAACCTACATCTGATTTGTTAAAAAAATATGCACATATCGATGATAGAAGTGAATTTCAAAGTCAACCATATCGAATATATTAATTCTTATAACAACCTTTAGAGTGGATAAACTAAGAATTTATTCGACTGTAAGTTTTTATATTTTTGAACAGAAGATGTACAATTATTTCAGTCGCCAACAAAGTCATCGTCATCGTATGCTGGCGACGATGATACAGAACTTATGATGGATGAGCTTCTGATGGCACCAACAATTACAGGACCCACAACTCTCAGGCCTTTGTTACCAAGGTAAATGAACTAGCAAAATATATAAGGCAGTTGTAACATTTAGTTATTATTTATTACCAAAAAATATTTTAAAATCATAGCAAAACTGTTTTTAGGGATGTTTTCAGAAGACGACTGGAGCCTCTTCTAGAAGAGGAATGTTCAGATAGTGGTAGTGAAGACAACAAACCTACACCTACAAATTCTGATGACCAGGTGAATATTACATACAATTTAAAACTAAGGACATCATTGCAGATCTTAAATTTCAATATAGTAAATTTTGGAATTTGGAAACAAGTCACGAGAATATATTATTTATAATTGAATCGTCTGTCAAACATATAAGAACAAGTAAATTTTATAGAAGCTACATTTATTGAAGCCACTTTAATATCGTGCGCTATTATAGTTTGACAGATGAAGTAATTTAAAGTAGCATATCAATGTATACCCCAGCATGCAAATGGAGAACCAGTATCATAATAACACCGTATCTTAGCATGCTCGTTGCATGAATTTTTAGGTGTAATAGAAATGGCGTATTAGTAAATGCAATAATAATTGTTGTCATATAAAAATCTTATTTTTTAGAGTCACAATATTATTTTCAATCTATGCGAAGATACTATTACAATATTTTTGACTAACTGTAATATTATTGAATTATGAAATCAGTTTATTTCAAACCCAAACTGTTTTGATAAAGGAGCATCGCGTCTAAATTTCGTAACTTGACCCGAAGCAAGATTATTGGCAGATAGTCGCGTAGTCTGTAGATAGGTTGAATCTCACATTGTGACTGGTCCGCTGGTGCGGCGATTGGCGCAGGGCAGCGCGTGTGGTTCCAGTGCTGACGACTGTTGCGACGTGCCGCACCGGCCGCCCTCTGCTTCAGAATCAGGTGGGTGCCGTGCTTGGTGAGTAATTTAGACGACTCTATTTATAAACCTATAGTTTTTTAGAACATGAAGACGCACAGAAACTTCTGTCTGTCTGTTCTGTTATAAAATTTCAGGAAATAAGAATGAATGTAAAAAATCTCTTAACTATCAAAGAATGCTTTCACTTCTCAGAAAAGATGAAGTGCTTATTCTTGATTACACATCAGGCCCCATTCACATAACAAATAAACATTACACATTTATTACTAACAGAAAACATGTTGACAGCAAAATGGACAACTTGAACATGACGAGGTGAGAAGAACAAAATTCTTCGCCCATCAATAAATCTATGTAATATTTATTCATTAGATAGAAACACTTGAATGACATTTATTTATTATGCACGAAAGCATGTCAAATGTTATTGAATATAATACAGATATTAGTATTTTTTATTAACATACATAGTTCCCATTGATGTTGGTGTACCCCAGCACGAAAAACATTTTGGCTAGGTAACATTTTGTACCTACATTTGCACAAGAATATCCATTAATATTTTCTGAGTCATTCAAATCAAATCAAGAATTTGAAGATTACTGTTTTCTGTAATTAGATAATCATTTGTCGATTTAAAACATTATTACACTAATATAAAACCAATTTAACATATCAAATTGTTTTCTTCAAAAGTAATATTTGATTTTTTTTATACAATTGCTTACAATAGGGATGATGTCTAAATTGTATTTTGCATTTTATTATTTATTATAAGTGCAATAAAAAATAACCTTAAGAGACAACAAAATTAAAATCTGTCACAAAATAGAGAAAACAATAAGAAGCTGCATCTCTTACTCGTGGATCTCGACACGGATTTAATATACCTCTTCTGACATATTTTTCCAGTTTATGATAAATCTTTTAAACTTCTTTGATTGTCAACGTGACTAATCCAGCCAACTCTCCTGTTTAATTGACTTTTATAGAAACTTTCAAAACATTTAAGACCTCATCCCTATTATATTTTTTAAATGGACTTAATATTGCTTGTATACTGCTAGTTGCAAATATATAGAGAAGGTTTCTGGTAAATTGGCAATTCCATCCAGAAGTTTTAAAGGATTCTATTTTCGCAGAAGCAGGGGACGGGGGTGCGGACGTCGCACCAATTGCTGGAGGGGAGCTCGGTGGTGGCGACGGGTTCGATCTGAGCCCAGACCGGACACCCACCAACGAAGTGCCTTTAATGCCCTTACAATCTGGTTAGTAATACCTTATACTTGATTAATAACTTTCATTAAGAACTTGTGTTATGGATACTTAGGAACGGATGAACCTACTCAAATATATTTTTTTTGTTAAGACATACTAAAATACAGAGAAAACTGTTATATCAACTTTCTACCCTCTTTTATCGATATTTGCATCATTTAATTGCTGAACGTACCCCCGTCTACTAAATAGCTTCGATAACCTTTAAATTTTTCATTTAGGTGTTTATTCTTACTGGTACTTTTTGATTTAAATTTGCCACTCAATCAGTTTTGGGGCTTATATTCAGTCTTTATATAAAAATTCCAATAAACAACCTCCATATAGCTCAATGATCTCTGAACTTAAATCACTGAATGATCTCAGAAAATAAATGATCTATTTATTTTTACAGTTTCAAAAGAGTTTGCGGAGGCGCGTGCCGCTGCTGGTGCGGGCACTCGTCGGGGCTCAGCCAGCTCGGCAAGCACGCCCTCCACACTCGAGCGCACCACAATACACAACCCTACACCTCTCCAGACTCTTTCACCAGGTCAAAATCACAATTTCACCGAAAAAAATAATATTCTCACACAAGAACATATTTGCAAAAAGTGGTTCCAAGTAGTTGAAACATGTTTTAATAACAGAGTCTATTCCAAATTGTAAAAAATAAATCAGGTTATCAACTATTAAATTAATTAGACTGTTCTATGGGGTTGTATTTCTTTATATCGCTTTTAATCAAAAATATTATTTCAACCAAATCTATCCAGAACTGTTTATATAACTGCTTGTCTGTCATGTTTATAATTGTCATTATCTGAGCCCATCTCCTCGCACGAATCATGGTGAGATACTTGACCACGCGATCCCAGTGCGTATTGGTGGAGGGAGCTGTGTGGCGACCTGCTGTTAGCATTATTTTCAAGCTGCACAACAAGGCCCCTGACATGGCTTAATGACAGTCACATATAGTGATAACCGGCACCAACAGCTATACGTGTTTTGGTACAGCGGACCTAAGAGTACTTACTTAAATACAGGGATTTCGGTGACTATAGGACTTTTGTTTTTATCCGACATAACTCGTAACACCAGAGGGCATTAAATCGTTTGGGAAAAAACAGCAATGAACACAATACTTTAATTTAAACAGCTTCGGAGCAAGCTCCAGCTATGGAGGAGGTCTGGCAGCAAGAGACACCAGACACGCAGCCGATGCTAGAGGAGCGTCTTACCCCGCGAGCGGAGATGAGGCTAGCCCTGGACCAGGGGACGGACATGCTGGCAGACCAGGAGGTGTCCTGGGTAAGGAAACTTTTAGAGACAACAATTACAGTAAAGGTTCATAAAACGGAAGTTGTATATTTTAAAATTGTAACGGAGCTCAATGAAAATTCTTTGTAATTCAAAGCAGTATGTAAATATAATATGTTCGAAATTTTGCAAGTATTGAAATTTAATTACCAACTTAAAGAAGAAAACAATTTTTTTTAAGTAAGAAAGAAGTATTTTCTATTCATTTGGCATTAAAACAAATATTGCTCTGCTTTATCCAGAAATAAGTTCGTGCATCATCGAATTGTACACCATAAGTTATATTATGAGTTTTACACTATAAGAAATTTCATCTTTATCGCAAACTAACATACTCAAAGAACCTACTTGTTAATGTATGCTTTGCTTTGTCCTAATTGGTACTATTTTTTAAACCGTGACTTTCTGAAACTGTGTTATTTTTTTATCGACTCACGTTTTAATTTGCGTACCTTTATTTCAGGTATCTTTAAATCACTCCATCGTTTTTGTACATTTGCCAATCATCTTGCGGGTTTTATAAATTAGTGTGTTTGTGTTTTTATCCAAATAAATTTTGCATGTTCCCATATTGTTAGTGCTTGTGTTTAAGCGTATTTGCCAAAGTTTTATCGGGATTTTATTGCTATATTCGTATTGTGTGTAGTTTTGCTTATACTTTCGAATTAGGTGTTTGCAAAAATCTAAAGCGTCAACGTAGTTTTTTCTGGACCTTAATAGATGGGGGTTTTTAACTAACATGCTATGCCTTTTCAGGATTTGTAAGTACTATACACGAGCTACTTAATATTGTAACACAGCAAGGCATTAAGGCAAGAAACTTAGATAGGGGAGTGGTTGCTATCCGGTCGCACACAGAAAAGTCTAAAGCAGATTTAAAACCAAGCAGTTAATACAATTAGGTTTAATATATATTATTTTCGAAACACTTAAAAATAATTGTATAAGAAATAGTTATAAATTATTTATTTTAATATATGTTTTTAATGATTACTTACCATCCCACAAATTACAGGTTTTTACTTTTTCGTAAGAGTTATTTAAAAAAAATGTGTCTTACCCCTGTCTAATTTTATCGTAGAGAAAATATTGTTCGAACGATTTTAATTCCTTCTGAATTTAGTAGTTAAAAAAACATTTGACAGAAAATTAGTTGCCAGGTTTGGTTTTGGTGACATTCGTGATACAAATCTTCATTCTGTAGTAAATAAGAATAACGTAAGATCCCTAAACAATCCAATTAAGTTACATAGTAAGTTACATTTGGGGTTCCGGTTGTCAGAGGACACACTTTTGCTTTTTAGATATAAAGGGGGATTTAGTGTAGCAATCTAAGACAAACGCTCGCTAAGCCAAAGAGAATTTACATTGCAATAAACTATAGTTATAGCTCAAAGTAAATGGATACCGTATCCACAGCAGGTTGGCGAGTCCGACCCCTGGTCGTTTCGCGCGGCGTGCCAACGGTCGCTTCTGCGGCGCGTGTCGAGCGCGGACGCAGTCACTCTGTGCCGCCCGCACCAGCGCCGCACCGCCCCGCATACTACTTCGCGCAGTTCTGTATATGCTTGGAAGGGTCAGTATTTACTAGAAGTATAAAAATCTTGCCTAAAATTTATTTTTCGGCTCATCTGATCGGAGATGGATATTAAAGCCTATAGATATTTATAACACCGGTTATATTATATCGTATGCGCTTTGCTAACTTTTCCGCTGGCTCGCGAAACCAAAATTTATTTCGAAAATGCAGTCACACGAAACTAAGTAAAGTTGTTTAGATTGATTAAACTTACCTATATGTAAAGGAAGGCCTCAGGAATATCATCCAGATATTCGAAAAGATAAACGACTTTATCAACTGCAGAATCCTTAACTGTTATATGCAGTGCCAGCTCCTCTAAGCAATTGCACGTCAGTAAATCGCGTATGTTCCTCCTCCCCCTCGTCAAACAGTGCTACCCACTTACCATTAGTTTGACGTCAGTTACAGAAAGAATCAAAGTTAAGTAATCTATCTTCGCAAGGCAACCAAAAAATAAGAGACGTAACTTCAGAACAGATTTTATGGTCATTTTGTGTTACGAATCACATAGGACTTATGACTACGTTATCAGTTCCAGAAAGCGAAGCGAAAACTATGGAGATGGAGCAACTGGCACGAGCGGAAGTTCAGATGATGCGTTCGCGGACGCGCTCTCTATGCCAGAACGGGAAGATGTAAGTTTACATTTACTATAAACACGAAATTATCTTGTAACAAGAGTTTCATAGAGCCAATCAAGATTTTAGTACGAGTAATATTTACAAGTTAATGAAATAATAGTCCCGACCTCCTTGGACATATTGGACGGTTTTATTATGGTTAATAATCTTAAGGGGATCACAGCCTCAAAATGTCTTCTTGTATGTACTACTAGTACATACTTTTTTAATTTAAAATAGATGTGATCCACAAAAACAAAATCTTAGATGCTATTGAAATATCTATAGGAAACCTTAAGCATGTATCAAGTTATTATGTTCCAGAATGGGTTTCCTCCGTCGTCGCGCGTCGTCCGATAGCCCCCGCCGCGAGCCCCTGCTGCTCGGAGCGCCGGCGCGCCCCTTCTCCCCCCGCCGCACCACAGTGAGCAACAACGGCTATTACAAGATTTGCTTTGTCAATGGCTATGTGTGACGCACGCAACACCAGCTTCTATGTGCCAACCAGCTGGATTTAAACCTTCCACGGTTATTAATTTATTAAAAACTATATGTCATTCAACATTTGATTTAACGTCCTTTGTAATTTTATTAAAATTGTTTAAAAATATTTTGGAATCTATAAAGTTGGCTCACAGTTGATAGAATAGGATACATGACTTGTTATAATAGTCAGATATTACGATTTGATGTTTTATCTGTGCATATTGGTATAAACATTAGAGACAGATTAGAAACGAATACGTGTTGAAAGCAACACTGCCTCACATTGTAAATTTGTTTTACTTAATATTAGATCCTTAATGGTAAGCATAGTACTTAGAACTAACAAAATTAGTTTGGATTGGATAAATGTAAAATTTAAATAAAATTGTTGCTGTTTGATGAATAGATTATAAACATACGAACGAGTAGTGAGACTGTGCAAGATACTATAGTCATTGTACTATTAGGCCAATGAAATTGCCTTTTAAACTTAAATCTTTTAGAATTAAAGCGACTTTGTTAATTAACAAGTAAAAAATCGTTTTAGAATGTTTTGACTAAACTATAGTCACTTATATTAAACTTAAAATTAGATATTATTACGAAATTGTTATAAAACTTTCGCTAATTGGCACTAATGAGCTCACATGACAATTTTTAAGTATTTTAAAAGTAATGAAACTTTGATTATTAAAGTTTAAATCCAGCTTTTAAAATAACGCTAAACATTTGTTTTTAATTTTCTCGTTTATTAAACTAATCTGTCCATTTTAATTCGTACAAAAAAATTCTCGAAAAATATATTTTTACCAAAAATTCATTGCGCTTTTCATTCTCTTCACCCCGCAGCTGCCGCCCCCTCCTTTAGTTGAATTGTCACTTTTTTCGCCAATAGCTGTTTATCCCTAAATGTACTCTTTACCCATTAATATTTAGCTGACACATTTGCAAACATTTATTAATGCAAATGACACCAATACTAGTTTTATTATATTTTTTCTAATATTCTGAACACAAATTGAGTATTTTTCTTACTTTGTGTTCTATGTAATGTTTTACAGGAGAAACATTTCGAGAAAAGATTCTGGAAACAAGTGAATAGAAGAAGACTATCTTGTGGCTCCATAAGCCAAATATAAACTGTAACAAACATAGGGCCTCAGATAACGATGTTCATGACTTACGTACTCAAATACAAAATTAGGATCAGCCTTTTTTAAAGTGTGTCATTTAATGATATTGACTTTGTAGATAGTCACTTGTTTAGAGAAATGTAATAAACTAATTAGAAGGAGCTGAAACTTTGATTATGACACAACGTGATATAAATGATGCTTTAGACTAAGAATGTGTACAAAATCAAAAGGTCATGAAGAACAATGGAAACTGAATGCCAAATAATGCCAGAGGTGTAAAAGAAATGCCAAATTAATTGACAAATGGGACCTGTCGACTTTACTTCATATCTTAGATAGCATTAGATTTTAGTATTTTTAAGTCTGTAAATTCAAAAAACGGTTCAAAGTTTCTCAGTGGTAGATGTATTGTAAATAGCCCTAGATTCATCTTTATACCGAAGCTTTTTAGAGTCTGGTGTACAAACAGATTATTGAAATCGACAGGTGTTATATACGACGGAACAATTAATTATTGTTTAACGATCAGTGTTGTAATTTAAAAATAAATTAAAGTATCCTTCTGGTTGTAAATGCATTATCGTCCATATTTTATTAGTACTTAAGCTATTTTTAGTTGCACGTTTCAATCGTATTAGGAGAAAGTATATTTTAGAACTTGTCTTTGTCAAAGAACATACCTACTAATTTTTTTTAGTAAAATTGCCTGTGCTTAAAGTGAATTTTAATTGTATGTAAAATACGATGAATTGTACGATCAAATCGAATTTATTGTTAGAACTTTTTAAAAATAATAATTTTGCATTTGCGTTTGTAATTTTCTTGATTTCAACGATTTAAAATAAAATTCTGAAGTTTTAACAGTCTTTTCTTATTGTCTCTTTTAGTTAAGTTGATGGTTTTACCAGTACTTCTAATGGTGATCACCTGGACACATTTTAAATATTTAGTTAAAATATCTAATTAGTCTCAAAGGAGACATAAATATAACATAAATATGTTCCAAATTTATAGAAAATATTGAAGTCTAATCAAGTGTGGGTCAAACGCTCAATATTCATAACATTAATTGCTTTCTCTATATCAATGCTCATTTGTTTTTTTATTCAACGCATGAATAAAGGAACAAGATGTGCCCCTAATCGTAAGTGATAGGCCTGTTCAAAATCAGTACTATGTCATTTAAACGAAATCCTAAATAGCCCTGCGCTGCACTCGTTACCCCAACTCGTTAGTTTGTAACCCTAAGCCGAATGCTAAGCCTTAGCCCTAAGCTAAAACTGTGTGCCAGGATCGAAGCAAGTAGAAAAAATCGATCCTTGTCTGACCCACGGGAATGAGCAACAATAGTAATGTATTTATATCTTCTTCCCCTACACGTAACGTAGTAACGTTTATTATTAAACAATTATTATTAATGGCAAATATTGTATATTCGGCTAGGTCGTCTAAAGGTATTTTGAGATGTTTTTTTTGTTTAGTTTGCCGATATCTTCTCTGTTGCGGACCAATGGGAAATTCATTTTTGAATGCAAGAGTAGAGGACCTCGAGGTGGTCCCATATAGGTATTTAGTGCCTCGAATTTAAATTATAACAGCGCAGTTGTTGCCTACTCTGCCTGTATTAAAATCTTAGACTTTTAATGATATACGAATAATATTCCTTAAGACAAAACACGTTTATGGGCATTTAAAGAACCTTTGTTATGGTAAAACACACACTAGTCATGTTAGAAAAATTATGATATAGCTAATAAACTTGCCATGTACTACTCAAAACTGAATACAGTATAAAGTACCCAGTAAAGGTGCTAATATTTGGCTAAGATTTCTCATGCATTTCGTATTAACAACTCGGGATAACTCACATTATAAATAAAACGAAAATATTAATGTGTTACATTATATTATATTTGATTAAAAAACATCAAATACAATTATTGTTTTTGTTTTTCAAAATATGTATATTTTGTCAAAGCGAAAAAAAATAACAAAAGCACCTTTTCTCTTATAAATGTTAGACATTGTTAACATGATTGTATAATATTTTATATTGTTTAGTACTTACAGATCAATTTATACCAAATTTAACTATAAATTTACTAATCTAATTAATTGAGCACTCTTGCATACTCCATCTCAATCACAACCACTCTTGTTCCCGCGTAGCAATCGAGGCAAAAAAAGCTTCTTATATATGATATATCAGTCATCAATCATTTTATGTACATGCTGATTTAAATATATCAATGTTCATTTGCTAAAACCTTTGTAGTTCAAATTTGCCTCGACTGCTAGGCAACCAATACCGACCCATGTTATAAAATGTTGGTAAGTAATATTTACAACTAAGCAAGCCAATTAACAAGTTTAATGATATTGCTATATTTACGATTAGGCACTTAAACTTACAAATAAAGTTAAAAATACTGTTAACAGAATTTTTAACTATCGTTATGGCTGAATTTATTGTCAGGTTTTATGTAATTTACTTAAACATTACTTATGTTAATGTAAGTAAGTAAAATAAGTAACAAGTAAGTAAAATAATCTCTATTATATCTTTATTAAAAAGCTCGGTTCATAAAGTTTGAATTTATATGCACGTGTGTGTACCTGACACAATCAGAATAAGCAATCAGGATACACAAAATATTTTAGCAAAGTATACTTATGTGAATACAAAGAATGCTTAATATTTTACTTGTCGTATTTTTTTCTATTTTAGAATGAATACATTTAATAAAGAAAAAAGTGTCAATTATGAGTTTTGTAAACCTAAAACAGCAGCAAGTATTTCATAATATTGTCATTACGTTACTAAACAGATGGAAGCTTAAATTGGCTTAACGTAGCTTAAATTGCTAATTAAAAACTATAGTGCAGCCGCTTTAGTTTTTCTTATATGTTTTATGGCGAAGTACTGCCACTTTATTATATGCAAGGTTCCTCTGAGAAAGTATCATGTCTAAATCCTAATATTGTCGTTGCAATTTATAAGTAAATATTTTACTTCAATTCATAAATAATTATAATAGGTATTAATGTTCAAAGAGAAAATAATATATGCTACATTGATAATCTTACAGCGACCGCACTTAAAAATAGATTGCATTGTTTGACTGAATTAATTATCTAGTATATTGAATATAAGTAATCTGAGTTGATACAAAATGTACATTTACAAAAAATACTTAAACCAAGGGGCAGTGAACAAATATAATTATTTCTGAATATTAGTCAATATTAATCTGTAACTTTATTGTTTAAAATAAGGTAAAATATTTGTAGTAAAATATTTCTTTTAGTGACATCTATCGGCAGATTCGTAATAATTTATGGCTTTTTATCAGCATTTGTAGCGATTGTAATGATTTTGTAGTGACATCACCACGCTAATAAAATTCGAATTTCAAATCAGGTTCTTTTATTCGCGCCATTCTCTCGATGACGCTTGGAACGTGCGGACCTCCGAGGACGTGAAGGTGGATAGTCCTTGGGGACCTGAAATTGTCAAGCTAGATTAGGCGAGGGCTTAAAATAACTTAGTATACGTCGGGCTTACCTGACGTAGACAGAAAAATATGAAATCATTGTGCCTGAAACCAGACACAGCATCTAATAGAACAAATAATTGTATGTTGTATAATCTATATCTCCCACCTATCTTAGTGCTTGTTATAGTGAAAACAAAATTTTCCTGAAATAGTTGAAAAGTATGGTTCCCCTTACCCATAATTCGTCGTCCGGGGGTCGGAGTGACTTCCCCGTGAGGCGGAGTCCATGTTTCCATCACTTCTGTCGCGGATCGGGCCAGAGATGGCTGGCTGGCTGATCGATGCAGGGAGTGTCTCGACCATGAACTATGAAAATAGGAAGTTAAGAGGTCAAATATACTGAGATAACAATTTTTATGACGAACACAAAGCGAAGTGACACTGACACTTAATTTCATCATCATCATTTCAACCCAATATCGTCCCACTACTGAGCTCGGGCATCCTCTCACGAACCAAGGTGAGAGAGTACTGAGTCATACTCCATCACGTCTCCAGGTGTGTGGCGTCCTTTTTTTTTTTTTTTTTTTGGGATGGAAAATCATCAAATGACCTTCTCCCGCTGTGGGTAGAGCGGGAGGGTGTGTCAGACTTCTACTGACTAAAAACCATCCGTGTTCCTTCTTGAGCCTGTAACACCAGGGCCGCGGTAACCCTTTCGAACAATCCCGCAACCAGGTGTGTGGCGTCCTGCTGTAAGAAAATTACAAGCTGCCCAATTACGCCTCTAACATGGCTTAACAACTGTCACATGTAGTGATAACCGGGACTTTCGACGGACACCCAAGAATTGACCTAAAAGAAGCCTCGGTTTATAATGATACATGTTACTTGTCCTAAGGTAAAAACATGCATAGTGCATACGTTATCTCATGCCCATATATCCCAAGCCAATATATCAGTCAACATAACGGCAAGGTATTCTTTAAGGCGACCTGCCCACCCCCAATTTTATCACATTTGATACAATTGCTACAACCATATAAAAATATAGTTGTACACGGTATGGTCGGGCACGATTTACAATTTGTAATAAGATATCAAAAGATATAATAATAAATATTTCTGACACTTACACCAATTATTTAGTTCCAAGATAAGTATCATTAGGAACTTGTGAATGAATACTAAATAACGGATAAACATACATATATACTTTTTTATTTTGTAAATACATGCTTAATATACATAGGAAAACACCCAGACCAGAACCAATATTCATATTTATACACACAAATATTTGTCCTGTGTGGGAATCGAACCCACGACCTCAGGAGTGGAGTGCGGGTATACTTGCCACCACGCCATATCGGTCGTCATACCGACCATATAGATACATATAGATATTGTGGAATACAGTGAAGTATTTAAAGTTAGAAGCACATCGCTCACTTAGGATGGTAATGATCGTGGTCGCTGTCGTCGTCGTAGTAGCGGCCGAGCTGCGTGCCGCCCGACACTGACGACTGGGAGTCGGCCTGCTCGCGGGCGTAGTCCACCATCATCTCCGACATGGATCTGAAATTATCAGCAAAGAACCTTTTTTAATTTAAAAGTTAAATTAACTTTTTGTGGTTTATTCCTCTTTTTTGATGAACGATATGGCGAGAAGGTCAGCAGTTTTTCTTTCAGACACGGCTCCTTCGGCAATGTAGGAAAGTATCATATTGCAATGAATATCGATTTCCCGTGTTGATTCCCAAATTCCCTAGAAGACTGTCATCTTATCACAAACTTGACTTGACTTTGACTGTGAGTGAATGAAGAAAACGCTCCATTTTTGCAAATTACAAGAATACTTAAATTACTTCACACCAGCAAACACTCTAAACGAGTAAGTCCGTATTTAAGAGAAAAATAGCTACACTCCGCTCTTGAAGGCGGGGGTACGATTTCAATATAGAACAAATATTTGTATACGTATAGAATTTTTTTTTTTTGTGTATTTGTACACGCTCTCCTTAGTTTAGGTTCAAAAATTGCTGACATTCTCAAGAATTATTTATTTATTTTTCTTGGCAACAGTTTTCGAAAAAGACATGAAATGCTTACAAATCGTGTGTTTAAAGTTTACTCCTAATACAATTAATGAAGATTTTGCAATTATGAGCGTGCTTACAATAAGATGCGGTCAGTGTAGGTATTACATTTGTCCTATTAAGTTTGTCTATAGTACAAATTTTATAAGTCTACGACAAAGTGTCAGATGTTGAAGTGGAGTCAGATCTCCAAGCACTTCTTAACCGGAGTGAATGAGCGAATCCAAAGCCACCCCTGAATAACAAGCGTTTTGTTGCGTTGCTTTAGAACCAATGGTCTAACTTAAGGGTGGTAAGCGATTGTTTTCTAATTTTCTATTCGCGGTTGTCGCCAAAGCTGGTTTTTAGGCCCTATTCGTAAGCCAGAAAAAATAAGGAACCTGATTTTCCAGGTGGAGGATTGTGCGAGGCAAATTCAGCTCTACTGTAGAACGTTAGTAAGCTTCGATTAAAATGCGGATATAGACCTCATGTCGACATGATCGCTGCGATAAGAAGACCGCCGAGAGCGCTGTGGCTCCCTCAAGGAGGTCGCATCACTGTCGTACTCGTACAGGGTCGGCAGAGAACTGCGGCGAGAACGTGAGTCCCACTCTGATTTCTTGCGGTACCGGTTCTGGAAAATCACATCAATTTAACAGTAATAAATGTACTTATCATTAATTTTGCAATATGTTCTCTTACAAGTCAAAGAGAAGACATCTGAACGGATAAGTAGGCTTCTCGTAAAATAACTTAGATTGCTTGTGCTTTACTTTAACATAAAAAATTCAACACAGAAACGAATCTTTTGCGTCACGGTGAGTGACACGTTTCCGATCAATAATACCCTGTGCGCGTATTCTCAAGATGTTCATCTCATATGCCCTATAATTTCACTAGCCAAATAAAATTTGGTTAGATTTAGGTGTTTTTATAATCACCTTAGGTTTGTCCGGTGGTGGAGCCAGTATCCTAATTATAACCTCCCACTTGTGAGGCGCGTATAACGGAGCGAAGCGGTGATCATGTGCTACTCTAGAGAATTCCTCGCGTGTGGAAGAATGAGCCAGTTCCCTTCGCAGAGTGCTCTCGTGAGAAATCAGCTCGCGCCAGCGGAGACGTTCCTCGCGGGTTAGGCGGAGAGAGCGCTCGGTCTCCAGTAAAACCTTAAATGAAAAGCAAATTTCTAGTAACCATATCTGACTATCATACAAATATATAAATTATTTGTTCCTCTTCTAGTAAAATAAATAAATTATTTCATGATAAACACAGTGAAATTTATCATCCGATTCGATAAAAAGTATGCAAAAAGTAGTTGGTTAGTTGAACAAATATTAAATGTAACGTAATATCAAAAATATTGTCACAACTTACCTCATCTTGTGCTTCGGTCTTCAAGACCCTTGTAAGAACGCTCCAGTTGAGGGGCACTGGCGGTGCTGGGTTAGGTTCTGGTACGTCCTCATCATCTTCCTCTCTATATAGGGGGTTCCTCGCGGGAGGCAGCTCTGGCAATAAGGGAAGGTCTCCCGAAGAAGGTGGTTGGTACACGTGGCTGTGACTGGTTTGCTTAATAAGCTCAGGGGAAAATAGAGCTGGTCCGCCTTTTCCTGGAAAATAAGAAACTTTTTCTAGTAAGTGCAGGGTTTTTTGCTTTAAGTAATTTTGTAAAAAGCAGACACCAAGAGACTTTAAAAATCTCTGTCACTAATTTATAACATATCAATCTTAAATTGATCGTGTCAGCTCATTGACGTCAGTGCAATTTGAAGAGTGCTTGGGCTTGGGATCCAATCCAGGTTAAAAATCCAAGATATAAAGTATCGTACCTCAGAACTGTGCGGATTGACAAAAATATGTTTCAGCCGGTGTTTCATATCAAAGCCAAATAAATCTTCATTCTTAAAGTTGCGTACCCGACAGGGTCCATAACATTGTTTCCAATATTGTATAACAACTATGTAGACATTATGGTTTAGCAATAAAATTTTTGTATTTGTATTAATCCACTTATTCAATATATGACAGTGTGAACGCTACATGATTTTGATAAACGTTTCCGTCGAGTACGCGGCGCCAAGATGAACACTTTATTCTCATGTTGATACTCATAACAATAGTTGTCAGGTCTTGATGACCAAGTCAGGTCAAATAATAGTTTAATATATCGAAGCCTAACCTACCATTCGCTTCTTAGTTTAGAACCAACGACTCTAACCCTGCTATTGTAATCGTTATTACTCACCAATAAACTTTTGCGGCGGCAAAGATAAAGGAACCCTTTCCATCTTCGGAGTGAGAGTCATCCCCGAAGCGCTGCTAATGTCTGAGAAGTTCTCCCACTGCGCTTCGGGCATAGTGTGGTTGCGTATGGTGACGTCGAACTGCGGCGGCGGCGGGGGTACCTGCCGGTACTCCGTCACCAGCCGCTTGTGCCTCTCGATGTCTTCGATCGTTTTCTTTTCGGTTATCGTTCGGAGGAACACGTCATCGACCAAGTGGGACGTTATCTCTGGTTTCCTTTAAGAAAAAATTACAAAATTATAATACTAGAGAATATTCTCATTAGTCGTTAATCAAAAAAATATATATTGTAATTAATAACAATATTGGGTTTTTTACGACATCTTCATATGGAATTTTATTTATTTATAAACAACTAAAATAAAATATGAAAATGCGCTTTTTTGTACATAGCAATTCCAGCACAAACGATATCCACAAATTCCATAACTACGCTGTTTAACAAATAAAAGTCTTCATAAAACATCTCTTATAGTGCCTGAGAGCTCACCTGGCTGGCATAATGGGTGTCTCCGGAATTGGTTCGAGGCTCTCCATCAGCATCTCTTGCTCTTCAGTCTCCAAGCGCTCGCTCATTATGGGAGGGGGTGGAGGAGGTTTCTACATATTTAAACAATTAATTAGTATACAAAAATAAGCTAATTAAAATCTTACACTATGACTTATTTTTAGTCAAAAAAATTTAATATTTGTGGAGACAAATAATAATAATAATAAGACAATCTCAATTTTATATTTTAACTCAATATTTGTTCAAAAAGTAAAAGCTTCTCAAAATCAGCTTTCTTAAAATTATAGTCGTCGTCGGAATTTAATAAGAATATTATTTTTGATTGTTATTTTTATCTTACATCCTATAAAAATAAACTAGTTTAGGGACGTAGTTAGCGTGCAATGAATAATGTTCGTAAAATGGATTGCACGAGATTACCTTGAGATGGAACATCCTGGCATGAGATCGGTCAGTGACCTCCGTCACCGAATGTGTGTCAGTCATCTCCGTGTTCAGGGAGACGATGGATCGCGGTCTTCGGGACCAGTCCTGTTAGTCCAAGTTAGGTTACATGGTGATGATGTTAAAGGTGACTTACAACCTCATTGTGATGCAAATGGTATTAAAACTTATTCAAAATTTTTATAATGAGGTATTAAACTGGCATTTTAGATTAACAGTCGGATGAGTTTATAAGTGATTTTTGAAAAAACAATAAATTATTTAAAGAGATGAATTTTAGATAATATCTTGGTGCTTTAATGTAAAGAAAGTGCAGTTTAGAAGAAATCTTATTACCAAAAATATAAGTGGTCATATTATGATTATTATCGAATATGCATGATGATAGACGCAATGATTTTAGTTTTCTCATTCTTATAATTATTTTCCTAGACCGACAGGATGTAACGAATAATGAAAACCATAGTTTAGGTATGCAACTTTGACAACATTGACTCTAAATTATCAAATCCTCAATCAAATATGTTTTTCAATTTTTGGATTTCAAATTTTTAATTACCTTCAGAAAAGGTGAAATCTTGTGAACAAAACGTGTTTATACAGAATTGCCGTAATTCCAAATAACGGGACCATCATATCCTAGCACTTACCCGGTTGCCCTAGATTTAAGCTTAGGACCCAGAGTCTGCTCTCTGGTTAAACCAGATATGGTTAAATTTAAGTAATTACATGGAGCAACTGCCGTCCGACCTTCGCAGCCCAGAGGGAAACATCATTATATGGTTAAACCAGCTGTCAGGATGTTAGAAGGCACTGACTTTCTAATTCCTAATACCAACTGCCATAGATGTTTATAACAGCCGGGACCGGCTTAACGTGCTTTCCAAGGCACGAAGCAAGCGATTATTATGCACTTAACTTCGGAAAGTCATAGGTTTGAACCCGAGACCTTCTGAATTTAAAGGCTATGGGTCTTGCCACTGGGCTACCGCCACTCTAACGGGTAAGAGTATTAACGTGACCAAAATGCACTAGGCATTTTTTTATTTTAATTTTTTTTAATATATATTTAAAAAATAATTAACTACTCCAAATGAATGCACAGTTGACTCTTTTTATTACTTCTTGGTGAATAATTAGAATGGAAACAAACAAAAATAAGTACAAAACAAATTTAAAAAAGCATTATATTGGTTTAAGTGAAAAATTGTAAGTTATTTATATATAAAATTAGTTGTAATGTATAAAGTAGTATAAAAGAGACTGTGACCCACAGACAAACCAGTCAAACGGTTTTGTGGGATATGTTTTTATATAACTTGTACTATTTAAACGAAATAAACGTATTATCTATCTATCTATCTAATATGAACCCAAAGTTATATATAAACACGTTGTGTTATGACTCTACGATCCTAGAAATGTTAAGAGTGCAACAGTCACCACAATGAATTTAATATTTAAAGGAGTTTAAAGGATTTATTTAATTCAATGATTTACAGTTAAATTACAATTACTGTAGGTACGATAAGACTAGCAGTCTCTAAATTTAAAATCACTTAAAGATAGGATATAGTGGGATACGATACCTGTGCATAGTGCGTGTGTGCCGGCCTGGGCGGCCGCTCCGGCGGTGGCAACTGCGCCGCGCGCGCCGGCAGCGGCAGCGCCATCGGGGACACCGTGCGGACCGACTCCTGCCGCTCTTGTTCAATCAGCGTGTGTCTGAAGCCGAAAGGTTTCTTTACTTGTCTGACAAGACTATCATCTTAGCCACTAGTAGTCGACTGTTAAATGTAGGCCTCAACTATCGCTTTTAACCGTCGATCGAACTCAAACCGCCTGCATCGGTCTCGACCAGATTATTCCTCTATCGGGTGGGAGGCCGACCACTTCTACGATTGCCGGTTTACGGTCACCATATGTTGAACAAATTAAATAAATCAATTGTTTAATTTTCATCGACAGTAAACACTGGCAGTTATATGTAACAAGAAACACAAGAAATACAAGAAAGTCATTTCTGAGACACTCTAAACGTTTAAAATAATGGAAAATGAAAAACCAGTTTTCCAAATAATTGTAATTTAGTAAATCTAAAGATGTACCCACCTCATACTTCCGGCGTCAGTTTCAGTAGCCGTGATGCTAGATGGCGGTGACGGCAGCACGGGTGGCCGCTGCACTCTCACTCTCACGTCGAACGCCGGCGGAGGCACACCTGCGAGTCGCGCGCTCCGTAAGTAGGACTCTTGGGTTGATCCGTACCCTGTTAGGAGTTAGTGGGGTTAGCTTATTTAGTTATTTTAGTTAAAATTGTTATATAAAATTCTGAAGTTACATTTTACAATGTTTAAAGTTAAATAATTATTTTAAGCTTAGTTAAAATTAAAACAATTCATGAGCTGAGCGACGCGGTGGAACTCTTCGAATTAGATATATTTAATGAAGATTATTTTGCAGCGGGAGAATTTAAAATTAGGTTTTGATATTAGGTAGGTTATATTAGGTACCTATTTCATTTTAACAAATAATTAAGGTAACTGGGAATATGATTATTTTTGTTACAGTGAGCTCTTTATTGGTAAATAATATAATGAGTGGTTTCATTTTACTGTCGTGCCTACCTACGTAATTACCTACTAAAATATATTTTTCATAGACCGAATTTAATTGTTTATAGCAATAAATATATTTTTAAATAAGTTATTAAAAATACATCTTTCTTTTTGTTGTGATACTCTTACATCAGACAATGATATGAGCTCAGTTACAATATAAAATGTTTACCATCAGTTTGATAGTGATCAGCAACGAAGGCGTGATTGACTTGCGCGTGGTCGGGCTCACTTGGCGTCTCGGACGGGTAGTCCGACGGCAGGGTGTCTGACACGCTCGCACTCTCTGCGCCCGCGCCGAACGATGGATGAGCGCGAGGTATTTTCACTTCTGTAATTGATTTGTTATAATTAGTCTACATTTAATGAACTGACTTCGCACAAAAATGTCAAGGTGAGACAAAGGGAACCACATTGCTAATATGAAATATTAACCCACACACAATTATTTAAAATTCAATAATTTGGTCAGTACGCTGAGATGATGATGATGATGAACTTGATCAATAAAATCACTTGATGTATAGAAGCTTATAAAGGATAAGTACCTTCAAAAACACTATACTTACTTCCAGTTTTATATAAGAAATTAATAATAATAATAAATATTTCTGACAATTACACAAATTATGTAGTATCCAGGTAAATATTATTGAGAACTTGTGTAATGAGTACTAAATAACGAATAAAAATATATAAATATATATATTTTTAAATATGTACATACTTAATATACATGGGAAAATACGCAGACCAGAACAAGTATTCATGTTTATGCACAGAACGATTTGTCTTATGTGGGAATCGAACCCACAACCTCAGGAGGGGTGTGCGGCTATACTCGCCATGTCGGTCGTCGAACGGTCGAACTATTAGTAGCAAAAATACATAGCGGATCCCGGGCCCACATTGCCGCAACCAGGATAACGCTCGCATGATGACCGAGTAGAATTCAACCTAATTTGCCTAACCAACTACTTATAGTTATTGCCCACAAAGGGAGCGATAGAAGTGTGAAGATATGGCACCAACCATATGGTAAGTTTAATATACCACATAGAACACTTGCCTTGAATACTCTCTCTGCTTATGATTGAAGCTGAGGAGTCGTCAATGAGCCTCCTCGGAGCTGGGATCGCTCGTCTGCGAAGGCAGAGGTACGACACTCCCAGCCCCAGGAGAAGCATCGTCAGGAACAGGATGGCGCATATTATCATCAGAATGTGGGTGCCTGCCAGCGGTGAGTGTACTGGTAGCGGGCTCTCTGGTTTCCTAAGAATTTAACAAAGTTATAGTTGATAAAAAGTTAATACTCTTTCCTAGTTGTGTTGAATAGTTGTGTAACTTTAAAATAAATTATTTAAGAAATGTAAACTATGTAAATAATAATCAAGGAACAAGAATTATTATTTTTCTTTCGTAGTCACTTTACTTTTATGCTACATGATTCAGTTTGAAAAATATTCAAGACTTAAAATTATGACATTTCAGTTATTAGGATCATATTCAAATACTAAGTACCCACCCACTGTGAGAAAATTTTAACATAGTGTAACCCCTATCTTCACCCACTGCTGGACATAGAGCTCTCCAATGGCACGCCACTGAACTCGATCTTCAGCTCTTTGCATCACTTAAAAATAATAGGAAAGAACTTACGGAGCCAAAATAGGATTAAAGACGGGTTCCTGCACCACGGGGGGCGGGTAGCGGCACACGATGGTGATCACCTCGTCGCCCTCCATCTCCAGATTTGGGTGAAAACGCACCACTATGTTGTTGGTGAACACGCGAAGAGGATCCTAGAAGCACAATAAGTAATTATGTTGTGATGTAAAAATGATTGGATTACTTTAAATTAATTAATATTCCCGTTTCAAATATATAATAGAAGAAAATTCTCCCAACCTGTCTGGTACCGCAGCCCTTAAGCGGCAGTTCCAGATTGTACGACATGGCGCCCTTGCCTCGGACATGGCAGGCAGAGTGCCTGTCGAAGTCCGCGTAAGTTATACCGTAGTACTTTTCGTGGAACTTCAGCTCCACCTGGAAGAACGAAGATAGTGATATGAGAGATAGCTTTGTATATTTTTCATCATAACAGTATAAATAAACGCGAAGTTTGATCTTTTTGCGATAGATACCTAAGAGAAAATAATTTAATTTGAAATCAAGGAAAGTAACTTGCGCACAATTTTAGTCAACAGAAAACAAGCAAAAAGTGAGAAGGTACTTTTTTCTACATTTGTTGACTATTTACCTGTCTAAATAACTAAACACAGTCTTATTAAATGAAACTTTTTTGATGTACTTCCCTACAATGTTAAATTATTTATTTATTAGTTCCTAATCTAGATTCGGATTATAAATTCATTTTTTTAAATCAAGAGCAATTTATACAAACAAAACGTTAACTAATTTGATAATAGATACCTACTATTAATGAATATAACGTGTCATCTGGACTCCCGTTTTCGTATGATAATTTATTAATTACGCAATGCGCCTTATCCGGCAGCGGTTAGAAACCGTTAGTCGATTGGTCATAGACTCGAAAGGTATCATGGGAACTAATTAGGTACGGGTTTTTGAAGCTCCGACCAACTTTAAACGATACAAGAGGATTCTAATAACATTAAAAACAAACGATTTAATTAGCTTTGCAAGCATCTCATTTTCTTAAACATTATATAAAATTTTGATTTAGCCATATACCCGAAATATAGATTCTATAGTCCCATTGAAAAAAATCGGTAATTTCATCATTCAATACAGTTTTACAAGTCAGCTTACAGAACAAGGCATCCAACACACCGGCTCATGTTAGTCAATTTAATCACAATTACATATATGAATGAATAAATATGTCAATTTACATATACAGTTACATGAAGTGATATAAAAATGAAAGCTTAAATATACAGCTTAAAAATTGTTACCTGCATTGATCCAGCTGTGCAATTTAATTCAGCTTTAGTTCGGTTCAAATGTATGTATGGGCTAAGATCGTCCAGCTTTGTGACCTGAAACAAAGAAAAATAACAAGTTATAAAATATTATTTAACCGTCAACGTAAGACTGTTAAAGATTTGATTTAAAAACATTTTACAAACAATAAATATTTTCGAAAATTTTCTAATTAACTACCTACCGTAACTACAATACTAAGCAAGTTGTTTGGTTATATCAAACTTTTTAGAGCTTATAGAATTTTAAATAAATAGGTAGTTAATATTCAAGAAATACGGGTCATTTGCTACAAAGTATTAAAAAGTTCATATTAGCTCTGGGAATATTCATCACATAAGTCCCAATTATTACACTTATTTTATTTTAAAAGAACGCGCTCCTTCGAACAAAGTAATTTTAAACTCGGGCTAGAATAAATGGACAAAATACAACAGTTTAATATAAATCTTTCAATTCAATCTGTATTTTTAAATAAATTTCTCAATGTTCCTTTAATATAAGTATGTTTTGAGAAAAATGCAGATCTCGAATCTTACATGATTTACAAAGTAAAAAGGCACTAAGTTATTGACCAAAGGTATTTAAATGAACCCTTAATTTTAAAGACCCGTCCTATTTGAGCAGCCCGTTTAATAACAAGTATAGTCTATTGGCCCCAGGTGGGTCGGCTGCATGCCAAACCTCGCCATAAATCTATCCTTAGAGCTAATTATTTGCCTGAGGCTTGTACTATAGATTTCGTCATGAGCGTACCATTGTCAAGGGATTACAAAACGAAATAAAACTATTGGCAATATTTTGTTATTTCTCTTTTCCATAATTGGCTGTTTGTGCTGCGTCCCTCTATAAATATTTCTTGTCTGAGTTGTAAGTTTTATCACTATCAACAAAGAACGCAAGACATTGTTCCTTTGTTTTAGTTATATTTATTATCTACACTAGTAGATATAACCGAATACTAATTCGGTTAGTATAATATTAATCTATTTTTATGCGTAAAAGATAAACGCGGTGCCATAAGGAAATGTATTGTTTTTTAATTATAACTCTTTTGAATGAATAGTATTCAAACTAGAGCCTCAATCGGTAAGATATTTGAGAATAAAAGAAAACTTTAAACCAATATAATTAGGCAGTTTTATTGTTTAACCGTATTATTTTTAAGAATTTCGTATTTAACTGTGGGTACATGTGTCTGTTGGCTTATAGGAACGAAGTTCTGAAACGAGTGATCGATTTTGCCCTTGTTTTTTTTATTTGAAAATGGTCGTTGGTAATCTTAGCTAATACTGTTTGAACATCATCGAAAGTTGAAAAAAGTTCACCTGATAATCATTATGGAGAGAATTATTAAAAACAATTTGGCTAATTACTGTTAAAGTGTTAAACCCCATAACGTATTACTCGTGGTACTATCAACCTTTTTTAAGATAAAAAATAACACCCAAAACTTCCTAATTAAAAAAACAGCAATTAGTACAGACAGGATATTGAAACCAATTAAAACTGATAAATGTTGAACATTCGGTGGCCGTGCGTTGCCCTACAGCCAGGGCCGCGGTTTCTTTGATTGCGGTATTAGAAAAGCAATTTTGCCTCAGGCCTTATTTAAGACTGCGTAATTATGATTTTACTGCCAACATTATATTACTTAACATTTGTAAATTTTTAACTAAGATGACTCCAAGAAATGTTTCTAAATAAGGAATTGATCATATGCAGAATGTTATTTCTCTGTTTATTTTAGAATCAGCTTTTGTTTTTTCTTATTGAATTGAAAAATATGCTCGCTTATTCTCTGGTATTGTAAGTAGTTAATTGATCTAGCCGAGACATTTGTTACAAATCTCTCTCTTATTTTTATAATATGCTTATTACTGTGGAAAGCTTTATCGCATATGGGAGTCAAGCAGCCAGAAAATCCACACCAATCAACCACCCAACCCAGAGGCGAGGAGGCAACTCTTAAACTTTCCATCATACTGGAACAGAAAATGATCAAATGTTTTTTAAAGATGATCTTGAAATGTAAAGAAAGTGTTACAAAAAGTATAAATATCAAGGGTAATTTATAAAGAAGTTTCGCTCATTGTTAAAAATATCTTAAGTTGTATAATGAAAGCTTGGGAACCCATTTTCTTAATTAAAGTTTCCTGTAGGTTCTAGATTGTGAGAACCGTCTACTATCAATAACATCTTTGCTTGTTAACATCACTTGCCTAGACATGACCAATCAATTGTCGTCAATTAAGCAGTGCTGGTCAGTGTTGGTTTGATTATTATCCCTTCGCGACGATAACGTAATTATACGTCATTAAACAAATTAATAGCTACAATTCAATAGAAAGACAGAATTAACTATGGACTAATTTTCATGAGATGCAGAGTGAAAGAGAAAACTTAACACGCATCCAAAAGACTTCACCACAGCTTTGCGCCGTTTTACAAGAGCAGTTGGTAGATTTTATATATCGCCTTAAGTTTTTGCCGAAGTTTTAGTTTTTATGACTTTAAAAACGATCCTCACAATTAAATCAGCTACTGTTGAGAGTAATTATTTGGAAGTATTTATGGTGGCACTCGTTAGGCCATTAGAGCCTATAATTGACGGTCAAAAGCATTTTGATGGCGAGATTCCATTTACAAAATCTATATTTTGCAATATATTCATAATATTTTATTTTGAAGTAATATTACAATTTGAGGATGATTAGAAAAATGAGTGAGTGTACTGTACCAATAAATTTTTATTGGAATATTTAACGAAGATGTATAAATCAGTATTACAGATGACTTATTGCTCTCACAAGTTATAACAATAAAATAACGTTAGTCTTGCCCGGTTTATGTGTAACGGAAGATTTATTGCCCATAATTTTGTAACCTTAAGGTCGCCGAGTAGTTACAATCTATTGGAATCGCTGTTCTCTACCGGAGTAATAGGATAGGCGAAGATAAAGCTCAAGTACTGTATCGCATAACGCCTAGAACGTAGACAGATTTTGATTTTATTAATTTTATAAATCATTCAGGGGTCGGTTTTTATATACATCCACATTTTACCAAGAACTCATACATACATACATAACTACATTCACGCCTTCTTCCCCGAAGGGGTAGGCAGAGGCATATTAATATGCCCACACTTCGCCAATTATATAGTTGGTCCCACGTAATAAGTGGCAAGCCTATTGCCGCTTATCGGGCACTGTTTTGTTCGCCAGAGCCTCGTTCGTTGATTGGCAGGTGCACCACTTGCACGTGAGGTTGGCTTGGGCTCCTTAGGTCTTGTTAGGATCCCTAAGAACTCATCGAATCAGAAGTGAAGTCTACTTAATCTAATTTACTATTAAATCAAAACAAAACTAAATATGTCAGTTTCACCTTACCTAATGTACCTCGCATCGCCCAAACCAGTATTAAGGTTAGAGACGATGAAATAGTATAATCTGACAACTAACAGTCATTAAAACAGCTCTTCAGCAGCTACTTCCACAGTGTTATGACATGTTGCAGTGTATGGTAATCCATGTACTGCAGACATGTATCATTGTGCTGCAGAAAAAGTGTGCTGTTCGTACTACCTATGATATAAGATCTCGCGACTCGTTGAGAGATAAGTTTAAGGAAATAGACATTATTCACATTTTACACATTTATGTAAATGAATTGTATACCTATAAAAATAAAAGGAAGTTCTGTAAAAATAGTGATAGACATAATTTAAACGAAAAGAAATAAGAATAAACTGACTATGCCCAAGTATAGGCTCCATAAAGGTACAAATTATTTTGCGGGGAATAGTACTTATTTGCTACAATGTGTACAATACACTGCTAGATAATGTGGCAAATTTACCTATTATTAAATTTAAAAACTACGTGAAATGTTAATTGTGCCAGTAGGCTTTTATAGTGTGAAAGATTTTGTAAATGACAAGGCTGCCTGGAATACATATGAATTGCTTCTTTGTGCTAAGAACAACTAATAATCTTAATTTTATTTTTTATTATATTAGATTTTAAGACATAATTTGAAAAAAGCCGTGATGAGTTTTATGAGGCATTCTTCTTGAGGATTATTTTTAATCTCGTCGCCTTTTGAAAGCCTCGTTTGAGTTATTTAAAATGGAGACCCTCTGGCAGGAAACGATGCGTGAGAAATCCAATACTTATAAGGAGAGTCGACACAAGGTGGTTAGATTACCCTGGATGTAGGTCGCTTGTAAGAGGTCATATTGAACATAACAGCGTCTAAGACTTACACCCGGCACCTCTTGGTATAAGTGATAACTTTTGATTTTCCTTGCATAGTGGACTGAGTGATGACGGAAATTAGTTTGCTAAAATAATGCTGTGGTAACTGTGATTACATTATCTTTGCTAATCCACACTTGGTCCGCTTGGAGGAGTATGCCATTGATTCCTCTCCCTTGGTTTAGCCTGGTTCTTAGTAGTGGGACGTTCGTTATGCTAAAGGTGCATGTGATAACAAAAGTCAAAAACATACCTTTCCATCTAATATAGTTTGTTCCGGTAGCCCCTCTCCCTGGTATTCGATATTGTTCGCCTGGGAGTCGTAGTTCGACTGCGCCCGTGCACACGCCAGTATGCACGCCAAAGCGCACCAAAGCAACGCCATCTTTGATCTGAAAAACGAAATATTTTTATTTTTTTAAATTTTAACAAATTTGCTTTAAATCCTAAATTGGACGGAAGGGCTTAGAAAGTAACAGAAATGCACAATGGCTCGTATTATAACAATAATAAATTATGAGAATTCAGTAACTAAAACTTTAGACAGTTATGTGTCAGTGTTTTATTCTGATAGACGGATACACTATGCCAGAAAATTATGAGTGCCTCTTACAAGACTACACTATCTGGAACAATTGAAAGCATTATTTTAAATCCATACCTTTCTGATAGGATCCGTTGCCTGATAGATTATATGCGGCGCACTAGAAGCGTTCGCACAAATAATTTTATAACAGACGGCGCAGAACTCGATATTTCATATTCTTTAATAGGCTAATGCTTAAACACGCACTTATCAGCGTTTTATTTAATGAAACAATACTGAATGCAATGATGGCATATCGAAAGTTGCCCAGTTAAAGTATAGGAGCGGTAGAGAAAACGTTGAACGTGCAGAAACTCTGCAAAAAACTCGTCTATTTTCTCAAGAGAGAAGTAACCTGCGAGCGATTGCACGACTCGTTTGCTAGGATCTGATAGAAAGCTTTTTAAAAAACATATTAGATATTAAGATTACCACTTAATCTTAATATCTAACTAGACCTAACACGTAGTGCTTTGGAAGGGACATTAGGCCGCCGCCGTTCCCAATTAGTTGTTTAGCTATATCGGGCGGCTTATAAATCTAACAACAGGACGCTTCCGTTCAAGTCAGACAGAAGTGTAGACGGTTGGCGGAGGCACATTCCCAAAGATAGGAGTACCTTCAAGAGCTGGTCATGAATGGTTGCTCGCCACTGCCGATTGTACTCGCATGGCAAAGACTCTCTCTCAATATTTTATAGGAGCGTCAAATTATAAAATTATTCATCCTGCCCACGTTAAATATGATAGCATTTAAAAATATATTTATAACGAGTGTAACTCATTAACACTAACCTCGACCGCATTTTATTAGACTGAGTTCACAAACAAAAGCGTTTAACTATAATATGAAAGCCTTTAAGTTTGTGTTATGTTAATGCTCTGTGCTATCAGTTAGTATTTGAAAAAAATATACTAAAGCTTCATTTTAATTTCGTTCGATTGATTTTTTGCCTTTTTGAAATATTTCAAAAATAAGCATGTCTCGGTACTTACTCTGTAAAAGTAATCGACGATGTGCCTAATTTCAAGTTTGCCGACACAGTAATTTAGGCAACGAGATTTTTATAAGTGAGACAAAAAAAATGTGATTAAAGCTTTCAGCCCGTTGCAATGAAAGTGTATTTCAAAGATTATCTTATAATTTAAAATTGTAAAAAATATTTTAAAATTTATGTCACGAAAAACAATCAATATAAAAACGTGAAAGAGAATGGCTAAGAACAAGTACTATTGTACATAGTAAAACATATATGAAGTATTGATTATGTTTAACCTTGTAACAGTAATTATGCTGTATTGACATTGCGATCATCAGATAAGTACCAAAGTTACTCAATGTCAATATACTATAAAACTAAGTCACTTAAACTGATAAAAATCTGCCCAGTCAAATCATAAATCGATAATTAGTATAGTTATCCCCGCCCATTAAATTGCGACTAATGTAGAAATGGTGCTCGCAAGCCAGGGAAAAGGAAATGCAGGGCGTCATCCACGAAACTGCCTCAGTGCGAAGAGGTGAAGGTCTACGATTACAGTCGGGTACTCTGTTGCTAGATGTTATACTCTAGCCGCTAGAGTATAACATCGACCCTTCTAAAGCACGGATATGATTGTGCCACCCAAAGAACCACCATGTCACTTTAAACAATATCCTCTGTACATGCAGCTAAAACTTCTGTGGGAGTTTTACGTGTCTTCATTGCTCTATACCTAATTGAATCCATAATGTTTTGGAATTCACGCTAAGCTTTTTCCTTATCTATTTTTATATTAGGATATCTTGAAGGCACTAAATATTAACAAAGTAATTATGTTCATGTATTAAATCATCTTCCAGTTTTAAAATCGTTTAATATTCATATTCACAGGCATGCATATTTAATGTTAATAAATTCTCATCGCCAAATGTCAATGAACAAAAACCCTAAAAATACCGCTGTATCATAATATTCATAACGCATTTCGTACAAGCTCCAATGTCAAATAACTTTTTACTGAAATATATTTCTGCAACTGTTTTCCCTACATGGGGTGACACCGATTCTTCACATACTTGGGACCCAGTTTTAGATTGTTTTTTAGTTTAATTGTTCGATAACAGAACTTTAAATCTTCCTTGTTTGGTTTTCTTAGAAATTAGTGTTGTTTACGAATAATAAATAATAATGAATAATTAGTGTTTGTTTAAAAATAAAACCTATTAATGTTATTGCCTATTATCACAGGCTAAAGTTCGGCTGAACTGAAAAGGAATAGGTTTGCCATTTTCCTATGTATCAAATCTACCGTGGAACTCCAATTTACAAGTTTTTCAACTCCTTTTCCTATGTCCTTCAAAGTTTAATGAATTCAAAGAACTCCCATTTATTGTTGTATAGTATTGACATAACAATATGTGGTTAATAATTATACTATAGCCTATTGTTTAATACATAATCGAGAATTTAATTAGAAATAACTCAAATTATCTCTTAAAACTCAACAAAATTCGTTCCCTAAAACAGAGAATGATGGTGACATTATAACGCAATCATTTTATATCAAAAGTTGTGATAATCACCTGTATTGATTGAGTCGTAAAATGTGGTATATACCCCGCGAATGGGTGCTTTAATACCCGGTAACCACACGGCTGCAGCAGGAGACGGTCATCGAACGACTCCAGAGAAAAAACTCATTTAAAACTCACTTTACGATTCCACGAAAGTAATTTTACTGAATGTGTGCGAGGTTCTTTACAACTATGTTATTTGAATCTCACATTTTATATGAATTAGAATAAGGTGCATTGGATAAAAAGTTCTAACTTTGCCGATGTACTAAAGCTGTGATTACTCGAGTAGTTAAAGAATTAAACCGCAATAATTATTGACTTCATTGCTAAAATACCTGTAAGTGAAAGTTAATCAGTTACTAAACTTACTTGAAAATTACATACGTTTATAATGGTCTAAAATCAAACATTTCAATTGAACTGAAAGTCTCAAGCACATCTTAAGAACGCAACCATTTTTTTCCAACTTTATGAGTACCTTGAATATGAATTTTCACAATGTAAATTATCTACCAATCAGTTCCGTTACCATATGGCGAGAAGACAACCATGACATAAGCCTGAGCTGTGCGGGCGCTGGTAACCTTTCACCGAACAAGGCCGATGCCGTCACGTAGTACGGGAGCCGGGCTGTGTGGCAGTACTGACACCCACTTAATTGCCGAGAGGTACAAATCGCGCCGAGCTTTCGGCTATCATCAATATGGCGTGAAGGTCGTTAAGTCCGCTTCTTGCACCAATGGTGAATGGTTCAATCTAACACAGGACAAATATTTTATATACATTTTATGTATTTGTAAAATTATTTATATTATGATTTCTATTATTTCCATCTGTTGGTATAGCGAAAATTGTATAGTTGAAATAAAATGTTTTAAGTAATAATATAATTCTACATAGCAGGTTTGTTTGTTGCATTCACTTATCAAACGCACCCTTATGCTAATACCCTACGGAATAGCCATAGGCTAGCTTCTATCCAGTTAATTTGCAACTAAATGTTCAATATAATTAAAAATGCCTCAGATCAATAATTTTCCTTAAGTAACTTAAGAATCATAACAAATGTCCATTAAAAACTTTCAAGAAATTCTTACCATTTTTCTTCTCACCAATTCTGATGTATGTTCGTGTAAATAAACCTATAATTACCTAAATTACGTGCATGAATGGACAGTATCATAACTCGATAACATTCGAATCCAACGAAATGCCATCTGAGAGTCGAACTCCGTCATTAGCCGATATTTTTATAAAGATAAGGTAGAGGTTTCACTGAGGTGTTACGCCTCTTTGGTATGTTATTCAAATAAAAAAAAGTATTTTTTGAAACGATTTTCTACGTTGTGTCACTCTGTCTTTTGTTTGTATATAGCGTTCAACAAATTACTTTTTTCTTGTTTTGAAATAAGTTAATATATTTTATTTAATTGTATTGTTGGTGTCTTTGTCATTGAATATCGTTTTGATTTAAATAAGTACGTGACTTGAGAGGATGTGAAAGAGAAAATTAAGAAGGACGAGACGACTGATGCTCAAAAAAAAAGGAGTTATACAGGTAAAAATATTTTATAAATCATATCTACTATTCATTATTTATTTCTTTTCGTATACTTTATATCTACACAGGGTGTAATCTTCTAGGCTAAGACTCTGAGCTTAGCCGAGAGCAAAGTATTCTGTCCAACAGTAACAGACTATACCTGAGAAATCAACAGCCTTAAAGTTATTGAAAGTAAAAGGTTCACATAATTATGTTACAAAATAAAAAAAATTGTGTTTTGTCATTATTAAGAAAAGTGAATAAGCTATTTCAAAAAATATTACGAATACAAATACAACAAAATAAATCCCATGGCCTTTGTGAGCAAATCGTGCATGCTTCAATTTGGTATTATCATAATGTCCACTTTTATTTTGTGTTGAGTATGAGTACGAGTATTTTCTTCGCCCAAAATTTATAAGGAATTCAAAAAACGACTCTCTTCTTTTTACTTTTTTTACCAATCCTGCAGACGTACTCCGGTCTATACAACTAAGTACTACGCTTTTTAATAAAATGTCAACAGTTTAAAATAAATATGGTTGGCTACTTTTTTAACTTAAATCAAAGATGAAGCAACGAAAACAATTATACTACTTAGTTCTGTAGGCCAGCGTGTATAGCTGCAGGAAATATATTTACAGTTTTAAAACCATACTCCTGATTTAATGGTGTGCAGTCATCATTTTCCCATCAAGGTCTGTATTAGCACCGTGGCCCATCTTTTAAACCATTGAGTAGTCAAATTTATCACAACTTTATTTAATAATCGCCTTTTAATGGTTTCCCAAAACTTAAAGCGGATATTTATAGTAATTGAATGATTGGTTTTAACTTTTTATGCAATTTTTACTGTAAATGTTTTTAATATGTTATGCGAAGTTAAATAACACTTCCTTTTATGGTACTTCAAGTGTTATATACAGCCTCCACTTAACGAAAAGTATAATTCATATCTCCTTCAATTTGTCATTATTTACCGCTGATCAATTAATTTAACAAATAATTGTACCTTGTCATCAAAATAGCGCATCCTATTAGTTGAGTGGTTGGTTTATAAACCTTATAGCACAGAGTTCAAATCTCGTCTGTATTACGAACGTACACGTATCCCATACAAAACTTAGCCTGAGAGGTTTACCAATGTGTTCAAAAACTACATACACACATACATACAATCACGCCTGTATCCCCGAAGGGGGAGGCAAAGGCCTATTCTATGCCCACATTTCGCCAACTATATTGTTGGTCCCATATTATAAGTCGCGAGCCTGTTGCCGCTTACCGGGAACTTTTATATTCGGCAGAGCCTCGTTCGTTAATCGGCAGGTGCACCACTAGCAGGTGAGGTTGGCTTGGCCTCCTTACAACTTGATACGATCCCTATACACCCAAATGCCCTAAAACTAACATTGTAATTATCTTTAAAAATATATTTGTTAAATAATAAACAATATAAGGTATAGAATTTTGGTACATACTCGAACTAGACAAGGCAGCATCAGTCGAGTCAGATTTTTATTTTTAGTACAAGTAAAATAATAAAAATCGCATCGTTGAACGCTCCGCTCATCAAACAAGCCGAGCCACTTTCGGCGTGCACAGCGAAATCTCTCCTGATGTCATATTGCAAAATGCATTAACTGCCAACTTTATGGATATGAATAAACCGAAGGTGCGTTGAACCGCCCGCCCTCTGTTTCGTACGATTTGATTTTATTTCCTCTCCTTTAGTATGCTTAATGGTAATTTTATTAAAATTAAAATATTTTGGTTTAAACTTGAATTTTGAGATGGTGCTGTAAAAAAAGTTTACACCTTTTGTAGCCATTCCGAAAACATATTTCGTCTCTCTTTGACTGAGCGAAGGGACAATTTATAAGTAAATTAGATAGCGATATTTTATAATAATTATATTCGAAGCTGATAGTCATATGGGGCATGTATTCATGGGTGCGTTTTCGAATGGTCACGTGTAAGCTGTTTTTCTTTAACTGGCGAAAACACTTCTGTTTGAGATAGCACCCGACCTGCCGGTACAAATTTTATTTGATATTAACATTTCAAAAAGATCGAAAGTACGTTAACTGCAATTCAGAAAATAAAAGCTACTTTTCTTTTTTCGAAATGTCACTTCAATCTAGAACCACTTCGGCGGAAGATTGCTACTAGAAGAAATTATGCAAGAAACTCGGCAAGGTATACACCCCCGCCGTGACTACACAGTAAAAGAGTAAAACATCACAGTAGAGTACAATGTAGTAATAAAGATCTTAGATAATTATTAAGCACAAGTGGTAATTTTAACAGGCATTTTGGTGGTCTACCTTACTATAGTTCTCTTTTCGTTACGTGAAAATTGTGTTATTTCTTAGGTTTGTATTCCGGCTTTGAACGCCAATGACCCCTTAGGTTTTGTATTGTGTCCGCAATCGATTGCGTTCATCGTGTGTTCGTTATACGATTCCATATTCATCCCGCCACTACTATTAGGGTTTGTTCCAGTTATAAGTATATATTTCAACATACTTTCTACACAGGATTGCTTGTTATGTGCAGTAAAGTATATTAATAATTTAGAAACCATAATTAAGTATTTTTTTTTTAAATTAAGTAAAAAAAACAAAGTTATCTTTAACTAACAAGTTGAGTGCTATGAGATCCAATTTTATTCGTTAAGTAATGGTTGCCATATAACATGTCTACTTGACAACCTACCGAACTGGATTTCTTTACCATTTGTAATATACCATTTACCATAATATCAAGACACAGAAACTCTTAGTTAGGACTCGAATAACAGGTCTGTTTAATTTAATTAACACATTCGCATATTTGTCAGCGAGTACCCTGCGACTAGCGACTTAAGTTGCAGACAAAGGTATGGTAAGACTGCAGTAATATTTTAGAACGCTATTATACAAGTTACCCATTTCATATTGAATTTAAAATTTGTTTACTAATGTTAAAACAAATTTTAAACTTACAGATGATGAGAATCTCTGTTTAAGTTAAAATAGGGATCTGTTATGACAAATTCGCTCTTTCAACCCTATATTAAGCTAGTTATTATTAATATTTTTACACCGTTACAATAGTGCACAGTGTTACATTACAATAGATATTTTATTATAATAGATAATTTAAAAATAAGTGTGAAGTATGTCAGCCAGACTCAAGCATTTGTGTAAAGTTACGGAGAGAATTAAAGCATGAGCCAAATAATTAGGTAGAATATAGGAAAAAAATTTCAATATCCAAACATGGAACAGCGAGGTACATTATTTATTCGTCGCACAATTTTTATAAGGTGCTGTTTAAAGTTGTTCTTCCTTACTAGTTTTTAATGTAATCAGTAGATGCCATAAACACGACAAAACAACGTTTTAAAATTGTGGTTTTTGAGCTAGCCAGTAACATTTAGAATTTTGAGCTGAAGCTTTTAAATTTTTACGAAGAATGTACACTCTCGCATTGAGGAGTAATCCTCATTAATAAACAAACAAATGTATTACTTATGCAGTATTATTTTTATTATCGCATATTAGATACAATTTTAGTAGGAATTTATATAAGTTACAATGATATTCCTAATCGAATTACATTATACTCTGATACTCACACAGTGATAGATAGATATACTCTTTATTGACAAAAAGAACTTGAAACTACAGTAACAAATAATGTTTTAACCAAAATTGACAATCTAGGCGGTTTTGTCGCTGAAAGCGATCTCTTCCAGCCAACTCAAAGCAAAAAAGAGAACAGGAAAAACAGCAGGCTGAGCAAAATAACTTCATTCAAATATATTATATGATATTTTATCAGTTATCACTAACAGGCCAATCTCAGTATCTCTTTTATATATCTACGCACTTTAATACTTTAAGATTGCATTAAAGTTAATATATAACAAACCTGTTACACCTATCTCGAAGTAATTTAATTATAATTTCTTGTTTCCATGACTTAGCATACAAAATAGCATAATTAATTACGCAATTTGTAATCCAACATCTGGCTTTGTTTATTAATGGAATAATTGTAAATGTATCCTTTAACCTATCTTCATGGGAGCAAAGATATGTATAAATTATTTATAAAGCACTTTAGAGAGCATAGTGTCATTTTAAACCGTTAAAATTTAAAGGAAGAAAATAATGTATAGGGATCCTTTCAAGACCTAAGGAGCCCAAGCCAACCTCACCTGCAATATTACGTGGGACTAACTATATAATTGGCGAAGTGTGGGCGTATAATATGCCTCTGCCTACCCCTTCGGGGAAACAGGCGTGAATGTATGTATGTAAAAAACTAATCTTTTAAAGACTCAATGTGCCAAGAAAAATCAAGGGACTTAATCTTTTAAGGAAATTGTCTCATTGAATAGTCACTCTAAACGCCGAAACATTAGTTTAACATTAGTCCTCTTTATTTGTAATTAACTGCCATTTATAAATATTTTATGCTATTTATTTGCAAAAAAACTTACTAGATTGCTCCTAGTGATAGTCCCTAATTCCTTTTGAAGTACTTTTTTGAAGAGACAGAATTAAGATACATGAACTTTTACGTATTTTTTAAGATCGATACTTAACCTTTATATTAATGTATACTCGTACATATTATGTATTTCGATCTAGACCGAAGCATCTTATTTTTACCAATAAACAGTGGATCTGTGTGACATCACGTCAGTGCATTAAACTCCTTATACTATTACCAAACCTCCTTTCATACAACTAGGAAAAATACTCCATCACGTATACCCAGTGTCGATAAACAGAAGTTTATGGCGTTCAGTTAACACTTAGTCTCGTATAGGCACGAGTGCTTCAAAAACCTTTAGGCCATATCGATCAACTGTCATCATTCTTAACTGTCTTCGTTACTAATAAAAACGATATTTATTACCTTAAAGCGAAATATCGATTTAGCACCATAAAAAGGGAGAAATGAAATTTTCAAATAAATCATTCGTTTAGTATGGTCGGTTGTAAAAGTTGCGACAAGCAAAAAATAATTATGAGTTCTTTTTTTACTAATCTCGTAAAGTATTTAGCTTGGTACTTTAAATCAAAGCATTCATAATACGAGTTTAATATTATTACTGGCAAAAATATATATTAACGTCCCTTAATAGAAGTGGCGAAAGGGTTCCAGGTTACCTAGAATCTACCGCGCAGACCCTGTGCGGATTGGCAGGGGCAATTGTGTGACGTCCTGCTGTTAGAATTTTTTAAGCTACCAATTATGGCCTTTAACTTCACGACTACAATAGACAGTGATTATAAGGACCACCGGTTTAGATTTATTTTTGAATATGAAATGCGAAACAAACGGTTACAAAGAATGAATCAGCGAACTCTACAACTCGGTATTAGTTTTCGACACCTAGTCTCGCGAAATAACGAGTTCCGGAGCCATAAAGAGACAGAGAAACGGACTTTTAAATTATTCCATACATTTTGATTGCCTTTTGATGTAGGATCGAGCACCAGCAGGTTGTATGTACCGTCAGCCTCAAATGTATCTAATAAATTTAGAATCTTGATTATAAATTGATAAGATTCAGATTTGCAAGATGTGTTTACCTATAATTATAAGAACAGTTAGTTGTTTAATGTATATTGTTGTAATTTTTATTGTAATTAATGCTGTGTCTTATGTTGATAATCCAATAAATAAATAAATAAATAAATTTACAGAAGTAAGCTTTAAACGAAATAAGTTACGTATTCTGATACTGATTGACTGTCGTCCATCTCCAACTAACACTGTGTAACCATACAAGCTTGCTGTGTTAGGACAATAAAATGTTTGGGTCTCTTACCAGTACTGGCAACATATTAAGCGTACCATACTTACTGGCGGTGTAAATTAACTTATTCCTTGAATAGAATAAGCTATAGCTTCTGTTTATCATTATTACACCTATTGGGTCAAGCAAACGAAGTTCCTTCATAATCAATGCAATTTTACTAAGTACATTTTTTTTTTAGTAAGTACAACATATTTTTTTCTTTATAGATAATGAACTAAAAATAGTCATCATCATCATCATTTCAGCCATCTGAAGTCCACTGCTGAACATAGGCCTCCCCAATTGCTTTCCACGTAGATCGATTCTTTGCCGCCTGCATCCACCGGCTCCCCGCCGCCCTGACCAGATCGTCGGTCCATCGCGTTGGGGGCCGCCCTCTACTACGTTTGCTGATTCGTGGTCGCCATTCAAGAACCTTAACGCCCCATCGGTCGTCGGTTCTTCGAGCTATGTGCCCCGCCCATTGCCACTTCAGCCTGCAAACGCGCTTCGCTATGTCGGTCACTCTGGTTCTCCTACGGATTTCCTCATTTCTGATTCTATCACGTAGGGACACTCCGAGCATAGCTCTCTCCATTGCACGCTGAGCGACTTTGAGCTTCCTTATGAGGCCCATAGTCAGGCACCACGTCTCAGTCCCATACGTCATCGCTGGCAACACACACTGGTCGAAGACTTTCGTCTTGAGACACTGAGGTACTTTGGACGAGAAGATTTTGCGTAGTTTCCCGAACGCAGCCCAACCGAGCTGGATTCGACGATTGACCTCTTTCTCGAAGTTGGACTTACCTAATTGGACTTTTTGTCCCAGGTATACGTACTCGTCGACAACTTCGAGGGCCGAGCTTCCCACTATTACTGGGGTAGGCACAACATGGATATTTGACATGATTTTGGTCTTATCCATGTTCATTTTAAGACCTACCCTTCGGGAAGCTCTGTCGAGGTCTCCGAGCATTGTGCCCAGATCCACAAGCGACTCCGCTATGACCACTATGTCGTCGGCAAATCGAAGGTGAGTCATATACTCGCCATTAATGTTGATGCCGTAGTTTTCCCAGTCCAGTAGCTTGAAAACATCCTCCAGAGCAGCAGTGAACAGTTTCGGTGAAATGACATCACCCTGTCTCACGCCTTTCTGCAAGAGGATAGGATTCGTGCACTGGTCCAGTACTCGTACGGACATGGTGGCGTTTCTGTATAAACTCCTCAGAACTTCGATGTACCGATGATCAATGCGGCATCGCTGCAGGGACTGAAACACTGCCCAGCTCTCGATCGAATCAAAGGCTTTCTCATAGTCCACAAACGCTAAGCAAAGTGGCTGGTTATACTCCTCGGTCTTCTGTATAACCTGCCGCAGCGTGTGAATGTGGTCTATGGTTGAAAAGCCTTTTCGGAAACCGGCTTGTTCGGGAGGCTGGAAGTCGTCAAACCTTTGACCGAGACGGTTCGTGATGACCCGTGAAAACAACTTATAGACGTGGCTCAGTAGCGTGATTGGCCTATAATTCTTCAAAAGGGATTTGTCACCTTTCTTGAAGAAAAGGACAACCACACCACTGGACCACGCCTGTGGCGTACGTCTCTCGAGAATGACGGTATTAAAGAGCTTCTGGAGTACCTTAAGTACTGGTGTACCACCCGCTCTCAGAAGCTCTGCTGTCATCCCGTCTTCCCCCGGTGCCTTGTTGTTTTTTAGTTGTTTCAGGGCCATCCTAATCTCGTACAGGCTGACGTCCGGGATGTCTTCGGTGGTATGTCGAGTTAGTTAGGCTCTAGGGTCTTTAGCCAAACAAGTAGCGGGATCTTGCGTACTGGTATACAACTGTCCATAAAACCTTTCGATCTCCCTCATAATCTCAGGTCTCGACGTGACTAGACTGCCTTCGTTGGTCTTCAGCTGTGTCAACTGACTCTGACCAATAGACAGATCCCGTGCGAACACTTTTGAACCCCTGTTCCTCTCTATTGCATCTTCAATACAATTTGTATTGAATTTGCGAATATCGAGTCGCAAGGATTTCGAGATCCGTCTATTGATGAGCCGGTAAGAAGACGCTTCCGCTGAAGACTGCAATCGCATGTCTCGTTGCGCTTCCATGAGATTAAGAGTTTGAGTCGACAGTTTATTGGTTTTAGTTTGTCGGGTCTTATAATGTTTGGACCCGACAACGTGGACAGTCTCAACCAGCCCGCCGCTTATATCGTCAACGGTTACGCAGTTCTCTAGACCTGCGAAGCGATTTTGAAGCTCGAGCTGAAAGTTCTCGGGGTTTTGAATATGGGCAGCTGAGGGTCGGAGCGTAGACCTCATCAAACGGGACCTTTCAAGCTTTATATTAATATTCAATGTGCCCCTTACCATTCGGTGATCGCTACCGGTTTTCACCCTGGCGATCACAGAGACATCATTGAATATTTGTCGCTTAGTGGTCATGATGAAGTCTATCTCATTCCTCGTGAAACCATCGGGGCTCAGCCAGGTCCATTTCCTGTGTGGTGGCTTCTTGAAGAAGGAGTTCATCATAAAGAGGCCCTCCTTCTCCATGAAGTCAGCCAACCGCTGTCCCCTATGGTTCCTTCGCCCTATTCCAAATTGCCCCACTTTCTGCTCGTCACCGCTTCGTTGGCCTAGCCTTGCGTTAAAGTCTCCCATAACAACCGTGTAGTGAGTCGGTGAAGTATGAATGGCGGCAGAAATGTCATCATACAATATCTCCACGTCCTCGTCAGGGTGTGCCGAGGTCGGTGCGTAAACCTGAATTACCTTCAACGAATACCGTTTGGTGATTCTGAGTATTAGGTACGCTACCCTGGTCGACACACTCCGAATAGACACGACGTTGTTACGGATAGACTTCCGGACGATAAAACCGACACCACCTTGGGACAGGCGATCGCCCTCCCGGTGGTAGAGCAAGTTGCCGGACTTAAGGATTACCGTATCCTCTCCCTGTCTACGGACTTCGGATAACCCGATAATGTCCCAGTGCAACCGCTCTATTTCCTCCTCCAGCTCGTCAATCTTCTCGTCGGTCCTCAGTGTACGCGTGTTATAAGTTGCCAGGTGCAGAAGTCGTCGTTTTGGGTGGTAGCCGGATCTCTGCCGGTGATTCTTAGCACCCCCTGCCCCGCCGTTACCAAGACCGCTACCGTAATCTGGAATAGCGGGGCCGCCGGGGACTGGGGGCCGTTTACGCGTGTGTGCCATTTTCATTTGGGGGTATTTGCCCATAATCACCACGCTGGGCAGACGGGTTGGTGATCGCAGTTCCAGCCAGTACGCAGGATGACGCTGCTGCCCATCATCCGGTAGCATTTCTCTTCGTCGATTTTTACGACTCCCTATGAGATGAGAAGGGGTGACGCTATTCTAAGCCGGCGCCACACGGCATAACTAAAAATAGTAGATATTCTTAAATAATTCATATTTACAGTAATATACATGTTTACATTATTTGATATAAAATTATAATTTGGATGTGTTCTCTAGAATAATGTCACTATAACCATCATGCCTGAGTAAACACAATAACTGGTTTATTAAAAGGCATTACTAGTCATTATGACTGTACAAGGTCCATGGACCGACTTCGAATGACAATCTACCTTTATATGATCACTATGTAAAGTATGCTTATATATCTTGTCTCGCAACTGCATACAAAATGTCAAGGAGAAGGAAATAACAGGCAGACTTCTTTTGTGTTTATTTAATTGTAGATCGGTAGGTATCAGATTTGTTATAGCTCATATAGTTTTGAATTTGTTGATCAATTTAGGAAGATCAAAACTTGACAAGTTTCTTGCGAAGGTCTTCTCCAACCAAGCTCGTGTTTGGGAATTTCGTTTTATCATGTACAGTGTGTACTGACGGCCTCTCAGAACTCTGACTTGCTTTTATGGTTTCTTTAAATTATATTAACATTAATATACAACCTGTTTACAAGTACAATGTACTATATGGTGCAGGGTCTTAAATCATATCCTGTTTTACAAATGACATCCTATTAAACTGGTCAAATCATAAGCGCCAAAATGAATCATTGCAAAAACCTTGCATTTTAAAGGGTTTGCAAAATAAAAAAGGATCAAACTACCATTCGATTATGTTCTTTGTGACTTCAACACACGATGCGATCGAGATGAAAAGGTTATGTTGGCATACGTGATGTAATGGCAAACGACCTCCTTAGCTTGTTTTTGGCTATATCACTTTCACTTTTTGCTGCGAGACACTTGGCCATGTTTTTGCGTGGAGCAACATGTCTGGTCCATTTTCAACAAGTGCGAGTGCTCTGTCTCATAAATAATCATGTTTTAGCTTGACAGACATGTTTTTGTGTCCACTGTTTTTGTTGGGAGGTGTCATTTGTTGGTGTCTTCTTGATGTATTGCTAAGTTCCAAAAGAGATGTAGGAAATTACATCAAAACGCTCCATTCTCACGGAGAAGTAATGAAAAGTCCCGTGAAGACTTCAGTTTGAAGGCTCTTAATTCCTGAGTTCAATTCCTACACAGTAGGTACTGAAACATGTTACGGATAACATATTTATTTTAACTCTTAGGTGTTTACTTTTTAACTAGCAGCGCCCAGCGGTGCCACTCGCGTGGCTCCCGTTCCCGTGTAAACAGCGGGATAAAAATCATTATATGTATGCTATTTGGATTATAATATATAACCCAGATTATAAACCTGCGTGCTAAATTTTGTTCAAATTTATTTAGTAGTTTTTTGCGTGAAAGAGTAACAAACATACATACTAACAAACTTTCGCATTTATAATATTAGTAGGATAGGATTTTTGTGTGATGTTAGTAAAAGTTGGCTGGTTTTCTAGATGATCAAAGGATTGGTGTCCTGTGTGAGGGCGGGCAGGCGCAATAAAAATAATTAAAAAATAAGACTAAAAATATAATAAAATATATAATAAAATAAAATACTAAAAAATATTTACCCATTATCTAGTCTTTATAAAATATATACTTCTATAGTCCCGGTTTAAGCAGGGCATGAAGTGCCATTTATGCACTTTATCATAAGTGAGTGCGCTTGTTACAGTGCTCGTTCCAATGCAGAGCTCTCTGGTTATTTGTAGAGCATAAACTGCCTGCGATTAAGCAGGATAAAGTAGTTACAAACCCAAGGTCTTAGTGGACTTACTTTAGGGCTAGGCGTTGTGTGTGATACGAACAGAATAATGTATATAAATCGTTTGTGCTGTTAGCTGTAGAGTTAAGTGCAAGAATAAGCCACATTCCGATAAGTAAACTGACACAGAAACGGAACAGCTGTACGCGTTATGTCACAATGTCGACCCATTTTCAGAATGGGTGCATTTACACAACTGCGCTTAGCCGCTCGGATTGGTCCTTCACTCCGACTAACACCGCGGCACAAATAATACTGCCACAGATTGTGTTTTTCGAGTAGTGCAACAGTGAGAGGCTGGGATGTTTGTTTTGGGTTAAACGAGATAAATATGTGAATAACACATATTTACATCTATCACATATCAACTATTTCTTAATACTGTAATATAACTAATTTGTATAATTTTATTTTTACAATTCTACTTTAATGTTTAAAGTTTGTGCGAGAATATATCAAACTGGTTTCCGACATTACCTTGCCAAGAAGTGTTGAACTAGTACTCCTACATATAACAACAACTTTCACAAGTGCTTTCAAATGAAATGTATTAATTTTTTCATAGTTGAAAGTCTTATTCTCATAGAAAAACCATTCCCATCCTTTGAATCTTTTTTTATTTGCGACGGTGCTGCCTATATGGATTTTCCTTATAAACACGTTCTGAAACTTTACTTTTCATTACAAGCATTACGTAGTCGACGGACTACTGTAAATAAATACACTGTGGCAGCTTATTTGCAACTAACATCAGAAATGTTTCTTTGACAATAGATTTTTTTTCTGAACTTTTAGTCCTATGAGGTATTTATCTGGAATTGTTTACTTTTTTACCTTGTAATAACTATTTTTCATGTATTTCACTATTTTTCTTTATAATCACAACTTAACAATATCTTATGTCTTTTAGTTTACTTCTGAACTCGGAAGCGCTTGATATCAAATACGACATATACGGTAACCCATCAAAAGTAAACTCAGGAACGCAGAGGCAAACTTGAATATTGATTAAATGAGAGTATAAGAGAAAAAAGAATTGAATTTACATAGGATTCATCATGACTATTAACGCGGTTAAGTGCAGTTGCCACAGTACCATAAGTAATGTAAAATAATAAAGAGAAACTCGGGTTTAATAGTTCGGAGGCACTCACCACATCAAATTGACTTGTAGATCAGACTCCCAACCTTCACAGTTTGTGCGTTACTTTGATCGCGTATCTGTGTACTCTTTAGCCATATAGTTATATTTGGGGCAATTTATTAATATAACTAAGCAGAATTTACACCCGGCACAATTATTGAAAGTAGTAAACGGCATTGCGGGTCCATTACAAACTAACGAGAGAAAAAACTATTTAAAACCTTTAAATTCTTAATTTTAAAATATATTCACAAAAAAGGTTAAGTGTTCGTCGTTAACATTTTAAAACAGGTCCATTAGGATTCGTTGTGACCTTCACTAATCCTTATTATATTTAAACAACGCAGATCTTGTTTAGAATGACGAAATTAAATAAAATTGTCGGAAAGTCTAACAAAAGAAATGTTTAATTTAATAGTTTTTAGTAACTTTCGGTTGCTTAGGCTGCACCTGCACAATATGAGGGTGATAGTAAAGTATCTTGCTATAAAAATTGAGACATGCTGTAAATATCTTACCTCTACACGCATAACGTTCAAACCGTAAAATGATCAAAACGCAAAATGTTCAATACGCATAATGTACAATTTCGCAAATTACACAAAACTTAAAATAAATAAAACGCAAAATGTTCAAAACGCAAAATGTTCAAAACGCAAAATGTTCAAAACGCAAAATGTTCAAATCGCAAAATGTACATTTCTGAAAAACTAGTTTGCAATGTTTGTTTGATGGCAATGTGTAATAAACCTTTTGAGTATAAAGTACTGGCCACTTTAAAACCTATTTATCTATGACGTATGTAAGTATTCGCAGTGACAGTCACAACTGTTATCCAGTGATAGCATCCTAGTACACATATTTTAAATTAAAAATTACTTTTGTATAATGAATGTTGAGAAAAATGATTTATTTTTTACGAAAAATCAAAAAGGTGGCGATACGTTATTGTATTCCGGTGACCGTTATAATTTTCAAATACAAAACAAGCATAAAACAACATTATGGAAGTGCGTAAATCGAGGCATTTGCACTGCGTCTGTAACACTAGATAAAGAAAAAGAAAAAATTATCCGTTACTCTAAACACACCTGCAAACCTAATAAGAAATCAAATGAGGTTTATAAACTGTTCGATGAATGCAAGAAAGAAGTCTGTTGTAACCTACAACCATTATCACATATTTTTGAAGAGAAATTTGAAAGTTTATCAACAAAATACAAGCGTGGCGAATACCCGATACCTAGTTTAAAACAGAAACAGGATACACTATATAGAGCCCGAAAGAAATTTTTAGAAGTTGAGTTATTAAAGTTTAAGAACTTGAGCGAAGTTGTAATACCGCCAATTTTAGCGAATAATTTTCTTATAGCTGACGACGGTAACGATGAAAGAATCCTTGTATTTGCGTCAAAAACTTCTAAGCGCATCATAAAAGTACATTCGATGAACGCATACTACGGTGATGGCACCTTCAAAGAAGCCCCTGATTTGTTTTATCAATTGTATACGGTTCACCTTGATTTAGGATCCGATACGGAGTTCACTAACATTGTTCCAGTGATTTTTGGTCTATTACCGAACAAATCAGAGAATACCTACAAACGATTTTTTACGATTTTAAAAGAAAAATTCAAAGTATCAATGAAAACATTTAAGTGTGATTATGAGATTGGCGTCATGAATGCAGTTCAATATGTATATCCAAATGTAAAACTTTCCGGATGTTACTACCACTACTCGAAAGCAATATGGAAAAAAGCGAAACAACTAGAAATAAATAAAACTAAAGAGGGAAGAGTTATTATCAGAATGGTTGCTAATTTACCGTTGTTACCGGCAGATAGGATTAAGCAATGCTGGTTGGATGTAACTTCACACGCAGCTAATACTTATAAGCTATCAGAGTTTAAAAGGTATTTCGAAAAACAGTGGCACTGGATATTTTCACCGGAACTCTTGAGTTGTGCTTGTACTCTACATCGTACAACCAACGCTTTGGAGGGTTGGCATTATCGATTAAATGTTAAAATAAGGAAGAATCCGAATCTCTTTTATTTGATTCAAAAATTATTGAAAGAATCGCGATTTGTTGATAACAGAATAAAGACTTCTTTTTTTCAACCTCTAGCAAAAAATAAAAGAAAGATATATACTATTTTTGATAAAAAATACAAAGAACTTTTGGAGGTATTACAAGAAAATAAAATTTCTGCAATAAATTTCCTGAAAAAAATTACATTTATGAAGATGGTTAGAAAATATAAGAAATAAAAATATTCGTACCTGGGAATAATACATAAGATATTATATATATATATATATATAATAGGTTGGGGAAAAAGTCTTTTCGTATTTTTGTATGAAAAGTCAAGACATTTTTTTCAAAGTTTATTTACATTTATTTACAATATATATGTACCGTTTTGTTGAATAACTTTCTGCCATTTTGTGGGCAGAGACATTATCCCGTTACTGTAGAAACTTTGGGACTTCTGATCAAAAAAACGGGACAAATAGTTTTGGCAGTCCTCTCTTGAGGTCAACCTTACAGAACCTAAAGAATTCTGCAGAGAACGAAACAGGTGAAAATCTGAAGGCGCAAGGTCAGGGCTATATGGTGGATGCACTAGGACCTCCCAGTCGAACTCTCTTAATTTTTGCTGAGTGGCTAAAGATGTGTGTGGTCTAGCGTTATCGTGATGAAAGACCACACCCTTCCTGTTGATCAATTCCGGCCGTTTTCTCTCGACTGCTTCCTTTAATCTCATCAGTTGCTGGCAGTAAAGATCAGAATCGATGGTTTTGCCGGGCGGTAAAAGCTCATAATAAACAATGCCCTTCCAATCCCACCATACACACAGCATCACCTTATTTCGTGTTAGGCCAGGTTTGGCCACAGTCTGTGAAGCCTGGCCAACTTTTGACCACGACCTTTTTCGCACGTTCTTGTCGTACGTGATCCACTTTTCATCGCCAGTTATCAATCTCTTCAAAAACGGCTCGGTTTCATTACGTCTCAATAATGAATCGCAAATGAGTACACGGTTCATTAAGTTTCTTTGAGTGAGCTCGTGTGGCACCCAAATATCGAGCTTTTTTGTATAACCAGCTTTCTTCAAATGGGTCAAAACTGTTTTGTGGTCAATTCCCAGTTCTTCAGCTACATCGTAACTACTAATATGCCGATCTTGCTCCACTCTTTCAAAAATGGCGTCCATTTTATTCGTAACAGGGCGACCAGAGCGAGGTGCATCTTTAACATCAAAATTTCCGGACTGAAAACGTTTGAACCAAATTTGTGCTACTCTTACTGACACTGCATCAGGTCCATAAACATCACAAAGCTTTTTCACTGCTTGAGTTGCATTTTTGCCTTTTTTATAATAAAATTTAAAATGTATCGAATTTCTTCATTAGATTCACTCATTTTAACGGAGAGAAAAACAAATGAAAAATAGCGGGAAACAACTTTTTTTTATTTTTTTCTTTTCTTTATAATGGAACCTTTTTAATGTTACCAAAACCAGCCAGACACAAATAGTACAGTCAAAAAAATTTTGTAATAAGTTTATACCTACGTTATGCGAAAAGACTTTTTCCCCGACCTAATATATATATATATATATTTTTTTTAAATAAGGATAATAATTTGTTGTTGTTGTTTTAATACAGAAATGTGATTCTTTTATTTATCTCATTGAAATAAAGTAAACTCTTGTGTTCAGAATAAAAAAAATTTCATTAGTCGCTTCCGTAACCAACACTTCCTCATTGAAAATTCATAGCTCACTAATTTAACTTCCATTAGATTTTCAAATTGTACTGTACTCACGAGTCTTTTATATTATACTGGACTGCCTCCGAGGCGCAGTGGATAGAAACCTCTGCCCTCTGCTCTGGAGGTCTTGGGTTCAATTCCTACCATTTGTGTGACCCACAATGAATTATTCTGATTCTGAGTGTGTTTTCTATGTAATATAAGGTTTTTTTAAAAAAAAGTATATAAGTATGTTTATCCGCTATTATAGTGCCCATAAGCATAACACAAGCCTTGTTGCTTACTTTGGGACTAGATGGCGTTGTTGTAAATGTCTTAAAAAATACAGCAAACAAAGCCGCGCAGCTTTTTTCGTATTGAACATTTCGCGTATTGAACATTCCACCTTTTGAACATTTCGCGTATTAAACATTCTGCGTGTTGAACATTCCACCTTTTGAACATTTCGCGTATTGAACATTCCGTTATCGCAAATGAACCAAAGTTGAACATTTTGCGTTTTGATCATTTTACGGTTTGAACGTTATGCGTGTAGAGGCTCGTTTGGTGTTATTTTTCTTTATCGCAGTCAAATAATTTGGTCATTTGTTGAAATCAGCAAAATACTATACGTTATGGGTTGGTAAGACTACTGAAAAGCAAAAAATCAATCTAAAAAAATATTAAGCCACTTTTGATGTGGCTTTAACCCAATAATCGTTAAACAGCATTATTTTAAAAATGAGACAGACGCCAAAAATAAACATTCTCCAAAAATAAACATTTTCATCTATTTCCTGTTATTGTTTCTTACATTACTTTGTAGTACCCTTATTTTGATACGGCTATCGATACTTTAGACACACAATAGGAAATGATTCTAAAACAAGCCATGACTAAGTGCAAGTCCCGCCCGAACCACGTGCTAGTCGTGAGTTGCAACTCTTGTACGACAAGTGTCAAACTGACAGGTGCCATGACTAAGGTGTACTGTTCTACAAGAACAGCTAAGGAAATAACACAAACAAAAAAAATATAACTATATTAGGTAATTCCTGAAAAGAAGTTAATTCGTTCTCATTTAGTTAAAGATACTATTAACATTAATAAGAAAATACAATTTAAATGCGGTCGTGGTAACGAGGGTCTATCAGAAGTTTAGGAGCGTTTACAACTAAGTTACTAAGTCAGTCCTTGGATGGATGACAGTTTGTGAGGCATGTATTACCGAGCGATTCCATACTTAACAAGCCACGTGAAGCTGTTCATCTCGGTTATCGCTTTGTGATCCGAGATTAGCAAAGCCAAGTTAGAGGCTCTGTTGGGCGACTCTAAAAATTCTATCAGTAGAAGGCCGCTCATCTGTACTTTAATCCCTCTCATAGGAAACCCGTGCCCAATGGAGAAATATTAGTTTGGACACATAGTAATATTTCAGAACAATTAATCGTCATTAACATAACACCAAAAGTACTGCGACGGTATACGAGTATGAACATCACTAAGTTTTGGTCATGACCATACAAAGATATCTTCTTGTCAGATCTTATTGCGTTTTTTTATCCAAATTCTCACAAAAACTGATGGTACCAGAATGACGGATGGCTTTTCCCGCTTTTCGTGAGCCCGTAATTGATTTCGACGCGGTCGCATCACACCGATATGCAATCGGTTCTGCCTCCAAGCTATATTTAGTCGTGAATTCATTAATGTATCGGTGTGAAATGCTTCATGTACTATTTTCGTAATGACAATAATAAGTATAATAATTTGATAAATTAATTTGTTGCGTTTCTCGCCTAAGTCTTCAGTGTAAAAATTAATTATGAAATATTTATCAAAAATTATTATCAGGTAAATGTCTGGAATTGACATTAAATATTTTTAATAATTTGAGCAAACACATATTTATTTACAACTATCTCTATCATTCAACTACCAGCGACATGTCTCGAACGCAAGCGAAGCACCGGATGGAGCTGGTCTAGATGAGTATTAATAATATGAAGAGACATAAATTAGTTCTGTGTTACCTATAATTACTGTACCAATTTCAAAATACCATTTCTCCTTTAAAAATCTACGCAATCAGGCTTGCTACAAACAAAGGAGCGACACAGTACGTCATTGTTTTTTTAAACATCTTCAGCGAAACCGCAGGCAAAGACTAGTTACTTACAATTTAAAGATTCAAGCATTCGACGCCTAAAGTGATGCATTTCTCCCTATTTATCAAGCTAATAGGGACTGAAGAGGCCTGTATATTAGTGTATATCCCGAAATCATATTAAAATTGAATTGCACTCGGTCGGTGGTCCAACAGGTAACACTTATAATTATGATAAAAAGCCAAACTGATTGCCCTGTGAGGTGGTGGAGTGATGTAATTATGCAAAAATCGAGAGTCGAACCGAAAATTTGAATAAAAAATGCACTAAAGATAGTACTGGTTACATAGTACGTGAGCATGCACACATTAACTTAATGGATGATGAAAGTGAATACCGATTAGTAGTTAAATATGGTTAAATGGTCGCATTTAAGATCGCGAAGAGTCAAAAATGCCTTATACGACTTGTACTTGTCTTACGTTGTACATTTATATTAATAAATAGTGGTAGTAATAAAAAAAATACCGAGTTAGCTTTTATAGTCAATGACAGAAGGACTCCGTCATCCAGTCCCTCTACGAGCACACAATAATTTATTTACAACTAATAACCTACAAAAAAGTTTCATACTTCTAACTTCATAAATATACAACTTCCATATAAATCTATTTTAAAAAACATTATGTGGTGTTTTTTACGTTAAAATAAATTATGTTTAGCTTCAATAGCTATATTGACTACGTTTTACTAGGCTAAAACGTAATCATGGCTCAAAAAGCTCAAAAAACTACCCAAAAAACAAGTAAATAAATAGAACACGAAAGATTCTCGCCAGCTAAGTGCTTGTAGTGGTGGGTCCACAACCCTGCCACGTGTTGTTGGATTTACGACGATAGGTCTGATCCAACACAACGCTTAGAAACCGAAGAAAAATAGTTGCAACAACTTGTTCTTGTATCTGTGGTGCTACTACGAGATCACAGCAGTGATTTTTCAATAATAATACCCCACTGATTTGAATGCACTATGTTTATTTATGCATAGTAATATTTAAGAATATTTGGTCTCACTAACCAAGTCATGAAAGATTGAGAGTCTGCCAAAACATAGTAAAATCTTTCACTTATACTCGAGTCTCATTAACTTGCCATTAGTTGCGTTGCCAAAGAGGACCCGAAGTATGTAAATAAGTAACGTCATTCCTGCACCTCGTACCTGAGTTGTGAGCCAGACTGTTCAGATAAACATTTTAGGCACATATATTCAATGGTTTTTACACGTGGACACTGGGCTAGTGTGTCGGCCAACAGCCTGTTGTTAGAACTTTTGCACGAAACCTCTATATTTATTCAACAATTACCGAGTTACTGACATACTGAGATCCTCATTGAAGTAGAAGTAGGAATCATAGTAAAAGGAGTGGAAAAAAACCCATTTACCAGGCACATATGAAATATGAAAGATCAATTATATTATTTTTTTCCAAGTTTCCAAGCTTTCAGTAACCTATCACAACATGTTAATCGCTAACCACAAATATAAAAAATATAGTAAAAACCAATAATATTCTACTGCAGCTTCGAGTTTCGATAGTAACTCATCGTAAATCTATGCACAATTCAATCTCAAACTATAATAGCATTTGCTTGTATAGGGACAAAGTTGTGTTTGCATTGTGGCGACGTCCAATAGGTCTAACAAGAGTTGCCAATGTCGCCACTATCTGCAATCTGCTCGTTACGCCCGCCAGTTCGACACATCAATGCTGGTATGTGGACATTGCTTTATCTATGCAATCTTTTGAGGGTCCATAGAGCTGAGGAATTTCTCTCAAACTGCGTACCGTTAATGTTCCATGTTCGTAAATCACAAAATTCCAAGGACAATGAAAAATCTACATAATTAAAGATAAAATCAATACAAGATAAAAGTCTATGCGACTTAAATAATTCCAGAAACTGGACAATGTATCTTATAGAAACCTGTAACCGAGGTCATCAATGGCCAAATAACTTCATTACGAGCATAATGTTTAATCATTAAAAAATGTATAGGGATGTTACCAAGACCTAAGGAGCCCAAGCCAACCTCGAGGACGAGGTTCTTCATTAAAGTTCCCGGTAAGCGGCAATAGGCTCGCCACCTATTACGTGGGACCAACAATAATTAATAAGGCCTTCGGGAAACAGGTAAATTTATGTATGTATTAAAAAGCCAATTTAAGATATTGACTTTTAACTCCTGTTTTCAAAAATAACATTGCTGCCTCTACGGGTTACATGCATCAGGTCAAAGACTCGTTAAAGGAATTCGGTATATCCCGCAGTACTCCCTTCAGATTGGTAATTACTGAAATTTATACCAAATTAGATAAGATTAGATTGTGCATTTTTTTTATTTGACATTATGCATGTAAATATTTAACAATCTCACTCGTATAATAGTATATAATAGAAATACCAAATGAAATAAGTGTATAATAAGGTACCGACCTGGTTATTCAGAAGTAGTGGTGAAGATGGCAACAGGTCTCGGTCGGCGCGACAGCTTCGTCACATGGTCGTCTCGTTACTGGAATAAACAATCACATTCAATTGAATTTGCAAGCCTTATTAACATATTCTAATATGAATGCAGTTAGCCATTTTTATGTCAGATACAAGAGACGCATTTTTCTTCCTACAACTGGTAAAATTATTAAACAACCTTTGATATACAAATAAAAGATATTATTACCTAACCTGATTTGATGCATGCAGATTGCAGAACGCAACGTTTTACAAGAAGACTAAGAAAATTGTGAAAGTATGGAAATCATTTTTGATTTAACTGAAACAAGTAAAGCTCCGTAAGCAATTCGTGGGTTCGTTAAGTTACCTTGCGCAATTACTTAAATACCCCCAATATAGATGTCTAAATAAGTTAAATTGCATGGTATATGTATACCCAACAACGTTTCACATACTTTTATAATTTGCCTGGTCGTTTTATAAAATGCCTCATTTCTTCAATCGGCCTTCGACACAAACATTTTAAATAACTCCGTAAACCCATAGCGGTAACCTTAAGAACTTGTGTAGGAGGTGGGTCTACGTTTTTATTATAAAATGATCGGCGAAGTTAGAACTCAGTGCCAACCTCCGAACCAATTAGCTGCAACCGCCATAAATAACATATAATATCCAAAACACTACCACATGTACAATAACGGTTTTAATTTTATATCAAAGAGTGACGAGGCGACCGGGATGTTCACTTGGTGTTAAGTGACACCCATATTAATTACAGTTCCATTAAGAAGGTGCAAAAGCACCGTAATGCGCTTGTCACTCCAACACATCAGTTTCTTAGTCTCATATGCCTTATAATTTAATTATAGTGCACATAAGACTTTATACAAGTACTTTTGCTAACTGAATACAGCACCCTTCAAACTTGGAAGCAGTGTCGGGTAAAGCACTACTCTTTGGCGGCATAGTCATTTTGGTTATTCTAGGGGTTGAAACAATAAAGCCCATCTAGTTTAAGGAGATAGATTATTATAAAATTTACCAACAGTCTAAGAGTAATTTAAAGAAACAGTTATATTATTATCTATTTTGTAATCATAAAAAGCACTATAAGTACGCCATAGTATACCAGATGTTTAAGTTAGTAGTCGTAGATGCCTAAATCAGTATATTCTTAAGCAAATTAGTCAAGACGGCGGCGCTTGTCAAAACAGTATATTCATAAATAAAGACTGCAGAAACCATCACAAAGCTAAATTATAAGGCGTTATTCTCACCAAAGCAGATTTAAACTTAATGGAAATAAGTTAATGCCATATAACCTAGTAGTACTAAATAATTATGCCTTATGGCAATATCGCTCGAATTTTTCTAATATTTTTGTGGAAATTGCGATGTTTTTAACAATATGGATTTCTGTTACTTTAAAAGTTATCAATATTTTTTTTTCTTAACATTTTTTTTTAAATAAGGAAACGTTCAATAATAAATTTTATCTCAAGGGCAATGCTTACGACCTCTCTAAACTAATATTACAAAATACATGTAGGGCTCTTATGGTTAATTTGGTTGGGTGTTATTAGTCTATCACGTTTTTAAGAACGAATTTAGCAGAAATCACACATAGGATAGATTCTTAGTCCGAAATATAATACTTAAGACCAAGATGGCCATTGCCAGTAGAAAGGCTAATTCAATTTGGCTGTAGTTTTCTGAAATATGTTAGGATTAAGCAAGGTTGGTTGTACTATACTTCTCAATTAGGCTGAATATTTTAATTTTAAAACATTTAGAGTTATGTGGATCTAGCTTTAGACACGGCATTAATACCGGTAGGCGTAATAAATCGGTACAACGCGTTATGGTATCAGTTAGGCATTGTGTCCTTGTCTTACTTATGTCATCTACATACAACGGGTTAATTACAAGTGGGAGCAACAATCGCTTTGTCTCCTCAACGGTAACGTTATTGTAAGCTTCTATGTATCTTCAGTAATATGGCAATATGGTAACTATATATCGCTTACGACAAAACAACATTCTTAGTTGTTTTTTTGTAAGCGTTATTACTAGGCGAGACATCATATTAATTCTCAAAATAAATATTTAATTCTCCAATGCCCAGCCGTAATGTAAAGCGTTCCTATTCCCACATTATTTTAGAACAGATTAACTGTCGATATAGTCGTATTCTATATATGTACTTACATTTTTCTTTAAAGATTCAAGCTGTATGACTCATTTATTTGCACATAGACTATTTAAATTCCATTCCAGGTGACGGAAGTTTTATTGAATACCGTATGACTGATGCTTTGTCACCGCGTTCAATGTTTTATTACTCATCTAGAGTCATCACACACCAAAAACATACCATCTAAGAATGTCTGGCGGCACAAATGAAATAACTATGTTAACTAACAATAAAAAGTTGAAATGGTTTGTGTGTAGGAAAAATTAAAAATGGTTGAACCGTTTAAATATATATATATATATATATTTAATGTCAATTTGATTCCTCTTTGTCCTTCCACTATTTTGTTGTTACAAAACATATATAGGTGATTGAAGAATATAAAGTGATTGTTTTATTCCAGAAAAATCCTTACAATTTTTTTTATTTATTTTACCTCGTATTATTCTTTTGACTACAGTTTTGATTTTAAGCTGTTGTTGATCAATATTTCTACATATTTTCATTGGCCAGATGTTATATCGAAATATGGATACCTGGAATACGAAACCGACATTCCCAATAAACATGATATCTACGATCAGACGTTGAATCAATTCCACTCACGCGCGTGTCATGTTATACTTGCACGTTTTATTTACGAAACACCAGGTGACTGACTCCCGGTAGTAAAAAAATACAAACGTAGTTATGTTATTAATTTCTGAGAAACTGCTTTTCGAATATCAATAGAATAGATATAATTTAAGTGGCAGAAAATACCAAAAACAGCGAGAACAAAACAACTCTACCTAGGTCTGTTTGTACCAAATAGCTCTCTGCTCAGTATAAGCCAGGATAACTTGTGTCATTGTGCTGTGACCAATGGCATTGATTTTTAGCAAATAAGAGTATATTAAAGATAAGATTTACTGTGATAGTTAGATATTTCTTTATACATCAATATATTTTCTTGACTCACATAAAAAAATACTATAGTTTATAATACGCAATACATATTTTATGAATTTCACAAATACGTTTTATCACGCTTCTTAGAACCTACAATCGTTCTTTTAAATTATACTTCTGTTAGTCGCTTGGCACTTGCGGTGTTGTTTATAAAGAACCTGTGTTATTGGCAGTTCTACGAAGGTGCGCAGGCGCTGACTAGCGCGTGATACCATGCAGACTTTGTAATAGTTCGATTTAAGTGAAGTGATATAGCGTGAAGAATTGGGTTTTATAAAAATGGCGATAGAAATATTTTGTCTATCTACAAAGTAATAAGTAAATTTTTAAGTTAAAGATGATTCACTATCGTTTGTTTTTTCATATTTTGATTCACATTTCTTTCGATCATAATCGAATACAGGTGGCAATGACACACATACATAGGTCGATTTGAAACCTTTGCGATTGTAATAAAATGAATTTACGCACTACTTTTCGGCTAGTGGGGGAATCTAGAGGGGAGTGTGGGGCTCACTGCGGCAGACGCGACCCCCAATTGATTTTCTACCTTAACTCAACTTCATACGGTTCTATTTATGGTGGAAATATATTTACCACTGCCTTGCAAAGGGATAAGTTAGCATGGATTACGTGATTGATATATTAAAAATCAGTTAGTATAAATATTTTTAACTGTAAATCGACAAGTACAGTAAAGACGCTGTAAAACAGACCACAAATTTTCTGCATCGACTTACATAAAGACAAGAATATAGAAGCGCACCTTCCGCTCCGCTTATCGCATGTCGCGTGCACACTAACCCAGCTTTTGGTTAGCCCACAGACCTTATAAACATGCACAGGCCTCCATTACGCTTAGCGAGCTGTTTAATCGCGGTTATTGAATTTTTATACATTAATAATAGCTTCATATAACATAATTGAACCACGCTGTACCCGATTTCAATTAAAATGAATAAAATTACATACTAACATATAAAAAATACTTTGAGTCCTCGTAACATATGCAAAAAAAGATATATACATTACAAAAATGAAATAAATTAGGTTTTGGTTTTTAACAAATAAATATGATGAGTAACTACTGTTGAAAAATGGCAAGATTCAATGTTTAAAATTAGGCAGACAGCTCTATTGACACATTAAGGTCTAGATAAGACCAGTCATAATGTCAATCTAGTAAACACTAAGGGGAATTTTGTTTGAACATTGTGAAACAGGCCCATCATAAGATTCAATCATTAATTTGAACAAAATCATTACGCCTGATACAATGCCATTAATGACAGCATTGCAAATCTCATTTACTTGTTGAATTAGAATTGAATAATTCCAAGTACTCGTATTAAAACAATTGCATTTAAATAATCTCAGTGTACTAAGAAAATCAATTGCACCTAAATAATCGTTGCCTCTCATTTTACAGGATGTAGTTAAGTTTATGTAAAAAAGAATCCTTAGAAAACAAACTAGACGCCTCGGTGTTAAAGTCTAATTTATCACATGGACGTTTTATAATTCACTTACTTTTTCAGGCCGTTAAAGTCGTAATCTAGTGTTTCATTCCATCTCAACTTGGAAGTTCCTTCGCATTATAATTTGAAAAGCATTACATTTGGTCTCAAACATAAGCTATTAAGGTTGAAATTCATTTAACTGTGCGCGGCAGAATAAAAACTTTTTGCTTAATGCAATGAAGCTATAATTATCTGTGGCACTATAAACTGTTGAAAAAAAGTAGTATGCTGAATTACTGAGGCACACGTGGCTCCTTCAGCGGGTAAAAAAGGAATAAGTTAAAAGATCTAAACACGGGAGGTTACAACTCTAGACGCTAGACACGTACAGTCTGCGTCGAAAAAATCTACTTACATAATTAAAAAATTTGTACAGTTTTTTGGTATGACCTAATGACACATTATTAACAGGTTTTTCTCAAATTTAAATTTAACTAGACTTAACTAGCTTTATGTCCCGTAACGCAAAGTTATTCGATTTCATATATATTTTTTAGCATGCAAAGAAGTTCCTTTCCAAGGTCCTATCTATTTGTGTACTAGATATCGTCGACATAAGCACAGTGGTTTGGGTGTGAAAGAATTATAACTATATTTCGTATGAATATTCTTAGTAAGATAAATCAAAAAAATACTAATGAATAAGTCGATACAAACCAGCTACCTATGAATATTTCTATTTCATTAATTTATATGGAGAGTTTGGCTGACTGTACTGTAATAAATTACTCTTACGAACCAACTTTACTGTGAAATAATAGCGTGTAACTTAGAAACAGTGGTTTGAAGAAAACAAAACGTTGTTCTTTGTCCTTTTTGCATATTTGTTGAAAACAAGTTAGGGCTTGTTGTACGTTCATATAAATTAGATCCCATTAAAACTAATGGATCGATCGATCAAATTGACCACGTACGATTGAATCTTGGTTCAGTGTACATGCTTTTACAGTTTAAAGAAAATAACAGAAAACATGCAAAAAATTTAAAAGCCTCACGCAATATCATTGTTATTCTTGCCGCGAAAGATGTTGCCAGACTTTATAATATTACAGCAAACTGTTATACCATCCTTACTAGTTAGTAATAATGGTATGTGTGCTATGCTTAAGAGAGAAGAGAAGTTTGTAAGATAGTTATGTAACATACATACATACAATAATGCCTGTTTCCCCGAAGAGTTTGGCAGAGGCATATGATAAGGCCTCATTTCGCAAATTTTATTGTTGGTCCCACGTAATAGGTGGCGAGCCTTTTGCCGCTTATCGGGAACTTTTCTGTTCACCAGAGCCTCGTCCATTGTTCAGCAAGTGCACCACTTGCAGGTGTGGTTGGCTTGGGCTTCTCAGATCTTGATAGGATCCATATAAACCCGTAGTTAAAAGCCTTAGAATGGTCAAAGTAGCCAAAAAATGGTTAAAAGGTATGAAATCGTAACGTATACAGGCACTCTCGCATGTAACTACCGACCGCCCGCGACTTCGTCCGCGTGACCTACATGTAAATGTTTCTTGAGTCGCATACATGGGGACAGACAGAGTTAAGCGATTTTGTTTCATACTATGTAGTGATAATAGTGAACATAGTAAGCATACTGTGTCCGCCTCATCCCTCCATGCTTCCATGTTAACCTTCGTGTCACAGCATAAATCTGACTAGTCTCTCCGCCGTGATTCATCGATGCACGGGCACTTAGCATTGATTATTTTATAGTGGACCACAGATATATACAAATCTGTCAAAACACTACAACCCAATATAGGTTATAGCGCCCTATGTATAAAGTTCTCAATCAATTGAGAATGTTTGGCATATTTTATTACTTTCGCTGTACCAACCTATCGTAAAGTCTACATGTAAATTAGTACTTCAAATGCAGAGGGCTATTCGTATGTGTATAGTGGGCGTCAAAAAATGTTAAGCCTTGAAAGGAGTCTATTAATCGTGAAAAAGATGCACAAGTTGAAAACTTATTGAGATAAATGCTTCCTAAAGAATTAAGATAATGTGGCTTATTGAACCTTAGTATGCTGTTTATACGCTATTATAGAACCACTTCTCTTGTCGTAATGTATATATATGTATATATTACTAACTCCCAAAGTTCTGTATGTCTGTCACAGACAACGGAATGCGACTTTGTTTTATATCATGAAGTGATTGCATTTTTTTGAAACTTGACATTGTGACTTTTAACCAATAATAACATTTTACAGGAATTTTACTAAAAACTGAATAAATGATAGGTACTATCTACTCTACTTAAAAATCGTTGGTATTGAAATTCCAAGAATACCTTCTTATTCTTAGTGCTATGTGATGCTGTATCAAACATTCTCATGTAAAATAACCAAGTGCCCTAGGCAGTCATTAAAGCCTCATCACTACATCTATATCACTATTCCTTACACACATAAGAATCATCTATCCTGATATCTTGTCCATAACTCATGATTCGTCATCGAAGAGGATTTCGGTGCAAGTGATTTTTAAGACCAAACTTAGTCGAACGAGTCACGGCTAAAAATAACTTAAGTTTATTGCCCAACCGCACATGCAAAAACAGTATAAAATGTCCCAAAAGCACATTGTAAAAGCTTTGTCTGAAATTCACGAATATACTAAGATACTTAATTATAAATGATAAAGTACCTATTTTAACTCATTTTTTAATCAGCTGAACCAATTATTCGGTAAGAATAAAAATAGATTTTTATCCTTTTGTTCAAATAAATTCAAAATAGTTTATTTAAGTTTACCTTAATATAGTTCATATGAAGCTCAATGCAAAAACAAACACGCCCATTAACGGCTGGGAGGAGCTTGAGTGAAGAAGAATTGGGGAAGAAACTCTTCAATTCTTGTACTCCAGACAATTACCATTCTAGGAATCGATAATTATATCGCGATGACGTTGTAAAACCTGCGTATATTCTGTTGTGAGTCTTCTAATAGTTAATGAAGGAAAAGACTTACTTAATTCGCTGCACTCAATATGTGTCTAATCTCATCGCAGTTAAATTTACGTATTCGAATCTCATTCCAAAGATTTTTAAAAAAGGTTACTCACTAAATGTTTCATACTAAGTTTTTTATTTGTAACGTAAAAAAGTTTTTATGAACATTATCTAAGGGCCGATTTGTTTAAATGAGAATTTGTAAGAATTTGTCAAATAAATTCACTTCGTGTATTTATATTCGTTAATTTACAAATGTACTCTGGTATTATTGCTTTTTGCTACATTATAAATTATATTATGCATGTACGTATATAGTATATTTTCCTGTATCACCAAAATATGCTGTATCTGACGGTGCACACAGTCATATCCACAAAGCAATCGATTATTCAGAATAACTGCTTCCCATGCGAAAAATAGCTACCTATTATATAAAAATATTAGCAATATAGAAACACAAATTAATCTAATTAGGCATTCGAAACAGAGCTGTAAGTTTTTTTTAAGTTAATATTAATCTCAGAGGTTCCCTCAAATGTCAAAATTAAAATAGATGAAATATATCAGTAGTGTAAATAAATACGAATTTTAAAGTACGTATGCTGTCGTTTGAATTTATTTTAACCGCAGGCTGTCAACCTTTGGCGGAAACTGAGTCATTTGGTGACGCCATACAAGTCATACAACTTTAATATGTCCATAACAAAATCGAAAAAACTGGTTTATAAGTATATATAACTTCCTAGAGCTAATATGACCAACTCTATATTCTACGAATAATGTGAAAAGATACCACTAGTAGTGAACATCGTTTATTCCATTTACTGTTTCTAGTCGGTGCCAGAGGATGCCCCATTCAAAAGTCTAATAAACTTGCATTGACAACTCCAAACATAACAGATTATTCTATCAATATTTTTATAAAAGTACTTAGTAAATTTGTTAAAGACAACATTCAAGTTACATCGTACAAGTTATCTTATCTTATCGCGGGGGCCACAGACTAACCGCGGCGCACTTTGACCCTTATGTCAAATCTTTTGTGCATCCCCTCGCCTTTCACTCCAAATCTCCAAATATGAGTCCATAGACTCCTCTTCGTCACCACATCTACGACATAGCGGTGATTGCACTAGTCGCATCCTGTGGAGCATTTTGTTTGTGGCATAATACCCTGTTAGAGCCCCAATTTTCAGTCTGGCTTGTTTCCTGCTACCTTCGCAGAGGGCCTTACACCAGCTGCTCCCTGTCTCCTCGATGAAAGCCTTTGAATGCTTAAGCGCCGGTAGCAGCTGCCATTCCGATAGTTGTTTCTCCACTATATGCTTTTTTAGCGTCGTGGCTATTGTTCTCATGGAGAGTGCAATGCATGGCTTCGGTCTCGTGAATATCGATTCCGAGCCCTGTCTGGCAAGCCTGTCAGCGTGCTCATTCCCCTTAAATCCGGCGTGACCTGGTATCCACATGAGGGTTACCCTGTTTGTCCGGCCCAGTCTGTTAAGGAGTTTGAGCAGCTTCTAGCACCAGCCTTGAGTCTACTCGCACTGAGGCGATAGCCTTGTAACTTCTGTAGTCCAAGGCAACTGTGTACCACTGAGAGTCAGCGTTTTTAACTCTGACAGGTTTCTCATTTTAGTGAATGTAATCACGGTCGTCTTCCCAGGGTTTATAGAGAAGTGGTTGTCGTCGCACCATTCCTCAAGCTGTCCCAGGGCTCTTTGCATCAGTTGTGATACGATATTGGGAAACTTCCCATTGACCATAATGATAAGGTCGTCAGCATAGCCTATTGTCTGATATGGTCCTTGGTTTAGTCTGGTTAGAATAGAATCCACTACAAGACTCCACAGGAGGGGTGACAAAACTCCCCCCTGCGGCCACCCTTTCGTGGTCTTCACCATTAGTGTCTCACCAAACTTACCTGAGGTAATGATTCTACCCTTAAGCATGCAGTCTATCCCTTTACAGATACCGTGGATACAGGGATATCGTGGTCCCTAGCTGCTGCTCTTATCGATTCAAAGGTTGTTCTGTCGAAGGCGCCTTCTATATCAACAAAGGCTCCCAGGCACACTTTCTTATTTTCGATCGCGGCCTCTGCCCTCTTAACAACTAGGTGTAGTGCTGTTTTCGTGGATTTCACGGATTGATAAGCACTTTGAAACTTGTGTAGGGGAAGTTTCCTGAGCGGACCATCTCTAATGTAACGGTCAATTAGTTTCTCCAGGGTCTTAAGAAGAAACGGTTAAAGACTAATGGGCCTGTACGCACGTGGCTCTTCATAGTCCGGCCTGGCTTGGGTATGTATATGACCTCAACCTTTCTCCAGGCTTTCAGAATATATACAAACGATATGCAGGCCTTATTAAATCTACAGAGGTGAGTGTTCAATGCTGAGGCTCCTTTTTGAAGAATTGCATGGTAGATTCCATCTGGGCCAGGAGCTTTAAAGGGTTGGCAGCTACCAGTTGCCCATCATACAAGTTACTTTACCAAGGCGATTTTTAAATTGATTGCTTCAATATTTATATCACAGTCTTAAATAAAAAGCATTTTGAATTCCTACAATGCTCACCACGTAACAATTATGCAACAATACAGTGCGCTTGCGCATCTGTGTGTCAACCTCGCACACGACCTTTGACGAAGGCCTTCACCGCCTACGCTTTAAAATTCTTACAAATTCATCACTAGTAACCGATAGTAGGATATATTTCTATTCAGGCATTTCTGTCTCAACATTAGTTAAAAAAAATTACTTGAAAATATTTTTACCGTAGGCCAAAGACTAAAACTAAAACTCTAGCTGGTTATGCAATATAAATATAGTGATTTGAACTCAACTTTTGATGTCAAGATATACAAATAGGAAAAAAAAAAGAAAATTAATTTTGATATATCTGGTTATTATACCAAATAACATAAAATTTAAATTACTATGAACCTAATCAAGTAAAAGTGCTTCTGATTTTGCGATATGAATAAAGTAGACAAATAATTATAGATAGTTGAATTGCTTATACTCGTTACTTAAAAACATCTACAAACTACTGAAGCTGTTTCGACGCAATCATGCCGTCATCTATTCCGAGTGGTTAGAGCGTGACAAAACAGTTGATGATCCATGAAGTCATCATCGTAGTAAGCAGTACTCTCACGGTAGCAATTCGTATGAACAATCATCATCATCAACCTACAGCAGTCGCACTGTTGGACATAGGTCACTTAAATTACACGCCTTTGAGCACGATTCGTGGCTACTCTAAACCTTACAAAGATCGCGCTCCACCTAGTATCAAGGTAATGCGCCCTAACCGTTACGTTAAGAGTTACCCTCAACCAAACTTTTGTTGTTTTTGCCACACACGTAACAACTGCCTCATCAATGCAGTACAATTTGAAGACAAACCTGTCATCACATTTAATTTTTAGAGCATTGCTACACTGTGCGGTTTTCGTTTTCGGCCGAACTAGATTGATTTTTCATACTGGCAAACACACAGTTGTTAAACACATAGTCTACACTATAATAAAATTCTAATAGTAATTAAATCTATGGTATTGACATTACATCATCTTCGCTAAGCAACTCAGGTTTAGCAAAATCGTTGACTAGAAGTATAAATTAACTGAAATACTTTTGGTATTCCCCCATAGAACTTTTACAAAGTCATGCTATCACTAAAGATATTTCCATACACACATCGATCGCGCGAGCCCAAACACAAACAAAATACCTCTCTTTTTAATGAAGTTATTATCCTCGGTACAAAAGACATCAACGATGAGTGATGGCAAGCGCATGCGCACGTCAACAGTGCCATTAATTTTAGTCAGGTTCGTATACAACATAAGGACTTTTCCATTGCGCTGTTTATAAGGAACAAGAGGAGTGTTAAAAGGAAAAACATAAACGCAGATACATTTATGTTCGAGTGGGATGTGCTCAATATCATATTACAAATTATTCGTTTATTTAATTATAGAATTTTATAAGATTCTTAATTTTTCTGCGCGGCCTACTAATAGTCTAGCTCGTAATAGACGAGAAACTACTCATTGCCTACATTTGATTTGATATTTTTAAAAACAATACTTACTTTATAATTAAGTAGGGCTAGTCTGTAATTTCATTTAGTTATCGGCAATTTTTACTAGAAAACATAACGGTATTACGCTATATGCAATAAGTAGGTATGATGGTGTCTAAAGGTTCCTTATTATAAAGAATGTGGAACCAACAGATTGACGGCCAATATTGACTTGGCTAAGTGCAACAAACTTAGCCTCGTCAAAGGCATATTCTGTTATGTAAATTCATCAACGATTCGAGTTACATACTATACGATATTTCTACAGTTGTAAGTGTTCTTAATATGTTTACAATATTTGTGTTAAAGCATATTAATAAACAAATTCAAGTAATTAAATTTTTTACATAATATCCATCAAATGGCAATTATGATCTCCCAAAAACGCCAGCCAAAATTGGTTTAATAAATAAAAATTGGACTCTTTAATCTTCATACACACGATAAATATGTGTATTAAACTTATAAGTTTAATCACGAATCGTATTAATTTTTATATAAAATCCAAATGTGTGTTTTTTCGGAAAATATTTTTTTTTATGTTATGATGAACTTAGAGTAAACATAGTTTTACAACTTCAAGATCGAAGTGAAATGACTTTACAGAATAATCTGGTAATTCGTCGAAGCCGACCGGACGCGTGATAATCAGCCGGCCAAATAGTCTACTTCACAGTTTGTGTTAGATAACCGTTTCTATGTGTTTTTTTATTTGCACCTATCTTTCCCTTTAAACGTAACAGGCGGAATGACCATAACATAAACAGTCTAAAACAAAGAACAAACGAAATATACTAATGCGACAAGGCTTTGGTCACTAAGTACACAAAGATTTTTTGCTTACTACTCGTTGATTCGTTAATTAATTTAGGGCATGGCAACTCAAAAGCAAAGGAATTGCAATTTTAACCCTCAAACCGATATTGAAATTTGTTCTTTTATTAATAAGGTTCTTTTACTATAAAGACTGTGTAGAATGTAAAACGCATAATTAATATTCATTTTAACCTTTTGCGGGAGAATTGGCCTTAAGTCAGGTATATTGATTGGTACCCCCTCGAATGGTCTCCACCTTGTCGTGGTGGGGGGGCTGAGTACCTTCCGGTAGGGCGCAGGAGGCGTTAGGGAAAAGGCAACACCCAGAGACCGACGACTCTGGGTGCCCTTAGTACTGACTACCGGGGGGGAAACTAAGAGGGAGCAGCGCCAGGAGGGTCTAGGCAGTGGGGGCAGGGGGCCCCTGCTGTCTAACCATGGACCCTCCGGGAAGTCGGCCACACACGCTATGGTCGCAAGGGGAGGTAGGAGGGGCGCGTCCACTGCGCCTCTCTGAGGAGGTCCTCCCGGTTTTGGTCCGGGGGACGTTGGCCGCAGGTGGGGTGTCAGAAGCTGCAACCCAGGTACTGGCCCTCGCCTCTTTCCCAACAAGCGGCGGGCGTCGTCGGAAGATTTTTAGTGGGTATTACTTGGCGGTCGTGTCTGCCGGTGGTGAGTCCCACACCCCCTTTCGGTCCCCCTTTGGCCGGAAGGCAGTGCGTAAATGCATTTTGTTACCGACGTAAAAAAAAAAAAAGGTATATTGATTGGTGTTCGGAGTGAAGTGCTGACTCTTGCCCGGTGGCTTAACCGTTCAACCACGACTGAACGTTTTTAACATTAGTTAGTTAGTTTTTAATTTTGATACACACCAAATCCTATTACACACAGACACCAACACACGCGCCTACAAATTCTACAAACCATTTCCGATCCTTTTCTGAAACCCGAAAGGCTATAAGATTTATTTTACTTCGACTGACTCATACAAAAACCTGTCTCCATAAGCTAATAGCTGCAATAAAAATAATACTAAATATATTTTCAGTTATAACATCACAGGAGATAAATTTGTAGCATAGATGCAATTTTAGCGTAAAGATCCCTCAATGTAGTTACCGCTTATGTTTTTATATTGTAAATCTGCAAATCAACGCCTAAAAACAATCAATCTTAATAAACTCGACTTGAATAGTGTTGACTTAGATAAATAAATTACGATATTACCCCAACTCGAAATATACGTAGACCGAAGCTTCTTCCGTATTAATTCAATATATGAATAAGCCTGTGGTTCTGCCTGTGTGACCTGCAGTCTATGACTTCTTACATAAATCTCATACGTAACTTTGAATATATTTGTAAGAGGGTTTCTGCCTACCCAAATGGGATACATGGTCGTGAAATTATGTATGTATGTATGAACCAAAATATAAAAAATATAAGACAATACGTAACATGTGTGTTTGAGTACAAGAACTGGGTATTAGCAGGCAAGTGGCTCTCAAGGAAGTTGACGTAATATCCGTTGATTACCATCTATCTTTGGCCGTTGGTCTTGGGCATAGTAAAAAAAGATTTCATATCCATGCAAAGTTTTTTTTTTTCTATATTTACCTAAAGAAGAGACAAATGAGGTGAAAGATCTGCTGCTAAGTGATTGTCTTGTTAATATTAGTAGTGTGACAATAAATAAATATTCTGATTTGCACTATTACTCTTCGCATGAGTTTGAAACAATTTTTATTTGTTGTGATATGCCTAATAGTTTTTTTTGCTACCCTTCAAAACGGATCACCCAATGGCGAACAGCAGAATAACGACACATAGTAATTTACGAATAATTATAGAAATGAACTCCACAATCAACCATCGTTTTTGCTGGAGACAGAGCAAAAGCGTTTTTTACTAATTACAATCAGCTAGGTAGAAAGAAACATCCAAGAAATGAAACTATAAAAAAAAAAATTGTAATTTAGTAAAGCCATTTTTGAGGTAGATTATAATTCCGGTCATACCATTTAATCCCTAAAAATGACACATGCTTTTTAGAATATCATTTTAGTAAACGAATAGTAAAAAAAAATCCGAGCTATGAAGGTTCGATTAAGTGCAATGGTTTATAGCTAATGTTATTGTGGTTTTCTTGGAGATATAGCGTATGTGATAATTTGTAGCAATAATAAATTTGAATGAAAATTGTAATTTAGTCTTATCTAATTCTTAGTTCACTATGTAGATTTGCCGCCTGCAGGCATTAAATCATTCACACCTCGCATTGAAGAAAACACTTCGTGACACATGTGTCTTTATTCACATGAGTTAATTCACATACATATCCACAGCTATTCTATTCGAACTTGAATTAATACTCCGTATGTCTATTGTGCTTTTGCATCAAGTTAAATAAGGTACTGGTTTTAAATATATAAATACGTGTATGTAAATCAGTAATGAGTCGGGTGATATGCCAAGGAGGTAAGAATATCCAGATTTTACCATCAAAACTTACTTGTTTATTTATTATTATTATTATTTAACTCTTTATTGCACATAAAAACTAAAAAATAACAAAACATTACAAATAAAAAGGACATGTACAAAGGCGAATATTATTGTTATTTGTCTTGTTCTGAGTGTTCTATTGTACCAATTTAAAAATAAGGTAGTTATAATATCGCTGGACATTTCACATAGATCTAGCTAACAACAACTCAGACATAGATTATGGGTACTAGACAATCGATAAACATGCTTACATAAGGAACACCTAAACAAAGACAGAGAATTCATTTACACTTGTATTATTCCTATGTGGGCATAGAACAGAAGTGTGTCTTTATTTCTTAATTATATATAGTTCTTCATATTACCTTCGTACCTTAATATCCAACTGACTCGTCACTTGCCAGTTCTGCGACTCCCATTGCTTACTTTACTTGTAGGCTTCAGGATTGATGGTAAATATGCTTAAGTATATATAGATGTACAGATTGATAAATTATCGAATAAGGCACTTAGTTCAAAACTTGACATTTAATTATTGTTACCCAATTCATTTGCAATTTTTTTTAATTTCCTTCAGAACTATTTTTATAACATTTTATCAATATTATTTTCTGGCTGATTATAATTGAATTTGGCATAGAGAAAGATCGGCATATTTAGATAGGCCTAGATTTACTGTTTATCCTGAAAAATTTTTTTTGCACATTTCCCATGGGACACAATAAAATTTAAGGAACACTAGCGAAACCGCGGACAAAAGCTACTTCTATAATATACTAACTGACCTGACATACAGTACCTAAGAACAAGACCGCGAAGAACCAAAAAAATATCGCTCTAGTCGCTTAGAAGAACAATTTACATACACACAAACAGAAGTTTTATATAAATATACAAACATAACAACAAGTCGAAGATTCCGAATCTTTGTTAGTCAGACGTTCAAGGTTATTGTCAAAATTAGAGAATTCAACAAACCGTGACGGTTGACACTATAAAAAGCTGCAAAATGTATTTTTCATTCCTACGAACGACTAACTTTTGGCTACGATTTTTTTATGTATCTAAGTATGTGCAGGATTTATAATTTAGGCTAGTAAAGGACAGTTTTCTAAAACTTTTAATATTGACTGAATTCTCTATGTATCGGTAAAAAATATAAATTGTTGTTTTCTTCAGTTCCAAACACACCTTAAAAATAGAGTTTCCAAAAAATATTAACCTGAATAAGTTAGTTGGTAACTTTTAAAAGTTGCTAGTTGGACTGTACATATTTTATAAAAACGACATAACAAATAATTTTATTCTTCAAAAATTCAACGTGCTACTTGCAATCAATATTCTGAAAAAAAATATTTATACTACTAAACTAAACAGTGCAACTGCAGAACGTGCAACGGCCTGTTCACCCCACGTGAGCTTAAAGCGCTTTTTATGGCGAGGTTTGAACTCGATGCCAATTGATTCGGCCGAACGCTCAACCGATTAACCAGGACCCTCTGTCGTAGGCATTTGATTTCACCAAACGTATAATCCGCTTCATTCCTCTATACGAAGCTACACCATTATGTCATCTGTGTCCATTTGGTCATTGTTATAAATAGCTTCTAACTGTACCCAGTTCGCAACTTAATATGCTTCAACTTTACATCGTGTGCTTTGAAATTTAATAATAATTGTGTAACAATTATTATTAATATCATACTTGGCTTTTTTAATATCATACTTTGAAATAAATTCATTATTAATGCCTGTATTGGTCTCAAAACTTTGAAGAATTTTGTTTAAATTAATTTACAATAGTGTACAAAAAAAACACAGACAACCCCCAAAATAAATAAACTGGATTTCAAAAATGAAACATTTATTTCGTAATTAATATCTACTTAACGTTTTCAGTTGGCCCACCAAATAATTAGTCTGTGCTCAATAATTCAACTGCTCCGCCATTTAATTAGTATCTTTTTACCTATTAAATTGGGCTGGCCTGCCAAGTAATTAATATCTGCTAAGTGCGTTCAGGAGGCTGCCCCATAGTTATTTAAAAAATTTACAATATTTAGGTCAAGGTTACTGGTTCAACTTTTTACATTTTTCTGCACAGTTCAAAACATACTTATGAAGTAGATAAAGCATATTAAAATATTTTGTTAAGTAGTATATGAGCGTCTATAGGCCAGTGGCGAGACCCATAGATTATATTATAGTGCGATCAGGGTTTGAAATCTATGGGTCTCCATAGATTTCAAACCCTGATCGCACCTGTGACTTTTCGAAGTTATGAGCGTAATATCGCTTTCTACGTGCCTCAGAAAGCACGTTAAGCCGTTGGTCCCGACTGTCATGAAAATCTATGTCGCATCTATAATAGGCAGTCGTTATTGGGAAATCAGCGCCTTCAGGTTTTTTAACTACAGATAGATTTTTCCCTCTGGGTTGTGCAGGTCAAGACGGCAGTCGCTCCAATAACTGAAATTCAGCCAAAACACTGATTAGACCAGAGAGCAGACCCTGGGCCCTATGCTTAAGTTTAGGGCAACCGGGATAATACAGGATATTATGATGGCAAGTGTAGTGAACTCATGTAGTGGACACTATGATAGAAAATATACAGTTATAAAGGTTTAGAAAACTAGGTTTAGAATTAACTCTTTGAGTTCCTCAAACAGCTTCGGTGATAATTTTTAACTTCCTAAATTTCTAGCTTCAAAATAAATATATCAAATTAAAAGAAGGAAAAAAAATGTATATGCTACACAAATTCAAAGTATTATTTTGAAATGGAAGCCTAGCTTCAGATTAGATAATAACTTCACCTCATGGTATTAATATATAACACGCGCTCACGTGAGGAAGCATTTTTTTTATTCACACAACTTTAGAGTAATTGGCTAACGAGGCGCGAACTAATATTATGGCACTAGGGTCAATATTTGTTAAGGAAATAGGTCAATTAGCTACCGTACAGAATAACTACCAGCTACAATGTATTTTGATGGTTATATTCAAGGCTCTAGGGATTACAAACTAAAATTAACTATCAATACACATGAAACTGTGCATTTACTTCATATTCTCTGATAGGGTCTTAATTTCGTGTTCAGAATATTGATTTCTGCTAATAATCATACAAGATATCCAGAAGAATTTGCATTGTTTAAAATAAGTTGCAAAATCCAGTTTATCAAGTGTTCATCTAGTGTACCTACTTATAGCTTATGTTAAAGAGATTATGCTCGTAAACTAAAATCGATTAGAGGAATATAGAGATGTAAACCAGTTCGTGACAGACGGACGAATGTGATATAATCAAGAGTTTCACTTATGAAATATTCCTAAAAAAACTTAAGATAACCTGAAAGAATCCAGTTTAATAATATTTGAGATAATCTCCTTCCTACTACTTTGAATTCATATCTTTTTGCAATAAAATGTATCGCAAGTGGTAGTGATGCGAAAAGTGAGCAAAAACGTCGATAATATCATACGAATGCTTCACTTATCAAGCTGACAGGGCGATCAGAGCGAGCGTGCTCGCCTGAAGCGACAATTATCCAGGCAAATCAAAACCATTACCTGTCAAACACACTACGCTTTACTCACTACACTCAATATCGAAATAATAGTAACACAAATATTATCGGCCTTACTTACAAACACAAAACATCACAACATACTTAAGTCTCACATAAGATGTTAAAAATTAAGTAACTTGTTTTGAAACTAAGGTATTTATGAATAAAGAAATTATTTTCGTACCGGCATACAAACCTCTGAAGGTTTGCCAATTTGATGTTGCCTAAAACATGTTGTCGTAACTTAGTAAAACACAGGAAGCCTTTGTAAAATCAAAGTATTTTTCTAAATATTTTGGCTCTATAAAGGTCTTATGAGTGACCACTTAAAACTAACGCGCCAATCTGTGAGCAGGAGGCCGACGTAATTTTTTTATCTCTGAAAAGGAAAAGCTATACTGATATTCATTTGTTTCTTGCATAGAAAAAAAAATTGCCATAAGTATTATTAGTACTTAAGTTATGATCGCGGTTGCTAACATAATGTTCGTGCTGCTGACTGTACCTTGAAAACATTATTACGCGAATTGCAGGTGTAATTTGGATGTTATTACACTTGTAAATGACACTTTGTACCCACAAATTATCGCGTTCTAAAGGTGTAAGCCGCTCGCGATGATTTCCGAAGTAAAACTCAACATAATTGAGTCTGCTTGGCCATAGTTTCCTGTACTCTACCCTATTGCTTTTGATTTATTATGCTGAGCCGCTTGCATCTACCGACTTGACTGGATCATTGGGGTGAAAGGGACCATCCATGGGATTATTTGAAGTGGAGGACAGCCGCTACTACAAAAAATAATGATTACCAATAAAGTATATGTTTACTACGTGCATGCCTAATCTAACAGACATTAAACAGGGCTAAAGAATTTCGCATAATCAAAAATGAAATTTCAGAAAGCATCATTATTATTTTCATCAGCATAATTTTTATTTTATTCAGGAACAAAAAAGTACTGCAATCACGTTAATACCTATTAAAATAACTGAGCAAAATAATATTGCAGCAAAAACAATGTACCACGATAATTACGTATTTTTTGCCTAGTATCTTGACAGGCAAAATCGTCGCGTTATTGTACGTATATGAGGTATAAACATATTTTATAGGTACGTAAACCACGCTAATAAGAGCCAACGAAAGAATTACTTTGCAATGTTGAATTAAACTTGAAATTCTTTAACCTCCGTTTCTGAAGTACACAATAATGCTTATAAAAACGTAGACGAGTTTTTGTTCAAAAAATTTAATAGCCTTTGATGAGGCTGAATCTGTTGTCTCTCTTAACGCGCCAAAATGGTTTAATTCTTTTATTTTTAAGCTTGATTAAGGGATTAAGGGTTTTATTTACTTTAACACTTTATAGTTAAATAGTAACCAGTTGCTTTACTACCGGCTTCAGTTAACACGTATATAGGAAGAAACACTATTGAGAATAATTTAGCAGTTATCGCATAAATTACAAAGGCGTTCGATTTCTTATGAATGATGTACTGTTTATAGTAGTATCAATTTAAATTTATAGTAATAAATTTTTATAGACAAATTTTCAGCTAATTCTAATAGATTTTCATATATTTTTGGGTTTCAAAATAATAGTGTTTTTCTAAAAAAAAAATATGCATTTAGAAATTCTGTGGTCGCACTATAATATTATCTACACTTTTTTTTTTATTTGATTGCTATATTTCAATCTGCTTGTTTGCAAAAGGTGTTGTTGCTCCTTTTATAAAATACTTAAAAAAGACATAATTCAGAAAATCTCCTCGCTTTTCAAGTAGTAGATGCAAGCAACTCATGATCGATTGGCGGAGGAATCAGTTAGGGAGGCCTATGTCCAGCAGTGGACTGCTTGAGGCAAAGATGCTGATGATTTAACATTTAATAAAATGTCTCGACTCTTTTTATTTCCTAGACCAAAATTGTCATTGTTCGCAAAAATCATGGTCCAAGTGTCTATTTCGACCCTGATCTCTCAGCAGCAGCAATGTTCAAATCTTATTATGAGCTGCGTATCACTTACAATCAGGTTAATGACTCATTTCATCTCGTCTTGTAAAAATAAAAACAAAAAAATAAAATAAGAAACAAAAGCAAATTTATAAGTAGCTTTACAGAAGCATCCTAAGCAAAGCAATCATTCATTTACTGAAACCATTGGACTACTTTTTCCCACTCGTAAACAGCAAGATATAAGCCTCTGACAACTCCATCAGAAGAAATTAAATAAACAAAACAATACATACAGTAGAAATAGAAATCAGAAAAAACAAAATTGCGAAATTGCAGCAACGGTCGCACCATAAATCTTTTAGCATAGACAAGCAACATGGCCGTCTGTTCTATATTGTCTCTGGTCCTGCTCGTTTTCGTTTTCTGTTCGGTTATTAACAAGCATAACCGTAGATCCATTTTAAGCTCTGGGTTGATTTACCTAAGAGCAGTTTTCGAGTCCATTATGAGAATATGAAATTTGTTTTTATTGTGCTTTATAAGAACAGTCAGCAAGTTCGTACCCCGCTGGTTTATTGGATAAATGTACATAACGATGCGCTAAAATTATGCGTATCAGCAACGATGATATTGCGTTCATTTTTAATTGACCATGTGGGCGTTCTCCCTGTGTACCGGTGACAGCACTATATTTCTCGGAGACCGTTATCAGTATCCACAACTTTCATGGAGCTATTTCTGAACTGTTGAGTTAAGTCGGTAGAATTTGAAATACTAATTAAGGGTACTAATCTGATCAGCGATCACCCTATCGTTATTTATGGGTACCAAATAAACAAAATATTAATATATTTTTATTATGTCAAAATAACAGCTTTTGAACACCTACCAAATGTCAAGAATATACGGAAAACAAAATAAAAAAAAAACTTTCATTAAAAACATGTGATTAGTATTAATGGCTATCCAAATTTCGATAGTTATATACTATAATTAGGATTGCTTCCTTTGAACGTTAAAATATGGATGAACCTCAGGTTAAAGGTTCAAAATCTATAAAACTAATCTAAATACGAATAAGTTACAATTATTATATATATATTTCGAAAGTACGACCGCACAATCAAGGCAACTAATAGACCCACAAGAGAACAGATTGTGAACAAATTGTGGCTTAATTTGCAAACGTAGCGCATACGTTTACCTAGAATTAATTATAATTTTATTTACGTACAAAGTTTATAACTAGCCTTGCCACGAGAATTTAAAGGATTAATAAAGTGTTTCTATCATTAATAAGAATTATTAAAAAAATTGATTTACACAAAATTGATTTACCTCTAGCAATTACTGTGTCTGTTCTTAGCGAAACATTGGAGATGCAAATTGCAAATTGAATGTCTGAAACGAAAAAATAAATAATGTAATTCAGTAATTTGGTCAGAATATTGTGACCAATATAATAAAATATATTTTCAAAACTACATCATAGAAGGTTTTATACTTGTGTAATATTGAACTTTTCATTGTATGAATCACGTGACCAAAAATACTTAGTGATGTCACTGATATCTTTAGGCGGCACCGCTATTTAAGCAAATTGCGGCTACACAAAAGTTAAGAACTTTTCAATTAAGTTTTAAGTTTTCATTTGGAACCACACAGTTACATGCTTTATATTTTTATTTAAAGTTAAAAATTTAAGGCAATATTTTTCACTTTGCACCTACATTTTTATATTTTTTAAAAGGACAATTTGAAGATTTGTTTGGATATAACAAACATCTGAAATCACTTTTACTTATTTGTTAGGGTCGAAAATTCAGAAAATAGTCTTAACTCAAACACTATAAAAATCGCAGAACATACATGGGGTATTTTCGGGTGGACAAAGGTGTGCTTTATCTAATAAATAATTTTTGGAGCCGAGCTCAAGACTCATTGATAATAGTAGCCTTCTTTTTGATACTAGATGACTGTGGTTTTACTCGCGTCAATTTGAGAAAGACATGACGTGCAATATTTTACTTAGAAGTGGCAGCCTAAACAATAATGCTGTGAAGCTCTGTTCGCTGTAATCGAATATATTAAAACTGTTATTTTGAACTACTAAAGTATAATAGTTTCGATTATTTTATAACTATCCTTATTTAAGGACAACTCTCGCACTAGCGGCCTCATGATCATTTATATTTTTGTTTCTTATATATTAGTTGCATTGATTTTTGCGGTTATACTTTCAAAGAATATATAATAATTGTAACTAATTCGTAGTTTGATAATTTTTGATCACAGGATCATCCAATTTTTTACGATTATGGGAAGCAATCCTAATTATACTATATAACTATCGACATTTGGACAGCCTATTAATGCTAATTGCAGTAAACAAAGAATAAGTATAAACACTGAACACTGTATGGATTCCTTGGAAATCGGTAAAGAACTCGTATAATGCGTTTTTTACCCCAAATTCTGCCTAAAAAGCTCATTCGTACCAAGGTGACTCTTTCGACTTTCTGAGTCCGGTTTCTGAGCCCCTACCATAAGATGCCATGATGCTATCTTAGACCTTATCTCCTCGGTGATACGGCAGACAGAAGATCGAAATTTCATCTCTATTCGAAATCGAAAGTGATCATTTGGCCTTGGTTAAAAGCTTTGTTCTGTACGTAAAGCAAGTGTATGTACGGAATATTTATGTAAAACTTGGAACTTCATTCTATGCCTGGACTCAGTTTGACGTGAGTCGAATGAATAGATGAAGTTATTGATAAATGACTCGTTATTTTATCATGTTTTTATTAAACGTAATCAGCATACTTAGGTAAGAAACAATATTGTTTATGTGCCAGTTGCTTTATGTGTGTTCACGTTAACTTTATTTATTTTTAGTAAATTACATAACATAAAAAGAGATCTTCTGCACGCAGAGCTTCTACTTAAAAGTTCATTTAAATTTAAATCTCGCAATTAGCAAATTTAATTTTTATATCAAATTCATTATAATTTTAGATTTTACTGTTTTCTTAATAAAGCTTAATTTTTTTTCATAGTTAGGTACTTTTACTAAACTAAAACTGAAAAAACATCATGAAACGTGGGATATATCCTATTTAAACCGAAAATATGTCTGCTCTGTCCTCACGACTCGCTGAGACTGTGAATTCCGGAATTAACTATAATATCTATAAGTAGGTACTAAGGAAGCAATCCCTCTTCCCTACCTTTATAATATTACCTTAATATTACCTACACTTTTCTATGCTTCATCTTCTTCAAGAAAACAACTATCCTATTTAAAAGCGTACGCTCGCTGCTTATCACTCGTTACCTCCAGTTTAAAAATACTTGAGTGAATTTTCAAGGTCCCATTTATGTACCAAGTTTTGCCAAAATCGGCCTAGTGAATTAAGCGTTAAAGTAAAACAAAGAAATAAACACTCACTTTCGCAGTTTCAATATTAGTAAGTACCAAGAATAGTGAGAATAATATCTTTTTTTCGTTGTTTAAATTATTTGAGCAGATTAACACGTTTGGCTGTTTGGTCAGCACCCACACCGTCTGACTAATAGCCATGGCTCAATGTTCTGTAAAAGGCAAACACACTATGTATGGACTGTTTTGTAATTAAGGCGGCTAAGTGGTTTCTCTGGTCCGCCTGATCCGATCACTCGATGGGGAAATATCTCACCCACAACGTATCAAGTTAGCAAAATATTTTAGTCGTACTAACCTAGACGTTTTTATGTTTAACATATTTAATTTTGATTTAGGCTTGAAACGCAAATAACAAAGTACTGGAAAGATTCAGCGATGCCATCGGAGTCCCCAGTAGTTCAGTCGTTAGAACAGTGGACTGGTTATCCAAAGGTTGTAGGTTCGAGTCCTACTCGGGCGACCGCGGACGAGTAAATTTTTTCTAAACTATCAACAAATTTCGTCTTATAACTATATTCAACTATTTATGAATTTTTGGATAAACGTATTACTTATTTATATGCAAAAGCTATTTCAATAAGTTTACTATTTTTCTCAAATTAAGATTTGGCATACATAAGTCACAGCTACTTTTTGCAAAAAAATTATAACCTGAAATTAACTATATTTAAGTTACTGAGTAAAAAACATTGAGACTTAGTAAAATTTTGCCAAATAATAATTGAAACAATGAAAATATGGGGTACTAAAAGTTCATTTCAAAATGAAACTTAGGCAATTAGTTTTCAGAGAAGAGACTGCCCGAATTTAACAAACCAAAAATTTTACTTTTGTTAAATGGCCAATTAGCTGAATATAAAATCATGCCGTTTTCCCCGAAGGAGTAGATATATAGAGGCATATTATACACTCACATTTTGCCAATTAGATAGAAATTCTAGGTTGTTGTTCCTGGTTTAATAAGGTAAATAAGATTTACAAAATTGATGACGATGGTAAGTTAGTAGTAACGTTTTAAGTTATGTACGATGCAATGGTTTTAGAAGTCACCCCAACGATTAGGTTGACTGCACACAAAAATAAAGGGTAGAACCATAGGGCTCTATACATTAACGAGTAGTTCCGTTAAAACACTCACACACAACAACGGACTTGGTTCGTTTTACTGCAGCTCTAGTACTTGCCACTTCTTTCCCGTATTAAGAGAACAAGAACACACAAAAACTGTGAACAATCTGTATTCCACAAGAACTGTGCAAGATTAAAAATTCAGAAATATTTTATGCCTAGGCTAAGTAGCAAGAAATAGCATAGACTACACCATACTAAACAATATCACGTTTTATATAATCAGATTACCGTGTTTTAGAAAATTGGTATGTGATTTTAACAAAAAGGCTACCTTTTTCTGGAACAATCAGCGGTTCACAAATGCAGGTCGCAAAAGCTAGTAAATAATATGATAGCATTTATTACACGGCAGTACCTATTATAAAACAATCCTCAAAAACAACAGAATAATTCAAAATGGTATTTTCGCTGAAGCTATTTATTTGTGGCATAAATATAGTAGACCTTCTTAACAGTAATTCAGTCTCGCACACTGTTGTAATTAACCTACGAGTAGTAACTATCAGACCCGCGCGTAAGGATGCTCCAGCGCATGTCAGGAAATAGTTGCAGAAGGCTTACACAGTTCCCCCCTGACTAGTCTTTACCTTGTGGGGGGGGGGGGCTGAGTACCCTGGGGAGTGAGTACGAAAAAGCCGCTAGGGAAAAGGAAGGCTCTTAGGACTTGATTACCGGGGGGAAACTAAGAGGGACCTGTGGAGGGCGCAGCGGGCGTGCCAGGAGGGCCCGTCAAGCAGCGCCAGGAGGGTATAGACGGCGGGGGCCCCTGCGGTCACGCACGCTAAGGTCAAACGGGGAGGTAGAAGAGGCGCCTCCACTGCGCCTCTCTGAGAAGGTCCTCCCGGATGGAAGTCGTCGGAAGATTTTTAGTGGGTATTACTGCTAGCAGTCGCGTCTCCCGGTGGTGAGACCCACACCTCCTTTCCATTGGATTACATTATGACGCATTTATAAGCATTATGACAGCGCTATTAAACATACATAACTGAAAACATTGTATCAACTTAAAAATGTTTAAGTATCTACTTCGTAGCACAATGGTTTGTGTATACATTGCAGAGATGTATTTCCGTTACTTAAGAAATATCAGCGTTGTAGATAGCAAACTATTACACTCTCTTATTATGTCTCAGTTTTATAACATCATAGAGCTTCTCACAAACGAGACACAATGAAAATGCTTTGTATATTACTTTCTATAAGCATTTTACCCATAGAGTTCCGAACGTGAGAAAGATTTTTTTAAGAACTTTGTAAGCAGCTAAAGAATTCTCACCAACTTTCTCATAAATTTTACCAATGTGCTGCTAATTAAGTTATGAGCAGTCTGAAATTGAACAAAGTGGAGAAAAAAGGTGTATTTTCTTTTAGGTGTAATTATATCTTTTTCCAGAAAGAAGAGTCTATGTGGAGATTAAGAGTTGTGTAATTTTTCGGGGCAATCGTCCGCAACCTTTTTTTTTTATTTTATTTTATTTTTTTATTATCGTCTGTAAAAAAATGCTGCTTACGCACTGTCTCCCGGCCAAAAGGGGGACACCGGGAGGGGGTGTGGGGCTCACTGCGGCCGACACGACCACCGCAGTCCTACCCACTAAAAAACTTCAGACGACGCCCACCGCTGTTGAGAAGGGGCGAGGCACCAGTGCCCGGGTTTGTAGCATCTGGAACCCCGCCCGCGGCCAACGTCCCCCGGATCAGAACCGGGGAGACCTCCTCAGGAAGGCGCAATTTGCAGCGCCCCCCCTACAATACCGTCTTCACCATAAGGGCACACGGGGCCCGTGCCCAGGGCCCCCATTCTCGGGGGGCCCCGAAGGATCCACAATTTCTCTCACACATTTTTGCCGGGCACATTACACTTTTTTCACAAACCAGGAATCTTATCAGAAGGTTAGATTTACTAGGCATATCATATACTACGCCATTATATTATCGATGACTGCGACTTTTCCTACTATACTAATTATCAATATTTCCGAACGCAATACCTATTTTACTACGTACTCCATCTAGCGGTCACTCACGCAGTCACTCCAATTCCAAAGTCAAGTTGCACCGTCTAAACAAGGCCTATAATATAAATGTCGACATTGTCTATGGTTGGGGGAATCCCCGAATGATGAATGCTATTAATGCTTTGCAAAGGGGTTATTCAAATATTTCTGAAGCATTGTCTTCAATCGTAAGTGACGTCAATCAGCCAGGAGACACTAAACACGAAGCCCAAAGCCTAGCAAAAAAAATGGAAAAATTTGAGTCTGCTCTTCTAACGGAAATTTGGAATGATCTTTTGGGAATTATGAATAAAACTAGTCTAAGTTTACAGAAAAGTACTATCACTATGGACGTTGTAACGAAACTTTATGAATCTCTGATCACTTATGTGAATACCGCACGCAATAATTTTGATCAGTACGAAACGGCTTCTAAAGAAAAAAATCCATATGCTGACACAGTACACGCATCACTTTTTTTGAAGGATCATCAGAGGAGGCACAGTTGCGCGGCAAGGAAAAGTTTTGTGTAGATACTTTCATCCCCATAATTGACACATTAAATACACATTTAAAAAAACGTTCGGCAGCATACCAAGAAATAGATAGTCGATTTAGTTTTCTTTGTCAGTTAACAACAATGGAATCTGGTGAGTTGACCAAAAAATGCAAAGAATTTGCAGAATTTTATCATGAAGACATTAATGCAGATGAGCTTAAATCTTGTTCTTAAATGTTTTATTTAATCCAATATTTAAAAAACATACCAAAGGAATCAGCTGATATTAAGATTTCAACCTTACACAACTTAATAAAATCAGATAAATTGGAAGAAACTTTTCCAAACGTAGAGATTGCTACAAGGATATTCCTTTGCCTAATGGCAACCAATTGTAGTGGAGAGCGGTCATTTTCACACCTTAAAAGAATAAAAAATGAATTGAGAACAACAATGTTACATAAACGACTAAGTAATTTGTCAATTATGTGCATAGAAAGTGATATCCTTCAAAAAATTTACTTTAAGGATATAATAGAAGATTTTGCTAGTTGTACCTGCCACTAGGCTCCAAAAAATTAACAAATCTTTTAAAGGTCAATGTGTGCGATTCTATAATAAAATCCCAAGCAATATACAGCAATTAAGCCTAAATAAATTTAAATTAACAATAAAACGCAAGCTGTCTTCAAAGGGATATTATTCTATTAAAGACTATACGGCTGATAAAAATGCTTGGGATTAAACCGCCGTTTCATACAGGCTATTCTAATATGAATGACTTAAAGCATGAATATTGTTATATTATGTTGCATTGTATAGCGTCACAGACAAATGAAGATTGTTACTAACCAATCGATAATTTAAAAGAGCATAGCCTGTGAGTTTCTTGCCAGTTCTTCTTACAGAGCGGTGGCTCGGAACTGGCACTTAGATTCGCTTGCACTTAAATGTTTTTTGTTTTTTTAAATTATTTGGTTGCAAGTGAATCTAAGCTTCGTGATTTTAGTATAGTTATATTTTATTTGTTTTTGTTATTTTTTTATAATTTTGACGTTTTCAAGTACTATGTAATAGTTTATGAAATAAAGTATTTTTGACTTTGACTTTAACAGAAATCGCGAAAGAAACCGCTAATGTAAAATTGTAACCAAAAAACCTATGGTGTATTTGATTACCTATAAATGGGTTCATAGGTACTTAGTAAAAAATGTAAGTGTTTTTCTATTTTTACTTTCCAATTCGCTTTCTATACTTTCAAAAAGGGCCCCCAATTCTTGTGTGCCCAAGGGCCCCAGCATAGTTTAAGACGGCGCTGCCCCCCTACCTTCTTGTGCGGCCATGGCGTAACTGGCCGACTTCGGGGGGGGGGGGGTCTATGGCGAGACGGAAGGGGCCCCCTGCCCCCGCCGCCTAAGACCCCCCGGGCGCTACCTGACGGGCCCTCCTAACTAACTGGTGTAATTGTCAGAAAATATTTATATATTTTATACTATTTAAGGATGTTAGAATAGCAAACTGCGGTTATTAGTAAGTACAATCTGTCGCTGATAAATTGATTTATAAGCAAAATTGTTGCCACTTATGACTATTTTCCTGTAACATAGTTGATTTCGAAAATGCGACCCAGACAAAAACATAGAAACAAAAATTTCATAATATTATGTCCAAAAATGATTAAAGTAGGTAAGCATTTGATTTTTTGTTTAACTCGACACGTTTTAATTTGCCACTGAGTATCTATTCATAACCGTCAAATGCACCCACCAAAACATTCTGTAAAAAAACTAGCCTAGTCTCGATGGAGCTGCTTGCGCATCTCTGAAAAGTAATGAAATCTAGACAAAATCGTGCCAAGTCTAAGGTTCCTTACTGCGATTTCTTCATTATTATAGTTAGTGTTGTGTGACTTGGCCGTTGAAGGGAACACAAGGGCACAGAACCAGGTGCTCCGTGACAATATTATACCAATCTGTCGCCAGAACCGCTACCCATTGACGATGAAAAATTGCCAATTGGACAACGTTGATTGAATAACAAGTGAAAATTAAGGCTTCATACTGGTTTTGGGGCCTGAAAATGTGGCGAAATGGTTCCAGTAAAGGATGGTACGGCAGTGTTTGCTTCGCGCTCGACTTGGCGTGACTGCCGTGCCCCCAGATTTTTCATGAGTCATTACATTACGCATTCAAATATATCAAATGAAAAACTGGGTGTATGCAAAAGATATCGAACGCAGCTTCCTTATACGAACGCAACGTCGTCGTATATCAGCCACTTCACACGCTAATCACACTAGGGACATTGTTACTTCACACTGAAGTCCCTAGGCATGAAGCGTTGATAGCTGGCATAGAGATGGGACCAGAGAGCTTTATATTAACTTACCAGTGAAAAAGTAGTCACATGGGTACGTAACTTTAGATTTCAATTAAAAAAACGTTTTATGTCAGCTTTCATAAGGCAAGAAAAATGTGTTACATTAAAAAGTAACATGTAATTTCCAATAAACAACTTTGTTAAAACTATATGAATTCCAATTAAAATATAGATATAACAAGGTTTTTCTTCCCACCCCTAACGAGATATGTAAGCGTGAAATTATAATTGTGTATACGTAATTTTGCAGATCAATTGCAGCCGATCTCTATGAAGCTTGTATATAAATAGGTCAGATAAACCCGAATCGATTCGCTCGAAAGCAACTCGTTTAATATTACTCATTCGCGTAAAACAAAAGCTCAAATGGAAAGTCTCACTACGCCCATCACTAAGCTGACGACGGCGATGCTTTGAACACGGAAGTAAAACTAGTCATACCCGTTCTTGTTCCTAGTGTGTCTAAGATAGGACCTGCGTTTACCCAGCCTGTTAACCGACGTTCTAGTTTACGATGCGTTTCTTGTCGGTCATTTCATAAAAATACTTTATTCTTAATAGCTTTATCTAACCCGTTTAAGTTTTGTGACGGGTCTATAAGTATGTACATACTGGGTACATTTAAATAGGTACTTAAATGTACGAAAATAATTTCTTTTACAAATTTATATTGGGGTAATTACATAACTCTTAGTTTTCAAATCTGAAAAGTAATGTATTTATATTAACTGTGTAATTATATTAATAGGTATAGTTGGTGGTCCCGGTAAAAGGGTAACATTTTAATATCTCACAATAAGTAGTATCCTGACCAAACTATTCTACAGCACGCCAATTGAGAATCTGCACAACAGCTGCTACAAAATTAGCTCAAAAAAAGTCAGTCATGTTCAGAATACTCGGAACAATCAGATCGACAGCGGATGCCAGTACGCGTTTGTCTAATTGTAACAGGATTCGCTGTTCGGATCGAGTTCCCACCGACATCGAACATCGACGTAGCATTCAGAGGCACTCGATAATTACTCTCAGTCCATGCTCTGATATAAAGAATTACATTGCATCGTAATTCGTAACTGGTCGTGACACGCGAGAGGAGGGCTCTGTAAATAAGTACTCTCGTAAATGATACATTGTAACTATGCCATTTATATACAAATCTCTACAGTTATGTGATGCTTTTACAAAACGTTTTATGATTTTCTTTACATACGAAATTTTATGATAACTTTTCTTACGTTCATTTTTATAATAAAATGTTACGAAACTAAACTTTAGTATTTTCGATTATAACTTAAGAAAACAGCAAAATGCGGGTACGTACTTAAAATTGGGTCCAGAAGAAGACTGACAAAAATTAGAAATGACCTAATACATATATCAAAACATGAAAATGTTGTGCAAAAGAATAATCCTAAGTTATCAGGCGTTGGGGCCTCAACTAGTTGGGGGTGGTAAACCGTCTCAGTAAATAAAACCAAACTTGAGTCTACCAATAAATATTCCCTTTATTTATAAATTTTCATTCCGATTGTTTTAATTATATTTCATTTTATTAGATTTACTTCTGAAATAAATTAATCCCTATTAGCATATAATGACCGGGCACAAATCTTAGACAGTAATGGCACTGCCTGAAACATTAGAATAAAATAATTCCTATTTAACTATACTATACATGTTTTTTGATTGTCTCTTCAATGCGCCGAGAAAGTTTAAATGGTTACCTTCTACACTCGCGAGCAACCAAATCGACTCAACCGCTTAATTTTCAAGCTTTCAAATGACATCTTTTTTTAATTTAAATGTTTTATACTGTTACTTAATACAATGTTTGGATGTAGTTAACGGTTGAGTCGATTTGGTTGCTCGCAAGTGTATTTTGAGATAAATTTAACCTTAATTAAATGGTTGTCCATACAATAAATAGTATTGTTTTAAGAAAATGTTTTTACGCGTTATTAACGCACTTTCGCAATCACGATATCAAACCAAAACAACAGCCCGGTACATGATACACACACAGAGTAAAGTTAAGACGGGAAAAAAGTAGGTACTATTAAATGCTTTAGGTTAAACTTAATAATATACCCAGATACGTCAAACATATAAAGCACAACAAAACCATCATTTTCGGATTTAATCGGAGTTCCATTAATACTGATCCTCCTTTTTAAATTTTTTAACTCTCAGTATAAATACCAGGTTTACTAAATATGTTGTAATATCTCAAAATATCTTGAAGATCATACAGTAGTAACTTTTTTCGATAAAAAGTAAAATACTGAAGAAAAAAAAAAGGATATTACTTTATTCAGAGACGATCTTCGAATGTTAATATTGATTTAAGTAGTAACTTACATTTGCATACATACATAATGTTACACAATGTGCAATAAAAATTTAAGTTATTTAATTCTTAAGCGTAAGCGAGTTAATGCCACATACTATTTATGTTCTATTTATGCAAATTTACTAGTACAAAATTCGCAAGTTTTCAAGTATAAATTAAACAAAGTTCCTGCTTTGCCAATGACTATATTTGTGAGTACCTATACTAACATAGTTAGTTAGCCTAGTTACTACACTCTCCTGCAAACATCCAAGACTGCACTATTTTATTCGTTTAAGAAGCAAATACCACAATTGTTAACGTAAACAGGTAATTATAGTTTTATTTTCGAACTTTTAGTTACATGCATCTAACTTTTAATGTATGACCTGCTAGAAGGTTTCAGTTTCAATTAAGTAGGTCATTGTACAAGATTATCAATGATATATATTTTCCAGGATTATTTAATTTGTACCAAATTATGACAAAAGGACTAAGAAAGTAAATTTAAACTTATTAAAATTAAACTAAATTATTATTAGGATTTATACACTTTTAATTTTTTTTTAAATTTCATGGATAAATTTTACTCAGGCCTTAATTTTGATAACATGTAACATCGTTATTAAAATATAAATTTGTACTTTGAGTGAAAGGGGCAATGGATGAAGGTTCAATGAAAATTCTTTTTATTTAGAGGCAAATATTCAGCAAACGCTAATTGTCATATCTTGTACTACGAAGTGGCCCGGTACATTGAACGAACTAGCATGAAATGGTGTCATGGTCGCGCCAAAATGGAGTATTGACAGTTCGTTCGACAGGCGTAACTCCATTCGAATGGTACAAAATGGTGCAAAAACATAATATCAGTTATGACTTACAACAAGTGTGTCTTTTTTCTAAAATCCAATACAAAGATATAAAATCAGTACATCGCGGATACTAAAATGATTATAAAGATAAAGTTTGGCCGCCAGAAGTAAAGAAAACAAAAATTTTGCTGCAAGTTCAGAATTTATTTCAGAACAAAGTCTTAAATTTGTATATTTGTAAATTACCCAATATAGATATTGATAATCAGAAAATGTTATGTACTACACGGTATATTTAAAATACCAGGAATTAAAGTGCAGGTGCATATTAAAATCTTACTTTCTTACTTTCAATGGCACACACTGAATATAAATTAATTTTCTTATCCTATTTGCTTATAACTAATGACTGTATCATTATAATACACTGATTTCCATTTATAATTGCTATTTATTTACATTTTGATTCAGATACAGAGTCATGGTCACAGAAAATTATCGACAATACTAAAAGTTAAAATAAACTAATTCTAAGACATTACAAACTTTGACACACATTATTTATAATAACACGGAAATGGTTTTGAGCAATATATCAGTTGTTTTGCCCAAAGAAATCTTTTATATCTGTAGACACAAAATGTTTAAGTACGAAACAACTGCACCAAGTCAAACTGTTTTAGGTCCACCAGTCCTCTATGTCCATTAATCATGCAGTAGTATTCAGCACCAACTATGTAAGACAGTACCATAGCACCAACTAAACTTCCAATAGACGTAGACTTCGGAAGCAGAATGCCAGTCGCTATTAACAGTCCAACATATGTAATGTACCTAAAAATATATTTTTCTTATTAATTATCTGTGACAAAATTTTGACATCATTACCCAGTGTAATAACTCAATAGAAGTATAAAAGTAATAAATAGTATTATAATATTACCAACTAAATAATTAAAATTGCTTTTCCGAAAGTGAACATGTTAAATATATTATAGTAAATTAAATTAAAGAGTATATAAAGGAAGCCATTTTATCCCGCCACCTATAAAAATAAGTTTATTACCTATTTTACTTTCATTCGAAGACAAAAACTACAGCTCATTTCTGTAAAAAAATTATGAGGTTTAAAATTTCAAATGTTCCTTACTATAAGTATCTCAATCCAATTTAAAATAGATACAAAGTACCCCGCTTAAAAAAGAAAACATGTAGTATAGTTTTTTTTTCCTTTTAAATAATGGCTTTGTGCAGTTTGCACATTTAGCCAGTGTCAAGTAAGAGATATATTAATAACATATAAATAACAGTAAATGAGAATGAGTAGTGATAAAGATGATAAATGGTAAATGAGATGCCCTTCCCCTAAACCCCTTGAGTCTTCAGTAAAGATGTACTATACTGAGATCTCACATGGACCTCTTGAGAGAATGTGAAAAATGATGTTGCACTATTTTTTTTCATTTACCAACACTCATGTACGTTCACAAACAATGGTTGATGGTGGAATGGTTGATAATCCACCATTATTACAAATATGTTCGGAATATCATAAATTTAAAAAATAAAACAAAACTGCAGACATGAAGCTTCATTTTCCCTCCTAGGAGTCTGGTATAATCTTAGTAGGACAAATAACTTTTACACTTTGCATTTTTAAGTAATAAAATCGATTTTACCTTGTAGAAGTTAATGTTTCCATTTCATCTTCATTCTCCCGGTCAGCAATACAGAATTCTCCTTTCTTTGAGTATCCATTGGCACACTTACGGCACATGTCAGGGCCATCCCCGTGGCATCCAAGACAGGATCTATCACATGTCACACATTTATATGAACCGATTGAATTCAAGCAAAACTGGTCATTGGCACATTTATGTGGGGTATCACACTCATTGATATCCAAGCAGCCTTCATCTGAGTCAAATAAAAAACCTGGTTTACAAGCAGCACAGTCCTTTTGTGTTCCTTGTCTACAACCGCCCATGCATGATCTGTGACAAGGTGAGCATAACATATTGTCATTATCTTTGATAGATAAATAATAACCAACTGAGCACTGATCACAGTTTTCACCCGAGTAGCCCACATCACACAGGCAAGTACCATTTCCCTTCCGTGTTCCATCTCCTCTACACTTTCCATTACCATTACAAAGCTTCTCATGGTTACCCAGACATGGAGTACAATTTTTACCAAAATGATGTTTAGGACAGCATGTTTGTAAGCTTTCAATGCAAATAAATGTATACAAATCAATTGATTCATCAGGGTTTTGTGCCCACCATGACTCAATGTGTTCTTCAGCCTTCTCTGCTATATTGTGGCATTGAATAGAGTTGTCTTCATCCTTACATATACCATCTTGTATATCGATCAACCTCATTTCGCTTCTTTTATAAGACTTCTTTAGCTTTTCTTCTTCCCATGCTGCATCACCTCCTTCATACTTGCCTCTGGAAGTTCGTTCTAGGCCTTTCTTGAACGATTCCACAAATAACTTACATGCTTGACACTCCCCAAGAGTCTTAGTAGGTATAAATAAATTAGGATTTATCACTGGAGGCTGGCTATTACAAAAACCGGTCGGCAATAAGGCCAAATATATACTGAATATTACTAAGCACTTATTGATTTGAATCATATCGGCATAAACCTGAAAAGTTTGTTAATCTGTTGTAATATAAGTTAAGAAACACTGCTAGTTAGACTTTTCAAAGAAAAATCAGCAATAAATCTAAAAAATACAGATAAAACAGACACAAAATTTAAATGTACTTTAGCTTGATACCTTTAAAATGGCGAATATTTTTTTACACTAGACAACTAATTATCTGTACGTTAATTAAAAGAATGTTTAAATACAACTAAAGTTATCAATTTAAGTTTTTAGCACACGAAATCTACTATTTACTGACGTGTTTAATTTTTACTTGCGATTCGGTGAGCTATCTTCTTTACAGCTGACGTGACGTCTGACACTGACGTTAAGACAAGCCGTGCAAAAAGAAAACGTTTCGTTTCACGTGGACTGTTATAGCACTTAACGTCGTCCCTCGTTTGAATTTTTCAATGATTTGAACGTTTCATTCGTATGAAAAGGTGTTAAAAGTTTCAAAATATCAAACATTTTATCATAACGAATAGGTTAGTAAGCTGTAAAGAGATAATTAGTAAATTTCCTTTATAAAACACAACTAAGCGTCGGATACACACAGTCGCACGTAATTGTCGGCAAAGATATATCCAGTACCAGGTTGCATAATCGCTTCCTGCTTTCACTGCAACAAAGAGTTCTGTTCGCGGTGCTGTACTGTACGCTATGCATTAGCATACAAAATAACCTTTTCATTGTTACAAAATGCAATATTAAGTCGATTTAATAGATCATTTAATTTTAGGGAGGTACATAGAAATTTAATATTGTATTAAGACCCCCAAATGGGTGTAAATATTTTTGTTATATCACAAGGTGGCACTCGAGCATTCATTCCTTTATAGATAGTAAGTCTAAATTTAAGAGAAAACTAAAACAATACTATTTAGATTTTACACACACTTGACAGGATTTAATTATATAGTTAAAATTAAATATATATAGACGATAAATGTACAGAGAATCAGACCCCGCAGTTAAACCGTACTCACGGTTTTGTGGGACTATGTTATAAATAAGTTGTCATAACCTGTACTTACTGAATAAATAAATAAATAATAATAATAATTCAGCCGATCCACCTAATAGAAAAATGGTTACCACAGCCATAAGACTTTTGAAGATGATGACTGAAATCTCTAAGGGAAACCTCGCCAGGAAACACATTTCACAATCTAAAATTTGCAGCAGAAACTGATTCAATTCTTCAAAGAATTCCAAATGTATTAAACTACTTCAGTTATGTTTTATAACGCATCTACATTTGTTTTCTTTTAAATAATGGCTTCTTGCGTTTAACACATTAAGCCAGTGACAAGTAAGAGATATATTAATAACATATAAATTATAGTAAATGAGAATGAGTGGTGATGAAGATGATAAATGGTAAATGAGATGCCCTTCCCCTAAACCTCTTGAGTCTTCAGTAAAGATGTGGGACTATACTGAGATCTCACATGGACTTCTTGAGAGAATTTGAAAAGTAATAATCCACCGTTATTGAACATTAATGTTCGAAATATCACAAATTTTAGAAAATAAAACAAAACTGCAGACATGACGCTTCACTTTCCCGCCAAGAAGTCTGGTATCTACATTATTACAAAGTATTTGACTTTGATATTGAAACTTACAATCAAAAACTTCTAAATAATGTGCCCGCTTTTGTAAGCGAAAGACATCAACGCATGCGCACTAGCGGTACCTTCTCTATTTAAATAAATAAATAAATATTTCAGACACTTACACCAATTATTTAGTTCCAAGATAAGTATCATTAAGAACTTGTGTTATGGATACTAAATAACGGATAAGCATACATAAATACTTTTTTTTTGTAAATACATACTTAATATACATAGAAAAACACCCAGACCAGAACAAATATTCATATTTATCACAAATATTTGTCCTGTGTGGGAATCGAACCCACCACCTCAGGAGTGGAATGCGGGTATACTCGCCACCACGCCATATCGGTCGTCAAAATATTTGTTTTGTTAAGTTGCCTATTCATAAAAATCTATATAGCGTTATCCCCACTTATTTTAATAGATCCATTTAAGCTGTGTTTTAATACACAGATGTCCAACATGCTTCCACAAGATCAATAAAAATAAATAAACAGCAAACCGCCAGCTCATCCTTAATGCGAGATAGAGAATACCTGTTATACCTACTTAGTCGATTTTAGAAAATGATATCTCATTCCACGCATCTTATGAGACCGATATTCTGCGGTTCTTTTTGCGTTCATAACACAACATTTTAAATGGAGCGTATAAATTCTCTTCAGTTTGCTACGACCCTTTTAATTAAGGGTCCCGTCAACATCTGTGCGGGCACAGTGCACTGCACAGCTCGCGAACTGTAAAACAAAACTAGACACTGTGTCTTCAGTTGGAAAACGTCGAGCACGTTCCGATACACGCAATCTTTTTTCATTTGTTTTTTTCTTTAGCAATGGTTTATCGTATTAATACAATAGTCGCCTTGCATGCGCCGCAAAAATGCATTCCTTTTTGCGCCCAGTTCAAACCTAAAAAAAGTATGAGATAGTCGAAGCCGGCGATCCCAAAGGAATATTGTCTTAAAATGTATCTCTAGTCAATATAATGGCTTGCATATTGGTCGAGCAGAGCGTGCAATTTTTTCGCATATTTCTCTTAAAGCATACCTTTCAAAATAAATTGACACTAAAAATAGACTAGCCAGCACTCTTTTCTGTATCTGTCAGTTGTTTTTTATCGTAAAATAAAACTTAAAGGCACGTAATTGAAGAGTCGGTTGGTACCTGTATGTACGTTTTGTACAATAATACCAGTTATCGCCTTGAAAAACTTGAAATAAAACAAATCACATCAAACAAAGAATATAATCAACGTTGCAACTTGTTTTGCAAAGAAAACTACAATAGTGACAATAAAATCGATGTTTGATCAATGTTAACGTATATTTGAAGCGGTAGATCATTAGTTTCGCATGACAATTTTGCATTGTTTTATTTAAAGAGCCTGTTCTTGTCAAAAGACCTCTAATAAAATAAATTGTTTAAAATTATAATTAAAATTAACAGCCGATATCTTTTATTAGCTGTAATTTTTCTTAAGTGATTGGAGCTGGGGGACGTACAATAATTTCCGACCGCACCCCATGCGTGCAATTCTTTTATGTAGTATACCGTGTTTTCCCGTGATAACAATATGATATATTCCAGCTATATGAGCAAAACTTTTTATCCATATAATATGACTAGTGTCTTTCAAAGTAGATAAATTGGAATCCCGAAAGAAGATTAAACCACTAACCAAAGAAAGAACAAATCATAATGTTTATGTAAAAAACACTTGTTTTTTTTTAAATTAAAGTGTAATGATAAAATTTATGAAAACAGCTAGATGTAAGTATCTAATTTAAACTTAACAAACTTAGCCTTAACAAACTTGCACAAAAGTTGAAAGATAGAGAAATAGGACATATTTTTAAGAATTAACCCCAAACTCCTAGGAAAAATGCAGACAGATAAGGATGAATAGGCTTAAATATTCTTATAACAGCTAGATAAACTGCCGCTACCTTACTGCCTCAGATAATCGGCCAAGATGGAGGCGACTCCGCCCCATGCAACACGACGAGTCATTCCGGCTATTGAACAATCATTTATATCAGATAAATGATTGTTCAATGATTGCTTTCTGTAATTAAAAGCTGATTCTGGATAACGGTAAGGGCAAAACTATCAAAAGAATATACTGAACAATGTTTCTCTGCGCAGAAGCAGAATTAATCTCCAGATCTTTTGAATTGAGTTTGTATAGGACTTTATTGATTGTATTTTGTACCTAATCTTATATTGGATCTGTTGTTACAAAAAAATACACATATATTTATAGATAAGTATATTTTTTGTGACATTAAGTTTTTTGCTCATGAAATGTCCTTATATCACATTATTAAATCTTCAACATTTGTTTGCAATTCTTTTAATACAACAATTGCAAACATATGTATATATATCGTGATATTTAACTTGTCATACATGAATACAGGTACTTTTGTTCAAGATATAAATGGTAAAAGGCTTGTTGGCTATCGTAACTGGATATCAATTAAGAAGTATATTAAATTGAAATCTTGGAAGATGTGAAGGATGTGAAGTCACGAAAATCTGATTCATTACTAAACAAAATTGCATAAAAATTTCATATCTACAAAAAAAAACATATATTTTGTTAATTACTTCTTTATCAGCGCTTTTACGGGGCTTCTACACTATGCGAAACCAGTGCAGATTAGCGTCGGTATGTGTGTACGTCCTACTAATTATGGACTAATTCTAATTGTGGACTTTAAACTATAAAAGTTAAATAAAATCCCTTGGCTACGGCAAGTTAAACGCCAAGGACATAATTACAGTCATAGCAGAAAATTATTGTACCACGTGACGTCATCCTAACGCAACCGGCCACGCAAGGCCTGTGACAAACCTGCGACTGCGCTATTAATACAGCTACAGGATATATGAACGATTAACTAATCTATGAACACTGGCTACAAGCCTGCGTGGTTATATAATGTGACTGAGCGGTTCAAAGTATATAACAAAACTTATGGTTATGATCTATATGACTAAATTATAATAATAGCCTTTCTAGGTGTACTGTGATGTTTTATTGGTAGAGATGTTTTTTGGTATAAACTCGAGTTGGCGCTACTGGATTTAAGTGACCGTTACAAGAGCTTCTTAACGGAACCCATACTGAACTATATACTAAGGTTACAGCTACTAAGTTTGACTTTCCCACCTTGGCACTGTTTGCATCTGTAGCAATAACTCGGATCAGATTACAAACAGAATAAAACGGCAGTGAGACATGAAAATTTTCTTTAAACTGCAGAAGACGTAGACGTATAAAAGAGTAAAATTGGAAGAAAAATTACGATTACCTAACAAAATAGTAGGTATCTGCTAATTGGTTAGGCACTTCTAAGTAATAAACATTTTTCACAAGTCTTTAACTAGGGAAACTGTACATTTACGGCACATTTGAAATCCACACTAAGCTCAACACAATTGCACATTCGCAAATCTCACAATAAAGTACTATTTACCCATGAAAGTAAACAATAAAGCCGTAAAATGTTTCGTTTCGTTCAGCGTTTTGTAAGCAGACATTTCCATTGCGGACTTAGCGTCATAAAACCTGTGGGTTACTGCGCCCGACGACCGTAAAACGGAACGGAGCTGTAATTTCCAGCCACTGATGGGACAATAATACCAATGTTCCTGATAGAATATGCAAACGAAAATGGAATGTGGAGGTTGGCAGGTCTGAGTGGGTGCGGACTAGCAGAGCGCCCAGTCGCCCACTACCGGCAAAAACCTTGTATTAGGCAACCGCTTGAGCAGTTTCGATTGTAGTCTGTTGTAATAGATTATGTTGATTATATGCCAGGGACTAGTTTCCTTTGGACCTAAATATGGATTAATAAAACTAGTACGACAACAACCGTATTATATGCATGGACCAAAGAAGGGTAAGCAAAACTTTTAAGAGAAATCGTTGAGAAATAGTTCCTCGATCCATAATCCAAATGTATTTCTCGAGTTATTATCCAAATGATGGCTTTAAAAAATATTGATAACATTTACACACTAATATATACGATGTGATACTCGTGTGTGATAAAGAATTGATTGCAATTTATGAATCTAAAATAATAGTCAACTTCAGACAGTATGAAGAAATCAATAACAAAATTTTAAAATACTCAAGTTTATAAAAGTACAGTCCCTACCGAAATTTTAGATTACTTTTGACTGACTCTGCATATTTGTCAGTCAGATTTTAAGTAGTTATTATTAGATTTCTGTGTGTCCATTACTTTTTTATTGCATTGTAGATTGAATCGTAAGGAGTCAAGTGCCAATGCCAAGCCCAACGTAATAATTATAATAAGTCACGTACTAACATCCTGCGTGTTGCGTAGTCGCCATAAAAAGTCCACGGCTAATCGCCGGTCATCGCTCTTTTGTAAAACATATTTTATTACCAGGCAGCGTTTACGGGAAAGACTAGTTTCGTTGTCGCGATGCTGTGTTGACACAAGTGTTAGTGGCAGCCATTATTGTCCATTTGCCGCCAAAATCGGTAACAGTAAAGAAATGACTGCCTATAGAACATTCGCGCTTTAAATTAAAAAGTTAGACCGCATTTCACTGTATTATACCACGATTCTACCGAGGGCAAACTATTACCTCCTCGCATCGTGTTATTTGCCTAAGTGGCTCACTGAAGATAATAAGTTAGAAGGAATGGCCTCGGGCTTCGGGAACCTTTGTCTGGAGTCTGGAGCCACGACACCTCCAGGCTAGACGAAGACATATTCTAAGTCTTCCATGCAAATTGCATACATAACGACCGTAACATGAAATGGATGTTTGAATTGTATAACTCTTTTGCAATATTTAAATTGATTTCACAGTCAGATACTAATTCAAAATAGTATAAAACGTTAAACCGTGAAGTCAGTTTTGTTTATTAAAGTTTACAAACATATGTTGCTTTCTTAAACGATTATGATATAACGAGAAAATAAGACGATACGTGCAAAATCGATAAGACTTGACATTAAAAAGAAAAAAAAATATGGATCGATCGGTCTCCACGGGGCGCCTCGATAAATTGTCGGGGTAATGGTGCGTCAGCTAGCTGGTGTTATAATAAAGATGTTTTCTCGATCCGTATTATTTGTTCCTTGCATATCGGCGCCTTGTCTGAATTTATGTAATGGCGACTATTAACTTTTTAATTCTAGTCTTTAGCTAGTTTGGAAGTTAACGCAGAAGTTTAGATATATATGCGAGTACTTCTTCCTTTTACTTTTCATTTAGTATAAGGAATGTAAGAAACTAGGTATATAAAAAATATTACATTAATATTAAGCCTTTTAATGAAATTTTGTGATATAAATTAGTACAAAAAAATCTAAAAAAAATTACTTATAATAAAATAATTTAAAACATTGAATGACAATTTTACATAATACTTTTAAGATTAAAAATCAATGACCCATCTAACGAGAAAGATAACGGAAAAGCTTGAAGTCGATATTATACGACAAAACAAAGGTTTTACCACAGAGTAAGAATAGTGCAGAGTATAATCCAGAGAGGGGTCCAAATAGGGAAATTGTGGAATGGCTGTAGGGACAGTAACTCCGTAGGTAGAGAAGCTCGTCGGCTGAACAAAGCATTTACATACTGTTACCATGCCGTAACCTATCAGATGCTATTGATCGCAGAAACAGTATGTCGAACGACAATAAAAATATGTACCTACCGCATTTATCGATTACCGATAACTTATTTTTATCGATTAGGTACTACAAGATCTACCGACTATATCCGAATAAAGATGCCAATGCAGGTCAAGAATTTATGAAATTGTATAAGTTTAATACTACTTGTAAAAATATGTATAAATCCAATAAGTGCAGTTAGTTATAATTTTATGCGTAACTTAATTTCTGACCGATTTTCTGGTACACAATAATTAATCATTTATTGTTATTTCAAACATACAATAATCTTTTCTAACTTAGAACAAGCTTAAGAATGGAGTCTGATGATTTTTGTAAAGAAAAAAATATTGTCCGGTCGTACTTAGTGACTTATTTTTTGCATGCAAATGCATTACACATACTAAGGTCACCTGTTAGCATGCTCACCACTTACCACGACCCGGGATCTTATCATGTATATTACAATCCATCACGATCGGTATCACTATGACAACCATTGGTCGTATTATTAAAGAGCAGTGCAGCCTTCGAAGTGCAGCAGTATCTCGCGATAGCATCTTACGGCGCGCACCAAAGGATCAACATCCAATAAAACGTACTATTTACGTGCCTCCTAGCGTAGAAAGGAACGGAACCAAAAACCGCCATTAGTGTGGGTAGGTACTGCGTTAACGGCTCAGTCGGAGCTACTTTCGTTAATCACAAAGCAATGGTAGGTTTTATGGTTTTTGAACTTGCCCTACAAGTGTAAGGAAGCAAGCGATTTTCCGACATGTAACATTATCATCAACATTACTTTTTTAGTAAATAAGATAAATAGTAATGTCACTATTATGCTAAATTAATATGTATTTAGTGATAGTAGTCAAGTAAGTATTTTGTTACTCCTACTTAAGTAAAGCAGAGTAATCCCATGATTAATTATTAAAATATCGTAAATATATTACGAGCAAAATTTTAACCATATGCAGTTAATTAGAAATGGAATTGTAGAAAACTTTTCATATGTTCTATCTGTTAAACAAACCTTAGTTTAACACTTTATTAATTATTTATCCCAAAGCCTAAGTTTATGAAGCCTTGCATAAGTTTATATTTAAAAAGGTTCCAATTGATCATTTCTTTACGGAGACAATTATAGTCTGAAACTAAACTTGGTTGGAACTAGTTTTAGCAAAAGAATACCTATTACTGACCAAAAGGCAGAAATCTCCTGTTATGGACCACGCGTCAGATTCCCGCCATTCTAACGTCGCGTCGACGCAGGCGCATCGGGAGGCGGAACCCGAGTAATAGGCGCATTCCGCTGCGAGCCTGTGAATGCCACCATACAGCCTACTCGGAAAACCTTTGAATGGTTCACAAAACCATTAGCAGCTGGCCAATCCCTTGACCTAGCCTCATAACACCAACGGGATATTGATGCAGTTATATAATCGGAGATTTCGTGTGTTTGGGGTTAAAAATTGGTTAGACGGTAATATTTTTGAGTCAATACCTCAAAATAATGTAAATACACAAGACGTCTTATAACAGTTTTCAATAACCGACCTTTATTGTATATATGTAGAATTAGATATATGATATATGCAGAATTATTTAATATAATTATAGAAAATTATAAAATAGTTCAACCTACTTGACATATCAAAACTCCTAAATAGCAAAAGCTATAAATTAGAAAATATAATCAGTTAAAAATCGGTTTTCAGAAATCCTTTTTGATAGATTTTCAGGCAGAGGGAAATATGGGGGTAACGGTTTAATGAAAAAAAACTCCTGAAACATTAAAGAGGTCTTATGTCAAGGTATAATATAACTTCACCTCAGTAACTTACTAAACAATAATTATTCCACGCTTCATGAATAACAACAAAGAAGTTTACAACACTTCAAAGGACGTAACCAACTGGAAGGTTGCTCCAAAGATACCGATCGCAGCGAATTTCCTGCTTATACCAATCTTACGCTACAAAAATAACTACAACAATAAGTTAGAACGCCAAAAATACGTTACCTATATATTAGGTGTTTGCAGAAGAACTGTCAATTATTATAATTTAAACAAACAGAAGATTGATTTTAAACGTTTGCGTTGCATGTTTGTTTTAACATTATTTGGAATTAACCACGTGTAATTAAAAAATATTTAAAGCAGCAGTAAGTTTAAAGGTAAAATTATGAATTAGGTATAAAAATTAATTATGAAAACAACCTCTCAAAACTGAATAAATAAATTGAAGTAGGTATATTTAGTAAGTCAGTTCAATTATGCTACATGTGTAGTAAGCTAACCCATAATACATCTATATGTTATTCCCCAGCCTTTTGTTTATAACTGTGCTCTATATCACTTCAATATTAAAGTGGCGCATTTGTAAATAGGCCTGAGAATGGCTTATGGACTACTTTTGCCCAAAGCATGAATGCATACCCCTTTTAAAAGAATAACTGACATCAAATTTAACAAAATACTTTATTATTTAAAATTTATGTAAATAGTGAACATCGCCTAAGTGCTTGTGCATCTCAGTCTAATAAGTATAGTTTTTAATACATATTATACACTGATAAGTTTATGTTGTACTCTAAGAACATTTGGAAACTTTTGTTTTGTAATTATTCAATAAATATAAATAAATCACCCTGTTTTATTATAAAATTATGAAACAGCTGTAACCTGACTTAAATATTTTTAATCCTGAATCAATGTAATAATAAAAAGAAAATATCAAAAGAATTTATACCATAACCAGTTGATTTATGCTCTAAATAAATAACCAAAGTTTAACATTGCGCAATGAAAAGGTGGTTAGAGTTAGATCACTCACGCCTTCTGAAGAAACCTTGAAATTTTTCTTCGCTAACTGCAAAGCGAATTGTAATCAATGAATTTGTAAATAGCGGTCATAGTACTATTACTTAGTACTTTAATTCAATAGTAATATATAACATATTATTTGTCAATTAAAAAGAAAACATTATAAAAAAGTATAAAACTATGCAAATAGACAATTAAATTCTATATTAAAAAATATGTTATTTAAAAGACAACTTTTTGCATAATGGTTTTTCGTTAATGATACATTTGGTATGAAATAAACATTATTTTGCTTTCTAAATCAAATTGTATAACCATTTAGAACAGACATTAATATAGGCCTCAACATTAGTATTAGATTACCATTACTAACGTTATTTGCGGTACAGGTGGCATTTCCCCACAATTTTATTACTTTAGAAACCAAGACATTCACTTCAAAGCGTAGAAAAACTTTTTATATGTCTCATTCTAACTTAAAGTAAATTGCAAAGCCAAAAACAAATTAGTGAAATTATTTATATTATAATAATACATATAGCACTTATTCTAAGAATGTGTCCTCAGAATGTTTGCCGAAGTAGTTTGAACTAAGTTGAATTGGAGGTCGTAGAGTTAGGTAATACATACAACTGTTCGTAACAATAAATGGCATATAAAATGTTTCAAATGTATCTGTTAGCTCACACAAGCTGTTTAATGATGTAAAACTATTGAGAAGACTACATTTCATATTACTAGAAACTTAGAAATATAAATCATTGACAAACCTCTTTCGTCGTGCACGTAGTAGAAAATTAAAAAGTAAACAGGCACTGTTATAAACACTATTGTAACGGCACGATTGAGCACAGTTGTTCGCGATCCCGAGCGTGAGAGGGCGTCCGTGACGTGCGCACGCGTCGCTGGTTTCGCGCTGACTGGTAGAGAGGCGCCGGTGAACGTAGCATGACCTTCCTGCCTACAGTGCCTAGACAAACCTCTTTTCCTTATAAGTTTGCCCTAAAAACTAAAGGAATCTGAGAAAATTTTCTTGTGAGATCCGGCTCGAAGGACCAAAAGAGAGCAATAACAATAGTCAAAAAATTGTTGATTGTATTCATTTGTAAACTTTCAACAGTTACATTCAAATGATACCACACAGCAATAAAAAATATTTAACACACACATCATAGGCATTTGCATCTAAAACCAGCACCAACACCACTTCGGATATTTTTTAATTCTATACTTGGGAAAGGCGCAAAAAAAATTGAATAAGATTTTCATTTGATCTGATTGCGGTTTGGGTTGGCTTTTGTTTTTTGTTTGAAATAAAAGAAATAGTTACGCCTTATAACAAGAAGTCAAATGGAATAAAAATAATAAAGGTAAGGCATGAGAGTACACAAATTATCTGCGTTACTTCATTTATATTAGTTAGCTTGATTTAGAATTCTAGAGCCTGATCTATTATAATTTCAGCCCATTAAGGTTCCACAACTGAGCATGGACATCCTCTTTCGAACCAAAGTGAGAGGGAGTTAGGTGACACTCTACCACGCGGACCTAGTGTGGATTGGTGGAGGCGGGTGTGGCTTTCTGCTGTTAGAATATGTAGTGATAACTGGGACTAACAGTTCAACATGCCTTTCAAAGCTCGATATCACGAATGTTCCCCCATCCTAGGACTGACCTCTGTGAACTTTGCTTTATTCTGGTGATGACCCTGATTGGGAGAGTCGTTTATTAGGATCCGAGATAGGTACGACCCTTTGATTCTTCTCTTACAAGTTGTAAATACATTGAATATTCGGCCAACTACTTACGACTTAGACATTGATGAAAATATCTCTAAATATAGATTTTCGTCTTTCCTAAATTCTGTAGCTAAAACTTTGCTCGTGGTAAAACTAATGAAAATGCGTTAAAGCCTAACCCTTCTAAAACAGCATCCTGTACTTTCCACCCTAAAAATAAACAAGCGGACCGTAATACATAGTATAGGGCAGAATATTTTTCACAATAACTACCCCAAATACTTAGGTTAACACTTGACAGATCTCTAACTTTCAAGAAAAACTGCGAACACCTTAAGCATGCCTAAAACCGACCCCGCTGCCGATGCATGGATAAAATCTGGTCTTCCAAAGATTAAAGAATCGGCAAGGCTTTTTAAAATAGACCCAGCTCTCGAAACAGATCCCCAGTCAGCTCGATGTAGCTTGAGGCTAGAAGGCTTTGCCCCTTCGGACTCCTTCCTGTCTCCTTTGGAAAGCCTCCCATCTGGACATGATTAGACTATTCTTTCGAATAGGAGTTTACTAGTATTTTCCATGCTAAGAAGACCTTTTAGATAACAAAATATTTATTTCAGTGCCTTTTCTCTGTCGAAGTTATATTATTTAATTGCAATCGCTACTTCTAACGCCATCTGTTTAGCTGAGACTCAACTATTTTTATTTTGTTAGAGATGAGACCCCATGGTAGCACAGTGCTTTATGAAGACAATTTTCGGACATTGCATAATTATTAAAATAACTGATAGTTTTTATAATTGAAATGCAATTTTCCATCTTCATTTATCTAGCGTGCTTGGTTTTGAAAAAAAAATATAGTGAAAATTATACGTTTTTTACCCGGATAAAACGAAACTATTAAATCACTCTTAAACTAAGCATTATAGAGGTATTCTTGGCGAAAAAGTGAAGCGTCCTGACTGCAGTTTTATTTTATTTTCTAAAATTTGTGACATTTCGAACATTAATGTTTAATAACGATGGATTATTAACCGTTAAGTGTTTATGAACGTACATGAGTGTTGCTAAATTAAACAAAACAGTGCAACATCACTTTTCTAATTCTCTCAAGAAGTCCATGTATAGTCCCACCTCTTTACTGAGTACTCAACGGGTTTAGGGGGAGGGCATCTCATTTACCATTTATCGTCTTTATCACCACTCATTCTTATTTACTATAATTTATATGTTATTCATATATCTCTTACTTGACACTGGCTAAATGTGTAAACCGCACGAAGCCATTATTTAAAAGAAAAAAAAATATGACGACTTCTTGGCGGGAAAGTGAAGCGTCACGTCTGCAGTATTTTTTTAAATTTGTGATATTTCGAACATTCATGTGTTATAACGGTGGATTATTAAGAACGCTGCGTGCACAGTAAAGGAATCAGCAAAGAATTTGGTATTGGAGGCATTGCCCGGAAATCGAACCAACTAAAATCTGTAAAAATTACGCAATGGACTTTTATTGCATTGATCGTTAGGATCAGTTATAAGTATAAAATCTTTTTAACAAGCTTGATACATTCAATGAAGGAAAGCTATGAAACCTGGACGCCTAAATTCAAGTGGTCAAGTTAAAGCACTTTTACTCAAACTTCTTGTTCTTCTTGAGGTATTGGCATACCTCATGGAAAAGTGTGCCGTGTGATATTTAGCGTGATGATTATGGACAAATACCCCCAATAGAATATAATCTGTTGGGGAGGCTGATGTTCAGCAGTGAAATGTATAAGGCCGATATGATGACACAGAACTTTGCAATATATTAGAAAAAAGTTTCAAATATAACTTTCAGACAGTCTCGACCATTCGAAAGATATAAACACTTAAATATTTTTTTAATTGTTTTGTTGCATGTGAGTGAATCTAAGCTTCGTTATTTCAGTTTTATTTATTAGTTATATTTCGATTGTTTTTTATATTTCATTTTGACATTTTCAAGGACTATTTAATGGTCTTCTTGGCGAAAAAGTGAAGCGTCCTGACTGCAGTTTTATTTTATTTTCTAAAATTCAAGTGGTCAAGTTAAAGCACTTTTACTCAAACTTCTTGTTCTTCTTGAGGTATTGGCATACCTCATGGAAAAGTGTGCCGTGTGGTATTTAGCGTGATGATTATGGACAAATACCCCCAGGCCCCAATAGAATATAATCTGTTGGGGAGGCTGATGTTCAGCTGTGAAATGTATAAGGCCGATATGATGACACAGAACTTTGCAATATATTAGAAAAAAGTTTCAAATATAACTTTCAGACAGTCTCGACCATTCGAAAGATATAAACACTTAAATATTTTTTTAATTGTTTTGTTGCATGTAAGTGAATCTAAGCTTCGTGATTTCAGTTTTATTTATTAGTTATATTTCGATTGTTTTTTATATTTCATTTTGACATTTTCAAGGACTATTTAATAGTTTATGAAATAAATAATTGAATAATATTTGTTTTTTTTTTATGTGAAAATTGCTATCAACTGCGTTCGATACTTTCTTTCCGGTTTTTTCTTTATACCTTGACACTAAAACAGTAGTCTATCAAGACTGATATTCTACTGAATAGACTATTCGATCCTAAATTTGTAAGTACATCACTAAAATAAAATGTCATTTTTTACTTTCATGTCAGTTGTCAAAAAAATTTTTGTTATTACCATGGCCTAATTTTTATTTATGAGAAAAATTTAGATCTCTCAGAACAAGCTTTTCTAAAAAACCCAATATTGTACACTACAGCGCACAAATATGCACAACATAAATAACTTGGCAATAAGTTTAGGTAAGTATTTAAGGTTAAGTAAGAAAATAAAAATACCCTAACACCTTGGTATGTGAGAGGAGGCTCGTGCTCAGTAGTGGGACGTTTATGGGCTGAGATGATGAAGAAAATAAACCTATAAGTGTTATGATTTTCAAACTTTATTTTTCGCCTGTAGCTACTAAGATTAGAAGAGGATTGCTTAAACATAACTTCAGGAAAGTGCCTATAAGATGCCGTTCTACTGTAGAAAAGCCCCCGGAAGTAAAAATGTCTCCAGATTATAGTATACCAAAAGGCATATTCGGTCAGGCTACATGCCATACTCATCCTCATTTAATCCAGCCTGGGCACTTGACATGTGGTATCACACAAGCAGAATACAGAGACAGGAGAGATACATTAGTGCACAAACTTATATCTGAAAAGGAAAATATGTACAAGAATCATATTGTAAGTGGATTTTTATTTTACTAAACCCTTGAGTTTAATTATGGTTCTTGGGTATATTTATATGAACAGGAAAGTATTCTTATTTTGGTGAGCAAATAAATGAATTTGGTCAGCTACAATAGCTTTTAAGTTATGGTCAGCAACCTTTTTTAAAACAGTCTGCAATTATTACCATATAGGACTGTTCTATCTTATTATCATTTCAAATATCTATGTGTAAACTTGTTTTCGTAATGTTTCATATTGTATTTGGTAACCAAACAACATACGTCACACTCCCTATTATTAGTAAAGAAATATTTATTTTTGGCACTTCATAAATATCTGCTCGTTTTCTCCTTATCTTTATTTTATTACATGCAAGAATTTAAAGATAAGGCAGTATTATGTGATGATGATAATGATGATGATATATTTATTTCCATTTTAACAATGTACAATTGCTAGTCCCCACACTAGGCTGAGCCTGACCTGTGGGGAAAATATATGATGAACATAACATTTATTGCCGAAACGGAATACAAGTAAGGTATTCTACTTAATTACATTATTTGAAAAATACAAAAATAAGAATTATAATGTATGTGTGTGTGTGTGTGTGTGTGTGTGTGTGTACGTGTGTGTGAGTGTGTAAAAGTGTTTGAAAGTACATGAACGAGTGCAAAAGCTCATTTGTTAATTTTTAACCGGTGAGCAAAGGTAGTGGCCGTAAGGATTTTAGGTAGCTTAAAGATGCGTTTTTTCATCATGTCGTCATATTCATCGGAGTTTATTACAATTTTGTGAACAGCGGACACAGCTCTGACAAAGTACAACTTCCGGACACTTAGCACACCAGCGTCCTCATAAAGAGCGTCGGTTGAGTATCGTAGGGGTTTCTTTAGTGCCACTTTTAGAACTCCTCTCTGTGCTCTTTCGATAGGAAGTAGGATCGAGGAAGATGAGCCACCCCAAGCTAGAATGCAGTAGTTTAAGAGAGATTGGCAAAGAGCTAAGTAGACCATCTTTAATATTTTGCCCTCAACTGCGTCACGTAGGTTTTTCATAACGTAGATGACCTTCCTCACTCTCTTGGACATTTCAGCTACGTGTGCATTAAAAGTAAGCCTATCGTCCAGGATCACACCAAGATATTTTAGGGAGTCTGACCTATTTATTTGTTCGCAGTCGCATGGGTTGTTTAGAGTTCTAGATTTACAATCTGTTGAATGGATCTTCAAGGTATTTAATGTGTAAGCTTAGCTAGTATATGAAGGAAAAAATTAATAGCTCTGTCACGGTCGCCACAATTGGTGTTAGTCTTGAAGGCGTTTGTGTAATATAAATAATATTTAATGAGAAGAGATGTATTACATATTTTCACATTCTCCTTTATATGACAGTACTGTTATTTCGTAATCAAGCAACATATGTCATACTTACCTTCATATTTAAATGAAATAAACAATTTTGATACAAAGATAGATAAGGAAACAATTAATTTCATTATCAGTGCTCACTTTAATAGCCACTATTACTATTTTGGTTTTATGTGATCACATTATATTCCATAAGTGAATCACATAACCAATCATAAGTTTTAACACAAAATATACATAAATCAAAGTCAAAAATTCTTTATTACATAAACTATTTTATAGTTCTTAAAAAACATTGAGATGAAATTAAAAAAAACAGTCGAAATATGATTAAACTGAAATCACGAAACTTAAATTCACTTGCAAAATAAAAAAGTGTAAGTACTGCCAGTTCCGAGCTGCCACTCTGTGACAAGAAACTCACAGGCTATTTTAAATTATCAACCATGATAATACCATGATCTTTTCACTTACTTTAAGAGTTATTATTTGTAAATAGTAACTTGTTTGTCCAGATAATCATACCAGCCGCTCGTAAACAGTACATGTCAGATAAAATTCCATATGTATTCAGACAAAACTCGGATTTCTTCTATCTGACTGGATGTTTGGAACCATCTGCTGTGCTTGTCATGGTGAAACCGGCTCAGACTGAAACATTTAAGGTAAATAAAGGTAGTATTATTAGTAGTATGTCTTTGAAGTTACCAGACTTGAGGTTTTAAACTAAGGAGTAAATTTTAGTGGTGAAAAGAAAAAGTCATACCAAGATTTCTTTCTTTGTCAACTTTGAAGAACTTATCCTACAAAAACTATATTTAAGTGTACTAATTTAGTAAAACCCAGTTGTTAGCCAGATGGAGTAAAGTTTGACCCTCTAATGTATTGCAAATTTCAACCCTCTCAATACACAATTTCCAGTTGCTTGCACTTTTACCACATATTACCAGGACGTAATATGTTCTGTGTATTGTTAATAATATTTTAAAACATGTTCAAACTACTGTCAAAACAACACATAATGGGTCAAAACCAGTTTTGATTTGAGTCATTTGTCAAAACCGAAACAAAGCCTTTCAACATAATAATTGTTTTTTTCCCCTTATAAATTTTGGCTGTAATATATACATTTAAGCAATGTGTATTGACGAAACTCAAATAGATATTCTTTACTACAGAGCACTCTTTTTGTACATGACAATGATGCTCATGCAGAGTTGTGGGAAGGGCCAAGGACGGGTTGCACAGCTGCCTCAAAACTTTTTGCTGTGGATCAAGCCATGCCCGTAGAAAGCTTTGGGAGTTTTATAAACAGGTAGGTGGGTAGCTTTATTACAATACTATTTTTAAAAAGTTCTAAGTGTTAGTAAAATTATTAACAGATATTGTAACCAATCAAAAGACAATTTGTATGTACAATTTCTTTGTATTTAATTCCCAGAATAGTCTTATCATCTAGACCTGCAATGGTATGGTATTATGATGACGGAATAGCAGACGCCTCGGTATCCTCTGCAGTGGCGTTAGCTACCCAAAGTGCCCATGTGACACAAGGCAACCCGCAACGAGAGCTACACTTTATGAGAGTCATTAAGTCCCCAGCTGAGATAGAACTAATGGAAGAGGTGTGCTATATTGGTGCACAGACTATGAATATGGCAATGGCTTGCACTAAGCCAGGTAATATTTTATTATTAAAAAATTCAACAATGTTAAACATCGTAGGTCCTAAAGACAAAAGGAATTTGGTGTTTAAAGATTAAATTAATATATTTTTAAAAGTAAAAATTAAATTATTATTATTTGACAGGCAAGCAGTTGCTACAACTGATAGCGCCAGTGTCCAAATTATTGTCATGTAATTTAGCATATTGATACTGTCAGTTTTGATTTTTTTTACATAATTATCTAGTCTATTTTTAAATTGGTTGCTAAAATATAAAGTTCATAAAAAAATACATTTTTTTTATAAATAAAAATAATTTATTATGAAATCTGTTAATTCCAACTTTTTATCATTTATTACACAAATTTAAAACCACAAACTGAATAAAGAATTCGAATTGTATTCAATTTGTAAGAACGAGAAGAATCAAGCACGCAAGGCAAGGTTTAATTGTCCTGCCTTTTTATTTGTAATGTTTATTTTCTTGTTCAAATAAGTATTTCTGTTTATTTTATTACAGGAATATCAGAGCAGTCGGTGAGCGCAGTGCTAGAATACAGCGGCAAACAAGCGGGCGCAGAACACGCCGCCTTCCCGCCAGTGGTAGCTGGCGGAAACCGCGCCACGCACATACACTACATCTCGAACAACCAGTTGTTGGCTGCCCAGGACATGCTGCTTGTGGACTCAGGTTTATAATCTACTTTTAAAGAATATCATCAAATGATTGTTTTTTTTTTCTTTTAAATAATGGCTTAGTGCGTCTAGCACATCTAGCCAGTGTCAAGTAAGTGATATATTAATAATATATAATTCATAGTAAATGAGAATGAGTGATGATAAAGATGATAAATGGTAAATGAGATACCCTCCCCGAAGCCGCTTGAGTTCTCAGTACGTGGGACTATATTGAGATCTGACATGGACTTCTTGAGGGAATATGAAAAGTGATGTTGCACTGCTTTGTTTGATGTACCAACACTTATGTATATTCACAAACACTGAACGGTTCATAATCCACCGTTATTACAGATTAATGTTAGAAATATCACAAATTTTAGAAAATAAAACAAAATTGCAGACAATGACGCTTCACTTTCCCGTCAAGAAGTCCGTCCAAATGATTGTTTCCGTTGGTGTGTCATACTATTACTCACTAAATACCATCCTCGTTCCTTCTTAAGCCAGTAATGATTCGGGGCTGCAATAACCATTTTTTGAACAATCCCGCAAATTCTTTAATATACTTGTAGCTCGTTTTTCGTGACCCAATTCTTCTGTTCGTTCATCTCCTGAGATCAAGCTGTGTCTCATGAACGTTGGTAAATTTTAGAGAAGAAGGCAACTCAACATCTCAAAATAATTTAAATTAAATATTATAGACACTTCAGGCTTTCATCAAATGAAGTTTCCAAAAATATTTTTTTCTGGTATAAATTTTCAACTACACTGTAGTTAAGGGTGTTGCTTAGTTCATGCTTGTATTAAATCAAATAAAAATCTTTTTGTTTCTTCCTTGTATTTTTGCTAGAGAAATCATGATAAAATAAATATAAAGTCCATACGCATTCAGGATGCCAGCGGTGGATGTACAACTCTGATATCTCCCGAACATGGCCTGTCTCCGGAAAGTTCTCTCCGCATCACAAAATTCTCTACGAGCTGGTTTTAGCAGTGCAGGTTAGCATAACTTTGTTATTCACTTACTTTCAAAGTTTTTATATAGTTGTAATATTATAGATTTATTTAATATCACAGTTATTTTTATTATGTCGTTCGAGGTCTTTTTCTCACGTTTGGTTGGTCAGGCCAGGACGTCATACTCCTGGCCCTACCTAGCAATGGGTTTGCGTCCTCCTGAATCCTGAATCTGATTCCCTCATGTTGGTTTGTGAGAGGAGACCTGTGCTTAGTAGTGAGATGTTAATGTGCTAAAATTATGTATATTCTTTACAGAAACGCCTCATAGAAGTATTAGGTGACCACCGGCCGGCGCTCGACCAGTTGTTCGACAGCATGTGTCGCTTGCTTGGAACTTATCTGCAGCAAGAAGGGATACTGCCTAAGAACATTGATGGGAACGAGCTTATTGGAGTACGTAGGATATAATTATTAAAAGTAAGATAATTTTTTTGGGGTTGAATTAGATGCTAAACACATTGAACATGTGCACTTTCAACTTTTTTAATTAAGAACTAAAGCCTTCCAAGATAATTTAGAAAAACTAAACCCTTATTTGGGAAAGAGATCGCTCGATGTGGAAATCAATTGGGAAGGCCTATGTTCAGCCTATGAGCAGTAGACTTTAAATGGCCAAGATAATGATGATGAAGGTTAATTATAAGCATCAACCCTAAAACAGGCAGGTAAAGTTGAAATTTTTCATTGGCATTCAATACGTATCTCTACTACTTATGGATCTATTTTATGTTGGGAATGTTAACCACTGCCTTATAAAGGGCGAAGTTAGGTACGATAGGGTTTTTATATTCAATATTATGTAGTGAATATCGTTTTAATTGAACACAGCGCGCATACCGCCTGTGCCCGCACCACGTGTCGCACTACTTAGGCCTGGACGTGCACGACGCGCCGCTCGTGCGCCGCGCCGCGCCCGTCGCGCCCGGGATGGTCGTCACCATCGAACCAGGTTTGGGACTTAAATACCTTACAATTTAACAGGTTAACTTCATAAGTTTATAATTTCATCTGGCATTTTTTACCTTCTGTGTAAACTTTGAAAACGGTATTCGTTAATGAATAACGGTACTCTGTTATTTTCTAATTTTAAATATGACTTTTTGTAGACGATTTATTGGAAATTGTTTTGATGACTGAATCGCTTAACTGATACCATATCGACGCTGGAAAAGCAACCTTGCTTATGCACCATTTGGCTACTTTACAGGAGAGCGATTCAAAGAAAGACAATTTCCAAAAAAAATATAAATATTTTTTTTTTGTCAAAATGTCAGTCAAATGAATGTCAAAAATGGTCAGAATTAGATGAAACCGAGATCTGCAGATAGAAAAAAATCAGGCGATTATAATGATATATATATAACTAATTATCGCAAATTTGGCGCATAAGCAAGGTTGCCTTTCCAGCGTCGATATGCTATACTACTTTACAGTAATAAAATTGTGGTTTGCAGCACATTTTATTCATTTTTGTAATATTAATGTTGTTTTTATTAAAGTCCTTCTATCATGTGGCTTAAGTATGTCACGCTCACTCAAATGTTTCTGCGGTGGTGGCGTCGGGTCGTCGCGGTCCCTAAAATATGGTTGAGCGAAACGATGGCTGGTTCATGGCCCCTAGTGGGGACTGATCTGCTCATGTCTACTACTATATTTATCCGTAGTTATGTTAATATTGCTAAAAAAAAGAGTTTTGTCTTCCTTTCTTTTAAATCTGCAGAACACAAGTTTTTGTTGTTTATTGTAACTAACGGGAGAAAAAACCAACCTTAACGATTTTTTTGCCCGTTCTTTTACGATCAAGCTCCCACCCGCAGTGAATGGGCAGGTTAGTTTATAAGTATGACACACATAAGAGCTCTATAGAGCCAAACTTGAATAAATGACTTGATTTTGAAAAGAAATAAGTAGTATTATGTTTGTATGGGCAACAATAGGTATATAAATTAAGTTAGTTTATAATCTAATTATTATTATATTAATTCATTTTGCTTATGACACAAAATATATAAGTGCAGTGATCATGTTTTGCAAATGTATGGAATAAATCTTTTTTCTTGTTTTATTTATTTCCAGAATTGGTTATATAAAAGACATGCATTATGACATAGGTAGGTAACAATATTTTTCGGATTTATACGTATAACATTGTCCATCAGTCAAACATCAAAAGTATTTTTACATTACTTTTAAAATTTTGCTCTCTATCCGTGTCCAAAACAAACTCAATCATGTCAATCTACCGGAGATAAATAGATTCCAATTCTCTAAATAATGGTAATATAATATTGTGCCGTGTGGTGCCGGCCTAGAATAGTCTCACCCACTACACTCTCACGAGGAGTCGTAAGAGTTGACGAAGAGAGATCCTAACGGATGATGGGACTGCATACTGGCTTGAACTGCGATCACCAAACCGCCTACCCAGCGTAGTGATGATGGGCAAATACCCCCAATTGAGTGTATCTACTGGGGGAGGCTCATCTTCATTAGTAAACTTAATACGGCTGATATGATGATGATGAATATAGTATTCAAACATTTCACATAGCTCCATCTAGTCCCAAGCTGAGCAGAGCTTGTTCCATTGGTACTAGACAATTAACAAAAATCCAACGTACTTTTTAAATGTACTTATAATACCACAGGAAGCACAACGACAAACATTTATGTTTATGCACACAAATATGTATCGTAACTTAAAAATGTATTTCCATAGGAATCTACATCCGCTCAGACGACACGACAGTCCCGGCGGAGTTCCGTGGTGTGGGCGTCAGGGTGGAAGACGACGTCCTGATTACGGAGTCGGCGCCCAAAGTCCTCACTGATGCCGCGGTTAAGGAGACCAGCCACATCGAGGAGCTGGTCGGGAAACACGCCCTATGAGAAGCGATCTGGCTGAATTTTCGTCATTACCCTTTAATACCAATAATTTTTAAGGAACAACCATTTCCGGCAACTCAACGTTACCGTTAAATTTATAATGAGTTTGCAGAGTAAATTTAGTAAACTAAGACTTATCAAATTGGGTGAAATCTACAAAGGGGTATTGGTCTGCTAAAAGTATATGTAACTATTTTGATATGTGAAACAATTTATATTTGAACAAAATTACAATATGGCGTCACACACAAAACAATAGTTCGAAATTTAAATATATCGTTATTCTTGATAATAACGTTATAGTTCATAATTTCAACAGAGTTATATAAAAATAATTACTGACACTTAATCTAGCTGGAATGGCACTTTTTATAGTTATTATAAGTAGCGCTAGAGTACGACATAACGGTGAATGATTTCACCAACTAAGTTATTTGGATGCCGCTAAAACAGATATTAATAAAGTATTAGTGTAGTTATTAATTTACAGATATGGTAACATTTTGTTTGCCATTATTTTTAAGTAAGTTCTGCATGAGAACTGTGATAGCGCTCTTGATTGCTGTTTTACACACAATTTTGTAAATGCGTTCAGTCTTATTATAAAATTAAATCTACATTTGTAATGTCTCTGAATGAAAGAGATAGTGAAAAAATGTTGGTTTATTCCTACTAGTTTCACTCATATCATCATCCGTTAGTAAACAATATTTTTCAAGAATTTAATAATAATAACTGACATTTGAAACGTGACTGATAATTGAAACAATTACTAATAACCTGATTTTTTATTCTTTTATATTATGGCGTGTGTGATGTTATATAGTTTGTTTATCATTCCCAATTTAGTTCCTAATAAATCTGGTACCGTCTTTTAAGTCCTTGTTACTATATCAATATGAAAGATACTAATAGGTACTATCAATTTGATGAGTAGAGATAATGGAGTTACTTGTATTATTTTTATGTCACTACGTTGTACAGAAGTTAATAGTTCCAATTTGTAAATAAAAATAATGTAGGAATCTAGTTATTGTAAAATTGTTGTAAATAATTTATTTGTTTTTTTTATTACATTTAATTTAAAAAATTGTCTTTGTGAAGTCTACTCTTTTTGTCAATAGGTATAGACCGCGGCGAATAAGTATGACCTTGGATGAGCATTTACACATTAAATCAGGTACGAGGCGAAATCGCGGAATTGAACATTTCGCTATAAAATTAAATATTTCATACTTTCATGGTTTTTCTGAACTTCTGAACAATCAGTGCAGTCAACAATTCAGATACTAGCCATTTTGCTCAATCTTATTTCATGACTCATGAATAATACTTTGTCAGCAAAGACCGTCGGTCTTGAAATCTTGACATCAGATTGGCGGATCGACTGGAGCAAAAAATATAACAAATTCAGCACTAAATATTGATCAGTGTAAACGTAATGCAAACCGGGGTCTCGCCATATTGACATTTACTAAATTTGAGTAGTTCACCTTACATTCTGAGACACCCTGTAGGAAAACGCTGCTAATTTTAAACGGGTAAAAGTAAAACAACTTGTAAATTGTAATAAATTTACTTTAAATAGTATAGTTAGTAAATTAGTTACAGATTTTGTACTAATGGGTAAAAACTATTAAAAATAGATTGATTGCATAATTTCTCAACTCAATAAAAATAGAGATATGGAATGCAACACGAATATAGTCAGATCCGACATGTTTTAACTTAAACTAAAAATGCTGGAAGACATTCTCAGACCAACTTATTCGAGAAAACCACTCTTTAGGATTTTCATAAAGGAATGAATAACATGCAATTTACCATGAAAAGTTAATATGAAATACTTTTCCTTTATGTTAATCTTATTAAAACTTACAAACTAAATTTCATAAGTCGAAACCAGCACGACTTACTACAAAAATAACTATAAAACGCTTAAAAACTATTTTTTTTTAGGAATACAGAAAGGCACTTCAAATTGCAGCCGTATTATTAAGGCATATTAATTATTATTAGGAATGTTTAGTTTCAATGAAAAATACATTAACAAGATCTTTAAAGTTAATGATGTTATCTTATTTTGTACGAAATTAAAAATATAACAATTTTTATTTCATAGCTTTTGATATAATTGAAATATACTTCAAAAATGTAAATATTTTAATTAAGAATAAAAGAGTAACTTGTAACCTAATTATCTTAATACATTATTTCTAATTATAAATATACAAAATTAAGCGACAAAAATATGTCTAAAACGTTAATATATATCTACATAATTTTATATATGTATTGTATATCCATGTCATACTGATAATTATTTATGAGCATAAACAACTTACAACCTAAAACGAGAGTGATTGCTACTCACTTGAGAATATTCGAGAATTAATGTAAAGTATATATTCTTGAGCCTATGAAAGACACCCACAAGTTTAGAATGCAATAACAACAAAGTTTTACTAAAAACGTAAATAAATGTTAGGATGACCTGATGTATATTGAAAACAGTGACATCAAAGTTCTTCCCTCAAAGATTACGGGTCTAAAAAATTTAAACAACTGTTTAGAATTACAAACATATTATTTTTTTATAGTTTTGTTTGGTTTTAAAATCGTCACCGGAATAAAGAGGAACGGCACTTCAACACAGTGACGTCACCCGCGAGAGCCACAAAAGGAATGGGAGATAGCTTGCTGCTCTCACAACACATGTACTTCTATGTCGTTTTAAATCACACTTCGTATTACGAAAATATAAAGGAAAATTCAAAAACCCTTTTTCTGAACGCAACTTTTGTTATCTAAAAGCAATAAATGCGACAGATTTACCATGATATCCAAAATGTGAGATCCGGAGGAATATCAGATTAAGCATCTTTTCAGATTAGCTTGTTTGTGGCACATATACGTTCTTGTTTATATTTAGTTTACGAATAATACGTTCTACCCACACTAGCAAATACGCGCGAGCCGCCGGCTACAAAACTTCTCTTCTTCCCCTATAATTCATCATGTGTATAATATTTTATTACACATTGGTTATAAGTCCCCCGGTAGAACGGACGGGATAATCGTAGAAACTTCTGTGTTACTTTGCGAAGGCTTTTGTTAAGACATCACCGTAAACCAAATTATATGCGAGCGGCTTGCATGTTGTCAATTTACGGAAAATATAACTTTATTGACATGACGTGTTGAGTGTGAACGTCTTATTATCATTTGTTATGTTCAATTCAGTGCTCTTAGAGACAGATTGCTTGTCGATTTATCGAGTTGAAATGTCTGTTAGGTGTCAAGTGCTCTTTGCCTGTGTGTTTTGCTCGGCTTGTGCGTCAATCCGGAGTAAATGTTACTTAGTCTTGTATTGTGACGTCATCAGTTAGGTTGTGTTAGGACGTCACCAGTTGGTGTCGGGCAGCCCTCCCGGATATTCCCCGGTAAGGCAGGCTGTGCAGTGGCCTCCCAGGTCCACAGGGGAACTTCGCATGTTGTAGTGAACTGCGCTCACTAGTCCATCGACGCTCAAGTATTCTAGACTGTCAGCACCTGGAAAAAAACATTCAATTTGATTCTCAATTAATTGTATAAAACAATTTTGACTGTGGTGTACAGTAATTTAAGCCTTAATCATAAACTATTAGTGTCAAATAGCTGCGAGCATGTATTTCGGAACACGCCCTGATGCTCTTGACAATAGACACGTATGTCGAAATTTTATGTCGCTTTAGATGTTAACATTTATATAACGCTGACTGTACAATTGTCTCATGGTTTTCAGGTACTACACCACGCGGACTCAGTGCGAATTGGTGGAGGGAGTGCGTGAATTTTTGAATTAAATAAATCAGAGGCATTTTATGGAGTTGTGCGTATGACAACTCCTATATTATTGAAACGCAGTCACAATAATGGCTGCTGTAACATTTTATATTAAAAAAAAGTCAATTTTTTATGGGTACTTTTTATAGAGCAAAGATTGAAGGGCTGATGTAACTGGCTAATTATAAGTGACATATTGTGCACTTACCAACGTGTTCGGCGAGCTTGAAGGAGTCCATTTTGTTGGCGATCAGTTCTTCTCGTGTCGGGATGTTGATGCCCATGTAGCAAGGGTACTTCAGCGGCGGTGATGCTATTCGGATGTGTACCTGCAAATAATGAACATATTGCAATGCAGGTCACTCAATAACACTGCAGTCGTAAATAGTCTGCACCTGACCGTAAATACTGCTGTTTGTCGGTTATGGGGGCTACATGGCATTTGAGCTTTTGCTGTAAAAGCTAAAAAAACATCATAACATTATAAGTATATACCGCTTTAAGTTTACCTATTGCGCTTAATAGGGCTATAAATAACGTGCATTCGCATTCTATCCCAACCTTAAATTTTAGGAACTTCTAAACGAATTTCTTATTTTTATTATTTCCCAGTAAGTTTGATCTCACCTCAGCAGCGCCTGCATCCCTCAACAACTTGATAATGGGTCCGATAGTGTTCCCGCGTACTATGGAGTCGTCGATCAGCACGATTCTCTTGCCGCGCACATTTTCTGAGAGAGCTCCGAATTTCTTGGCGACGCCTAGCTGTCGAAGCCTGGTGGAAGGCTGGATGAATGTGCGCCCGACGTATCTGTTCTTGCATAACACTTCCATGAATGGGATGCCGGACTGTAAAGAAAATATATTACTATTATTATTTTTGTTATTCAATCAAAATACATACCTAAGTTCTTTAAACTCAGCGTAAGGCTGCCTGTCCACTGAAGCGGAGCGAGGATGCGGAGCGGAGAAACGGACAAATATTAACCAATAGGATTGCATGAAATCTTCGCTTCTTTCTGTCCGCGAATCTCATTGGTTAATAATTGTCCGTTTCTCCGCTCCGCATCCTCGCTCCGCTTCAGTGGACAGGCAGCCTTAAGCCGTTGTTCTGCTTAATTATATGCTCGCGGGTAAGTTTCTTGATTGCAGGAAGTACTGTAAGTTGTAACATTACTTTCAAAGTTATCATCTTAAGTTAAAGCTTTAAATTTTATTAAGAGCATACTTGCAACTAAAAAATAAGTTATGATAATATAAACGGATTTTGGCGCCAACGCGGGAAGACTCTTCGCGTTAGTATTTTGTTTTTCGAAACATGTGTAAATATAGTGGATTTTTATGGATTACTAATGTTTGACCAATAAATTATTGAGAAATGGTCATTCGACAAACAACGTTTTACCAAATGTATCATCTTACAAAAACTCACTGAGCAAATTATCATCCACTAGCAAACACTGCACTTGTTAAATGTGTTAAATATTAAAATGACAATTAACCTTTTTATATTTCACCAAATAATATGTTTCGCAAATTAAGCATTTGTTCAAAATATATTATGTTGTTATGGTATACAACCATAACAGGTCAAAACTAAAACATTTGTGATGGTCAACAAAATAAAAATCTCAACCTAATCTATCGTCGAAGGTTTCGGCCTGATTGTCATTGCGTACCTATTATATTTAACAGATTAAAATATATTTTATCAAACGTTTTTAGTCCAAAAGTAGTTTTGTATGATAACTCAGTTACTAAATGTTAATGGAATATAATAAACTGAACCTCTAAAAAATACTTTTTTGATCATCAAAAATACTGATCTAGCATCTAATAGGGGATTAGGTGCTCCATCAGAATTTTTTGATGTACAAAAAGGTTAGGTTAGGTTGGTAATTTATTAATTTTGATGACACATTAAATATGAGCCAATGTTAATTATTTTAATGTAAATTTAAGTGTTAATCACTTGGAAAAGCGAGTCGTTTGTAAAATGATTAGTTGTAAAATGGTCAATTGGTGAAACCATTTTTTTGCCAAACATTGTTTGTCAAATGTAATTTAGCCAAATGAAATTTTGGTCAAACAGCAGGACCCCGGATTTTTAAACATAACTTCTTCGGCAACGTAAGTGTAGGAAAGTTGTATAAAACTGTGTGATTTTCCGTGTTGATTACAAAACTCAATAGAACCTCTAGTAAAGTCTCCACTAATTTACTGGGGTATGACCTTGACTTGACTTGACTCGACTATAATTATGACGGACTTTACTTGACTTTGACTGCGACTAAAAGACGAAAACACTGACATAATGCGCAAAAAACTTGACTTCTGTAATTACTTGACACTGGCAAATACTCAAAACGAGTGAGTCCATACACTAAAAATAAAAAATATATATGAACAAAATCCTTACCTGTCTAGCGTATCCATGTGCCGCGGCCGTCCCCGACTCGGGCACTGAAGACACGATATCCGCATCCACGGGGGACTCCCGCGCCAGCATGCGGCCGCACTGCAAACGCGCTGAGTACACCATCTGACCTGTGGACAGTCAATCAATCATTATTTTTATTCCTTTTATGTTATTTAAGTAGGAGTAGTGTTTGGTAGACACTTAGCCCACCCCACTGAAGGTATATAAGTACGCCTATCCTAACCCATAAAGTGAACTTGATATGCTGCCATACTTTGGGTCTACTAATATTGCAGTTTGAACGGAAAGTCAGGCTTTTTGTCTTCAAAACAAAAGTTTGGCTTTAGAGTAATCTCCGAAATTCAACCATAAGGCACTGACTTGAAATGTTAAATAATAACCAACACAAAGTGACGCAATTATTTGATATTCAGACAAATCCTTGACCTCATTCTGAAAACCTACATTTCGGCTAAGATAAGACATTAACTTATAGATAGGTTCTGTGTGCCAAATTTGATAATTTTAGTATGCGGCTGTAGTGACGTTTATAAATACGTATTTGTTCACATTTATTTTTAAGGGCTTCCTTCTATTTCGCAAGTATCGTCTTATAATCGGATGTTCTGTTCAAACTTAAATTGTTTTTATTTCACAATCTTAAACTTGGCAACTTCAAAATTATATATTATTTAAAAATATATTAAAATAGCCTGCAAGAAACGGCAGTTTAATCCCGAACATTTTTATCTGCCATATAATATTTTATAGAATAAATAGTATACCTTAGAAGACAGCTTCTGTTTTATTGTTAACTAGCGACCCGCCCCAGCTTCGCACGGGTGGTATGCTAATATGAATAGTGACGTATAAAACATAATTACAGAATGTCTCTATATAGGCCGCGAATACCTACCACCGCCGCAACCATAATTTTTCGATTTAGCGTAAGTTTATTCGTTTGATATCTTGTAAAGTACTAATCAAAATTACATGATGTAAAAGACAAATTTAATCTATGTCTAATGTCCAAGCTTACTAACATGTTTATTTAGATAAGAATTAATGTCATACATACTTAAAATGTCTTCGTTAATAAGCCATTATTTTTAGTAAAAAGTAAAAGATAAAATTGGTTATTGTGGGATATTCTTGAGAGATAGACATATACCACCGCGGACTTTTTTTAAGAATTTTATAAGTTGTACAATATTGTAGTACATTATTTTGACTAATCTCGTAGGGTTTGGCCAGCGTTTGCAATATAAGCGCAAAAAAGTGAGTTGAATTACGACATCACATCACAAATCTCAAAAATTGACAGTGTTCCACTATTATATTATACATGTATTATACATATAAACCTTCCTCTTGAATCACTCTATCTATTGGAAAAAACCGCATCAAAATCCGTTGCGTAGTTTTAAAGATTTAAGCGCACATAGGGATATAGGGACAGAAAAGGCGACTTTTAGACGTAAGCGTATTTAGACTTGATTGCTGTATATTGCTTTGGATTTTGTTGTAGAATGGCACACTTTGACCTCTAAATGATTTGTTTATCTTTTAGACTGCCTAATGGCAGGTTCAACTAGTTTATGCTTATTCCTTGTGTTTAGGTTATGTATATAGCCTTTCTTACGAAATTGATCAATACTCTTATGTACCTACATATACCAGATTTTCATAAACAAATTGACCCGCCACTGCCAAAATACCAATTTCTCAATTTTATTAAATTTGTCATAACTAGTTTGTCAAGTCCGTTGTAAACTAAGCATCATTTGGTAATTGCGATCAGAGTAAAAATATATCGTTAACATCTCAAAATAGCTTGATGTATAGTTCAGCGCAGTTTTTTGAATAATGTAAAATACCACGCGAGCTGCCAGTCGATTTTGAAAGGCTTACTATGTGCGGTACTGTGTGTGTGTGGTGAATATATTTTTTTTTAATGTATTTTGTATTGTTTTGTATTATATTTAGGAGTAATCGATATTTTTTCATGACCATGGTTACCCCACTATATTAAAACAACCAAAATGCAGGGTTACATATTGTTTTTTATATCAAAATTTCAAAACAAATTAAGAATGAAAGAGAAGTAATAACTCGAACGGCGCCCACCTTCGAATATGCTGTCTGCCCGGGCGAAGTAGACGTACTCGAAGATGCAGAAGGCCTGTTGTTTGCCGGCGGGCCGCTCCACCACGTCCACAGTGCGCACGCCATGACGAGACATCTCCACGATCTCGCCCGGCAACACTTCCCGCACGTAGCGAGCACCTGCACAACAGTCCCGTTATAGTACACCTCAAAGCCTCCGTTCCTCACCTCACCGTTCGTCAAAAGTTACTTTGTCTAAGCCTCTAGGTCAGGAAATGACAGGTTTTTAACTCTGAGTAAGTTTATGATACTCCTAATACCTAGTTTAGAAAATCCCAAAAACGTTTACTTACATCTCTATTTATCGAACCTAATGATTATAAACTAAATATATTTTGCCAGGACAAATATATAAAATAAAGTAAAGTCCACTGCTGAACATTATCTCCCCAATCGCAGTTCCAGCCAGTATGCAGGATGACGCTGCTTGCTGCCCATCATCCGGTAGGATTTCGCTTCGTCGACTACTACACGTACTACACGGCATATACTACATCATATTCTACATGAAAAGGTAAAAATCGGATTACCTATTTTAAGATAAAAAATGTTTAAACTTACCAATGGAGAGGAATCCACACGACTCCGAAGAGACCACCCAGCCCTCCGCCTTGTCGTCCACTCCGTTTTTCGCGCATCCGTTCATTAGAACTGCTGGTAAAATGTGACTATTACAACCTTATGTCTAACTGACTAGTACAAAATATCTATGAAAACAATTTTCTTAGCAATATTAGTACATTTAAACTTCGATTAATCCATTTAAGCGTGCAAGTGTACTAATCTTGGCCTAGCTAACAATATCGCGCTAGCAAAAATATGGTCATTTTACGTTGGATATCTATATATTTTCAGCGCGCCATTGGGTATGTGTTGTTTGAACGTCCGACATATTTAAACTCAAGGAGTTATTCGAATAGTTCTAGCGTTTCAACCGCACAAGTTTTCAGTCCGCCATACAATCGTGTAAAGAAAATCAGTTTTCTGTCTATCCTGAAAATTTGTAAAATTTTACTTACGTCGCGTATTGTTAGCTAAGCGGTGTGATATATTTTCTGTTCACAACTTTAAATTGAAATTTCGTGAGACACAAAATGACTGATAGAAATACCGTAAAATATATTATATTAGTTTATCACAATACACCGGCTGTGGCGACCGATATGACGTGGAGGCCTGTCTTTGTGTGCATAAACATGATTATTTGTTCTGGTCTGGGTGTTTTCCTACGTATATTGAGTACTTTTATATTTACAAAAAAAATTATCCGTTATTTAGTATTCATAATACAAGTTCTTGATGAAACTTATCTTGGAACTAAATAATGGTGTGTAATTATTGTCTGAAAATATTTTTAAAAAATAAATCCAAGTACTATGAAATATCTGTTGGTTGAAAAATAGTTATATGCAAATTTTATAATATTTATTATCTACTAATAAAGTTACAAGGGTCAAACTCACCAACAATCAAGTTAATAACTAACTACTTATCAAGTACCTACTGAGTATCTGAGTTATTTATTGCTCCTATTACTACAATATAAACATGTTTTAAAAGCGCATAAATATTGTTATGTTTGCTGATATACTAACTTTATGATAATAAATATTTATTTTCCTTTTGCAATGAAGTGGAAGGGCCGGTGTGTATGCAAGACATTTGTTACGGTGCATCATACTTATTCTCCAGATCCTCCAGACCCATCCTCTCAATTGCCAACAAAGTATATCAAATAAAATCGATATTTCACCAATGTTTTTCTTTACCCCATTATCTAGTAATCCTTAGTGGATATTGATTTGTAAAATTTCATATAACTAGCTTTTAATAATGCATCAGCCATTCAGAGCATGTTAGTTTGTAAGTTGATGAACGTGAAAAGCGATTCATAAAGGCTGAAAGCTTTTTATAAAAAAACCGATGAAAGTTTCATGCATGGACATTTAGTACTCTTTGGTGAAGTCTACGCATGTCTAATCCTCAAAATGTGCAATGTTCATTGAAATAGAGCCTATCTGTTAAGGTTTTTTTATAAAACAAATATGACAAGCAATCTAATTAATATAAATTGCTGTTTTACTGAGTAAATTTGCAAAAAAACGTGTGTTCTTACTCTGTACATTTAGAGAATTAGACATTCTGTATCGTTTGTTAATAAAAATTATAATCACTGATAAAAATATAATGAATGAATATGAATGAAGTGCATTACCCGCAGCATGCTGTGAGGACGACTGTTTGTAGGCATCTGAAACATGGTAACTTCTTCAATGCAACGACGAGGAGATCATTAAAATACATTACGAAATCTATGTAAAAATAAACATGCTGTAATACACTTTGAGGTCAGTGTACAACCGAAAGCGGACCACCGTACATTTTGTTTGATATGATTTTAATTGTTGTTGTGCAATGAATAGAAACACAATATTGTGTTAATAAATAATGTGTATGCAGAGACAAAATGAGATTAGTCTGTAGCTATTAAGGAATAAGGTTCAATCCGGCTCGAAGGACCAAAATGTACGGTGGTCCGCTTTCGGCTGTAAGCCGCCGCTCGCCACTCGCACAGTGAGAGGAAAGAGTTTTGAGAAAAGTGAAAAGGTAGTCAAGTTGAAAACGATTGTCACAGGTTTATAGACACAGTAACAGAATAAGGCAATGATTGTGACATAAATTCAATCACTCTACCTCATCTGGTCTTGTGGGCTAGTGTGAAATATCCTATCAACTCTATTTAAAATGTGGAATACGATAAAACCCAAGTTGTCTCTGATTAGTTCCATACACGATAAGAAGCAAAACTTTACCGACAGACGAAGCGGTTTGTTTTCTTGTTTGTTATCGAAATGTTATAAAATTTTACATATCTACAATTTTCCATATTAAGTGATTGATCAAGCATGCCCTTATAAAGAAAATATAAAAAACGTCTATTATAAACATTTGATGACAACATGCAAGTGGTATCGTAAAAATATGCTTTTACTTCTTCATTCACAAGGTTTCCTTGATAATTTATAAAAGAGAATGCGGTCACACAGCTCTTATGAATGTCTAAACAACTTAGTACTAGCGCTATTTCCGTTTTTATAAACATTTCTGTAAATGTTCACAACTTAAGTGATAGGTACTTACAGGATGATCCCAAAGGCAGTATCTTGCCGAGGCAAAGCGGCCGGTTTCCGTACGGATCCCGCACGGCATAGATCTTGTCTTTCAGCATTATCACTAAAGAGTAGCTTAGAGGTGCCAATCTGGTGAGCAAAGAGAGTACATTTAAAATTATTAATAAATTAAAGGGATGGTGTGTTTAGCTAATTTAAGCAGTGTTTACAGAGGTCTGTTGGGGAATGGGCAATTGTATCGAGGTAATAAAATTACAGTTTAGTGTATGTTATGTTTAGGGCTAAATAAACGAAATAAACGAGGTTTTTATAAATATTATAAGCTTTTCGCCAGCGATTTTACCTCGCGCCCTGCTTATTTATTTTAGTTATTAGCTATAACCTTTTTTTGGTAAAATTCGTTCCAAAAACATTTGAACCATCCATCCGTTCGGTAGTCATGTCATACAGACGCGACAGGGGTACTTAATAATATATATAGTGGTTATATGCAGGCACGTATATTTACTTGTCACTATAATATTGAAAATACATGTTAAATATTAATAATGTAACCCCAAAAAAAAACTATTATATTGGCATTTGCATGATGTCCAACAGCGAAAGAATTATTAGCACCTATAGTTTTAAATTTTACCTCATGAGATGGTTGATCCTAGCGGGCCAGTCGGGCCCATCGGTCTCCCCTTCTGGGGGGTTGAGGCACAGTGCTTGTGTGATCAGCTCGGAGTCTGAATGGGTCGATAGGCCCACACCTCGTCCCAATACCTAATAAGTAATTTTTAGATGTACGTTAGTCAGTGTAATACCATTTAATAAGTAAATTTAAACATTGAAGTAGCTAGAATTAGATACTTACGGAGTTACCTGAAATATAGAATTCAAATTTCTGCTATTCCATATTTGCATGCTATACTAAAGGAACCTTATACTGATCTATAATGGAGGCATTATGTTCTGCACTACACTACACTTCATGCCAGTGTGGTCAGTGTGTACTGGCAAGGTTTTGTGTGCAGCAGTACATACATGATACCAGCGGCACGAAACAAGTCATAAAAAGAATGAAGTTAGTAGAATATAGTGTGGGCTTGGAGGGGTCGCAATTATAAATTTATTACTTGCAAGATAATAACAGTGGCGTTCTAAAGTAAGGTAAAACTCATGTACAAAATATCTTTTGTTAAATCAGAAAAACTTAAATTATGTGAAAAGAAAATGGCAATGTAAATCAAAAATCTGCATTAATGCATATAGATAGACCATAAAAATCATCCTAATATTGTGTTACTATTTAGATTTATATGGTATATACCAAAGAAAATTTGTGAAAAAAAAGGAGTATTCTCACCATTTTCCTAAGACTGCTGCAATTGACGAGCTCGCCATTATGCGCGACTGCGAGTTCCCCGTGTGCAGTGTGGACCACGAAAGGCTGGCAGTTAACCTCTTCGGACGCCGCTGATGTCGAATATCTGAATAATTAATTAAATTGAATCATGACTGATCTTGTTAACTTGTATGTTTAAGAATATATGCATAAAGCTTATTAGTATTTCAAAGTTCTGAATAATTTCGTAGATATAGTTTAACGTACGGTAGATCTTCAAAATATTACACTACTTTCTAAGTCCAATAGATTTACAGCATACTTGGGCTCCACTCGTACATTATTTCTTAAATTAGTGGAATTAGGTTCGTGGTATTCAATTTAGTTATTACATATGCGTATTTACAAACAAAATTCTAAGTTAGCTTTCTAATAGAAATATTTTATTGCTTCACTTGACGTGCTGACATAACATTATATGAGTTAACATTTGATGAGGTAACAATAACGACATTCAAGAAAAATACTTCAGAATGTACAAACCTAGTGTGTCCGATGCCTAAGTTTCCTTTTAGTTTCTTCATGGCTTCGTCGTTAAATATATTATTGATGAGCCCCATGCCCTTGTGTGAGTTGAATGTGCGGGCATTTTTGGCCTCTGACGTCACAATACCTGCTGACTCTTGGCCTCTGTGAAATAATCATAAGATTCAAGAACAAAAATCGGCGCATTTAAATCATACCAGATGGTTAGGACTTTGTGTATAAAATAACCATGATAAAATTCACCTGTGCTGTAGCGCCACCAGCCCTAAACATATGACTTGTCCGACATCAATCTGCGTGGGCCACTCGCCCGTGCCGATGGCGCCAAACACGCCGCACTCGTGTGTCAGACCTTTAACAAAGAGTTATCATTACACATCATTTCAATGGAATCCAGGAAGCTGCATGCCAAATTGACAAACTGACTCTTATTGCAAAATATTCATCATCACCATAATCAGCCTACTAAATTCGCCCACTGCTTGGTGTAGACCTCTTCAATGGCACGCTACTGAGCTCGTTCTCTATAGGGCACGTAAACCGACAATGTGAAGCCAATAGCAAATTTCACGTGTTTGAGGGACAAACCTACTAGCATCCCATTGTTTATCATCTTAACACCCTTTTGTAAAATTTCCCGTTATCAGCACGGTACCGCTTGAATTAACCACTCAAGTTAAAATTTCAAAAAGTTTTTTAATTTACATTTGAAAGATTCTTGTAACCCTGACAGCTTGAAAAAATCTCCGGGGCATCACACGGGCTCACACAGCAAGCACAGATCAAGATCAAGCAGAGTTGTAATGTGAAACATAATTAAATACTTTACTGCCGCTTTGTATAACTTCCAAGTTTTCCAAAACAGACAGCATTCTGACTTATAATTTTAGCAGCAATTAAGATCTACAGCGTCGTGACCTTTGTAAGAATATTTCATCATTGTCGAGATAATAATTATCGTTTTTCAACAAGTTTGCCGCAGATCATTATATGTACTATCTCAATCGCAGTTACAATCGAGAGCCACTATCCGTCATATCATACCCAATTCAAGGTCCAACGAATGGTTATCATCCAGATATTGTGTGAACAAATACTTAGGTGCGTTGATCTAGATATTGCGAGTCTCAATGGAGAGGTTTTTTTCTATAACTCAAGTTGGCCGACTTGATACGTAAGCGTTCCTAAAAGTAAGCAGTAATTAAAGTCTAATCCGTTAAGGGGTCATCCATCCATATGAAATAAAAACAAGAGGTGCCATACTTTAGGCTTATATGACACAGCCCGAACTTTAAAATTTGTAAAGGGGAGCTGATTTCGTACTTTTATTGCCAGATATAGACCAGACCCCAAACCGGATTTGACTTATTCCTAAATATTATTGCATTACATACCTGATTCAACAGCTCCTCTGCCGTGACGCTTGCTCTTGACTGTCACTTCGCCTTGTGTTTTGCTGCACTGGCAGTTCGACCCTGCCAGACTTTCTGCTTCGCTGCACGACTCTCCGCTGCGACCTAGCCGCAACTCACCGTCCATGATTATCTGCATAATAAGAAAATAAATATTTTACACTTTTAACTGACATCATACTGCCTTTAAAACTTTAATTTGCTAGAACACAACCAGGTATTGGTTGGTAGCATGTCAGAATCAGCAAATTTCTACCAGCAGCTAGCCCTGTGTGGGTTTGGAACCCGAGTCCCGAATTCGGTCATTTCCCAAAACATTACGCGGTTGATTTTTAAATTCTAAACTTATGATTTACGTAGTCAATAATATTATTAACCTTTTAAGCCACAACTATTCAATTGAAATACTATTTTTTTCTGTTACCCGGCAGTCGTGTTCAATCTACCTCGGTGTACCGCCTTTCACCCCGCAATAAGACTTCTTTACGCAACTTTAAAGTCTTGTACCTAAGTTGTGTTCGCTTCGGGTACTTACATATTATCGGCTCTAGTTAACTAATTATCACTGAACTGAACGATGATTATAATGTGATTACTACTGCAAAATTTAATTTTATACTTGTACGCAAATTAGTAAATCAATACAATTGTCTCCGATAAAGGTTACCGCTGCATTGTAAATGCCGACGCAATAAGATTATTTTTATTGACAATAACACGATAATTGTTCGATAAATAAACAAAACATGTGCTAAATTGATACTCTCCTAATAATACAAGACAAACAACATACATTAACAGAATAAAGGAGTTTGCAGATAAAGTGACCTAACCAAGCACTTTGTAGCGAACTTTATTGATAGAGGCCAATTGTGTTTGGACTAATTTAACAGTTCACCAACACAATCTCTGACGTCCAAGTGCTAAGAAAAGTAAAAATAAAATACATTACATCAATCTGACGTCATAGACTAAATTTCTGGATTGACGATAACAAAAAATAGGGTCACTTATTGTGACCCGATACGATATGTTCAGAATCACTACACTTTCAGCAACATGAAATAATCATTACTTTAGGACATAATTAAAAATATTGCGTGTTCTCTACATGGGCTATTTAAGGGTACTTTATCATAATTGGTATGTACCTACATATGTATCGAAAATGACATCTCTACTCTGAAACTACTCTTTCCTTTACGATCAAGCTTCCGCCCGCAGTGAATGGACGAGTTAAATTTTAAGTTTGACCTTTATAAAAAAGAATATAAAAGAGAATTGATGCAAACTTGAACAAACAATTTTGAATTGAAAACTATGAAAAAACTAGATAGGAAGTAATAGTGGTTACAATCTGTAATGGCTAAAAATCTCCCATAATCTCACTAGTCAGGCGAGATTATAGCCACGCGACTGGCCAAAAACTGGCAAAAATATCGTTTTATGCGAGGGCGATACATCGTTTGTACTTAGGTACTTAGACTGTGCCTTTGAGTGCGTTACAGTAAGTTAAATTAAGGTTTATCATTAATGGAGGCTTATCGCGACAAATTTACGTTTAAAAGTTATTTCCACCCGGTGTCTTACAAAATAGAATCTGAAAAATGGGTTTCGGAATGCTCTACACTACAGACATGGTAAAACATATCTACTGATATTAAAATTTTCATGTTTCATAAATTTTAAGGCGTTCAATCTTATTAAAATTATTTTTGTAATAAAACATTTGTAGAGCTGCTTTCAATTTGCCCTCATTTGTTTACCCATCACGAACCGATATTTCTTATAGTTCATAACTGTACTGTATGCTCTATATTCAAACGTACCATATCACACAATTATGATCCTCATATCCTATTATCCATTATATACTGATAGCAATTTGTTTAAGTATAGCAACTATTAATTACAATACACAAAAGTGTGTACTTACTAATACATACTCATTTATAACTGATGGAGACTGATATAAACTATTTGACATACACAACCCAAGATTTAATTCGACTAACATTGTCCGTAAGAAAAACACGTGACAAAAACACATTTTTACAACCCAATTTTTATCAAGTCAATCATCTAGGGGTCGCCAGTCGGGTTCAAGCGTGATCGCTGACGAAATGTTAATACGTACAACAACGGCTGACGCCAAACAAAATATATTTATCCTGAGATAATGGTTCGGTCGATGTCAACAAGAAGCTAAAACGGTACTTCAAAATTGATTCTTATTCAAAGGCGTTAAGTTGGCATAATTGACATCAGGCCGATTGTACGTCAACATAATAGCAACTCTCGCGCATTATGGCATCAGTTGTCCCACCGTGGGGGGCAGATATCGGCTGACATCGGGGTACATTTCCACGACCCCCCGGCGTAAACAATAACGAGATAAAAGAAGCGACACTAATATTTTTGACCCGAATGATAAATTTAGATCTATTTGTATATAACATATAGTTAGTAACAAATTGAATATTTTTTCTAAATTGTTTAAAAATTATAATATCAAAATAATATATTAAGAGATATTTGTACATGTAGCTGAATTGACTCGAAAGGAAAATGAAGAGTGACTTAATAGCATTATTTTATGTTTCTAAGACTTCAGCGTCTTGCTTGCCGATCCCATCTAGAATGCAGATTCCATTTTCGTTTTACGTTGGAAAATTTATGCTAATAAGTAAAAGCCACAAATTAAGTGTGAATCTGCATTACGGGTAAAAACTACCCGCTACATTATTGAATTGACCTTGAATTTGCGGGATATCATAACTTTTATTTACAAGTTGATGATAAATTATTAGCCATCAACATCTTTATTAAAAGCACATATCGGCAATAATTTTACTTAGTTCATTAAATTGTGTAGTCTTTTGCGCTGTGAAAATAGGCATCTCAATTAAAGTTTTTTCACAACCACATACATTCTTAGACGTTTTTTTTGGAACTTGTTCGTTGCTAATTTGCTAGGAAACAAAGTTACAAAAATTGTGAACTTATTATATAATAATTTGACATAATAATATATAATGTCACGCCTCCTTCCCGTAGGGATAGACAGAGATCACATCTTTCCACTTGCTAAGATCTCGGCACCCACGTTTAGCTTCATTTACACTCATTAACCTTATCAAAAACGGCCGTCGGCTTAGGGTACTTTTGACCTTTTTTTTTTTTTTTTTTATTTACGTCGGTAACAAAATGCATTTACGCACTGTCTCCCGGCCAAAGGGGGACCGAGAGAGGTGTGTGGGACTCACCACCGGCAGACACGACCGCCAGCAGTAATACCCACTAAAAATCTTCCGACGACGCCCGCCGCTTGTTGAGAAAGAGGCGGGGGGCCAGTACCTGGGTTGCAGCTCTGACACCCCGCCCGCGGCCAACGTCCCCCGGACCAAAACCGGGAGGACCACCTCAGAGAGACGCAGTGGACGCGCCCCTCCTACCTCCTTGTGCGACCATAGCGTGTGTGGCCGACTTCTCGGAGGGTCCATGGTTGGACAGCAGGGGCCCCCTGCCCCCGCTGCCTAAGACCCTCCTGGCGCTGCTTGACGGGCCCTCCTGGCCCGCCCGCTGCACCCTCCACAGGTCCCTCTTAGTTTCCCCCCCGGTAGACAGTACTAAGGGCACCCAGAGTCGCCAATCTCTGGGTGTTACCTTTTCCCTGGCGCCTCCTGCGCCCTACCAGGAGGTACTCAGCCCCCCCACCACGACAAGGTGGAGACCAGTCGGGGGGGAGGGTACTTTTGACCTGCGCTATCTTCAAAATTTTCTGGTTTTGGTCATGGAAGGTCTTACGTAGTCTTCCCCTCCCAACACTTCCATTCACTTGTCCATCATAAATCAATTTCGTTATATTATCATCCTTCCAACATCTCTTTGGTCATGTGGCCAAACCATCTAATCATATCTTTCTCAATTCTTATCACAATATTTTTTTTAAACACCAGCTTGGGCCCTTGTCACTTTATTCCTAACCCTATCACTCAATTTCACACCTAGAATACTACTGACTGCTCTCATCTCTACTGCATTAATCTTACTTTAATGTTTCTCTGCCATAACCAACATTCGCTTCCATACATTAGTGTAGGTACGAACACACCTCTATGAACTGCCAGACGTGCCTTTTCGGACACTTTCTGACTGCTTACAAGGGCGTGAAGTGCCCCATTTAACATTTTTCCAGCAATCACTCTTCTATCGATATCGCTTTCACACTTTCTATCTCTCGTAAGTTTCGATCCCAAATACACAAACTCATTCACTTGTTCTACTTTCTCACTTCCGATAAAAATTTCACATCTGTCACTTCGTCTTCTCTTTCAAAAACCATAACTTTCGTCTTACTCAAGTTTACTTTCATTCCTTTTGCTATTAAAAAAAAAAAATCCAGAACTATCGTCACAATCTCCTTAGCCGACGACGCAAGCAAAACTTGGCCATCAGCATATATAATGCATTTGATGAGCGACTCGTTCATTCTCAACCCTTTAGTACACTCTTTCAAACCAGTAAGGAAATTTTCCAATAATAGGTTGAACAGCCAGGGTGACGCTACACATCCCTGTCTAACACCTTTACAGATATTAAACCAGTCCGTGCACGTCCCTTTAATCCTGACACAGGCGCTGGAACCCATATGAAGAGATTTCAACGCCCGTATCAGGACACCGCTCACTCCAATTTAAGACAATGCCGACCACAACACATGCCTTGCCGCTCTATCATAGGCCTTTTCCAATATATATGAACGTGCAATAGATCTTTTGGTGTTTCTCCAAGAACTTTTAGACTATTTACCGTAAAGAAAAGATTTGATCCGTACATCCAATTCCCTTTCGAAATCCCACTAGTACATCTCATATTTTATCATTTGTCACTCTTTTGATCAAAACTTTTGCATACAGTTTTCCTACGATACTCAAAAGGCTGATTCCCCGGTAGTTTTTAGTCTTGCTGCGACCCTTTCCCTTTTTCAGAGTGGCACGATCACCGCCTTACACAAATCTCTCGGTACCTGGCCACTTTTAAAACACAGGTTAAAAAGGCGGTGCAGCAGACCAGCTACCAGACCCTGTCCATACTTATACTATCATCCTGAACACTTTCAATCTCTTCATCCACTTCTTGACTCGCTGGCTTTAGTGGTGCCCTGTCATCTGGTTCAAAGAGGCTTTCAAAATACTCCTTCCATCTTTAACACACATGCTTCTCTTTATACGTTTACTTCTCCTTAAACTTTCACGTTTGTCCGGAAATCTTTAGAAAGTCTTTTATCAAATTCATCCTTTCGCTCATTTTTCTTTCTCTTCACCTCTTTTTAACTAAATCTTTCAATTTCTTGTACTTTTTCTTACTTTTTTAAGTCTTCATCTGCTAACCAATACAACCAAGCTGTTTTCTTTTCTTTTACCACTTTTTGTACATCTTTATTCATTTATACATTTCTATTAGTTTTCCCATTTCATCTCTTACACTCCGCACATACCTCTATAGCAGCATCAACAATATGTTACAACCCACAAATCCTCCATAAAAGATAACTCATTAAAATTTCCTTTCACAAACTTTTTTTTTAAACACTTTTAATACTTTTCTTTTATATTGTATTCTCACAAATTTTCTACTTTTATTCTTATTAGAATACTTGTCTTGTCACTTTGATCCGATGTCGCCAACGTTTAAATAGACCATTCATACGGGTTATCACGAAGTAATGGTCCGTCAAAGTAGGAGTAAATAACCGATTAATTTATTTATTTTATTTTCACTCGAAGTAAGTATATTTTTTACTATATTTATTCTACTATTTACAGAAAACCAACAAATTGTTTATTTACTTTTTAAGTACCTTTCTACATTTATATTATACGACATCCTCTTCGTAATACTTAAATCATTCCGAGTTTGATTCTAAGCAAGCAGAGATCTTGCTCAAATAGATTACTAAAATTATTTATCATTGCACAAGGATAATGGGCCAATGACTCCTTTTATAATAAAGCACATCTTTATGATGAACTCAGCCCTATTGCATGACTATATGCTGGAGGTCATGTAAACAGTGGATACTGGTTCCTAGATCAGAGCTGTCAGGCTTTTTCTTTCGTCAGCAAGTACTATATACCAAAAGCAACCGTATCATGTTACAAATTATTAGTGAATTGCTCATTAGTATTTAAATACAATCAATTTAATAGGACATACCCAACAAAAAAGATTGCTGAAAAACAAATGGATTATGCCTGGCTCTAAAGCAAAAGCCAGTGCAATTAATAAGTTGACAAGTAGCTATCGACCTTATATTACTTTTCTCTAAAGGAATGTTAGTAACTAAACGACCACCGATGTTTTAGTTCAAAAGACTCTATATACTCGTAGACAATATTGAAAAATATCATCATTGCCAAAACATAGTCATAATATCACCTTTTTAGTTCTTGTATGAAACCAAGCATTCAAACCTAGCTAAAAAAAATATGTATAGGTAACTGGGACTGTTTTCGTATTTTTGAAAAGTTAATCTTGTTTCGACTTTTTTAAAACGTTCAGACGCAGAGCATAGTTTTAACGTACCATCTAAAGAAAGGAAACGCACGATATAAACGTGTGTTTCTATCAATCAGTGGAAAAAGTGAGACACCGCAATAGGAGCCACCACTTTTCTTAAAACGCCACGTAGGGCTCGCCTATGCAATTTCAGTAATTATTATAAAGAATATATTCTATGAACTCAATAGACTACAAAATTATGAAAGTTTGGCATTAGGAAATATAAAATAACATTATCTGGTGACGTAACTGCAATTCACTTACTATGACCGGTCAATACTTCATTACAAAATGTAATAGGAACTCCGTATCAAAATACAAGTGCTCTGGTTACAACTGTGTGATATAAAGAAACCATTAAGCGAGAAAATTATGTAATAAATTACCATATGTACCTACATCTAACTGCTTCTTTGACATTTATCTAATTAACTTGAGTTTTAAACAACTTTTGCAAACAGTTAAAAAAATAACACTTTTGTTGAAGTTTTATGACGTTGGCCTACTTACGTTTTCACACTTTTCTTGTAAACATATTATTTATTTATTTGTTTTATTTATTTTTATACATAAGAAAACACCCATATTGTTTCACACCTATAAATCCAAATTATTATACGAATTCTATGGTTTTAGCCGGCCGACTGTCTTGCACTCCGATCCCATTAATTGGGTGTTAAAATGCAAAGCTCTGCTTAGTTAGTAGGAATTAGATCGCGCTGAGTGAGATGTATTTTGAGCAGAGAGCTAAAGTACTGAACTACTACTGAACGCTCTAAAGGAACAACCCCAGAGCCTCAATACTGTCTGTATAGAATTATCCTCAGTAAAGAAAATTATAATTCACCATTAATTTTTAGATTTCCGTATTAAGTCAACACTTTTTGGGCAGACTCTAAATACTCTTGACGGACTTAAGTTTTTATGCTACTGCCAGCTAAATGATATTTGAAAATGTACAAAAGTTCAGCAAAATAAAACAAAATTATATAATCACTATGCGTAAGGAACAGCTATTGCAAAATGCTTACTAGTCTGAATGAATACCTACATTCTTAAACATATATAATTGAATAGTTAAACTATTTAAGCACTTAGCGTTTAAATAGTTTTGTTTCATTTTGCAAAATTTTGAGGACATAAATTTAATAGACAATAACTAAAATATTAAGTAAAAGTTACTTGACTAAATAATATTCGAGGAATCGGGATGTAAACAAGCAGTACGACACAGCCTCATCTACACTAATATTATAAAGAGAAAAGATTTCTATTTTTGTATGTAACGAATAAACTCAAAAAGTATTGGACCGATTTTAATAATTCTTTTTTCATTAGAAAGGTACCTTATCACTGAGTAACATAGGCTAAATTTTAATTTCCAAATAAATAGGGTTCCGTAAGATATTTGGGTTTTTCGGTCACAAAGTGTAAAAAATGAACCAGAACAGTAACTCATTTTGCGTACGCTGCCTAAACTATAAAAGATAGAACCACAAATTTACAAATTAATTGTAGATCTTAAAAATATCTACTAAAATGTCCGCGACACACTATACCTATCTATGTCGAGTGAGGCACAACAACCTTTTTTTTATTTAAAAATCTTGAATTTTTTTTGGACTACATTTCTACGCATTTATTTTACTTATGCTATTAATCCTTATCAAAATTAATTATTTCATCACTAAGTACAGTTTATGTAGATAATATTCGGTCTTAGAATGATCCAAATTGAACGTTTGGTTTTAATTAAATTATTACGATTTCTGCTGCACGGCGCCCTATCACGGTCGGGGCTCCCGACCATCAGTTTATTTTGTTACCTGAAAATAGTTTAACGTCAAATGTCGTTTATAGAGAAGCTCTACAATAATCGTTTTAGTTATCTATCCCAAAACAACAGGTTGCACTCCTGGACTGCCGGTAGGAGTGAAAACTTAGTATTAATTACATTTAAATATTTTCATCATTAACAACTTTAACATCAACATAATGGCAATCTATGCAGCCTGCGGATAATGACTGCGTCGTCGATGTTAGTGTCGATGTCTGTGAATTGACCTGGGAATCATTTTGCTGACCGTGCCTTTCCTGGGTAGGTATTTTATAGCGGTAACCGACATCCACGTGGGCGGAGCCGCCGGCGACCGCTAGTATTATATATAATCAACAAGTACTCTAGTAAGATCTGCACGTATTTATTAGACACATACAATGTACTCGGCTTAGTATAAGCATTACATTAGTGTAGGTCAGTACTTACTTTGAGTATTTTGTGCAATGTGGTTTTGCATAGGCATTTGCATTGCAAGTTCTATTTTAAATGGACAGAAATACTAGTGAATAACAGTCTGGCCATGGCAAGTGGGCCAATAACAAAGGGGCTGTTAGTTGAAGGAATTTGCAGATAACTGATCATAACAACTTCTGCGCACGCATCTCTGAGACTTATGCAATAAATATAATAATAATTTGATAGTATGTATCTGGGATTTATCTGTATAAACAAAAACAATGATGTTTAAAACATAGTGAAGGATATTTAGGGCAGCTTACACTACTTGTTGTTTAACCTTTAACCTTAATTTAAATCTCTAATTTGCCTAAGGTCTATACATACAAATAAATGTTCTCTTACAATCACACCAATTATTGATTTCCAAGATAAGTAGCACTAAGAATTTGTCTTATGGATACTACAGAACGGATAAACATACTTACACACTTTTTTTGTAAATACGTACTTAATATACCTATAAAAACACCCAGACTAGAACAAATATTCATGTTCATGCACACAAAGATTTGTCCTGTGTGGGAATCGAACCCACAACCTTTGGAGTGAAGTGCAGGTATACTGACCTCCACGCCATATTAGTCATCTCTATCATATCTATCAACTTAATGTCAAACATTTAAAGTGTATGCACTTTACTCATTTAACTTTGTAGAAACTAAAAACGGAACACCTTGCAGTTAATATACCTGTCACAGTTCTTTTACCCATTTTTAATATAACCCATTAATAAATTTAGCACCCAGATGAGATAAAAATATGCATAAATGTAATATATAAATTTAAATAATTATAATAGAGGACTCCTCTCCCAAAGCACCTATTATGGCAAAACCTGATTTTTGAAGAACGGAACAGGTGATACGTAACAGGTGGTACGTAACCTGACATAAATAAGCTCAAAAAAATACTTTGTCACAAATACAAATTTTTTAAAAAGCAATTGTTACTCAAACTTGACCGAAATTCTAACAACAATTAATTTTATACTAGAATTCTACTTATTTTTGAATCACTTTTTCTGTTATTTTGATAATTTTTATCATCACTTTAGTACACACTTATGGTAAATTTTAGCAGAAATGTGCCCAAGTTTCAACACACATTGCAAGTTTCAAACAATAAATGTTCATGTAAATGTTCAGATAATGTTAAATATTATGTTATGTTTTCCTCAGGGTTCTGGCAGTTATATGGCAGTTGCTCCATGGAATAACTGAAATTCAGTCAAATCTGTTAGACGAGTAAGCAGACCCTAAGCAATAGCAGAGTCTATGGCACATCTGTGATAGTTATAGTGTAAGGTTTATTCTATTTGTCTAGTCATGGCAACAAATGAGCAAAAGTAATTTATTAGTGGTGGCAGATATGGACAACTACTGGGAAACAGACACAAAATTATTCTAATTCTGGATACCTGTGGCTTGAAAGTTAATTAGAGATAATGTATCCAAAATCGACAAATATTGTGATGGCATGGCTACAGAGCAAATACTATTAGGGAGTTTACATTAACATTGCATGAATTGTCTGCATATGATGAAGAACTGGTAAAACCGGCCACCCATCAATAGATAAATAGTCCCTGACAACTCACTTCTTACATTGCAACTTAGTTTGGAGTCAGTTATATGTCATAATTATGGGAACAAGTTGGAGAACAATTGTTTTCATTACTCAAAGAAATTTTTTTATCTAACTTTTGTCATACAAATTCCATAGGTTGTGTTGACTTGATAAAACCATTTATTTTATTTTAATATGTCGCAAATATGCAGTGCCTATATGATGAAAGGATGCAGGTTGATTAAGTCATAGCCATATTAATGACTCTGAAACACATAATTTTAAATATCTTATAATGGATGCCACGGCAGGGTCTTAGGAAGTGGAAGGATGTGGTCTCTGTCTCTATCCATAAGGCCTGATATTTTATAGGGAATAGAATGCATACTTGTAGAATTAGTTTCTTTCATATTGATTTGTTTGTATGTTTTTTACGAACTTGCTAACACTCGAACTTGGTCTGATAGGGCATTTTCAATGGTTTGTAGACAATAAAAATATATTTTATGGAAACCTTAGAAAAATATACATTTTACACAAACTGTCTATAAGTCAAGCAAAGAGATTTAAAACATACCTTAATTAAGAGAACTAAAAAAACTCATGCGCATAGAACTTGAATTATGTCACAAAAAAAACAAACAAATCAAAAAGTTACGAAAAAAGTTTGGTTAACTTAAGTTTTACGTCAAGTACAGCTGACTGGTGTTTTTGCACAAACTTATTTGTGTAACTCACCTGTATTAGTTGTGATTAGAAAATTACAATTATATTGATAGTTTCACTTTAGTTATTCACCAACTACGTGTATTACCCGGAGAAGAATGTATCAAGTAATAAATGAACGCCAATATATTTTCGAATTGAAGTCGACGATGATGATACGTCACTTTGACTCGCTTACTACTGGAACTTATCGGTGTTGATACTTTTAATAAATATTTTAAGAGGTGTGATGATAAGGTGCTATGTGGGATAAGGTTATGCATTATTTTATATTTTTCATAATTTAATTCTTTATTTATTTTCTATATTAAATAATTTATGACATAATTTCCTCACACAAAAGCACAAGATTTAACAAATAATTAACCAAATGAGCAAACTTAAAATTTACGGTCTTATTACAAAATGATGTCTAAAGTTAGACCAGTTTCAAAACTAGTGCTGTCACTGTCTTCATCTTATCAAATGAAAGTGACAGCACTACTTTTAAAAATGGTCTAATTTTAGACATCGTTTTGTAATAAGCCCCTTAGAGTTTTGCTAGAAATTCCGCTGCGACAAAATGACACCCAAAATCTATCATTTTATATTAAATTCTATCCCCGTATTTTTAATGTATTAATTACTAGATGTCTTCTACTACTAATGTAGTAATAACACATATCACGTATGTTATTAATATACACTGTCTCTGACGGGCACCACAATGACAGGAAAGCGAAATTCTTATAATTATTATGTATTTATAAAAACATTATAATCTATTTCTCCTTTTAGTAGAAAAAGCTTAAAAATAAAGTATCAAGTTGCATTGCCGCTGTATAAACAACTTGTTATCAGAGTTAGCCGGCCGTCGCTGTGGTGCGTGCGTAGTAAAGCACGTGGTTTCACTCTCAATTCTGGATATCAAAACTTTATAAAAGGCAATCGCAGAGCCGAGAAACCATCGCGCGATTCCCACATCAGGCAATAGCCGCTACTTCAATTAATTTTTGAATTTAATAAACATGGCTGCACCGCAAAAAGGTAAACTTATATTAATTTTTCTTATATTCAACTTTATTATGTCACTGATTGCGTTCGTTTTCATCTTGCTATCTATCTTTCATTCAAAACGTGCATAAAATACGGCTAAGTTAAAAATATCTAAAGTAGTAGTCGAATATATGAACTTCCTCATTTTTTTAACAAGCAGTATTATAATACAAACCATTCCAATTTATTCCATTCTTCATTTTGTGGGCTGGCCTTGACCATTATTTGCTATCTTGTAATTTTTTTTTGTGTTTGTATCTACCTGCTTAGGTACTTAAGAACTTCTGACAAATTAATCTCGTGCTTCAGTTATGATTAATAATGTTGTTGAGACAAAACTCAATATTGTTTTTCTATGCCAATATATAATATGAAAAGCAAAATAATTAGGTACGGTACACCAACGACGTTTCGCGCGATATTACAAATTTTGTCCGTAAAATAATTGATAATGTAGGTAATATTGCGTTTATTTCATGTAAACCAGTTAAGGCTGGTTAGTGCAGAAATTGCAGAATTTACCTACGATGACAATCGTCCGCCCTTTAACAAGTCAAATAACTCTTCGTGCACATGGCGGATTGGGTTCTAACTTCTATAGTTGACTTTGGAAAAGTAAATTTTTTTATGTAATGGATAATTATATATTAAAGTACACAATCATGTTACAACCAACCTACTGTGTTTATAATGATTTAAATAAATGTTTTAATTAGTCGTTAGACACTACCCTGTTGGATAAACGAAACCTAGAAAAAATAATTTAGGCCTCACAGTCACAGTATTTCTAAGAAACCTACGTATGAAAGTTGGCAGATATAATAAAAAACTCATAAAAGTGAGCTTAGGATTTAACAAATATTTTTGTCTTTGTGTTGAGGTAACGTTTGATTCTCCATCTATGCCCGATTTTTACAATGGGTTGGGTAACTAAAAATAGATTGAAATAAAATTATGTTAGTACGGTCTAGAGAAAAAAATACTGCTAAAGTACTCAATGTTCGTTATATATGAGCATTTTTGCAGGAAGACTATAGTAAAAATAAAATAATGTGAGAAATGATGTTCAGCATTTATGACACATAATGTTGAGAAAAACGATATCTATTAATCGCCTTTCAAGAGCAATCTAAAACACAATAGAATTAATACTCTTTTTCAGTTGGGGGCTATAAACTTGGAAAACTCATTATTGAGGGCAAAACCAAGCAAGTATTCGACTTGCCTGAAGAACCAGGTCATTGTCTTCTCTTAAACAAGGATAGAATCACAGCTGGAGATGGCGTCAAAGCTCACGACATGGCAGGAAAAGCAGAAATTTCTAACCAAACCAATGCTAAGGTCTTCGAAATTTTAAATTCGGCTGGTATGTTATATTCAATTGATATGAACTAACTAGCTACCTATACTCTATATCTACTTAATCAAAGTTATACGTAATGGGCCCTTAAATTTTGTCATATATTTTTAAAGAGGTCAAAATTTCAAGGTTCGGCTTAAGATATCTAGTATGATATTGAACATCATTGTGATTTCATTATAATTTTAACCTTTAAGTGATCCCTGTTGATAAACTATAACGATTTTATTTACATCAATAGGAGACGTTTTATCATCTTAATGAGACATATTAAATAATGTTACATAGTCACTACAGAAATACTTAGGTACTTACTTAATATGTCAGTTTATTTTAGTACCAAATAGTCGTACTAACTTTATCTAATAAATTTTATATAACTTTCTTCGTGACTTTTCTTTTTATTTTTAGGTATTAAAACTTCTTTTGTAAAATTGGCGTCAGCAACTGCTTTTCTCTCGAAAAAATGCGACATGGTTCCGATTGAATGGGTCACTCGTCGCTTGGCTACTGGATCTTTCTTAAAAAGAAATACTGGTGTGCCAGAAGGCTTTAGGTTTACTCCCCCTAAACAGGAGACCTTCTTCAAAGACGATGCCAACCATGATCCGCAATGGTCGGAAGAACAAATCGTTTCAGCTAATTTTAAATTCAACGGACTCGTGATTGGTAATGTCTCGTTTGTTGCTAATTATCTATAATTTAAAAAAATATTTGATGTAATTAATCATTTATTTAACCCACCCACAGGTCAGGATGAAGTAGATTACATGAGAAAATGCACTATATTAGTTTTTGAGATTCTCGAAAAAGCCTGGGCCCTACGCGACTGTGCGTTAATCGATATGAAAATTGAATTTGGAGTAGATCAAGAAGGTAAGATCTCAATTTGAAATCAAACCGAATAGTGTTAATTGTGCAAATTCAAGCAAAAATGTTGGCTTATAATGCAATTTATGATGAGAATGATATTAATTTTGTCTCTAGGTAACATTTTATTGGCTGATGTTATTGACTCTGACTCATGGAGATTGTGGCCATCTGGGGATAAGAGACTGATGGTTGACAAACAGGTAAATAATCTTGATTGTTTGAAAATGTTCACCTAATTATTTTTTCTACCAGTTAAGTACCAGCCTAACCTCATACCTATAACACAATAAAACTAGGTATAATAAAAATAAGCTAGTCAGTATTATAAAGGTCTTAAATTAGTTCATTTTATTGGTCTACTATAGGTGTACAGAAACCTTGCGAACGTAACTGCTGCCGATTTGGATACAGTAAAACGCAATTTCGCATGGGTCAAAGATCAACTCGACCATTTGAAGCCGACTGTTCATCACAAAGTGGTTGTATTTATGGGATCGCCCGCTGATCAAGAACATTGCCAGAAAATCGCTAAAGGTTTGAAGATTCTTCTGTTAATTATTACTGCTATGTGTATAATTATAAATAATAAGCATTATTCTCTTCGATCTTTAAGTAGGATCTTCCTCCTTAGTTATATTTACACTTACATATTTAACACTTCAGTTGAATAGTATAAAATCAAACTGTATTTAAATTTTAATATGTTGGATACGAAAACATTATAAATATATTCAGAAGCAATAATGAAGCAATGGGAGTCATGTCGTGTAAAATATTGTTAAATTAGCTATTTAGCTATTTATATGCACAGTATAGTAATACACACAGGGTGTACAGGGATCCTACCATCATCTTTGGAGCCCAAGCCAACCTCATCTGCAAATGTTGCACCTTTCGATCAAGGAACGAGGCTCTGGCGAACATAAAGTTCCCAGTAAGCGGCAACAGACTCGCCACCTTTTACGTGGGACCAATAATACAATTGGTGCAAATAATACAATTGGCAAGTGTGGGCGTATAATATGCCTCTGCCTACCCCTTCGGGGAAACAGGCGTGATTGTATGTATGTATCATAATATCGTTATAATATTAAGTTACGATACTCACGTAGCAATTAATATAAACTATATCATTTTAATAAATATTTTTAATTTTAATAATACATTGGTTTTGATCAATCAGCTGCCGGTGCCCTTGGATTGGATGTCGACCTGCGAGTCACATCAGCACACAAAGCCACTGAGGAAACTCTTCGCATTATGCAACAATATGAGGACACCCACGGTGCTTTAGTGTTCATCGCTGTTGCTGGACGCTCCAATGGATTGGGGCCTGTTCTTTCTGGCAATACATCTTATCCAGTCATCAATTGCCCACCACCCTCTGACAAGCTTGTTCAGGTGTGAACCCTCTCAATACACAAGCGCTTTAGCATATCACGAAGACTTATCCTTGATCTATCAATAATATTTTTGCAATTAGTAATCTTAAATCAATATTATCAAATACGCCTCCCCCCTATTCAAACCATCTCAATAAGTATTTTTCATTTGTCAGAATAAAATAATAGTAGTATTAGTTTAGAGTTATCTAAAATTTGCCACCATCCCCCTTAATAAATAGGTAGGTAAGTAGTGTTCCTTGTTATTAATTATATTCCTTCTAATTATTAAAAATAAAATTTCAGGATATCTGGTCGTCTCTGTCTGTCCCCTCTGGCTTGGGCTGCGCTACAGTTATCTATCCTGACAGCGCAGCGTTAATGGCTGCGCAAATCATTGGTCTGCAAGACTATTTGGTATGGGCTCGTCTTCGGGTGAAGCAGCTGGATATGGCCACGTCTTTGAGACAAGCTGATAAAAAACTTAGGAATCTTAAGTTATAAACTCCGTTACCCTTTAATCTTCGTTAACCTTTTCTGTTCAATTATTGTACAAACAGTATTTTGAAAAGATAAGGCTTGTAATCTCCAATGAACAATATTATTTGGTCACTTATCTGTTCACATAATATTATTGTTTATTACATCATCTGTATGTTCTTTTACATTCCAAAATATAAAGAAAATAAATTCAACATCTTTCCAATTTTTTACTTAAGTGCTTTTATTATTCCTCTAAAAAATTGTACTTGTATCACCCTCCCATTACCGCCAAGTCAAGATGAAACTCAAATCATATTGACTGGGCTGTTATGTGAGGGTAACCTAATTCACGATAACCTCCCCATAACCTGATCAAAGAGAGCAGTTCAGGGCCGCAGGCCGCAGTGTAGTCAACGCGGCAGATGCGGCGCGGGAGTTTCCAAAGAATAATAGACGGATAGAATGTGGCCACATTTAATGAGCGCCTTCTTTTTGCAACTATGATTGTTGGATATGCAGTTTCCACTTTTCAAAGTGTGCCACATTACAAGCATCCAGCATTATGCAAAATTTGTTTTTAAGAAGGAAAACCCCGTACGAGTGGTTGACTAAGTGGTCTTTCAAGCGGAGCAACCCGTCTTTCTCTTTAGAACTCCCGGCTTTATATCTTTGCAAATTAATCATCGAATGTCATCTAAATTAGTTTGATTTTAATCAAAGTGCTTGATCATTGTACGAATCCAACTCAATAGGGCCTTAACCACGGCTAGCGGATAAGATAGATCGTAATCTACTTATGTCAGTAATTAATAAAATGCTTTAGATATCCTTTCACGGACACATAGATGATTCTTCGTCTAATTTATTGACGAAACTAGTTTTTATTTAACCATAATAAAGAAAATTATTATTATTATGCCATTTCTAAATGAAGCTCTATATCAAAAATAAGCTAATCAGGCACAATACTATATTTTATTTAAAGCCCTGACATTAATAATAATTATTTAGGCTTTAGATAAATAAATATAAATGCAAGAAGAAATACAAAATTTTGGAAACAAACTGAAGAGTAGGCAGTTAGTTCTGTTACTGAGAAAATTACAAATAAGTACTGTACTGAATTAATTATGCTGACCCTTTAATAGACTACAAATATAATATGATAAGCTAGCGAGTAACGTCAGTAACTTAATTTTCATTGCAGCCTTTGCTTTATGAGACCTATGTCTGAAATATACTTCATAGCAATGAGCAATTCAGTATTTTTTTTAATTATTCATTTTCCATGATACGCTTATATTTATCGAGTGCAAAAAATGTATGTATGCTATAACATAATATTCAAAAAATAAATATAATGTGAATTTGTTGTCTGTGGATGGCTACGCCACAGATTACATGCGTATAGTGAATGTTATTGGAGATGTCAATGTCTGGATTTCTTAGAAGTGGTGTTGGTTTTTGTGGTGGAATTTTATCAAGAAATCCATTATTTAGAAAAATTTCCACTCACAGAATGGCAGAAAAACCTCTAGACTACACAAATACAAATGGCATCGAAAGCAAAACGCCGTTTTTGATTGGAGTTGCTGGTGGAACCGCCAGCGGAAAGGTACGTGATATTGCGTTGTTTTGTGCTCAGTTTATTGATTTCCTGTCTTCAGTTCTGCATTGCGTAATCTGAGATTGACGAAATTTTATTTAAGATTCTCTCTTTTAGGATTTTGGTACTACTAATTAGAGCTTAAAAGTATTTCATAATGTTTGTTTATATTTCATAACCTATAACTAAGAACACAAACATTGTCATCGCCCTTTAATAACAGGCTCGATATATCTACGATGCGTCGTTCTATGAATAAGACTTATGCAAAATAAAAATTATTTTTGTAACTTACGTGCTTTAGTCTGCCGACCCTAGACATATTTGTTCTTAGGTATCTTTTTATTTGACAAAGATATTAAAGCTTATGTTTGCATATTATAATAATTATACTCATCTCATTAGGCACATTAGTCTCTCTCATTAGTTCAGCTACCCGCCTTTAGGTGGCATTGGTTGTATTGGCGTTACTTTGCATGCATAATCCGGTAAAAATTTCAAAACACGTCGCCGTTTTTTGGGGTTTTAAGTGGTGGAGGAAGGAGGGGGAGTGTTGGTGTCGGGTCCCCCCACCATTTTCACCTGCCGGAAATAGGTACTTGGTTTCAATCAAAATAAAAAAAATTGTAGTTTATGAGAACCCATAGGCCCTCAATATGGCATCCTATAACAAAAATATATATGGATATATATAATAACTTGCTTCAATTATGAGTCGATGGAGTGACTCCTACTTCTGAGTGGTCAAAAGTAAAAAATAACCACTATGGCTAATGTGGGAGCTACGCTGTGCGTGTTTAAACACAAAATGGAAATTCAATATACTTTTTTATCAACAATGAAAGAGATATGAGTGGTGCCATAATAAAGAAATAATAACAAATGGGTTCTTTGTCAGAATTGGTCAAGGTTTATCTGTCTGTTGTGGGTTTTCTCAAGATTTGTCAATCTGTCGGTGACTCTTATCGGGGGGATTAAATAATATATTTTGCACATCTAATAATATTTACCCATCAGTCAACAGTATGCCAAAGGATCATGGAGAAACTGGGACAGCAACAAAAGGAACAAATGGAGCGACGAGTTGTCTGCATCAGTCAGGATTCATTCTATCGCTCCCTGACCCCTGCAGAGCGAGTACGAGCTGAAAGGGGGCAGTTCAACTTTGACCATCCAGATGCTTTTGATGACAGAAAACTGCTAACAGTGCTCAAAGATATACTTGCAGGGAAGAGAGTAGAAGTTCCAGAATATGACTATATCACAAATGCTATCAAGTGAGTAAGCTTAGGGCACAGGTACTGCTCAATTATTACATGGAATGCTATCTGACCTATGTGCAATCAAGAGGGAAGTATAATTCTATGGTTAAACCGGCTGTCCAAATTTTAAAAGGCTCTGATTTCCTTATAACTACTGCCATAACTTTTTATGACATCTGAGACCAGAATCATGCTAAATAATTGTCATATAAATATAGCACCTATTATCTGTCTCTTAACCAATTTGTTGAAAAAGTATTTTTTTGGCAGCCCTCACCGTTCACACACAATCTACCCTGCCGATGTGGTGTTAATTGAAGGAATCTTGGTGTTCTACTTTCCGGAAGTTCGTGAGCTCTTTCACATGAAACTGTTTGTGGACACTGACTCAGATACCAGACTCGCCAGGCGAGGTAAGTTGCTTTTTATTTCATTATTGTATTTTACTTATCTTATGTTAATGGCTTACCCTCTCTAAACACTGTATTAATTGAATAACATCATTCAAAGAACCATAGTAAAGGTAATTTTAAAATTGCCAAATTCTGTATACATGTGTATTCAATAATTAATCTACTTACAGTCTGAGAAATATGCATTCTACATAGTATTTAAAAAAAAACACACATTGAAATATAGTTTAAGAATTTCATAATATTTTGTGGTAAGTACTTACTTGATTTGTCAGTACAGTGTTCTTTGTTTACCAAAAGAAAATGGTCTATTCAATAGCTCCAAAGTTTAACCTAAATAGACCTAATTAATCCATTATTGAGAAGACCCTCATGGGCATTAAACTCCATAGACATAATGTAAATATTAGAAGACACAGACGAGGTCATCTTTAAAATTAACACTCCGTAAAGACTAAATATATCTTGCAGTGCCCCGGGACATAATGGAACGAGGTAGGGACTTGGAGCAAGTCCTCAATCAGTATATGAACTTCGTCAAACCAGCCTTTGAAGAGTTCTGCTTACCGGTGAGTTTAGAATTAGTTGCTATTAGTAACAAGGGAAATAAACCAACTGAGGCGTGAACTCCCGGAAGTCATCATCCCTCTCTTATAGTTTAAATCTCTATTGTCAAATAGTCATAGCATTAGCGTAAGCACTATAAAATAAGCGAAAATCAGTTACCACTACAAATATCTTCTGAAAAGTTGCTAACACTTCTGATGAACTGCAAATTTGTGTTTATAAGAGATGCTAGAAATAAATTATACCATATTTTAGCTTACAGTTATTTCATTAGTTTCATAATTGAAAAATGCACTATGAGAGATGCTACTTTATAGCAAACCTGAGACCTTAGGTCCTTAGGCGTCAAGTAGACTTCATTACAAGCCGCCGCAAGCTGTTTAAACTGCTACGAGGGTGGCACTGAACATTTCGAGAATCAAGGAAATGACACAACATTACTATTTAAAAATGTAATTATTGATTTTCGAAGTGTTCTCCGCGAAAAATGACTTATTTTTCTAAACGATGGAACCAATCGTTGAAGCAACCATTCCATTCGGAAGTAGGAAGCTCCGAAATGGCCGTTTTGTAGGCTTCCACAGCTTCTTCAGGTGATAAAAATCTCTGACCAAGCATTTATTATTTATTTTAGGGAATGTATAGAAATCATTAGAGCTTAGGTCGGGGCTGTACGGCGTATGGTCTTTTGTTCTGTGCGCGGTGTGAGGCGATTGCATTTATCTTTACGGAGTTCACAAACGACCTGTGGCAAACAAATGCTAGCATACCATTCTGCATTAACCGTTCTTTGAGGGACCTCAAGAGGAATAGTCGCAACATGGCTTTAACTCATTTTCGAACACCCAAACTCGTGACTGATTTTTTGTTTCGGGTTCGTACTCGTATATCCAGGATTCGTCACCTGATACAATGCTATATACAGCATTTGAGGATCATGCGTGGAATCTTTCGAGAGTTCTGACGCACCAAGCAACGCAAGCTGCTTTTTGCTCTTCACAGAGCAATTGCGGTATCCATCGGGAAAACAACTTTTTACACCTAATTGTTCATGCAAGATTATTTGTATTTGACTCATGCCAATGTCTAAAGTTGTCTGAATTTCGCAGTATGTCACATGTCAATCTTCCTTAATCAGCTTACGCACAGCATCAATGTTTTCTTGGGTGACCTTGACGGGGATCATCACTAAGCTTGCACGTCCACGTTGAAATTCAGCAAACCAGCGATAAATTGTGGTTTTGGATGGGGCTTCATCACCAAATGCAGAAATCATCCGGTTAATACACTGTTTTTGTGTTAAACCACTTCGAAAGTCATAATAAATCATCGCTCTTGAATTTTCTCGAGTCAATTGCAATTTTCTTAACGACTAAAGTTTGACAAGACCTTGTGACAAGACCGAGTTTTTTTTATTAAATAAATAAATGGTATTCGATATTTAAAACCAAGTAGTTTTCAATTATACAGATTTTAATATGACAGGAACAGTGGAAATATTCCAATCCCGATACTTTTAGTGCAGCCCTCGTAGTAATAGCAGCAACACAGTTCAATTTAAGGATTCATCACAAAGTCTATGTTACATAACCCTCGTTTTGAAGATGTACATTTATTTCCAGACAAAGAAATTTGCTGACGTCATTATACCACGCGGAGCTGATAATTTGGGTAAGTTTTTTAAGTCCATTTTACCAATTAAACATTTATTCTTATTTTCTTCCATTTGAGCTATCAAGAAGCTGAGAAATGCTCTCTAGAACTTCTACATGACAAAAAAAAAATTCACTTCGGTTTTTTTTCTTCGTTTACAAACTTTCCGCGAACATTTATTTTAAAGTGAACATTTTGTGTGTGTATGTGTTCCAAGTTTAGGTATGTATTCCCAGTGAGTGATATTAGAAGAATACAAATTTGGAAGATGGAACCCCAATAAAGCTCTTGACGTTACAAACGATTTTCAAGAAAAACTGCGACTCTTTATTATGCGAGTCAACCGACACTTCTTAATATCTATGTGAAATGTGTTGTTTAAGGTTGCTTAAGTATCACAAAATACAAATACAAAAATTTGATTGATTTGATTATAAACACTTATGACTATTAATAGGCGTAACTCTTAGACTATATTAGTATGTTTGTGTATTTTGTGATCTTTATTATAATAATCACACGAGGCCATAGCCACTGCAACAAATTGATACAAACATTAGTAATCGATCATACAGATTTTCTAAGAGCCGATTTCGGAAATGTAAAGTAAAGTAAAAAGTTCTTTATTTCATAAACTATTACATAGCATATTACATAGCACTTGATAACGTCAAAACAAAATATAAATAAATAAAAAACGAAATATTACTACAATGAAATCACGAAGCTTAGATTCAGTTACATGCAAAAAAAAATAATTAACTATAATTGAATCTAAGGAAGCGCTCTTAGCTCTGCGGTGCTCGGTGGTCGCAAACGATAACCGAAGTACAGCAAAGTCTACAGAGGTCAGTCCTTGGATGGGTGGCCGTTTGTGTGGCATTTGATATCGAGCGCTAAGCCGTTGGTCCCGGTTATCACTAAATGTGGTAGTCGTTATGCCATGTTAGAGGCCTAATAGGCGGCTTGACAAATTCGTGCTCAGTAGTGGGACGTTAATGGGCTGAAAAGATGAATCTAAGTGCCAGTTCCGAGCCACTGCTCTTTGAGAAGAACTCTCTCTCTTGCTCTCTCTATGCTCTTTTAAATTATCAATGAAATATAACAATACAAAAAACAGTGAATATTTGAAGATATTGAAAGGGTCCCCAGAAAGGCCGCACCAATAAAGTAGCACTAAGGGAACCTACCATCACAGTCAAATAAGTATGTAATGTGAGACTGAGCTGAATTTGTTTAATCGGGGATGGGCACGACAATGCCCTGGTCATTACAACGACAATTAACAGTCAAATGAAAATTCATTTTTACTTTTGAAGAATTGAAAGTTTAATAACGATAGAAACCGGCATCGAGACGGTGGTATCAATTGCGTCAAGAATATGAGATATCGATTCATACGACTCGACCTTTATGGCCCATGCCTAGCCTTTTTAGGGTTCCGTAGTAAACAAGGAACCCTTATAGTTTCGCCATGTCCGTCCGTCCGTCCGTCCGTCCGCGGGTTAGCGCAGAGACTATTAACATTAGACAGCTGAAAATTGGTGTGGGTATACATATTAATCACGTCGACAAACCTGTAGAATAAAATTTTTAAAAATATTGTTTTGTAACGTACCTCCCCTACACGTAAAGTAGGAATGATTTTTTTTTCTCGAGTCTATCTTATCATGTTGGGTATCGTTAGAAAGGTCTTTCAAAAGTAATACGAGTTTCTTAAAACCATTTTTCGATTTAGGGATCCGTTTTCGAAACATTAAGCTTTAAAGTGGAAAAAATTGATAGAGTTCAGTATCCGCCCCCCCCACCAGGTAAACGGTACTTTCAGAGTGGCTGAAAAAATTCACAATAGTAGTATATATAATGAAGTTAAAAGGAAAACTATCACGGCTAAGTAGGCTTTACTGGTTTTCGAGTACGACGAGACGAGACGACAATCAAATAAATTTTTGTATTAAATGTATTAAAATTTCATTCATACCGTAGTAGTGATATCTATCGGGAAATAGCTGAACCTGTTCATATAGCGACATTATGGCAAAGGGTGACTACGGAACCCTATATTGCGCGTGGCCCGACACGCACTTGGCCGGTTTTTTTCTTATTATTTTTTTCAATTCAAATGATTTTTGCTTTAAATCCGTAGAGGTTCTGGTTATGGAATGGTTGATATCTGTAAATTAAAAAGAAATCAGTGTGAATTAAAAACATCAGTCAGCGCTCATCCAGCAAAGCATTAAACTTAGATCAAGAAAGATACTGATTTTGCTCGCGCAGCATTACTTAATGCACTTATTGGTATAAACCAAAGGCATTACAATTTATTTTCAGTTACATAAATAAATTCTTTTTTTTGTTATGTGAACTCTATATCAAAAGCAACTTACATGTTGGTGCGTTTTTGACAGTTTCAGTTTTTCTTACCTTCAATTTGTGTATCCGAAATGTATCTGTAAGAAGATCGTAGGCTCTGGAAATAAGCTCGAAGTCTGTATCTGATCACTTACTAATTTCTGTATCAAATGCTAGTTAATTCCGTACACTTGCAGCGGCTGTGGTCTCGTATGCCTTGAGCCGTCCGCTAAGTTCGTTTTTCGTTGTTGCAGTGGCTATTGACTTGATTGTGCACCACATTTGGGACATAATGTATAAGAAGAAGACTTCGCCGCTTAACGGGCTGGAACCGGACAAAGAAGAAAGAGGCGCTCGTCGCCTTTCAGCCAGCTCTGAAGACACACTTAGTCGATAGTAGTTAAAGAACTACTCAAAGGGACTTAAACAAGTCTTTAACATACCTTCACTTTCCTATGATAACTGATGAAACGTAGTAATAATTTCATGTCATTATTGTCAATGTTTTCTGTCCAATTTGACCTGATTCATGTTTTCATAGTAGGTACCTATATAAGTGTATACAGTTTGCACACCAAGACGCTGTTTTTTATATTCTACAAGTTACAATGTTATAAGAAAAATCGGTTTTATAATAATTTTTAATTATTTTACAATAACATTACGAAACATATGTACAATAGGTAATGCATTTTCATATAATAATGTGACTGCCATAATGAATTGCATGAAACTACGAGTCTCTTATACAGCCAAAAAAACCCTTACTTTGTACTTTTTACGTGTCTTGGTGTCATATAATCTAGAATCGTTCGTAGCCTTGAAAGTTTTTTAAAGAACTGTTGGTACTTTTATGTATTAGGCCCCAATAGATAAATACTTGAACCCGCCCCAGATCTTTAAACGAAACGGAACTGATACATTTAATAGCAATTATAAATAGGACTTCGTTTTACTAAGATAATCCTGAGTAGCTGTAGGTTTTATTTCCATTGCGCGTAGTAAAAGCCTTTACTCCATTAATAAATTTTTGTTCCATCTTTCTAGAAATGTATGTAATAGGTTGCGTAGATAATACTCGAAGAACCCATTTTCACACTTAAGTTATTCTTGCTGTCCGATTTCTAGGCTGATGAAGAGAGTAATTTTTCATCTAAAAGACTCCAAAGTCCTATCTTCAAGTTCTGCTAATAAGAAAAACAACTATATATTAATGTAGAGAAATAACATTACCTGAAGCAGTAGGTCGATATAGTTTTCTGGTTATCATTTTATAATTGAATTTGTTTCGTTGCTTTAGAAATATATTTTTTAGTTTATTTGGTTTAGTCTTCTATAAACTATGCAAGATGTACTAAGACCTGTAACAAAGCCAAAGGCTTACTCATTCTACACATCATAACGATTCTCATTTTGGTGTTAAAAAAATGGCAAATATAGTAGCTTACACTGAAATACGCGCAACAGACCGCGTTACTGTGTAGGCAAAGCGTGCTAACGTATTTTAAGAAAAAGAACTTAAGAAAATAATGGTTAATATTTGTTGCAATGACAAAAAAAATGACTTTGACGTAAAATAACTATAATTACCCAGTTATAATCTCAAAGAAAAAAAATCCTGACGCTGGGCGTAATACATAGCCTTCGGCTTTGATCAGGGTTTTTTACACCCTGTATACTTAAATTTATGAGACTGTTTTTTCGAATTATGTATTGTATCGGGTTTTCTAATGATATTATTTTTCTTTCTAAAGAACTTATTAGTTATGTTTCTCCTTATTATGTATTATTAATGCGCGATGAACGACTCGGCCCATTAAAAATAAATTTTATTTGGAAAATGTTCATTCTCCTGCCCTGCGATTATATTTTGCAAAAAAAAAATTTTACTGAAATGAAATGAAATGAAATGAAATATGAAATAAAATTTTATTTAGACATAAGACACATAAACATAAACAAAAAACAGTATTCAAATCAGTAAACAATTTTTACACAGTTTACATATAGTATGCCTAAAAAGGACTCCACTCAGCATGTGCTGCAGTGGAGGGCCACAACAGCGCTGGTCTTCCGTGGAGACCTTATAACTTACGTGTGCAACAGCCACACAAAAGGCAAAAACTTAACAATAAAACAAAATATTCTGGGAGTCGTTCTGTCCTTAGATATGACACCATATTATAGTAATTTAAAGTAAATACTGAGCGTAGCCTAGTTTTACATCCCCGAACATAACCGACTGCGTTAATAGTATAAAGCCGAACTTACCCAATAGCTCTAACGATGTTTTTGTTGGAGACAGAATGTTTTTCTGTTAGATGTAAGCGAAACACAAACATCTTATTTAGAGAAACAAACTACAATACTTGTCCCGTCGTGCATTCTTTATGTCCCGTATATTAAATCTTGTCGTATTCCCCAAAAGAACGTAAGTCCCCTCGAACTATTTGCTGTTCATGAAAATTTATTTGACATTGTATACAAAGCTCAAGCTTCTGGACTGAATTTGTATACAAATATAAGCCGCTAGGAAAGGATTTTTTCATCAGAGGGTATAAACATAGAATTTTGTTTTTAGACTGTTATAAGAAACGAATGTTCCAATTTATTAACAATAACCTTAAGTCTCCTTTACACTACTCGCGAATTTACTCGGCGAAGTACTCGAGATACTTCGGGAACAGTCCGAAGTGCGACACTGAGTGTGTAGTGTTCAACTTCGCTATGAGCTTATTCGCTATAAGGCAACTTCGGGCCTTTTGACTCGATACCAAAAACCGACAACAAATGGAAGTCACCCGAGGCGATGTAAATTTTGACGAGGTAAGCCGAAGTGCATCTCTACACTTTCCTATTCGTATAACTTCGTTCAACTTCGCCATTAGTGTAGAGGAAGCATTAGCGAAACCTCAATTAGTAGCCAGTTGATATTTTTACTGAAATTGCAAATCTTATTTAGGACAATACATTTTTTTTAAATATTTTTAACAGTATACGATGTTTTGCCGCTTCATATTTTTTTTTTCAAATGTAAATGTGAATGTAGGAGATGTACTATTGGTACACAACTACAAAGTGACGTTTGTAAGTAGACCTTTGTTCCCGAGCACGTACCAGATGTAGGCGAAATCTGTAGACCGATTTAATTTTTTCATAAACTAATAGCTTTCACATTGGTAAGGCTAATTGTCTATACACGAAACGGTCTGATCTGCCTTTTATTGACTTAATTAATTTCAAACAAAAATCTTCTTCGTCTATATTTGGCACGTGCTCCATGGAAGCAGTACAGTAGCAAGTAAGCCATTCATATCAAATGTTTAATTTACGTAACTTCACGTATAATTTTTATTTTAGTATAATTTTATTTACTTTTAAATATAAGGCTGAAGTTTAGCGGACCGTTTAGATTAAGATTTACCAATATGTAATCGTGAGCGTTCAAGATCCGTAATATATCAATATTTTATTATTCTATGCCAAACTGCTTAACAGGGTTTTATCTGTATACTATTATTAACTACGTTGACCTTTAAATATAGATATCCAATTAGTTTTATTGCCATGTATGTAAATGTATAATAAACTATTCAATATTTATATAACTCTTTTACAAATATATATCAGGGTTTTATGTAATAAATATCTGGATATTTAAACAGTTTTAAATTACGTTTACAGTCAAAAGTTTTAAAGTGTGGTGCTAAAGGAAATAAGTTTATTTAATTTCATCTATAATATGTTATTACTAATATTTAAAAAAAATAATTTATTACTCAAAATGCTATGCAATTCGTGAGATATTTCATTGTTCGTGGTGGTCAAAGCGTAAGATGACCAGCCTCTTAGTAAGTGATGGCGAATACTATATATACGACTTAATTCATATTTTATGACTTGTTTAATAATTTTTTCATCATGTAGGTAAATAAATTAGATACCTAGTATTAAAATCAAAATATCCTGATAATTCAAACCCTGATATGTATGACATGCTTAGAAGTTAATAATAGCACATCATTTATAATTTTAACAATTTGTAAGCTTATACAGCGTGTTAAATGTATTTACTCTAGTGCATTTTATAATGTTATTGACAAGCGTTAAATTTAAATTACGCCATTTCTAAATGCACCACGCACAAATCTAAATACCTTTAAAAATCTTTATATTTTTATTACAGTTGGCACGCAATCAGTGAAATAAATGCAATAATAATGCAAAATGATATTTTATAAGTGTGTCGTCAAATTGAGTTGTATTCTTAGACCCAAGTTTTTCTTAGAAAAAATACTATTTACGTAGAATATTTTAGGTGCATATTATAGCAGATATGTGGTTAGTGCATGCTACACCTCCGTTGAAATACTGAGGTACGCCAACCGCAGGACATTTTCCGCATGCTTCCCACGTATTACTCTTGTAATATGGTAACTTATGCCTCACGCAGGTGTCATAAGGCTTATGATGTTCAACAAAATGCGAAAATTATTTACTTACGCACGTTAACACTTTTGATACGTACGTATTTGACTAGCAATTCACATCAATCCTTTGCAATTGACTTATTGGCAATTGCTAACGAATTGTGAAGTAGGTATCTACTATACAATAATGTTTACCAATTATACTAAAACTAAGACCTTAGTATAAACTTTACCAATTAGAACTTTTTAATGCCATGACGAAATTTAAGTAAAGAATCGTAAATAAAATATTAAGAACATGTCACCTGGAAGACCTAATATTATCGACTTGACATTAAAATTGAACCATCAGTGGATTGTTTAGGGATTGGTCCCTGGTATATTATTTGATGTAGTTAACCTGCCGTACGGGTTGCCAGTACCACAAGGAAACTACTGAACCAGATGCAGAAGGATGTGGGTGGCTGTAAAACCCAGCTCAGTTAAATTTTAGAAATGTAATGGATAATCCATATTTTTCCTAACAATAAAATTTTCTTTATTTCAATATTGAATGTGATAATAAAACAACATTATTAAAAAACTCTCCAATGTAAGCAATTTACTAAAATAAAAAGGTAACGAGGGTAGTTTTACATGTATAGAGTATTATCCCTTTGATACAAACTGAATATATAAACTGCCATTAGATATGCATTTTACAGCATTTTAAATCTATAACCGTTAATGCCCAACCACCAAGTATTTTCTGATAATATTTATTGATACAATATTGAATTCCCGAATAATGTATTTTATGTTATGTAATTTTCTGTATATTTTACTATACTTTTTAATATATATGATCGAATTCCGCGTTTCGAACGTTTATTTCCTATTTGGATCACTCGGTCTGTGCTGGGAGGCCAAACGTGTACATGGGTAACATGGAGGGAGGTACTTGTGACTGTACCTCCCTCCATGTTACCCATGTACATAAAACTGATGATTTTACATTATAATGATGATAATGTAAATGAATAAAATGTAATTAATAACTATTATAAACGTCTCGAAATAATTTGTATTTAATTGTCCACAATATCAGAAAAAAGTTATATATAATATCATTTGTTGGGATAACATTTATCACTTACTTATATTTAATCTATATTGCTTATATAAAACCCTGTTTTAACTATAAACCTATTAAATGTCGTATAATTAGCACAAAGTGTTTTTCAACATGCATACAATTTAGTCGTTTGTTATTATCATAAACATTTATAATTGTCTAGTTAATAAAGTGTTTACTATCGGAAATCGCGTGTTTTATTTGTTTAAATAACAACGTGTAATAATTTGAACAGATTAAATAATATCCTCCTTTAAGCGGATAATGTAAGTTCATAATTTGATAGACGAAATCGCATAAGTTTGATACGATTAAATGCAATAAATATGCATGATTCATATAAAAAGTCCAATTAATCTACACTACCACTAGCGCCTCTAGTGGACGCTTTAAGTAAGTTTACTAAAAATATAATTTTATAATAGTCACTTTTATAAAAATATATAAAAACATATAGAAAATATAATCGATGAAATAAATTAACATTTATTATTTCTAGAAATAATAACAATTATAATTAATAATCTTTCTCATAAGCTCATGTGAGTCGGGAATATAGTTAGTATTGTTTCATTAGTTAAAAAAAATACTTATTTCAATTATACGTAGTATTATACCTACTTATGAATTACTTCAGTAAAAAAGGACCGTTTGATAGTTTTAAAATTAGTCAAGGCTCCATGCATAAAATCGTAGATTGGTGCTATTTTATGGCACTTTTAAATTGACAAATTCTTAAAAAGCTTGCTTTGTTAACGCGAAGGCAGAGTATTCTTCTATTGTTTAACAGATGCATCGATTGAGACTGATTTTAGTGATATACGAGTATCTATTAGTTCTGATGCCAATTTATATTATTAAACTTTACAATTAGAATTAAGTTAAAGCTTCGTTAGGGAATAGAAAAAGAATTCTCTACTTACTGTTAATGTGATCCTTTTTATATATTTTTGGTTAGTACCTAGAGAGATTCCCTAATTCTGTTTTAACTGTTTTGCTTTCGTGGCTTAAGAGGGAAATTCTGGTAAAGTTTAAAAAAAAAGAAAAACAAACTTGCTAATTTTTTAAAATTAGTGCCTCATTTTAGTATACATTTGCTACCGTAACGGGCTCATTTAAAAAAAGGCTCACAATAATTTCATTGTTAATGACGTAGTGCTATATTATTTATAATTAAAAATAACAATTTGAATATAAGTTTTTGTCCAAAAATCTTCTTCAATACATTTTAAATAAAATTACCACTGAGATACGAACAGTTTTATATAGAATATCTAAAATTTGTCACACCCTGGCTCTCAAACTCTTTTGTTTATTTGTAAAGCGTTTAGAAGCGTTATTTGTCACCTCTAGGATAACTAACTAGATGGGTACGTGATAAATGTGCTATAGGTACTAATGTCAAACACTCGCTGCCTGTTATTGCAAAACAATAAAATTTGGGACTACGACGACTTACAAGATACATTTTCTATGTCGTAGTGCAACATTTAATTTCCCCGCGGGATGCGAGTGTCTGACATTAGTAGGTATCTATAGTATAATAGTGTTGAATTCTAGTCCGCAAGAGGCAGAATTGCATTAATGCTTTTGTTTGATGTAGATTCGATTGTGATTCGAGATGTGGGTTCGATTCCCACACAGAATAGATCTTTCTGGGTGTTTTCCTCTGTATATTAAGTATGTATTCACAAAAAAGAAATCAGTATTTAAGTGTGGTTAGTATCCATAACACAAGTTCTTAATGATACTTATATTGGAACTAAATAATTGGTGTGATTGTAAGAGAATGTTGATTTATTTGTATTTTTTGATTGATACGATGGGGTGTTGCAGTGGCCATCGAGCTCATAGTGCAGCACATATCGGAGTACATGAAGCGCTCGCCGCCGCCGTGCGCCGCGCCGTATGCCGCGCCGGGAGCCGCGCCCTCGCTGCCCGGCAGCCCGCAGCGCGCCGCGCAGCCCGGCCGCCCGCACTAACCTGCCCGAGGTATACTAACCTGCCGAGGTATACTAACCTGCCCGAGGTATACTAACCTGCCGAGGTTTACTAACCTGTCCGAGGTTTACTAACCTGTCCGAGGTATACTAACCTGCCGAGGTATACTAACCTGTCCGAGGTATACTAACCTGCCCGAGGTATACTAACCTGCCGAGGTATACTAACCTGCCGAGGTATACTAACCTGCCCGAGGTATACTAACCTGCCGAGGTATACTAACCTGCCCGAGGTATACTAACCTGCCGAGGTTTACTAACCTGTCCGAGGTTTACTAACCTGTCCGAGGTATACTAACCTGCCGAGGTATACTAACCTGTCCGAGGTATACTAACCTGCCCGAGGTATACTAACCTGCCGAGGTATACTAACCTGCCGAGGTATACTAACCTGCCCGAGGTATACTAACCTGCCGAGGTATACTAACCTGCCCGAGGTATACTAACCTGCCGAGGTATACTAACCTGCCCGAGGTATACTAACCTGCCGAGGTTTACTAACCTGTCCGAGGTTTACTAACCTGTCCGAGGTATACTAACCTGCCGAGGTATACTAACCTGTCCGAGGTATACTAACCTGCCCGAGGTATACTAACCTGCCGAGGTATACTAACCTGCCGAGGTATACTAACCTGCCCGAGGTATACTAACCTGCCGAGGTATACTAACCTGCCCGAGGTATACTAACCTGCCCGAGGTATACTAACCTGCCGAGGTATACTAACCTGCCCGAGGTATACTAACCTGCCCGAGGTATACTAACCTGCCCTGGGTATACTACCTTCAAAAAAAGTCTAAACAAGTTAAAGTAATATTATTTTCATTTTAGTTCAATCATGATTTGTTTAACACAAAATAGTATCATAACTACATACTCTTTATTGTACACCATGATAAGGATTACACACAAAACACAATAAAAAATTAATCAGATATATATATACAATATCATCATAGTCTTATTGAGTCCACTGCTGAACATTGGTCTGCCCAAAAAATAACATTCTATTGGGGATATTTAGCCGTAATTATGGTTATCGCAGTTCAAGCCAGTACGCAGGATGACGCTGCTGCCCATCATCCGGTAGGGTTTCTCTTCGTCGTCTCTTAAAACTCCCCTTGAGATGAGAGGGGTGGCACTATTCTAGGTCTACCATACGGCCTAATTTAACGCCCCAATATCATATTCAGGCACGTTTATAAAGTCAGCCTACTTTATTTGTTCTAGAACTACATCCACCATCTTGCTGATGAAGACATTTTCAAGACAAATATGGAAATAATTAGCTACTCGCGAGATTCACCTTCCGGTCAAACTGGAACAGCCTACAAGTACCTAATTTTAAGTATAAAACTCTGTAAGACCCTGTTAGTTTTGAAAGCCGAATCTCTAAACCACGCGTTAAGGCTTATTAAAAACGGAATGATTGCCAGCTTTCATGAGGATATTGCCGGCCTCCCAATCACTGGCAATTCATTTGCGGACTTTTCATGTTATGTAATGAACGAATCACATCTATTTCAGAAAAATTCACGTCATATAACAGTGTTAATCAGTACCCGTGCATTGGCGAAGTATATATGCCTAATCTGTGAATGTTACCCTCATTCGTATTTCTTACTAAAATCTATGTTTCAAAGTTGGAACGTCTTGGTTCTGGGGTTCGGCTAAAACATGTTCTGCTTTCCAAATAGATTTAAACGTCGCGGCACTAGTAGTACGGGACTGTGGAACACACTTAGAAGTAGTGTCAGCTTTAAAAAAGCCATTACAATGATTAAATTAGAAAACTTTAAGTAGATATTGTTACTTGGCCTATATTTGATAAAATTAAGACTAAAAAATATTTTAACCAAAAAAATTTTAAATCCCAAAGAAGTACCTACTATTTTACATATCTTAAAAGAAAAATAAGGTAAATTTTAATTGAAATTACTAGTCAACAAAATTGTTATATTCGTACCTGTATTGTCGAGATGCTCAAGGCGATATGTACTTAGGAATTGTTCGAGGCCTACGGTGAACTAAAAAAGTATAAAATCACGGAGGTGCTATGTACTATTGTAAAGTAGCTTCAGTGTGTGTGCCCAATATTTTGTGTGCTGTTGATTTCGAAATTATTTGTATTAGGACGCCTTGTACTCGGTTCGTGACTATATAATATTATTACGATGTTAATTTCTTGAATAGTGTTCTTAAATAAAATTAATATTATTTTAATGAATGATTAAGTGACTTTACTATTAAAATATAACTACAATTTATTTTTCAATACCTACTCAAAATACACTAGATTAATAGTACAGTGTATGATTGTGGAAATAGTGTAAGCAATTACTCACGATGGCACATCAAATGTAACACTGGGACCAGCTAACTACATCAAGCAGACTCGAGTTAATGTACTATTTCAATGTTGCTTAGTAGCAAAATAACACAACGCGTTGCAATGAGGATAAAGCTGGACAGTTGTAATCACAGTTTCACCAAGAGTCAATGTTGCATTTGATGTGTTCACAGTACACTCGACTTACTCACTTAGAGGCTATTTTTATTATTTATTTTTACCTGATTATTTAACTGATTATGATAAAGAATATGATTAGACATACGTTTTTATTGCATCTTGTAAGTGTTTGTTTAAAAGTAAATTATAAGTTTGTTATTAATGATTATACATCTATTTTAATTATTTAATATTGTAAGTAGTATGTCTCTTGTTCATAAGTTATATTTATTGCCAAAAAGTCGTAATTGCTATGTATACCAAATACTTACTAAAATTCTTTAAATTCGATTTGAAATACGTAGACTAATTAATACTAGTCAACAAATTTCGTAATACAAAACTAAATTAGTGTTAGCTTTATAGATATGTTTAATTGTTATTGGCTTCGTTAAGTGGATTTTACTTTTGTATTTTCACTATCGCATCGAGTACTTACCCCATATAGAGATTTCTGTTTCAAAATAATTTTTTCAATTCAATTTACTTAAAATTACAGTATAATAAACTTAAAGAAATAGAAGAACGAACTCAAGCCACATGGCCTTAATAGTATTTGTACAGAAAAAATATCAGCGATCCGAATCTATATATTACGTCTTTTGAAGGTATGTGCCTGATGATAAACACATAAGATTATTTTGTTAGAATTTTAGTTGATGCAAAGTTAAGTTATTGTGGAATTAAAAGACGTATAAACCAACGTGAAACACGAAAAGTAATAAAGTAGGCGTTCCGTTTACTCAAAATATATTTGGTACCAGGCGTTGGGGGTTGTGGTCCATACGGATATGCGTGATAATGTAGATGATACATTACTATAATATTATAGTATATTATCAAGTCCTATTTGTATCCTTTGCATGTGGTTTTAATTATGTCTTTATATCTACATTTAAAATTTTATATAGAAGTTAATAAATTGTTGAATTTATTTTCTGTGTGTCATGTTTGTTGTTACATTATTTATAGGTGTTTTTCAGCAAAAATCCTTTTTACTTAGGTGCTAAAAGCTATCTGCTTAGGTCCCCCTGGTCCCTTGAGGAATCTTTATTTCAAATTACGTACTAAAATTAATATGAAAATCTTTATCCAATTAACTTTAACAATATAAATCATAATCTGTAGGTTTTTAAGCGATCATAGTTTGTATAAAATTGTTGATCAGTATTTTTCCGCGTTAAGTGATACATTACATGAAACAGGCTGTACTGTGGTGTAGGGCACGAGAGCAAATAAATATGTAACTGATCAACCTTATTTATTTCTATTCTTCTTCGGGCTATGTCGTTTATATTAGTTACAGTGGCTTACTTATTTGTTCGTAGTTGTTTATATATAAATTAGTGTTTAGATACTTTTATATTAAGCCGCACATTATTTTATTATTAACATTTAATCAATATATTTTATTTCCAAATAATGTTATTATTTCTTTGATTGAATAAATCATATAAGGATTTCAACATACAATTCAATACGTGTTACAAATAATACTTACAATTGTAATATTAAAACTTATTCAAGGAAATTAAAGATAAAACGTATCGAAGTAATTCTACAGAACCGATCTGACAGAGTTGGAAAATTGTTATAAAACCAAACGCCACTTAACCATAGACGATCGTTAGAACAATGGCCTGTAAAATTGTTTCAATCGAAAGTTTGAATGAATCTACCTAATATTGAGATACAAATGCATCTGCATAGTATCTACTATAAGTATCTACTTGTTTAAATATTATTCTTATGTATACTGCCAGCAGTTAATACATACCATGATCGTGACACGTGGTGCAACGTGCAATAACCTCTTTCACCTTCTTTTTAATAATAAATGTTGCGAAACTACAGAGATTAATTACTGAACTTATTTTATTAAGATGGACCAACGTTTAATTATTCGTTGAGTTTAGAAATCAGACTAGGACAACACTGCGTTTATAAATATATCGTCAACCTAATTTTCAAACTGCTTGTCCTTTTGAGCAAATTTTATAGGAGGAAGTAAACTGTTTAATTTTCATAGTTAAGGCAATAATTGAATATAACTGTCATTCCGATTCGTTTACGACTAATTAAATATTAATTTTGGGACTTCAGAGATATTCCAATCGATAGATCTCGAAATTTCACACAAGAAGGCATTAAAAGTAAAATTCTATATTTTTTGCAGTTATGCAGTTTGAAAATTAGACTGACGATATGTAATTTGGTTCAAATTCATATTCATTTATTCAAGTTTGACTCAAAAGAGCTCTTATGAACGTCAAAACTTAAAAACTAGCGCGGTTAGAAATGAGTTAACTTCAACGCGATTACGGGAACGGAGAGTAGAACTTTAACGTTTAACACCTTTCTCTAAACCTAATAATCATAATCTCTTCCCCATTATCACAAAACATTTCTTTCTCCATCAGATGATATTGGACTCTTCTTTTCTATATGCTTTTCTTAACTGTTTTTTCCCCCTTTTAAAATCTTTTTTGAGGTAGTCTAGGACGTGTTTTCCTACATTAATCTTTTTAACCTGTTTTTTTTTAATTTCACTTATTACAGATTTTATAGTAGACGATGTCTTTTATTGTTGTATAAACAATCCAATAATTCGTCAGAGAGCGACAAGAATTGGTAGCCTTCGACGTTTCATTCCTTTAAAACGTCATCTACGAAATTAGCCGCTGTACGGCAATACCCTCTATTCCCTATTTAACTTTCGTATTGTATATATAAATATTTTTTTAAAACCCCTATAAATTAGACTAGACATGGTCTAGAGATAATTTCATTCCTATTCCCATTGCTAACTAAAAAAATATATAGTAGGTCCCCAAAATGGTGTGTATGTAGAGAGAGTTCTTAGTTGCAATCGCACAATTAAATCAGTCGCGCCTGTTAGTTACTATTTGTCATTGTTCTATTTTGTTTGACCATGTCCAGTATAAGAGTAATTTCCTCCAAGAAGTTACGACCTTGCTCTCTTTTAATATTTTAAGGGATGACTGATTTTAGTCGTGTTCCCTTTAAATAAACGCGCTTGCCTTTATACGTTTTTAAAAATAAAATAATAACCATTCAATGTAATGCAAATGCCCTTATTTATGTGATCATCGCGATTTTTACTTGTGATAATTTTTAGTGAGGCTTTAGGTTTAGGTTCAACTATGTAATGTTGATTGTTTTGATATTTATGCCATAAAATAGATACTTATTTACTTTATGTAATAGTTCACTCAATATAAAATAATGTGAATAAATATTATTTTTCAGAATAAACATATTTTATTGTAAATTGTTATATTATTTAAATCAACGCTTTTAATACATAATATCATCACGCCTGTTTCCCCGAAGCCCCGAAGGGGTAAGCAGAGGCATATTCGCATACGCTTTTAATCCTTACTCTATTATTTTGTGTATAAATGCGAAATTAGGATGTGTATTTCAAATATTTTTTCAAGCAGCTGAACCTATTTAAATGCAATTTGATATGAAGATAGATGTAGCCCATGGAAATTTATTATCATAGCGAAGATGTTTGTATAGATTTTAAAAAATCGATGATTTCTCAAGGAAAGGGCTAAATATCGCATCAATAAAACACAGCTAGTTCTTCATAGGCTACATACTATATGCTCCCAAGCAGATGCCCCTTGCAGAGGCGATATGTACGCCCCCCAATCTTTAAAGATGGGTTGTGTTATACTATGATATAAAATCTACTCAGGAGCCGTACTATCCAGTCGTCCTTATTACTTGTAGCTATCACAAAAAAATATACCAATCTACTAAAAATAGTGTATCAGCAAATATATTACCTAACTATCACTAGGGAGGGCGGCCCGCGGAGCGTTCACCATATAGGGGTGGAGGAGACGCCTGCGTCGTGTAACTTTACCATTTTTATTGCATCTGAATTGAGTTTTAACTGTTTTTAACCAATTTTCCTCTTACTTATTTAAATTCAGAATTTTAAAAATGGGACAGAACTCAAGTAGGTAGGTGGTTTTTAGACCTCTTTAACTTGGCAGCGCTGCGTGGGGACGCTCTGAGGTAGCTGGAATCTTTAGTGTCGTGTTTGTCAGGGTCAAAACAATTTCCATGTCCAATGCGAGACTTATAATGGCCGAGATGATGATGATGACATATTAGTTGGAAGTCATGAGGACTATGCTACAAGAAATAATATTTAGGGTACTCAGTCGAAAACGTTTATAATAAGATAAATATATCATAATCGCCATGAAATGTGTGCAACAAGTACAGTTGAATTTCGACTACCTCCAGACCAGCACGAACCAACTTTTGGACCATCTGCATAGAAGTCCCACCCATTTTGCATAAAAATCTGTAAAATTGTGGAAAGGTGAAGAAAAACACACGAGTATGTAAAATTTGATCAGAATTTATTATAGTACACATTAAAATAATTATTGCAATAAAAATAAAAACAAATTAATCGTTGTTTGTATTAAATAATTTCTTTTAAATAGTCTTGTCTTAGTCTAAGGCGCTGCACGCGGGGGCGAGCGGACTAGAGGGCGCTACTGCGTGGGGGACACTGCCATTCGCACACTAAACTGTCCGCACATTTGTCAGGAAAATGGCAAATTAGAAATCGTAGAATCATATTTATTCGAATAATATTCCGCACTGGGTTCACGTGGTGGAGTATGACCCAATCCTTCTTACTACGGTTTGTGCGAGAACGCCCGTGATCACTAGTGGGGCGTTAACCCTTTAACAGGCAGAGCACGTTTAAAATATTCATTGGTTTTCCACCTGAAATTAACCGCATAAGGTTCAATTTATGGTGGTTATATATTGACCACTGCCTTGTAAAGGGTTAATTGGCTGAGATGATGATGATGAATCATAATTGAAACCTCTCTCACTTCAGCCGCACCATGCTTGCATCATTAATGCAATGCAATACACACGCACGTACGATACTGTCTATAATTAATTTATAGTATGCGACCAGTTGTATTACTAAGCATGTCATAAACTGTTATAACGGGCATAACTTTTATAATTTTTCGCCGCATTTCTATGACTAAAAAGTATTAATTTTGATATTATTAATTCAGCACGTTTATAACGAATTTTAGATAAAAATATATTATTAAGCAACATTTGAAAATAAATGTTTAAGCTTTAATATCGATAAAATTATTATTTCTTAGATCTATACATAATGATTGCAATATTTCCTGGAAGCCATAGAATTGGTAGCCATACTTTTCTTGGAACTTTACAAAATACGTATAAAAAAAGCAATCTATTTTTAAATATGAGATGCCAGTGTATTGCCTATGGGCAGTGACCCCCTGACGGCCGAAGTGAGCACGCGTGCCTGACATCACAAAAGCTTCAGAAAGGGCAGCTTTTAAATGACTGAATAACAAAAACAGTTTCGAAAAAGTTATGATGTAAGAACAGGTGAAACTATGTTTCTTAATAATCCTTGGACGATTTAAAAAAAATATTAGTCGATTGTTTACATCTTCACAGACAATTTTAAGAGAATATGAGATCGGAAAACTTCTCGTCTGTTTGTGATATAACAAAGTTCCAAAAGCTGTCCACCCAGAAGCTTTAATGCTACACTCTTCAAGCGTTTCAAAAATAAGTCAATTAAAATTCTATACATTTGGTCAAATCAATTAAAAAATTATGTACAAATTATACAATAAAAAATAAATCGAAACCGATGTGTCTCAATCAGTTACAATAAATTTGTATTAAAATTAAATATCTATCTTCTATAAAATTAAACTGTATACGGTATTGCATTTAGTCGTCACTAATATTATACAACATATTTACATTTCAAAAATTGTTTGCACTATATCATATAGGAATTGCCCGCCATTGCAATATGTACATAAATCCCTTATTAAATTATAATTACTTTTATATCGAACTGGGATATCTGTAAATGCTATTTTTAAATTATAATGATCGAGATTTGAGTATACTGTTTCATTAATAAACTTGGTTATTGAACTTACTTTCAATAACATTATACTCCATTATATCACAAATTCAGCTATCTAATGTACTATTGACAAACTTGTTATATATTCATTTACGTAGTATAATATTGTCGTTTAAACACGCAGTCGCGATCGCCGCAAAGGGGCGAACCTCATACATGAGGGGTCCTTTGCAGCGTTGGCAACGAATTCTTTGAAATTTTATATAAATATTGTCATTATGAACTATTATAGTTTATGAAAAGAAAATGTATAAATATCTTTTTATATATTAAATATAAATCTCAATTACCGAATATGAGTGTAACTTTTATAGTTAACAATGGTAGCTGTCAGCCTTGACATTCACAAATACCCCATTCCTAGTTACATGCGCCAGCACATAAGGTAAAGCTTAACTAAAACAGGTGTTAATTCTAAATCAAATATGTCCTATAAGAAACCGTTTTAGAAACTAACTGACTGACTGACTTGAACTAATTACAAGCACATTTACAAGAAAATGCATTTAATTTCAGAAGTAACACCTGATGTAAGTTGTGCAGATTTGTAACAGTAGGTCTACCATATTAATTCTTGAATAAAACAAAGTTCATCCAATGTTCCTGTGGTAGGCATACTGTTAACATTTTTTGGTATACCAAACCTAATATTGCCTACTGCGAAAGCGTTGCGTTCTTGTCTTATTGGGTTCGTCACAAGGCGTAAAAATCAGTGTGTCTTACAACTTTTTTATTGTGAATTGTGCAGATAATACCAGAATTAATTTCTCAAATCAAGCATTTGAATTTGAATGCCTCTTTAGTTTAAATATACTTGATACACAACCACAATAGACCTTATGATAAAAGTCAAGATAAAAGGCCTACAAATATAAATATATTATAAGGACACTAATTATGGTGCAGCAAATATTGTCAAGTTGAAATCTTTGGATCTAAGAGACTTAGTTGCGTAATTCATAAAATCGCAACATATTACAACATAAGTTTAGTGAAGACAATTGGTCGATAATCTAGTTAGGCACTAAGGTGGCCAATAATTTGACATTAACAGATTAAACGAGAGCATGGATGTTTTAAACGTGTACTCTACATACCTACATACGAAAAACTTCACGTCACAATCACGAATTTCAAAACTCTGATTTATCATGAACAAGTTAAACGCCAGACACAATTAAAATCGATGTTTGTCGATCATTTGGTATTTAAAGATTTTTTACTAAGTGAATAAAATGCGACATGTTAATTTATTAAAGATTCGTTTTGGGTAATGGAAAAAAAAACTATACGTTTTTCGCATATTTTAAATTTATAACATCGTGTTTCCGGCATATAGCACTACGTATTTTTAATTATTCGTACTAATTTAAGTACGAATATTTAAAATACGCATTTATGACGGTCGGTAAAATAATCGTGTTTACACAATTTTGTTTTTTATCATCGTCATCTTAGCACTTAGCACCAGGCCCACGGTCTGCTCACTTTAAAGAGGTTTGATATTCGGATTTTATAAAATTTAGGATGGTCCTTGATTCTATCAACAAAATAATCGTCAGTAAAAAATGTCTCTGTGTAATTGGACAACATACACTCACTGTAAATATTAAATGACATTGACTTACAGAACTGTGTGCTGCGGACTCTACTGACGTTTAGTGTATTAATGATGTCTTAATTATATAATACTGCACGGTTATTTACAAACACTCATAATAAGTATTCTCCAAATTTACCACTTATATGACACTTACTCGAGACAAACAGCACATAATCCTTTCACAAGAAATACGACTGAACCTTAGTGCAATGTAATGATCAATTCGCCTAAAAATCTCCTAGATCTCAAATCACAAAAAATATAATTATTATGTACGCACTTATCGCAATATATGAATATAATAGTATTGAACATATATTTATCAATGTGAACTATCAAAAAGCAGTCTCATCAAATTTTAATTTATCATTAAGCTCAGTGCTAATTTGAACGAACGCTTTACTTTTACTAATTTGTGTTTAATCATACCATTTTCATTTTCTTATTGTACGGCGAGAACAGAAAATACGGTATTTAAGCCTCTTGTTTCGTATTGTGTGTAAGTATAATACGGTATTTAAGCCTCTTTTTTCGTATTGTGTGTAAGTATAGCTTAGTACCCGCAATTGTGCCGAAATTCTACAAAATACCACACAACATACTTACATTATATTTCATAAATATGTGAATAATATCATGTATAAAAAGTTTATAATACTTCTGAATACAGTGCTTTCTGTTCTCTAACTAATCTCATTATATCGCAGTACTGCAATGCCTTACTTTAATTTTTTTGTTTGTGTTTACTAGAAAATTTGAAGTATTTTTAAAAATTTAGATGTTAATACATTTAGATGTAAACAATATTATTGAATATGATATAATTTATTACAAGTTGAAATTTTACATTTCAGGCTTTATAACATCAATCTTGTGATGCAAATCAAAAATATTCAAACGTTCTTGTAAACACAAACCCGACAGACGCGCAAATAATATACCGTAGACGCAGACGAAACCACGCACATAAGTCACATACACTGTCACGGCCTCTTGCAGAATGCCTCTTACACACTTGTCGTCGGAAGTAAATATTGCAAGTCGGTTGAGCAGACAAGAGCGGCGCCCGAGTTGCCTACACGAGGACCAGTGGGCGCGCGGGGGGCGGGGGCGGCGGGGGGGCCGCGCGCTAGTCGGCGGGGCGCGGCGGCGGCGCGCGCGGCGGCAGCGGCGACGCCGGCACGCTCCAACTTTCACTGGTGCCCCATCGGCTGCACGAACCAATATTATGGAAAAAATATCAGAACCTATCCGAAATTCCTCTACTTTAACGTTTCTGCTTCTAATAATTTATTCGTCAGATTGACTGTAATCTTTCTGATGCCAAATGACGATCTCTTGTTTTGTTTTAAAACGCCTATTTTTAATAGTAACAAAACACACTTCATGTTTTAAGTGGATTGTGGTAATTGCACAATAAAAAGCTGAACTTTAAGTTTACTTTGCCAAGACACTCACCCGTGGTGCAGCTGCGAGCCCCTCGGCGGGTGCGGACGGCGCGCTGCAACGTGATGCCACTTGACGTACCCGCTGAGGCGGCGCTTGACCAGCCCCGCCAGCGAGTGCAGCCAGCCTGTCGTCAACTCGTCATACCATACCGTTCGCCCGCGCCCGAGCCACAACCACTCTGCCCACTCACACTTATCGGTACTCTTTGGTTCTATCATCATCGAACATATTATAAATAGTCTGCACATCGATATTGATACTAGAGGAACCAACATTGTTTACAAAAATTATGTTTCAAATGTGATTTCAACAGCTTAATGAGTTTAATTTAATTGACACAGCGCCTGAGCCCTGTGAGAGACGTTTTTACATATACGCACTATTAGCTGACGCGTTACCTGCAGGATGGTATGGATAAAGTAGTAGCTTACACTTTCCAGAGCAGATAGGCACATAAGGCAATATGTTGCATAAAATAAAATAGGTGGTCGAAAGGATCACCGATGTAAAGTAGAGTTCACAGAGGTCCTTGAATAGGTTAACGTTAGTGCGGCATTTAATATCGAGTGCTTTTGTGCTTCGGAACGCAGGTTAAGTCCTGGTTATCAGTCATCAACCCAAGTTAGTGGCGTATTGGGCAGCTTGAATTCTCACAGCAGGTGATGCGCTGTTTACTGCCTCCACCAATTCGAAAGTGGCAATATTTTGGAACAGATTAATATTTCTAGAGCGATTCGGTTATATCTACTCCCCTATAAATTATGACGAGTTCCCATAAACTACTGAAAGCATTATAGATTGCAAATATTAACTCGTTAGGCAACCGGGGTTATAAGTTGTACTAGGAAGTATGACATCATGATACGTGTTTCTGTTTCGTCTCGGTCAGTATCAATCTGTGACAAGATATACTTGGTATTCAACTGCATATATATCGTAGCCATGTACGCCTTGAGCCAGAATATAAAGCGTAAAATGTTAGTTGGATGAGACAATTTAATATCAACAAAAGTAAAAAATCTGTTGAAATCACATTGCTGAAAATAAGTTGAACCAAAGAGTGTCGACGACAAAGTCAGATGCCCGGCTATGATGGTTAGGGAACAGCGAAGCGACATCGTGTGATGGCGTGGTGATGAGAGAGCCTTATCACACCTGGCTACTACAAGCTCCTAGTGGGTTCATTACCCCTACTAATACATTCATTGTCCATAAATTTATATGATTTCGTCACACATTTTCCCAATAATTGTAAAAGTTTCCAATAATTTACTTCAAGTCTAAAATTTCAAGATTCATTTAAATAAGCATAACCCATTAATGTATGTGTACCCCAATACCAGACTACAAATTTACACATATACAGCCCTTGAGAGCAAGTATTAGAGTCGTGTTTAGTGTAGCGAGGCATGTGACAAGGCAATAAATGGGCAGGCGATGTGTAGGGCGCGTGAGGAGACAGCGATAAAGCACAGATTATGGCAAAACATTTAACAAACATACCAAAAAGTTGTTTAGTAATAAACCAACTTAATAAGAGAGTATTGCGTTGAATTTATAATTTATTGGCATATTAGATTAAATGGTGTACCAATAACATTTACATAAAGATGTACACAAATAGTTCAGTAAATAAGACAATAAATTTTGAAAAAAATAAAGCTTTTACAGTATACCACATGTAGTATGTATCATATTTACATGATTATTTGGTTTTTAACGACTGTATTAATGAACGACACTTAATGAAACCGTTTTGTATCATATGCGTCTAAAATAAGCATAATTTTTTATTAGTGTCGATCACTAATACACGAGATTACCATATTCGCAATAGAAATGAGCCATGCGACTTGTGGTCTCCTGCACACACATAAGTTAGTAGCTGAAACAAAACTATGAAGAGAACCACTGATTCCTGCGATCCCTCAGCGTTTCAGCAAAGCTGAGTATCTGCAAAGCAGGGTCGCGTCTAAAGGAACTTTCCCACTTTGGTCTATGGTTTATTTTTGTCAGGTTTACATATTTACACAATGAAAAGGACAACATGAAACACATAAATGATACAATGAGATGATACCGTGCATGAATCGATTGTGTAAAAGAAACGCTATTGAAAATGTATCTCGCGCCTGAATGATTTACCTTAAGAATTACAGCTCAAAAATTTTACGGTAAATATATAATAAATGCTTCCTTGTAAAACCAATAGTTTTAGACAAAAAACAACTATATTTTTAACAAAAACAAACCGTTCTTAACTACTATACTTATAAAATTGGCTGTTAGCCAAGTCGACAGACGACAAGCGAATATTGCAACAAAATTTTCTCCTTCTGAGGTCGTGGGTTCGATTCCCACACAGGACAAATCTTTGTGTGTATAAATATAAATATATTTGTACTGGTCTGGGTGTTTTTCTATGTACATTAAGTATGTATTTACAAAAAAAAAAAAAAAGTATCTTTATCCGTTATTTAGTACCCATAACACAAGTTCTTAATGATACTTATTTTGGAACTAAATAATTGGTGTAAGCGTCAGAAATATTTATTTATTTAAATATATCATGCGTCCTGAAAAAATATTTTATTTATCATAAAAAACGCAAGAAATTTAATATGCAATAACTATACCCCAACAAGCAGATATCAACGCGTATGAAGTAAATGCGGTCTTTTTCTGATTTAAAAGCTCAAGCGCCACAATCGTTTCATGGATCGTGTTTGATGTATGTAGAGTGCACAAACTTATATACGGCTGTGAAGTTTGAGTTTAATACTTTGCCTATTGAATTTATTTGTATTTTAATTAAATGTTTTCAAAAGTTCTTTATGCGCTTATGACGAATTAATTATTTACTTACAAAATACTTAAACTTTATAGCCCATGATTTTATTAAATCACTGTAAGTTTAATTTTATTCCGATGATTTCCATATTTGCATTTATTTGAACGAGCCGTACTTCACATTCTATATGGAAGGCCACCGCAAGAAATCTATCGTAACAATACAGTAAGATCATTTCGGATCAATCGGACACAAATAATGCTTTTTTTCTCACAAATCTGGTATCAGAGATTGAGGCACTTTAATGTGCCAATAATGGAGTTAAATTACGATGGGACCTTGACTCCGACCTCTAATAAAGAAATATCTATCACAGCAAAAGCAATAGTTTATAAGGCCCATCAACAATATCGTTCACACAACATGAAACCAAATATGTCAATATTCCTGGCACGTTACTTCAACCAACCGCATATAACTTTAGCACCCCGTGTAGCGGGTGAATGTTCCGAGTGGCAAGCGCAGCATTTTCACGGACATGGCGACCGGGCTCGAACAACTCATACCCAATGCGGTAGACATTAAATTATATATTCTGAACGCTGCTGTCATAGGCTGGCTGCCCTCTTTATGGTAACACAAAATATATACTCTATGCAGAATAAATTCAATTAGAATTAAATAAGTAAGTGTTTCAAATAAAAATAAGAAAATGGACGTCGATTTTAACAGTGTTGTTAATGTTGTTTTTGTCATAGTTATTAAGATTCTAAATTAGTTTGCAAAAGACAAACAAAAACCAAATAAATCAATTCGAAACTGTTAAGACCGGCATCAGCAGACACCAATTTGAAAATAACAAACTAGTGTTATTCCAAATCTCATATTTAACAAAATTCGTTTGTGTGCTTATAGGAAACAGCTTCCTAACATAATAGCTTCCTTATTTGAACCCATTAACGGGCAGAACATGTTGAAGTTTTTTATTGCTTTTCTACCTTAAATCAACTCCAAAGGGTTTAATTTATGGTGGGAACATGTTCACCACTGCCTTAGAAAGGGTTAATGTTTAAAAAAAAGTTGTGTGATTATCGACAATGTTGGTATTGCATTTGGTCTTTAACGAGATGACACTTTAAGCCACAGGTAGCTGTTGCTATTATACAGCTAGAGCTGCCGCCGCGTACACTTGCTCAAACAAAATAAACACTGTAAACAGCTTCATTATAGTCATTATAGCAATATAGGCAATCGACGCGCATTTTTTGTATGATGTATCATCAAGGTAATTACAACGCTACGATCGGTTTGAGACTGTTGTAGTAGGCACGAAAGTAGAACAAAAATGCCGGTCCTGTACGCGAGAACACTCGTGTACCAAAGAAAGGGATAGAAAGTGACGAAGCGCGAGCGCTAAAGCAGCGTCGCCGCATTGCGCCTTAGTTATGCGCCACCCTCGCATGCTGCACTACGATTAAATAATCAGCGCATCCAAGACCATTGTTTAACTTATGCGCCGTTGATTGTACTTGGCTTGATAAAAATAAGGAAGTATAACAGTATGCATTCGTGTCGCGGGTAGGATGTAGCCCATACCTTGGTCTTCGTGAAGCAGGCGCGGCGCGGGTGATGCGGGGGCGACGGGCGGCACGGGCGCGGCTCGTGGCAGGCTTTGGCTCCGACCTTCAGATAATCTGTATTTCGAATGTTAAACGTACTTAATTCCTGGTAATGTACTTAGTATCTAATGTTAGACTAATGAATCGCGAGCGGCGACAGCCCAGTGACGAGATCCATAGCCTTAAAATTTAGAGGGTCTTGCTCGGGTTCAAACCATGGTGCGTATTTATTGATTACTCCGTGCATCGAAAAGCACGTTAAGCCGTTGGTCCCGGCTGTCATGAACATCTATGGCAGCCGTTATTAGCAAGTCAGTGCCTCTGACAGCTGGTTTACACTGACACTGAATGAAGTTTCCCTACGGGTTGAGGAAATCAGTGCCTTCTAACATCCTGACTGCTGGTTTAAACACTCTGGGGTGAGGAAGTGTGTGAAGAAAACTTATGCCGAGACTGGTACCCATTCTCAAATAATAGTTTATTACCACTATTTTTTAATTGCACCATTTGTGTCGCATTTCATAATGAGCGTAGTGCAGGTTACGCTGTTGGTCCTGGTTATGGCTGCATGTGATAGTCGTTAAGTCATAATGTAGTCTTAACTTGACCGTGAGAGGAGGCCCGTGCTGAGTAATGGGACGTTAATTGGCTGAGATTATGCTGACGAACGAAAAAAAACCCATAGCTCACCTGTCGGTGGCTAGCAACAGCGGTGAGGGGTGTAGCCGCTCTAACAACGCCGGCTCCGGGTCTACGCTGCCGTTCGCCACTGAACAGAAATACAAAAATAAATGTTATTCATTTACACTTAGTGGTTTCATTGCATTGGTGGTACTGCGGAAGTACGAAAATGTCATTGTATTTCCTGCTCTTATTTTTCTTAGTTAAAAACATTGATTATTCATACATAAATAATAATAATAACGTTACGTGTATAAAACTTACGTGGGGTTTGCCGGGGCGGCTGGCGGGTCGCGCGGGGCGGGGGCTCCGGCGAGCGGCCTGCGCTGTGTTCTCTACTTAAACTGCAATTAAAAATGAATTATATACAAAAGTATGTACACAAATTTTGAAAGGGATCCTACTAAGACCTAAGGAGCCCAAGCCAACCTCACCTGCAAGTGGTGCACCTGCCGACTAACCAACCATATGACTGGCGAAGTGTGGGCATATCATATGCCTCTGCCTAACTCTTCGGGGAAACAAGCGTAAATGTATGTATGTATGTACAAAATTTGATAAAAAATATCAGACGGATAGTATTTAAGTCATAATAATTTTATACAAATTTATTATAATTACTTAGTAATTATTGGAATACGTGTCTGGGAACTAAATAAAGTACTCAAATTCCAAGTGCAATAATTATTGACTACAATAATATAACATTGCACAAATATTATTATAAGTAGGTATAAGTACGTTTTAATATAATAGAATAGAGATATAAAGGCTATGAATCGCTTTATAGGGGATGCTGAGGTAACAGCTTCACTCGAGAATCTACAGCTGCGTAGAGACATCTCTCAGTGTCTTATACCGGAACTACTATGGCGAGTTTTCTGAGGAGCTTCTCGATCTCATCCCGCCCTTTCCTTTTCTCTCCCGAACACGTGCTTGTCTTAGAATCCATCCTCATACTGTGCAGACTATCAGCACTCAAACCAAGAAATTTGGGAAGTCGTTTCTGAGCAAGACCACTAAGCTCTGGAATTCGCTGCCGGCTCATGTGTTTCCTATTTCTTACGATCCCGAATCTTTAAAGCGGGCGTGAAGCGGCATTTTAGTAGGCCGTCAAGAGCGGATGCGCTTTGTACCGTGCTTATTTCACGGTATGAAGCGCTTTAATTTTTCATTGGACTGCATCGACTGCTTACCCTCAGGCAGGATGTAGTCATTGTGACGTGTCACATTAAAAAAAATTGAATACTAACCTTCTATGCCTAGGTGTGGCATGAAGGTCAACTCTAGACCTCCGCTGCTGATTTTGGTGGTAAAACCTTTGGAGAACTATAGGACTTGTGTTGCCGGAACTCTGCAACAAATAAAACAACATCTGAATTTGTACGTTTGGCACTATTATTACACTATTCGAATTACAATTACGAAGGACCAATTTTTTACTGACTATGCTTATTATATTTAAACTATGCTCATTATATTTCAACTATGCTTTTTATAGTTAAGGTTTATTTCAAGATAAGCGGCCACATCGACTTCCTCCGCGTGATCAACTACGACAGCAAGAAGTAGATTAAACAGTAGCCTTTAGTCTTGTATAAGATACCATTTATATGTTTTCAGGTTTAGCCAGAATTTGTTAAGCGCTTAGAAGTTAAGGCGTGACAAAAATGTATACAATTTTTGCATTAATATTAGTTACATGATATGATAAAGTCAGATATATTTTTTTGTAAATACCTGAGGAGACGGCCGCCATCGGCTGTCGGCAGATACTCGACGCACCGGCGGCGGGGGAGACGCGCACGTATCAAACGTTCTGAAACAATATACAACAGCTGGATGTAAGGTTCATAAATCATTCCGCAAATATTGTTTTCATAACATTACATAAAGTAAATGCAAAACCCCCTGCCCCGCTGCCTAAGACCCTCCTGGCGCTGCTTAATGAGCCCTTCTGGCACCCCCTACAGGTCCCTCTTAGTTTCTCCCTCGGTAGTCAGTAGTACGGGCACCCAGAGTCGACAACCACCGGGTGTTACCTCTACCCGGCCTTAACACGACAGCTCCCCTACCACGCCAAGGTGGAGATCTGCACAGGGTCCTCCCTGGACAGATCTCCACCTTGGCGTTACAAGCCCAAGCATTGCCTCCTGGCAATGCTTGGGCTTGTAGTGTCTGGCACCCCACCCGCGGCCAACGTCCTACCGGGTCAGACCAGAAGGGCCTCCTCAGAGAGGGGGAGGCCACGCGCCCCTTCTACCTTCTTGTGTGGCCATGGCGTGCGTGCCTGAGTGAATTGGCCCGCCCGTTGCGCCAACCTCCTTCGCCTCTTTCTGCGAAGTGGTAATGTCATCGCCTTCTACGCTGTCTCGCTGTCAATCATCACCCGCATGACAGTCGGCAGCGAGAGAGCGACTCTACAGCACCGGTTCGATTACGGCCCGGCGACGCTACAGATATTTCCCAAAGCACCCGTGCCCAGAAAGTACCTGCGTGAGCCGGAAGGACGAACTCCCACCTAAGCCGACCGACCGCTTTATGATGGACCCGACCGCCTCAAGAAAACGGCGTCTCGATCCTTCAGCACTTTCGGCTTTTCGGAAAAGCTGCCGGCGCAATGCCCACAACCTGCGTCTGGCCGTCTCAACGCCACCGCACCAGTTTCCGGTGCTGGGCGGAGCATTGCCGCGACGCCGTCAGTGGCCAACACTCGTGACACCCGGGGGTACGGACCCCGGGATGTAACAAATGTGTTGTCGGCGTAACAGATGACGAATGCAACCCTGTGCCTTGCCCGACAGTGTCGTTTAAGGAGACTAAGAGAATCGTTTCTAATTCTTCTATTGAGGTTTGGCTTATTGTTTTCTTCCATTTAGGGGATTGTACAATGAAAATTAAACACATTTTATGGTTTGGATTTATAAAGATGAACGTCAACTTAAAACTAACCCGCCCATTCACTGCGGGCAGAAGCTTAAAAGAAGAATAAGGCAAGAAACTCGTCAATAGCATCTCGTCTAGTATTAATGTGGGCGAAGAGCTAGCACCTCTCACTATTAGACTCGTTTCACCTAGAGTGTATAAAGGGTATAAATTATAGTGTGTTGAAAACTATTAAAAAGACCCCTTTTAATTAGTAGTAGCATTGTTTCTGCCCACACCAAAGGGATATATGGGCGTAAGATGAGATTACTAATCTTTTTCCGTCGTAATCCCACCACCTCCATCATCACTGGTTGTGGTGGGGATTCTGCGTCAACTTTCCGACCATGAACCAGTCGCAACCGTCATGACAAACGATCGTCTGGTTTGACGTAAATAATGAATCTTGTAGCATAACAGTGAATAAATGAAGGGTTATTGCTTATATTGGTTTTGTCGCAACATATGTACGTACTTAAACAAAGCCTTAAATTCATAGTTTACCTCCGCCTCGGGTACGGCGAGTGACTAGAGTAGTCCGCCTCCAGGCTAGCGGGCTGCGAGCTGCTGCCGCCTGCGTTGGCACTGCTGGCCGCCCACCAAGCCCTGCCGAAATATTAAGTAAATAATCTATGCCATGTTAGAAAACAAATATGACTGTTGTTATCATCTGATTGCCTCCTGGTTTCTTTGATACGCAGTTTTAAATCCGCTTTCGTTCTAAAATTATTAATTGCTCTCAGATATGTATGTGTGCTGTAAGCTGAAATAGTGCAAAAAGGTCAACTCAGCGTTGATTTTAGCTCAACGTGAAAAACTATGATTTTCAGCCACAATTCATGTCGCGGTCACATTGACTAATGATTTACCGCCTTCTCATTGATATAACAACTCATAAAATTCAATTTTAATTATACTGTATAAGTGTAATACTGTAAATGATATAAAATGTATGGTATAATGATACTGTTTAACTCAATAATAAATTAGTCCTTGCGAAACTAATTTATTATTGTGTGCTGAGCGCTGAGCTCAATCACGGCAAACACCACCCTAAAAAAAATTACAGTGCAGCCACAAATGAACCCTTAATTAGATAATGATGCCTATGTGCCCACCAACTACTTTATGCATGTAAAGTAGAAAACGAATTAAATATGTCTTCTTGTCAAGGGCAATAGGAACTCTACGAAGAATTTACGTATATTTATTTTAAGGAACAGCGAACCAATGTATAATTTCCAGTAATTAAGAGCAATGATGGACCCCTACTAAATGTATTGAAGAGTTCATTGTCTACAAAATACGTACGGTAAAATAAATTTCGTTGCGGTTAGAATAGTAATAAAATTTCAATGAAATACTATCTAACCTGCCGGGCGTAGGGGTAGCTTGTTCCGGGTTCCAATGCCGAGCGGTCGTCACAAAGTTCCTCTGCGGCTGAGGCGTTGGTGGAGTCGCGGCTCCGCCTCTTCTCCCCACTTCCCACGCTCCTACCGCTTCCCTCACACCCCCATATTCCCTTTCTACTCTCATTTCTCTCACATCTCCATATTCCCGTTCAGACCTGATTCCTCCATATTCTCTAGGAGTTTCTCTTACAGACCCAGTTTCCCTTACATTTCCCCGTAACGAATAAGCCGAGTACCACGCACCAACAGATACGTTATTTCTACTAGAATTCACTACGAATGGATGTTCTAAAAGCTTCGCATATTTGGGCCTATGCCTGTAGTTTTTTGTAAGACTGCAAATACACAAAAAAATTAATAACAAATAGTTCAGAAAGTTATTTTTATACTTAAATCATAATGCTACACTTACCACTGTGTAACGAAAGACTTGAATTCTGAAGAAAATTCTGTATCTTCTGGTAACTGTGGTGGGTCATCTGCTATTACCTAAAAAAATACAACCAATATATTATGTAAATCTGTCTTTTGTACATCAGTTGGATCAATAAACAACAAGAGGATTTATTGTGTCAATATTTTTATAAACGTCATACACATAAGGTGCATATCATAGTCTTTCACGGCGTCGTATCGCGGGCTGTGTTGGTTGGTTCATCAATTCTTCTTGGTGTGGCTTGACAATTCGATAGTATTCCATAGCGTAGATCACCCCACATTGCGGTTTTAAAATTACAAATATTCAACAATGTAAGTATGACAAAGTATGAGGGACATACCCTGGTCAGCACCTCGAAGTCATTCTGGCAGTCTCGGTATGGAAACACGCCAGTGGCTAACTCCACCAGGGAAATTCCTAGCGACCACACATCCGCGCGAATGTCGTAATCAGGCCGAGTCGGGTCGGGCGGGTCTATTCTCTCTGGCTGTAAAGGAAGACAATAAGTATACATATTTTGATAAAAAAAAAATGTACTTCAAACTTTTTACTATACTCAAAGTCTATTAGAATCTGGAGTTTTGTAAATTGCTGTTTTGTGAGGCGATCCACTTAGTTGTGACTTTGGGGCCACCTTCTACCATCAGTCTCAATAAACATATCCAGCAAAAGTTTAGTACTGACCGCCATATATGCCGCACAACCTGCACTGCGCGTTTTCGCTTTGGAGTCGACAAGGCGACCGCTGATTCCGAAATCACAGAGCTTCACGTTCCCCGCCTCGTCCAAGAGAATGTTGCTGGGTTTTACGTCTCGATGGATTACCCCATGCTCTTCTTTTAGGTACGATAGTGCTTTCACCGTCTGTTGGCAAACAAAATACTATGTCAGGGAAAATATTCGATTTTACCCAAAAAGTATAATTATTAACATTTTATCTAAACTATTCACAGTTCACATTATGCAAGAAAACCAAACTTACAGCCACAGTAACCTTCCCCAAGATTGCTTCAGGTATGGGTGCACCGATCCTTTTGAGCAACTTATCAAAACATGAAGCCATGAGCTCCATGCAGATCCACACGTCCGCATCGGTAACAAAGCAGCCAAGACACCGGACAATGTACGGGCAGCCATGAGAGCGTACCACAACATCCAAGTCCATTAGAATGCGTTTTGTCTCTTCTGAGTTTCCGGAACGACGCATTTGCTGTTAATAAAAGTTTTTTATAAATTTTAATAAGTATAAATCAATTCATAACACTATAATAAAAAAAATTGTAGTCTTTTAAATTTGCATAAGCTCTCATTATCATCATGATCTTACATATATTCGTCTATTGCAGGACATAGTTTTTCCAATGGCATTCACCAGTACTACTGCAGATATTATCAGCCTACTGCCAATAAGGCTCGTTCAACTATGACTATGGGCTATGTGGGCTAAGTCCGTAGCCCAGATCTGATTGCATTATGATGGTAAAAATCAATCTCATGGTTTTTATTATATAAAACTGGCACAGGGTTAGTTTATCAGACAATATCATTATAGCCTATGTGTTATTCTGATGTATAAACAACGTTATTGTAATGTTTCATCCAAATCCGTTCAGTAGTTTTAGCATGAGTGAATAGAAAACATCCATACATTCATACTCACAAACTTTCATTTATACTATAAGTAAGGATTTCATAATCTTATTACAATAGGATAAAATACCTTGACTGCTATGACTGTGCCCGATGGCCTGTGAAGCATCTTCACAACATGTCCACAGGTTCCGCTTCCCAGTTCTCCTAGTTGTTGTAATTCATCAATATGGGACCAGTACTCACAGCCATTTACATTCAATTTGCCACTAACCTATAATAATATCATCAAATTAAATAAAAAATATGGTCTTTAACTTATTATTTATAACACTAATGTTTCTGTAAGAGTATGACAGGAATAAGTTCATAAAAACACGTATCATAAAAATAACAAGCCTTCTTACATATTTATTTTATACTTCTTTTTAGTATTGGTTTTAGAGGATACACACACAAATACATCGTTTATAAAAAAAAAATTACTATCACTGTTCATGAAATACAGCCTGGGGACAGACAGCGGAGTGTTAGTGATCCTGTTTTTAACCTTTGGGTATGGAACCCTAAAAAGCATGAAAGATCACAACAACATTTAAAGATTTAACTGGTTTCAAAACTTTCACTTTTAATCGATTTCAGAATTAGATTAATAATCAGTAAAATTAAAGCTTACAGACAAATAAAATTTATGGTAACTATAAAAACTGGTAATAAATATGTTCATAATCAAGGAACATTAAGTTATAAGAAAGATCTAAATAAATACAGTAGTTAGAATAATCAAATGACTTTAGAGTATATTTCTGGTGAATGTATGATTACATAATATGAATTTGTAAGTATTATATTAAATAGTAAATCTTATTTGGTATGGTATTACATAGTTTAAATATTTTGAAAGGGAAACTGGTAGCTAATTATAAACATCACAATACTATGTTTATGTACTATTACCTTATAAACTTCCCTCATCCTATGTTCAGTATCAGTTGCCTGTTGCGATCTCGGTGGAAAAGCTGGTATTTCTGAACTAGCAAACATAGGGGCTGAAATAAAATCATAACAATAGGGTATGACTAAAACTGTCATTAGTATCAAAACATATATATTTATATAAACATTGCACATTTTTTTCAATATTTAGGTATGGAATATAGTAGATATTTGTTGACAATTCTTAAAGTAAAAGTAAAGTTCTTTATTGTGCATGGAAAACAAGGTTACAAAAGATCTTAAAATGAAATACAAGGTATCACTTTATCCTACTCTTTCAGGCATATACACATTTATATTTTGTTTTACAAATATTACTTATAATCTTAATTTTCTTGTATATTATAAAAACAATTTCTAACTAACCATTCCTTAACAATTATTTAAAATTTCGAAAAAAATAAATCTTTAAATTGGTCTGGTTTATTATATATTTTTATACACATAATATAAGTATTCCTGGATACAAGAGTTAGAAGTGCGTAAATTAAATTTGGTAAATTAAGCTTGAACTCTTTGGAATGTTTGCTTAAAAAGCTGGTGAGGTTCCTATGAGATTAAGTTTAAGTAGGTTCTTGGTTTAAATTTTATTATGTTTTAAAAAGGGATGGAACTAATAGTCAGAATTCTAATGAATTGGAAAGATAAACAAGGCAAATAAAATGAACGTGTTTATAGCTACCACTAAACAACATGCTCAGTTAAATCACTTTTCAATAGCACAGATAGACGAAACATATATGTGCCATGAAGAAACAAAAACACACTTACGGGGCCTTGGTCTTCGGCCGCTCCCGGGTCTGGGAGCCCCAAGTCCACCTTGATTGTGGATGCCACCCTCTCTATGAATACGCATTTCATTTTCAAAGCGTTCTTCTAATCCTTTTAGTTTTCTTTCAATTGTACTATTTGACATAATAGCTAATAAAATAATGATCACAAGTTACATGAAATATTTCTTATAAATAATGGCTAAAATTTTATTTACACAAAATTACAATGAAAAAGCAGCAGTCCAAGGATTTCTTGCGTCAACCATTTTCACTCACTCATTCACTTTCATTCATTTTAGTACTTGTCAATCTGATCATGCTATATTATCGTTCTTTTTATTTGTCACTCAAATATTTGTGAATGGCCAAACCAGTCTCAATTTTTGTACTATTGGTGGACTTGACCTTTTTGATTGTAAACCGTAATTATTATTGGTCTATTGATTGTCATAACATTTTTGACACATGAACAAGAAAACCTCATCAATCAGAATCAAAATAAATTTGTCTAAATTTCCCTTTTCTTCATTAGAAAAATACAAAGTTATTGATATAAAAGAGAAATCATTGTGGTTAATTGTCCCTAATGGACTTTCAGTGCTTATGATATGTGCAAGTCTAATTGTGGAGATTATATCTAAGCCAAAATAAAAATTACCGTGAAATGCGAAGTCACAAATGTCTCGTGATACTGATCATTTGTAAATAAAAGTGTTCATTATTTTGTATCAAAATGCAGTCTACATCAGAGGGTTGTTTGAATATCACAGAGTTAGCAAATCAACTTATTAGAGAAAAGTTATTTATTAATTCAGAGCGGCAGCTGTTACAAAAGCTTAATGAGGAGGTGGAATCGAAAGCCTTGGAGATGCTGCAGGTGTCTTGGGTGTGCACCCAGCAGCGACAAAACCTGACGAACCTTATTACCTCTAGGTCTGAAGCTGACTCTATTACAGCCTGCCAAAGGGCAAGTTTATTGGAGAGAGTTACCTTTGTGGATGCTTACAAGGTTTTAAAGTACAAGGTAAGAATTGTATACACAATAAATAGCTGCATAATGAAAGAATCTGCATATATGTTTGAAGTGCAATAATATGGCCTAAAGTTATAAATTGTTATGTTGGCATGTATCCACCCACTTATTGATACCTACCACATTACTTATATTGCATTATTTTCTTTAATTCAAATTGAAATAAAAAGATAATATTAAATAAAAAACATTTTTCATTGAAATTTTATTACTAGAGATGTTTGTTTCTGAAGCCACTTGCAGTGGTGATGGCTTTGATCGATTTGCCTTGCCGGTATTGAAAACTATCTTCCAAAATTGATTTTGAAACAATTGAGAAGAATATATTTAAACTTTAACTATCTTTTTTATGTGTTGAGTTCATTAGTTCTCTTCCCACATTATGTTCCATGTTCTTTAACTCTCTCCCAATAATAATTTTACTATATAGTATAACATATATATTTTCCTTTCTGAGGGTATGTCGAAACCACTTTTGACAAACTGCCATACTTTGGGTTCCTATAATTACCCAACTGAAAGTACTGGTTCTCATACTTTTATTTCTCGAATGCAAACCCGAGGTGGAATTTAAATACACAGCCTTCTGTTTTCGAAACTAAAACCAATTGCTAAGAATCCTATAAGTCAAACAATTAAATTAAACATATAGTTATGAATTTTTGGATGTTCTTTGTAGGAAGCATCAACATTGGCAGAACTACTAGATTGGCTTAAACAGTCACCATTGTTAGTTGCACTATGTCTTCTACATGGGGAAGAGCATATGCCTGAAGGTCTGCCCACTGCTTTGGTATCGGGGCTGTATGGAAGTGCCAAATTGAGCACAGATAGAACCCAATTTTTAAGTGTAATTCGGGCACTTATTAAATACCAGATGGCACCATCGAATGACCCTCAAAAGTAAGTACTTATAGATTTTGCTATTTTTGGACCAGTATAAATAATATGTAGCTCTGTTCACCTATTTGTACTATCTGATCGATATTGGCAGTATAGCTGATAAACACAATAGTAACATGATATTGTGCTGTATTAAAAGCATATTTAGTAGCAGCAGGCATATCACTTCTCATTAAGTCATTGCTGCATTTCTATCATCAATTAGTTGAAAGAATTATAACAGTGAACTGATTCGTATTGGAATTACATACCTAATTATTGGATAAAGTTGTAGTCTATTGCAATTCTACAATACCTTTTTTTTTTGTTTACGTCGGTAATAAAATGCCCGGTCCCGGTCAAAGGGGGACCGAAAGGGGGAGTGGGACTCACCACCGGCAGACGCGACCGCCAGCAGTAATACACACTAAAAATCTTCCGACGACGCCCGCCGCTTGTTGAGAAAGAGACGGGGCCAGTACCTGGGCTGCAGCGTCTTGACACCCCGCCTACGGCCGACATCCTCCGGACCAAAACCGGGAGGACCTCCTCAGAGAGGCGCAGTGGACAAGCCCCTCCTACCTCCTTGTGCGACCATAGCGTGTGTGGCCGACTTCTCGGAGGGCCCCTTGTCCTGGCTACCTAAGACCCTCTTGGCGCTGCTTAACGGGTCCTCCTGGCCCGCCCGCGTCGCCCTCTACAAGTCCCTCTTAGTTTACGCCCTGGTAGTCAGTATTAAGGGCACCTAGAGTCGCCAACCTCTAGGTGTTACCTTTTCCCGGCCTCCGGGAGGTACTCAGCCCCCCCACCACGCTAAGGTGGAGACCTGTCCGGGGGGGACGGATTCTACAATACCTTTTTTATTTTTTTATTTATGTCGGTAAAAAAATGCATTTACGCACTGTCTCCCGGCCTAAGGGGGAGACCGGGAGGGGGTGTGGGACTCTTTGCGGCAGACGCGACCGCCGCATTCCTACCCGCTAAAAATCTTCCGACGACGCCCACCGCTGTTAAAAAGGGGCGGGGAGCCAGTACCAGGGGAATTGTAGTTTCTGGCACCCTGTCCGCGGCCAACGTCCTTCGGATCAGAACCGGGAGGACCTCCTCAGAGAGGCGCAGTGTGTCGCGCCCCCCCTACCTCCTTGTGCGGCCATGGCGTGACTGGCCGTCTTCTGGGGGGTCTATAGCTAGACGGAAGGGTCCCCTGCCCCCGCCGCCTAAGACCCCCCGGATGATCCCCCGGACGACCATCATTACGGCGTGGGAGGCGATGGCCTCTTTGTGCGAAGTGGTGATGTCGCAGATGGAGATCGCGGAGCGGGAGAGGGAGCGGGCCAGGAGGGCACGTCCGCTGCGTCAACGGCATAGCCGGAGAGAGAGCGGATCCCGCTCCCTCTTCCGCTCCGCGACCTCCATCTGCGACATCACCAATTCGCAGAAAGAGGCCATCGCCTCCCACGCCGTAATGATGGTCGGCAGCGAGAGAGCGACTCCACCCAAGGCCGCGGTTAGTGTCGCCCGCGGCCCGTGCACGCCGGGCACTCCACCAGGCAGCCCGCAGTGTTGGCAGCACCTCGTCCGCCCCCCCCTGGCGTGGTTCGGAAAGTATCTGTATGACGTACAGATACTTCCCGAAGCACCCGTGCCCGGAAAGCACCTGCGTGAGCCGGAAGGACATCGACCCCCACCGACGGCTGACCCATCGTTCGATGATAGGCCCGACCGCCTCGAGGATACGGCACCTCAAACCGACAGCAACTTCGGCACTCCTAAGGAGCTGCTGCCGCCATGCGCCCAGAGCCTGCGTCTGGGCTTCTCGACGACACCGCACTACAGTGTCCGGTGCAGGGTGGAGACCCTGGCTCCGGGATTGCGCGCACCGCTAGAACACCGCCGAGAGAACCCCGGCGTCTAGGTCCCACAACAGAGACCCGGCGAGCGCGCAACTAACTATATATTAAATTTGTGATTTATCCAACTTAACATTGAACAAAAGTTACACCCAGGCCAAAATCAGCCCGTCAAAATAATTTATGAAGAATAAATGTGTATTAGAAACATAAGAAGTGACTTAACTTATGCTGACGAAGAAAAAAAATATGTTACACAGTTGGTTTTGTGACTTGAGGCTAGAAACTAAGACATAAGTAATGAAAAAAATGAAACTAAAAAAAGTTGCTGCCAATATATTATAAAACTAACAAAGCTGTGTTGTGTTACTGCAGATTTTTTCGTACAAGTAAATGCGCATTGGCGTCTTTGTATGCGGTGTTCAAAGATAACCACATGCCCGCGCACCGGTTTCTGGTAGCAGTACTCCAAGCACCCATCATGGCTGTGCTCCATGAGGACGAGTTCTTTCTCGATATTGATCCAGACAAGGCGATGGAAAGGTGAGCTAAAACAAGGAACTTCTTGTATATTTTTATGTAATGATTAAATATGTGTCTTCGATTTATGTGAGTTGTTCCTATCATACTATTTATAGATACACTATTATTTATATTGATTGTCTTCATTTAAAGCGAAGTAAAAATTTAAAGGTTTTAAAAACAACATAAAAACTAAATATTATTAACTAGATAAATATTTAGATTGCAAGGTTTTGAATCAAAATCGAAATCCATTTACGTCCCACTACAGAGCATGAGCCTCGTCTCACAACCCAAGGTAAGATGGATGCAGGTCATAGTTATCTTTGCAAATTTGAGGCACGAGTGTATACGGCCTCTCAGATGACTTAACGTCTACCATATTTAGTGATTTTCAACAGCAGTTTTAAAAAACTTTATAAACTTTGCTTTACGTCGACGATCATTTCCGACCTAGTATCGCGGAGCTCTTGGAGGCGCTCATAACTGCGTGAGCATTAAACATTAACATAAACAATATTACATTAATTATGGTTTTTAAATGTGCAAAGTCATTTAGTATGTTTAACCTATGCCTACCCGGTTAATAATATTTAAAAAAAAACGCTAGAAAGTTTTATCATAATAGAGGTTATATTGATCTTTCGTTTTATTCAACATAGGTTCACCCAACCGGATCGCCTGAAAAAATTTGGCCAGCCAAACAGCACCGAGTACGCAGCGAAAGTAGCCCGCTACCGGAAGTGGACAATTCAGTCTCTGTTCAACCTGACAAACAAGTTCATCACGTCATTGCGGGATCACTGGCCAAACTTTCCTTCTGTCATAGCTTGGATCGTACAGCAAATAATCCATCTACTCAAGCAACATTCCAGGTAAATAATAAAACCAAGTGCGTAACATCTTTCAAATTTTTGTTCATTAAATTTTTCTATTTACAATGATGTAATTATCTAGTGTGTCATATAATATTACGCCTTTTTCTTTTGTAGCTGCACCAATGACCAGGAACTTCACGTTATATGCACTGAGATGGTGCTTCACCACTACATTTGCCCCGCTATCGTCAACCCCGAGGCGCATGGAGTGGTCGACGTGCCGGTCTCATTCATTGCGAGATTTAACCTCATTCAGATCGCACAGATCATACAGATGCTTTCATTGTCTAAGTATCAGGAGGTAAGATGTTTCGCAATGATATTAAAATAAGGAAAGCGCACTTTATTGGCTGCAAGGCAATGCAGTGATCATCAGATATTTGAAAACAGTCCTGGAGGCATACTAGGATAGTACATAATAGGAGGCTAAAGACATACTTGTATCTGTTGTCTGTTGCATTGTGCTGCAGTCTGCAATTGGTGTACTTTTATTGTTTACTAAAAAGTGTGCTTAAGATTATAGTACCAAGAACTGATGGAGAATGGTCTCGTTAGTTTTTTGGTTGATTTTTATAACAACTTTATTGATACAAACTTAAATAAAAGATTTTGACTTTGATTTTTTAACCAGGTGGATCTGAAAGTACGCGACTTGTATGCCAAGTTTGATCGCTCTTGCGTGTGGTCATTAGTCGAGAACGTGGCGAGTGTGGTCCCCGTGTTCGAAGAAGGAGGAGCCGTCTTGTCTTCCGAGGGCATTCAGCGTACCACCGCTGCGCTATATACTGCGGCTGACGCGCATCAGCTGGTGAGTTTGGTATAATTAGAAGAAAATATAAGAGGAAAAAGAAGCCAACATACCTTTTGATAGCTGTCGTTATTTGTTTGTTGTCTTTTTCTTGCTGTCGTTTGATAACGTACCTCAATAGGTACGTTATCAATCGGTGTTACAATTAACACCGAAATAAAACGCTAATACTGTAATAATTAGTCCTTATGAACTTATTTATAACTATGGGTCTTCGATACATTATACAAAAAAATATACAAGGTTTCTTAATTGTTCTATATTTTTTACTATACTAACTTGTACTTTTAAGGCCTTCAAACCCAATAATATAACCAAATAATAATTGAGGGCAAGCTTATATACTTTATTTCATAAGAAATGCCGTATTTAGCACAACTTCTATATTTACCCAGCAGTCCACGGTATTGCCCTTATAATTCTTGTTGATATGAATTTGATGTATATCATTCCTAGTCATTTCCCTATCAATCAGCAAAATCAAAAGCCTGATCGCTTTTCTCTAAGCATCGGACATATAATCTATGTGTTATTTCACTAGGGCGCGAATTTGTTATAAGATTGAATCGAGCTTGAAACTTTATAAACATAATTTTGTTCCAGATAAGTTTCCTAAAGCGGATCTCATCGAAACTGAATAACAATACTCCGGACTTTACCGGCGAAAACCCGCCTGGTGAGGAACCGACACTTCCTGAAGTTGCTGTGACTGGGTTTGTGCTGATTTGCTTGTATTGATACTACACTAAATAATTACTTTAGTAAGGTGAAATAATACTTGTATAGAAAATTTAAGACAATACTAAGAGATAAGGCGTTTTGGATAAGCTGACTCGATCTTCGCCCGTGATGTTTTTGATTGCTAATGCGGAAATGTTTACGTTATGTTTTATTATCTAAAAGTATAGTGTAAATTCAAGTTTATGTATGTAAAAATGAAACACATTCACAAGTGTAGGAAATTGGCATATTGGCGTGAATTGTGATTTTGCCTTGACTTGACTGAGGCAGACTTTGACCGTGACTAAGTAAAGAAAACGCAAATAAAGTTATTTATCGGTGTGTCATAAGTGGTTCTTATAGATTAAAAAAAATATCTAAATTTTTCGAATAAATTCTTAAATTTTTTTTTAACAGAAGCAGCAGTAGTAGTGAAGCTGGTGGTGAGAACGGAGTATCATGGTCCGAAGCGTGTGCCGGGCGTGTGGCGACGTTGCTGCAGACATTGCAACCCAACTATCGTAGTCACCTTCATGACCTGCTGAAGAAGATGCCAGACTGGAGCCAGCTGAAGTAAGTTCATATAATTATGGTATCTTCCTTAAATTCTCAGTATTAGACAACTTCTATAAGATGAATGTTTATGTGATTGTGTTGACATTGGTTTTAATTACGCAAGGCTGCATCGTAACCCTAAAAACAAAATAGATCTAATAATTAGGATTCGAACAGTCACTTTTTAATAGTTTTCTGTTTATCCAGACAAATATCCTCATCGGAGCCTAAAGAACCAGTGGCAGAAAACGGTCACTCCAGGCGCGGCATCTTGTCCAAAGTGTCGATGCCTCGCTTGCCGCGGTCCACCTCCGCGAATGCCGTCACTTCCGATGAGAAATTCAACGGCAGCTTGGATAAAGAAGAGCCCGCCGAACGTCTAGAGGTTATGGTCATTAAATTGACTAACTTGGAAGAAAGTGACTATCTTGGTAAGTTGTTGGCGGTAGACTATTTTTTACATATACATAAGTGGGAAAACACCGGACAGGTGTGTTGCGGCTTTTTGTTATCATATTTATGGCATTTGGCTTGGTTTAACGATTACATCCAATGGTGACCAAATCTAACGCGTTTTCCGCGAGACCTCTTTTTCTCGCGGAAACTAGTTTTCCCAATTGCTTTTCGGCATACATAGTTAATATTCACATAATTATTATCTTTTAAGCTAATTTTATTTAGAATAATGTTATTAGTGATAGTCATACATGGAAAAGTATGCTTACTTAATAATGAATATGCTTATAAAAATAGTGCCTAAACAATTATACCAAATTACTGCGCGTAACTATTATATTGGGATGAGTAAAAGTATACATACAATTTTACCTACTGTTTCGTTCTTAATAGGGTTATAAAGTCACGCTTATTGTTGGCTCTAATCGGTCTATATGAATTAAAGGAAATATAAAATGGAAGCGCCAACTACATGCCTATAAGCGTTTTTGTAACGTTTTAGGTCTATTGCCGGAGTCGAAAGTGTTGGAGAATTACTACGGGGGTTCGGAAGCGGGCGATGCTGATGACACAGGATCGGCCCTCGTCGCACCCGGCCCGGCGCCCGTGCAGAAACGGACTAGGTATCTCTTCACTGTAATTAAGGGATTTACATACATTTTCACATTTTCGATAGTTCAATCAATAAAAATATGTTCTGCTGTTTGGACCTAAAAAGAGTATGGCCTTGGCCACTACAACTATTATTTATATTTTTAATTTGGAGCTGATGTGACTATTATACATTACTTATAAAAAAAATATTAATTGATGTACCTTCTCTATGGATTTTGTAGTCACTGTGGTTATTATAAAAGTATTAATTATTTTTTTAGGTTTTCTGTATCCCACGACGAAGTGTCGTTGGGTAATACATCTGACAACCTAGAAGCAGTTTCTGAAGCGGCCTCGAACCACAGCGTGACCTCCAGTCTCGAGCTCGAGAACGAGGACCAGAACGATAACCTCTCAGATATGGTCAGTGCATTTGTGTCCATTCTAAAAATTCATCTTTTAGTAGATTGTATATAAAGTAATTTGAACCCTATGTGTTCAGAGGTCATTCACCTAATGGTTGAACGTCAGTTATTATAACTCTAACTTATCATCATCATCTCAGCCCTTTAACGACCCGCTACTGAGCACATATACCTCCTTTCACGAAACAAAGTGAGAGGTCATAATCCACTATTAAGACCCAGTAAGGATTGGCAGAATATTGTTATTGTTAATCTAGAATATACGTGAGTGGTAACGACAACTGTTTTTTGTAGGTATCAGCCAATGTGAGCGGTCGTGGCAGCCCCAACATCTCTGGTCGGGAAACTCCTTCTTCTCAAGTCACCGATACTGACGCTCCTTTGCGCAGGTTCGTATAATTAATACTGTCAGTACGCTATTTAATTTTCTGATATATTTTTTACAACTATATGTACGATGATTAGACAGTATCATCATATCCTAGCTAAGCTCAGGGTCTGCGCACTGATATAACTAGATTTGGCTGAACTTGAGTTATAACATGGAGCGACTGCCATAACCCATTGAATTAAAAATCTATTATTCTCACCACTGGGCTATCGTCGCTCTAGATTTATTGGACGGTAGAACTCCAAAAATGTCTGCTTCTGCTAAAGTCTTAAGGTCATACAGACACCTCTAACTTTAGATTTATTTTGTAATCGACCATGTAAAATATACATACATTCACGCCTGTTTCCCCGAAGGGGTCGGCATATTATATGCCCACACTTCGCGAATTATATAGTGGGTCCCACGTAATAAGTGGCGAGCCTATTGCCGCTTACCGGGCACTGTTATGTTCCCCATAGCTTCGTCCGTTGATCGGCAGGTGCACTACTTGCAGGTGAGGTTGGCATGGGCTCTTTAGGTCTTGGTAGGATCCCTATACACCCTGTATAACATTTATCTTTAAATGTATGTTTTCAGATTTACAGTTCTTATTTGTATTTTTTACACTCTAAACAAATGTTTGTCAGTATTCCAATAAGTGACTAAATGTAGAAAATACCATAAAAAGTATTAGTACGATTCAGTTTTAAATATGTTTTTTGTTATGCATTCAGCCGACCTCCTCAAAATCCTCAAGTAAGCCAAGCTGCCGCGCAGGCGAAGATATTGAAGCAAACTCGGAATGACATCGAGGATAAGTTTTGCAAATTTGATATAAAGGTAATAGTTATACAATAATAGATAACTTTTTTGGGCTCTGAAAATGGCGAGTGATTGTCTATAAAATCAGGTAATCGACTATCTTTGGATCTCAATTATCAAGCGAACTTGCCCGAATCATTGTCAGTCAAAGTCGTTTCCAAAGACTGAGAAAAGATGATAATATATTGTAAATTTTAAAGTGTAATATTGATCTACTCTATCTAGAAAGCGCTCTTAGGAGCTAAGAGCGCTTTCAGTGCTAGGTCAAAAACGATCACCGAAGTAAAGCCGAGTTCACAGAGGCCAGTCCTTAGATGGGTGACGAATTGTGTGGTATTTAATATAGAGCGCTTTCGTGCTTCGCAAGGCAACTGTATAACACAGTTGGTTCTGGTTATCGCTATATGTGGTATTCGTTAAGCCATGTTATAGATCGGCCTTATTGGGCGGCTTGAAAAATTCTAATAGCACGTACTTGCTTTTGGTGGAGAATGACCCAATAACCTCTAACCTTGGTTCGTGAGATGAGGCCCGTGCTCAGTAGTGGGGCGTTAATGGGCTGAGATGATGATTATTCTATTACTAGTAATTGAGCTTAGAATTCTAATCTCTAACATTTGTATACAGAAACTGATGGAAGGCGACGAAACGATTAGCATAATGTCAGATACATGGAGTACAGATGTACTGGCTTCCGATTCTGAGACTATCGGGGATTCCTGCGACCAGACGCAAGTTGCTTCCAGCCAAGGTATGTTGCGAAACTTATAAGCGAACTAGAAACTTAACACGAGATTTTCATGACATAAAATACTATTTTTTTACATAAATTCACGCCTGTTTCTCCGAAGGGGTAGGCAGATGCATATTATAGGCTCACATTTAGTCAATTATATAGTTGGTTCCACGTAATAGGTGGCGAGCCTATTGCCGCTTACTGGGCACTGTTATGTTGGCCAGAGCCTCGTCCGTTGATCGGCAGGTGCACCACATGCAGGTGAGGTTGGCTTGGGCTCCTCAGATCTTGGTAGGATGCCTATACACAAGTTCTTAATTATACTTATCTTGGGACTAAATATTTGGTGTGATTGTAAGAGAATTATTTATTTACTGATATGAGGAATTAGTAATTATGATGTTTGCAGGAGGTAACACTAGTAGCACGGTCGCACCTGATGCTTCGGAGACGGCAAGCGAGTCTGCTTGGAGTGTGGACGTACTCGCTTCTGATAGCGACCGCAACACTGAGGTATGAGACAAGCCTTTATTTTATTGCGGAATGACTTCAAATTTATATTTATTTTATTAAATGTATTATAATTATACTTTATGTAACTTTTTCGGGTGTTTTCTATAAAGGCTGCTTTAAGCATTTGCCTTAATAAGTAATACAGAAATACTTTTTTACGGATAGAAAATTATCTGATGACGTCCTTTTGTTCAGGGGGACACAGATGACTGCGTGTCTGTGGCGGCGCGATCGGACACATCGTGGCCGCGCCGGCCTGACCATCACGACGATCAGGCCGCTAAACAGGTTACTATCGTACTCCATTTTGACTGAATGCCGCTGATGCAAATTAGTATGAAGAAATTACTCCATATGAATGTGAGCTATGGATAGCTACGGTATGTGATGTGACTTTTGTTTCATTAAGTCAATATGACTTCACGAATTATTTTTTTAATGTTTTGTGTAACATTACTATGGTTGAAAATATTAGTTAATAATTTCACCGAAGTAGTAGTTTCAATCTAGTTCCAATCGATTGCAAGCTAAATTATGCTATAAATGATAAGTTGAAATGATATAAAAACGTATCATTGGAAAATATGGCTTAACTCATATTACAGACAGAAGTCAATTTATATTGAAAGTTGAGATCTTTCGTCGCTTACTCGCGCGCTCGGCAAGACATTTGCCGCGCGAAATGATAATTTTTAGCCTTAAACTTTCAACTAATATTGTTGATTTCAATTATTAAATACTAGGTAATATTTTTTATTAGTTAATTTGAATGGTTGATATATATATATTTATTATTTCTATTCTCAATCTCGTGGAAGTTATCCAGGCCATGCAATATCATCTAATTTGGGTTAAGCAAGTGATGGCTTAAAATTATCTTTGTAACAATTTCCGCGCAACTATAATTTTCCGAAAATCGAGAAACAATTCAACACGACACGTGAATCACAATTACACAGGGCATCTTTAGGTAAGATAGGACCCTCAGAACAATGTTGCTTACAATGGATTTCCGCAAAGTACTGAATCAATAAATTATTTAATTTGAATTAATTAAAATGATTTTTTTTTACTTATTTGTATTTGTCATCATATTTGTGTTGCAGAATGGCATTCCCAAGAGACCAGATGTGGGTAGTCCGAGACACGTATCTAGGCCTGGATTATCAAATAGGTAAGATTACAAACATCTAGGTTTGCTTTTTGTGGTACGTTCAAAATACGGTTAGTAACGATAAGTCATTGGTCCCGGTTAGTCTACTATATTTATTAGTTGTTTAGCCAAGTTAGAGGTTTTATAGGGCGGGCTGCTGACGTCTATAGTTCGTTCGCGTTAAGAATGCAGTGAGTGATTAGTGCAACTACAGGGTAAAGTTGTATTTACAGAGGTGTTTTAATTCAAATAAATTATATTTTAAAAGATTTAGTTTAATTAATTTATAAAAATACACTTAAAAAGTTAAAAGCAAAAGTTTGTGATGTATAATGAAAAAAATGGTTTTATTTGCTTTTCTGTGTTCTATACCGCTACAAAACAATGTCTTCTCTTTCCATTAAGAATGTTCTATTATCCTGTTTATTCAAGTCAAATCCCAGCTCATGTATTATTTTGTGCAGTGTGGTATGTTTAAACGTTGGCACATCTTCATCAGCTTAACAAATTGACATAATTTTATTTTTTGTTGGGTAGCCGTTAGTTAAATATATTGAGTGCACTTTTCATACGTAAAAAGCATTTTAAATTACTTTTCTTTATCCACTATAATTTAACGAACCACTTTTCTTTTTCCGAATTGGTGAGCTATTCATTTTTTTTATTTAGATACAAATGACAGGACACAACTGTTGCGTTCAAAGCAATGCACTCAATTGGACAATGTGAACTTGACCTTGTAATTTGAAAAGATTTCACTGGTTGGGGGGCGGGGCTAGGCCGGCGGTCAATAATGACACACTGCATGCTGAACGCGAACAAACTATAACTATCTATGCTAAAAGCAGAACGCCACGCAACAGCTTCGAGTGTGGCCTGAACCCATTTCACAAATCCCTGCTCTGTAGAGTAGTGGAACGTATTTTTTTGTATGGGATTTTCAAATATTATTTTTATTCTGTTTATTAGTATTTGATAATAATAATTTTAGAATGTAATAATAGGGTGATATGGTGATGATTCTAACAGCTATAAAGATAATGTGGCTGAGTTACTGTGTGTGTGATACGTAAACCTTAACTAATGTGGTGCCTATGCTTCAAAGGGGCGGCGGGTACCTGAGTGCGACGGCTGCTTTATCTCGCGGCGGCGAGTTAGGTCTTCAAGCGCAGCCCACGCTCTTCTTGGAGAACAGGAAGAGCATACTCGTCAATGGATATCCGGTAAATTTGACAGTAACATTACGACCAATATGGCGTGTTGGCAAAAATAGATACATTATTTTGTTCATGAATCTAAGTGCTGATTTAGTAATTAAACTTTTAATGAACCTTTTTGATTGTTTTGTATGTGTAGATAATGACATGCTATGCAATGTCTGCGCCGGAAAGTCCGAGCACATCGACTCCTGCGCAGCTGGCGAACGATGTTTTTGACTTCATACCACAAGAAAGGTATTTTACACTTTTAACTAAATTTACTCCGTTTAGAATACGTAAAGAAGTTGATGTTAATAATATTTTTTTGTCTCAAAGCAGTTCACAGCCTGAGTCGACACTTGAAGGCTCGAACAGCCAATCAGACGCGATCAGCCAATGGGTCGATGACAGTTTTCCCACGGCACAGCACTCGCCCGACCGGCCTTTCCCCTCAAGTTCTAAATATAATATGCCATCAGCTTCAAAGACGTACGACGAAAACGAACTCATGGACCGATCTCTCAACTCCAGCGAGAGCTCTTTCAACGCCCTGTCAGTCTCTCAATATGACAGACGATACGATTCTGGAATCGACACCCAGCAACCAGAATCGAGATCCACAATTACAGATTTAATGACGCGAATGAGCTCGGCGACGATATCTACTTCAGCGAATTTAGTCAATAACTTAACTTCTCGAATAGTTAAGTCGGAAATGCGTACGAGTATCGTCAATATCAGCTCGTCTCGTGTAGACAAAAAGCGAGAGGTGAACGGGTCGGGGGCGAGTGCTAGCGGGGAGACTTCTCAGTCTTCGAGTGTGGACGCACAATCGCACACGCATAGCGATAGTGTAACGGAGAGAAGGATCAGCCCACCGCTTCCGCCTCCGCCTTTGAAAACTGCATCCACCGGCGCCATACCTAAAAGCATCAGTTTTGACGCAACAGCGGATAAGTCGCAACGGTAAGCAGTTTCGAAGTTAGTCTACCCCATTAATACTTTTGCTTCAATTTTAGATATAGTTTGTATAATGCAAACGTACACATAACTAGCGACATAAGAGTTGCATTTTACATTCTCTGGTTTCGGGTAAAATCTATGTGTCAAGGTTTTTTTATATCTTAACATTCCTATAATTTCCGGCAGTCGGCGTGTGGTTGGCGAAGAAGGCTTAGCTGGCAATTTAGATGAATTGAAGAATAACGTGAAGCGCTCTGGAGGGGCTCTGTTGCACAAGATCAAGATGTTCCGGCAGAAAGGCCGCTCGCAGACGCAACCTATAGGTACAATGTTTTAAAAATTATGGAATTTCAGCCAATTTTGGTCATACCAGTGATCAGACCCTAGGCACTAAACGTAAGTCTAGGGAACAGCTGGGATAATGCTAGGATGATGATATTTAAATATTCCGGTAAATACTACTTTTGCTTAAAGTTCGGTTAGTTTTCGGTAATGGTTGCTCACCATGTAAATGAAATAATTAGAAATAGCTTATCTTCCACCAAAAAATATTGAAGTTATATTCTATCGCTTTTACTCTAACATAGCATAATGAAGAACAATCCTCATTCCTAACAGATATGAAGGTGTCGGAAGAAGAAGTTCGTAGCGACGACGGCGCCCGCGAAGGAGAGAGCTCAGAAGACATTCTGGCCAAGTACCGCCGCCCTCCCGTCGACGCGCAGCCGAAGAGGCGGGTCAGCAACTCGAGGCGGCCTTCAGACATCGACCCGGAGCTAGACAAGTAATCATTACAATGCAAATTTAGTTTCTAACAACGTCGTTTATATAAGATGTCTTACTAATCAAAAAGATTGGATTCCAGTTGTAATTAAGCTTCTATGGAGAAAATATCGAAAGCCTATGTTAGCAAAAAGGCGTCTGCATCTCGAAATGGTAGTCACATTTTGTTGATTTTCTATGCATTTTTTAAATTATTCTGGGTTTTTGAGATTTATGAAAAAGATCTGGCGTATCATAGCCACTTGCAACGTAAATTTGGAGATTTTGTTTTATTTATGATTTGAGATGTTGTTTTATTTATCTGTTTAAATATTAACTGGAATCTATTAGACAATCCAGTAAATTTTGACCCAAATAAAACAGAGCAATTAAGTTTACATATTGTATAGAATTCAATTAATAGCAATATCCTGCAGAAATATATCTAGCTAGAGAGTAAAATATGTTATTTGGACCTAACTTTGCAGCTATTAGTAAAATCTAACGATACCTATGTCTGTTATTTTCAGAAGTGAGGGAGTTGTCGACCTGAATGACCCTGAGGTTTTCAACAGTATGAAGCGTAAACTGCGAATGGTTCTATCCAACTCTGATCTTTACTGCGTTGAATATGTGCCGAACGTAAGTGTTTTCATAATTTACTTTAATAAGCCTGTCGGTAAACGTTTTAGTTAGAACGCGAAATGGCCCAGTTTAGAAAGCATTATCGCTTATATCTTAATTGCTAGAAAGAGCTTCAAGTTTATCGCGATGCACAATGATTTTTGAACGCGGCCTCAATATTCCATCAGAGCGAAGTAGTCTTATGTCAAAATTTTATTTCATTTCATAATAATTTTAAATAGAAAAAATAATAAAATTGATGGTTGATTGTATTTCTAGCTTATGAAGCAAATATTATCTTGTTTTTAATTATTCAAAACAAAAATCGATATATCGAGTTATTGTAGCCCGCAGGAATTACTTAATAATGGTCGCAGGTTCACACTAGATCCTGCCAGGGTTGCGGGATTGTTCGAAAGGGTTACCGCGGCCTTGGTGTTACAGGCTCAAGAAGGAACATGAATGGTTTTTAGTCAATAGAAGTCTGACACACCCTCCCGCTCCACCCACAGCGAAGGACGGTCATTTGATGATTTTCTATCCAAAAAAAAAGAAAAGGTTTACACTAGATGCAGACCGCCTATAATCAGTCACATTCGAAGTTTAGACCTATGTTTGTGTTTAAACTGCTTTAGACAAGTAAGGAGAGCGCGGGGTCCTAGTGTGTTTGTATTGGGATTGCAGCGGTGCACGAGCCGGTCGCTGGTGGAGTGGGTGCGCGCAGCGGGCAGTCGCGCGGGGGGCGCGGCGGGGGCCGCGGCGGGGGCGGCGGCCGAGGCCGTGGGCGGCGCGCTGACGGCGGGCGCGGCGCCGCGGCTGGCGGCCGCCCTGCGCGCCGACCTGGCCGCGCGCCGCCCCTACGCCGTCTACCTGGCCAACAGCCGCGCCACGCTCACGCACGCCACACGCGCGCACACCACGTAACTATACATTTACTTTTAATTACGTACGTACGTATTCTCATGGCCCTATATCCCATTTGCATAATCAGTTTGCGTTTTTTGTAAGGAATTTCGTCAAATAATAATATTTTTTTCATAATAATAATTATGTCAATTCTGTATAATAATTTTGTATTTATTGTGGATACCTAAGACACAAGTAATTAAGTTTACTTAGTTTAGGTAGATAACACTTTAATTAATTGCATTACTAACCCAATTTATGTTCGTAAAATATTGTAATTAGGCTAGTTATCATACAGAAATAAATTATTATTATTATTTGGGGTGGACAAATGCTTGCTTTGTAGATTTAAAATTCACTTTTAGCAAGGAGATGTCTAGATGAAACATGTCAAATGGAGAAAGGTGGCTAATAATGATATTTTGTATTATTGTTGCTGTCATTAGGTCCGCCTGGTGCTGTATGACCTAATTTCCTCTCACCATTGCATGTTAAAAGAGGCCCGTGCTCAGTACATACATACAAACACGCCTGTTTCCCCGAAGGGGTAGGCAGAGGCATGTTATATGCCCAAACTTCGTCACTTCTATTGTTGATCCCACGGAATAGGTGGCGAACCTGTTGCCGCTTACCGCTTAACTTTAATATTGCCAAAGCTTCGTCCGTTGATCGGCAGGTGCACCACTTGCAGATGAGGTTGGCTTTGACTCCAAAGATGTTGATAAGATCCCTTTACACCTGATAATGGTCTAAAAAGATGAAGATTATTGTTCTAAGCCTAATTTTGTAGTCCACTTACGCCTTTAAGAGGCCACTAAAAGTGGTAAAAGTGTCATTGTGTAGACTTCGCAACGGAATGTCCGAAAAAATCTCTAAAACCTGATTTTATTTTAAAGTTTATAACGTGAAAATGTATATCTTTTGGATATATTATTTGTTTAATAGTATTATGTATTTTATTTGTTTAATGATACAGATTTAAGTCAATAAGAGACACATATGAAAACACTATTACAAAGGCCTTACTTATTTGTTAAAGGCAAATCAACAACATCCGCGCGGAATCTCAATGGTGCGGGCGCGCGACGGCGGCGGCGCGGGTTTTGGAGCTCCTGGAGAAAGGAGTCTCGCTGAGGAGGCTCGCGCGGGACCGGCGCGGCCTGTCCCCGCATACTCACCTACTCGGTACGTGCTGCTATAATAGTAAAAAAATAGTACAATATATGTTTGCTATAAGACCCATAAGCGAGAGTACTAGAACAATATCGTTCACTACTCTCGCACATTCCATTGCCCCGTTTGCAGCGAGATATTGTGAAAATAATCCATACTAATATTATAAATCCGAAAGTAACTATGTTTATCTGTCTGTCTCACTTTCACACATAGGCTTCTTTTTAATACAATGCTTGGATGAAAAGTATGGTGCTACTATTTTGATGTTAACATGGTACGCGCTATGCTACGATATGTACCAATTCATTCTTTAACCGGGTACAAGGCGCAACACGGCTACTCCACCTTTTTATATTCCTTTTTAATAAAGGCTTCAAAGTAAAGTATTTTTTTCTTTCTGTAGGTGGAGAACTAATGGATGAGAAGGCTTCAAGACTGACTGCTAGTATTAAGGCTATCATAGCCGAAGTTAAAGCCGATCCTTCATGGGAAGGTGAGTTACTTCACATAAATAGGGTTTAAAAAAAATCTAAAATTGTCCTGAAGTTTCGTTTATGTGGAAAGTACGACCCGAGATCATGACTTTAAGATGATCTTAATGTCGTTCTATGTTCTTTTACTAGATCTTTATTTAGACATGCTGGTTGATAAACACTACCTTGGAGTAATTTTTAAAACCCAGGTTTTTTTAAAGTTCTGGTTTTTTTCAAGACCCGTTTTTTTTTAAAAATACATGTCAGTTCTATCGTACCTTCCTTGTTATCCCTGATACAATGTAAAAAAATTACAATAATAAGTATTCAAAGATTGATGAGATATAAGTTTACAGACCACACTTACAGACATTGTTTGGAATTACTCATCAGTTTTCAAAACTGTTTAATCAGCATTACTGGCACATAGAAACCAATGTGAGCAAACCTATTAATAGGAGAGTTCATAGACCTATTTTGGTAGCTTTTAGAGGCAAGGTGAAAACTTTTCCTATAAGTACCTCTTCTTTAACACAAAACTGCATGCCTTACTGGGAGGGTTAATTATACTTAAAAAAAAAAAGAAGAAAATATATTTTAGGCACAAATGACCCATTAAATAATTTTACCGCTCATTCAATTATGAGACTGCTCAATTATTTTTAGAATTGAAATTGTATGATAAAATAACCGAATAATTGATTTTTTATTACTGTCCATGTGTTACTGTGGCAATAATTAATCAACCGCCATTAAATTAAATAACTGCTCGATATGTTTTTCAACTGATCATAATAACATCTCGAATATCTAAATAACAGCTCAAAATATAGTTCCCTTTTTTTAAATTGAGATAACAACTTAAATTAATTTAGTTGTTTGTGGAGTTTATTTTAATATATTTGTGTGTCCAGGTGGATCTCAGAACATAATCGAGATGGTGGAGTTGACGGTGGAGCGCGCTGCGTTCGCGCGCCTCTACCTGCACGTTCTGTTCCCGAACGGGGACACCGACATCGCGCGCGACCAGTGAGTACACAGTAGATGATGCGATCACATATATATATGACACCTCTATTGTGGATGTTATACAACGAGCACTGCTTTGTTTTTTATAATTAGAGCCTTCTTAGAAAATCGGAAGCGCAAACAATCTCAAAAATCAGTTTTAATAGTAACCGTTAGAGTACTGAGTAAAATCTTAGCATTTGAATTAATAGGGAGGTGTCGATATAACATTTAGTTAAAATTTCAAATTGATGATATAAATATTTTAATAAAACCTTCTCCTGTAAAATATGTAAAATGGCGGTTACGATTTTCTTCTTGGAATGGGCGAGCCTTTGTATGTCTACCACAAGGTGGCACTTTTCATCGTTATCATGTTCATAAAATGTTTTATGGGCTCTTCGCTTATGAGACAAGTTGTAGTAGTTTAGTCAAGTTTGGGCAGTTCGACTCGCTTTCGCCAATCTGCTCTTTATCCGCGTGGTTGAGTATGATTTGAAAATTTCATATCTTGGCTTATGAGATTAGAATTCGAATAGTTACGTAGTTAGTTCTTTATTAGGCAAGATGGTGATGACATAAAATTCCTATAGCACTGTGTACTTTTTTATGTTCAACTAGCTGACCCGACAGACCGTTGTCCTGTCCGATTTAGATTCATCCTGTCAACTGACAGCTATGTGAAACGCCATAGTTATTATAAATTGTTTTCATCAAGAAAATTTTGGAAGGTCGATAAGTTTTCATCAATTTAAATTTTTTGCTTAACTTTTTTAACTTTTACTACTCTACCTTGTAAAAAAATATTATTCATTTATATGCAGTCGTACGAAAGTTATGCGCGTACATAGATGTCGGCGATTCACTTATATTCATATAGATTACCGCTCTAATAAATGGCTCGCGAGAGTATTGTAAAGTACGGAAAGTCCGATCCTACGTTCTGACAAGTGAGTGGTTGGCCGCAGAGTCCTGAGCGAGCACATCCGGCGGCTGTCGGCGTGCACGAGCGCGGCGCGCGCGGGCGTGCGGCCGCGGCACCTGTGGGCGGCGCCCTTCCCGCGCGCGCAGGCCCTGCTGCGGCAACTCGCCGTCTACCGCACCCCGCGGGACAAGGTGGGACCACTCATTGCTGCTGTAACCAAATATTAACATGCTATTATGGTCATTAATTGAAATATGTACACAATTATTTTTAAAGAAAAAAACCTTTACACCTGTTTCCCCAAAGGAGTGGGCCGAGGCATCGTGTCAACCACAAATTGCTGCAGTAACCAAATATTAACATGCTATTATGGTCATTATAAGAAATAGGTACAATTATTTGTATAAAAAACCTATACACCTGTTTCCCCAAAGGGGTGGGCAGAGGCATATTATACACCCACATTTCGCCAATTATATTGATGGTCCCACGTATTAGGTGGCGAGCCTATTGCCTCTTACCGGGAACTTTATTGTTAGGCAGATTCTCGTCCGTTGTTCGGCAGGTGCACCACTTGCAGGTGACGTTTTGGACTCCTAAGATGTTGGTAGAATCTCTATACACCTCTATATAAAAAAAACTGAAAAAAATAATTACTAATATCCATCATTGGCACCACCAAACACCTTCTTCCTTTTTTACATCGGTAACAAGATGCCTTTACGCACTGCCTCCCGGCCAAAGGGGGACCAAGAGGAGAGTGAGGGGCTCCCTGTGGCGCTGTGCCAACGGATCCCGCTCCTTATTTTTATTTAAATGTCAAGCAGGTTGCTAAAAAAATATATGATTAGAGAATTGAGCCTGCGGTAAAGAGAGGAGTATGATAGATATTGACTAGTCTGAGTATTATTTCAAATATCTCAAATGTTTTTATTAAATCGTTTCATGTCTTCGTAGATTCCAATCATATACACTGATCAATGTCTATTTATAACTTTTATAGGTGTCGTGCATAATGCGTTGCGTGACATCACTGATGGCAGTGTTGGGACTTGCTGAAGGAGAATCGCCTTCCGCTGACGACCTTACTCCTGTACTCGTATATGTTATCATAAAGGTACTTATTACTTAAGAGCTATATTTATTTCCCCTCATATAGGACACATGTTGCCATGCTTCGCATGAGGGGGTTCCTCAACAATCCACAGCACTGAGACGATTTTTCGTATACGCATTCAATTAAGATAGCCTGTTCGGACGAATACGTTCTGACACAGCATTAAGCAGCGTCTATTTCAGTTCAATCTGACAGGGCAAGCGTTCAAATGAAAGGCGCCGCGGAAAAGGTGACCGATGCGATAGACCGACCAATTGAAAGCTGCAAGTGTGTGTAGGTGGATATGACCGCAAATAGGGAAAAATGGCGAGATACGGTGAGGCGCTGATCATTCGCCTCTACCAATTTCACTACATGGCGATCACGACTGTTCTGTGAAGAGCGTATCGACAAAGAAGATATTCTCTAAATGAAATTGAATCTTAGTAACGATTCGATGTTTATATGAATTTTTCTTTCTGCCGCGTACCCTCGGGCTGTGGAATGAGCTTTTTCCAAGATTTTTATTATTACATGGGGTTTTCAAAAAGGACTTGAAACGGTTTGTAAATCGTCGGCAGGTTGGCATTAAATATATGTGTTTCCCAGGTGAACCCCCAATCGCTGCTATCGACTCTGGAGCTGGTGAGCGCGCTCGGAGGGGCAGCCCTGCAGGGGGAGGCGCTGTACTGGTGGACGCAGTTCTGTGCGGCCGTCGCATACATTAAGACGATGGACTATCCGCGCTCCTAGCGACACCCGCCGCCCGCGCGACCGGTGACTACTCTTACACATCAACATACGATGCGACGTCGTGTCGTGGAATTCTACGACAGACAAGTGAATTTGTTTGAAGCTCATCGTAGATTTCCATGACACGATGAATTTAATGAAATCTTGGCTAATGAGCCTAAATTACAATGAAACTGAAAACCTGCTGGGAAACTAACTCGTGCTGCTCTTAAAACACGTGTTTACCCCGCATAAAGTAACATAGACACACGCTTACACAAGTGCACACATTTACAAACAAACTCACACTTACATACACACACACTCAAGTTTTTTTATCTGTTCTTTTTAGTTAGGTAATTCACAGCATATTTTTTTATTTTTCATTATTTTAATTTCAAATTTTTTGTAGTTATATCAAAATTATTATTTATTTTTGTTTGCTCGAGCTTTATTTTTACAATCCGTAACTGTGGTCTGGTCTCTGCGATACAAGCTTAGCTTAGTGCAGAGCTCGCTAGATATAAGTTTTATGTATGTAAGCATTGTGGCAAATAAATGATTTATTATTATTATACAACACTCAAAAATGCAGAAAATTACAATTATCAAATATTATAAATGTCAATACATATAACTTTTTATTATTTTATTATTATTTACTTGAACTTGAAACAAAATCACCTTTTTGCAGTCTCTGTGTAGCTGGTCGTAAATTTAGACAACGAGACCTAACCGTCCGTTTACGTGTTCCTAACTACTACTTCTTCCATCGACGGTCCCCAACTACCCACTGCGACCACGAACTGATCTGATCACGATAAATAACATTTCAAGTTGGCACTGTCGGAGTTTATTTTTTTATTTTTAATTCGTTACTATTTTACTTAAAAATATAATGTGTATTGCAACTAGAAAATATTATATAAATTGAAAAAATAACAATAATCAAATGTCATAAAAAGCAATACATACCTAAATTTCATTATATTTTTTGTTTATAATAAAAAATGATGCAGTTTACAATACTACCACTGCTCCTTGCTCGCTGAAATGAGCACATGCAATTTAAAATAATTTATATAAAATATGTTTTGTTTCAGAGCGTAACTCGCGCCATTGTTCTGGGCGTGGAGAGCTGCCGTCAAAATCTGGCGACCCACATCCGGCGACATTCCGTCTAAGTTATAACTCTTCTATAACCTCTTGGTAGGAGCTAAACATGGCCTAGGTCTGTTAAAATCACAGGTCTATCTATATTAAATTAAAAAGAGATACGGAAAGCGTCCTCACATGAGATCCAGGAATCAAGGTGTGAAGGAGCGTCGAAGTGTCACGTCTGATCTGGGTACGTTTTTGTTTAATGAAACGATTCATTTGATTAGGAGATATGGCTTCTAATCAACTCCAATGTTTTGCCACAATTTAGTCCAACTAATATTGATTGAATATCGTAATTATACCACAAATAATACAACGACTCAATAGATTTGGTTTTTTGACGTCTTTATAGATACGAAAAATTATACACGCCTGAAGTCATTAAAGCGGTGGCCACGTCTGTTCAATATAAGTTACTGGCAAACACTGAGGAGATTTTAGTTAGACTGCGTTCAACAATCAACTAATTGTGTCACTGTGTTAAACAATTGCGGTATAAATTTTCGAGGGGATTTTAATTTTAATTTTCCTTGCATAGGCGCTGTTCAAATATTACGTGAGCACTAGTCTAGATTATGATTACGTCATTTCTAGTTATTTACTTTTTTACACCAATGGCACTCACATTGTCTATGCTTGAAAACGAAACACATTTTTGGGGATTCCCGAAAATAATACATCCGTTTAGGCACTCGCTTTAGAACCGATTAGGGGAATTACCACTCGCTATTCACTTGTCTAAATTTCCTCTGTCAGTGTAATTCGGTGTATTGTTTCGTTTGGATACTTAGTGAGTAGACGTGCGGGGAAGCATAGCAAAGCAAGTTAACATTTGTATTACCGTTGACTCCATTAGCCAAAGTTTAACGTTTAAATAAGGTGTCGTTTGAAATAGACAAATCCAAGATATATCAAAAATTGTTTAAAAATTTTTACGTAAGCATAGGGAAGGGTGTAAGAGCTTTGCTTACTTTTGCTGACAAGGGGGAGGAGGGGATAAATAATTTTAATAATTCTGCTTACGAAATATTTAAACGGCCCCATAGTTCTTTTTACAGAGTATTTTTAGGATACATTGCCTGTATATACAAATTATATAAGATATGCAAATGTAGTAACTGATTGCTTCATTTAGTTTTTTAGTATCAACTTTATCTATTTTGGCTTAACATTTTCACTCGTTAATATATACAATTGGTATTTGATCGCAGTCCTAGAAAATGAAGTAAAAAAAGCAAAGTTCGTTGTACAGTCATCACAATTGCGTTAGTTACCCCTCGTTTTCACTTGGAAACAATTTTATTACAAGTCCGATACAAAACTTGTATACACAAATATTGGACTCATACATACACTCTAGTATTCATTGACATTCGAAACCAAACTTAGTTATTTAAATATTTACTAGGTGGCAACACTGAATACGTTTATTTTCTTGATAAAACTACTAGTTGAATTTGACTCAAAGTGTACGAGTTTGGGTGCAACAATAACATGAGATCAAAAACATTGCAGGCAAACATTGTAGGCAACTACAAGTTTATGACAGGTTTCATACAAGAATTGCTTACAACAAGAATTTTACAATCAGGTGATTTCATACAAGTTATTTTAAAAAATTTAAATTGTTTTTAAGATCAACAGGATCATTAAGATTCATTTTTTTTTACAAATAAGTTCTGTATACTTATGATAAGTAGTATATATGCATACAATGTGTGTATAACATGTTTCATACATGTATGTGAGACACAAAAACATTGTCTATAATTTGTCTAATACAAATATATTATACCTTGGTGAAAACAAGGGGTTAGAGGTTTATAATATTCGTTAAATAAAATCAATCTTTATTTAATTTTTTTTTTATTTGTACAGTACCAACAACTAATCATTATTAAAAAAGAAACTTAAATAAAAAGAGTGTATGCCATCAAACATATTTAATATTATTGTAAAAAATCCTATCATAGGTTTTTTAACTTCTGTAACAGTAGGAGAGCAAGTGTTCAAAAATACCTTTAGCCACCCAATAAATAAAGCAACGTAACTTCATTAGTGCAACGCCGCATCGAATTAAAAATGAATCTGAAGCAAATAACCTTAAACTAAGATGGTATTAAAACAATAATACAGGATGTTTAAAACATTCAATTTAATGTTTAGTTGGTCTTTATCGTGTTTTTTTTTATTCTTTCGACTTGTACATTTGAATTATATTAATCATGAATTCAACAAAGATGTTCATGCTGTATATCTTAACAGAAGCTTTGGTCATTTGGTAGATAGCTAAAATCAGTAGATTTCTTTATTAAGGAGAGTGTATACATTAACTAATTAATATAATAATAAATATGTAAGAATATAGTAACATTTATCTGACTTGAACGGCCGTCCTCTCATTTGCGCCGCTTTTTAACAGCTCGCTGCAACAAAATTGTACCTTTAACTAAAAGGACTTGTTAAAGTTTACTTCCGTAAACATTTCCGACGGAGGAACCGCTAATGTTAGGGAAAGTAAATTAATAAACATTTAGTTATTGTAAGAAGTATAAAAATATTATCAAGAGGACAGTACTGTCAAGTTTGTGTACAGTTTTATAGGATAGGTCGTGTAGCTAAAGAAAACTGTATTTTTGAATATGATATAAGCAGACATAGTGGGCAGCTAAATAATTTTCAATAATGAATTACATACATTACGCCTGTTCTACACTCAAACTTATCATTTATTTCATTTAGAATCATTAATTTCATAAACTATTACATAGTACTTGGAAACGTCAAAATTAAATATAATATAAAAGACGTGTAGCACTCGGAGACTGCCGCGGTAAAGCTATTGCATAGCATTTTTATCAACTTATGCAATTATAATTATTTTTTATATACATTTATATAATATCATATATACTTTCTCTGCTCGGCATTAATGTGTATTACCTATACATAAAAAAAACAGTAACGCCGATATAACCAATGTCACCTAAAGGCGGGTTGCTGAACTATAGAGACAAGCGTGATATTTCAAAGTCACTAAAAGTTCTGCTATTTAGGTGGAAAAACTATAAAGTATCACCGCTGTGTCGTTCGGGGGGTGTTAGGTTTTTTTTCGTTACTGAATTTCTGGATTCGATCTCCACGCTCAAGGCCCGCGATAGAAGCTATGCAATAGCTTAAAAACAATCGAAATACGATTACACTGAAATCACGAAGCTTAGATTCACTTTCATGCAAGAAAACAATTTAAGTGTAAGTGAATTTAAGCTCTAGTTCCGAGCCACCGCTCTGCAAAAAACTGGCAAGAAACTCACAGGCTATTATTAATTGGTTAGGTACTTTAATTACAATCTTCATTGTCTGTGAAGCTATACAATGCAATATTCATGTTCTAAGTCATTCATATTAGAATAGCCTATATGAAACGTCAGTTTAACCTCAAGCATTTTATCTGATCAAATAATAATGGCATACTTACTGTGGGATGTCGGACGTCTTTTAAGCTATTTAGACTTGTCGCCAACAAGTCTTATAGACCATGTAATTGTTGCGTATCATAATAAAATAGGTCATGATTATTGGAAATAAATTGTTCAGTGATTAACATTTAAATCATTGGCCACCCAACTGACGTGAAAAAATAATAATTTCAATTGGCTTAACTATTCTAGTAGATCATTCATCGTTCTTTGGTGTATATATTTTTAAGAAGAGAATTGTTAATCATATAATGGGACTGTGATGTTTATTGTAATACCCTTGAGATGTATTTTTGAAATATATAAAAAAATCTGGTGTGATATTATAGGGTTTAAATCATTCTTACCTAAAGCGCAAATAATGAAACACCAATAAAATAAAAGGCAGTAGAAACAGTTTTTACTCAAGGAGTAAATAATATTTACCGCCAAAGATGTAAGCGTATCAATATTTTACTTCGCGTTTTTTATGTAACTCTATCTTTATTTTAAAAAAGCAACATTTTCGTTTGAACTTCTTTGCAAGTTCAAGGTTTTTTTTTTCACATTAATACTAAACATATTTAGGCAACATAATGTAATCGTGAGATGTCTACTGTGAAATTATAGGTATGTACACAAATTTCTATCATCTTGGAAACATTCCTATACACTGACTGTGGATCATTGTCTCTGTTAAAGGGCTATTGAAAGATTATTTAATTTGATTTTAAACTAAATATTGTATTTTTTTTAATTAAAAAAATTAGGCTATGGTTAAGTTATAATTGTTATTAAACACTGATTTATTTTGCACTTGAACACTCAATCTTTATCTAAGTGGAATTAAATATCTAGCGAAATATATTGTAAATAAATAAATAAAACCTTCATGTCAATAACAGTTCAATTTGAGTGTAAATTAGGGACTTCTTGGCGGGAAAGTGAAGCGTCATGTCTGCAGTTTTGTTTTATTTTCTAAAATTTGTGATATTTCTAACATTAATGTTTAATAACGGTGGATTATTAACCCTTAAGTGTTTGTGAACGTACATGAGTGTTGGTAAATCAAGCAAAACAGTGCAACATCACTTTTCAAATTTTCTCTCAAGTAGTCCATGTGAGATCTCAGTATAGTCCCACATCTTTACTGAGGACTCAAGGGGCTTAGGGGAGGGTATCTCATTTACCATTTATCATTTTTATCACCACTCATTCTCATTTCTCAATGAATTATTTATTATTAATATATCACTTACTTGACACTGGCTAAATGTGCTAGACGCACGAAGCCATTATTTAAAATAAAGAAAGAAAGAAAGAGTGTAAATTAAATTTTCAAATCACTTGTTTGTAATGCTTCCTCTGTCTTGCCTAGAACTATGTATTTAGAGGTGCAATGATACTTTTATGTATAATATCATTGGACTGGTAGGTTAACATGAATAAATATATTGTACTGAGTATATATTTTTATCCGCTGTTAGTTGCTACACTTATGTAACGCATAATAAAATTTATAATCAAATAAATGAAAATATATTTAGCAATAAATAAAATAATTTAAAACCCAACTTTTTTTGATATTCCTGTAATCACAAGGACAACACTCCTTATATAAATAAACACAGTCATCGTTTTTTATGTGAGGTCTATCTATTTAATTTTATCTCTTGATACTAGTCTCATATTAAAAATACAATTCTTCTATAAGTTTTTACGTTTACACCACAATTCGCAGATTCTTTGGATTATTTGAAAGATTGATTTACAACGTATCATAACTTATCTATAGTACCTGCTAATTGTTTAATGTACAAGTTTGATACACGTTTAATTTAAATTTGATTTGTGTATGTACGTTCCGTCAAAACACCATGTAGCAATTGCATTTGGGTAATCGACATTTAGAATAAAGGATTTTATGAAGCTACCTAGAGCTACTCTCCTTTGCTAAGAATAGTGCCTAATACCTAGTGTATTAAGTAATAAAAAATCGAATAGTTTCCGTTTATGTAATAGTGTGCGCGGAAGGGCCTGCCTAGTCACCGCCTGAAGACGGGGGAAGGTTGATAAACGTCAAGCCCAGTCATGCGAACTCAGTCTGCCCTGCCGTCGACTACCGCGACGGTTACACAAATTAGTTGGCGTCAGTTTGTTACAAACACTCACGAGATAAAATATTCAAAGATGGGTCCGAAAATTACACGACTTTTGAATATTTTATTTATTTACTTGCTCCTAATTCAGTAGTCGTAATGAAGAATGCTTCCTATCATTGTGTACAAGTTGAGAAAATACCTACAAAATGTCAAGTTCAAAAACGTGATAAACGAGTTGATCATAAATGTAGGAAACGCGTGTCCTATTTCCTGGCCACGCCACTTCATCATTGAAATCGCTTTCGTGGCGTGGCCAGGAAGTAGGACACGGAAACGTGTCAGATTCTGAGGAAGATAAGGAAATTAAAAACATTGTAGTAATTTAGAAGATATGGATTAATGTTAATTTGCTTATAAAGATGTTTTTTGTCGTAAACAATAAATGTAAGAAACACTTTTAGAATATGCGTCCAATGCGTGGTGATAATCCAAATTAAAAAATAAGAACCGACAAATACTTATTGGTGTAGAACTTGCGAAGGCTATAATTCATATATGAAAACTAGCCAAGACAGACCATAGGCTACAATACATTATCATTGTTATACTGTTATTTATAAACAAATTTCAGGACTGATGTACTTGGCACCCATTTAGATTTCAACAACCAAGGCACTTATCATAATATTGAACTTGGCTCTCATTTCACATTTGTTTTTGATTGGATATCATTACTTTTTGTAGGTAAGTAAATTTTTGTTTTTGAAAATTGCTAGTTTTTATTATTCTTTTGTATTCATCTAATTATCTGCATACCAAATTTTAACTCTCTAGGTCATCTGGAACTAGGGCTCGCCACAATCGTGGCGGTAAGTCCCCTCTTTGAGGAGTGGCTAGAGAGGCGCCACGGCGCACTCACCTACCGCCTGACGCAGGTTCTAACCGGGCATGGCTGCTTCGGTAGATTCCTGCACAGAATCAGGCGGGAGGAAACGTCCGGGTGTCACCATTGTGAGGATCGGCCGGAGGACACGGTGGAGCACACCACCGCGGTCTGTCCCGCTTGGGCGGAGCACCGGCGTGTCCTCGTAGCGGCAATCGGTGGCGGCGCCCTCTCGCGATCGGCCCTGGTGGAGTCCATGGTCCGAAGCGAGAGGGAATGGGGTGCTGTTGCCTCCTTTTGCGAAGCGGTCATGCTAGCAAAGGAGGCGGCAGAACGAGAAAGGCAGAGTGCCTCTCGTCCCAGCCGCCGCGGTGGGCGCCCGAGACGTCGGGAGGAACAAGGTGACTCCCAGCCACCGTAGGCGCTGGCTTGTGGGCGGTGAGTAATGGGTAACTCGCCGCCCGTCCTTCCGCCTTCTATAGGCGACAGGCCGCGTCGACGGCGCGTTCGTGTTCCACGCGCGCCTTAAAGAGATGTCAGCACAGTGAAGGCCCCCAGGGAGGGGCAAGCCTGCCGGGGCTGCGGGACTGTCCGAAAGGGTTACCGCGGCCTCTGGACGTAGCAGGCACAAGAAGGAACATGGATGGTTTTTAGTCAGTAAAAGTCTGACACACCCTTCCGCTCCACCCACAGCGGGAGAAGGTCATTAGATGATTTTCCATCCGAAAAAAAAAAAAAAAGGTCATCTGGAACTGGGTTAGAGTTTTGATCTATAGGTCAATGATAAAAATAAGGATTTTTGGACAATATCTATATAACCGTTTGAGATAAGCTTATGAAATTTAGAACACTTGTATTGCTCAATATATGAGCCAAATTTGTTTTTTTGATTTATGAGTGGGTGAAAAGTGGCTCCAAATGGTTCGTGTAATACGGTGCGGCTCGCCAGTCCCGTTTCTTGAACTTGGCTTCACACGCTACCGTCTAGATGTTGCCTAGACTAAGTTCTGTAATATGCACCATGGCTTTTCTGGCAGTGTGTGGTTTAACCCTTTAACAGACAGAATATGTTAAAAAATTTCATTTGCTACCTACCTTAACTCAAATCCATAAGGCAATTTATGTTGGGAATATGTTGACCACTTCTTTACTTGCCTTGCAAAGGGTTAACCATTTGTTTTATCACAAGTTTAAGATAGTTTAAAAGTTTAAATAAAGTTTTTGTATGATATTAAGATTACAAAGGCTTGCTATTCATTTAGAAGATTTAAAGGATAACTTTTATAGTATGAGTCGAAATGAAACAAGTAAATGGCGTACATAAATCTTTATGTACTGATTTTACATTTTATGAAGTACACTTAACAACACCACAGTAGCTGGACACTGGAACAAAAATAAACCATTAGTTTCTTGTTCAATATATTTCATAACTTTAAAATGGAACAAGTGTCAGTTAGAATGCAACGTCATGGCATTCAGAAGTAGCAAATAATTTATTTAATTACATCATTGGAGAGAGGAGTGAATATAAAATAATTAGTTTAGAAGGAAAACTATTTTAGTTAGTACACATGAAATAAAATAATGCTGTAGTGTTAATAATAATACCTTATCACAGAGATACGTAGTCTAAGATCGTGGCCTTTCTTTCTTTTCTTTGTACAAGGCTAGGAGCGATACATTGGCTACTTTCACCACCTGAAAAAAACAAATTGCAATATTGTCAGACTGACTTTATATTAAATTAGAAACATTGTAATATTATAATTGCAGTATTATACATTTGGAAAGTTTTTTTATAAGACCATGATTAGTGATTAAAATAAAAGCAATACTGTATCATGATTTGTATTATAGCAACCAGTTGTAAATGTCAGCCAAGATAGCTTTTTTCTATGTTTCTACTACAGAAACCAATAATTATTGTTTTAAAACCAGATTATTATATGTTTTGCTCTTGAAATTCTTTATTAAATCAATCTCAGAACATTCCACTGCAGGTCTAGTCTTACAAGGTGACAGGAATTTCGTCATTCTTAACAAAAATCCAGGTGCTTACAAAAATTACACTTTTTATTAGAGTAACAATATATTCACCTTGAATCTAACTCCAGGAATGTCACCAACAGCATGACCTTTACGACCAAATCCTGCTACTAGTACTTCATCGTTTTCTTCAATATGGTTCAGACAACCGTCCCGTGGAACGAATGCTGTGACCTTCTTGCCGTTCTTGATTAATTGCACACGAACGCACTTGCGGATAGCAGAGTTAGGCTGTTTAGCCTCAACACCTCTGTAGACAATAACAAAAAAATAGAAATTTTAGTAAATTTAGGAGTTGATTTTAGTCAAGACACAAAATTATAAAACACAAATATACACATGCGAAATATTGATTAACAATATTTAATTTGATGTTGTTTATTCAGGTATAGTAGAACACATAAAAATCATAACCTCAATTTCACGAGTTCACTGACCTCACGTGTTACTTATTCTCTAATGCAACTTCTGTTTACTCGTTCTGTTCTGTAAACGCCGCCGCCCCTCGCAGTATTATCCTGTGATTGTAATAGTAACACATTCACAGGAACAATACCGCGAAAGGAGACGCGCAATTAGGTCGTTCCTGGTGTCGTGTAGAAGGTAGGTAGCGGATTTGTAAGGAGTGTACACAATTAAAAGCTAGTAGAACTCAACAATGTTATTACCATAACAACGGGATTCACTGTAGAATAATAACAGAATTAGTAGGATAAGACTAGTAGGTAGACACTTACACTTTTTCTAGGACGATGCCCTTAGCGTGAGATGCACCACCGAAGGGATTAGCCTTCCACCTTGTACCCATGTGGGCTTTCTTGTAATCTTTGTCCGCCCATCGCTGCTCACGGCGATGGTTCACGTGCTTACGCGCCGTGCGAATACCACGGGGCTTACCTGAAATACGATGAAGCCGGTGATCACTCTTAACTACAGATATCACAGAAATATTTATATTGATTCAAGAAGTACACAGACGAAATTGATTAACTTCTGTCGCACCTCATACTACACGCACAGTATGCAAGATGAAATAAGATTAACTTTACACCACGAGAAAAACATGTCTCCCCGCCATGGCCGACAAGCCAGGCGAAAAGACAATTGAGTAAATTTGTAGTTATAATAGGTCCATTTCACTTCTATGTAGCATTTCAGTAAAACCACTTAACACAGTATTATTAACCAACTTTAAAATGATAAAAATCCATTTAATTTTAGCGCAAAACATTTCCTTACCCATTCGGATAGCACGACACCAACGGCTACGGATGGGAAAAGAAATTATCAATCAACTAGACATTTGGCCAACCACAAAGAGCGATTATTGCCAACATAAAGTAAGTTATAAGCAATGTTGCCAGAAACTGTATTCTTTAACAAAAGTCGATTATTAGTTAAGTCGATTACCTTTTTGTAAAAAAAACTTATTTCAATGTATAGACAAATAAACGTCGATATTTTTTTTGTAGTTTTTGTAGTGTACTTGACAATGGATCACACTCGCAGCATAATTGGCTTGATTTCGGTAGTCATTGTAACATAATCGCTGACTAGTTTTTTACAATAAAAGAACTAGCAACAGCTCATTGTAATGTCAGGAATACACTCTGTAAATTTATTTTCTAAAACTGTTGCTGACCACAATGAAACCCCTTCTGATTTAAATAGTGTATTAGATCTAAGAAACTAATCAATTGTCTACTTATTTTACAATAATAAATAAAATGAAAGTAGGCTTTGAAACCATAGTTGAAACTTATAATATGAACTCATACCAATATATAATAAAAGGATGCAAAAAACAAGGGCTCTACTCATAAAAAACGACACGACAACAAAATCTAGGTCGAGCTTTAAACGAATATAGATGAATTTGTAATGTGAAGATTGTGATTTGATTTGATTGAAGTGTAATAATATTTCTATCTAAAACATACAAAGTTAAAAGTTAAAATAAAGAATAACAGAAATAAGTTTAAACCTATTACAGGAGCAGCAGTTTAATTAATCAACTGCGAATTAGTTGGTTTACTTAGTCTCCAGTTACAGTTTTTGTTTTGTTTGGCTAATAGACAATTTTGATAAAAAAATTATTAGGACTGAATTATAAACGTTAAAAAAAAGATTAATAATCGATTCTTTATAGTGTTAAAATCGTTTACAAAAACTGTTTTTATTAAAAATAAAAGATTTTGAAAGAATCGATTATTTTTCGACTTCTTGGCGGGAAATTGAAGCGTCATGTCTGCAGTTTTGTTTTATTTTCTGAAATTTGTGATATTTCTAACATTAATGTATAATAACGGTGGATTATTAACCGCTAAGTGTTTGTGAACATATATGAGTGTTGGTAAATCAAACAAAACAGTGCAACATCACTTTTCAAATTTTCTTTCAAGGGTCTATGTGAGATCTCAGTATAGTCTTACATCTTTACTGAGGACTCAAGGGGCTTAGGGGAGGGTATCTCATTTACCATTTATCATCTTTATCACCACTCATTCTCATTTACTATGAATTATATATTATTAATATATCACTTACTTGTCACTGGCTAAATGTGCTAGACGCACGAAGCTAGTATTTAAATGGAAGAAGAAGAAGATTATATTTCCCATCCCATCTGTCAAATGTCATTACTGCATTCAATCTGCTGTGTTTGCAAACTGACTAAAATTTGTTTCGTATTTCTAGAATTCTTATTATAAGAGTTTTGATATTTATTTAAACCAAAATGACATTGAATCTTGCTAGAAAGGACGGAGGGCCAGGCTATGTTGGAATACAGTTTTGTCAAGAATGTAACAACATGCTTTATCCACGCGAAGACAAAAACAATAAAGTCTTGCTTTATGCGTGTAGGAATTGTGATTATAAGCAATTAGCAGACTCTAATTGCGTATATGTTAACAAAATTATGCACGAAGTGGACGAACTAACTCACATAAACCCTGACGTAGTGAGCGATCCAACATTACCCCGTACCAAAGATCATATGTGCCCTAAATGTAATCATAGGGAAGCAGTTTTCTTCCAAGGGCAGACGCGACGAGCTGAAGAAGAAATGAGACTTTATTACGTGTGTACTAGTTGTAAACATCGATGGACTGAGTAAATAAAAAAGATAAGTGCAATTAAATATGTTTTAAAGAATATATATTTCAAGTAAAAAAAATTTTTTTCATTTGCTATACTTCAAATTTTTAAATTGAAAAATGCTTTATTCAATTTGGCTTCTGATGCAGCATATATAAATAACAACTTAAGTTTTAGATTTAGTGTATTGTAGAGATTGCTCAGAAAAGACACAACTTTTGTGCATTTAAAATGCATTAAAGAAAAATAGAAATATATATTTGAAGTTTTGCAAAGAACAACAATTTGGTATATAAAAAAAAATTACGTTTAGCATTCGAAATATCTGCAAATTATTTCCCACCACACTCTTTCGCATCACTCTTCGAAACACTAATTAGTACTCGCTATCTATATGTAGATAACTTAAAGAAATACCTAAAGCTAGTACATAAATATAGTTTGTCTATGTAAGTTGCAATTATAATAAAAATGTAGACAGCAGTAAATATTACTCAAATTTGTCAGCCAGGGCATTAAGTGTTTCAGGGAGTGTTTGTTAATGTAGAAGCTAAATATATGTTTATTGTTTGTGTTTTTATTTTAACCTTCTTGAAGTTAGTTCTATTATCATTTATTATGTTCCAAAACTATTTGTTTTTTCTCAATTTTCATTTGCACTTGAGCACAGGCCATCTCTAACTCTTTCCACAATTTTCTCTTTCTTGCACCTCTTGTCAGGTTTTTCCGCCAGTTTGAATATATCATCTACCCATCTAGTAAGTGGATTCCCTATGTTGCTCTTCCCTTCCCTACATTACAAACATTCACTGGACTTCTATCTTTGACAATGTTTGTAAAGAATAATTAAAAAACTTTTATTGTTATAATTATATAGGTAAGTGCGACCCGAACCTCTTATCTATATACAGTTTTCTTGGTTGAGGTCAAAATAAGAGACAGATAAAGCACAGGCCCCTAATTGTATTTTCAACAGAACTCTTATTAAGACTATGGATTATAATAACACAAATTGTTACTCCTACCTACCTACTAAATTATTTAATGTCACATTCACTTTTAAAATTGTCATAACTTTATCTCTTGCACTTGTGCTTTCGAAATAATTGGGACTTGCAGCAAAAGTATAGTTGTAAGTACTTATAGTTTATTAGTTTCATGGAAAGTTGATATTTGCTTTTTAATAAATACATATAACAATAGTTTAGAAAAAAAAACATACTTAGTGTTGCAGACAAGTGTATGTGATTTAAGGTGATAGGGAGTAGATGTGATCACTGAATGAAACTAAACAGTCTAAACATATTCATTTAATTAACTAAAGTACATATTGCAAAGCATTGATCTAATAATAATATTAACAATTCACAGCCATTTTTATAAACTTACTGCACATCAAAAAAGTCAGCATACTTTTTATAGTCACTATTATTTTGAGTCAGCAGAAAATTGTAGAAACCTTTACTTTAACAATGGTGGATGATGTCCATCAGTCAGTATTTCATTCGGATCCAGTTCATTTAAATAAATCAAAAATCATTTATTTCATAACCTATAGTACTTGAAAATGACAAAATTAAATATAAATATAAAAAAACAATCAATATTATTACACTAAAATCACGAAGCTTAGAGTCACATACATACATACATACATAGATAGACTTACATGAAACAAAACAATTAAAAAACAAATATTTAAGTGTAAGTGAATATAAGTGCCAGATCAGAGCCACCATTCTGGCAAGAAACTCACAGGCTATGCTCTTTTAAATTTATCAATTGTTTTGATACTTTAATTATAATAAAGTTTGAACTTGGCTTATGGCCTTGTAAGATTGACTCTAATTCAAGGATTTACAGTGCAAATAAATATCAGCCAAATCGGCAGAAACGACCGCCAGCAGTAATACATCTAAAAACCTTTCGACGACAGCTTGTTGAGAAAGGGGCGGGGGCCAGTACCTGGGTTTTAAGCGTCTGACTGTCCGCGGCCAACGACCCCGGGCCAGAACCGGAAGGAAGCTAATGAAGGACGACGCAAACGATACGTTAACCTGGTGGTAATTACCACCTGGTGATATTACTGCTGGCGGTCGTTTCTGCCGGTGGTATGTCCCACACCCCGCATTTTTTTACCTACGGAAATAAGAGAACAAGAAAAAAGGGGGCCATGAAAAGATCAACAGTCCCAAGGTGTTGTCGGGTTCATAGTCAACAAATCCCTCATCAGCAGTGCGACAGTAGGGAAGCGTACCTAATTATCATAATAGCTTAATGATATACGCTGATGGTCATCCAGAAGGTTTACGCTCTGACTTCGGTTCACCTTGATAATCAAGTTAAGGCTATTCATGTGTACATTTTAAGCGTGGTATGTGTAAATAACTTCTAAAGGACCTACTTTAACAATAAGATAACATGTAGAATTCGCAGTAATGGATTGATGCCAATTACAAGGTAATTCAAATTTGTACAACGGGCCATCAAGGGTGAGCCTAATGGATAGCCCTAATTAACCAATTGCGATGACACATTTGGACCTATGCTGATTAGTTCTGCCCACCAAATTCACTAGTTACTGTTTAGATTGACAGCCAGTAAGTTTTTTTAATTGACCCTTGCTGTATTATTGTATAACTTAATTAAACTTAGAACTAAGTATACGTAACAGAAGATTTGGCACTATATTAAAAACAGTTTTTTTTGTTTGTAGATTATACGTTAATACACGTTTGTAGGTAATTCTAAATACCTAGGTACTAAATTGTACCAAACTCGATCTATAGAAAAATCAACGTTGTAATTGTGGCTTGTTATATGTGAAGCCTTATATAAAAACATATAAAAAATAAGTACCTATGTAAGTAGCATTTTCAAACTTTAAATGCAATATATAATATAATGTATATATAATTTTTACTTACTATTCCTTATTAAACTAAATTAATACTGTTAGGCAACGCTTTTCTAAGTACTGATCATCTATTGCTTCTATCGTAATTATAACATCTATAAATAAAATTCATAAGGTACACATATAAGTTATATTCAATAGGTTTAATCAAAGCTCATATCAGGGGATAAACCTAGGCCTCGCTTCACGAACCATACGGTATACCAAGTGAACAAAACAGAATCTGGGTGGATTTGAAACTGTTGTTTACAACATTTGAAACACCCTCTCCCAAAATTATTGTGAGATAGTTTTTCATTACCTCTACACTTAGCTTTTAGCGTTCGTGAAACAGGCTTCTGTGTTTCATGAGAATCACGAGAACAGAAAAGCTATAATAAAGTCTGTAAGTACTTTCGGTAGATCTATAAGTTTCGTTTACACTTTGAATGCATTTATTCAAGACTAGCTGGTGCTTACGATTTTGTCTACGCAGGATTTAGTGCTTTACAAAATATCTTTATAAATGCCTCTGTTATTCTATAAGCTATATTATTACTAAGTACCTATTATTAAAATCCATTTAGTAGTTATTGCGTGAAAAAATAACAAACATCTATACATAAAAACTTTCCTGTTTATAATATTTGTAAGGATTCGTTTAGTATCTATTAAATGTTATATTAATTAAAATTATTATAAGTAGGTATATATTTTCTATATAATAATAAAACAATTTATTGTAATACAGAAAAAAATTACTTTACAAACACTTTACTAAATTACGTATAAATGGACAAATTTAACAAATGTACATAACTAATTAATCATCAACCATTCAGGAAGACGAGTTTTTGTTTGAAGTTTTTAAAATTGTGACTACCTATGCAATATCTAAGTACTTATTATTTTCTAAATGCGATCATAGTATTGATTGATACAAGTTAAAAAAAATTGTACTTGCTTGAAATTTAAACTGTCTTGTGTGTCAAACTTACATTGTTATCGAAATGACATGGTGCATATTAAATATATGCCATACTATTGGCATTTTATTATATGGGCTGGTCATTCTACAACACGAACGAACTTTTAGTTACATACAAGTTGGGTTAAAATTATAATGGGATAAATAATGTTTTTACTTTCCGTAAATACATTTAAGTGATTTCGTTAACCCAAAAGAGCATTATAAAATGTATATGAATCACCTTCGCCCATAATGTGGGCGGCTTAAAAATCTGCGATAACAAGTACATATTCCTAAATTAACTTTTCTTTGCTTATGTACCTTATTTTTTTTTTGGATAATTTTGTCTCTTTGCGGGCTGTCATCATATTTAAAATATCTTATCATTATTACGTAGGTATGTTTTTTAATACGGTATAACTAAATCAGTTCCTTAGTAATGGTATTATTATTTGACAGGCAAGCAGTTGCTACAACTGATAGCGCCTTCTAATATTAACCATTATTATTTTCTTAGTATAAATCAAATAGGCCTTTACAGTTAGGTTTTAAAGTAAGCACAACGTTTGTGGGGAAACTAGTGCTGTATTTTTTTAGCTACTTAGATACAGATCTAAACAAAATCTAACCAGTGACGTTTAACAGTAGGTATATTGTTTTTTTTTTATATTAACACACAAATGAATAATCAGGTTAAGTTTAAACTAGGAAAATAAAATCGAATTATTGGGGAAAAAATTTACTCCTAGTATGAATTGTTGTAGCAAGTATAATAATATTATAAGAATAAGGGTGGAAAAGTTTCTTATTAACTATCAGTATATGGCACTGACAGCTTATTTCTTTGAATGGTAATTAGTTTAAAAATACAAGTCGTGCGAATGTTTTAAAAATTACTTTCAGTTTTTTTTATAATCTTTCCAATGTCGATAGGTAACGATCTAAACTAAGTAAAATATTTTTCTAGCTACAAATTGAATTGAATTTTTAAAATTTGAGCCCTTTGTCTCACTGAATATCAAACCACAAAACATCTGGGACGTATATCTATATCCTATAACACGGCAGGCATTAAAAACTATTACCTACGTAGAAATCTCTCTTTACAATGAATATGTGCGTGTTATAACATTGATCCGAATTATTAAATATTATTTATCACATACAAGCTCAGGCAAAACAACCGATATTTCCAAGTATCTAATTGACTTAACGCTAAGCTATAAATGGACAACAGCTCTTATTATATATTTATAAAACACATAACAATAAGTTATTATAACACCATTAACCCCTCGTAGGAAGCATGTTTGGTGTTGGTACGGTTGAGATCATATCCCCCTCCCCCCGACTGGTCTCCACCTTGTCGTGGTGGGGGGGCTGAGTACCTCCCGGTAGGGCGCTAGGAAAAAGGTAACACCCAGAGATTGGTGCCTCTGGGTGCCCTTAGTACTGAGTACCGGGGGGGGATACTAAGAGGGACCTGTGGAAGGCGCAGCGGTGGAGCCAGGAGAGCCCGTCAAGCAGCGCCAAGGTGCCTAAGGCAGCGGGGGCAGGGGCCCTCTGCTGTCTAACCATGGACCCTCCGAGAAGTCGGCCACAAACGCTAAGGTCGCTGAAAGAGGTAGGAGGGGCGCGTCCGCTGCGTCTCTTTGAGGAGGTCCTCCCGGTTTTAGTCCGGGGGACGTTGGCCGCGGGTGGGTTGTCGAGCTGCAACCCAGGTACTGGCCCCCCGCCTCTTTCTCAACAAGCGGCGGGCGTCGTCGGTAATTTTTTAGTGGGTATTACTGCCGGCGGTCGTGTCTGCCGGTGGTGAGTCCCACACACCTCTCTCAGTCCCCCTTTGGCCGGAAGACAGTGCGTAAATGCATTTTGTTACCGACGTAAATAAAAAAAGTTGAGATCATATCCGAATTATTTAGAGCGCGGTTCACTGAACTGAACTGAACTGAATCCACAGCTGCCATTAAATTAATATAAGTTTACATTTCATTACAGTTATGGAGTTACAATAACATTTGTTCGTTTACTTTAAATATAGGTTCCTTAATTATTCCTAAATTATCTTTAAATATGATTTTTGATAACAATAGGGAACGAACTTCTATTTAGCTAAAATAATTATACCAGTCAAATATTTGTTTCAAATAAAAACAGAGATAAAATTACATAACAATATAAAATTTCACTAAGGCGTAAAATGTTTCTACTTTGAACGGCAATAGTATGCTTTCGAGGTAAGCTCTTAGCAAAACAAATATTTTTAATCTTTTAAAAATCATGTACGACTTTACGTTACGTAACACGTACCTGCATGTAGGTACACTAATAATATATAAAATAAATCAAAAAATGTTAAATCCCGGTAAAAAAAGGAGAAAATGGTGTAGCGTCTGAACGTCAAGAGGCTAGCAAGCGATTCTTTTATAATTCAACCAAAGCTAGTATTAGCGGATAATACCTATATTTGTTTTTGTATATAGGTATGTCATGTGGCTGGACTTACCCACTGGATGTCTTCTTCTGTCAGCAAGTTATGAAAACTAGCCTAATTAAATGCAAATACATGGAAATTAAAGGAAAAGGTGAGACAACGCTGTTAATTACTTTGTATATTCTTAAAGGGTCGCTTTTTGATTGAATATGTAAGGAGGCGTTTGGACAGAGAGCGTTTAAATTGGAAGCCCACGTTCATCATATTGTAAAGGAAACAACACCACTCAGTTGTTTGATGTTAGTACGAAGCCTCGATCTGCAGTCTTCGGCCGCGTATAGAGAACCGTCGTCAGTGCGCGGGCGGCGGCGGCAGCGGCAGCGGTAGGTTGTCAGGCAGCGGCGGCAGCACGTTTTCTGAGAAATGGCATGACATATTCCCGGGCGGGGAGTAGTTCGCGACTACAATTACCTTCCCCGCCCGAGACCGTGCCTTGCCAACTCCAAAGAACCGAGTTGCTATCCATACCATTTGTGTGAAGTGACCTGAAAGCCACACACAAAATTTATCCAATCTTATGTATCTAACATTATTATGAGCGTTTGTTTGGGTTCTCAAATGTATTTTTGCAGAATTTAGTACACTGAACGAAGGAGGTGATATGCAAGGCATCCTAATACCTCATACCTATTTCCTACAAAGTCGTTACCTATAAATACTGCTCATACTTCCGTTGAACGTCGACATTTTCGATTATACAAATTGTTACCATTATTAATCGGTAGCAAATCCAAGGCCGAGTGGGCAGCATTACGACCGCTCTATTTATATAGAGAGGCAACTTGTGGCTAACAATTATCCGCATGCTACTTGCACAATGGATGGAATAGATTGCAAAGCAAAACTTTATAGGCATTTATTGATTTCAAAAAAGAAGAGGATTTATGCTATGTAGGATTGTAGGTACCTAATAACTAGCAGAACAAAATATCAAAAAAATATCAGGTAAAAATATATTGCATACGTTAAACCAACTTACCAGAAATAAAAATAGGTAGTACAACTCACCTGCATTTACATTAGCATGAAGAACATCAGGTTCCTTAAAAAATCTGTACTGGCGGACTGCCGCGTACCAGTATGAAGACACTTCCTGTCCTGCAATCATACAACGGATTTGCCCTTGCCCTTACACAAATTTAACTTAGCCATTAAAGAAAAATTGATTAAGAAAGCATACTATTGTACGCAAGATTATATAGATGATAAGACGGTATGGCTGTAAATTATATCTATCATAGGACAAGAAAAAATGTGGTCTGCAGCTATTTAATTTTTATAATATTATTTTTATTTTTTATTTGTATTAATCTTTTTATTTTGTGGCTTGAGTATGTCAAGCACACAGTGCACACTTAAATGTCTCTGGGGTGGCGGCGTCATGCGTCGTTACGTTCCGTAAAATATGGTTGAGTGAAACGATGGCTAGTTCATGTGTCATCCTCGTGAACGAGTGCTGCTTGCGTGCTGCTGGGGACTGGTCAGCACATTTTATTAATATAATGTTATTTTGTTAAAATTCTTTCATTATGTATGTCATGCTCACTTAAATGTCTTTGCGGTGGTGGCGTCATTTCGTCGGGACGTTGCCTACCCTAAAATACGTTTAAGCGAAACGATGGCTGGTTCATGCTTCATACTCGTGAACGGGTGCCGCCAGTAGGGACTGGTCTGCTCATGTCTACTAAGTATGTTTATTCGTAATTATGCTCGTATAACAAAACTAAGAGTTATTTTCTTCCCTTTTTTTAAATCTTGTGACTGCAGAACACAGGTTTTTGTAGACTTATTAAGTTATTTTACTATTAAGTACCTACATTTTCTTGTAACTGGCGGGAGAAAAAACTGACCTTGACGATTTTCTTGCCCGTTCTTTTACGATGAAGCTCCCGCCCGCAGTGAATGGGCGCGCTGGTTGTTAAGTTTTGACCTTCATAGAGCTCTACGGAGCCAAACTTGAATAAATGATTTTGACTTTGACTAACGTGTTATACTGATATTGAAAACGCTTGCTTCCGCTGCAAGTGATGCAGAAGTTAAGTTTTTGCTTATTAGGATGTGCAAATACAAATAATCCTTTTAGTAAAAACGTAACAACAACAAAATATCACAAATAAAGTTATATATATTTTTTAATTACTTTTATAACAACACGCCTACCCAGCGTGGTGATTATAGACAACTTCAATATAATGTAATCGAATGGGCTAATGTTCAGCAGTGGACTTAGTATGGCTTAACCGATTCATGACACATAACGCACCTAGCGCGTCATTAAAAAACTTTCAGGGAGGCCAATGACGCGACAATCGCGTCATTATTAAATTGTTGTAAACACATTTTTTATTTAATTTAATCAAAAATACCTTTAAACTGATATGTAAAGTGATATGTGATTGGTGTAAATTGGTGTGAAAATACCTGTGACGTCAGGCTGCAGCGCGCTGACCGGCCGCTGGTAGAGGTTTTGTCCGACGTCGCGGTCGTTCCGGTAGTAGAATTTGTTGGTGTGGGCTAAGTGGTTGGCCCACGCCTGTGCGTAGTCGCATAACTGCCCACGCAAAATTAGCTCCATTTTAATGTTGTTGGGTATATTTATTCTATTGCCGCTTTCATTAGAAGACTGCTACGATCTCTCATTACCTACATCATTAGACAAAGAGGCCATTGCATGTCAAAACAACGAGAAATTTCTCACTTTCATTCTTATCTCATTAGTCGCGATCAACAATCTGCTGTCCTATGCACCTTAGCAATACAGACTCGTCGGTTAGCATTCTGATCTACTGCACTCATTGGTGTAGTGTAGGACACAGAACAGGGAAAACACGTGGGGTAGGAGTTTGCGATAAAGTTATATCTTGCACTGATGGACAGTAAACCAAGTCCCAGCGTTTGTTTTTCAGTGCTGATCAGATAGTTCCAAGACTTCTAACCCTGTCGTTTTTACTACGGAACAAGTATAATACAAGTCCCATATAAAACTTGTGTGTGTGTAAAATATAAATATACGATTCATTCGTATTGAGACTGTCTAAAACATTATTTTGTTTATGTTGTGTAGCCAATTAGTGTAAATATAAGTTTAGAACTCATTTGCCTTTACACTGAAATCTGTGACAGTCTACAACTTGTCTAATACATTAATAGCTCATCTACGAAATACAATTGTGATTTATAGAAGTATTGTATATTTAATTGCAATTTTAAAAAAAATACTTATCACAAAAAAGTGATGGGCTCTATCGATGCTTGTTTCTTTAAATTTTAGATATGGACTTACTCGTTCAGAGTAATAACATAAATTAAGTTAGTTATTTGCATAAACGCAGCGTTTTTGTCATTTACAGTCAAAGTCAAGTAAAGTCGTCATAGTTATGTCGAGTAAAGGTAGCGGAGACTTTACTAGGGGCGTATATGGAGTTTTGGAGTCAACACGGAAAACCAAAATTCACTGTAATAGGCCACTTTCCTACACTGGTATAAGTTGCCGACGATGTTATGTCTAAAAATTTACTATATTTACACATAAAAACTCGAATGTACACTAGTTTTTGAAAATAAAATACTGCCGCGATGTGTCTTTTTCCGCGTTCCCGCCAAAAATAATTGTTGATAAAGTATTCGACAAACAGGACACACATCGTTATTTTTCTTTAGGAATGGACTCACTTGTTAATTGAATTTAAAGTGCCAAGTAGTTAGATAAATCAAGTTAATTGCTTTTTCGTAATAAAGTCTAGTAAATCTGGTTATGGTGACGGGAAGCCGGTGAATGCCGGCGGTTCAGGATAGCTCAATGTGGAAATCTATTGAGGAGGCCTATGTTCAGCAGCGGGCGTCATATGGCTGTCATAATAATGATGATAAAACTACGGATTGAATTTGTCTCGAAGTCTACGAGTTTGGATAGGTACACCAAAAGCATGAGATTATAATAATGTAGGCAACTACAAGTTTTGTATACCTACGACTATATAATACATGCATACAATTGTGTATGCAATATGTTTCATATATGTATATGAGAACCGAAAATATTGTCTATGACCTTGGTGAAAACGAGGGGTCAAGTCCTGATTGAGAAAAGTTCGGCTACTTTACCTCGGGAGCCATGTACAGCTGCGGGGCCCCGTGCCGCTGCCGGTACACGTTATGCCAGCAGAGACACTCTGTGATGAAGTCGCTGTCCTGCCAGGCTGTGCGTACTTCACTCCACTGCACCACCATGCTCACGGGTCGTGTTCGTAGCATCTGAGAATTTTGTCACTTTAAAAACTCATTGCACTTGTTGGGAGCAGAGCTTGTGATCCTCCCTCACTAAAGGAAACATCGTCCAACGGGCGGATGTATGTGCCCAAGGGTCGTTCGCACAAATTGCTAGGTCACGACAACGCTGAAAAAAAGTTTAATATGCTCGGTAACTTCGCTAGCTACTAAGCAGATGAGACTTACCTTCAAATCGTGAAAAGAAATAACTACCATCTAAAATCTAAATATATCTTTGCACAAAGATAGATAAGGAAGTATCTACCTATATGTGCTGATCATGTTATGTTTTGTTATTTTTTCTATGTGCTCGAATAAATATTTTAGAATTGTTTTATTCATTCTTTTTCACTCAAGCTCTTGCCTGTGGTGATATCTTGGAATTCATAAGACCCCGAATGGAATAGTATGTTTGATTCGCTTCTACTTATACCTACTACAAAGCGCGTTCTTGCCTGTATATATGTCTGCGGTTTCATTTTGATCAGGGTCGGCACTAACTGCAAATTTGCGTGATACCAGAATTGATCAAATAGATTCGTTGCTAGAGGGAGCCGCAAAACAATAAATTGAATGTGTTTGTTAAGTCATCAAAACTCAATGGAAATAGTATAAAATGAAAGTCACTATATTTTCAACCCAATAGAATTTCATATTGCGCACATCTTTTTATAAATACCTAGATAACTAAAGTACCTATATCTAATCATAATAATATTTTGAATTGGGTATTGTACACCGCCGTAATAGAAGAGATGGGAATAACATATTGGTTCAAAATTTACTCCTTTAACACGTTAAGCAAACTTACTTTTTGATTCTATAAATCTCGCTCAAAAATAGTCTAAAACTTACAATTGTATGCATGGATCTGAAAGTAAATATCTACATTCATATGAATAAAAAATTAAAAGACTTCCTTGATGTTTCGTAGTGGCTTAGTTGGAAGTTTGTTAAAAAAACAGTGCACCCAAGCGAGCAGGGATTCTTCAGAGGTGCAACTCGACAGTGTCGCAAAGTGGAGTGGAGCGGCTCGTTATTTTCAAGACCTAACTTAAATGTCAAGCCAGACTCTTTTACCTTCTATAAATAATCTTTCTTAGTTATATTTTTAGATAACTGTTTACAAAATCAAAATTATTGATGTGTAAAACATATGTGGTAGTAAACAGTATGTATAAGAATTCATTTGTAATACCCATGTATGTGAAGAAGTTTTTATTTGGCTATTTAAGGCCATTTATTGGGCGTACAAATTTAGGTATGTTACTTTATTTTAAAAGTTAGTTAAGTAAAGTTAAAAGGAAATGTATCACAACTAAGTACGCTGTAAAAGTTTACGAGCACCTATTAGCAGGACAAGTAGCAGACAATCAACATTTAAGGCGTATTATGAGTAAGTATACCAAAATACATAAAATTTGGCTAAGAACTATAACATTTGGTACTCTGGACTCTCATTATCATAAATATGCTGTTAATATTTTTTTCGTATAAATAAGCAGTTGAATATAATATTTCGAAGGTATGGTTTCCAACGTTTCTTGTTAAAGAGGCACTTCTTATTCATAGTATATAATTTGTCAATTAGTTATAAAAACAAGTATAAAATTACAGAACAATACAAGGGAGTTAGGGGGTAATACCCATGTTGCCACGATCCTACTCCTTGACATAAGTGTTGATCAAATTTCTTTTTCCATAGAAAGCTATCCTTTGTTTGATCTCTTTAATGAGTATAAAGTTAAATCCAACTAAGGCATAATTATGAAAGTAGTAAAGTCTGTCAAATATTTCGTATATAAAGTGATGAATGATCGGCCCGTGACTGTTAAAAGGTGGCCGAGGTAGGGTTCGATTGATGACTTATAGTTGCTGCGAATTTGACATTGTTACGACCAGTTACGTAGAAACTATAAATTATAGGCACTTTCATTGTAATTTTATCGCCATAAACTATTTAAAAGGTATTTACGTGCATATAATCGCAATCAGTTTTTTTATTATTATAAGTACCTATACATAAAAGTAAACCTGTCTAACGTTACGTGTACCAATGGTGAGACATTAATGGGGAATAAACTTTTATAAAAGCATCAAATAAAAAAATGTAAAAGAAGCACTGCTGCATGGCTCGGTTTTATTTTGTAACTTGTGGTGACGCCATTTAAATGAAGGCGACATGGCTAGAAAATTCAGAGAACTGTAAAAAATAGACGCATTAGAAGTCGATATAAAAAAGACTAGGTATCTGAAACGTAGCCCAAAAGTGACATGCCTGCCGGGGCAGAAATGTTAGCTGCTACTAATACTTTAAACCTTGAGTTGCAGTTATATCAACACAACTCGCAGCGACTTACTCTTTTTCTTTATTTTCGAATGTGTTGAATTTAAGCATTTTCTCTATTGTCCGAGAATAGTGCCCCTTTTTGTGGCATTACTAATTAAATAAGGATTTTATCTGAAGAACATCGTCTCGTCATTATGTTAATATCAGTAAACAAGTAAAGCATGTAGGCAACATTTTAATACTTATTTCAAAAAGAATACCGAGTAGTTAATAACCAAAAAAGACACTGGATAAATTAGAACAAAAATAAATTGTATGATGTTTGTTTTGCGCTTAGAATAATTACACCTAGAAGCCCAGTACGCGTCGTCAAAGTGAGGCAACTCAAACCTAGCCATATTGGCTAAGTTTGTTACGCGGCCCGTCAGTGCTCAAGGTCGTGTCGTATTGAAAACTACTCCTGATATTTTTATTAAAAATGACGGTTTGCGCTATGAACGGATATCACAATACGTCGGAAAAGCACAAGAAACATATTAACATAACATTACACGGGTAAATTATGCGTTTAAACTTAAATTATTAAGTAAAACATTCAAAAAAATCAAAAAAATAATTTCAATATTTGTTACGTGACAGTTAATGAAAATGTTGCCAGTAAGGGGAAAAATTCTCCTACATTTTGTTGTAAGTGAAAGACGTCTCAATTAGACAATAATGAAATTGCACAATATGTTATTTGACAATTACTTGCTACTACCTTCCGCCAGCGACTTTGTTCGCGTGGAATAATATCTTTAATAATAACACAAAAATCTTTATTTTTTCATTGATTGATTGATTTCAATTGATATGGCATAAATCAAATCTTAAAAAGGTGTCATAGTTTTATTCGATTCTGGTCTATCTACATAAAACAGTTGACTAACTATAACAATTTAAGAGTTTCATAGCTCTAACTAAATTTATTAAATAAATAATTAGTGAAAAATTATTCACCCCAGGCAGGATAAATATATATGCATTTTTAATGAAATTATAAAATAAGTGGTTTTTCGCATAAACGAAATGCAATAAATAGCTAAGTTAAAGTGTAGAAGTTTCAACTGCCCTACTTTGAGAGAAAATTGAATAAAATGACAACATAATTTTTATCATTGTGTGCGTTTCGTCGAGCGTAAATACAAGTACCTTACGCACACATAGATTTTTTTCTTGCCTCGCTTTTGAAAGACCGCTTTGGAGGGAACTATCATTCTAGGTGTTATTATTCTAAGGTTTTGCGTAGGTTCCAAAGAATGTAACAACATCGCAATTCATAAATAAAGAAAGTTGGCTAACAAACAGTAATTCAGCTGCAACGAAAACAGGAGGAGGTCGCGAAGGTCAGGTTTGGGCGTCCCGGGCAGGGGCGGCTCAAGGGCACTAGGCCTATTCTTTCTCCTTAACGTTAGTTACTTACAAGCGGTGGGGTAGGTAAATAATTATGCGTAAATTGTGCAATCGAGGGAACTGGATGTTTCGTATTGACTTATCTGATGTGTGGAAACGGTGTATCTAAGATGAGATTCTTCGTTAGTAGAACTAACTAGTATCACAACGGTCTATTTTTATCATTAACAGAAACCAATTGTCCTCTTTACATAGTTATATTTTTATGTCAAATATCAATAGGAACTGAAATATTATATTAGTTTTCTCGAAGTGTGCTGATACACTTTTAAGTTTTATTAAGATAGTTAGTAGATAATTAAAAGCTATATATACAAAACAATATCTAAAGATAAACCTGGTTTAAAACTAGTGCTATCACTTTTATTTGACAAAATGAAGACAGTGGCAGACAGAAGAAACACAAATGAGGTTTGTACAGTCTTCTTCTGTGCTACGACTTTCGTAGCAAGTAGTAGCTGCTACAAGGATCGTAGTATATAACAGTTATATTCTAAAATCTCATCACATATGTAAGTCGTAATTTAACCTTCCGATTCCGTTATATTCCGTTATATATTTTATTGTTATATTCAAATCGCCATAATTAATTTTTTACATATTAGTTTCTGTTTGAGTAAGTAGGTAAGCTATTTAGAAAGATAGCCATAAAAAATTATATAAATATTTTTCTTTATTATATATTATTACTTGCCTTTTGTAGAAGTTTTGGTCGATTGTCGAGTTGTTCTGTTTCGTTGTCATTTTTGCTAGTTGGTTCGTTGTTGTTTTTATTGGAAGACTTTCTGAGAACACAAACGAGACAGTTCGTTCAGTCAGTAAATAACATAAAATTTATGAATGACTAGATATAGTTACTTTTTGTTGGACATATTTAAAGAAACACTTAAACCAACACGGCCTCACATGACGCAACTCTTAATAGTTATTTAACACTACCACAGACCGCGACTTCGTACGTGTGTCTACATTATAAGTTTCTGGAAACGCGTGTACAATATTCAAACTGTTTTTCTCCTTCAGTTAAAATAAATTACCTATACCGTTCTATATTGCATACAATTTTTATAATAAATAATTATCTTACAATCACATCAATATGTAGTTCCAATATTTATATATATATATACGAGCTGACCCGGCGAACTTTGTTCCGCCTTAATGGCAATAAATAAGCAGATTGTGTTTTTATTTTATTGGAAAATTACAAAAAAATTAAATACCTACATTAATCATTCATTATTATTTCTTTATTTTATTACAAAGTTGCTCTTCACTTAAGTACTTTGTGATACACGACATTTTTTTTTTATTATTATTTATTGAGAAGCACGAAGTCGAGCCATACTATTGCGGCGATGTTCACGTGCAATTTCTTGTTCTTCTTCAGTCCTTTCATTTCCAGTATTTCGTATTCTTCTTGCATTACGGCTTTGTCGGTAAAGATTCGATAGTCTTGTTCGCGGCATTATTAATTAAACTTCACTTCAATTCACCTAAAAAATTATTTCAAAACTCATATTCACATTCCCGCCAAGAAGTCAGAAATAGTTTGAATATTAATTTCTTACAAATATCAAATTGTCATCCATACGTCACTACATAGCCGTCATGTGCGTTTTGTTATTCCAAGTCTGATTCTTTTTTGTTATATCACGTTTTATAGTGACTGACGTTTAATGTCAAGTCACACGGGAACGCTGTCGAACGGGATAAAAAGTATCCTATGTCCGTCTCCTGGCTCTAAGCTACCTCCCTACCAATTTTCGCCCAAATCTGTTCTGCCGTTCTTGAGTTATAAGTGCAGTAACTAACACGACTTTCTTTTATATATATAGATATATATTTAAGAACTTGTGTTATGTATATTAAGTACATAAATATTTTTTGTTTTATAAATACATACTAAGTATGTTCAAGCCTTGAAATATATATGATACCCGAACAAATTCATGTTTCTTCTTTACGTCTGGGAATCGAACCCACAATCTCAAGAGCGAAGTACAGGTATACTGACTTCCGCGCCATATTGGTGGTAAATTACTGATATATTACATGAATGTTGTAAAGTATTGTTGTGAAGTATTTTTTAACAATTTATAACAATTGCGGTAACAAAGAACAAAGTTATACCACAATGTTAAATATTCCGACAGGCGCTTTCCAAATTTACTGAGACTTTCATTGTTCATGAATATGCATTAGCTAATGTTACCTACATGATAATGAGTGGGTGGGTGGTGAATTTACTTCTTTTGTATAATATTAGTCCATTTTTCTGTCACGCAAAGAAAAACTAGATTTTCAAATTAAAAAGTAATTTTTTCAATAAAACACGTTTAGGTGTGTAAAATATAGCATGAAATATTATAAACACATTTTGTTCTCTGAAATCTGTAAACATGAGTAATAACCGGGGTCATCAAGAGCTTAACGTGCCTTCCGAAGCACAGAAGCGCTCGAGATCAAATGCCAAACAAACGCTTATATTATAACCTATAGGTACTATTGGTACTGTGGAATTATATTTCACAGTATAGATCTTCCAATTAAAGCTTTCAAATCTTAGACCAAATTATAATTGTAGCAAAAGAATTGTTAGGCGAAACAATAATTGTCCGTTTTAGGTTTAGGCCATTACGGTTGGCCATAACTGTCAAGGACTGCCTTAAAGCAAGCTGACAATACTCCATTAGGAGCCATCCAAAAATTACATCACACGAATTTCGTGATCTTCTGACCTCCCCTTCCGTCCTTGTCGCTGGTCACACTTGTGAGACTTCTCGCTCCTTCTAAGTGTGATGTCACATTTTTTGCAATTGTACAGTAAGAAAAAATTAGGTACCTACATTAAAACACAGTTACAACATTTTCATAGGACCTGGATTTTGAAATGTGACGCTACGAAATTTAGGATCCCTCCCATCCTCTTGTCACACCATGTCACACGTGGTCAACTTCCTCCCATCCCCTTAACCAGTGACCTAATTTATGGAGTCCCCTTATCAACTCGAAGCCACAAAGTGCTCTAGAGGAAATTGGTAGTTCCATAGTAAGTAGAGCCGCCCCTCGCGTGTCGCGGCCGTGAGCCCTGAGACAGCGCCCAAGGCCTGAGGGGCTTGCATTGTGCTCACTACCGCCCGCAAGCTATTCGCAGCATTAAGCTATTGTTTTTCATAAAACTGTCTAAATGTCGCAGGCAGCTTGTTAAGTGCGATTTTTTTCGAAAGATCTATTGTATATCCAGTCTAAGCGGAAGCTAGATGTTTTGTTAAGCAATAGACGATTTTAAATTATTCATTTATTTACTTTTTTTATCTAAAAGAGAAATTAAGCTGAATTGAACCATTTTTCATTTTATTTACTTTATGACAGGAAGTTGTTACTTTATTGTTGTATATTAAGGTTTCTATTAAATATCTTCGAACAGACCTACATTTTAACAAAACCAAGAATGAATAAAGGATTGTTTTAAATTCTGGCCTTACTTAAAATTGTACTGATTAATGTTAATGAATGCATGCGTAAGTATTATATTAATCATTAGAAAAAGTTTTTTAGCTTTTATTACATTTTATCTAGAATTGTTTATTGCACTTAGTTGCTATCATTTATTTAACATTAAGATTTTAATTAGGTATTTTAAATGTTTTACAAAGCGTCTTTTAGAGGTTATACAAGTTCTCGAACGTCTCTAATGTCCACCATCTCTCGCGAACGGCAGAAGGATCTGAGACGTGACAAGAACAAGGTAACTTACCTGTCAGGTAGAAGTGACGGGGATACCTTCTTGCGGAGGTTGGCAAGTGCTGCGAGCTCCTCGCGCCTTCGGGACGGTGGCGGCGCCCCGCACAGCGTCACCATCGGGGTCGGCGCTGGCTGTGTTTGTCGAGACAGTAACCTGTATGGCACAACGAAAAGATTTTACTTTGGGATAGATATTAAGCATCATCTCATTTATCTCGGTTATGCTCTAGACATACGCTTAGGACCCAGAGTCTGTTCACTGACCTAACCAGATTTATTTGGCTAAATTCTTCCCGATTATATATATACATAGAATACGCAAAGGAGGAGAAAACATAATCGCCGTAGGTGAAGTGCTTTTTGAAAACGTGAGGAGAGATAAAGCGCGAAGCTGTCCAGATTAATCGCGTTAAAAGAGTCCGATAGATCTAACTTATGTTACATATAATATAACCAGAACAGCAACAATTAACACAATGATGAAACGTAGGTATTATTTGAATGTTAATTATATAATTCGTGTTTATACTAAAAGCTTTCTTATCTTTTGTAAGCTTTCAAGAAATGTCAGAATAAAATTTTTAAAATCATTCAATTCTTTGATTTTAGGATAATATTGTTTTTTTTTTGATACAAGGATTGATATTCCAATATTTAAAAATCATAGACGGATTAAAATCAAAATATTTTCTAACAACTCAAAAAACAATTGCATAATATTTATATTCTTTTCAGTGCTGCAAGTTTTAAATGTGTATTTTTGTTTTGATTTATTGTATCTAAGTAGTTACACCTTCCTAGGTGTTTAATAATAGGTTCTGTCATGTTACACAACATTTTCTCTCACCAGTGACTTTTTGTAGATGTTGCACAATCCGATACAATTTACAATAATAATTGTTCATTCAGGTACAGCTATTAATTTAAAACTCAAATGTTCCCTAAGTATGTTTATTTATCACAAAGCGTTTATTTAACCTGTTAGGAAAACTTTATATTTGAACAATATTAAAGAGTGAATAATTTTATAAGATTTATAGGGTCTTGCACAACAGTCACTAGTCACTACTCCTGTTTAGTGCTAAATCTATTTAAAACATCATTGTGTCCCTAAAAATGACTGAAAAAAATTATAACGTATTACGAGTAATAGCTAAAATAAAATTAAGAACGGTTGTGCAAGCCGGTCTAAGAATTATTCCTAGCCTTGGCCTATTCTTTGCCTAAAGTCTTCTTACAGCCACCACATACCTTTTAGAAGCCGGTGTTCTTTTCGAGAGTAGAGTATAATCAAACAGGTTTGAGCTGGACGGGTTCTGTGCGAGCGGGGTCTGCGGCGGGTAGTAGGCTTCGTCATCGCGGTAGTTATTGTTGACTAAGGCCGACTTGAGGGGCAGAAGCTCGACCGTGTCCTGGGCGCGGTGTGTACTCATAGCGCGCGTCGCATCGTGTGGCGACGCCCGGCGCGCCGGCTAACTGCAGCCCACTGAGATATATGACCTTGAAAATGCTGCAGCGTAGTGATGGAGACATATCGACCACACGAGATAAAAATTTCGATGTTTGAACTATTCATTTTATTCAAACCTAATATCATGCAATATCTAAAACTACTTACTTGCTTTGGTATTGCCAAAGTATTGGGAAATAATATTGGTGGGAATGTTATTTCTAGAAACTCATCTAAACGCAATAATTTTCAATAATAGGTAATCTATCTGTTTCTGATGTTTAATGAATTACCTACTTTAGTAAGATTAAGAAACTATAGTACTTGATATTTAAGACTGATTGTGATGCAGTGGTTTCGAACCTTTTCTGTTCCGTTACCTCTATGACCAATGGCACTACTGATTTTAATTTTAAAAATACATGATAGGTTTGGATAAGTAGGTACCTTTATTTGACATAGTTGAAAAGAAATAAAATAGAATATCGAAATAATAAAAGTACGACACTAGTAGAGGCAGGGGCTTAGACATGGTTTTGCAGGAACCCCGGCTACGCATGCGCTGTATTCTGCGCTACTGTTTGTCACTTCACACTTGCAATATCTCTTCTTAGCCTGCCTGCAATGACATTATATTTTTGTTACATGCGCTGTAATATCACAATTATTATTACGTATCTAGTAAGAAAAATATGCTTAACGAATTATGAAGATCCTTAAACCGTTGGTACCAAGGTTATTACTGGTAGTCGTTAGGCCATGTCAGAGGCTAGAAAAAAATCCCATTCCCTCTCATTTCAGTCTGTAAGATCGTGTAAGTAGGCAAGTAGTAGGAAGATGATTAATATATTCAAATATTAAACTGCAGATCGGTTTTCCGATTTACGCCACACTCGCCTAATCAGATAGTGATAAATTTTGGTATAAAGGTAAGTACCCGGGCTAGTTTTTATTTAGGTTTAGCATTGCTGCTGTGAGTCACACGGAAGAAGTGATAATGATAAATGATGTTGGTAGTGGTCCAAAACTCAAGTCCGATATGTAGATTTATCATCACTGCAAGTGTGTGAGGTTACTGACAACTGCTGGAACACAAGAAATAGAATTCCAACTCAGGGAAGTTTTTAAATGTCTTAAATACCTACAGAAATAATAAATGTTTATTTTTTTTTTCTCAAATAATAATAATAAATGTTTATTTTCTCACTACAATATACAGTTTGGAACAAACAGTTTAATTAGCGTACAAAATTTGGACAAGTTTATATTGTAGGAGACTGGTGCCTAAGCTAGGCTCTAGGCCTGTATTTCAGGACACCAGGTTCCCACCCCTAACAATTACATTTCTTATATTATGTATTACAGCGTTACAACGTAGCATGATATCCAACATCTGTATATGAAGATATTTTAAACAAATATATATTTTTTAATTTAATAATAGGCAATGTTAGTAAAAAATGTTAGTATGTATGAGTAGGTACGTGTGAAGGTGTGTGCGCGTGTTTGTGTATGTCTGTCGAGTGTGAGTTTGTACATGAATGACGAGTGTATGTTTGAGCTTGTATTGTATGAATGTTTGTGAATGGTAACGTAGGTTCATACCACAATAGTAAGTATGTGTTCAGTATCATCATAGTTCAGATTCAACAGCCATTCAGTAAGCCTCTTCTTGCATTTATATTTTGTGAGATTAAAGATGTTTAGCAATTTATGCGCTTTATTATAAAGATAGCCACCCAAATGACCAAAGAAGCGTTTAGCAAAGGTAGTCTTAAGATGTATGCGATGACGTTGTACTGGGTTATACCTTCTTTTGCCACTAGATAGCAACGGGTCATAGACTAAAAGAGAGTGTTGTTTCAATACAGTGAGAAGTATAAATACTTGTCGCACTGTAAGGACTTCACTCTCCTTGTATAAGAGCTCAGTGGGATATTGATATGGTCGAAAAGATGAGACCTTTAGAATAGCCCTCTGAGCCCTTTCCAGTTCCAGTATGGTTGTTTTTGGCGCTCCACCCCAGCATGTGATACAGTACCCAATCAAGGACTGGACAAGAGCCAAGTAGACTGATTTCACGACCTCCCTATCAGCTACATGCCTTAGTGTTTTAAATACGTAGATTAACTTACGCAATCTACTGCTAAGGGTGTTTATGTGCTCTTGAAATCTAAGGTTACTGTCAATTATTATGCCAAGGTATTTCACTTTGCCTGTTTTAGTGTTACTCTCACTAAAACAATCACAACTACCTACATGTGCTTCTGTACAAGTGTGAGCTACAATAGCATCAGATGCATTGGTTTCTTTGTTTTTTAGACAAAATGTCATGTATTGTGTTTTGGTAGTATTTAGCGTCAGTAGATTGTCTTGTAGCCACTTGTAGACCGTGTTAAACCCTGACTGTGCATACAGGTAAACATCATCCCAGGAGCGTGCGCCAAATAAAAGTGCAGTGTCATCAGCATAACTAACGATTTTGCAGTTCTGGAGATTGAGCGTACCCAGGTCATTGATATAGATGAGGAAGAGTGTGGGTCCGAGGACTGAACCTTGCGGAGTTCCGTAGGTAAGCGTTTGCTCTTCACTGGTGTATTCATCCACCTTCACTCTCTGGGTACGCCCACTCAGGTAATCTTTAAAGAGATTCAGTGGCAGTCCTCTGATTCCCAAACGTTCCATCTTATCCACAAGGATCGGAACCGAGACTGTGTCAAACGCCTTTGCGAGATCCAAGAATATGCCCAAAACTTTATCTCCACTATCCATTTTTGTGACTATGTAGTCTGTGAGATCATGCACCGCGTCAGAGGTCGATTTACCAGAGCGAAACCCAAATTGTGTCGGTGCAATGAGGTTATTATTTTCTAAGTAATTCATAAGTCTTTTGTTCATAACCCGTTCTAATATTTTGGAAAAAGCTGTGAGCACAGATATAGGTCTATAATTGTTAACACAGTAACTGTCCCCACCCTTGTGAATCGGATGGATTATTGCTTTTTTAAACACATTGGGAAACTTACCCGTAGAGAGAGCTAGATTACATATATACGTCAGGGGAGGCACAATAGCGATTTCATGTTTTTTCAGGAGGTCGCTGGATATCCCATCCCACCCTACACTACAGCTATTACGAAGTGATTTCAGTATCATACTTACCTCCTCCTCATCAGTTGGAAGCATAACCATAGACTTTGCCGTAGCCGGAAGGTTCGCTTTTGTTAAACATGCTGGGCTGGGCTTTATATTTTGAGCCAATTTTTCGCCTATTTTAGTGAAAAAGTCATTTACATAATTTATGGATTTCTGTGGTGTACCGGAAGAGGCCAGTAGGTTTGAAGACGCATTGACTTTTTTTGTCGATCTGCCTGATATACTATTTATGGCTGACCATAATTGTTTAGGATTTTTACCCGCTTTTAATATTTCATTTATTTCATTTTTTTCATATTTCATTTTGATGTTTCTTAATAATTTACTACAATAATTTCTGTACCGTGTGAAAGAAATCTTTAACACCTCGTTATTAGGCGCCTGTTTAAATTTTCTGTGCAATGCGTCTCGATGCCGAATGCACCGAAGTAAGCCAGGCGTAATCCATGGCTTTATTATTTGTTTACGATTTGGAAGTTACAGTCTTGGAGTTAGCGTCAATTGCCTGTCTTATTAACCGAATAATTGTTTCCCCCGCTACATGGGGATCTTGAGTATTGTATAGTTCACTAAAATCTAGTAATTTCAAGTCTGCATCTAGTTGATTGTAATTAATACGGGTGGAATATTTTTTTACGATTGTTTTAGGCAAGTGTTTCGACAAGAAAAACATAACCGTATCATGATCCGTTAGAGCAGAATGGGCGACCAGAGTCGAGGCAGGTAGCCGTGTTTTCAGTATAACATGATCTAAGCATGCATTCTGCCGTGTAGGTATCGTGTGTGCAGGTAACAAGCCGTGCGAAGCCAATAAGTTAAGATAAGTATTTTTAACGGAATCATGACACTGTTCGTGTATATTAATATTTATGTCTCCCGTAATAATTATGTTACTGTATTGAGATAAACTATTTAAGATAAAATTAAGAGAGTTCAGAAAATTATTTAAGTCTTTGTAACCTGGTGGACGGTATATTGCTAAAAGGACGGTTGACGGATCGATTGTCACTTGAAGGCAGTTTGATTCTAATAATGACGGTTCGTCCACAGTTAGTTGAAGGTGATTGTGCACGTAGACGACCACACCTTCATTTTGTGTATGATTATTGTTGGTGCAGTAATAGGTATAGTTCGTCAAATCGGGAATATTATGGGTATTAGGGAGCCAACACTCAGTTAATGCGATTATGTCCCAGTCAAGTTTTGTACGAGCAAGTGTGGTCATAAAGCCCGTTATGTTTTTGTTTATACTTCTTATATTCTGAGTAAGGATTTTAAGTGTTTTATTAGGCATAAGATTTTGTGGAGTACAGTTATCCAAATCACAAATAGAAGCATCCGACACCGAGACTGCATCTATATTATTTAGGTTTATTTGTGTGTTATCGAATGTTTTTACTATTTATTTTCATTTTGACATTTATAATTTGAGCGTTATATAATAAAGTTCGGGTACAGAGTAGGTACGATAGTAAATATAGTTGGCGTTTGTTTATAAAGTGTGGCAGCCAATTAAGTTCGTGTGTGTTATGGGCAAAGGGTGCGGGTAACGTGATTGTGTGTATGTTTTGAATATTGTGTTGTGTATAGCTGTGTATGGTTTGTGTTAGTAACAGACTTATTTGTATAAAACAGTGTAAGTGTAATTGATATTTTTTTGAGTTATTGTTATTTATTAATGGAATAGTATAAAGTAAAATTAGGATTAACAGAACTAGCAAAAAGATGGCATGCAATGGTAGATAAAGTGATAGTCATTTCTTCTTACGGAGTTTCGCGATGTCTTCCTCAGTCTTGATGAGGCGGCTGGACATTCCGTCTTTTTCACGAATATACACCTTGCCGTTTGCAATCCAACATTGAAATCGTAATTTTCCTTCACTCAATATTCTTCCAGTTCTTATGATAGTCTAGCATCTCGGGTGGGTACTAACGCGTGTCTAACAGAGGTTGTGCAAAATCTGATGTAAAGAAGTTGACCAAACTATTTGTCGCTACATAAAATTGGTAAGTTCTTTATGTCTGAAAAGTAACAGTCACATTTAAAGCTAGGCTTTTTTTTTTTTTCGGATGGAAAATCATCAAATGACCGTCTTCCGCTGTGGGTGAAGCGGAAGGGTGTGTCAGACTTTTACTGACTAAAAACCATCCATGTTCCCTCTTGAGCCTGTAACACCAAGGCCGCGGTATGCCTTAGCCTAGGTCTCCACCTTGTCGTGGTGGGGGGGCTGAGTACCTCCCGCTAGGGCGCAGAAAGCGCTAGGGAAAAGGTAACACCGAGAGATTGGCGACTCTGGGTGCCCTTAGTACTGACTACCGGGGGGAAACTAAGAGGGACCTTTAGAGGGTGCAGCGGGCGGGCCAGGAGGGGCCGTCCAGCAGTGCCAGGAGGATCTTAGGCAGCAGGAGCAGGGGACCCCTGCTGTCTAATCATGGACCCTCCGAGAAGTCGGCGACACACGCTATGGTCGCACAAGGAGGTAGGAGGGGTGCGTCCACTGCGTCTTTGGTCCGGGGGACGTTGGCCGCGGGCGGGGTGTCAGAGCTGCAACCCAGGTACTAGCGCCCCGCCTCTTTCTCAACAAGCGGCGGGCGTCGTCGCAAGATTTTTGGTGGGTATTACTGCTGGCGGTCGTGTCTGCCGGCGGTGGTGAGTCCCACACACTTCTCTCGGTCCCCCTTTGGCCGGGAGACAGTGCGTAAATGAATTTTGTTTAAAAAAAAGGTGGGGTATGGCGTCACAAAAAGAGAGGCTGCAGAGCGGATGAGAGAAAATAATGCCTTACTAATTCCGTTCGACATAGACGACTGGGAACAAGGAGGCGACGACACGAGCGCTTTCTTGCTCACATAAATAATTGACGACAGTAAGCGCCCCCGCTTTACTTTTTTACTATAAAAGAAATAATTCGCAGAAATTTGTAGAGCATGTCACCTTTTATTTCCATCAGTGATACGTTGAAACACCTCGGGGTTTTAGTAGGTAGATCGGGTGACAGTCCCACACAACCTTAGCCCCAAGACAAGACATGCACAAAGCACTTCCCCGCAAAAAATAAATAAAGGTATGGGTTACATTATATTTCACTGTCCCATATGGCTTAGCCAATCCACTGTTATCATTTTGATTTACATCGTAGGAATAACAGAAACACTGATAAATACTTTTATATAAATTTAATTGCTTTACGGATTATATGCTGTGTTGATAAAAAAAAATTAACAAAAATTCCAGGCACGGCACAAATGTAGACTACTCTTATTAAACCATAGTTGTCAATCACGCCTCACAAGTAACAACTACCTATAACCTTCGATTAAAGTATTTTTTAAATAAAATTTTGTTATCTAATTCTAATAATGTTCATAAATTAAAATAGTTTATTTTCTTTTATTTTAATATCGTAGTAATAAGTATTTATGTAAAGTTGTAACTTAGCACAAATTTTTATAATTAATTATTTTCATATTCTTATTTTCGGTCTTAGTAATTTGTATTACATATACACTTTTAATGTACAATTTTAGACTAAGTTATATAACATATATTAAACAAAATAAATTTAAAAATACAGGATCAATCCATGAAGGAGCTTTGAATAGTTTTATACTGTTCAATTTGTGCAAAAGTTGAAATATGTATAATTTTTACTTAACCATAGTTTATAATTTATAATCTTAGAACTATGTCATCATATCAATGAGTTATATATGTCACCGTAAAATTGTAAATAACGTTAAATTATAATCTATCCCGCGATATTGTAATCTGTCGAAAAATTGTGATCCGAAACAAACTGCTCACAATTTAACGCATTATTTTTCGATAGATTATAATCTATCGAAGACAAACCGTCAGATTGTAAAATGGCATGCGAAAGAACGCACCTCGCGCTCTGATTGGTTGAACTTCATGTTTCCCGCTCAGCCGCCCGTCGTCGCCATCTTAGGTTGTTATTATAATCAGCTCGGCGAACCTTGATCCCTATGACACTGACAGTTATTCCCACGACACAACCTTGTAGTAGCGTCACCGTTATATTATAATCGAATTGGCGGTGTCTAAAAATGATATTTATTAATTTTAGGCAGATATATGCAATTACAATAATATCCCGTTGGAATTATAATAATTATTAACACTTACAAGAAATTATCTCAATCAGACTTTACGTTGACGTCCTGCAAAAGTTACTCCGTTTGGAAGATATCGTTATAGTCGCTATAACAAGGTTGTGTCGTGGGAATAACTGTCAGTGTCATAGGGATCAAGGTCCGCCGAGCTGATTATAGTCAAATTCATTCGTTGTGAAATGTAAACAAACAGTGTTTTGGTGAGTTAAAACAGATTTAGTGTTAATAATAATAACGCATTGTATTAAAATAAATTGTAGAGAGTGTTAACGGACCTGTGATAACCTAAAAAAGTGCAGTTAAATAATAAATAAGAGAGTGGTTGGCTGGTCTTGATGGCAAGACCAGCCAATCATGGACAGGCTTTAAACAGTTGACATTTTAACGCGCGACAGATTGTGATTTAACGGTTTGTCTTCGATAGATTGTAATCTATCGAAAAATAATGCGTTAAATTGTGAGCAGTTTGTTTCGGATCACAATTTTTCGACAGATTACAATATCGCGGGATAGATTATAATTTAACGTTATTTACAATCTTACGGTGACATATACACTCAATATTGGATAATTATTTCTAGATCTAAAATGTAACATTGTTCAATGCAGTAGTACTATCACATTTATGTAATTCTGCATCGGGAGGATGGGTAAGGTCAGTCACCCCCACTGTAAATGTGCTCAATCAACTTCTTCGTAATCATTACATCGTCCAGCTTTTTCCACCCATCAGTTTGCATTACTTTTGGATTATTTTTTATGAAACAAAGTACCTTATGTTGAAGCTTATTCAAATTGTACCTCTGGGAGAGCACAGCAACCTCAACCGCATTCTCTACACTGATCTGTTGCGTTATGGCACATTCAGCAAGTAAAAATAAATTTTGTAATTTAAATTTATCTGCAATTCTTATTAAATTGACACAGTCCTGTTTAAATATTTCCTTCATTGAGCCAGTATACAGGAAATCTAATAACAATTCCATTTCACTATCATTTATATCAATAAAGAGGGAAGATGTTTCTAAATCTTTGATCAAGTTCCTGAGCAAAGGACTGTGAGCTGCAAGAATAATCTTGTGTACTGCAAAATTATTCCCATTCACTGATACCAAGGTAAAATCAGTGTTTTCTTTCTTATTTATAAGAGAGCTAAAGTCATGTTGCAATTTTATTGCTTTGATGACATCATTGTCAAAAGCATGACTAGAGTTCATTTGAATAGATATTGGTATGAAAAGAATTTTTCCATCCAAATTCTTTAAATCTCTTTCAGATATGCAAAATGTTTTGATGTGATGATTCTCATTGGGAGAAGTACTTTTAAAGGTGAACCAGGTTAAAGAGCGGGGTAAGACTGACCATCCAGTGTCTCCAGGTCTCTGTTTGTGTGATAACTGGTTTGAGTTGCTGACACCAATAGAGAAATTGCCCACCTTTCTCTGACAAACAAATAAATTTAACAAATAATTATATCCGGGGCACACTGATGTTGAGTAGTAGAACCATAAGTCTGATTCAGTACCAGTGTAAGTTCCTCCAATATCATAGTCGCTACCGTGAACCAACTTTTGTTTTAAGTCATATACACATAGCTTTCTAGCATTAGCCGACTGGCATTTATGTATTGTTGACACTGAGCCCCTCTGAAACAGGTGAATAAAATAAATTTAAATTTAAAAAAATAACAATAGGTAGGTTAATCAAAAAAAACATTCATTTTTCTTCAAATTTACTTTGCAATTCCACATCATGACACAAATGTAACACACATTTGTTTCTATAAGAATACAGATTTTTATCATAAAAAAAGTCAATGTAAAGTAATTTTTAAATTAGTGCATCAGATGAAAAAAGTGAAATAAGTATCTAAAGAAATTCTTGTTATAAACGTTTAAATTAAGTTTTTAAAACTCATAAATTGACTTTAACCAACTCTATTTTTTTTTAAATATCTTTATGACAAGTCTTCAAAACTAATCTTTGATATCAAACTTCTAAACAAACATACATCAGCAAAATCTGGATCAAAGCTTCTGTGTAAGGCAATTTGCTGCTCATCACGAAAAGCATCAGCATCATCCATCAGGTCACTACCGGCGCCCAACATTGTAAATGATCAAAAACCGTGAGGATACTGAAAAAAACACATTAGCCGTCAGTCATAAATATACACATACTATCATAAACACGGCCGGCCAGCAGGGTAGTAATAAACTGATAACTATGAAAGGATGAGTCACAATTAATGTTGTTCGAAATTATAGTCATCAGGAACTTCCTTAATTTATTCAATAAATATATTAATCGCCTTTTTTACTGTACTGTCGGCATAGATAAATAATATACATAGTAGTAAATTTAATTTATTAGATTACAATAACCTACCTACAAATCCACAGAACTCTATTTTATTTTATTCTCGTGGCAGTCAAATGTCTCAGAAGCAAAGACATAACTCATAAAACAAGCTGTAATAGTAATTATACTTTAACATTAATAATTAGATGCTTTTATTTAAACTAAAAACACTAAACAATGCAACGCAAAGTTGTAAACAGTGGAACAGCTGTCATTTTATGACATTCAAAATCATCACTTAATAAAATTATCACAGAACATAGTATGTACTGAGATAAGTGGTTTTAGAATAAATAGAGACGTCTATTCCATTATGCAACTGTTTACTTCAGAAAAAACACTTTAATTTATATGATTTTAAAATTTCAAAAACAGTTTTAATTTTTTTTTTATAAGAAGATTATTCTCTTTTTTGTTTATTATTGCAGACAAGAAGGACTTAAATGAAAAATAGTCACGGGCTTTTCTATCAATATTTTTGGATAAGCGCACTTATCTTTTTTTTATATTGCTAAATAATGCAGAAAATAATAAATCTAAGTCAAAAAGAACAAATTAAATAAAAATTGTAATCATAGACAAGACAGTTGTTTTTCTTTTGAGCGATAGTTGATTTTCTTTCTCTTTCCCTCACCTTACTTCACTCGCCGTTCTCTCTCTCCGTCAAGCGTGGCTAATCTAGGCACGAAAAGGTAAGGTTCATCATACAAAAAAATAATTCGCTTTGTTATAAATTAGGTAGAAGGAAAGGCGTAAATAGTGAAAATTGTTGGAGTGTGACGTGTTAAACTTTTATTTTAAATAATGTAAGCATAACCGAATATAATCCACAGTATTTCCTGTAGAGATAGTGTATGATACAAGGCGTTGTTTCGTGTGCATTACGGCATTATTATGGAATGACAGATTACTTTACTCCTTGTTACAGAAAAATGAGCAGCTCTGAAGAGGTTTCTTGGATTTCATGGTTTTGCACATTGCGGGGCAATGAGTTTTTCTGCGAGGTAGGTTGATGCACTGTAGATAATCTACATTATTAATATCATCGTATGCTCAATTTTTATTAATCAAATTATTGTGATTGGATTGCAGGTTGACGAGGACTACATAAATGATAAATTCAACTTGACTGGTCTCAATGAACAAGTACCACATTACAGGGAAGCCCTTGACATGATCCTGGATTTGGAGGCTGGTAAGTGTTAATTTTATGATAAGTATATTTTCTAGGCACTAGTTTGTTACAACTAGAAAAATGTCACCACCTTGAAACTTAAAAAATCTAGCCTATTGACAATGATTCGGAAGAAAGTTTACTTAATAGCAAAGGTATTAAACTTGTAATATTTTTTTGGTCCCTTTTAAGTGTTTTATGATATAACTCAAAAAATCTGTGACAATTGTAATATCCTAACAATCATACAGTAACCAATGTGCCATATTTTTAGTACAATGTTTTTTTTATAAAAATGCCTGCACTCTGTATTAATTGATCTCATTACAAAGCACAAATTTTGCGTGTATAAATAGTAATCATTGTTCTAATATTTATATTGACTTCTTGGCGGGAAAGTGAAGGGTTATGTCTGCAGTTTTGTTTTATATTCTCAATTGTGATATTACGAAAATGTATGTGTAATAACAGCGGATTATTAAATGTTACATGAGTGTTGGTAAATAAAACAAAACCGTTTTCAAATTCTCTAAAGAAGTCGATGTGAGATGTCAGTGTAGGCTTACATCTTTACTGAGGACTCAAGGGGTTTTGGGTGAGGGCATCTCATTTATCATCCTTATCACCACTCTTTCTCATTTACTATAAATTAAATATTTTTTAAAATATCTTTTACTTGACACTGGTTGTTGTGACACTGCGCTATGTTATAAAAGCAATTGCTATCAATATGAGCAATCACTTATAAGTTCAGTTCCAAAGTTAAGGGCGGCAACAGCCAGTGGCGAGACCCATAGATATAAATTCAGAAGGCCTTGGGTGTAAACCCATGACTTTGCAAAGTTAATGTGCATAATTATCGCTTGCTTAGTGCCTTAGAAAGCACATTAAACATCAATGGCAGCCGTTATTAGGAACTCAGTGCCTTCTAATATCCTGACAGCTGACTTAACTATAGATTGATGTTACCCTCTGGGTTGCAGAGATCTAATAACTGAATTAAGCCAAATTTATATGATGATGCTTATAAGTGCTTTTTTTTTTTTACAGATGATGATCTCGATGACAATCCCAAACAATCGGATCTTGTAGAACAAGCTTCAGAAATACTATATGGATTAATTCATGCACGTTACATACTAACAAATCGGTAATATTACTCACACCATTTTTATTGATTAGATCTTCCTTTAATTAGTGTCTCTCATATCTTGGTGCCTGACTCGCTTAGCATGCAATGGAGAGAGCTATGCTCAGAGTGTCCCTACGTGATTGAATCAGAAATAAGGAAATCCATAGGAGAACTAGAGTGACTGACGTAGCGAAGCATGTTTGGCAGCTGAGTAGGTCAGGGCGGCGGGGAGCCGGTGGATGCAGGCGGCAAAGGATCGATCTATGTAGAAAGAAATTGGGGAGGCCTGTGTTCAGCAGTGGACTTCGAATGGCTGAAATGATGATGATGATATCTGAGGGTGTTGTCAGGTTATTTACCACCATCTAATGCTTGGTAGACTATGAAAGACTAACTCTTTTACAGTTGGGCCCTTCAAAACAAACCCTATTTGACCTTTACCAGGCCAAGCCGGTTAAAAAACATTGGTTTTCTACCATAACTTGACACTCAAAATATTGACTGCAGTCAATACTATTATTAATTTATTCAATTAATATTACTATTTTTGGTTTCTCTCAATATTGAACAATGCCGAGAGCTACGTATGTTTGTCTTTTATTATGTTGTGTAGAAGGCATTAGCATTGATCAGTAACTTTTTACACCCTGTATATCAAATTGTAATAGGTTGGGGAAAAAGTCTTTTCGTATTTTTGTATGAAAAGTCAAGACATTTTTTTCAAAGTTTATTTCCATTTATTTACAATATATATGTACCGTTTTGTTCAATAACTTTCTGCCATTTTGTGGGCAGAGACATTATCCCGTTACTGTAGAAACTTTGGGACTTCTGATCAAAAAAACGGCACAAATAGTTTTGGCAGTCCTCTCTTGAGGTCAACCTTACAGAACCTAAAGAATTCTGCAGAGACCGAAACAGGTGAAAATCTGAAGGCGCAAGGTCAGGGCTATATGGTGGATGCACTAGGACCTCCCAGTCGAACTCTCTTAATTTTTGCTGAGTGGCTAAAGATGTGTGTGGTCTAGCGTTATCGTGATGAAAGACCACACCCTTCCTGTTGATCAATTCCGGCCGTTTTCTCTCGACTGCTTCCTTTAATCTCATCAGTTGCTGGCAGTAAAGATCAGAATCGATGGTTTTGCCGGGCGGTAAAAGCTCATAATAAACAATGCCCTTCCAATCCCACCATACACACAGCATCACCTTATTTCGTGTTAGGCCAGGTTTGGCCACAGTCTGTGAAGCCTGGCCAACTTTCGACCACGACCTTTTTCGCACGTTCTTGTCGTACGTGATCCACTTTTCATCGCCAGTTATCAATCTCTTCAAAAACGGCTCGGTTTCATTACGTCTCAATAATGAATCGCAAATGAGTACACGGTTCATTAAGTTTCTTTGAGTGAGCTCGTGTGGCACCCAAATATCGAGCTTTTTTGTATAACCAGCTTTCTTCAAATGGGTCAAAACTGTTTTGTGGTCAATTCCCAGTTCTTCAGCTACATCGTAACTACTAATATGCCGATCTTGCTCCACTCTTTCAAAAATGGCGTCCATTTTATTCGTAACAGGGCGACCAGAGCGAGGTGCATCTTTAACATCAAAATTTCCGAAATGAAAACGTTTGAACCAAATTTGTGCTACTCTTACTGATACTGCATCAGGTCCATAAACATCACAAATTTTTTTCACTGCTTGAGTTGCATTTTTGCCTTTTTTATAATAAAATTTTAAAATGTATCGAATTTCTTCATTAGATTCACTCATTTTTACGGAGAGAAAAACAAATGAAAAATAGCGGGAAACAACTTTTTTTTTTTCTTTTCTTTATAATGGAACCTTTTTAATGTTACCAAAACCAGCCAGACACAAATAGTACAGTCAAAAAAAATTTATAATAGGTTTATACCTACGTTATGCGAAAAGACTTTTTCCCCAACCTAATATATAAATAAAGAAATTTTTTTTTCAGTGGCATTGGACAAATGTTGGAAAAGTTCCAAAGTGGAGATTTTGGCCTCTGTCCTCGTGTTTACTGTGAATGTCAAACAATGCTTCCCATAGGTAATGATATATTATTAATTAATAAGTACTTCAAAATCATAACTTTTTAATTTATACGGATAAAAGGAGCATTGTAAAGGTTATTAACAATATTATTTTGAAAATGTTGTGAGGTGATAAATATAAAAGTGGTAGTGGATTATGTTATAAAAGTTGTTTAATTTAAATTGTAATTAATAATAGTAATTGGTTGATATTCAGGATATTGATCAGGCTTAGAATTTGAGTCTTGTTGGTGTGTTACATACATCCTTTAAACAGATGCAGTATAGCGATAGACAGAGATTATCTCCGAAATTGTATAATTTATGGCCTTCTTTTGCTGCATGCAAATATTACGCAAGTTTGCAAAATATGTTCTAAATTTTGGGTTTAAATTAGTATTTACGGTCTTTATATACTGTTAGCAAAAAGGTAATTTTATAACTATAAGTTAATTGAATTAATAGGTTTGTCGGACGTGCCCGGCGAGGCAATGGTGAAGCTGTACTGTCCCCGCTGCATGGATGTGTACACTCCAAAGTCGTCGCGTTATCATCACACGGACGGCGCGTATTTCGGGACCGGCTTCCCACACATGGTGTTCATGGTTCACCCTGAGTACCGCCCTAAGCGCCCTGCATCACAATTTGTGCCTAGGTTTGTTTTATTCATATATTTTAATCAGCTCTAGCATTTTGGGAAAAGCTGTAAGAGGGCAAATACAATAAAGCAAGGCTATTTTGCTACATAAAGGTCATAAAAATCCAATCTAACTTGGTGTACGACGCCAAATTCCAATTATAACTAAACTACCGCTGACAACATTTTAATTAATAATATAGAAAGGCATATGAGTAATAGTAGAGCCTGTTGTGGCGACACGTAGCTTACAAAGTTTTTGAATCTTAACTAATTTGAACACGATAGCCTTATTGGAAAATAGCGCCGTTTTGCAAACTAGCAAGGCAAGTGGCCAATTAACTTTTAGCTTCTGGGAAATATCTCAGCCATCCACTGCTGAAATAGGCCTTCCCATAATATAGGATCAACCTAATATAACCTGTCCATAAAGGGCTGCAATATGTATAATGCTCAGTTGAGATTTGTTTATGTTTCAGACTGTACGGTTTCAAGATCCATCCCCTAGCATACCAGATTCAACAGCAAGCAGCGGCAAACTTCAAGGCGCCGCTGAGGACCATCTCGTACAACAACGGTAAACGCTAGTACAGCGGGCCACGCCCCCGCACCCCGCGACCGCCTCCGATACAGATCCTCCCAACAGATGTCTCGTGAATATGGCCAGAGTTTCTGTGAGGCAAACACCCGTCTTGTTGTGATGTTGGGTAGTTAATTATGCCTATGCAGTTGTCTTCTGTTATGCAATGTACTGATGGCAAAAATTGTGTTGTATTCTCAGTACAATATTTTTCACAGAGTAAATAAATGTTGCGTTTTTATTCTCCAATGTGGCAAAGACATTCCTTATATCACACCAACGGTATATGTGTTCCTTCTGTTTCTAAATCTAACTTTCTTGCTTTCATTAGCTTTAATCAGACAATTTGAGCTCCCTGGATGTGATTGTATTGAAATTGATTGACTAACATATGGACTGGTTCAAGGAGTATCTGTATCAATATAGTATAATATGTGGTATTTTGAGATATGTTGTCACTAGTGGAAGTAGGTGACACATCTCACGCCGCGCCAGTCATTGCTGTGTTACATTCACTCACTATTGCTATCTGTTATCTATTAGGCTAGTATAGACAGCGTAATGTTTACTTCATTTGTTGTTAAACGGCAATGGCTTTATTTAGAATCGACAGCAAAATATATTTTCTCACAGAATTTTATACATTATTAAATTTCATTCCGCACAGAAAACACTCAAGTTACTGCTAATAAGTATTGATTATATAATATAGTGAAACATTGTAGTTATTACTTATTATATTCATTGGTAAAGTTTATATAGCTAAGCCAATTGTAGATTACATACATTTAAAATAGGCTAGGGTTGTGTAAGTTTTTATTTTTATATCCAAACACTGTTTGAAGTCTTAGATTTCGTGTTGCGCGGTGTCCACGTGAGAATAACTTCCGTTTCTGTATCGGTTTCAGTAATTATAAATAAATAATATGACAACTATTGGCCTTTTTTCTTGCTTATCCTGCATGGTAACCACATTCCTTTCGCTGAACGCATTCATGATGTTATTACAGAACAGTATCTCTAACACTAAAAAGATTAACAATGTCTGTGTTTCTGGTCTTTGGACAGTGTAGTCAGTTGTTAGATGAGTGCATAGCTGTTGTTCATTGTAGAATTCCTTGGAGTACTGCAGCTGTTCATACAGTAGTGGGCTAGTATTTTAGTTTTTGTTTTTGTAATGGTAGCCCATTACAATGTGAATAGTTTCATTACATTAGATGATACACAAAAGAGAACCCCATACTCTAGTGTCACCATGTTGTTGGCACATAAGCTAACATTTTAATGGGAAACATTTTTGTTTGCTGCAGAAACGAAGACTACCAGTAACATTCCCAAATGATTATATACCCACCGAGTGTGCGCCCCGAGCACTGTTCCCACTATCGAGCGGCTGAGCACCGGCTGCGCTTGATGATTGTCATCCTCTTGTAATTTTGACTAATAATAATATTTATTACATAAATAATTATTTTTTAATTTAACGACATTACATAAATAATTATTTTTTATTTAATGACATCTAATCAATAAAAGTTATGTTACAAATTCAATAAAGTTTATTTTTACGTTTTCTCTACAATGCTTTTCATTTGAATTTTGCCTAATTTACAATAAAGTCCATCTTTTTGCTTATAGCTACACAATAATCTAAAACAATGACACTAATGTAATAACATTATGTAGGTATCATGTATTCATATAGTTCGTGCATCAATTGTGCATTATTTATATCTTTAAAAGAACTAGAGTGAATCAATGAAGAATTTTTCTTAATGAATTTCATTGCTGCATTTTTCAAAACATCTGAGTTATACAAGTCAGCTGAAACTAATATTTCAAGCACATTGTCTACAGAAAGTTGTTGTGAAAGAGCATACTGGGATAATTCCCTCAGTCCTTTTAAATTGTATCTGTCTGCAAGCATCAACATACTAAGACAATTTTGATTACCTAGATCCTTGATTGTTCCTGTGTATATAAACTCAAGAACACATTGAACATCTTCTTTATCAACATCTATTAGCTTAACAAAGTTGTTCTGGCTCTCAGCCGTATCCTCCTTCAGCATAGCTTTGAAAACTTCACTATGTGCAGCTAGCAATACTTTGTGGACTCTGAATTCAGCTCCATCGGCTGACTCCATGATAAAATCTGATCCAATGGGGTCACAAAGCAGAGCTCCAAAATCATGCCTCAACTTTACTTGGTCAACAAGATTTTGGTAAACTGAGCCTCTGTTGTCAGTACAATCAAAAGATACAGCTATGTAAAGATTTTTATCCTTCAAAAGATCAATGTCGAAAGTTGAGAAGCTATATGTGGTAAGGTAGTTTTGTGACATCTCCTTGGTTCTGTTAAATCTGTGTTGTTTCAATGATGTTGTAAGGTACACAGCATTAAATTTTTTGTCTACTTTCAAATTATTGGTGTGACTACTGATGGCTACACCAAAGTGACATTCTTGACGGTTACATACAAATAGATGTAACAAATAAATGTGAGATATCTGTTCAGTTTTAAACATGAACCAATAGTTAGCTACATCTTGTAAGTAGGTGCCTCCAATATCATAGAAATTAGGACGATGGATCTTTTGATAGATACTATCCAAACATAACCATTTTGCTTCTGGGGTTTGGCAAATTTTATGACCATAAATTACATTTTCACTTTCCTGAAACAAATAGTGTAATTTATTGTAGACATTTTTTTTAATAAAAAGAGTCTTATATGATAATCAATCCTTGTAATATGTGACAAATAATTAAGAGCTTTTGCTTGGGTGATCCTCTAAGCTTATCATGTCCACAAAGTTCTTCAGAATAGTGAATTGGAGATCAAGTTAATATCCCAAATCCTATCTACTTGTATGCTAAATTTCATCGAAATCAGTCAGTACTTAGGGCGTTTAAATGTAATTAACTCTTAAATGCGTTATTACGGATTTGATACAGGTAAAGCCAAAAGGTAACAAGGACCTTGTAATAAGAAACTATCTGAGGAGATAGAGGAAAAAACCTTTGAAACCCAAGCCAACCTGCAAGTTGTGCACCTGCCGTTTAACAAACATGATTTTGGCAAACGTAGAAGTTCCCGGTAAGAGGCAATAGGCTCGCCACCTATTACGTGGGACCACCAGCACAATTGGCGAAGTGTGGGCGTATATTATGGCCTCTGCTCTGCCTGCCTCTTTGTGGAAATAGGCGTGATTGTATATAAGTCTGTATTATAGGTAAATATTGTGCAATAATATAGAAAAATACCAACAGGCAGGTTGTCTGTCATTTCGACTTCCATACTGTCGGTCGATTCGTGGAAACAATATTCACTTTATACCGATTGAACAGTAATCAAATAATTATTAACAAAACATTTATCGGGAAAAATTTATTCAATTACATTTAATACACAAACTTAGTTAAAAAAATATTTGTCAATTGACTTGACACAAGTTTTTTTTTGTTTTACATAATGGCTTCGTGCGTCTAGCACATTTAGGCAGTGTCAAGTGAGAGATATATTAATAATAAATAAATCGTAATACCTGAGAATGAGTGGTGATAATGGTGATAAATGGTAAATGAGATGTCAATTCCTAAACCCCTTGAGTCGTTAGTAAATGTATGGGGGCTATACTGAGATTTCACTTGGACTTTATGAAAGAATTTCAAAAGTGATGTTATGTTGCACTGTTTTGTTTCATTTACCAACTCTTATAATAAACAATATTCTCTTACAATCACACCAATTATTTAGTTCCAAGATAAGTATCACTAAGAACTTGTGTTATGGATACTAAAAAACGGATAAACAAACATACTTGCATACTTTTATTTTTGTAAATACATACTTAATATACATAGGAAACCTCCCAGACCAGAACAAATATTCATGTTCATGCACACAAATATTTTTCTTGTGTGGGAATCGAACCCACAACCTCTGGAGTGAAGTGCAGGTATACTGACCTCCACGCCATATCGGTCGTCAAACGTTATATACGTTCTCAAACACTTAACGGTTAATAATCCACCATTATTACACATTAATGTTCGAAATATCACAAATTTTAGAAAATTAAACAAAACTGTAGAAATGACGCTTCACATTCCGGCAAAAAGTTTTACATCAGTTTTCTTCTTCTTCTTTTAAATAATGGCTTCGTGCGGTTTGCACATCTAGCCAGTCTCAAGTTAGAGATATATTAATATCATATAAATTATAGTAAATGAGAATGAGTGGTGATAAAGATGATAAATGGTAAATGAGATGCCCTCCCCTAAACCCCCTGAGTCCCCAGCAAATATGTGGGACTATACTGAGATCTCACATGGACTTCTTGAGAGAATTTATGTTGCACTGTTTTATTTCATTTACTAACACTCATGTACGTTTACAAACACTTAACGGTTAATAATCCACCGTTATTAAACATTAATGTTAGAAATATTACAAATTTTAGAAAATAAAACAAAACTGCAGACATTACGCTTCACTTTCCCGCCAAGAAGTCTACACCAGGTTTAAAGTTTAACCTTAATTTGTTCTAAGAAAAAAATATAATCTTAATATTTTTATACTGTTTTCTACGGAAACGAAACAATACTGCCTAATATTTTGTTATCCAATACTAATAATCAAAATCAGATTTATTATGAACAACTACAGAACCCAATCTAAATAATTTAAACTAAAAAAATGATTCCGAACATCAATACAAATAAAACCTATGTATAATAGATCAGTAAAATTTTTTGTCTCGATTATAAAATCTAAAAATAAGTTTTGAAAAAAGCTTGATTTATTGAAGACTATATTGGCATGTTAGCAAAAAATCTGGCCTTAAAAGAAACAAAAGTAATATTTAAAATGTATCACTAAAATATGGTAGCTAGGCAGTACGATCTTTGAATTTTATCTATACTTGAAAAAAGTAAGGTTGGTCAGTCAGTTTGACCGTGACATTTATGACAACAGTGCAGTCAGTGCATGGATCTCGATTGTTTTTAGGATTTTTCCTTTTAAATATTTCATTTATTTGTATTATTTCCTGATGCTGTGACAATTAGTGAGGCTCTAAGCCTCTATCAATATGGTTCTAAACGCCGCAATGCAGATGTTAAAGTATGTATTGAATGTAAACAAAAAATGCTTTGAAATAACCTGAGCTCTATTCCCCAAAATATCGTCTTTAGTTCGTGTGTTGTTTTACTCACTTTCTTCCATGTACTACGTTTTAGTTAATACCCCCTTGTCTGTTATTGTATTGCCTTTAGTCTGTTTCTTTATAAAGATTGCAATTCTTTACAATATTATTGTGCAAGTCAATACAACAGTTATTTAATATTTTATTGTGATAAAACCTTGCAAAGTATTTAAATTGGTTTAGCTTTGGTTTTATTTTATGGACTTCGTATTATCTTATAAAGAATATTTAGTTTTTTTGTTACTTCCTTTTTTACTTTTATGTTACTACTTTTATAGGGGAATCACGAGTTTTAAAGGTATGAAGTATATGATCCTTCATATGTTTAAAATTCCTTCAGTCATGAAAACATAACATACTGTCATAAATTGTTACTTGTGAACTTGTAATATTGCTATTTAAATTGATTTTTGTCATAGTCAACTTCACATTTAACCAGTTGATTAGACTTTTACATGAAAAGAATGACATCGACAATTACCGGACAATTACGCTGATACCCGTCTTGTCAAAAGTGTTCGAGAAGTGCATGTACAAGCGACTGCTGAACTATTGCAATACGTTTAATATAATTAAAAAAGAACAATTCGGCTTTCAAAAGGAAAAATCAACGACACTGGCAATATTTACTCTTGTGAGCACAGTGTTGACAAGTATAAATGCTGGTCACTTAACAACGGGTTTGTTCTTCGACTTGTCGAAAGCCTTCGATCTGGTCAACCATAATCTGCTGCTACAAAAATTGGAATCGGTGGGAATAAGAGGACACGTGGTGCAGTGGATATCGTCCTATTTGGCTAATCGTTCTCAGTGTGTTGTCGTTAATAAAATAATTAAAGACGAACTAACCCCATGTGTATCTAGCTACAAAAATAATACACGTGGCATTCCCCAGGGAAGTGTACTGGGTCCGCTGTTATTTATATTATATATAAATGATATCACGGAAGCAACAAATCATAAATGTATTCTATTTGCTGATGACATATCAATAATAGTGACCTCTGAGAAAAAAAAATACAATTCTATATATGACCATGAACTCGAAATCAATAAAACTATTGACAACATTACTGAATGGCTTGAATCAAATTGTCTCAAATTAAACCTAAATAAATCTAACTTTATACAATTTAATAAATCAAAACATACGCAATACAATTTTAGACTTAATATTGACAAAATAAAAGAAATACCTCATACCAAATTTCTGGGCGTTAGCATTGACCAGGATTTAAACTGGCAGTCACACATAGATAACTTGTGCAGCAGGGTCAATAGTTTCGTCTACGCTCTCGGCAAAATGAGGAAAGTTACTAACAGACAAGCCGTTGTTACTACTTATCACGCGTATGTGGCATCTCTATTACGTTATGGGATTGTACTATGGGGGAACAGTACTGATAGGCACAGAATATTTATAGCCCAGAAAAAATGTATCCGAGCTATGTTGGGGATCCCGCCTCGTGAATCTTGTAAAGAAGCTTTTGTGAGCCTTGGCTTGCTACCTCTACCTGCTTTGTATATATTCGAGATTTGTTGCTTTGTAAAGAAACATAATTATTTATTTATGAAGGCTAGAGATACAAATACTAGACTTAAAAGAGACCCTGATAGACTCGTCCTAAGTGTCATCCCAAAATCAGTCAAATATAAAAAGAATTGTGTAACCATGTGTGTTTGGATATACAATAAAATACCTAATGACATAAGAAATCTGAACTTTAATCTTTTTAAATCTAAACTGTATAAATGGCTTATTGAGAAAAAGATTTATGACATAAAAGTATTCATGGACCGTAATTTTAATGAAACTAATTAATCAACATGACATTACCTATTTTAGTAAGTATATTATGTTGATTTGTTTCGATTTTATTATTATTATTTTTTTGTTTGACATATTGTTGTATGAATGTTATCTAATTAATATGATTGTAATTATTTTAGATATAGTTAGGTACTTATCAATGTTTGCATGCTAAAACTTTGGCAAGACATGTGCTCACTAAACTGTAACATCCTTTAATACCATGTTCTTATGCGAATAAAATTTTTACTATTTACTATTTACTATTACATTAATCAATATTCAGTCATGACCTTGTTTGTACAATTTGATAACTTGGGCATCTCTGCAATTATACTACAAATAGATCAGTAAATATGAATACAAATATCATTTTTTAAAAAATGAAAATATGTTTATGTCACATGAATATTTTAAAAATATGACGTTATGAACAATGTTACAAGTTTTATAGGTAGAAATATAAAAATAAGTTGGGGACTTAAAAAAAATTTTTGAATAAAAAAAGATAAAAGCTTCTAGTATACTTAATCTTATAGAATATAATAACAATATTTGACATTTGATGTGTTTATTTTTTAGAGAGGGTGAAGAGCTGAAACTAAAGATATTAAAATTTAAAAGTGGAACTTCAATGTTGCAAGAGCGTAACCTGTGGGTTACTCAGCAGCAACTTCAAAAGGTACTTTTATAGTTATTACATTTTTAATCCTAGAATAAATTTACTTAGTTAATGGAAAACATTCCAGATACTTAGATGGGAGAATATAGTTTACAAGGTCTGTTGTAAAAATGGGGGTACCGCAGGGCTCGATTCTCGGTCCGTTTTTGTTTTTGATTTATATTAATGATTTGCCATATTTTATTAAAGAAAACCACGAGATAGTTTTGTTTGCTGATGATACATCATTATTGTTTAAGTTAAAACGAAATCAGAATTTAGACGAAGTAAACAGTGCGATCTCGAAGGTGGTGCACTGGTTTGACGTTAACAATTTGCTATTAAATGGGGCTAATGGTAAAGGAGGATGAGTTGACCCTTGTGGATACTACCAAGTTTTTAGGGATTACTTTAGACTCTAAGCTACAGTGGGGCCCACATATTGGTGAATTGTCGAGTAGACTTAGCTCTGCAGCATTCGCGGTAAAGAAAATTTGCCAATTAACAGACGTTGTAACAGCTAGGCTAGTTTATCATAGCTATTTCCATAGTGTTATGTCCTATGGTATTCTTCTGTGGGGTTGTGCCGCAGACATTCAAACTATCTTTGTGCTGCAGAAGAGGGCTATTCGAGCAATTTATAATCTCCCGTGTGGACATTCACTGAGGGAAAAGTTTAAAGAAATTGGTATTTTGACAGTGGCCGGTCAATTCATTTATGATAACCTGGTTTATGTACATAAGAATACTGATCAATTTAGTAAGAAAAGCTGTGTACATAACCTAAACACAAGGAATAAGCATAAATTAGTTGTACCTGCCACTAGGCTCCAAAAGATAAACAAATCTTTTAAAGGTCAATGTGTACGATTCTACAATAAAATCCCAAGCAACATACAGCAATTGAGCCTAAATAAATTTAAATTAACCATAAAACACAAGCTGTCTTCAAAGGGATACTATTCTATTAAAGACTATATGGCAAATAAAAATGCTTGGGATTAAACTGCCATTTCATACAGGCTATTCTAATATGAATGACTTGAAAAAATAAATATTGTTAAGGTTATGTTATATTGCATTGTATAGCTTCACAGACAAATGAAGATTGTAATTCTAGTACCAAACTAATGGACATATTTAAAAGAGCATAGCCTGTGAGTTTCTTGCCAGTTCTTCTTACAGAGCGGTGGCTCGGAACTGGCACTTAGATTCACTTACACTTAATTATTTTTTGTTTTTAAATTGTTTTTTTTTGCATGTAAGTGAATCTAAGCTTCGTGATTTAGTGTAATATTATTTCGATTGTATTTTTTTTTCATTTGTAATCATGACGTTTTCAAGTACTATGTATAATAGTTTATGAAATAAATAATTTTTTTACTTTACTTTACTTTAAGTTTCACTGAATGAGCATTTCAATTTAAAATTTTACAGACTGAACAGATTGAAATTTGCATTGCATAGCATTCAACTGTGTCATTGCAATTCTTTGCTGTCTTAGTGAAGTTAGCTGATTTGTTATATGCACCTGCCTGGGTGTTTGCTTCAAATGTTATGTTGTGCGCTTTTATTATTTTATGTAATGTAGAATTTATGAATTTTGGTACAATTGTTGTCACTAGTTTATAAGTACACTTCATTGAACTAATTATGAACTGTATACAGAACACACCAGACAAATCTCTGTGAGTTATTGTGTGTTTAAAAACCATGTGAAAATGTTAGTATTTTTTATAAATAAATTTAAAAAAATGAAAAAAACCTTTACTCACCTAAATGAAGTTCATTTTATGGTTGGAATTCGTTTGGTTTTAACATTAAAAATGGTGAAGCACCTGTTTATATTATGTTATCCTTGGGTACATTGTTATGTATTATTATTGTTGCGAACTAGATAATGAATTGTATAATTTTTGAAGACTATTGTACTATGAGCTATTAACATTTGTTATCTTTATTTTTTGTACCAAATAAATAAAAACACTGTTATTTTCCAAGAGATTTGGTTTTTCAAAATAGCCCCTGATGCTCCTGGTGTTGCGTGTCCATAGGCTTTGGTGACCACTTTTCTATTAGGTGGGCAAGATGCTTGAATGTCACCTTGTGGTACAAAATAAAAGCAACTTTGGTTTCTGTTTTAGGTATATCAAAAAGTATTAGTTTTGGACCTGGATTATGCTTTGGAAAAGAAGGTGGAACAAGATCTCTGGAATGTAGGATTTAAACAGCAGATTGAAGCACTGCAATCTATTTCTAAGGACAGAAAGGTAGTTTTTAGCTTCAATTATTATGTTAAAATAATATTAATGTTACAAGCCATTGGTATCTTTGGTTGGGTATGGGTAATTTAAATTCTATTGAAACCTATCTCCTGGCAGTGGTATACTACCTCACAGACTAACCTGATTATATTGATTAAAACATGTTGGAGAGAAGAAGTGCTATCTATCTGGACATCTATTTAATACATTTATCAATAGCTAATTACTAAAACTGTCTGAGCTTTATATAGAAAAAAGTAAATCACAGTCTAACTAACAGTGTGACCTGAGCTACAATCTTATAAAACTTTTTTTTGTTGTAGTAACAAATATGTTATTGGTGTTATTAATCTTTAAAGAAATCACTGCAAACTCTTTGTTGAAAATAAAATAACTTTATTGTTTACAGAATCCTTTGCGCAGTGAGGGCCAAGCAATGCTTTCATGGGTGCTACAGGCTGCAGCTGGTTTTTATCTATGTCTTTTACATCAAATTTGCACCACTTTCAAGCTAGATTTGCCATTTAGGTATGTTCAGTTAATTGATTTTTTCAGGCTACCTATGAATTATTATATTTCTCGAAATCTTATTGGTCCATATGTACAAAGGAAAATAAATGAGCTTTTGATTAAGTTAGAGCATCTGTAACAATTTTTTGTATTTTTCTAACTTAATTGGCACTCAATAATTAAATTAAGTAAACTTACTAATTTATTTTATTATAATTAATTATATTATAGTTTCTGTCCCGCATAAATGTCCCGCACTATGTCTTACTTTCTAGGTCTCTTAAAGTACTTTTTAAGTCACAACTCAGACTCCTCACGCATTTCTGTTTTTTTTTCCCATTCTTTTATCTTTTTGCCAAGACACCATTGAGTTCCTAATGTTCTATAAAAACAGGTTAAGGAATAATATCTGTCCGAGTTGTTAAAAGTTGCCTGCTCATTGGTGATTTTTGTTGTAACTTTTTATAAATTTTGTTGTGCTTTTTATATGATAGACGCAGAGTATGTTTACTGGGCTGGATTTTTTGTAAAATTCGTTGTATTTTTGTATTATAGACGCCGTGCATCCCTACTGGGCTGGGTAGAAAGTTGGGGCGCGGCGGGCGAGGCGGGCGGGGCGGGCCCGGCGGAGGAGGGCGGCCGGCTGCCCGCGGCGGGCGCGGCGCGGTACATCTGCCAGCACTGCCTCGTGCACCTGGGGGACCTGGCGCGGTATCGCCAGCAGCTACGGGTAGCGCATACCTTTTACAGGTAAGTAATTTAAGTTGTTTTTAGATTTCCAATATTTAAAAGTATTTTCGTGATTGGAACTAAAGTAGAACTGAAGAAGAGGCTTCTATGGAGTATCCATATACCACTTTTCTACGTTTTCGAAGACGTTAGGTTTAAAAATCCATCATTTTGACAGATGAAAACTCCAATTAAATTTGAAAATTTAAATTTGTTTTAAAGAAGTTAAAACATTTAAAAAACTTGTTGCTTCTTTGCGTGAATGTGATTTCGTCCGAGACCAAAAATCGACATTGGCAAAGGTTTTAAAAGAAATTACTTATAAAAATCGGACAAACGCAAAATATTGATGGAGCGTCGCGTCGTAGCTTGCGCTCGTTGCGAATTTTTGAGCGAAGCCAAAAAAATTGCATGTTAGTCAAATGTTGTTTTCACTGACGAAACTTGGCTGAATGCGAACCACACAGTGTCTAAGAACTGGACTGATGACACCGCGGCTTCCACTAGCTGAGTTGCCGATGGGAAAAGTAGAACGAGAAGGAGAAAGCGTCTATGAAAGGGTTCATGCCAGATACTTTGTTGGCCTTTAAATCCAAAAAACAGTTGAGTACCATGATGAAATGAATTCTGAGGTTTATTATCATTGGAAGAACCGTCAGTCATTATTATGGATAACGCATCCTATCACTCACGCCAAATTGATGAAATGCCGACCCAGGCCGACATAAAACAAGTTATCATTGACTGGCTTCAACGACATGGCGAAAATGTTGATAACTCCTTACTAAAAGTACCATTACTAAATATATTGCGAACAAAAAAACAGTTCCTTAAACGATATTTGATCGACGAAATAGCTTTTTTTTTGGGATGGAAAATCATCAAATGACCTTCTCCCGCTGTGGGTGGAGCGGGAGGGTGTGTCAGACTTCTACTGACTAAAAACCATCCATGTTCCTTCTTTTGAGCCTGGTACGTACCGAGGCCGCGGTAACCCTTGCGAACAGTCCCGCAAATCGACGAAATAGTTGCAAAACATGGTCATTGGGTTCTAAATTTAGACTTCCACCCTATCATTGTCAATACAATGCCATTGAATTAATATGGGCTCAAGTAAAAGAATACGCCGCTCGAAATAATACAAAACCCCCATTCACGGCAAACTAAATGCTTGATTTATTAAAAAATGCATGTGTGAAGTCACTGCGGAAAGCTGGCAAAATATAATTCAACTATAATGGCAGATTGGGATAAACACGTGGCGATAGATAATATGAATCAACAATTATTATAAATGTCGGCGATAGCTCGAGTGACAGCGACGATGAATCTTATTTTGATTATTAAATAAATAAAAGTCGCAATAATTGTTTAATATCAATCTATATTTATACTACATTAGAATGCTACGGGTATAATACCCGTGTAAAAATAGTTAATAAACAATATCGATATCTCAATCGTAACATCACTATGCCGATAGCCATAGAACGTAAATTTTTAAAAACGTTTTTTATTTTATGTAATTTATAATAAAACTACTGCACTTGTGGACTCAATTTGCCAAAGATGATTATTATACGGGATCAAGGAGCAAACTTAGGCAGTTGTCATATTTTTAAAAGTGAACTTTTGCGTAACATGACGCAATTACGTTCTATTGGTGCTGTCAAAAAGAAAATATACGGTTGGATCTATTATATTAATAACTAGCAGCGCCTTGCGGTTTTACCCGCGTGGTCCCCGTTCCCGTGGAAATATCGGGATAAAGAGTGTCCTATATGTTATTCCAGGACTGCAGCTATACACGTACAAAGTTTCAACACAATCGCTCCAGTAGTTTTTGCGTGAAAGAGTAACAAACATCCATCCACACATACAAACTTTCACGTTTATAGGATAGTAGTTACGTTAGTAGGATATATAAGCAGGATAACAATATCCGTGTTTGTTGGTATGTCAGACACGCGCTGGTGGTGTCCGTCCACTCGGGGCAGCCGTACAACCAGCTGGCGCTGGTGGCGTGGCGGCGCGGGCGGCGGCTGGCCGCGCTCTACTGGCACGTGCGCTCGCTGCTCGTGCGCGCGCCCTTCCCGCCCGCGCCCGCCAACCTGGCGAGGACGCTGCAGGCCGCCGCGGGGTTAGTTGATACACACATACATACATACATACATACTATAATTATATCATTCCTAGACGATAGAAAAGAATGACTGAGGAAAATTTATTAGAGTCCGCAGTAGATCGTACGTTAAAAATACAAAAATTAACATAACTAGATCAACATAATATCATAACCGTGTTATGTCGTATATTTTAAATGAAATTTACTTTATTACCGATATGATTGAATTGCCTTCTGAAACTAGTAAACTAACAATCATTAAGAAATTATTACAATGCTATAGTGATTGTCGTTTATACTTAAATTCGAACACAACATTTTATTGTAGGATTTTTTAATTTTAGTTACATGAATTCAAATATAGTTTAAAAGCAGTTGGTATTTACGTGCGTGTATGATAACTTTAATACTAGTTGTATAAGTGTTCTTTGTTATTATACAAGCAAAGTGTACAATTCTAATGCAAAATAAACGTTTTTTGATTTTGATCAAATAAAAAAAACGGTCAAAATGGAGGGTTTCTTTCCGGTACATTTCATTTTTGTTGTTACCATTCTGGCACAAATTTTTATATTTACGCTCATTAAGCTTCTTATACAATCCGAGTCAACTATTACATTGTTTTATAACAGAAATATGGGCCCGTCCAATATGTTTATATTTGTGTGATTGTACTTACTTACAGTGGAGTACTAAGTCAGCCGCTGCCGGCCCTTCCCGGCGCGTTGAGCCCCTCCCCCGGCGCCCCCGCGGGCCGCAAGCCGCGAGTCTGTCGCCTGGACGCCCTCGCATACGTCACCGAGCTCATCCGAGCCATGCACATGATACACACCGTCGAACAGTCAGTATACTCAACAATCACTAGCCACTAAACCGGGTCATAATCATCCTCTCAGCCCATTATCGACCCAATGGCCTCATCTCACGAACCAAGCTGAGTCTCGTACGGGACAAGTTGGTGGTTGGCCGAGTCTTCCGAAGCACGAAAGTGTGTGATATTAAATGCACCACAAACAGTGAGCCATCCAATGAATAACATCGGTAAACTCTGCTCTACTTCGGTGATCGTTTCCGACTACTTAACACCGCTCGCGACATACGCGCGCTGGACTAAACCAGCTGTGGCATTGAATTTTTCTTAAATATATAAATAATCTTGAATGCAGGCTGGAGACAGCGGCAGACATCGTTGACTCACTCAACATGGCTCTGACGGCTCTAGTTGCCACCGACAGTTTCGAAGCCATGACTCTAGTCAAGGTAAGTAGAGAATAATATATAAAACTGTGATACTTTACTCCCCACAACACTTTTAAATCAATCCGATAAATTAGTATTTTGATATTTATGCTTCGTTACTGCCTAATAATGATACTAATACGTATACGTACTCAACTAATAACCGACACTCGAATGAACGAATTTTCTAGAATTTCGAATAAAGTTATTTAACCTCTTAACGGGCATTGCGAGTTGAAATTTTGCGTTAGTTTTCTACCTTTACGTAACTACTGGTTCATTTAATAGTGGCATTATGGGGGTGCTGCTAAATGACCACTGTTTGATTATCCTAACAGCTACTTTTAAGTCCTCTGCTGAACATTAACCTAGCATTTATTATTGACTAGCGGCCTGGTACGTGCTTCGCTACAAGGCATAGTAATAAAAAAAAATTATTATTAAGTTCATTTATTCAAACAAAAAAATATTCAATAAATAGTTGTTCAATAATTTTGGCATACGATCGAGAGCAATTTTGAACAATTGAACTAATGCGTTATGCTGATGGAAAAATCTTGAATGGTCTTGTATTTAAACCATTGCACAACGTTCATCCAATTCACGAAAGTTAGCCGCATCACAATGTGGACATATTGCGTCCATCATTCCAATGTATACGTATATACTATAATCAATCTGACTGTTGTAATTAAAAGCAGCACGCAGCATTTCATCCAAAACAGCACGACGAATTCTTGATCGCCGTGTAATCGCCGGCCTATGTTTTGTCGTCTTGCTCATGGCATTTTACCTTCACTCAACAACTCAATAATATTTTGGAAAATATAAACACAAATCAATAACAACAATATTTTTGAAAATATAAACACAACAAAGCAATAATTATCGCTGATAAAATGAAATGACATATGATGACATTAAATTTTTTTGATATAACTAACGTCACTTTTGACATTAAATTTGTTTGATAAGGTTCAAATTGGCTTTTAAGTATTAGTACAAATTGTTTGTATATGGGAGTATAGAAATATGTTGACTTTACACTTTTTCAAGTTTTTTTTTTTATTTTCTCTACGTACAAACCTTCTCTGGACTTCCACGAATAATTCAAGACCAAAATTAGCCAAAACGGTCCAGCCGTTCTCGAGTTTTAGCGAGACTAACGAACAGCAATTGATTTTTATATATATAGATAGATTACGGCCAAACAATAACAATAGGGATATTAGGGGGTAGAACATGTTTGTAACCACGCTGGGCAGGCGGGTTGGTGATCGCAGTTCCAGCCATTTTGCAAGATGGCGCTGCTGCCCATCATACCTGTGAGATGAGAGGGAGTGGCACTATTCTAGGCCGGTACCACACGGGACCTGTTCGGTTAAGGTTTAATCAATTCAAGATGTATATTCTGTTTAGATGGCGTGCGTACTTATATGGCTAGTACATTCGTCGACAGAAGACTTTAAGCTTGACAGCAGCTCTCTAAGTGAGGGGGAGGCTAAAGCCGCGGCTTTGAGTGAGGCGTTAGCGGCTAACATGGTGCTTGCTTTGTTACTGCCCACTTATAGCCGACAAGAGCCGCCTGAGAGAGCGTTGCCAGCCTGTGAGTATATTCTGTTTCCTTAATTGCATAAGAAACCAAGGTCTAGTACTAGTCATTGCTGTTAATTGTATTACTTAATTAGTATTATTTAGCGTGAATTTTTATATCTACATTGATTTTAAATTACACTTTAAAAGCATAAAATTATTGAGTATTGAGTATAAAAATGAGCTTTATAAATCTTACAAGTGCAAAAAATCTATTAAAGCCTTTTTTACGGTACAAATTTCCAGTACTTGTACTATGGCTTCGTAACGCAACTTTTTGCAAACTTATTGTTAAATCCTAAATTGAATAATGTGTTAATATTTACTCTTTAACCACTCCTGTTTGTAAAAGTCTGCAAGTTTTTAGTCTGAATGTTCGTCTTCATTAAAGGTCGTTTTATTTTTTTTGAATCCTATTGACTTGTATTTTTTTTGTTTTTCCAGTAAAGGTGTGGTTACAATGGGTGGTGTGCCAACCAAAAGCGATGTCTTCATCCGTGTGGAGTTCGCGAGCGGCTCTATGGCCGGCCCTAGCAGCCACCATCAGTCGTTTGCCCACTACACCCACCCTCACCAGTGAGTAATATTTAAAAAAATATATATGAAGGACAACCAACTGTTACACAATATTACTAAATAAAGGAATAAAATTAAAGGCAGTCCCAGCCGAATTCCACAAGAGATATGAAATATTATACGCAAGTGATGGATTAAAAATATATTTGTTACAATTCCCGCGCTACTATAATTTCCCGAAAAATCGAGTAGAGAATGTTACTACTTCTATTATGTTATTACAGATATGTGGATGACATAAATTTATGTTGGTTGGGCACTATTCGGCAATTAAATATATTTGTTGATAAAATCAACAAAATACATCCGAAAATAAAGTTTAAATTAGAAATAGAGGAAAATAACTCACTTAATTTCCTGGATTTAACTATTTCAATAGTCGGAATTAAACACGATTTTCAAATATTCTGAAAACCAACTTTAACTGACACTACTATCCCAGCATCCTCGTGTCATCCCATCCAACATAAATTAGCAGCGTTTAGAAGTTACATTCATCGATTAATGACCATACCTATGTCGTCCACTAACTATGATAAAGAATTGAGCACAATTTATCAGTTAGCAATTAGTAATGGATACTACTTTGGTTGATAATCTGGTTAAAAGTAAACAACAGAGTATTGTAAGATCGATGTTGTGTGCTTTAGAAAGCGGCAAGATTAATAAATATACAGGCAGAACGTATATGGGCTCAGTTAGTAGACAGATTTCTAAATTTCTTAAGAAAAATGAAATAAATACAGCGTTCAAAACTAAAAACTCACTTAGTCGTCTTTGTAACGGAAAGGATCGCATAGAAAATAGTAAAAAATCGGGTATATATAACTTGTGAGGTTTGTCACAGTGTCTATATTGGGCAAACTGGACGCAACTTTGAAACCAGATATAAGGAGCATATAGCTGCTTATAGGCATAATTGTCCAGACAAGTCTCATTTTGCCAAACACCTTATCGGCTCTGGGCTCACCTTAAGTAATAATCATAGTTTTGAAATATTACATTTATACCTCGTAATAATAAACTTAACATTTTTGCCCCTTTACGCTCACACAACACATAGGATCTACGAATACAGAAAGCGCACAACATAATCTCGTTCAAAGACTGTGACATGTTTAGGCACAGTCTTGTTAAATTTGAAACAATATTAAAAACTATCTTAAACTGATGTATTTAGTCACTCCCATAGTTTTATGTAAGTACATCTAGGAATTGTTAATTTATATTACACGTGAACGATTACATTGGTATTTACACTTCTTATCTATTACTTAATCTGTTATAGAATTGTTATGTTGAAGCTTTTATACTTGTTAAGCTTAAACTTGTGTCTCAACATAAGGATAAACAAAATGTGTTTTTTAGTATTTAGTTTGCTATACCTTGTAATTTTTTAGTATATAAACGTCGTGGCAATACATACGTGTGGTGGTATTACAAGTAATAGAAACTGCACTATTGCTTGAGTCATTAACTTTTGTGTATGATCCTTGTCTTTATGTGAGTTTTGTAAGTTGTCCTAATTATAAAGAAATAAATAAATATTGCATATTATCATGACACATTTTATACCGTTACCTTGCCTAGACTGATAAAAGTTCGACTTTATTATAAAATAATTTTTTATATAGGCGAAATAGCAGGCAGAATGTGCTGTAAATATCATTGATTATAGTTTCGCTTACCATCAGACACTAGTCTTGAGAAGCACAAGGCACAAGAAAGTATATTTAGTACTTTTTCACAATGATCATTTAGACGTATTTAATTTTCTGAGTTCCATTACTAAGCACGGACCTCCTAAAATCAATGGGGACTTGGGGAGACGGATTTCGCCCATACTGCACCACACGGACACGGATAGACGTGCTCTTAGATTCTTCGTGTCGTTCCTTATTGCCTCTTACTAATGTTAACAATATTACATGAATTGCAAGAGGCAGTTTGTTGCCCACCCTAAATAGATAATATAAGGGCGTAAGTAAGTATGTACGGGGGTGAGATTGTAAGATAAAATGAGAATTGTAGACATAAACCGGCTTCTACCTAGGGGACGTTGAGTAAATGTTCTGGTGTATAAAACAAGCGTATGTTTAGCGGGAGTATGCGTGCTGTGGGAAGACGAGGAGTTACAAGGGTTCACCCCGCTGGAGGCCGAGTTAAAGCCTCTCCGCAGTCTGAGACGGGACGCCGACTACAGCCGGTTGCCCGATGGAAACGTTGCTGATGAATCGTAAGATACTTCAAGGACATCAATTATTTATTCATTCTTGATTTATTTAAAATGTAATTATATATATCCAAAGATTCACGCATAACGGCTAATCTTAAACGCTCATCTTGTTCTGTTTGCAGAGAAATAAATGACTTGATTTAAAATGTCACTTAAATCTAGCCAGTTCATTAGAAGACGGAAGCTTCCTTTTCCTTGTTTTTTTCTGCCAAAGTGGAGAGGTAGCCAAATTTGAAATGATGAATGTGTTGGTATGTGCGCCAGGGCTCCGTGGGAGATGTCTTGGCAGTCGGACCCGGAGCTGCAGCGACGCGTGCGTTCGACGCGACTGCGGGCGCTCACCACTAGACTCGCCGGCTTATTCCCGCAGTACCTGACGTGCAAGTAAGTTTTCACCTTGATAATTTTCTGGCTTTTTATATATCTTCTTTTGAGTAATATAACCAATTGTGTGTTCAAGTAAAAAAACAATGTATTCTTGCAGTTACGTTTTTGGCATGCCTATGATAAGTGCTATTTGGCATAAAATTATTTTTGCTAAGCATCTTCTTTTTGTTCATGTGGTTACACGATAGTATCTTTCTGACGTTAGCATTTTTGGCAATGTAATGGTCTCATAGGCGTGACCGAGGACAACGAAAAAAACCATACCGTCATGAATCCATATTTTTGTATTGCAGCGAAGTAGACGGAGAAACGCAATTCACTGGAAGTATGGGCGGCGAGCAGCTGGAAGCGGCCCTAGCGGAACTGGCGGCGACGCCGGCCCCGTCCGCGGGCAGTGACCCCGAGGCCTGTGATGACACCGGGGAAGCAGATGTGGATAGCGAGGACGAGCCGCCGCCCCCACCGCCGCCTGTTATCATATCTGAAGCTGACTTTAGAGAGAAAGGTCTTTAACTTACACGCAGACTTCAAATTTAGAGGTTCTTGGACTCAAACCCTCTTCGCACACCTATGACTTTTGTGCGTAACACTCACAACTCACAGTGCGCACACTTATGTGCGTAATTATCGCTTGCTTCGTGCCTCGAAAAACACGTTAAGTCCCGGCTGTCATGCACATCTATGGCAGTCATTATTAGAAAGTGAGTGCCATCTAACATTCTGACAGCTGGTTTAACCATAGACTGAAGTTGCCCTCTGGGTTGCGGAGATCAGACGGCAGTCGCTCCATGTACAACTAAAATCCAACCAAAATTTGGCCCCGAAGCTTAAGTCTAAAGCAACCTGGATAATGCTAGGATATGATGATGCTTGGCTTTTAGCTATGCTAATATTAACTGGAAATTTACACGCGTTATCAACGCACTGTTAATGGTACGCAATATTTTGCAACCTCTACCTTTTTTCCTTTCTACTAAGTAGTGTAGCGTTTTTCTGTTTACTATCTGCGTCAATACAAGATATTTTTGCTTGGCACAAGTTTTATAGTTGTATAGGGATCCTACCACCTGCCGTTAAACAGACGAGGCTCTGGCGAACGGAACAGTTCCCGGTAAGTGGAAATAGGCTCTCCACCTATTACGTGAGACATTGTAATGGCGAAGTGTGGGCGTTTTATATATTTATACCTACCCTTTCGGGAAAAACAGGCGAAAATGTGTGTTGTAATTGTGTAAGTTTTTGTATTGTGTTCAACATACACATTTTCAGAATTACGAGTATAAATTTGAGTAAAAATTTCCAGTAAAATAACATCAAATAATTTGTAGTGCGCGAAAAACGTGTGGGCATTCTGAAGCCGCAGGGGTCGCTGGAGCGAGCGCGGGAGGAACGCGCCTTGGCGACCACTCAGGAAGATATACTCACTACAGTCGACTTCAATGTAAGTCTTTTTTCTCTAATTTGGACTCACTCGTTTCGATTATTTGCTAGTGTCAAGTAATTTTAAAAACAAAGTTATTTGCATAAATGCAGCGTTTTCGTCATTAAGTCACAGTTAAAGTCACATCCGTCATAGTCGAGTCAAGTCAAATTACTTTAATACAGGCGTCGATGGAGTTTTGGAGTCAACAGGAAAAAACACAATTTACTGCAATATACCACTTTCCTACACGTTGTCGAAAAAGTTGTCTGAAAATCCACTAAGTTTACACATAATAACTCGAATGTACACTAGTTTTGGAAATAAAATGCCGTTATTGTGTCTTTTCCGCGTTGGCCCAAAACTCAAACTTCAATGTAAGTTATACGGTAAACAGAGAAAGTGGGTTTACGGTGTCGCTCACCGTGTGCGCGTGTGGAAAGCTCGTCCCGGAAGCAACATAACACGATCACGCGTGTTGTTTAAACTATAAGACGCAAAACTCGTGGTGCACGACGATTACCAACCGAGCTGCTAAAATCGTCTTTGTAAAACCACACTAACATGTCACCTATCTTCTTAATTATTATTATAAGCCGTGTTATGTGGTCCCTTGTTCTAATCGCGAGTTGTATGAAAGACTTCTAATATTAATTTCAGGATGTCGATTGCGGCGAGGAAAGCGCGAAAGGTGAAGATAAGAAGGATACGCGCAAACCGCGCGTCAACATCGCTATGGCGGCCATCATGCGCAAACAAGAGGAGACCAGCAAACAGGTACGAATACATTTCGGGTAGGGTATGCAGTGTGTAGCGCTAGCAGCTCTGTGGGATTAGGTGACAAGGTAGTCGATCTAATGCTAGGCCTTATACCTTAGTATGCAGCTTTGCATGTGTAGTGTGCACGACACTAGATACATCATAGTGATACTCAGAATCGATTAAATTTTACTTCATGAAGATTTTTTTATGTAGATTTTTTAGATATTATACTGTATTGACACGAAATAGAAAGATTTATGTAGAAGAGAAAAGTAATTTTCGACTTAAAACAAGAAAACCACATACAGTTACTGCCATTTGACATAAACGTCACAATGAATTTAGACATTAATGGTTGCCAACGTGGTTGTTCGAAAGAGTCTAAAGATCCATACCGTAGTTAACAAAAAGAGCTTATGACCCCGATCATAATCTAATGACGTTACGCTATGTTTACCAGATGTTTCTGGCATTGAGCCTTGTACTGACAATTATTAAATTACAAGTTTAAAATTTATTTGCAGGTGAAATTCGTGACGCCTCCACCAACTCCGGATTCGACTGCAGACGCGAATGATAAAGACCAAGAAAAGCCAAAAGTGATACAACCGAAACCCATGAAAGGGTTGGTCAACTTACCGTTGGGACGGAAGACCGGCGGCATCTTGTCGCTAAAAGACAAGTCGGGCTACCCGCACCTCGTCAACACGGAACCAGATCCACCAAAGAAGGACGTAGAAGAAAAGAAAGAAACAAAACCGCCTCAAAACTCAAGCCAAAACTCGCAAAATTTCCAACCGAAGAGACAAGAACATCCTCCCAATTGGACCCCAAACGCACCTCAGACTTTCACAGAGAACCCAAGGATGAACTTCCAGAAAAATTATGGCATCCAAAACGTGGGAATCACTTACAACCCCAGCTATCCGTCTCCTAATGCAAATAACCAACCAGGGATCCTTTTGCCTGTAGTCAACCCTAAAGAGATAGACGTGCGCACTGCTGCGATGCAGAAGCAAACATCACGCTCAGAGATGTTCCAAGATGGCAACAAGTTCGGGAACCACGGCTACCAAATGTCCGGAGACAAGAAGAATTTCCTTAATGACTTGCCTCCTCGGTTCGCAAATCAGTACCGCTATTGGCAGAATGCGCAAGATAATCAATTTAACGATAATAAATTTAGAGACGACTCTTTCAAACAACAAAACTCTGTATTTAACACGGCTCAGCCATCGAATTGGACTAATGCGCCATCGCAAGAGAACTACCAACAATCAATGCCGTGGTGGAAACCTGAAAACCCTCCGCCTCCCTACAACGCCAACTACACGCAACCTATAAACTTGCAACCTAATTACTTCTCCCCGCACCTCGGGGCGAACTTGCCGAATCCTTATCAGAACATTCCTTATAATCAGATGCAGACTCCCGGGCAGCAAAGCAAGCCGGAGCCGATGCTGAACGCGCCGAACTACCTCCAAACTCCCATAGGCCAGCCGCAACTGCAAACTTTACAGAATATGGTTTCCTCTCCGAACTTTAATTCCTCTTTAAACAACATTGGCACATACGTTCCGACTGTCGGCTATGACTCGGCTATGTACCCACAGTTTAACAACAATAAGTTGGGATATCAGCCTATGCAGATGAAGATGATGGATAAGCCTCAAGGTGCGCTCGGTTTCCAGCCCAATAAAGATATGATGGACGTCGGGCGTATGACCTTTGGGCCTAATGTGATGGACATTCAGCAAAGGAATTTAAATATGAACTATAATGATTCCCTCGGCGGTGACATTGGTGCTATGAAGAAATTGGATGCCACTGCGGTAAGTGTATAATATCACAAATATCATTGCCTTAATAAAAGAAAAAGAAAATGTGTTTAAGTATTTTGAATTAACTTGATAAAAAGCCTTCCTTTTGATGTGACTCCCCAAAATGTGTCGATAAGGAGTAGTATGTATAATTTAATACATAAATACAAAAAGTATTAGCAGTTTGAAAATATGATTTTTTTTCTATTTTGTTCTATAATTTATTTGTATCACAAATGAAATGTTAGCAGGGCGAAGCCGCTAGCGGCATGTCGAGCAACACGTATTCCTTGTTCAGCGGAGCGCCCGAGACCGCGCCGTGGGCCGCTCACCGCCCGGCCACCCACACACAGGTATTACTACTACTCATCTAATGGCAGACGTTCAAGTAATTAAATAAAACAGGTTGGTGATTTGATTACGTGAAAGAAAATTGGCATTAATATCTGTGGTAAAATTTTTCATCAAATTCAATGAAAATGGCTTGAAGAAATATAATGTGATCCACAGGTTCAATGTTTTAATAAGACACTCGTTAGCAAATAAATATTAAACGACCGAGATGGCGTGGTAAGAGTGCATCCGCGCCCCGCTCCTAAGATCGTGGGTTCGATTCTTACGCAGGACAAATCTTTGTGTGCATGAACATGAATATTTGTTATGGTCTGAGTATATTTTTATGTATATTAAGTATGTATTTACAGAATTATTTATGTGTGTTTTTCCGTTATTTAGTATCCATAACACAAGTTCTTAATGATACTTATCCTGGAACTAAATAATTGGTGTAATTGTCAGAAAATATTTTTTAATTAAAAGTTTAATTATTTAGAAGCGTCTTCCCTAAATATGTTTAATGTCCACTCTGCAGCAATATATTGCGATTAGTATAGTACCAATTCCCTTTGATGTCACACGTTAAATATCCTAGACTAAAGAAATTGAATAATACATGTAAACATTTAGTAATTTCAGTGTCACTTATTTAAAACATTTGTTTTAATTTAGCAGTCCTTGTGGTCGGTGCCTGGTCCGTCTCCCCTAGAGCGCCTCTTGGAACAACAGAAGCAGATGAAGCAACCACCGCCGCCGCAATAACGACCTCCCTTCAAAAACGGTGCACGTACGCTCTTGGGCATCACGCTAAACAAATAATGAGATTTGGATCGTAATTGTAAATAGATAAATTGTTTGTAACATTATGTATATAACGAGTCGCTGAAATGCGGAATGACGGCTGTGCAATATAGTAGTCACGTGTGAATTATATGTCGCTATGTTGTTATTCGTTAAAACGAAGCCTTTCCCAAGCCAATCTATCTATATCTATTTGTTAGAAGAGTTACTCAACGTTGATACCATATCTTCGAATATGCGTTTGTATTCAACAGTATGGTCAAATTAACGGTTGACATTGAGAAGATCAAAATGTTCCGTTGTGCTTTCTGATTCAACCTTTTGTCCTGATCATTGATCAACTATCCCCAATAGACAAAAGGAATTGCTGACAATTATAGTAATGACAAAAATTTGACAAGACGTGTGATGTAATTTTAGCCCCACATTTCTTATTTGTCCGACTGACTCGTTGGTTACACATTTTAGGCTGTGCTGTTTATGGGAATAAATGAACTGTGATCCTCGTATTGGCTACGTATAAGACTGAAACAATAAAAACTTTAAAAAGTTTTAGAATACATGTTTAAGCAGTCGGCATTACAATATGAATGAGGACCACATCGTTTGAATAGCATAAATACTTCTTGTGTTTTTAATTTCCTAGTACATGATGGGCATCATTTCTTTCTAAGTAACTAGTTTTAAAATTTTTAACTGAAGTAATTGTTAATAGCAGAATTTTGTATAAAAAATAAATAGAAAGCTTTTGTTGATCAAGTAGTATGTATATGTAAAAATGCATTGTAAGTTTTTATACAAGGTGTTTGAAACGTATTGACATTGATATCTATATACTTCTGCAATAGTTCATTATATCTCTCTAAATTTTATACCCTCATTTTTTTCAGTATTTTAAATGTCCATCAATTTGTCTATCCTTTCATTTCGGCATCGTCACGGATTTTCTGCAACAGATTGTTATTATAGTCAAAAATTATATCTACAATATAGAGCAACGTTCTTTTGCTCTACGTGAATCTGCCTATGTCCTTTAGCTTTTATAAGCCAGTAGGAAGTTTGTTCCCACTATAAATTTAACTTTGTTTAGTTTAGCAAAAAATACGTATTTTGTTATTTCGAAGTATACCAAATAATGAGGTCCATCCCTCTGTTCATAGATAAAGGAGACTATGAACTATAGTGCTAGAGAAGGTATCATGATTAGTATCCAAATAATGTACTTGAGAAAAATAATACAAAAAAACTTCAAAGGAAAGAACTAAAGACAATAATTCTAATACCTATCAATATATAAATAATAATAATTGAAATACCTATCATAGTTAAAGCCAAATGGTCTAAAAGTAAATTTCAATTTAAAAAAAATGTCTTTATTTTTGTCAAATTGCTATAAGTATTAATTATTTGATTCCATTGATTTCGTAAATATGTGAGTAAACGCTATCGTGACTTCACAAAGTCATACATCCTGATAATTAATTATACATGGGCGGTTTTTACTAGCAGTTATAACAGAGCTTTATTTTAAGTGAGTTTTGTTGTGTTTTTAAGTGAAAATAAATTGAAGTAACTATTGTGAAACAATATTTTGTAATACAGTTATTTTTGTTATTATAACTGCCTGGTTTTATTTGTTTCTTCCTTATAATACCCAAAACAGTTCTATATTATGTCAGTCTGGCTACAAGCCATATTTAAAGAGTATAGCAACGCCGGAAAACATTGCAAGTAAGTAGATCGCAGTAAAAAACATAAAAATAACTAACCAATAAAATTCATTTCCTTTCAGAAGTTTCCTTTCTATATGAACTATACTCAAAAAGACAAACAAATAGATCAGATAAGTTTCTAAACTTTGTTAAAACATTCTCTAAAACTTTTAAGGCGTAATGTGTAAAATCTAAATATATAAGTGATAAAATTCATAATAGTGTCATCATTCATCATGACTTCAGTCATTTGAAGTCCACTGCTGAACATAGGCCTCCCCAGTTGCTTTCCACGTAGATCGATTCTTTGCCGTCTTCATCCACCGGCTCCCCGCCGCCCTGACCAGATCATCGGTCCATCGCGTCGGGGGCCGTCCTCTACTACGTTTGCTGATTCGTGGTCGCCATTCAAGAACCATAACGCCCCATCGATAGTCGGTTCTTCGAGCAATGTGCCCCGTCCACTGCCATTTCAGCTTGCAAACGCGCTTCGCTATGTCGGTCACTTTAGTTCTCCTACGGATTTCCTCATTTCTGATTCTATCACGTAGGGACACTCCGAGGTGTGCGTGTGGACTGAGTGATCTTTTCAAAAAACTCATCCAACCACAACCAAATTATAAGAGGATTTAGGAAATAATTGTGAAAACTTCATAGTAAGATAAAAAAATTGTGAAACCTAAACAAAGAAAGTTAGAACTAATTAACTGGATCACTCAATCTGGACACCTGAAGAATAAGCCATAACGCATATCCAAGAATATACAATCTATGTGTTTATGATTTGCATTTGAAATAATTGTGAAAAATTTGTGAAAGCTGCTTACCAAATTTTCGATTCGTTTCAATGCGTTCGAGTTTTTTGAAAAGATCACTCAGTCCACACGCACACCACTCCGAGCATAGCTCTCCATTGCACGCTGACAGTGCCATACGTCATCGCTGGCAACACACACTGGTCGAAGTCTTGAGACACTGGATTCGACGATTTACCTCTTTCTCGAAATTGGACTTTTTGTCCCAGGCATACGTACTCGTCGACAACTTCGAGGGCCGAGCTTCCCACTATTACTTGGGTAGGCACAACATGGATATTTGACATGATTTTTGTCTTATCCATGTTCATTTTAAGACCTACCCTTCGGGAAGCTCTGTCGAGGTCTCCGAGCATTGTGCTCAGATCCACAAGCTACTCCGCTATTACCACTATGTCGTCGGCAAATCGAAGGTCAGTCATATACTGGCCATTTATGTTGATGTCGTAGTTTTCCCAGTCCAGTAGCTTGAAAACATCCTCCAGAGCAGCAGTGAACAGTTTCGGTGAAATGACATCACCCTGCCTCACGCCTTTCTGCAAGAGGATAGGATTCGTGCACTGGTCCAGTACTCGTACGGACATGGTGGCGTTTTTGTATGAACTCCTCAGCCTCCTAGTAGTCGGACGTTAATGGGCAATGAATTAAGGACGATAATATTTCTTTGAAATCCATTCCTAAGAGAAATTTAAGAGTCAAAAATATGTAAACGGATTTTTTTTCCATTTTCCTGAAAAAAATAGGTACAAGAGTAACCCATTTTAATTATGCGAAACGCATAATAACTTATTGTAAGTTTATAAAAGCATGATTGATAATCAGTTATGAATAAAATAAAACGCATAAATAACTTATTCAGTCAATAATTTAAATTTTATTTAAATCCGAATTGTTTCTAAACGAATTGTATTTAATATAAATCTGTGTACGTACAAAGCGATCTTATTATCATCTATTTGCATACAATTAAATTATTTACAGTAAACTAATTTAATAAATATTAATTAGAACTATGAGTTACATTTGTGACAATTTGAAATAACTGCAACTATTTCTAATGTATAGGATGGCGCAATCTCTCTTTCAAACAAACTACAAAAGCTCAATTATTTTTCCTTAAATGCAATATATTTATTTATATAACCAAACTTATTTAAATAATTTTAGGTTCTATTTATTATCAATAAATTATATGATTTTTTCTAGATATGCACGATAAATTGACAAAGATGAAATTACAAATACAAACAAATCACGTGCTTTTTTTATTATATTAAACTAATACGTATTAAGAGTAACGTTCAAATTTCTATTTTCTTAATTATTGACCAAAACAATTAATATTGAGATAAAATAGCTTGATGAAAATTTTGACGGATTATTGACAAGTAAAAGAAATCACACATCAAGCTGTGGTCAATAAGTAGGTAAAATGTTTTGGTCAAAGAAAATGTAAATTCATATTTTGTTCGCGCTGACTAGGCAAATGTTGGCTGGCTGTATGCCCGGTAACCAGATATCTGTGTAAACATATTGTACTGATAATTGGCACATGTAGTTGGTTTAACACATCGTTTAAATGTGTTATTTACACCGAGTCGAAGTTTCTCATAAATCATATAGCTAACTAGTTAGCAAATTAGTTAGTTTAGTTGTATGTAAAAAAAAGGAAAAGGGTTTTAAAATTTCACGATTGTATTAATAAAAATATCGTTGATAGATTCTTACAGACCGATAGGTTGATCCTTAACTAGCCCCACCAATGAGTACTGTCAACATGTCTTTACCAGTTAATGAATAAAACAAATCACTTACCACTAAAACGGTGTAAAATTTAGTGAAACATAACATAGATCACTGTGACTGCATTCATTATAACATTAAATCATTCTATACAAAACAAACACGATATATTCAAATAAATTTAAACAACGTGATAATAAAATGTAATACATAAGAAGCGAAACAAATTTCCTCCCCTCTAAGATAAAATTATTATCTACGCAAAAATGGCCATTGCTTTTATGGCTTTAAATTGACGTATTTCATCACGGCGATTATTCCCTAATGGGTAAGTCTAAGGCATTTTCTGAGAACTTATAATTGTCATACATCTTCAAGCCTTACTTGATGGCGCACAAAAACATAACTACAAATAAATGATACACAAAGGACATATAGTTTTCTCGTTTTTCGGGAACCATACATTTAGATGTTATAATAAATAAGGGCTCTAAGGTCTCTATCTATAAGGGTACACGAGCAGCAGTTTGCTGTCGACGTATATAACTACAGTCATCGTTAGGAGGCGGCGGCTAACTGTCAACAGGCCATCGACGTGCTGCCAACGTGTTTGCGGTTGCAGTCGCCATGTCGACAGCCTGCTGCAGGCATGTCGACGGCTAGCTTCCGACAGCCGTTAACGACTGCAGTCGCCTCTGCTGTCGTCAATGTGCTGCTCGTATGGAAGCGATTTAAGCGGATAATTCTATCATTTAAAAAGTTATGATAGGAACAGATCTTTGTGGTCAAATTATATAAAACATAAAATGTAAAAATAATATAACGCATTTTACATTTTAATTGGACCGAAGCGAATTCATAAAATGTTTTAGCATTATATAGCATACTAACAATATGAACATCTCTCCGAAATATAACATACAGATAATCGCGTGAACCTGCGAAACGAAAGTATATTGATGCATTATTATTTATTTATTTCATCCAAACTTTTTATGTTGTAGGTATATCTACAGGAAAATATATCACATCACAAATTTTAAATACGCTTCTTCCGCTGCTCTTCGACTGTTTCGCATTTCGAATAAAACCTGAGTCAAAATCCACAAGAGTATAACTATAAACTACTATAAAGCCATCTGTCATGACCGCAAAATATAGGTATAAATCCGTTTCAGAATCAAATCATAACTAGAGATGGAACGGATAGTAGTTTGGATACCGGATATTCGGCCAGGTATTCTGAACAGCGAAAGTTAATTCACTTTACACAGTGGCTTACTTGCTGACTATAATAACAATCTGCAAAATGTTAATCCATTTGGTATGTCTTTACGATTAATACATTACTACCATTGTAGTAATACTAGAAGACACAACCTGGAAAAATAATAATAGTTAATTTTCTTCACTCATAAAAGTATTATCCATTTAAAGTGTTTTTATTATGATTTGAGCGTAGTTCTCGAAAATATTAAAACCTACGATAATAATCTACTGAAAATCTACTTTTCAGAAATAATAACATGGTTCATGCTCTTCATACGTCAGGTCACTTTTTGATTGATATTAAGTTTAAACTTATATAAACATATTGAAATGGTAAATAAAATACTACTATCAAAATCGAGTCTTAATAATGTTATTAATTAGTTTGTTCAATAAAATAACGGAGTATTCAGTCAGGAGTCAGAATTTCTTGAAAGATCTCAAGAGGAAAATAAGGATAATATATGAGAATGTGTCGCATTGTTTCATTGGAGGCACAACACACGTTGACACTATTTATGTTTCAGTTTATAGTGCTTAATCTTTCAAGTGGTAAGCAGACACAACTGAAATTCATTTTTTTCCTGCAGCCAGACTGCAGTCGTCCTGCACTTTACAGTTAAATCTGAATGGTACATTTTGAAATTATAATCAATACCAATTCGTATATTGTTGGCACTTAATGGATTATTACAATCATTAAAATAAGAACTTTTGCAAAAATTACTTGTCTCTTCCAACATATTAAGAGAAATTTAAGATCTATCACATTTCTATTATTTATAACAATTTATGTATATCGGTTTCTGTACACTTTTTGTTGGTAATTATACATGCTGGTTGTAGTGACTGTTTTCGAAACAGCTAGGAGGATGTAAAGTTATTATCGAGACATTATTGCTTCCACAGTGCTAAATTAGACAATGTAGATTTATTGGGTTACATTATGCATTTTATTTTTTTTCTATACTATAGCCGTAGCCGTTTTGTAACACTGCAGATTCTACAATTTCCCTGCCACTTAAATAACCGATTAATTCTCCCGGATTTTCATATAATTTCTTTCATAGTATACTTTCACAACGATGATAAGAATAACAAGCTCAGTCAGGGCTCGTTATAAGGTGTGGAAGGCGAGTGTGGAGCGGACCTCACGTGTGCCGCTCGGTGGCAAAGCTGTAGCTATACTCGCGGTCGAGGTCGAACCGTGAGCGCCGCTGTATCGCCGGCAGATGGCCCTGCAACAATTCACATGCAGGTCAAATACTTGTTTTAAACACTTAAATTCAATAAGTACATTCAACTTAAGGATTAGTTCGTCACTGACGAAGCAACGACAGGATGTGCAACAACTGGTACTCGTTGCGCTAAGCGTTGTTTGAAGACAAGAGTACGACCGATCTATAAGAATACATCTTTATACAAATTCAAAGCAAACCAGGAACTAGTTAATCTTTGCTCTCTATAGCTCCGCCCCTGCTTCACACTGTGCCGTACTGAATGCTGCGAACTGTACTGCAGCAAACGAGCTACCCACACAGAGAGTTGGACGCCTGACTTCCAATGCCCAGTTCTTAGAGAGCACTCATGGTGAGACACCAAAGGACGAATTAGATTAAACTTCCAAATTATCGATTAATCTTGTGAAATGGAAAACAATTGATCAGTTTTCTGCTATGAATATTATGAACTAGATATTCTAAATACGGCAAAAATTACTTACTATGGCATCATTTGGAAGTCCTCGAAGCTTGGCGTTGAGGACAAAGGGCACGCCTTCCATGCCGTTGTAACAGCCGAGGGTCTGGTAATTAGTGACGCGGGGGAGGGGTGCGGGGCCCTTGTTCCGGGCGGGGGGAGGCGGGCTACTGGTGACCCCGGCCGGGCTACTGGCGACCACCGCGGGGGGAACGCGGGGCGCAGGCCGGGACACCTTCACGAGGTACGAGGGGCTGAGCGCTTCGTAATCGTGGTCGGTGGTAAAATCCTCTATGTGAGCGCTGGGTGACTTTAAGCCTAAGTTGCTCAAGTCAGAGATAAGGGGAGATAGCTTCGGTGGTCGATCGGGTGCCGGTCGCAACCTGCGGAGAGTTATAAATAAGTGACAGCGCGATTTAGTATATGTCAAACTTGGAACATATGTGTATTGGGCTCCTTCATCTCAGGAGTCAAGCCAACCTGCAAGTGGTGCACCTGCCGATCAACGGACGAGGCTCTGGCGAACATAAACGTTCCCGGAAAACGGCAATAGATTCGCCACCTATTACGTGGGACCTACTACAGAATAAGTGTGGGCATATAATATGCCTCTGCCTACCCCTTCAGGGAAAAAGGCGTCAATGTATGTTTTTAACATTTAAAGATATTGAATATTTTATTTGCTGAAGCTGACGACAATTTCGAAATTAATTATATTTTAACTGACCAGTTCTAATTATGCTGATCTAAGTAGTTTTGCAGGATTAAAAGTAGTGTTTTTAAAAATGGTTTTATAAAATATTAATCATTATACTCGAAGTACACATTTCTTACCAACTAACTGTATTTAATAGGTGTTAACATTCAGGTCATGTAACATTTTTAAAGATAACTTTTAAACCCCGGCTCAGAGATCAAAAACAACAACTGTAGGTACATAGTATGGTAGATATTCTAATCTGTAAACTTGTTAGAAACTATTTAGATATACAAAGCGCATTGCCCTAACATGTGTCCCAAAATCTACAATGGCTGGTTCAACAATAATTCTTTTTTTATTAAGATAATCTAGGCTACAAAGACTTCTTATATAAAATCAATGACCTTAAAATGCATATTTTCTGCGAAACCCGATAGACAAAGTTCCGGAGTAAAAGCTAGTTGAGTTATAATTTGTATAAAAATAATGATCGATAAGAAGACCGAGCGTGACCTGCGGTTAGCGTCCGGCGTGACGTGTGAGACGACGTTCTCGTAGTCATGAGTCGGCGACGCGTCCGCGCTTCCACCGCTCACTTTGTAGCACACCATCTTGCCATTTATCTCGCTGTAGAACAGATTAATTATTTTATATTTCATCATCATCATCATCACAGCCCATTAACGTCCCACTACTGAGAACGAGCCTCCTCACACAAATCAAGGTGTGAGGGTATTGGGTCATACTCCACCACGCTGACCCAGTGCGGATTGGCGGAGGCAGGGGTATGGCGTCCTGCTGTTAGAATTTTTAAAGCCGCCCATGAGGCCTCTAACATGGCTTAACGACTACCACATTTAGTGATAACCGGGACCAACGGCTTAACGTGCCTTCCGAAGCACGGAAGCGCTCGATATCAAATGCCACACAAACGGTCACCCATCCAAGGACTGACCTCTGTAAACTCTGCTGTACTTTGGTGATCGTTTCCAACCACCGAACACCGCAGAGCTACGAGCGCTTCATTTCATATTTGATTATAATAATTTTTGACAAACGATATGGCGGGGTGGCGAATATGGCTCCGCCTCTGAGGTCGTGGGTTCGATTTCCACACAGGGCAAATATTTGTGTGCATAAACATCAATGTTTATTCTGGTCTGGGTGTTTTCCTATTCCTAAATGTCATATTGCCGGATGGTAAGCAGTCGGTGCAGTCCAAAAAAAAAAGCGCTTCTTACAGTGAAATAAGCACGGTACAAAGCGCACCCCCTCATGACGGCCTGCTAAAATAGCGTTTCACGCCCCGCTTAAAAAGCCCGGGATTATAGGAAATAGGAAACACATGAGCCGGCATCGAATTCTAGAGCTTAGTGGTCTTGCTCAGAAACGACTTCTCAAATTTTTTGGTTCGAGTGCTGATAGTATGCAGAGTATGAGGTTTCCAAGACCAGCAAGTGTTGTTCGAGAAAGGAATGGAGAGGGCGGGATGAGATCGAAAAGCTCCTTAGAACAATCGCCATAGTAGTTCCGGTAGAAGACACTGGAGAGAAGCAATGTCTCTACTGTTACCTCTGTCGAGGAGGTACTTAGCAGAACCTTATAGAGTATACCCATCCTACGGGAAGCAGCTAAAATAACACCCTCTATGTAGCATTTCGGATTTAGGTCCTGGCCGATGTCCATGCCGAGAATGCTAAGATCCGCCGAAATGGGCAAGGAAGCGTTCTGAAGAGAGGGAGAGGTAAGGAAGGGAGTAATCTTCGACGAGAATGCACAAACCTGGGTTTTGGTGGCAACTCGACCAGGTTTTCTGATCCCCATTGAGACACGATCGAGAGTCCGGTTCACTTTGGCCACCAGGTCTTGCCTTTGCACCAGGATATCGGCTTGCTTTGCCTCTGGATGTCCCAAGTACCGCTCATGTACCGTACTGTCATCCGCATAACAATGAATATTGCCCAAGAACAACATGTCATTAATATGCAGAAGAAATAGGGTAGGCGAGAGTATCGATCCCTGCGGCACTCCGGCGTTTACTTTGTAGAACTAGGAGGAACTGCCCTCACACAAGACACGAGTCCTCCGATCTTCTAGAAAGTCGGCTGGCTTAATACCCAGGCGCACAAACGGGGCGGCATACCGAAGGCCGGCAACTTGGAAAGAAGTGAACGAAGACAAACTCTATGGAAAGCTTTGGCGACATTCAGGCTTACGGCCAAAGATTCGCCACGCTTGTCCATCGCTTCACCCCATGCGTGAGCAACGAACGCTAGAAGATCGTTTCAGTCTAAGCCCATCCTGGTGATCGTGAATCGGTCACTCGGCTAAGATGGTCGAAGAGACTGCTAGTACTAGCATCTCATGTGTGGGACTCTATGCGTACCCAAAGGACAGGAAAGGAGGGGTCTTCGTGTCAGCCCTCACGTACAAGCATACCCCAGTTTTCGCGAGGAAACGCTCCTCAAGCTGATAGCCAGGGTATTGCAAGTACGACGTGACAGCAGGACGACGAACTTGAGTCTCTGTCAGAAAAAGCAATACAGGCCGCGCCGTCTCAAGATGTTGGTGGACGGGCGTTGAGGTTAGAATGGCGTCCACGGATGTTAGTCCACTGCAACTCAAACAGCGAATCGGAGGTGGGATGGGATGCAACTGTATTTCCTGCATTGTTTTTGTCACTGCCATTGGAAAAGGGGAAGAAGGGGACGTGAAAGAGGAGCTGCTACTGATGCAAAGTAACACGAACAAAGCGAAAGTCTTCCGCTTCAGCATTGGATGAGCGTTTTTTTTCTTCTTTATTTTGGCTTGCACGGCTTGTGCGTATGCCACAACGGTGTGGATGAGCGTTACGACCAAACCCGACACGCCGGACGGAAGGGCCCCCAAAGAACTTCCTCCCGGAAGTGGTCGCCGGGTACCACCATTTCCGGTCACCAACAGTCACGACGATCCACTCCAAGATTATGCGCGACCTGGTAGGGCAGCCTTCCGAGGTGGTTAGCCCGGCTGGCCGGCGCGTCGAGTCTCGGCTCCCGCTCAATGGTTCCACGGCAGCATTTTCTGGTTCACTCTTCGCAACAATAGCCGCTCCGATGGTGCCCGGCTGTTCCCGGAATCAGAATCCCGGAATCAGAACCGGGAGGACCTCCTCTGAGAGCCGCAGTGTATCGCGCCCCCCATACCTCCTTGTGCGGCGTAACTGGCCGACTTCTGTGAGGGTCTATAGCTAGGCGGAAGGGGCCCCCGCCGCCTTAGAACCCCCAACGGCGTAGCCGGAGAGAGAGCGGATCCCGCTCCCTCTCCCGCTTCGCAGAAGGAGGCCATCGCCTCCCAGGCCGTCTCGATGTCGACCACAACTCACATGATGAGGCGACGGCGAAATTCCGTTACAACCCTAGTTTGTAAGAGGACGCCTCACCCTCACACTTTAATTTGAGATGACGATAATGACAACTTGGAGTAGTGACATATATTTACACTTGGCAATAAGAAATTTGGAAAGTAAAGGAAATGTCTTGTATAAGTTCTCACCCCGCCAGCATGAAGCCATCCGGTGCCTGCCGCATCTTGGAGCAGACGATGACGTCGGTGACGGCGGCGCGCGCGGCGGGGTGCGAGGCGGGCGCTTGCGCAGCCAGCGCGGCCAGGCGCGACACGCGCGTGCACAGCCGCCGCTTGCCCGCGCGCCCCGCCACGCTGAACCCCGCCGGCGCCGGCTCGCGCTCCCCCACCACCACCACGCCGTCCATCACGTATCCGGGCACACCTATAACATACCCGAAATTAGAAATTCCCCCAAATTTATATCGAAAAGAAATATGCTGGAATATATTTAAATCGTTATTCATATTAATATTGAAAAAGATTATGTTTAAAATTAAGGAGAGGCGCCAAATTAAAATGATTTATTAACTGGTTATTTGAAAACATACTGTTTTTCATATTAATATTTTCCATATTTGTTTGCCTCTTTTCTAGTCTGTAACCTCTAACGTAGTTAAATGTCCAATACGCACTGGGTCCGCTTGGCAGAGTATGACCAAAAACCCTCTCGCCTTGGTTCGTGAAAGGATGCCCGTGCTCAGTAGTGGGACGTTGATGGGATGAGATGATGATTCATTTAAGATGAAGCATGCAAATTATTTCTTGCTGGTTCGCTGTCGCCATGATGAACCTCAATCTAATTTCTGAACAACTCACTCTTTCATAATTTTATTTATCCAGGTTTGGCGTCTCTTTATAGAACTTGTAAACGTCACTTGAATCTAGAACCGTCACATTAATGAAGCGGGAGTTTGCAAAAAGAAGCAAGAAACTCGGCAAGATTCTGATAAAGACATTATTTTCTTTACTTATGTTATTTTCTATAATTTTATTATAAAGAGTACATATTTGATTGTTTGTTTCCATGGAACTTCTTTTTATTGGCAGCCGACTAAAAGGACACAGCATAAAATTGAATTTCAATTGTGTTGAATACCTCTGGCTTGAAAAGTTCGTGATGTATGAGATTTTAGTTTATATATTTTAAAAAGCTCAATTTGATATAATTGGCGCTTTGTTTATTTGTAGGTACTTAAGAATGTAGGAATTAGAGCCTATTCCACAGAGGCTACGCCAATTATTTAAAGAGTTTCAAGGCAACCAGAACAGTGAGCAGTGACAGACAACCGTGATTGCCAATAGATCTGACCTTCGCAACATAAACAAGTAATTCAATGAAAGTTGTCGTAACATACCTATTTGTTGGTTCGTTTTAAATTAAATACATAAGTTTGTTTGTATTTAAGTATAAGTAAGCTGAACATTCCAGAACGCCTTGAGGCCTGGACGGTGGCTGGAGGGGGGAGGCGTATATTAAGACTAAGAAAAGCTTGTAACAAAATAACAGCACAATGAATCATATTGTAGCCCTGGAAAAAAATGATTTTCACCTGTTTGTCTGTATCGCTATCTATGCCAGTTATCTTGGCTAACGATTATAACGCATAAAACGGCATAGCGGTTTGTTCAAATGACAAAGAGTTAAGCTTGACTGTACAGTAATAATGTTGTAATTTTTTGGTAATACGAAAATAATTTTATAACATAGTAAGAAAAAATCTTATAAATATTATGTTAAGATCTCTATTTTAAATATACTTTGTTTTATTAATTGCAATTAATAAAACAAAGCCCTTTATGTGTATTTTTATAAATAAGACATTTGTTTTATTTATTACTATAAGATTTTGTGCAGGCACTGAAAATTTATATGAATATGCACCCGCAACTTCTTAAAAATGTAACCCCGAAAGTATTCGTCATATCTATACCAATGAAATCGGAAAATTTTGAATTGAACTTTGCTTGTAAAGTTTTTTGAACCAATAGAATAATTTTTAATTTCCGATTCCAACAACAACAACGAGCTATCGGGAAATATACAAAAGATCCCGACGAATTTAGACCCTCTTCCTTTTTAGTAGTTGGTCGGGTAATATGTTGGGCCAGAGATTTGCCCACTGCAGTTATGAAGCAAAGATCAAAATCTTTAAGGCATACTGCCAAAATTTTTACACAGCGGCTCTGTGGCCTAGAATTCCTTAAAGGTGCAATACAATAAATGTTTCAGGATTCTAATGGGTCTAGGCTAGGTGGGCGCTATGCGGCAGTGCATCGGCGATGTTTGCGAAGGCCAGAGCCGATGATGTTTGCGCGTTATTTCGCAAGAAGACGGACTCACTTCTAAGCAGAGTATGATCTAGTCCCAACAGAATCCCGAACATGTTAGTGAATAAGTTTGATGCACCAATTTTTAGGAACTTTGTGTCTGTATTAATGCATCAAAAGCCGCCACGGATTTAATTTTGTTAAATTTTAGAATTTATTATTATTATTGTATTTACTAACACCAGTCTTTAAGTTGAATAAATTACTAACAATTGGACCATTGTTGTCAAATAAATGAATTTTATTATTATTATTAAAAGTAAAATGCGTGATATCCCATAAACGCAATTGCGTTAAATGCTATCGTAAAGCGTACGCTATGATAATTCATTGATTAAGAGTTCATCGAACTCTATGAATAAAGAGCGTCGTCAAAGGTACAAGTGTGTGTGCCACCTCAAAGACGTCTGGAGTCTGAAGCTATTGATTCAAACCCGTCTGGACGCTAGTTGAGCAATAGAGACACGGCTCATTGTGTCCTACAAGTGAGAATACAACAACCGTTATTGTGCTACTTCTAAAGGAGCATTGTGAACTGTTAGAATCGAAAGCGTTTCCGTTCTTAGAAAAACAAGCAACAGAATAAAAATACTTGCACTTTTTATAGCCGAGATGTATAACATTATCAGCACATTTAATATCTGGATATCCAATTATTGCGGCAGTTTGGTTATTCTATCATTCAGTCGGACGGTTACTGTGTCGTAATTTTTATTCCATCACTTTAATATTTTTACTTATCTTGTTATTAGGTACCTTAGCTTTGACTTAAGACAAAATTGCCTTACGGACACGGACGCGAACGGCCTCGCGTGTTGTCAGTTGAAATTAGCTGTTTTTATGGTTTTATTTAATTAATCAACGCAACTTCAAAGTTATCGCATGGGAAGTCAGACTATACTCAACATAAAACAAGAGGCTGTTTTGTGCTGTAGGTTGAATCTACCTCTTTTTCTCTTGTTGTCAAACGAAGGTTTTGTTAAGGATTTAAACCATATCATGTTTTTTATTTCCTCCGAGAATGAGAAGAACGAGACTTTTATTTGTTAATGCGTTTGCCCGTACATTTTGTGTATATTAATTGGATTTTTTAAAAAACAATCCAAGAAATCTTAGCGATAAATAAGTTAAATATTTCTTAAACTATTCTGTAAAATTATTTGATCACAGCCACAGCTTCCAACTTTATTTCAAATACAAAGCTATTTCGATTTTGACAATGTTCAACATGCATAGTTTAGTTGTTGGCAATGAAACTGCCTCTCGAAGTCAATTGATATGACTAGTATTATCTAAGTCGTTCTCGTGCGGGCTGGCCCGTTAATAAGCCCCGCATGGAATGGCATTCTATAAAAACGCAATCGATCCTGGTTTTTGAAAAATAATTTTCAAAAACCAGGATCGATTGCGTTTTTGAAGCAGAATTTATCTGCAATGACACTTCATCAATTAATTTTGCAATGAGATTTTATATTGAGACGCGTTAGACACGTACACCTAAATTAGACGCGGAAAGCTGAACGAATGCGTGTGCGTTCCATGTACAAAACTTCCCTATATAATATGCTTTTTTCTATAGACATACGCTGATTTATAGCTAAGTCATATTGAAAGTAGTAACTATTCATCGTTAATAATTTTAAAATATTGAATTTTAGGGGCAACAAAATTTGGTAGCAAACATTCCTGTCTAATTTTTTTTTCATGATTATAATGATAATATCGGAAGCCATTTGGTTAATATGTTAGTAAACGAGTTAACCTATTCAATAGTATCTAACATATGGCGTGCCTGACTATGGGTGAGCCTCATAAGAAAGCTTGAAGTCGCTCAGCGTATAATGGAAAAGAGCTATGCTCATTCGAGCGTTCTCCCGACGTGATAGAATCAGAAATGAGGACATCAGTAGGAGGAACGACATAACACGGCGGATTCGCAAGATGAAGTGGCCCTGGGTGGGGCACATAGCCCGAAGAGCCGACTACACATGGTGCGTTAAGGTTCTTAATGGCGACCGCAAACCAGCAAACGTAGTAGAAAGCGGCCAATAGACCAAGAATCTGGTCAAGGCGGAAGTGGTCGATCAACGTGGAAGACTATTAGGGAGGCCTATGTTCAGCAGTAGACTTCAAATGAATAAAATAATGATACGTTTATCGCTTTTACCATAACTGTTGTAGCAAATTTTTCATTGCGGCCGTAAACGATGACATTGCAACAATAATAAAATAATGATTTAAAAATTTTTTTTTTTTGAATTGGGTAAAATTTTGTGCTTATTAAAATAACGCGAGATATCGCGCATCGAAAACCACACGACCATAACTTTCCCACATCCTCATTCTCTGAAAGTTAGTCGCTCATAAGCAGAATACTCTTATTTAAAATAGCATAGCCTGTGAGTTTCTTGTCAGTTCTTCTCACAGAGCAGGGGCTTGGGTCTGGCACTTATATTCACTTACACCTAATTTTTATTTATTTGCATGTAAGTGAATCTAAGCTTCGTGATTTCAGTGTAGTAATATTTAGTTTTTTTTTTAAATGTATATTTTGTTTTAAATTTTTCAAGTGCTATGTAATAGTTTATGAAATAAAGAACTTTTTACTTTTACTTTACTCTAATGTGTGAGAATGACCACATACCTTCAGACTTCGATAGGCATATGTAGTGGCTAGGTTTCTTGCCAAAGAGACCAGTCTGTCGAAGCAGTCCCGCGTCTGCATCTTCGTCATAAGTGCGGCTCACGGGTCTATACCCCGAAGGACACTTGGCCACACTCTCCACAATCTGTAGAGAGAGCAGTGGCCGTTCGTCTGGCAGTGCATCACCTAATTTCCTCAACACTTTCGACATAGTTCTCTTATTGTAGCATCATTCAATTTCAGTCTTGCTGGATTGCACTCAGTTCCAATTCCTTATCAGTCTCTTTTAGCACCCTGTAACAAAGCCATAGTTTCTATTAATTATCTCAAATAAGGCTTAAATAGATCTTTGCATTGTGTTGATTTCGAAGTTGGATTTATTACAGCTGACTTCAGTTTCAGGGAAGAGTTTCAACTTGATGACAGACGGACATCAAAGTGATCATATTGGGGTTAAACTTTTAATTAATCCTAAGCAATGAAAGAAAAAAAATCTATAACATAATTTTTATATTATTCTTAATCAAAACTAGACAAGACTCTAAAATTGGTCTGTCAATATTTGGAATTAGCAATATATGTTTATATTCATTTACTTATTTCTATTCTTATATTTTATACTTTAAAGTATTATCAAATGCTGGAATATATTATAAGGCAAATATTTTTTTTGCATTTAATGGTTAATATTAGAAAATATTTCAATAAAAATAAGACCACCAACGAGTAGGAAACTTTCAAACAGTTACTGACAAACACATACATACATAATATCATGCCTGTTTCCCAGAAGAGGTAGGCAGAGAAATATTAAATGACCATATTTCACTAGTTATCTTGTTGTTTCGATGTAATAGGTGGTGAGCATACTGCCGCTTACCAGGAACTTTTATTTTCGCCAGAGCCTCGTCTGTTGATCAGCACCACTTGCAGGTAAGGTAGGTTTGGCTAATGAGAACTTGGTAGGAGCCAGTGATAAAAAATTCTCTATCTGACTTTAGGACTAAGAGCTTGTAGTTAAACTACATATGTAAATAAGAAGGGAAGTCTGCTAAATCTACTAAGTACAATTTGCAATATTATTAAACAAAAAAATCATTTAAATTATGTAATCAATTAAAAAAGAGTAAGTAATTTCTATTAACTTATGGCCTCAAAGTGCTAGGTTTAGTATTTTACAGTACCATTTGGCAAATATGTATACACTTTTATTATTTAAAATAAAAAATCCTTTCTGACAACTACAAACACTTGCATATTTAAAACAATAACTATTGTTTAATACTAGTCATGCATGCAATTTCAAACAACAAACACAGGTATGTGGGTCAAGTACAATCACTATCAATATCTTGATTTAAATAACTCCATGTGTATTTACTACTTTATAACTCACAAGTAAATGGTATAATGCATATTTCAGTATTATTTATAAATGTATGTATATACTGTATTTTGCAGTGAGGCAATAACTAGCCCAATTTCACCTATTTAATAGCCTCAAGATCTATTAAACATAAATACATATTATTACCTGAAATAATGTATTGAATTTGTAAAGTTTAACCTAATATAAAATTTAAACAACTGCAGTTATTTTAAGCATTAGACATTTAAAAGCTCAATAAAATTTGCTTTTAGTTCCATTCTGCTCATCTGGCAAGATATGCAAGGATATTTTTTTTAATTTAAAATGGATACTGGATATGGACTGCATCTTTTAAACCATAGCCTAGCTTTGATGCAGCTGCAATCCTTGTTATAGTAAACATGATAATTAGGCACTAACCCGAATAGTCTGCCAATAACCTCACTGATTAACGAATAAAGTAGGTATATTGGTTTACAACTTACATTTAGTTACTCATCAGCATGTAGGTTATTTCATAATGTTAATTTATATATAAATATTATGTATTCCTGCCTGAGAGCAAAAAAAATGTATATATACGTCACTTATCACGTAATGTTTCGTAACCACATAAAATAATTTATTGCATGTAAAGTTCGGTTATTTCTGACCTAAGTTTAATTCAGTCTTTCGCGGCAAACGACCGAGTTGGCAGAATTCCATAAAACTTCTCAGTGAATTTAATGCAGTCTCCGCGGTGCCTTCGCTGCAACCGTAGTAATTAGAACCAATTGTTAAGTTCCGACAGCTACTTATCACAAACAATAAGACCCGAACAATGACCCGATTCTGAGATGGAGACTTCATTACAATGAAATTTTGAACTGTAGTAAATGTTATACTTTTATTGTAAACAAAGTAAAAACCTAACTCACCATTGTTATGATCTGACAATCACAATAAGATTGTAAATAAAAAGCAACCTTTGCAATAGATTGATATAAAATTAATAATCCACTCCGAAACACACAAGCAATGTTTCGATAAATATCACTGAAAACAATGAAGTCATACTCTAATAAATATGCTAAGTCTGCCAAGTATTATAAAAGGTTCACAACATCACAAGTTTCACGAAAAGCGACAAACTTTTCCTGTTCCATTATTTTTGAACCCAACAAACACGTCCGATTTTCGTAGCAAATGGCAGATTGACTGTTTTTTTTTTCAGTTTACAAAAGACACATAGACAGTGGTGAGTTAGATATAATAAGTACGTTATATGCTTTTTGTAATGACTATGACCTATCGTTATTTATTATTAACGCATGTTATTTTAAGTGAAAGATGTAACGACATAGATTTTTATTCCTGATGGCGGTTATTGCCAATTTCTCAATGTATGAATTTTTGCATATACTATTAAAAACCTTTACAGAATTACGTAATGCTTACAGACAGACGACGAACTAATAATTCTCATATAAAGTATTAAACACACGAGTCTTCTAAAGTTTGCAATATGTCACTTTACAATTTTTGACGTGACAACGTCTTAAATTAGGTTGCGGCTGGGAGTCACTTATGAAAAAGTGTAACGCTCGGTAACGTTACGATGAGTCACCGAACGAGAGAGAGGCCCGGCGAATGCCTTGCGTCTCTCTCCCACTCAACTATGATCGGTCTGCCGCGCGCGCAGCACTAGTGTACAATGTTTTAGTAAACAAAATATATTTCTATAGTTAAAATTTGTGCAATTCTTATTTTCATTCAATTCCTTGTTCCTATTGTGCAATTTAATTATATTCATATCAATAAATATTCTACCGAGAAAAAGACGTTGTCACGTAAAATCTTCGCCCGTAAAAACGACTTTACAGGCAACCATTTTTTTAACGTTATTTATATTGGAATAGTAATTTATATAATTCAAAAGTAGATTCACTACAAATGTAGTTTTTGTCCTAAGATCAGTGTGAACACAGTACTGTTTTTGAAATTTATATAAAACGAGAAACTGGTGAATTCGCCACGTCTTGCTGTCGCCAGTGTTGTAACTAATTTCATGTACATGCATGCAACTAAAACATATCAATTATTTATTATGAATGTATTGTATTTGTTATCCACACGAAAATAATAAACACAGAAAACACCTAGTCAAATAATGTAACATTAAATCTATTGAGGGTAAAGTTTTGCAAAAGTGAAGCCCTGAAGTAGTGGCAAGTGTGTACATTTCTAAGTTCCAAAATTCACCTCACATACTTCGTTAACAACTATTACTGTATAATTCATTTCATGCTCTCTGCTACTCTAGCGCCATTATGGACGGATTTCGAACTTATAGCATAAAAATTGTGTTGCAAGAGATTGGTTACTTTACTTCCTTTCTTATTGATCTTTCACGATTGCCTTTACTAAGAAAGTAAATTCGAAAAATCGTTACTAATAATTTTACTTGATCTCATCGTGATGAGTAGAAATAAATTATGATAAAATATATATAAAAGATTATAGCCCAAGACATTTTCCTACTTATATAAGCTTATAATGTTCTGTCACTAATATTTATATTGAAGGGAATTGAACCAATGATCGTTCGGAAACACTTATTTACACTTAACTCAAAAAAATTATGTATTAATTTTATGGTATTACATTCTTGTCTTATATCGTATTGTATATTATTATTATGGGATATAAATAAATCGAATAAGTTTAAAATAACAATATTTATTTCATGTTTTGTTCACAACTATAATACAGGCTATTACTGGTTGGCTCTACATAAACAATCTTCTACAAAGCAGTTCCATATTTAACTGTAAAAAAGCATTTCATTTGAGTGGCACCATCAAGGTTCATTAGTTACTCAGTTACATTAAAATCAAAACAATATTACAGAACAGAAATAGATTTGAAGTATAAATTATAAACTAAGTTCTACTGGTGCCTAGGTGGACTAGGTACTTTGGTATTCATTTCTTACCATTGTTTTTTTATGTCTGCTCTTTTTTCTGTATTTTCATATGTACATAGAAATATTTAAAAAGTCTAATAACTCATGCATCAGGTAGCTAAAGGCATTATCATTATTTCATTCTTCTAAAACTTTAAATGGTAATGGTGTTGTGTCTGCGGTCCCCGAAGAGGTAGAAAAGTAAGGTGATACATCTGATAAATAATTTCTGGGAAATAAACCAATGAGAAGGGCAATCTTTGCTGCTATTGGTGCCTTTTCTTCATCATCAATTATTGTATCTTGATCAGGCATTACCTACGAAAATAAGATACAGGTTAATATGAACAGTATAAAACACACATGTATCAAATATTTATTTTCTTTATAATATATTTATTTAATATAAGACTAATCTTGTTTTAGATATAAATGTGTTTAATACTAGTATTATAATAGTAAAAAGCTCATCAAAAATAAGTACTTGTTTTACACATATGGTATACATCCTAATCGGGGACTTTGTATGTGTGAGCTAAAAGTAGCCTATTATTTTCCCTAATATTTAAGTATTTATCCCACCAAGTTTCATTAAGTTAAAAAAAAGACAATATAGTCTAATATGTTTATACAACATTTAATACCTTGTCTGCAATATGTTTGTGAATGTATCCATCTCCACCTACATAGAATGTAGAAAAGCCATCATACCACCTGAAAAAGAAAAATTAATTTTTAACTTCAAATTTCATATAGCAAAAATTCTAAGAAAAAATCCAAATGCCAAAATGTGACTTACGCCTCTTGATCTTTAAAAACTTGCTTCATGTCCCACAGTTTGTATTTCCAAAACATGAAAAATACTTTAAAACCGGATATGCCCCTCACCCTCCACCGAAGTCTGAAAAGAAAAGTAAGAAATTAATAAATTTTCATAAAATAAATATCTAAATGAAACTTGTAAAATGTGTCATGTTTAACGAAATTGTGGCTTTCATGATTATGAATGCTTGCATTAATTATGCTTTTTTTAGACTTCACAAGCACAATGATATGCATTGAAGTTCCACAACTGGGATCACTAATGTTCTCACACACCAAATCAGGGGGGAAAGTTTAGGTTATGCTTTGCACATAACATGGAAATGAGGATCAGAAGAGATAGAAGTGGCAGAGGCCTTTTATAAATATATAATTATTAAAGCAAACATATGACGCAAATATAAAGCCTAGTTACAAGCTTAAGTTTTGTCACATTTTAAATTTTGAAATTGGTATGAAAAAGAAGAAGTTACCTACACTACTTATTTTATTGACATAATCAATTTTGAATAAGGAAATGGCAATCATGCCAAATTAACATATAATTTATATTTCACCTGATAGTTGAGTCTTCTGGATGTGCAGTTATCTTCAAAACTTCAAATTTCACATAGGCATATTTCAAATGTCCTATTGTACGCAATAAAGCCACTTGTCGCACATATGGGAATATTCCACTGAAAAAATTACATGCTGGGTTAGGAATAGGATGCCAAATGTGATAACACATTTTAAAAAGTGGTAAAGTTTACTTACACAGTAGTGACACCTCTGATATTATTAACAAATATCAAATTTGGATGATAAATGGAATAGTCTAATGGCTTTATAAACAATTCTGGCATCTGAAATGAACCAAATTATTTATAATTTGTTTTTATAATATTTAAACTCGGCTTTGATAAATTGTAATTTCTGTTACTTACAGTTTTTGAGAGAACATTAAATACTTTCATTAATTGCTCTTCACTAGGTTTGCCACTAGTGGCAATATCTTTAGAAGGAGGCATCACCGAAGAGGCGGCCACTGGACCTCGGCAGTATGCCACTGCATTCCTTTCAAAATCCGAAAGACAATCAGGTTCAAAATTCTGCAAGATACATATTGTTTCAATAACATGAAGAACTTGAAAATCTGAATTTGGATAAATGACTTGAACTAATCAGTCTTGTCTAAGTTTGACTACAAACAAATTATAAGACTGTGAATCAGACCTTATTATTCTTATACTTACATCATTATTGTACTTAGTAAAATCAAAACTATTCATACTTGTGTAAGGACTCAATGTCTCACTAGGCATTTTCGGTTCTATATAATCATCACATGTCAAGTCCATAGCCTTCATTTCTATATTGCCTCTCAAGTCACTATTTAATTCATATAGTCTACAGTTCCTTGCTTGCATATCCAATTGATACTTAGGGCTGTTGTTGAGACGAACAGAGTTAATTTCAACATTTCTAGATAAGAGTAGTTCGTTCATATAAAGGTCGTCAATATTGTTTTCTGTCGCAAGTTTTGGAGCATGTTGATAACTAGAAATTCGGCGTCTAGTTAAATCCTAAAACAAAATGTTTATGTAACGGAATTTTCATTTTAATACATATCATTAAATCAACGTATCAACACCATTTAACATTTGCATTGCAGACCGAAACCACTAATTGGTTCAATGTCAAGAATCAAGCGGCAACCTTATTGATTATTACAGTAATGAATCAATTATATTTACGAGGTACTACCACTACTATTATTATGTACAGAAAATATTAATAATATATAAAAACACTTAAGTTACTCAATTACCTCTTCTAAAAACTGTGTCCTTGCTGGGATTTTGCGTGATAAGCGGTTGGGGTGATTCTTAGTGGAAACGATCCCATTGATAGGTAAAATTTTATGGGACAATGTACGTAAACATATAGCCATCTTATATTTTAAATAACAAGAAAATTATCTGTAAAACTCGCTAGTTGTTCGAAAAAATGTCACAGAAAATAAAGACATGTCGTGATGTGATGTCGCACTCGCCTCGCACCGCAGCTGACAACTGTGACAGCTGACATTATCGACAATTGTTTTTTTTTTGCATAGTTTATACCAAATGGTTGAAAGCCCAAATTTAATGATTAAAACGTTATTTAAACCATTTTATATGAGTTCTACTAAACATCTCATAATAAGAGTTTTAAAAACAGCTTGTCTTAAAAGAACATAAAAATATTTATTTGGTATAGAAGTGTCTAGTACTAGGCAGTATTTTAATAATCTTAGTCGTTTCCGTAGAATGAAAAAATTACATTGGTTTAATTTAATACTATAAAGTCTTAAGATTAAGATTTCTGTGACACCCCATCATGTTCCGAAAGAATATAATAGTTATACACCAATCATATTTAAGTTTTGGTTTATTTATCGATCGATTTTATTTCCTTATATATTATTATCGATTATCGGAAATATTAGATACGATTTCATTAAAGGACATCTCTACAAGTGTCAAAAATCGATCTGTCATAGAATTCATCTTAGGTGAAGTTAGGTGAAATGGACTATAGTTGTCAATAGTCAAGTTTGGTGGTCCATCAGCAGCAGCAGTCAGTGGAGCCAGCGGCTAAAACAAAAAAAATACATTTTTATTGTCAAAGCTTAATTTTTTTGAGAATTTGTAAAAAATTCATAAGCAGTTTGCACAATCATGATTGTTCAAAAACCATTCCATATAGGTGTTAAATATGTCACTGGGAATATGAAATCTGTAAGTGTACGTTATTTCTTTTGGGTGTAAGTGCCTATTTATTTGAAATTTCAATTAAATAATTCTGTAATCCATGCCCACACAATCAGGCGCTTTATGCTTTTAGTTTTTTCAGTTCATAGCTAATTTATTTTACATGTAAACAATTTTTTATATTTATATTATCTCAATTAAGTCTGTTTATCCATGTTGTTTATTGTATAGTCTTTTATTACTTTTCTATATGCACAGTATTTCTTTTATGCTGGTCTTATTAGTGTATGATGCTCTTTATTTGACATATTGTAACAAATCATCATTTTTAACTTGCATGTAATCAATCAATCAATCAAGGTGTACAGGGATCCTACCAAGACCTAAGGAGCCCAAGCCAACCTCACATGCAAGTGGCGCACCTGCCGATCAATGAACGAGGCTCTGGCGGACATAACAGTGCCCGGTAAGCGGCAATAGGCTCGCCACCTATTACGTGGGAACAAGTATGTAATTAGCGAAGAGTGGTCATATTATATGCTTCTGCGTACCCCTTTGGGGAAACAGGTGTGAATGTATGTAATCAATAGAAATTATATGGTTAGTTACTGGCATAGCTTTTGATGTATTGGAGCCCATTTCTTTGGTTTGCCTATCTGTAAGCATTCTTTCTAGCTTCGCATCAGTAATAAATAAATAAATATTTCTGACACCTACACCAATTATTTAGTTCCAAGATAAGTATCATTAAGAACTTGTGTTATGGATACTAAATAACGGATAAACATACATAAATACTTTTTTTTTTGTAAATACATACTTAATATACATAGAAAAACACCCAGACCAGAATAAATATTCATATTTATACACACAAATATTTGTCCTGTGTGGGAATCGAACCCACAACCTCAGGAGTGGAATGCAGGAATACTCGCCACCACGCCATATCGGTCGTCAAATATATATCAGTGCATTATAAGTTTAGATAGATACTTGCCATTGACTCTTAGGCCAAAACTTAACCATCCAAATTGTCTTGTCATTGCCATCAAGTACAATAAATAGATAGTAAATCCTATCCATGTTGTACTATCATCTGGAATGAAAGCATACTTGTCTATACATATCATGCATCTATATGAACAAGCATATTTCCATATCCTTATATATATATAAGCATATCTATAATTCATCCAATAGGGAATATCTTAATTGAAGGTTTAAAATAAAGAGAAAGAGAAAAAATAAAAATAAATGGCTGAATCAATAAATTATTTATTGCACTAAATTTGGAAAGAAGTTGGTTTATTGATCTTCTTCCAGATGTCATTTTCCATCAGCCATAGTACCTACTTAAAAAAATAATCTTTTTCAGATCCTGCCATGCAGTTTGTTGCTGCGACCTAAGCACACAAAAAGTGAGCTAGATGAACACCGCTCCAAAGTAATGGGGCGCGGTTTACCTGAAAGGAAACCTTTGCCAGGAGTGAAAAATATAATTTTAGTGGCATCTGGGAAAGGAGGTGTTGGAAAAACTACAACTGCAGGTTTGTGATTAGATAATATTCATATTATATATATGTCAGCTATAAGTTCAAATTTATTGAATCTTACAATGATTTGTCCTTTAATATTTTGCAATAATTTGCATACCTATTGTCTTTTACACCATCAGGAGCTTGACCCAGAGCCATGGATTATCCACATTAGTATGAAAGCATGCTGCATGCAATATCACAATTGATGGCGTGAATAATTATCATTAGTTAGTAAATTCTTTCATCTACTTTACAAGTGCATTAAAAAACGATTTATGTTCACAGTTAATCTTGCCTGTGCTATGAAAGTTATAGAGCCAGATAAAGAAATAGGTCTTCTTGATGCTGACGTTTTCGGTCCCTCTGTTCCTCTTATGATGAACATAAATGGTGAACCTATGCTGAATGATGACAACCTTATTGAGCCTCTTCTGAATTATGGTGTCAAATGGTAATTCTATTTTGTTTTAAGTCATTTTGATCTGACCTTTTGTATATAAATTCATATATAATTTTTTTATTTGGTTTAAAAACACCTATAAAATAAAGACTTTTTAGAAATTCACTTGAAATTATAAATTATTGAGTGTATAAATGAACACTCATATATATTCTTAGTTAATTCTATTTTAAATAGTTGTAGTAAACACAAACAAATATCACTTTTCTTGTTGTGTTAGCGCAGCATGTCAATGGGCTTGCTAGTGTCAGGCGAAAATGCGGTGGTATGGCGTGGGCTGATGGTGATGCAGGCGCTGGAGCGGCTTACGAGGCAGGTGGCGTGGGGGCCGCTGCACTGCCTCGTGGTCGACACGCCGCCCGGAACTGGCGACACGCATCTATCTCTGGCGCAGAATCTGCCTATTGACGGTGCATTTCTAATTGTTATATTGCAATGTCTTTCCGAGATCATTTTCTATTTGTTTAACATTATGAAACTATGTATGTATGTTCTTCATTATAAAACAATAATTATTAATGTAAACGTTAGTAAGACGAAAGTTATGTCTTTTAAAAGAGAAGACTAAGTGACAGAAATTTTAATAAGAAGTGAGAATGTAGAACAAGTGAATGAGTTTGTGTATTTGGGATTGAAATTTACGAGAGATGGAAAGTGTGAAAGCGTTATCGATGGAAGAGTGAATGCTGGAAACATGTTGAATGGGGCACTTCACGCCTGTAAGCAGTCAGAAAGTGTCTGAAAAGGCACGTCTGGCAGTTCATAGATGTGTGTTGGTACCTACACTAATGTATGGAAGCGAATGTTGGTCATGGCAGAAGAAACATAAGAGTAAGATTAATGCAGTAGAGATGAGAGCACTCAGAAGTATTCTTGGTGAAATTGAGTGGTAGGATAAGGAATAAAGTTGAAGGGTTGAAGCTGGTGTAAAAGAAGATATAGTGACAAGAATTGAAAAAGGTATGCTTAGATGGTTTGGTCATCTTGAGAGGATGAATGTAAGTAGATTAACGAAAGTGATTTATGATGGACAAGTAGTTGGAAGTGTTGGGAGGGGAAGACCACGTAAGACCATCCGTGGCCAAATTCAGAAAATTTTAGAGAAAGGGCAGGTCAAAAGTACCCTAAATCGACGGGCGTGTATGAGGAGCTTAATGCGTGGTGAATAAAGCTAAAAGTTTGTGCCAAGATCGTAGCAAGTGGAAGGATGTGATCTCTGCTTCCCCCTACGGTAAAGAGGCGTGACATTATGTATATATGTTCTTTTATTCAAGTACTTCATTGGTATAAAAAAATGGGTTGGCAGACCAACCTTCAGAAGAAATATCTAGGCACATGTTTATCACCCTGATTTTTCAAGCATTATAAGTCTCATGTATCCAATAGTTTTTTTTACATAGCTCTAATACACAGTATTTTGCTGTTATTTAATTTAAGCGCTATATGCCCAAGTCTGTCGATACTATGATTGAGGTGACCATTTTAAGTATTTAGTAGTTTATTTATAATATGCCATGATTGGTTTTTAATAAAAACCAATCATGGCATATTATGATATTTAAATGTTATTTACAGGTGCTATAGTTGTTACTACTCCACAATCTGCCGCGCTGCAGGTCACCAAACGTGGTGTCAATATGTTCGAGAAATTAAAAGTACCAATAATTGGTATGGTGGAGAACATGTCTCACGCAATATGTACCAAATGCGGAGCCAAGAACTACGTTTTCGGCAACGAAACCAAGAAAAGTGCGGACCAGATGGGTCTTGACATCATCGAGAGCTTTGAAGTGGATCAGAATATGTCAGACTGTATCAACAGCGGGAAACCAGCGATATACGCCCTTCCAGACAGCATACACGCAGAGAAATATAGACACCTAGCTAATAAAGTGTTCAAATACATAGAAAATAAGGAAAACGCACAAGCCAAAGCGCAGTAGGAATCAATAATCTCATTAGTAGAATATTATTTTGTTGACTATTGCTATACGAATATGTTTTGTAGATCTCTAGTTAACTGTAATGTAGAATATAATATACATTTAACAATAAATTAATAAAACATTTTCTATTTATATAAAATTTATTTCAAACAAAATTGTTTTTCTTAGGAATCCAACATCTATGGCCAAATTAAAAATAAATAAAAATACTATAAAAATATTGTCTTTTAAACTCTTCCGTGATGTGAAGAGATTTATAATTATGCATGTAAGGTTACGAAATGTTAGTATGGAATAATGGTGATATTATAAAATTACAGAGCTTCATATAATTTAAAAACTGTCTATTTATAGATTTTGTTTAATAAGTACAAAATACATAATATTTACATTGACATCACAACAATTAGATGAGAATACGGAATGAAATGTTTACAAAGCCGCCGCAGTTGCGGATTCAGTCACGGAACAATCGCCTAAACACATGCAAATAATAACTATATTGCGAATATCACACCTCGCGGTTGGAAGATAACGTCGAGGTGTATATGACTTTGTAGTCAAACTAAAATACCTCATCCCAATACAAGAGTTCACACCAAACTTTTGCAACAAAAAACAAAATTAAACCTGTTTGTTTATAACTATTACATCATATTGTCAACTCGTCAATCACAGCTCAAAACACATTATTCAAACAGCCCCTCTTGCATCCCTGCTGCGCTATTACGTTCAATTTTTTAAGTGTCTGTTTTTATAACTACTGTAGATTAGGATTACACTTGTACAGAATTGGTAAGAATCAAAGGGTCTAGTATAAAAAGTATCAATAAAATAGAGTTAAAGACATTATTTTGTGTATATAATAAATTGTAAAAAATCAAGTCAAACCAGCTTATACCTTTCATATAACACAAAAATAAGTTTTGACAACTATTCAGATGTATTTAACTACTATAACTGTATTATAGTTATAAAATTAATTTATTGGTACATTATATTAAATTCTCAATACAAAGATTTAATCAGTTTTCTGTAATACACTAGTCTCATCATAAAATCATTTACATCACATTTTAATATCATTTTAGTGAAAGCAATTTCACAGAAACATTCGATCTTAGTTATTTATAATAAGTCATATTGGTTATTGGTTCAAGTTAGAGATTTAAACTGGCAACAATTTTCAGTTTGAAATGACATTGACTATTTACGAATTTTTGCTACCAGATTTAGGGTAAAAATTTGTTTTTGACAATATTGTCCAGTTGTCAACTAGCAACTTAAAATTATGAGCAGGCTTAAAGTAAAGCTCTCTTCTTGAGCTGGTGTGACATTAAAGCACATAGGTCGGTCAGTGCACTTCTCGCACCAAATAGTTCATTAATTTGTTTATTAACAATATCAGAGTGTGTTCTGTATGGTATAATTGTGTTTTCTGTGGCACCACATAACAAGTTACTATAAAGTCTCTGGGCAACTCGTACGAGTCCTACCACCGCTTTTTGTGTTCGTCCATACTAACACCTCCAGGACCTAAGGACACTATCATTAGAAGACCGCCGATCACCGACAGGGTCTGAAATTTTAAAAAATACTATTATACGCCTTGTATGATCATTATTGTTATCGAGACTGTTCTCGTAATCAATTTTATGTGGAACAATTTTAAACTTTTTTAACAAAACTTGGGCGACTGATGGTATGCAAGTGTCCAAGTCTTTTTGGTATTGTTCATACTATTTTTAGTATTTGTTAAGCATTTTTAATCCCAAATGGTCACCTATCTAAGGACCAATCTCTCTGAACTCATCGTTTTCGCCCACTTAGTGCCGCAGAACTACGAGCTCTTCAATACAAAGTTAATAAGCTTATTATAATAAAAATAAACTCACCTGGAAAAAGTCATACTTGAGGAAATCTCTAAGAGGCTTGTAGGAAGGGACGGCCCACCATGCATTGTGGTAGAGGTTGAGTAAAGACAACACCACCACTAGAAGCAGCGCCGACAACTTGGTGCGGTACCCGATCGTCACCAGCACCATCAGGATGCTGCCAAGTAGGTCTTGAACTATCTGGAAATTCAAAGTACATATGCCATATTATTGTGTAGTTACGATTTCGTCTTATTATTAATGGCTTCTTTCTATATGATAATTTTGCCAATCGCCTTTATTATCTCAGGCACTAGAAGCCCACTCTCTACTTTAGTTCTTTTATCAACTGAGCAGGGCCTAACTCACAAACCTTGCTCAGTTTCAGGCTTTGTTCAGTTTATTTAAATTAGTGAATACTGAAGTCTCAGTTTACCTGTAAAAAGTTGACCTCAAATCTGAGCAATGTGACGAACATGAAGGCGAGTAGGATGCGGCCGGCCAGCTGCAGGTAGGTCTTGGGTTTGTTCTCGCCCAATGAGGGAACGCCCGCGAACAGGCTGCGACCTTCCGCACGCGCCTCCGCCAGCACCAGCAGCAGGGCTCCGATCAGCGCTAGGTTTCGCAGCAGGAACTGCATGTCCCATAGAATGCTGTACGCGAAGGTCTGTCACAAATATATTTAGTTCACATGATTATTATTCTCAATTAGATTTACTTTTAGTGAGCAAGTTAACGTCTTAGCAATCACAAAATTCATTACAAGTATTATTTTAAAATGTTTTCAATCATCTATTTAGTTAAAATTAAAATTATATTCACTGCTTAATCTAGAAATTCATAAATAAAAATATGAGTTACCTGTAATACAACAATAAAAAACAGTAATCCGCAGGCAATGTCCACCTTGAGCCTTCCAAGCACCATCACGCAGCCTCCTAGTTGTCCAACTAGGTTAATAATCTGCAAGAAACCAAGGAATCATTTACACAAACAATGCTTAACAAAATATTGCAAGTTTCCTTGCTAATCTAAATCCCTACTCTAATTCAACGATAAACAAATCTTCGTTATACCTATCTTTTTCATTCTCTAAGTAAATATATCAGTATCAAGTGAACGGATGGGTATAACTACATTTAGTTTTTCGTCGTTTTTCAGGTAAAGTATTCATCAAGTTTTGTTATCCAGTCTTCTTGGTATGACTTATATAAAATAGGGATCTTTCACCCATTACCAATGTCCTACTGATCAATTCTGTGGCCAACAGAACAGGAATCTACTATATAATGAAATATATTGTAAACAAGATCAGATCATGTTTTTGTCATTTATATTGTGTTAGTATCAATATAGCAATTCCATATGGTGTAAAGCAGTGTTTTATATTTTTTAAGGTGCTACACACAAGTGCATGGGGCAAGCAATAAACTTACACTGCACTCCCTGTAATTAAAAATAAAACATTGCAAGTTAAATAAAATCTTATAAAACAATATTACAGGCAAAATATTAACTGAGAAATCTTTGTTAATAACATACATTTTTGTTTATATTAATCATAAATTCTTTTATAAATTACTAAGTCATCTATAAATCACAAGATGATATAATTTTTGGCTAAAAGTCCTTTTCATGTCAGAGGTATTCAAGTACAATTGCAATTCTTTGCGGTATTGTAACAATGAAAAAAGTTTTTAATCATTACAATTAATAAAGCAGTATTTGTAAGTACACCTAAACCTAACAAACCCCTAACCCGAAACAACAGGAGTGTATGAAAAGGATAATGAGTGTGAATGAAACTAAAACTGAGTTCCAGGATTGAAGTCTGAAAGATGTGATTTATTTTACAGGGATAAGGAGTGACAATATGTACTAATTTACAGTTTAATTTTACCAATCATAATTATGGTGGCTTCACAATATGGAAGATGGATTTACAATATTTTGTAAAATAAAAGAATAATATATTCAGAACTCACCACAAACATTGTAGCTAGGAATTTGCCACATCCCCATGACATGTCCATATAGTCTCTCTGCTCTGACCACTGAAACCACATCCGCAGACCATCCTCCAAGAATGTGGATATGAGACATAGACGGGCCACTGTTGGCAATATATTTTTGCCTTTTCGTATGACCTGACAAACAAGAATAATAATAATAACATGCTTTGACAATAATGGCCTTACTTCTAATATGGAATATGATCTTCTGTTTGTCAGAAACATATGCCTTTGTATCACAAATCAAGATGCAAGGAATTCATATCATAAGCCAGCATGTAGACACAGATGTATGTATTTTTCTTAAATATTAAATAATTACAGTTACATCCTCTGACTATACTAAAACAATTATTACTACCATTTAAAACAGTAATAGTATTTGAACAATTTTCTGTTTTGTTTTGAAATCATCAAGATAGGTATGAAGTGAAAGCTCATGATTTTTGGACATCTGGAAAGTTACTATTTAAAATCTTGAATTAAACACTTATTAAAGATTGGATATGTTATATATTAGGATATATTTATACAAATATTCTGTTACAATATTAATTGTAAAAACTAATATTAACAATTCCAAAACAATTAGAGGTTTTCGAGATTATTCAATCATTCCTATTGATAACTGCTGTATTACCCAGAAAACATAAGTTAGTTTGAGTGTAGCAGAACACCTACTGTTAATATTATAAGAAAACAATCCTGGGCAGTATTTACGTGCTAAGCTATTTTAGTATCTATTGGACATAAAAGTAAATGTCTTTTACAATTCCAACAGCACATTACAGCGCCAACAGGAATAAAAGTTCACTTGATTCTGTGACGTGACAAAATTCAAGTACATATCCTTAATAATTTTGAACTGCAATTATTTCATGTTAAATCCTTTTACCCATACCTGGTCAGCAAAATCCTCTGCAGTTGTTATATATTCATTTGGAATTTGCATTTTTTCACAACACTACTGTCCTACAGCCCTCAAAAGAAATTTCGCTAGCCGACTGAATATTTGTCACGTCAGTCGTTTGCTGTCTAATGAATGACGTGTGGATATTTGGAATATACATCCTGTTTACCGAAAGTACTTCCATATACGAAACAAGAAATTATAATATAAATTACGTTTACAGCACATTAGATACACCAAAACATATAATTTTAAAATTTCTGTATTCATTTTCAAGATACAAAACACGAAATTCAATTTTTAAAAATGTTAAATACTCAAGTCGGCCGGATGTTATTAATGTTTTGATAGATTTGATCAAGGAATACGTTTCGTTGTATGCATAGACAGACAGACAACAGTAATCAACGTTCCGTTCACAGCTTTATTTATTTTTTTAATAATGGCTTACTGCGATTAGCACATTTAGCCAGTGTCTTGTGCCATTTTATATATTAATCACATAATAATATGAATCATAGTAAATGAGAATGAGTGGTGATACTGGTGATAAAGATGAAATATGGTAAATGAGATGCCCTCCCCCTAAACCCCTCGATTCTTCAAAAAAGATGTGGGACTATATTGAGATCTCACATGGATTTTTGGGAGAATTTGAAAAGTGATGTTGCACTGTTTTTTTTCATTTACCAACACTCATGTACGTTCACAGACAATTAATGGTTAATAATCCACCGTTATTACACATTAATGTTCTAAATAACACAAATTTAAAAAAAAATTGCAATACTGCAGACATTAGTTTCACTTTCCCGCCAAAAACCTTAACAGCTTATAATGTGGAATTAAAAAAATCCTTCTCAGAAGTCAGGACGGTATATCCCGTTGTAAGGCGGGGATATTTGAGAGATATTGAAACACCGAATGTTGAGACAATACTGGCTTTATTGTATAGAAAGCACATAATATAAAGTGTTTAAAAGAATACAGATTATTAGGGTTAGTACACACTATAATAAATATACTATGTTAAGGTTGATACACACCACACCTCCTTACCATAAATGAAAAAAAAAATACAAAGTAATTTTTTTTTTCAAACTTAATACTTAAATTGAATATAGTCAATCGTATAAAAATTGGTACATAACATTGTTAATAATTGTCAATGATTATAATATTTGATTATATAAATAGAAGTGAGTGTACATATTAAAATTAATTATTAGGTGTAAATAATTTTGTGCGATTTTTATGGATTATGTCCAATTTACCATTTTTATTTACTTGTACATTTGGTGTCATATCTTTGACGACAATATAAGGACCTGAATATACGCTTTCCATTTTGTTAGAATTTTCATTTCTTATTAAAATTAAATCATTTGGTTTATACACCATGGGGTTAATACACTTATCATACACTAATTTCCTAGCTATTTTACTTTTGAGTAAATTCTCTTTTGCCTCTTTTTGCGATAGCTGTAGGCGATATTTTAATTCATTAGGGTAATTGTCATGATTATACAATGGCTCTACTATATTGTTATTTAGATTACTTGGTAGCGAACAGACTTTTCCAAATACCAATTCGAATGGAGTAAATTTAGTTTCAGTATGTACGGAAGTATTAAAGGAGAAACACCAATATGGAAGCCATTGGCTCCATGACTCTGGATGACAATCTGTTTGAATACGCAAGAATGAGTTTAAATGTTTGTGAGAATTTTCTAATGCACCTATAGTTTGGTGATGGTAAGCTGTGGAACTAAGGTGATTTATTTTTAAAAGTTTACAAACCTGTTCGAATACTGCAGACATGAACTCTGCTCCTCTGTCAGTTGCTATCGCTCTGGGTATCCCATATTTAAGGATAAAACAATTTACTAAGGCTTGAGCCACTTCCTCCGCCTGTTTTGAAATTAAAGGGTGAGCAACAACATATTTTGTTAATTCGCATTGCACGGTAAAAATATAAGAATAATTATTGTAGTCCCTATCTAGTGGTCCTACTAAATCTATGTATATTTTATCGAATGCGGTGTTAGCCGTAGAAGTAATAACCATTGGTTCCTTAACCATTCTAGCATGTTTATATTTTTGACACTTCTCACATTTTTTAACAAATTGTCGCACATCTTTCTCTAAACCTGACCAGTAAAAATATTTCTTAATATTATTGAACATCCTTCTCATGCCCGCGTGGCCACTTGTGGGCAAGAGATGGAAGTCATTCAAAATGACCTTCCTGTCATCTACATTATCTATTCGTTGAACGTCGTTTAATATATAAAATCTTAGTGCGCACTTATTTCCTAGTGATTTAACTTCATTTAATAATTTATCAACAAAAATCTTATTATTCTTATTTTTCAAAATATAAATCTCGTCGACGTTTATCTCTTTACATAATATTTCTAACTCCCTCACGAAGGCGGCTCGCGTCAATCGCGATTGGAAGTCGGAATTAATAAAAATTGTTGACTTATTTTCTACATAGCATAACGCGTTTCTTTCCACATTTATTATATTTTGTCTTCTTAAACTCTCTAATTCATTTTTTTCTATAAATCTCAACTCTACCGCTTCCCTCGGTTTCGTATGACTTCCAATAACACTTGGTTGATCAGGCCAATTGCAGTTAGAAGTCATGTCACGGGGAGACTCTTGTAGTTTTCGAGCTTGTGCCCTAGTCGTTACATTAATCTGATATTCACTCATATTCTTTAATTGTTCTGACGTAAAAGTAGGAATCCGAGATAATGCATCTGCAGCTGCGTTATCCGAACCCTTCACGTATTCTACTATAAAATCGTACTCCTCTAATATTAACCGAAATTTAATAAGCCTACTTGACGGATCACGCATATTGAATAGATAAATTAAAGGACGATGGTCTGTTATTATTTTGAATTTACGACCATAAAGATATGGGCGAAAATGTTTAATAGCCCATACTATTGCTAATAATTCTTTCTCGATAGTTGGGTAACGGTGTTCCGCAGTATTTAAAGTTCTACTTGCGTACGCAATAGGATTATTATTGCTATTACTTAAAACCGCACCAATTGCGTAACCCGAGGCATCCGTTTGCACTATAAATTGATTTGTTTCTGAGAAGTCTGGATATTGTAACACTGGGGGAGACATTATACACTGTTTTAACGTTTCGAACGATTTTTGACACTCCTCATCCCACACAAAAGGCACATTCTTTTTACATAATTTATTTAATGGATAGGCTTTTGCCGCGAAATTTGGTATAAACTTTCTGTAATAATTAACAAAGGCTGTGAAACGCTTGACCTCGTCCACAGATTTTGGAGGGGGGTAATTTTTAACAACTTCAATTTTTCCTGGATCCGGCAAAACGCCATCACGAGATACTACGTGTCCCAAGTAAAGCATTTCTTTCTTGAAAAAGTCACACTTTACTGGGTTAAGTTTTAAATTGACATTTCTTAACCTCTCAAAAACATCTTGTAAATTTCTTAACTTTTCAGATAAATTTCGACCATATACTATTAAATCGTCTTGATATACGAGGCATTTTTCATAAGTGAGACCCGCCATAGCCATCGTCATCATTCGTGAGAACGAGGATGGACTAGTTTTTAGCCCCATAGGCATTCTTGTTAACTGGTATCGTCCTGAACAGAAACCTGTGTATTTTCTACTGTTTTTATCGAGTTCTACATTATGGAAACCTTGATATAAATCTAAATGGCTAAAGTAAATACATCCTGATAAAGAATCTAATATTTCGGTAATATTCGGTAACGGAAATTTGTCGTCTTCTATGCAATTGTTTAATTTCCTGTAATCTATTACTAACCTCCATTTTTTCTCGCCACTAGAATCTATCTTTTTAGGAACTAATAAAACAGGACTGCTCCACTCGCTTCTACATTCTTCTATAATGCCATCAAGCAACATTTTTTCTATCTGTGTATCTATTTCTTTTTTCTGTGAGTGCGGTAATCTATATGGCTTGGAAAATATAGGTGTTACGTTAGGTTTTAAAGTTATGGAATGTTTATACACGTTTGTGGTAGTGAAACTATCGCCTGGCAAATAAAATATATCGTTATACTTCGCGCATATATTTTCCACAGACGATTGTTCCTCGTCGTTCAAATGTTTTAAGTGCAATAATGATAATAGTTTTTTAACTCGGTTTGCATTTGATTCGTTTCGCGTAAAAGCACATACGCTATAATTACTAGCATCATGTATAATAGGTTTAAAATCATTAAGTGTATAATGTTGCTCAGTAGTGTTTAATATTTTTATAGGTATTCTGCCACACACCGGTTGAACTAAGGCGCTTGCTAAATATATACCATCGCTGATATCCGACGCACAAACTATACATTCATCTGTAAAATCCGTAGGAATATAATGAATTGATTCGCACCTAGGTGGAATTTCTAATTGCTTGTAATTAAATGTAGAGAACGACAAATCAATCTTAATATTAGACGCAGTCAATGTTATTATATTATGATCAAAGTCCAATATCGCCTTGTACTTAGTCATGAAATCTTGACCGATGATGCCATTCGCCATAATTGGTAAGAAGTCGAGCACATAAAATTTATGTCTCAGTTGATAACCATTTACGTCTAAGTTTAAATAACAATACCCGAGAGTTGTTATTTTACCACCTATACCTGTTATAGAAATCTTATCATCGTAATATGAAATTTGATGTTCTAATATATGTTTATACTTTACGACCGAGATGGATGCGCCCGTATCAAGTAACCAATTATACACGTGATTATTTACTGAAAAATTAATAGAGCAATTACTGCTACATGACAAAATTTTAGTCACGAAAAAACTTATTTTCTGTTTCCGTGGTTTCTGCTTTTACTTCCGACTCAGATAATATGTTAATGTTGTTGTTGCGCATCCTTTCATTTCTGTTATTATTATAATAAATTCTACCTCTGTTTGGGCGACTGCGCGTAGGCACCTGATGCAGCTGTTGGCGCTGGTTAGAGGGCCGATTCGATCCACCCCGACGTCCGCCGATGTAGTTGTGAGTGCCGCCTCGCTGTGGTGTTCGCTGCGAGTATGTTGGGTGTGAATGTCCCCGATGTCCTCTCGTAAAATTCTGCCTGAAACCCCTTGAACCTCTGTGATTATGGTACATACCAAAGACTTCACCAGAACTCGCAGACGACGCCGTCTCCTCATCTTGTGCGGCTTGCACAGCATCCTGAATTGAGCTGAAATTTCGGGCGGTTATTATTGTGCTTAGTCTACGGTTCCGCAAACCATCAGCAAACTTTTTAATTGCATGTTGCTCATTAATTGGTTTTAATAAATTGTAACTTTCAGAGTTGCCCTTGGCCTGCGAAATGGTAAGGTTAACAAAAAGTTCGGTTACTTGTCTACCATAGTCTTGGACACTTAAATCGTTCTGCTTTATGGAATTTAATTTAGTTTGGATTGCTGTTGCTGATTTTTGAGGTAATAAAACCTTCTTCATGTCAGCTACAAGATCTTCTACAGTAGCGTAATTAGAAGCCAATCGTAATTTGGCTGTCTGGGATAGTCTACTCTTTAGTATGAAATTAATTAATTGCATTTTGCAATCAGGAGTTGTAATAATAGAATTATAGTATTCGATATTATCAATTAACTGTTTGGTATTATTCTCCTCATCCGTCATGAGTGGTAACAAATTTATAGCAACTTTAATATCGAACTTAGCCATGGTTGCAACACTTTGTAATTGACAAGGTTTGCATAAATCAATTATATCGCTATATGTAGACTGGAACTTCTCAATATACTTCTGAATTAATTCGGAATCACTACTCGAGATCTTGCCCTTTTTAATATCATATAATACTTCAGATACATAATTAGTATATCTCGTAAAAATCTCATTTGCCTCAATAAGTTTTTTATTTAGTAAGTTCTCAGTTCTACGACTTGAACCAACTTTAATCAAATATACTCTAATCTCTTTAATTTCATTACACAATGCCTCTAAGATAGATGCCATAACTTACCACTATAAGTACTACAGAATACATTTTATTATACTAACTGTACCTCCTTTTAACGTAATCTGAAACGCGAATGATTGTCTTTAATAGTTCGTTGCACTTTTATCGAATATATATGTATAGTTATAACCGGCATATGAAAAACGTTATGTCTGCGCTGGAACCATATAGTTATTTATATTTATTACCACGTTCATTAACCGCACTTGTATTTTACACTTCACTAAATGCCCATTATTATTTTTCACTCATACACTGACCTCAGCCGCGGAAACTTTAGGTATTGCGCGTAGAAATGACCGACGGAGCGCATGGTGATGAAATTGCTGGTCAATCCACTGGAGATGACACCTCCTATAGATGCGATATGCACCGTAAAGTAAGCCCAACATCATCAGAGCGAGTATAACCGTCAGGATAATATTTGTAGTCCCGATATGTGTCCTTATTTCTTCAACCGAGGCCTGGTTGCTGCCTCCAGCCGCGTTCTGGGCAATTATCACTTCTTCTTTGGATTTAGTGGTACCCATCTTCTTTATTGATAACACTTATTACCGGATAACGCGTGAAATTGTGTGAAAGATTATCGAATCTTATTCGCGCATCGAACATATTGTAACTTTAGTCTAATCCTTATACGGTAAAGGAATTTTTAAACAACGCTCCGCTGCCCGGACTTTGGCAGGGTCGCCATGTAAGGCGGGGATATTTGAGAGATATTGAAACACCGAATGTTGAGACAATACTGGCTTTATTGTATAGAAAGCACATAATATAAAGTGTTTAAAAGAATACAGATTATTAGGGTTAGTACACACTATAATAAATATACTATGTTAAGGTTGATACACACCACACCGTATATTTCGCCCACTTATTGGTTATTTATATTGTATTACTAATGGCTACTCCTATATAACATCGTCCGTCCATCTTCGTTTATTATATGTATAGTTATTGTCAGATTCGGTATTTCCCCTTTAACCTGATGCGTTCATAAAACGAACCTAAAAATTGCATAAATTAATTAATTGTTGGCCTAATTTGATTAAAGATTTTTAAAGTACAAAGAATAATAAAATATAGATACATACTGACAGTATGCTTTGCAACTTTAGCCTTTTCGGTTAGAAATAAAGTAAACAAACGAAATTACTTTTTTACTGTTTCTTAGAACCAACCAATTCAACCAAACAACATTTCCATTTTCACCTCAGTCCTAGCAGGACTCTTTGAAGATATTATATAAAAAAATCATCGAAAATAGTTCTTGTTTTCATATAATTCAAATCTTGAGATTCCCTGGTGGGTAATGTATGTTTTTCTGTTTGTAAAGTCGGATACTACAAGAATCAACGTTACACTTTGACATGCGAACCATAAGTCACATAAAATAAGACTTAATTTCGTCCACGATGATAGCCTGTCAGTCAGTCAGTCTCGGTCTGAATCTCGGTTGAATATCAATAAATATTTTGCTTACCTATCAAAGCGAGTGTGACAACCATAAATAAAAAATTGTTTACAGATCCATCATCATTGACCCAAACTAAAAGTAAACCAGAAACGTTGGTAAAACGTTCCATAAAATGTTGGAAGTGACTTGCAATGATCGTCTTGGAAAGAAGGTTCGAGTTAAATGCAACCCTGATGATACTGTTGGCGACCTAAAGAAATTGATAGCTGCACAGACAGGCACACGACACGACAAAATCGTTTTGAAGAAATGGTACACAGTTTACAAGGACCATGTAAAGTTATCAGATTGTATCCTTTTCGTGTTATTTACTTATTCTGTTAGTACATAGAATGTTAATTAAATAGGTGGTGGGTTTGTTAAAATCTCATATTAAATTCCAAATTGACTTCAAAATTCTGTGAGCAATGTTGGTTATTTAGTTTTGACTACATAGTTCAAATACGAGGGCACTGAAAATTTCGGGAATCAAGGAAGTAACACAACATTACTATTTAAAAATATATTTATTGCTTTTCGAAGTATTCTCTGCTAAATTTGACACATTTTTCCATACGATGGAACCAATCGTCGAAGCAACCATTCCATTCGGAAGTAGGGGGCTCTAAAATGGCCGTTTTGTAGGCGTCCACAGCTTCTTCAGGTGATGAAAATCTCTAACCAGGCAATTTATTCTTTATTTTAGAGAATTTATAGAAATAATTGGGGCTTAGGTCGGGGCTGTATGGTGTATGGTCTAATAATTCTATGTTTTCTTGCTCTAAAACTCTTTTGTTCTGTGCGCGGTGTGTGAACTCGTCATGTTGGAGAGAATTGTCATGATGAAGGATAATGCGGCGATTGCAGTTCGTTCAACTTTACGGATTCCAGAAACAACCTGTGGTAAACAAATGCTAGCATACCATTCTGCTTTAACCGTTCTTTGTCCCTCAAGAGGAATAGTCGCCACATGGCCGGTTTTGGAGACAAACGAGGCTACAATTTTTCTTGCTACAATCCATGAATGAACAATTTTTGTTGGCTTTAACTCATTTTCGAACACCCAAACTCTTGACTGATTTTTTGTTTCGGGTTTGTGCGCATATATCCAGGATTCATCACCTGATACGATGTTGTATACAGCATTTGAGGATCCTGCATGGAATCTTTTGAGAGTTCTGATGCACCAAGTAACGCGAGCCGCTTTTTGCTCTTCACAGAGCGAATGCGGTATCCATCGGGAAAACAACTTTTTTACACCTAATTGTTTATGCAAGATTATTTGTATTTACCTCATGCCAATGTCTAAAGTTGTCTGAATTTCGCGGTATTTCACATGTCGATCTTCCTCAATCAGCTTACGCACAGCATCAACATTTTCTTGGGTGACTGCAGTTTTTGGATGACCTTCCGGGGATCATCACTGAGCTTGACATGTCCGCATTGAAATTCAGCAAACCACCGATAAGTTGTAGTCCTGGATGGGGCTTCATCACCAAATGCAGAAATCATCCGGTCAATACACTGTTTTTGTGTTAAACCACTTCAAAAGTCATAATAAATCATCACTGTTAAATTTTTCGAGTTAAGTGCATTTTTTCAGTCTTCTCGACTAAACAAGTTTGACCAGACCGAGACTCTTTTTTAAGTAAATAAATGGTTTTCAATATTTAAAACCAAGTACATAGTTTTTAATGAAACAGATTTTCATATGACATGAACAGTGGAAATATTCCATTCCCCCCGATACCTACTTTTAGTGCAGCCCTCGTACTGAGACAGATTATAGTAGTGAAATCAAGCAAGCAGTAAAAACTATTATTTTTTAATGTTTTTAATTATTTTGCTTTGAATATTAGTTTCACATTAGTCCGTGATTTTATACAAATGACCTGTAGAACAAAACAGGCCATGTAGGTATTCAATTTGTACCACCAATAATAGTCAACTACGTTCTAACTTATTATTCTGTTTTTAATTGATTTAATATGCTACGAATTGTGCAGGCCAGATAACAGACTGTACATAAATTTTCTTTGGGTAATGTGACAAGAAACTTTTCTTATAGGTTAGCAAAAAATAACCTCTAAGGTGATTAACACACTGTGTAGTGGCAGTGCCACCCAACTACATGATTGATTAATTATAGAGATACTTACAATAAAAAAAACACACACATTCATGCGAATGCTGCGTGGCAGTGTTCTCTCTCTGGTAGGTTATATTCTCTATATCTGGTTAGTTACATACATACATAATTATCTTATATATACATAATTATCGCCACTTATCCGCGCGTTCCATATTATAAACACGGTTCATGACACGGTGAATATAATATATTCATGCACTTTTAGTGAATTCGCCAGAAGTTACGTTAGATTTAGAACCTTTTTTTGTAAATATAGGATGTAATACCTGATCTATAAGGTAGGCTAGTTTATGTTATATTATATTTAAATAATATTGTAGATTGATAACTAAAAAGATAGAATATTATATTTATTATAAAAATTGCTATGCTATCGCATTAGGTTAAGACACCTGTAATGGTAGCATAAGATTATAAATAAATAATGCCTTTGCCGTAGCAGTAGGCAGAGATAACATCCTTCCACTTGCTACTTACTATCTTGGCACACACTCTTAGCTTTATTTACAGTCATTAACCTTCTCATACACAGGGGTGTAGACAGAACTGACAGGGGTCAGTTTAGGGTAATTTTGACCTGCCCATTCTTCAAAACCTTCTGGATTTGGTCATGGAAGGTCTTTCATGGTATTCCCCTTCCATTCACTTATCTATCATACATAAGTTACTTTCGTTCGTCTACTTTTATTTATCCTCTCAACATGACCAAACCATCTTATATACCTTTCTCAGTTCTTGTCACTATAACTTCTTTTACACCAGCATCGGCCCTTATCACATCATTCCTAATCCTATCACTCAATTTAACACCTAGTTGGATATTGTTCATATATTTGTACTAAATTATATTTTTTCTAGCATTATGTGCCTGTTTAAATTTGGTAGTGGTGGTTAGTTTTAATTTGGTACAGGGGCATGATATCTATGATGCTTAATTAGCAGACAATGCTTTAAGAGCTGTTTCTGTACTATTTAGAGAAACACCTCTTGAAAAGTTATCTCTCACCACCAGCACAAATTGGGGAGGCAGGGAAAAGCTGGTACAAAGCTATATAAGTGGCCTAACCAGAGCCAAGAGACTGGGGTCCTTTCTATTGAAGTTTTTGTAGACATTGAATTGACTTACAGATAAAATCATGCCAATGTTATAAACTTTTCTGCTACAATATATCCAGATGAAATTCATGATGGTATGAATCTTGAGCTGTATTACCAATAAGAAGAATAATTTTAAGATTTTATAATAATAATTTACGCAATAACAATTTGTGTATAAATTTTACTATTTAAGAACAAACATATTTTTTATTATTTATCCCAATTATTTCCATACCTTATTAAAAAATTAAATTGAAATGAATTCCATATTTGTCTAAATTTGATATTTAATTATTTGCCAGATAATAATGTATCTACTTATAGTCGCTGTCGTAAGTTACAAAATTTTTTTTTAGTTCCTAGATTAGTATGACTGAATATTTGCCACAGCTTGAATGATTATTTTACAGTGTGCCATCTATTGTTTATAAAATATTCAGACCAACTTCCAGACAATTTATATTCTATTCTAAAACTATTGAAATGAATTAAATGCCAAAACAAAACGGTTTCTTGCCCTATTCTTTTCTATTGCCAGATCCGAACAATTTTTTTTTTAACTTTGAATGAAAAGTTAGTTACTTAACTCCGTGTTTTGAGGTGAGAGTCTACAGTGAAGTTTGTCTATTAAATTAAACACATTTAGGAGTGCGACAAGGAAGTATTTTGGGTCCTGAGGGCCTACTCTAATTCAACGAAAACGAAACTTCGTATATATCCATTCCTTTCACTCGATAATGATATACCCAAGGAGTGACAGAGATAGATGCAACGAAGTTTCGTTTTCGTTGAATTAGAGTAGGCCCTCTGGTGCTGTACTTGATATTTATTATATAATGCTCATTGTATAATCACAGATCGCTAAGTCGCAGCAAATACAGAAAAATAAACTTAACACCTAACTACTGTTATTTTTGAGCGGTAGAGCTGTTTGCTGAGATGCCACTGTGATTGAAAAAGAAAACAAAAAGTGAACATCAGATATTTTTTATTAATTAAAAACACAATGAATGTGGATCCGTTAACATTATCTGTTACGGCGGTCCCTGGAGCGGGAGCGGTGGCGGGTGCGGTCACTTTCGCGGTGCCTGTCGCGATCACGCCTTTCCCGATCGCGGTCTCTGTCGCGTCTATCTCGTTCACGGTCCCTATCTTTGTCATCTCGTTTTGGTCTGTCTTTTGAGAACCTGAAAAAGAAAAGGGATACTAAGGGGATAGCTATATAAACACGCAAATAAAAAAAGGAGGTAGCCTGATGTACTTGTTAACAAAGTCCTTTAATTTATGGCGGCTCAATTAGTCTGCGTTTAGCTCTTATCCCTTCGTCACCTTTATGGTAAACTAACGAAACTGCAAAAAAAATGATATTACAGGAGAGCGTTTTGAAACATCAAATTGATAATAACTTTTGTAATGATACAGATGTAATTAATTATTCGATACATTTGATTTACAAAATACTGCTGTTTTTATGTACAATGAATGGATTATTCTTATATTACATATATTAGACATAAATTCAGATTCGTTACTTTACACCTTCATACATGCATGTTCATAGGTGTTAAGTTACACTTTGGCAAATTTACGAAAGTGGTAATTTCGTAAATTACATGCAGGTGGGTATAGAGTAGACTATAACATTTTCTGGAGGATTTCTGTGTAATGTAACGTTCTTACGAATGGCACAATACAGGCAAAAGCTCAATTTCCAAAGCATTTCCATGTAATGTAACGTTCCTGCGAATGCTCGGCGTTATGTTACGGGTAAAAGCGGACCGCGTGCGGCTTTCGTCCCTCTCCCTCCGCGTCACCCCGCTACCGCGCATCGCCCGCACTCGTAACTCAACGAAATGTTACACCAATATGCTCATTGGTTTATAACAAAGAGGCGAGCGTGCTCGACGTTTAGTTCGTAAAAGGATGATACACTAGCTAGAACATACATATCAGAGCGGCTCGATGTTCTGTTACAAGTACATGTTAACGACGCCTTAATCTCGGCAAATAATCTGTAGTCCCAATTTACGAAACCCAGGGAGGTAAACATGACACAAATATATAGCAAATTTGACGACCAATATGGCGTGGTGGCAAGTATACCCGCTCTCCGCTCCAAGGTCGTGGGTTCGATTCCCACACAGGACAAACATTTGTGTGCATGAACATGACTATTTGTTTTGGTCTGGGTGTTTCCCTATGTATATTAAGTATTTATTTACCAAAAAAAAAAAGTATTTATATATGTTTATCCGTCATTTAGTATCCATAACACAAGTTCAAAATGATACTTATCTTGTAATTAAATGATGGGTGTAATTGTTAGAAATAATTTATTATTATTTATTTATATTCAGGAAAGAGATTGGCAATGAGTGATAACAACCAAACACAACTGTATATTTTTCTATACTATTTCTTGCTCACTTCTCAGATCAAGTAAAAAAAGGTAGATAGCGCATGGCCATTGATAGCACTGAATTCACAAAACTCAGCTCATTTGTGTAAATACACGGTTTTTCGCACACACATACGTAAAACTACGCTCATTTCACGTTAGTACGTGACGCCGAGTTCCGAGCCCGTAGGAACTTGGTCAATAAAACGCCGTCCTGTGTGATTAAATTGTGCAAAAACAACACCAAAGCGAACAAAAAGTCTGAAAGAATATCGTTTCACACGTAAGTACACACAAAACTATCTTTTTTAATGTCTCATAATAATTTGTAGGTTATTCGGAAAAATATTGACAAAACAACTCGGGTTGACGCAACCAGAGAGTGTTGCCAGTAGTTGGTATTTCTAATACTCTACAAAAATGTGGGTACTAAAATTGGGTGCTACGGCATGCATAAATAAATTCGTCATAATCATTTTTAATTTTGTTTGTAATTGTCCTGAAGTTATGACAAAAAATGCGAAATTCATTCATATTTTTCTATGAAATATGAAATATTATGATTGGTTTTAGGTTTCCAACGAATATTGTAACAAGAGAGGAATAGGCAGCTGCGGTATGAGTAAGCCGAAATTAGCCAGTGGCACCTCAGTGGCAGCCATCCTCATCTAGTGTGATATGCGCAGATCATTTTAAATTAGTGATACAAAACATGGACTTCGCCGGATTAATAGAAAAGGAAAGCTGATAAAGATATTTCTACTCTCGTCTTTTAATTTATTATTCTATAATATTAAATGTACTATAATTATATTATATTCCTTCTATGTTATCTATCTAAACTATTGGTTTTAGATTATTGTTTAGTTTATTTTGCCCCTCCCAAATATATTACTTTTTATAGTAAAAACACTTTACAAAAGCTGTCCGTTTAAAAAAAATATTAAAATATGCCTGGGTTATCGCAAAATTCTATTTTTTTTATTGCCTTGCGTCTGTTTGTCATTATGTCAAATTATACTATAAGTATTGTAATACTATTAGGTCGGGGAAAAAGTCTTTTCGCATAACGTAGGTATAAACTTATTATAAAATTTTTTTGACTGTACTATTTGTGTCTGGCTGGTTTTGGTAACATTAAAAAGGTTCCATTATAAAGAAAAGAAAAAAATAAAAAAAAGTTGTTTCCCGCTATTTTTCATTTGTTTTTCTCTCCGTAAAAATGAGTGAATCTAATGAAGAAATTCGATACATTTTAAAATTTTATTATAAAAAAGGCAAAAATGCAACTCAAGCAGTGAAAAAAATTTGTGATGTTTATGGACCTGATGCAGTGTCAGTAAGAGTAGCACAAATTTGGTTCAAACGTTTTCAGTCCGGAAATTTTGATGTTAAAGATGCACCTCGCTCTGGTCGCCCTGTTACGAATAAAATGGACGCCATTTTTGAAAGAGTGGAGCAAGATCGGCATATTAGTAGTTACGATGTAGCTGAAGAACTGGGAATTGACCACAAAACAGTTTTGACCCATTTGAAGAAAGCTGGTTATACAAAAAAGCTCGATATTTGGGTGCCACACGAGCTCACTCAAAGAAACTTAATGAACCGTGTACTCATTTGCGATTCATTATTGAGACGTAATGAAACCGAGCCGTTTTTGAAGAGATTGATAACTGGCGATGAAAAGTGGATCACGTACGACACGAACGTGCGAAAAAGGTCGTGGTCGAAAGTTGGCCAGGCTTCACAGACTGTGGCCAAACCTGGCCTAACACGAAATAAGGTGATGCTGTGTGTATGGTGGGATTGGAAGGGCATTGTTTATTATGAGCTTTTACCGCCCGGCAAAACCATCGATTCTGATCTTTACTGCCAGCAACTGATGAGATTAAAGGAAGCAGTCGAGAGAAAACGGCCGGAATTGATCAACAGGAAGGGTGTGGTCTTTCATCACGATAACGCTAGACCACACACATCTTTAGCCACTCAGCAAAAATTAAGAGAGTTCGACTGGGAGGTCCTAGTGCATCCACCATATAGCCCTGACCTTGCGCCTTCAGATTTTCACCTGTTTCGGTCTCTGCAGAATTCTTTAGGTTCTGTAAGGTTGACCTCAAGAGAGGACTGCCAAAACTATTAGTCCCGTTTTTTTGATCAGAAGTCCCAAAGTTTCTACAGTAACGGGATAATGTCTCTGCCCACAAAATGGCAGAAAGTTATTCAACAAAACGGTACATATATATTGTAAATAAATGTAAATAAACTTTGAAAAAAACGTCTTGACTTTTCATACAAAAATACGAAAAGACTTTTTCCCCAACCTATTATATTACAATACAAATATTTTAATTGAATTAAAATTCTACTTCATACAGAGCTGAAATTTGCAAAAATCGTTAAAAAATATGAATTTTGCGAAATACCGGGTAAATTGATTCTAGTAAATTTACTAACATAAATAGCAGATTGACTAAGTTCTAGTGTTTTATTATACTTGTAGTATCTGGGGAAATTTTCAAAAAGTGGCAACACTTTAGTCACACACATAGTTAAAAATATGGCTTCACTTTGTTATTAGTAATAAGCAGAGGTCGGAATTAGGTAGAGTTATTCATGTACTTACACTGATTTCACACAGCGAAAGAATATAGTGGATATGCCTCAAATCCCGGGATTAATTTTAAAGAATAGAAAAAATCCCGTTACTTTTAAATAAAAAGTTATTTACTTTTACTTTTTTAATTTAGACTACTGCACGCGCGACGTTGCCAAACTTACATCAATGATATTGGATGACCGAAGTTGCAAAATTCCAATACGCACACGCGCGATGTTGCCACGTTTATTGTTCGCACTACATAGCTTGTGAGAACAAAAGAATACAATAGCGAAAATGCGGAGCACTCCCATTTGAAATCCCGGGAAGGTCCACATTAATATCAACATTTCGATGCAAGTACATAAATAACTCCTCTGGTAATAAGGTATCTACCTTTTTTTACTTGATCTGAGGCTCACTTGCACTAATTATAAATAAGACAACTATAATTTAAATGCAGGCATATTTTTTAAATTTAAGTTTCTTAGAATAGTTCTTTATGAAATATAATTCTAAGAACAGGTCCTTTACCTTCTTATTTAAGTTTTCTACTACACATAAAAACTAAAAAATAGGTTTTATGGCAGTGTATTAAAGAATGTTATTTATTCTTTAATACGTACATTCAATCACGCCTGTTTCCTCGAAGGGGATAATAATTATACGCCCACACTTCGCCAATTATATACTTTGTCCCACGTAATAGGTGGCGAGCCTATTGTCGCTAACCGGGCACTGTTATGTTCGCCAGAGCCTCGAGGTTGGCTCGAGATGAAACGTCCCCAACGCCCAGAAGTTGCACCTACCTGTCAGAATCGCTGTAGTCCCTGCGGTCCCTGTCGTCATGCTCGCGGCGGTCAGCGTCCATCCGGCCCGGATTATAGGCGCTGCCGCCGCCGCGCCCTCCCTGATTTGGCGCAGGCTTTGACGCAGTAGATTGTCTGTTGTGCTCTGCTAATCTAGAGTGAAATCAATTCTTAACTTATAATAAATTTACCAACGTAATTTAAAAATACGTTAAGCTAACAAACAGCAAATATTTTTTCAATTATACTGAATTAATGTAAGTACAAAATCCCTTACATTAAAATTCATTGAACTAATTACATAAAATCTAAATACACTTCAGATGGTTTTAAGGTACTGGAAACCAATAAACATAATTTTTTTTTACAAACTTCAACAATGTTTATTTCTGTTAGTTTTTAAATGTTTTTTAAACTTAGTTTTCTAAAAATCTCAAAAGAGTTACCTACTTCTGTTCTATCTGCTTTTGAATGGGAACAGGTATCCTGGGAAACAATGTGCTAAACCAATCAAGTTTGATTAGCATTTGCCGCACTATTGCACCTATAGTAGTGCTGCCACCCCCACCAGCTCGAGGGTCCACTTCTTCTTCATCATCTAAGTAGTCCGCATACCAATCAAAAAGGTCTGCAGAAGGCTGAGTGAATCGGATGTACATGAAACCTGGAATAAGATTCAGATCAAAGTGATATCAGCCACTTTCCACTTACTATGTCTATTGACATTTGCAACATATAGTTATTACAAAACTTATCATACGCCTAGCAATTAACCTAGCTACACTCTTTAGATTGAATCACTATTTCTCTTTATTCAGACAAAAATGAATCACCACCTAGTAAAATCATTTACATATATTATTTTTAAACACTACTATAAAATTTTTATCATTTCATATCTTTAGTCAATTTCTATACAACCTAAAAAAAAAAAAAATCACGCACTGAACATATTAATGTTGATTCATTCATACTAGTTGTTTTATGTCTTAACAAAATATTGAATTTGAATACCTCTAAGCTTTAAATGTGTATATTTACAATTTGTTCTTTAGCTGAACTTAGCCAGGAACAACAGCTTTGTGCTTTCCAGAACATGAAAGCAATATATAATCAATATATAATGCAATGACAGCTTATGAGATAATTATTTCAAAATATTTGTTTATTATCACCATATAACCTACAGGCATACTAAATGTAAGACATGATATTACAAGTAGTGTTTTTTATTTGTTTATTGATAATAATCATACCTACCAAGGGCTCTTATGTATGGTGAATCAGTGTGTTGGAGAAGGCCATTGACCTGCTTGCGTGTAAGGCGAAGAGTGTACAGCTTATAAAGTAGGCAAAAAGCTGTAGACACGATGCCCCCAGCTCCTACACCTCGCACCTAAAAAACATGACACATTAGCAAATTAAGCACACAAGTGAGGATAGAAACTTAGAAAGTATAAATAAATGTTGATTAACATACTCACGCCGCCACACATGCCAGTTTGTCCCGCCGTCTTGCGGCTGCCGCGCTCCCATGGCTCTAGATGTTTCACTTGGTAGTAGATTTCATCAACCACTTCATGATAAGTCTTCAACTTGAATAGGTGCACTGTAAACAACAATAAAAAAATTAAAACAAGCTAAATTTAAATTACAATGACGGTAATGAAAATTAAATAAATATAGGTGAGAGTAAAACAAAAAGCAAAACAAAACAGTCCTATTCCAAACTCCGGTGCGTTGGTATGTTTGCTTACCTACCTTTGAAGTAGCTAGAACCTTGGATATTTGCTAAAATTAGAGGGTTCAGATTCATAGTCTGTTCATTACCCCATATTGGTAATACATTGTGTTGTTTACTCGTTTTTCCCTGCTTCTGCTGACTGTATTCTGTGAAAGAAACGTTGTTGTAGTAGAATTCTGGAGTGGATTTGGAGACCAAATTAGAAACAATTACCTTCAGCCTCACTCATGATAAAATTTACTATTACTTAAAGAAAACTTCCGAGTTTCGATGTCGCTTTGAACTTCAATTTTAAAATATGCGAGTATTTTCAATCTTTATTAAAAAGACAAAAAGGTAAGAGAAACACTAACGATGCACTTTCATTACTAAAATACATTATACAATATGGCGTCGGACAAGCTTTATAGATAGACGAAAGTTGACGAAACGAACAACAAGGTGTTTATGGTCAACACGACCGGAAGTCATTTAAATAATCGCTATAATTAGTCGATTAACCAGTTATAAATATTCGACTAAACTCTAAATCTAAACAATCTGAGATGGTGTTTTCTTGTGTAGACAGCTGTCGCGAAGCGAACTTTAATTTGTTTTATCAAAAGTTTTTTCTCATGTAAATATTTAAGTGATGTAGAAGTTGTGGATTAAATATAACTTCAAATCTTTTTCAACTTAAGAAGATCATATTAATTGCCCTGACGGACAACGCGCTCTGCTCAAGTTCAATATATGCATGTTCATTGAGATCGATGGGTAAAACATGCCCCAGGTACTTAAATTTCTCAACCCTTTTCAGGGGATCAATTTTGAGTTTGACAGGAGGTGTTCTGTCAAACTTAATAATGTAACATCATATTTACTTACAATTTCTTCTCGTAAAGTTTTTTTGGAAGTTATAAAATTTATTAGACACTAGCTGTTACCCGCGACTTCGTCCGCGTGGAATAGTATCTTTGGGTAGCATTTACAACCCCCTTTTCGCAATAAAAAGTAGCCTATATCCTTTCTCAGGGTCTAGACTATCTGTATACCAAATTTCATTTAAATCCGTTTAGTAGTTTTGGCGTGAAAGAGTAACAGACAGACAGAGTTACTTTCGCATTTATAATATTAATAAGTAAGGATTATATAGTAAGGATTAGTAATGTAAATAATCAAACTGTAATTTTAACTTAACTTTAATTCTCTTTTAACATTTAGCAAAGCTTTTCTTTTTTTTCTTTATTTTTATTCACATGTGAAGTAATCATACGAGTCTGGCTCAATTGTCGTCACTACCCTTGATGACATAGTGCCATTAATTTAAAAAAGAAGAAGAGTAATGTACCAGCCTCAGCGCTCTCAAATATCATAAACTGGCTTTTTTTTAATGTTGTATGATAATCTGTGACCATAAGCATCTGGTAACAGCTTTCTCAAGCCGCATACCGATGCGCTCATCAGCTCTGAATAATTTAAATAACTGACACAGATACCGTCAATATGACAACCGATATGATGACTATAGAACGCTACGATAAGATCGTTAATAAACTGATGAAACAGAGTTGGAAAAGTTTTTCGCCCTGCCTAACTTAGAAATAGTAAATTCGAGTTAATACGGCTCTGACAATGCTCCCGCCCACTTAACACTGTTGGATTGATTTGCATTCCAATACTGGAAAATATTGATAAATTCTTAAGGTAAGGTAGACCCCTCAGCTTATCTCATAACAGGTCATATACAACAAGATCGATCGCCTTATATAATTCGAGGAAGGATGCATACAGGCGTCTTGCAAAGTGTGTAGTATTTGACAGTATGCTTCAAGCATAGCATAGTATTCCACTTTGTATGAATAGCCTTGGTGTAAATCAAAACTGATTATCATGCAATGATTCATAATTATTCACTGTACGTTAAGCAAACTATGAAATACGTTGGCAATAATAGTTGCAAGTGAAATAGGCATGTAGTCAGAAGGTTACCTGTTTTACAAGAATAAAACAAGTGACCTTTCTGACTAATGCTAGTAAATATATTATAGGAACTACCACGGTTTTCATCAAGACAACTGGCAAGTAGGAGAGACAAATAGGTCCATATTGACTCACATAAAATTCTAAGTCCTATTCGTGGTTTTTCTACCGATTTGTGTTCATAAAAAACATTCTTTATAATCTGATTTTTCTTATTGATAAATTTTTATTACTAATAAAAATGTATGAATAAAGCCTTGGGAGCTCATAACAGTTAGTGATCATATTTTTTTAATTACTACTGTTATTATCAATAACCAATTAAATTTATAACTTTTTTCTTCCTAACATTCAATGATCTTATTGTTTTAATTAATAAGCATGTAGTTTTAAATAAATAAATGGAGTGCCACAAGGAAGTGTGTTAGGCTCGGTCCTGAACCTATTGTACACTTGCGATATTCCAGAATTATACCATAACACCCTTTGCTGAAGATACGTCTATAATAGCGTTAGGATCTACACAAGTGGAGGCAGTGGAAAACGTATATATACGATGTGTGTTCAGAAAATAACGGGATTTTCGATTTTTGATAAAAATATTTATTTATTCGTCTACATTAATGTTGTCGCCTTCACAATAGTCCCCATTACATATTATGCACTTCTGCCAGCGCTTCTTCTAATCGTTGAAACACTTCTCAAACTCGATTTTTGGGATAGTCTTTAGCTCTTTCAGCGATGCGCTTTTAATGACATCTATGCTTGTAGAACGACGGCCCTTTGTAGTTCTCTTTATTTTTGGAAATAGGAAAAGTTACACGGAGCCATATCTGGCGAATATGGAGGCTGGGGCATCGTTACAGTATTGTTTTTGGCCAAGAATTGACGAACAAGCAACAAAGTGTGAGCTGGTGTATTATCGTGGTGCAAAAGCCATGAATTGTTTTTCCACAAATCCGGGCGTTTTTTTTGAATTGCAATTTTGCTGCCACGCGTTTCATACCGACGATCTTCATCGGGACCTTAAAGTGGATCTGGTGGTTAGCGTAATTTAAAAATATATAGAAGCTCATAAAAGAAGACTTCATCGCGAATGTTGAGGCTATCCAGCTTCTCGACAACACGGACCTCGTAATTAAAATAAATAAATTAGTATACTATTTTCTGTGAAGTCCAGTTGTGAGTAAGAACACATTATGAAAGTATCTTCGCCTTAATAGATTTTTTTTTAAATAATGGCTTCGTGCGCTTAGCACATTAAGCCAGTGTCAAGTTATAGATATTATATTAATAATATTTTATACATAGTAAATGAGAAGGAATGGTGATATAGATGATAAGTTAGATGCCCTCCTCTAAACCCCTTGAGTCCTCAGTAAAGATGTTGGACTATATTGAAATCTCACATGGACTTCTTGAGAGAATTTGAAAAGTGATGTTACACTGTTTTGTTTCATTTACCAACACTCATGGACGTTCACAAACACTTAAAGATTAATAATCCTCCGTTATTAGACATTAATGTTCAAAATATCACAAATTTTAGAAAATAAAACAAAACTGCAGACACGACGTTTCACTTTCCCGCCAAAAAGCTTCTATTTTATTTTTTCTTTTAAATAAAGGGCTTCGTGTGTTTGCACCTTTAGCCATAAATTCCTTTGGCTGCGGTTGGGTTAAAATATTTTTTTAATTTAATCAACTTTATGGAAGCAATGAATACTATTTTGGTCGGAAATGCATAATTTATGATTTATAGAGCAAAAAGTGAGCAAACAGTTTTTCGCGTGATGGGCTGGGAGCAAAGGTTTTTTAAGTTGCAAATTTGAACTCACTTCATCCCAACCGATACATACAACAAATATAAAAGCAGAACTACATATTATGATTGGCGATGTTAATGTCTACTGGGCTACTTTTATATAAATAATACACTAATATATTTATAATCGTTGATGTGACCCCCCGCCTCGAAGACTAGGTCCGCCCTTGGCTGCAAGTATGTACAGTCACGTTCACGTGCAATGAAATGTAAACATGGACAGAATTTTAAATAAATGTTCACTCGGAAAATTCTAAACCCAAATAGTACAAACAACACATTTTTGGCGAAAATATGTACATAAATTGTTTTCAGACAATTGTGAATGAATTACAATAATAAGTAAACGATATTATTTCACACTAAGTAAACAATACCGTTTTATTACAATGTAAACAATCATAAATATATATACACTTATAAAACTGTAGCAGTTTTACTATTTCGACATAAGTGTACTAATTTACACTATGTACTTTGTGTAATGGCTGCAAGTATGTACATGGCGTTTCCAGGACTAGCGTTGCCATGTACGCGGCTTTATAATTTTTAGTGGAAGGTATTTTCGTAGGTGTAGTGGTGATGCTACTCAGAATTCAATAATGTTACTAACTCGGAAAAAAGTTTCATATATTGTAAACACCAAATTAATGCGCAACAGAAATGTAGGCAGGCACATATGAGAACAATAGATCTTGCTAGAGTTTGTTCAGCCAAATGTATTGTTGATTAACACATGATAACAAGAAACACATTTTTTCCCATTTCGTTGTATTAAAGTAATAATGATGTTATGAATGCCAGCTCTTCATTTTGAGAAATCATATATCTAAAATAATTTGTATTAAGATACTTAAACATTATAAAATGCTTGCTTAATGCGTTAAAAAATAAATAAACTACAAATTTTTTTAACATTCCATAGACATTTTAGGTCCTTCAAGTAAAGCGGGTGAGAGTTCAGCTATTTTAAGCTGCTGCCCCTTTTGCATTTTCTTGCTGTTCAAATTTGGGGTATTTCTTCTCTATAACAGCCCAGGATACTTTGTTGTTACAAAGATCTCTAACTACTTCTGATACTTCATTTAGGGGAAGCCTTACCTGCCCCATACTGTCTCTTTCTCTAAGAGTGACTGTATGAGGTTCTTTAACAGTATCAAAATCAACAGTCACAGCATAAGGCACACCCAGTTCGTCTGTTCTGGCATAACGCCGTCCAATTGATCCAGATGAGTCATCCACCTTATGAGATACATCAACAGATGTCATCAAATTAGATAGTTCTCTAACAAAGTCTTGGAATTCAGCATTACCACTGAGTGGCAGAACAGCACACTTCATGGGTGCTACTGTGGCTGGCAATGAGAAGTATGTCCTCTGTTCATCACCTTCTCTCATTTTGAAACTGTGCTCTAAAATACAATACAGTATCCTACCAATACCAAATGATGGTTCAATAACACTTGGTATAATCTCCTCAACATGAATAGTTTTTTGTACTTTCTTGAGCTGTAAATGATTAGGTGTCAATTTGTAGTTCCCCTCAGATGTTTGAAGTGAAAATTCACCTATAGTGTCAAGCTGGTTTTGAAAATTCTCCAATGCGTTTTCATCTAAAGCTGATACAGCATCATATATTACTTTTGCTGCTTTTTTGAACTCCTTCCCAACAGCAGCCTTGTTAAAAATTGTGTCTATATATTCAACAACTTTTGGGGCAGGCAGTTTCTTTTCAGCTGCAAGCCTAATGCCAGTTGCTTTAGAATGTTGAGTCAAATCAAAAGCTGACCTGTCTGCACAGCCCACACATTCAATCCACCCATAACTGGACAGGCATTCAGCATCCCAGCAGTCACATGCGTAGTGGGCCATTTCATTACCCATATGCTGTCTAAATCTTAGCTTTATAGGGTCAATACCAACAGCTAGGAGATAAATATGTATTCTTGCCATAAAATAACCAAGAGTCTGATTATTTACAGTGCCGTTTGTCACAGCTTCTCCAATTGTGATAATTTCAGCTGGTTTCCCTTGTTCTTGATTGTCAGCAGAGTAGAGTAACATTTTTGTGTCTTTGATGGAATCAAACTTAGGGTGTTCTTTACTGTCACAGAAGTGTTCTATTTCACACATTGTAAATTCTCTCACTCTTAGTAAACCTGATCGAGGAGAAATTTCATTCCTGAATGAGTTTCCAATCTGGGCAGCAGCAAAGGGCAATTTCCCTTGATTAAACTCAAGAAGACGTTTGAAGTTAACGAAGATTCCTTGAGCAGTTTCAGGCCTTAGAAAACCTTTTACCAAGCCTGATGGACCAATCTGAGTGTTGAACATCAGGTTAAATTCAATAGGTGGAGTGAGCTCATTTCCACTGATAGGAGACTTCATATTAAATCTGTTCATGAGACCAGACATTTCATTTGCTGTCATCCCATCCAGCTTAACCAAAATATCCTCAATTTCTGCTTTTACTTCTGGTTTAGTATTCTTCTCACTCTTTATCTTTTCAAGGTGAGCTTTAATCAAATGGTCTAGCCGGAAGCATTCGCCTGTTTTAACATCTTTGGTCATAAGGTCAGCAAACCGTTCCACATGACCCGAGGCTTTAAGTACTGGCTCAGGAGTCAGTATAGAACAGTCAACTTCAAGCATTTGTTCCTGTAGAATAAAGAATTTTCTCCAAAGCTGTATCATATTGCTTTTAAGAGCACAACCCATGGGGCCAAAATCAAATTGACCAGTGATGCCACCATAGATAGCAAAAGATTGATCATAAAAAAAACGCCGTTTTACTAAATCCTCCATTTTAGCGCGGTCGAACATTTCTTGCGTGGGCGCAAGACTTATTTCCTTGTCTTCCAACACTTTTTTTCGTGCCTTTAGTTCAGCAACAGCTTTTTTGACATCGAGTTCAGGAGCCTTTTCTTCTTTTAGTTTTCTAACTAAATCACCCTGCTCCTTGACAAGAGCACGGAGTGGTGCTAGTATTACTTCAATTTTCGGATCTGCCATAATAATATCTCGAAGGGGATTGGAAATATTGATTTTCCTGTGAATTTTATTACTTCCCCAATGATTTTTATGAGCAAACCTTGTTTGAGTCCAGCTCACAGGTTGAGTCTTACTAAGTATACTACACTTTTTTAATAAATGAAAATATTTTCTCATTTATTCTAATATCTGTCCATTTGCTAAATTCAACACAATCTTGCACTATTTCCACACAATTTTGTTGGCCGGCTGTTCGCGTAATGCTGTCGCTGTGCTGACGAAATCAAATAAGAAGTTTGACATTTTTTTTTGTTTTTTTCGTTGGTAACGGCGTGCACAGCAGTGTTAGACAGACATTAAAAAAAATTAAAAATGTATTTATTCAAGTTTGGCTCAATAGAGCTCTTATGAATGTCATACTTATAAACTAACGCGCCCATTCACTGCGGGCGGGAGCTTGATCGTAAAAGAAAATTGTCAAGGTTGGTTTTTTCTCCCGCCAGTTACAATTAAAATACATAATATTAAAACAATTGTGTTCTGCAGTCAAAAGATTTGAAAAAAACAGGGAGACAAATCTCTTTTTAGCAACATTAACATAATAACGTTACGCTCAACCATATTTTAGGGAGCGCAACGACCCGACGCATGACGCTACCACCGCGGAAACATATAAGTGAGCGTGATATACTCAAGCTGGATAAAAGGATTTTAGTAAAAATAACATTAATATGAGAAGACTGAATTAAATTAAATTAAATGTGCTGCAAACCACAATTTTGTTACTGTAAAGTGGTATACCATATGGTATCAGTTAAGGCGTAGGGTAATGCTGAAACACATAAACGAGGTGTTTTTAGGAAAGTTTTGTAGCGAAAATATAGCATATGGAGGTCTACATCTATTATAATCCACTTGAACATATCTTGAAGTTGTGCTTGTAGGTTTCAATTCTTTGCTATTATTTATGGTAATAAATAATTATCGCTTGCAACTATTGTGAAGCATCGGCTTCTTAGTCACATTTTTATCGCAGTTTTACATGCCAAATTCATACCAAACTCGGTATAGCAGTTCTTTTAGTTTGTGCCCATTGCTTGTGGGTTAGTTTTTATAAATCGATAAACAAAAAAAGTATATTAGGCACAAAAACTATTTTGCGCCTGTTGGAAAGTTAGTTTTGTACGAAAGTATTTGCCCGCAAAATATGATCAGGCACCAATTGTAGTTATGCTGCTTTCGCGCTTGGCGGCGCGCGGCGTTGCATGACCGGGCGCAGGCCCGCTTGTGACGCGACGTTGCCAGACTTCCGTGCTTCAGATCAGTCAGAGCAAAGAGTACACACTGAGTCCTTCCGACTGGAACTTTTGTGCGGCAAATCATTATAGGCTTAGAATAATAACACCTAGAACGATAGTTCCCTCCAAAGCGGTCTTTCAAAAGCGAGGCAAGAAAAAAATCTATGTGTGCGTAAGATACTTGTATTACGCTCGACGAAACGCACACAGTGAAAAAAATCATGTTGTCATTTCATTCAATTTTCCCTAGAAGTAGGGAAGTTGAAACTTTTACACTTTAGCTTAGCTATTTATTGCATTTCGTTTATGCGAAAAACCACTTACATTATAATATCATTGAAAATGTATATATATTTATCCTGCCTGGGGTGAATAATTTTTCACTAATTATTTATTTAATATATTTAGAGCTATGAAACTCTTAAATTGTTATAGTTAGTCAACTGTTTTATGTAGATAGACCAGAATCGAATAAAACTATTTAACCTTTTTAAAATGTGATTTATGCCATATCAATTGAAATCAATCAATCAATGAAAAAATAAAGATTTTTGTGTTATCGTATATTAAAGAAATTATTCCACGCGAACAAAGTCGCGGGCGGAAGGTAGCAGAAGGTAGGAAGTAGCAGATAATTATCAAATAACATTTTGTGAAATTTAATTATTGTCTAATTGAGACGTGTTTTACTTACAACAAAATGTAGGAGATTTTTTCCCCTTAATGGCAACATTTTCATTAACTGTCACGTGACAAATATTGAAATTATTTTTTTCATTTTAATGAATGTTTTACTTAATAATTTAATTTCAAACGCATAATTTACCCGTGTAATGTTATGTTAATATGTTTCTTGTGCTTTTCCGATGTATTGTGATATCTGTTCATTGCGCAAACCGTCATTTTTAATAAAAATATCAGGAGTAGTTTTCAATACGACACGACCTTGAGCACTGACGGGCCGCGTTACAAACTTAGCCAATATGGCTAGGTTTGAGTTGCCTCACTTTGACGACGCGTACTGGGCTTCTAGGTGTAATTATTCTAAGATTATAGGTATATACCTAAACTCATTTGCTTAATTTTTTCAGTACCTACTTTGATTTGTTTGTTTTGTTGTGTTGTGTGTAAATAGAACTGGACTGGAAATTCGTTTTGAGAATTTGTTTTGTTGTGTTGATGTGTCAAAATAATATAAGTAGCTAACTATGGGAAATAAGAGAGGAAGAAAACCAAAAGTGTCACTAAAGTTGTTGCGAAAACGTAAATCACCCCTTGCAAATGCTGCAAAAACACAGGTTTTGCAAGATACTGCAGAGCATACAGCAGAGTAAGTAAGTACACATTTCGAAGAAAAACTAATGTTTACTTGTTTATTTTCTATACGTGCTGATCAATAAAATCTGATTTAATATCTAGGTCGGCAAAATAAATATTTAGATGAAATAATTCAATTTTATTTTTTCAAGCAACTTCAAAACTTTGCATCTGCAATATCCGATGATGCGAATCCTGCAGCACAGAGTAGTGCTAGTGTAGTTCCAGAGACAAGCAACCTGTAAGTAAAATCTAAAAACTGTTTACTTTTATATTAACCTAGGTACGTTCTATTGATAATCTTAAATAAACGTATTTCAATCTTTATCGAATAATGGAATTAAAAGTCTTTCAATAAATGCATTTGTTTCAGTTCGACTTCTGTTGATGATGTTCATATATTATGCAAAAACATTAACAATTCAGTAACAGAGCCCATGCAGTAAGTAAGAACTAAGTGATCTATTCTAACTGATACTAATCTGAAAGTCTATTTGTTGGAATTTTGTTTCTCTTTCACTTAAAGTTTTGCCAGGTTAAATTTGTGTAAGTTCAGATTTATTATAAAAAATGTTTTAATATATCCAATACAACCTTGAATTTATTTAAGTGTGTCTTAAGTTCTCGAGGTAAACTTGACTCATCGTGTGAATAAGGATATTACCTTTTTTTATAATTTTCGCTTAGAGCATTTTCTTTTTATCTATTTGCAGTTTTGGAAGAAGAATAATAAATGTGTCGCAGTTTTTTAAAGAGCTGAAACAAATATCGTCTCATGGTCTTTTAAATTGTGGCTTAGAACCAGTAGAAATTGTATCTGAAACCCGTAATGGCCTCACTTCCCAATTTAAATTGAAGTGCAATATGTGCAATATGACTTTTTTAATTCATTCATATGAAATCCAGCAGACGAAATGGATATACATATAGTAGCTGGCGCAGTTGCCATAGGATGTGGATACAGCCAGCTCACTGAAAAATCTGCTGCTATTGGATTCCTAAGAGCAAAAAAATATTTTCAGCTAAAATCAATGGAAAATAGGTAAGTGAGTGAGTTACCGAAATCGATGACTCAAGCTGCGGAAGAAGAGCGTTGTTTCGCTATTGAAGAGGGTAGAGTAAATGCTGATGGTATTGCGATTATAGATGTTATAGCTGACGGCTGTTATGCAAAAAGGTCATAAAAAATAAATTATTCGTCACTGTCGGGCGCAGCTGCTATAATCGGAAAAAGAACAAATAAAATATGATATGAAGAAAGGCAAAGAATAACTGAAGAAACCGTTTTGCAAAGTGGAAGTAGTGAATGGTTGGAGTTGCGCCGTAACATTTTGACTGCATCTAATTTTGGACGTGTTATACAAAGACATTTTGTATAAAAAATCGATTGAGCACGTAAAGTCATTGAACACGGAAAAGACAATGAGAAACTAGCCCTGGAACAGTTGTCTCAACAAAAAAGGATTTTTATTCGACCTCGTGGATTATAATTATTGACCCGGACGTCCCATATCTCGGTGCAACACCAGATGGTTTAATAAATGAGGACATGGTGGTAGAAATTAAGTGTCCAAAGACGTCATTTGATATTGGAGTGGAAAAAGCCATAAGAGAAAAGAAATTTTCTTCAAATAAATAAAGAGCACTACTGGTATTTTCAAGTTCAGGGTCAGCTCCACGTTACCCGGAGAGCAAAATGTCTTTTTGACATTTGCTCGGGCAATAAAATCCCTGTTAAAACTGAAATAATTTAAAGATATGATGAATTCTGGGCCAACAAAATGGATTGTTTTCCATTTTGTTGGCCCAGAATTCATCAAAACAGTTTAACTTTGATTGCTTGTTGCCTGAATTAGTCGATCCTAGGTTCACTCGCAAAAAAGACCCAGTCTATATAACAGAGGCCATTCAGCGGAAGAAAACCAAACAAGGTAAAACCATGAATTCTAAAAAGAGAATAATAACACTGAACACAGACCAGCCATTACACTTCAACCAACATTACCTAAAAGACGAAAAACGGCTCCTACAATTACTTCCTCTCCTGATCAGTCTACCACTGCAACACCTTAGATAATAAGCATTATGTGAATAAAACATTTAATAAAAGTAGTTATCAAATATTTTAACATTTACCTACCTAAATGTTGAAGTTTAATTTTCGATCATAAATATAAATCCTATGTAGGTACGACTAAACGAATATTATCGCGCTATCCACCAAAATACAGGAGTTATTACTCCTAGTTAGGTGACTATGCCTAAATATTTAAAAACTTTGTACCATGATTTATTGCAAATTATTTTGTTTTTTTTTTTCATTTTCATTAAAAAGTTCCAAGTTTAGTTAAAATTCTAAAAAAAAAACAAAGTGCTCATACCAAAACAATAATGGTTCTTCTCACACCAAGATTCTCTGATCACAACATTACTCTATGATAAAACCGGGAAACATACACGCCATCTAGCCGCAGTGGTGCGTAATGATTATGTAGCGCGCTGCGTATTAAATCGAACTTACGCACGATATGTCACATAGATGCCGCGCCGGCTGCACTCAATGTTGAAAATAATTTTGCCTTACCCTTCGCCTTAAGCTATGCAGACATCAAAACAAATTCCAATAAATCGTATATAAGCAGTCCTAATTAAAAATGAAAATTATAAAATTACATAGACAATGTATGTAAGTAATCGTTATATTGTAAAGAGGGCCGCAGAACACAACTTTTATCATTGTAAATGTTACATCCAAGCGTTTTTGTCATTAACGTAATAATCATAAACCGTGTAATACCCTTTCTTGGTAAGTGATGTCTTAACGGTTTGCTTAAAAGGCAAAAGGCAAAAATAGAGATTGAAATTGGGGAAAACGAAAAATATTACTATGATATAAAGGTAGGCACTATAGATTTACTTCTAGATCGTTCTCAGACTAAGAATAAAACAGTTTGAAAATTCATAATACTATTTTGCTAGTACTACACACCGACAGGGTAGCACGCGGTATCACATTCGAGTAGCACGACAGTGTTTCAGCCTTAACTTAACGATATACCAAAGATAACAAGTAAACAAAAACCATTTAAGTTCGTGAATTAACAACTGATGAGATTAATAGGATAACACCACTCTTATTGGATTGTTATTTTATCGTATAGCAACCCAGAGTAGATGCTTGCATACAATCATTGACGTATTTTTATATAATTTGTGGCAGCACTGCAATATACTTTCTCTTTTTGTCTTACTGAATCTCGGGTAGAGTAAGGGAAATAGGTATACTTTTCTTTTTAATTATTTATTTTCTTTGCATAAATCACAAAATTGACAGCACAAAGAAGGCGGCCATTTTACTGCTACTTGAAGGAGTTGTGTCCCAGTAAATTTTAGATAATCTAATCATTATTTATTCTTATAGTTTATTTATTGTTGTTTAGTAACTTTGTACAAATCTGTATACGTATATCTTTAGTGTAACCTTAACAAGTGCCGATGTATTAAGTTTTTGGATAAAATGGATGATCCTAATCGTATGATGGCGCATAGTGGAGGGTTGATGGGACCGCAGGCCTACGGCCTCTCCGGTGGTGATGGTGCCCCTGCTACGGGAGAAGGTGAAGCTCGTAAACAGGATATAGGAGAGATTCTGCAGCAAATTATGAATATTACGGATCAGAGTCTTGACGAAGCTCAAGCCAGAAAACATACCCTGAACTGTCACAGAATGAAGCCTGCCCTATTTTCAGTGCTATGTGAAATCAAGGAGAAAACTGGTATGTGTTAATTGAATCATGTTGCTTACAATATTTTATAATAATGAGTGTGTTGTTTATTAAAGTTAATACATAAAACATGACAACTTAATTGCGTAAACAACACTTTAGTTTTATTAGCAATCATGTGGGTTTTTTTAAGAAATTATTGTTTATTCAAGTGTAAGATTTATGAGATTTTTATATAGTTCATGAGTTCAAGTAAACTGATTTTTGCTGAGGCGCTTTGTCAGATATAACTTTTTGTTTTCAGTGGTAAAAATTGTCTATTTTAGTTCAATGCTTTTTGTTTTTAAAACTGTCGAATCGCTTTTTGAAAAAATATACCTAAATCATATTTTAATTACAAGATAATAATTGTGTACTGAAGTTATAAACAGTAGTACTGATAATGTTGAGTTAAATTGTGATAGCATTCATCTTTGATTTGAAGGCTCTTGATGTTTTTTCAATTATGATTTTTCAAGTCTAACTACAGTCTTGTTATAAAAATACGCTCGAAAACAGTGTGATTTACAAAAATTATAGTTGATAATTTCATTGTTTTTCTTATTATTTGTTGTTGTTTTGAATTGAACCAGTGCTGTCTCTACGTAACACACAAGAGGAGGAGCCCCCAGATCCTCAGCTGATGCGCTTGGACAATATGTTGATTGCGGAAGGTGTCGCTGGCCCGGAGAAGGGTGGTGGAGCTGGGGCTGCGGCTTCAGCCTCAGCCGCTGCAGGAGAATGGGGTAATATTCAGTTTCAATACAATTAAATTAAGGTGATCTAGTCAATGTGAAATTAGTTTATATTTATAAAACTAACAAAATTTCATGATATATTAAGATTGCAATCAAATTACTTATTTACAAATTTTTGCATAAAACTGTGATAAAATGCAATAAGTTCAGTTGTTCAAAGACACAAGTTTTCATATACTGTCCTATTTTTACATATTTTATTATATTATGCAATCATTTGTTTTAAAATGCTAAGAATGGTGTTATTGATTAATGGTGATGGTTGTGGGGTGGCAATATAAATTTTCAATCAACTTGCATCAAATGCTTATCAAGATTTTATTTTTAAAAACTAAAACATTAGAAATTTGTTGAATTTGTATTTTTTAAAGTGGTGGTGGGTAATCTTCAGTCCGTTGTGTCCATAATATAGTGAATGGCTAACATATAAATTAATCAAAAATGTTAAGATCATAAAATATTTAGGGAGCTAGTGATTAAATCACATATTTTGTGTAGTTATATATATTATATAGTGCTTTGACTGTTTTAAACATTACCCTCAGACATTCCACAGAGTTATATCTAGCAATAAACTTAGTAGAGTGTATACTTTAGTACCTAAATAAGAGATAAACGTACTTCAATACCGTTTTTTGTAAATACATTCTTTAGAATTGAAATGTGAATACACAATTGCCTATTTTGCTGCAAATATTAGTCCTCTTTGAAAAGTCTCAAAATGTCCATCTTCTAAACTTGTAAGTTTACGCAACCTCTAAAAATATATTGTAGATTTAACCTCCTAAGGTTCATTTGAGCCATTTAGTATTATGCGAAATACGACAAAGAATGTGTGTTCAAAATTCAAAATAGGTATGGTGTGCATAGTAATTGTGAGTTGTATGGGAGAGGTTGCATGTGTTTTTGTTTGCCCCATTCGCTGCAACTTAAGGCACTGTGGCTCAAGCAGATAACGCGATCGAGCACTCGGACTACCGCGCGAAGCTCGCACAGATCCGCCAGATCTACCACCAGGAGCTGGACAAGTACGAGAACGCCTGCAACGAGTTCACCACGCACGTCATGAACCTGCTGCGGGAGCAGAGCCGCACGCGTCCTATCACGCCCAAGGTACTTATATAATATCTGTTTACTGATAAAACAGTTCAGTCCCATATATAGAAACAAGACATTAAAAATAGATATAGAATAACTTGATTGTATCAGATATAAAACTAGTAACTTAATGGATTTTATTATTGATGGATGTTACTACAATAAATATTAAACAATATTTCAATTTTTTATTTCAATGTTAATATTTAAGCTATTTGTAATTCACTATAACAATTAGGTTGTGTATACATTGTTCATAAGGTGTGTTGGTACCTACACTAATGTATGGAAGCGAATGTTGGTTATGGCAGAAGAAACATGAGAGTAAGATTAATGCAGTAGAGATGAGAGCACTCAGAAATATTCTTGGTGTGAAATTGAGTGATAGGATAAGGAATGAAGTGATAAGGGTTAAAGCTGGTGTAAAAGAAGATATAGTGACAAGAACTGAGAAAGGTATGCTTAGATGGTTTGGTCATGTTGAGAGGATGAATGAAAGTAGATTAACGAAAGTGATTTATGATGGACAAGTAGATGGAAGTGTTGGGAGGGGAAGACCACGTAAGACCTTCCATGACCAAATATAAAAAATGTGAGAGAAAGGGCAGGTCAAAAGTACCCTAAACCGACGGGCGTGTATGAGGAGGTTAATGAGTGTGAATGAAGCTAAAAGTGTGTGCGAAAAGATCGTAGCAAGTGGAAGGATGTGATCTCTGCCTACCCCTACGGGAAATAGGCGTGACATTATGTATGTATGTATGTATGTCAGCATCATATAGTTTTAGCATCCAAAGCGCCAGAAAAGTTTGACTCACGTCTCTATTGTCAAGAGCTTTAGGGTGTGTTCCGAAATATTTGGGTGCAAACAACTATTTGACGCTAACTGTACACGTTCATAAAAGTGCTTAAAAAATATAAATCGAAAAAAATATTTACGTAAGTATTTTTTAAAGCCGTTCATCTGTTTTATAATAGTAAGTTTTAGAATTGTATTGACGTAATTATTACCGCCCATAGGAAATCGAGCGCATGGTCCAGATTATCCACAAAAAGTTCAGCTCCATCCAAATGCAACTTAAACAGTCCACCTGTGAAGCCGTCATGATATTGAGATCTCGGTATGTGTAAAAGTAAATACATTTAAAAGTTTATGCAATTTACTGAAATACTATACAATATGGTTTTTCGTAAAATATAAGTGTGAGATTATTTATTGCTTACATTACATGAGGCAGGTTGATACTTTCACATGTTTTAATAAAAAATGCTCGAATAAACAATTTCTAAACTCCCTAGGTTCCTAGATGCCCGTCGCAAACGTCGTAATTTCAGCAAACAGGCTTCGGAGATCCTAAACGAGTACTTCTATTCACACCTCTCCAACCCATACCCCAGCGAGGAGGCCAAAGAGGAGCTGGCTCGCAAGTGCGGCATCACTGTCTCACAGGTAACACTGCCTTCACACTGTCAACGCGATAATCTTTTCCAACATTCTCAACATATTCAACACATTCTCAACATTTGAAAAGGCCCTATTAAATTTAGTAATACAATTCTAATCTACCATAGTAGAAAATATCACTTATGTAAAAGCTTTCATACTGGTCAGTCAATGACCTTCTATACACTTGGACTAATCACGTCATACAATGACAAAGCAATAATAAGGCACAGGTCTCTAATTTCACCTTATTATGCTTTGACTGATCTTTTCATACATTGCGCTAAATGAGCAGAATAAGCTACATAAGGTGAATTTAGAAGCGGATTCGAACAAAAATAGCAGTGGAGTGGCGTTGGCTGTTAATTTTTGTTTTTTTATTTACGAGAGATAGATTTTTATAGTTTTCGAATATCTAATAATTATAAAAATAAAAAATTATATATATATTCCACAGGAAGACTAGGAGTGGCCATACTGTGTTCCGGTACCACACGGTTTCCGAATGTGCCTATTATTTTATTTAAACTACCTATACGAATTATATATTTTTTTTATACAACAAGGAAGGCAAACGAACAAGTGGGTCACCTGATGGCAAGTGAATGATCAATTGTATAATATAATATTACTCACTACTAACCTCTATGTGCGGAACAGCCGTCCTTTTTATACGCGTAAATCGTTTAGGGGTGTAATATAAATCAGATTCAAGGAAATGATTTGAGCAAATGATGCTTGATTTGTTTGGGTTGTAAAATTCTTCGGACCTTTCTCTTGCCTATCTTGCGCCATTTCTCCCTCAAAATCTCGTGTACAGGAAAGCTAAAAAAAAAGCATCAGCAAGCAACAGGAAGTATGAAGTATGCTCCTAAGCGCCAGAGTGCGCTGCATAGTAAACATTAGCTCCGTGTTATTTATTATAAAAAACTTTGAATAGTGATTAAATTCAGTAAAGTGAAACAGTATAGTGTCGAAATCAATGTAAATCATAAGGTCAAGTGTTATCTTTGACAATTGTAGAAGATAAAGTGAATTATTTTAAAAAAACCTTTTCGGTGGAACTGTGTCTAGTTTAAATAGTGATTGGCTATTGATAAACTAAAATTGCTGCAAATAATTAATTGAATCCTTAAACAGTGATAAAAACCTAAAAGAATCCGTTAATCCATTGGATACACGTTGGTTTTATTATAAAATCCAATAAAATCGTAAACTGTTTAAAATACACGTAACTTTATATGATTATACCGTATAATGTGACTTGCAAATAATGATTGTGCTGCTGTAGAAATTCATACCTTGTGCTAGTGAATTTAATACTTATATTGGAAATTGGAATATTTTACGCATTGTCGCCATCTGTCTTGCGGTCATCGAATTTTTGTGATAGAAAAGCAATGCTATTACATATTGGCTTGCTTCTGATTGTGCTTTTACTGTTGTCGATGAGTATTTGGCTTGTTTTGAAGGTGCAGTGAATTGCCATAAGATGTCGCTTATATGCAAGAAATGTATTGCAGTGATCACAAAAAGTGATTATATAAAATGTAGTGATTGTCAAAACTATTATCACTTGGATTGTACAAGTATCGGAGAAAAACTGTTTTACTTAATGACTCCAGAAAATAGAAAAAAATGTATATGTGACACATGCAAATATCCAGACCAGCCCAAGTCAATTAATACCTTTCAAATTAATATATCTACCGAAAACTCTTTCGAATCTCTAGAATTGGAAGACAAAGAAGATACGATGCAGGGGAATAATTATATTACTATCCGAAATAGGAAAAATCATTCATTCTCAACGCAACTGTCTACTTCTTACCAATCTCTAAATGATATACCTTGTACTTCTAACTATCTCAACAAAAGTTCAAAAAGCTTACCCGATGTGTCTACAAATGAAAATATCTTTATTGAGGAATAAAAGTTGGAAATTGGAAAATTACAAATGGACTTACAAATAGCTAATCAAGAAATTGAAAATTTAAACATGGAAAATATAAAATTAGAAAAAGAAAACCAGGAAAAAGATAAAATAATAAAACTATTTAAAACGGTAAGCTTGGATGAAATAAATTCCAGTATAAAATTAAATAAATCTCACATGTCTACCCCCATTTCTGTAAATCGCAAAAGAAAAATAAACATTATGTCAAAAAATACTCAAATAAATTCTGTACACAAAGTAAAGAATGGCAAGTCAATAAATTCCCCTGATCACGTGGTCTCACCACTGCCTTTGATTGATATTACTACGAAACCAAAATATGAGTATACAGACTGTTATGGGAAGCCAAAATTATGTATAATAAGTGGAATACGAGATAATAAAATTTCTAACACATTAAGAAATTACTTTGATGAATTTAGTACCTGTCATTATCGAGTGCCGGGAGGTGGCGCTGAACAACTGTCAAGTGGACTTCAATGGAAGCTCGAAGGATTTAATTTTAATGATTATTGTTTATTGTTTTTGGATGATCACGATTTTCTTGTTTCAAAAAATTATAAGGAATTAATTAAAATGTTAAAGCAGAGAATAACATGTGTGCAGCACACAAATATAATTTTATGTTTACCGACATACAAATACAATTTAAATATTATGAATGCTAGAATTGAACTGTTTAACAACTTGATATATAAAGATAATAAAATTAGTCCATTTTGCTTTGTGCTGGACTCTAATAAAAACCTGCAATACTCACACGTCATGTTCTCTAGGCACACTGGTAAAATAAATTTAAATGGTATAAGAATTATTTGTAAGGATGTGAGTAACTTAATATTAGATATTAAAAGAGTATCATTGTGTAATTTACGTGCAACAAATAATTGTAATAATATAATAACTTGCCCTATACGTCCAATGTATAACAAAAATCATTCCTTTCGTTCTACAACAGAAATCTAAAATTATACACCAAAATATACAGGGTATTAGATCTAAAAATAGTACGAGTATTAATATTTTACACCAAAATATACAGGGTATTAGATCTAAGCTTAGCCAGATTGAAATTTTATTGTCAAAAGAAAAGTTAGACATATTATGCTTTAGTGAATCTTTCCTTAAATATCAAGATACAAAAATTCTTCAAATTACAGGGTATAAATTGGCTGCTTGTTATTGTAGAAATAAGTCTAGAGGTGGTGTTTGTATATATGTTAAGAGCAACATAAATTGTAAGAAACTTGAATGCATAGAGTCACTGAGTATGGACAAAAACTTTGAGTGTTGTGGAATAATATTATCAGAATTAAACTATTTAATTATATGTATATATAGAACTCCAGATTCTCCAGGTTCCAACTTCGATACCTTCATAAAGGCTATTGACATGTTATTGCTAAAAATTACAATAAGAACTAGATACATGAAAAGGAAAATAATAATAACAGGTGACTTCAATATCGATACCCTTGTAAATAGTAAAAAATCCATATTGTTTCAAAATACATTACTCAAATATAATGTTAAGTTAACTATTAATGAACCTACCAGAATAACCCCAACATCACAGTCATGTATAGATAATATCTTAACAAATATTGGAACTTACAAGTCGAGAGTTGTTCACTTTGGTCTATCTGATCATTCTGGTCAAGTCATCAATGTACCTAGTAATCAAGGTTTCAATGAAAAATATTGGTTTATTTATAAAAGGAACGTTGATAGTAATATGAATATTTTTTTATATTATTTGTCTCAACTAAATTTCTCTGATGTTTATTTATGTCCTGATGTAAATTCAGCATATAATACTTTTTTAAACTTGTTTAAATTAATTTATGATTTATGTATTCCATTACAAAAAAAAAGAGTTTCCTATAATAAAAAAATAAATTGGCAGACAAAAGGTATAAACAGAGCTAGTAAAATAAAAAGGGCATTACATCAAGATATATTGCTTAAACGACAAACTCATTTGATGCCATATTATAAAAAATATTGTAAAGTATTAAAATCTGTTACCCGCCTAGCTAAACGAAAATTTAATATTTCATTTATAAAGCAGAGCGCTAATAAAAATCAAGCAATTTGGAACCTCATAAAAAAACAAACTACTCCTCAAAATTCATTTAGGAGTATTATCAACCGCATTAAAATTGGTGACACTGAGATTACAGATGCGTACACTATTGCAGAGAGCTTTAATAATCACTTTGCTGGCTCAAATAGGTGTAACCAAAATAGCATCAATAGTCATTTCGTACCACATTTCCGTAGTATATTCTTGACACCAACTAATTCACATGAATTAAAGAAAATTGTTAAAAATTTTAAAAGTAAAAGAAGCTACGGTTATGATGAATTACCTATGCTTGTCATAAAAAGTTCATTTGAATATATAAAGGAGCCATTACTTTACATAATAAATTTAATGATTGAAACAGGTATATTTCCTGAACAATTAAAGATAGCGACAGTTAAACCAATATTTAAAAAAGGTGAAAAAAGTAATATAAATGACTATAGGCCCATTGCATTGTTATCAAATTTTTCCAAAATATTTGAAAAAGTAATTTACAATAAATTAATAGATTTTTTGAATAAGTATAATTTGCTTAATAAATATCAGTATGGGTTTCAGAAAAATAAATCAACTACTCTTGCGATCTACACAATACTAAAAGAAATATGGGAGTCTTTAAATTATAAAACGCCATGTATTGGACTATTCCTTGATATGTCCAAAGCATTCGATTGTGTTAGGTATGATATCCTTTTAAACATGCTAGAAAAACTGGGTATACGAGGAATAGCTCTGAAACTTATAGATAGTTATTTATCTGATAGAGAGCTATTAACAGTAGTTGATTCATATAACAAAATAACAAAAACTTTTCAAGAGGTAAAATCCAAATCTTTAAAGATGTCTCAGGGGCTACCGCAGGGAAGCATTCTTGGGCCACTTTTTTTCTTAGTTTATATTAATGAATTCCCTAATAAAATAGAAAACTTATGTGTAATGTTTGCGGATGATGCCACAATTTTTATATCTGACTTAAACAAAAAAAGAAATATTTTTGAAAATAATGTTAATAACACCTTACAAGCAGCAACTACATGGCTTAAATCTATTAATTTAAATGTAAATCCTGTTAAAACTAAATTTATACAATTCAGAAATTATAAAAATGATTCTTATAAACTTAATGTTATGGATTGTGATAAAAAAATACTAGAAGTAAATGAAATAAATTTTCTTGGAGTTACTATTGATACTCATTTAAACTGGAAATCGCATATCTTTAAAATAAACAAAAAAATCTCTAGCTATTGTTACGCTTTATCCATACTTGCCGAAACTACTTCTACTGATGTAGCCAGGGCCGCATACTTCGGTCAGGTTTACCCGCTATTAACATACGGCATTATTTTTTGGGGAAACTCTGTTAACGTATATTCAACATTTATCTTGCAAAAACGATGTTTGCGCATTATATATAATATGTACTCTGATGAAACTGTAAGAAATATTTTTAAAGAGAAGGGGTACCTTACTTTGACGAATATTTATATTTTGGAAACGTCATTGTTTATTAAGCAGCACCCTGAGTTTTTTGATGTAAAAATATCGCGCTATAGTGTGCGCAATCAGTATAAACACAATATATGCATTCCTCATGTAAAAAATTACTTATACTATAAAAGTGCTTTTTACACCAGTATAAAAGTATTTAATAAATTGCCTTTGGAAATTAAAGAATTAAATCTACCAAAGTTTAAATACAAATTAAAAGCCTGGCTAATAAATAAACCATTTTACAATTTAAATGAATACTTTTTTACTAATAATTTTAAGTAACTAGTTGTAAGTTGTATAAATTGCACGCCCGCAACGGGTACACTGTTGTAACTAATGTAATGCATGAACACCAGCAAAATGTACACAGTCTTAGCAATAAAGATCTATTCTATTCTATTCTATGTTGGTATGTATTAACAGATAAATACAGGATTTATATGTATTAACAGATGAAAGCAATGTGGCAAAAAATAAAGGTCTTTAGCGATTCTATTGTTTTCTTTTCTGACTCTGTTCTTGTGGCGTCCTTACACCTATCTCTTTCTGACGCGCGAGAGTGAAAAGAATGGAAATACTGGTCAATCATTTATGATAATTATTGAAAATTAAATGGTTTTACAACATTATTTACACATTTTCGTGTGTTATCTTTCAGAAATAAAATTTCTTTTTTTTGAATCGTTAACGTAGTATTTGCGCACTTTTTAATGACACACTTCGGCATCTTTCTGACTTAGCTGTCAAAACACGACTAAGGAAAAAGTGTGCTTATATCGCGTTTAAGCACACTTTTGCCGTGCCGTTGACAGCGCACTGATGCGATGTCCATGTGTATAGAAGGTCATTGTGGTCAGTACATAGTTTCATAAGGTTTCATACGGCCTTATTTCTATAGGGGTAGACAGAGATCACATCCTCCTACTTGTTACGATCCTGGCACACACTTTTAACGTCATTCACGCTCATTATCTTTTCATTCACTCTGTACACTATTATTGTAGCAATAATTTTTAGTTAAAACGACTACCATTTTTTTATTGTTGTAGGTGTCTAATTGGTTCGGCAACAAACGTATTCGTTACAAGAAGAATATCGGCAAGGCCCAGGAAGAGGCCAACCTGTACGCCGCCAAGAAGGCTGCCGGTCAGTATACGCGATCTATAATTACGTTGACTTGTCGATATTTTAACTTCCAATATTACACTGCAACCGTTTCTACTACACATGCCCTTGCGCTTGAAGTCAAATTAGCTTACGCTGTCTTATAAATTTAACTATTCAAATTTAATAAAACCGCCATACTAATTAAGTATGAACATATATGACACAAAGGCATGGGTAGCTCGGTTTTATTAAATGAATTTTGTAAGTATGAGCAATAGTGTTGTCCAACCGCGTGATATATTATAATTTTCGCACACAGACCTGCCTTGGCTCGGCGCGGGCAGGCGCGATGCTAACTCCCCTCCCAGAGCTACTTCATATTACAGTAAACATTGACATTCTATAGTAATACTTACGACCCCTAACGTAGCGCTAACAATACAAAAACGTTGATATGACACAGTTTTAACTTTACAACTTTGTTATGGTTCTATATTGGCTAATAATTAAGTTTAAATTCGTTGCAAATAAGTTAATCGCGTAGTTTGTGCAGTCAGTGATTACTCGGTGTTAGGTTGTCTTAATTCTTTATGTGAGACTTGGTCATGGAATTTTAAGGGCTATTCTTTAATTTTAGTCATCTAATAATATCTTGAAAAGCTTTTGATATTCGTTTTATTGACGTACTACGATAGAAACTAGTAAGAGTCCATATCTATTACTTGATCTGTGTCTATTTTTTGATAATAAAACCTAGCTTTATAGATGTTTTATAAACCCAGGGCTGAATCCAGTACGTGATATAACAGCCTGTGATATAAACTAAAAGTTAGATGAGTTATTAGAATTCCATGATAGGCCCCCTATTATGTAACACAAAATCTGTCACGATTGCCATTGAATCTATAGAACCGTTTAAGAACATATTATACACATTTAATATGAAGGAAAGATATGAATATTTAATAAATGCACATACATTAACATAACATTAACAATGGTTTCACAAGCCTTATTTGTGCTGTGAAAAGGCAATGCTTCAGCATAAGGCAGCTATAATAATAAAAAATAGTCATAGCTGCGCTGGTTTCTTAAATAAAGCGATGGTCACTGACTTACTGAAAGCGATCGTGATAGAATGTAAGTTCACGATAAGGGCTATTTTCCTATCAAGCGGGTTTGCGTCCGCACGCGGGTGTGTCTCATACATTACGCATTACGCACGCGGTTGCCATGCGGCAACGCAGGCCACAAACGCGAGCGGCACGCAAACGCGCTTGATAGAAAAAAAGCCCTAAGGCTCAAGGTCCCGCATAATAGATTGGGCGTAGAGGGTGGTGTGAGTGATGTGTGTGTTTGCGTCCCCGCGTGTAGCGGGCGCGTCGCCGTACTCGATGGGGGCGGCGTCGGGCACGGCCACGCCCATGATGTCGCCGGCGCCCGCGCAGGACTCCATGGGTTACTCGCTGCCCGCGCCCGGCTACGACCAGCCCGCGCCCGGCTACGACGGCTCCATGGGCTACGACCACATGCATCAGGATCTCTCGCCTTAAGGAACATGTACGTATACCTTATTTGGTATCTCTATAATAATTTATTGATTCAGGCGGTACTTTGCGGAAATCCATTGTAAGCAAGTGATGGATTAAAAATATCTTTGTAACAATTCCCCCGCTACTTTAATTTCCCGAAAAATCGAGAGTTATCTCTCGTTTCAGCGTTGGTCGTGAAGACATCGTTGTTCTGAGGCTCCTATCTTACCTGAAGATGCCCTGTGTAAGGGCGAAACACGTGTCGTGTTGAATAATTTCTTGATTTTTCGCGAAATTAAAGTAGCGCGGGAATTGTTACAAAGATATTTTTAATCCATCACTTGATCTCTATAATGTCATTAACGAAACTACCCACGCCATTTATGTTATTATCAAACTCCTGTCCGAAGTGAATAAACGTGTTAATTTTTAAATTAATGCTCAAAAGAGCTTTATTGTTCCAAATAATAAAAAAATGACTGTATATTAATGCCATTGGTATTTTCGTTAATTTCATTTATTGGACCTGTTTCACAATGTCCAAATAATTTCTTTTATCGTTTACTTAACAGATAATCCTCACCAAAGTGTGGACGTTTTAAATATTGAGTATCTCCTAATCAGTCATTGTGTAACAGGTCCAGTTAAAGATACTTTTTTCTTTTGCAATAATATTATTGGTTCGTTTTATAATTATAATTATCTTTATTAGCAGAAAAATAAATGTGAAAAGGATATACGTAAACTATGGCTTCTGCTCCAGGCTGGCAGGCCTGTGTTGCACTACCTAGTCAAAAAGAGAATAACAATTAAAGTTACATAATGTAGTTAGAGCTCCGGTTCGATTGAGACTATGAAGTAGTTCGAACAATAAACTGATAAATAATAGAAAAGAAAACACAATAATAAAATAAGGATACGCAATTTTCATTAAAATGTTATGTAATGTTATAATTTCGTATTCATTTTTGTTTTGTCATAGAGTTGTTGTATTCTTATTTTTCGGGTTTACTCGTGACGAGTAGCACGGTGCGGATGACTTTAGATGCACCGTTTACACTCTTGAATGTTATCTATATTGATACTGTCTACAGATGATTTATGAACTTTTCCGTGCCTCTCCCAACTTAACATCCACAGGTTTTCTGAAGTAAGATTCTTCCGAATCATGTTGTTGTGCGACATAATTTGAAGAAGGGGTTATGTTGTTCCAGGTGTGGGCGGGTGACGATTGAGCAGCTTCCACTGAATGCCATTTATACTAGCATAGTTACCGAAGCAGTCGCCGAGGGGCTGCGTCGGCGTAGGACATTGTATACTATTACTATTACACATTTCTAAGGTATTTTTGGAAGGACATGTAATTAATTGTATTTTATTTGTATTATGATCAATTTATATGACTGTACCCAGTATTTGTTATAATCCTTTATATGTAATCTTTTAAGTTTTATTTAATTTTTGACATGACTATATTTTCTTAAACGCGGCAGTTATTTTAAAGTATTACCATTATTCGAGCCAGTGAATTGATTGAATTATAATTTTATATTTTCTAAAGTAATTAATGGGCAGTATTAGTAATTATAAAAGCATCACATCGATTGGCGGGATCTCGGTTTCTGAATATTCACTAATAACTCTCTATTCTAATGTGGATATAGATATACGATAGATGTAAGCTATACTAGAAATAAATATTTAGATGTAAGCATTCAGATATTTTGTGCTACTTATTATTCTGTTGATGTCTACCAGAGCGCGTGCTATAAGCCTCATGGACATTTTAAACGAAATTAATATTAAAGCAGTCATATCGACAATTTCAATAGATATAAGTGAAAGTATACTTCAAGTAATAAATCTGTAGTATCGAATGGTGATTTATGACCGTATTTTGCCTTAAAAGTAGATAAATTTCCGCAATTTATGTAATGACTAGGAAACATTATTTTTGCTGTTTATAGGATACCTCAAATGTTTATGTATACTTGAAATGATTTTGATAATAATTAGCCCCAACACACATTACAGAAAACACCGAAGCGGCGCAAATACCTTACAAATTCGTGGCCCAGCAGCTGTTTTAGGTAGACATGCGAGTTGTGTGCAATTTAAATTAATACTTTATTAGTATCTATTATATTAATGGTTGTGTCCATACTTTCGCGCACAGGATTTTTGGAACTTCGGAAAATTATAAAAGTACACTATTGTGTGTCATTCCTTTTGTATTTACAAAATTTTCAGGAGTTGTGAATATCAGAACAAAGTATATGTTACACGGTGCTATGATATTGATAGCACAATATTTTACTTTTTCATTTAGCCATAAGTTTACAATGATTTCGTCGTTATCTCTGATCGAAGGCAGCCTAATATTGTTTTATTAGTTCCAGTGATAGAATTATGGTATAGCATATAAAATTTTGCTAGAATTAAGTTAAATGTGTTCCAAAACAAAATATCTGAAACAGTATACGAAAACCTAACGAAATTTTAATTGGATATGTTTTAAATTTGCTGTGGAACAATGATAGTTATTGTATCACGTCGCTGAACTATACTACACGTGTATACTACAAAATGTAATACGAACTGTTTTAGAATTAGACTAAGTATGGAACTCTGACAGTCAGCGGCGTGCCTCATGTATACGACGAGTTCAATGTTATCGACCACCAAGATTAACTAAATACATTTTGTGTAGTTAAACAGTACCTCTTTTATTTAACACCCACCTAGCGCCCGCACCAGGAATTCAGTGCAATGTATCATACGCGACGACAACTTTACTGGTTTGTTACATCTGATAATGCGTACCGATTTTTATCTCACGTTAATAATTATGCTATGATATTGTTCGGGGTATTTATTGGTAAGGTTTTAACAAAAATTACGGCACAATTCCCCCTACTAGCTCCATCATAATTCGTAACTACTGGCAGCATTCAATGGAAAACCATGGAATTGTCTATACCGCCACCGATTATTTTTATTAAGTTTCTTCAATGATAACCGCTAATTGGGAAAAGGATGGCCTCCAACTTTTTAAAAGAAAAAATTCAGTTTCTTAGCAAACCACGTCGAGTCAATGTGAGAAAGCGGACTGAGATCCATGAGTCTAGTTTTAGTTCCTAGAAGTTAGATTATTACAAGCTTATTAATTTCCTTAGCCATCACTTACTGTTTGAGTGCTTCTAGGACCTGACTTCATAACCTGGGGGAATTGAGCTGGCTGTTGTCTGAAATTCTGAATTTTCTGAGCTCAATGAATAACCAAATCTTAAAAACCTTAAGCCGATTGTAGAGTGTAAATCACTAGTGACAGTTTATAGGGGGAAGGGACCTGAAATGATTAAGAAGTAGATTGAAGCCATTGTAATAGGGCAAGTTAGCCAGCCAGCAGACCGAGGTCTATGTTGTATGTAGACTGCAGTGGTTAGTACATGTATTTAATATGGCAGTTCTTTGGGTAGGTCCACTACTACAAGCCTGAGCGCGTGTGTGTGTCGGCACGTACAGAAACAGTTTTATACCGGCTATACCAATGCTTAAACTTAACTATAGTGCACTTTAAATTCATAATGGCAAAAGAAGGTGTCATGAAACAGTGATGTGATAGTCACGATGGTTGGACCATATTTTGGTTTATTCGTAACCGCACTGTACCGTCATTACGAATGATATGGAGCGGAGGGTGATATAATTTACTTGTAGTGGGTTCGATCCCCATACAAGACAAATATATGTGTGCATGTTCAAGAATATTTGCTCTGTGGCGGGCGATATAGTACAAGCGCTGAATAAAACTTTCAGATGAATAAAATCTTGAATAGTCCAAACAGTGCAACTCAGTCTTGTCCATGACAAGTCGCCCCTCCATCCGCCCGGTGAAAGATATTCCCTCTTTGATAGGGAGTACCCCTCGCTCCCTCCACCTTCCCCAACATTTGCCATTATCCGCCAGGAACTGGATTCCGATATTATTCCGCATACCTAGTTGACATATCTCGATAGTTTTTTAAACATGTCTTCAACATATCTTATGATCTTCAGTAATTAATGAAGGCAGGAAACTTATCTTTATCGCTAAATGTCAAGGAAGAAAAATTATATTCATAAAAATCGAATAATTTGTAATCTCTTCCGTGTTTGTCTTTATCAATATTTTAACAAAACATATAAATACTTTTCCAAGCCAGTTACTTCCTCCAAAATATTAAGGTTCAAAAAAACGACTAAGCAAGTCGAGTAAAGATAGATAATGCGCTTCGCTTGGCTCATCTTATTCGTTTATTTTACAAACTAAAATTATTGACACCAATCAAGAAAAGCTTCTATTAGCTTACTTTTAAAAATAATACGTTACTGTTTTTGCACATCGAGTAAGTCCTTCATTATCTTATTTCTATATTGATTAAGAATTTTATTGTGTAAATGAAATAAATATAAAGAGAAAGCAGCAGTTAAATATTAAAAAAGAATAAGCAAGTACCTATTAAAACTTATAAGTATGTACCTACTTAGTTATAAATAAAAATAAGTAAAGCTTTTAGAGTTCTGTTAAACTTCTATATCCTGTTCCTTATTTAACATTAGTTAATGGCGGGTGTTACAATCTACCTAAAATAGATTCGCCTGTTATTTCATTATGAAACCCTAAAATGGTCTTATGAATTATGTAATGATGTGATAAAACGATAAGGTAAAATACTAATATAAATTATTACCCGAGATAATCTACTTCAAGGTTGCGTTTAATTTTAATGTACCAATTTAGGAAGTATAAATGGTACTTTTAAATAACTAATATTAAAGCCAAATCTATAAAGTTCTCTCGACCTTGTCACTGTAGCGCTAACGTAGAGTAAGACGTAAATGAAAATTGTAGTTATTGCAGTGGCATTGAAATGAGTTAGTTGTTCGATGAGTAACGCGCGACGAGGCTGACGCAAACGCATGTAACGAAGTACACTGGGATTTGTTTCCATTTTAATGTTATGGTTTAAAACAAGTGGTGGTTTATGGAACATACTGTTGCCAAATAAATGTAAGTATTTTCTTGTTATACTTTTGTACAACTTTATGGTTATAAACAATTCACATTGAGTTAACAATATACTTACACTTAATCATACTGTTCCAAAAAAACAATAAAATGAAGTAAGTATCACTAATTACTTAGCTATAAATTACTTTTATATTTAGACGTGAGTTTGTCTATCATGATTAGAAAATATAAAAGTTCTAGTAGGTAGTAGGAACATACCTACTTATTACCTGCAACTGCATTATCACTAGAAAGTTTTTGTGTACAAGATTACCAAGCTTTAATAAACAGTTTAAGATCTTCAGATACGTTTAGAGTTTATATTCTACTCAAAATTATTTAGGAAAAATTGTCCTCCTCTCCCTTACTACTATTAGGTAGATATTATTTTCCAGGTGCAACTTATGTTTGTTGAGTACCTTGGTTAAGTCATTAATAAGCATAAACGAGTGACAGTACTAAGGTTAATCAGATATCTACTCCTCGCTCCCATCTCAACTCCTACACAAGACAAATAGTTGATTCTACTGAAACTTAAAGACTTTCTCTATATATTTATAAAAAAATATCAGTTTAAAGGGTCTAGTGCTGCAATGTCTCAATTTTTTTGTATATTTTATTCATAAAAATAAATGCTTTCTGAAGTGTCAAGAATGACCAGCATACACAGCGCGTACAAAGATGAAGTGCACGAGGTGCCCATGTCTGTGATCACAAGGCCCTTCATATCGGAGCTCGAAGAGAAAAAGGTGGCATCCCTCATGGAAACTATACAGGTATCCACATTTCACATAAATCCATGTACATACTTACATGTAATAATACTATGTTACGATACACTATTATCGCCGCCAGTTACGAATATTCACAACATAAAGGTTGTCATGGCATGGTGAACCCAATTTAGGTAGTAATAAAGTCATTTAGTCAATCTTTACCACGACTAAAAATGTGTCACAAAATTAAGTTTTATCTACTTTTAGACTTTTCTAATTATGTAAACTTGCGTGGTATGATTATGAGGACGTACTTACAAGATAAATAGCGTTTTAGCACAAGGACCGTAATTCTTTCAGCATTCATAGGACTCTAAACGCAGAACATTAATTACAATAATTAATTATAAAAAGAGACAAATTGTGACTTGGTATTGTTTATAAAAGTAGTTATGTGTTGTCGTTAACCAATTTAACCAATTATAAATACTTAGTCGTGTCATATTTTCACTCATATATAATTTTATCTCACTCTGACCTCTCTTTATTATAAATGTTAAAATTATTAAAAAATACCTTCTTCAGCCATTTCACATTCCTTCAAACATCCTTGCTGCACGTACCACATCGAATAGTATCGTACGTTATACCACTAAATCTGCTTTAAGCGATTTTAAAATTTGATAGGGTTCTGAGCAGGCCTTCTCCTCTAAAATATTCCATAAGGGGTGAAGATCAGTCCATCTCCTGGGCTCTGGGCTCAGACCACCTTTACTAACCACGGAAGTAAAGGTGGTCTGAGCCCAGTGGTGGTAAGTCCGTCGGCGGGCTTAAGAAAGAAATTATAGCGTTGTGGACGAAATTAAATATCACAATATTTTCAGAAAGAGGAAGAGGCCGGCAACGTTCCACCAATAGACGTGCTCTGGATCAAAGGCTCGCAAGGCGGAGACTACTACTTCAGCTTTGGCGGCTGCCACCGGTTCGCCGCGCACCAGCGCCTGGACCGCCCCACTATTCGAGCAAAGCTTATTAGGTCCACTATCTCTGACTTGCGGACTTACCTCGGCAACAGCACTCCAGATTTGAAATAACAATTTCCTTTCAACCTATAAAAACTATTGTTTTTTTAACGTTATGTAATGGCTCTGTTTCTAAACGTAGTCAATGTGCATCGAAGCAAAATTTCAAAATATGTTATTTCTGAGCGAACTTAAAACAATACGGTTCCAGATAGGAACTGACCTGGCTCAGTTTTCTAGGTTGTAAAGATATAGGGTGTAATTTTATTGTAGAATTTCGCGTAACTGATACTCCACTCCTTCTTAATGTGCATTGACAAAATAATAAGGCCATGAAAACACTTTCAGTGTTGACTTTAACTGTTTAAATTATTATTCATAACCGTAATAATATTTGTTTGTGCACGAGTTCATGACTGCCATATTTATTCGAAAATGAATTGTAATCTGTTTTTTAAACACTACATTTACATAATTCGCACTTGTTTTTCTTGTAGTATTGTAAATTCACTTGAAAATTTTATTAATTTACGTAGCTCGTGTTTATATCATACCTGAAAGACTGCATATTGGAATAAAAAGACTAATGATCTCCGAATTTGTATTTATTTTTGGAGTTATGCTTATCTACCTACAGAACAATGAGATATGCCATTTCTGTATAATATATTTACAAACATGAACATAAATAATATCAAAATACATTTGACTCTTGACAGGCGCAGGCCAGCCGCACACATTCATAAAAGCTCAAGAAAATGATTGAACACAAAATAACGTGGTAGCACCAACAACATAATAAGCCGTTTCCCTACTCCATACGTGGGAGCGTTTACTACCAAAGCAGCATGACCGGTAGACTAGAATCTATCTGCTCTAATGTATTAGGTATAAATATAAATGTTAAAACCAAACTTAGTAAATACTACTTTCGCATCTCAGATATTCGACCTACGTCTACCAGATTCTGCCGAGTGTCAAGTGGATGATTAGAACCTCCTTTCAGCCTCTTATCAACTTTATCAGCATGGATACATTATCGACAACCTTTGAATTTAGGCTTAAATTTTAAAATTCCTTGGCAAAATATATCTCGAGGATGATCTTGCTTGTACCAACTTCAATTTAGGCAAATGTCATCATTTTTTAAGCCAGTTTCGGTAATAATATACATTTTAAAATTTTATAAGCTTTCTAGAAATATTCGCGTTAACATCAAGACGGTTCTCAGTTCTGCTTTGATAGTGTCAAAAATAAACCAGCAAAATATCAATTAGTAACTGAACTTATAGAGTTAGAAATAATATAAATTGCACGTCACCTAGTTAAAACAATTGCATTGATATTTTCATCACTAATTTAAAATTACATATATTAAAATGAAAAATGATGTCTGATAAACAAACAGTGAACTGGTGGTCATAGGACACATATAATCAAGCTATTAGACGAATCGGACACATCAATCTAGCATTTTGTATGTTTATTTCTCTGCTAGTTTAATAAATCTAAGTAAACGCTAAAGGTCTTATTACAAAATAAGGTCTAAAGTTTAGCCAGGTTTAAAACTAGTACTGTCACTTTCATTTTATAAAATTAAGACAGTGACAGCACTAGTTTTAAACTACTGATGCATCCGATAGCTTGGGTTTACGGATATATCGGCGATACTTAGGGTTTGCCGATAAATCGGCATCAGCGTAATTTTTATTGCCGATACGATACTTTTCAAATTCACGCTTTAAAAAAGTAATGTAAACGCGCATCTTGTTTGATCCAGTTCGTTGAAAACGAGGCACGGAGTGGTGGGCTTTGAAGCGTTTGTAAAAATATTATTAGAGAAGCGGAGAGGAGGATGAGCCAATGTGTACTCTGAGTTGTAATTCTCTCAAAGAGGAAGTCGAGAGATACCTAAGATCTCCTAATATATCGAGAGACGCTGATCCGTTTGTATTCTGGCTTAACGACGTATTATACCCAAATTTGAAAAAAATGGCGCAGAAGTACTTCAGTTTCCAAATGAGTTCTGTCGCATCTGAGAGATTATTTTCCACCGCAGGTCTTATACAAATATTTTTATAAGAGTATCGGTATCGTATCGGCAAAAAGGCGTATCGATGCATCCCTATTTTAAACCTAGTTTAACTTTAGATCTTGTTTTATAATAAGCCCCTAAATAGTCAAATCACTGTTTATTTACTTCATTACACTAAAAAAACTTCAATATTACAAGAAAAAGAATTTACATTGCATTGCCCGATACAAGGAATCAACAAGTTATTGTACTTTATGGCATTCAAAAATATAATTAGTAGAAAACGTAAATTGCGAGATTGATTTATTAAATTAATTTATATTAACTGGTTTTTGTTTATCATCATGGAAGCGACAATACATAAGAAAGAGTTTTGTCAAAAAAATCTCAGCAACAGTGAGAGATTTAGAGATTTAAAAATAGACAAAAAATATGTAATAAGTTTTTGGCATTACTTTAAACAATACCACCATAGTATATTAATAGTCACATAGTTCCCATAGTGTATTCGGTACAGTGATAGTAAGCAGGCACGAAAATGTAGTGCATATGTAGACACCTCATCGCAGCCCTCGTCCTGTCCAATCAACTAAATAGAAAAAATATATATCTATTACGATACAACAACCGTACCGCGTCCTAATAGAGTATGTTTACATTTTAACATTTACATTATATATTTTCAAATATTTACTATAACAACATCGAACACCCTGTCTCCATGGACAAGATAAATTAAGATATATTTTTTTAATTTCTTTTTAGAATACCATTTTATTTTTCACATTTATTAATTTACAGATTTATTTCATAAATACTTTTAAGTTTAACTTTATAGACGAGCAATCTACGCATGATTACATTGAAGCATTTAGTTGACACTACATTTAGTTAAAACATTCATATTTATATGTATATTTAGATTGAATAAACTACCTATTTAAAATTTCATAATAACAATTTATTGAAAGTGGCTTTATGACGATCTTTACATAAATATTACACCTGTTTCATAAATTAAGTTATATTGACAAAACGTAGAAGGTAAATATGAACGTTTCACATCCATTGCGAAAGTCAATAATGTTCTTAGTAGTATGTGATTGCAAAAAGTACAACCAATACAATTCAACAAGTTAATAAATCTCTATCTACTAATCACATTTGTACCAAGCCTATAATTGCAACCGATGGAAATGGTGATCTGTTGCTAATACCGGAAGGCTAATAAACAAAACGAAATTTATTCACTGATACATTTCCGTAAATGTCTAATAATTCGCTATTATATAGTATTGAAAATATTGATCATTAATTATTATGATAATCTTAGCACATTTTAATCATTAAGATATAATTATTCTAACATGAAATATATTTAATTTATAAAAAAAAATCTCGAAGATGATATTTTTTAACGTCACAATTCGACGATAAACAATAAGTTGATTACATAATATCAAAATATACATTTTGCACTCTACTTTAAACACACCTATTAAACTTTGGTGATTTATTTTGAACAAAATAATGTAGATTATTGTGAAGCAGTACTTGCTTGCATGAATCGCTATAAGCATAAAAATGTCATTTAAATATTTGTCAAAAAAATTTTTTTTTGAATTATGTTTAAAGCTGACTTTATCGGCCGCTAAATATATATCAAAACTACCTTTTTTTCATCTGCATAGGCAGATAGGGAAGTGTAATCCATTCAAACGTGCCCTCTAAATGCATATTTTGGAACCACTTTCATTTACTCTAGTTAAAATTTTTACGACTTAAAGATAGGGTGATAAATATATATAATTACTATACACAACATGGAAGGATGCTTCATTGTGCATGTGTAATGTTTAAAAGGGTAATTTTCTAACACAAATACAAGTCAACAATAACACAAGTAAGTATACACAGTATGTAGATAGGTTCATTACAAACTGCTTAATATCAATAAACATTTGAGACCCAGTGAACATGTAACATTCAGTAGAAGTGCAGGTACTAGTCAATTTATTACATATATATTTAGCACTGTTTAAACCAGTGACCAAGCAGAACAGTAGTAATTTATTATTTTATCTAGTAATCTTAAAATGGAATGTATCTATGAATGATCTCGGTGTACCAAACTCCTATATCATTTATTTTTGGTCTGCTCAGTAACATCTCAATGGCTGTTGGAATTATTTTACTATTATTAATAAACAGGTACATACAACAAGAAGTAGTTTGTGAACAATATGTGCATTCATACTTTTATTTACACCATGACATAAACCACAACGTAACAAAACATAATTTGGCACTTTATCTCACTATTGTTGAGTAATTTATAATGTTTATAGAGGTATTTGCCAAAGTAAAAATTGTGTAAATGATTATAAAATTGTGTCATGTAAATATGTCTGAATTTTATTGTTTTTGAGCAGAATGTCATGGCATGGCGAAACATATAATGAATAAAAGTTATAAAACCTCTTCCCCGTTCAATTCACAATATCCACGTGTAAACAAGCTGCTCTCTTCGATCCTCAGCTGCCTCACATCATACCCTTCACTCCTCTTCACTTATATAATATTAAAGCATTATATGCACCATTAGACATTCTAAGTGCAGACAGATTTTCTTGAAGAAGAGAGCACTCCTGCCTCGAACAGGTGTCTGAAAATTATCACGACTTCACGAGATGAGTGCACACTGACCCACTTTTTGTAAATCTAATAACAATTCTTTTCACATCAATCACACTAATTAGTCGGGTCCATTAATAATTTACACTATATTTGAGATTGCATTGTCATTGATTGTTCGAGATCAAATCGCTACTTGACTTCAAATGAATGCACTCGCATCCTTTTGTGTCCTCGCATATGATTATTATGTGTAGATAACAGTATCCAGAATTTGGTTTTACATATAATACCATGTTTAATCACTGATGTCCACTCATTTCAAAAAAGCTGTATTATCGGTTAAATTGTTCGTCAACAGCTGATGATGAGGTCATATTCACTCGATAACAAAGTTAGTGCCGCGCCAAACGAGTCACGAGCGTGTTCAGACGAGGTCTGCCCCGTCGCAGTCCGGGTCGGCGAGCCCGGGATGTGCCAGCGCCAGGGCCGCGAACGAGGTCGCCAGCGGGGCGAAGTGCAGCTCGCGCTCGGCGAGGCACATCTGACATCAGTCCAGCGCACCGATGCATTCCGGCTCCTCCCGCACGCATTCCTTTGGGAAGTAGCCCACGCGGTTGTCGCCCTGCTCACACACGTTATAATTAAAGCACTGAAGTTTTAAAATTGAGATAAAGCTCATAATTTTGCCAATAGAAGTAAACATTCCGGTAAAAGTATAACTCAATGCATCCCCCTGCATAAATAAACAAATAGTAAACAATTCTACCATGGACATTCGAAATATTATATTATTTTAAAGATTATCGTTGTATGGAATGTACGTTTACGAAATATATGGTTTTGGTGGATGCAGAAAATATTGCGATGATGATAAATATGTAGTCAGCGTACCTTGTCCAAAGGGCGGCCCTTCCACCAGCCGCGGGAGTCGCCTTCCTTGCTGAGTATGAGCAGCTTAGCACCGGGCCGCAGCGCCAGCTGTGTGGCGTCCAATGGGCGGTAGTCGTGCAGGACGGTCGCCACCACGCGACGGAATGGCCATCTCAAATACGAGTTTAATCTAAACGAACATAACCATACATTTTCAAAATTATTTTCATTGTCCAGAGTTAAAAGAGTTATAAAAGAGCTAATTGACAATAATGTACATTTCACAAAAAGAACGACTAGTGGTTGTTTTTACTAGAAGTTTAGTAAAAAATTACTTTTGACAAAGTTTCTGTTTCGTCAAAATATAGGTTAACTTTATTATTGAAGGTCTATATTACTATAATATAATAATATTTTATTATAATAAACAATATAGACGTAGCCGCATACCCGACAAAGTTCTCCGCGAGACTGGTCCTCTCGTAATAGGACACAAGCTCGACGACGCTACGGAAGAACCGGGACACCGACAGGAAGAAGTGCGGAACTTGGTCGATTAGCTTGCGACACACGCGCATGTGCTTCACCGTGTTGTCCGTTCTAGAAAGAAATGTAGTATCATTAAGTATGATGGTTGGTAAATTGAGTATTATCATTTTATTTGGATTTAAATTATAATAGGTAAATAAAAGTAGTATGACCTTATAGCCTTGGTTCGTTGGGAGGCCCATGCTGAATTTCTACAAATTTTCTTCCATATAGTATTTTTTTTAGGTCAAGATTTTTGTTCAGGACGTTAAACGTATTTATTCAAAAATTTAAAAAAAGACGTGTGGAGACTGCCGCGGTAAAGCTATATGCAATAGCATTTTTTATCAACTTATGCAATTATAATTATTTATTTATTTTATTTATGCAGTATTTTTTTTCTTCGATATTAATTCAAGTTAAACTTTGAGCGCGGTGACAGATAAGAAAACAAATTAGTAAGTACTTAGCGAAGCCAATGAGTTACCAGATTGCGGGGCGAAGAAGGGGATTACGCATGCGCAGTAACGCCGATACAACCAATGCCAAAAGGCGGGTTGCTGGACTAAAGAGACAAGCGTGATATTTTCAAAAAGTCATTAAAAATTCTGCTATTTTACGATAGATGGAAAAACTAAAAAGTATCACCGCTGTGTCGGAGTGGGTGTTAGTTTTTTTCGTTACGGATTTTCTGGATTCTGTCTCCACGCTCAAGGCCCGCGATAGAAGCTATGCAATAGCTTAAAAAACTATAGCTAAAACGTAACCGTCGCAAAGTTTAGGTAGGCATCAAAATAGAGTATGTTAAGAGTTTCATATAGACATCTGTGCTGAAAGTGAACTTTGCTCCAACTATATTTTGAAAGGGGTACCGCGGGCTCGGACCATAACAGGCTAAAGAAGGAATATGGATGGTTTTTAGTCTGACACACCCTTCCGCTCCACCCACAGCGAGATACAGTCATTTGATGATTTTTCATCGGAAAAAAGCTACAATTATATTTATATTTTTTAAATAGTTCTAACTAGGTTTCTGACCGTCAATCTGCAATTATCATTATCTATTCGTAATCTCTGTTGCGACCTTACGGGCCCGGGGCCCGCTTTCCCACATTTTCGCCTTTATTGGGCGTGTGATCATATGTGTGTGTGTGACTAACTTGAGCGAGAGTGCGTAGTGCGTGTCAGAGTGCGCGTGGTGCGCAGGCTGCGGCCGCACGCGCAGCAGGAAAGTGCCGTCCACGCGTCGCTCCAGCCGCGCCGTCGCCATGTCGCGACCCATCTCGCCCACGTACCTGACATCAACACAAACATGCTTAGTTTTATGTACTCATTATTATCAAGACAAAGGGTAGAGCGCTTCGGGTATTTGGTTTGTGCTCAACTATGTTCCGCCAATACAAAGAGATTTGCATCGCGATTGAGAAAAATGATCGTTAAAGATTCGTTGTAAGCTCACACTAGACGTTAGAACGGCTCTGCTCGTCTAGCGCAGACACCTTTAAATCTCTTCATAACCTGTCCGACACAGAGTGAAGAGTCTGCAGAGGCGACTGGTGGAACCCCCTCACATGTTTACCCTGACACGTCTCAAGGGGAGGCGTGAAAGTAGATGAAGAGAAATCCTACCGGATGACGGGTAGCAGCGTCACCTTGCGTACTGGCTTGAACGGCGATCACCAACCCGCCTACCCAGCGTGGTGATTATACGCAAATATAATTTAAAAGATTGGGGAGCAGTGGCCTAGGTCTGAAATGATGATGATAGATTGGAAACAAAATAAGGTATTGTATAGTATACCACATGTAGTAGTGCAGCGCCTGGTCGGGCGCGTGGTTGTGCGGCGGCAGAGGCGGCGCGGGCGCGGCGCCCCCCCCGCAGCGCCCCGACAGCGCGATGCACTCCTTGTGTGCGCACGCGTTGCACTCGGTGCACACGTAGCCCTGCCGGATACACACAACACTTCACTCAGGGATGCATCACCCACCACATCACTCAGGGATGCATCACCCACCACATCACTCAGGGATGCATCACCAACAACAGGGTAAGGATAATAAAACACGGTAAGATAAAAATGCGTCGCGTTTTATAAGCGCTGCCGTATGTACCTTGGGTATGCATTTGATCTCGTTAAACGCTTTTAATTTAACGTTACGACAACTCTTATGCTAATAAGTGCAACCTATTAAACCGACAAATCCATTAGGAATTACCACGACGTGGGTCGGTGACAATATGTCCAGTGAAGCCGGGCAATTTCGCTTGACAGATATCGCGACTAAGTTTATAGGTGACGTCAGGCGAAGGTCATGTTTTGAGACATGTCGAGTACGGCACTTCACCCGACTTCGCTGACGACATGTGACGCAGACAGAACATCAATGTGTCCCCTAGTGTATCTCTGGGTTTCAAGTCCCACTTGAAGCACAACACAATACGTCGTAATAATGTGGTAATCTCCGACGACTAGCTGCTAAAATGACTATATTTCAATGCACGAGAGCTCAATATTAAACACCAAACCGACTGTTAACAATCCAAGAAGTAATCGCTGTGAACGGTACCTATATTTGGTGATCGTTAAGTTAAAACATTTAATCACTTATGAATAAACAACGGAAAACTTGAAGTATGATGCAGCTATCTGCTATATATTTTTTCTTTATATTTAAAAAAAATAGGTCTGTTGGTACCTGAAATATCCGGCCTTTGAGAAATTTGGAACAATGATGGCAAGTCGCAGGTTTGTCGAATGTGTGAAGGACGAACTTATGATTTGTACTTCGACAACCCGTCGGCTCTAAATTATCTCTGAAACAGATATTTAAATATTATACATCGTTTAAAATGAAGTAATATTTACTAATCTTCACGATCTATGCAGTTTTTCTTTGATTTAGGATCCTGCAAACAAATGTGGCAACAAATTTATAAAGCATTGATAAATTTCAAATATTTGTGTCGTTATTTCATATAGGTGTACACTATTTCTTTGAATGGAGGTATCCTTTTAGTTAAAATAATTTAAGATAATTAACAAAATTCACGGGTACTGCGGTTGCTAATAGAGTATCCTGTCAAAACAAGGTGTCAAAACCTCATATTATATTTCTAGACGCAATCATACATCAAGGATAAATAATAAAACAACGTGCTTGCTTGTTACTTGGAACGAACTAACTTTATTCATAGACAACTAATCTACTATAATGTGTCTTACATATTTAACACTATGTGGCGCTAGGTGTCTTATTTTTTATATAAACTAACAATAAAGATGTTAATACTGGTCTTTAGCAGTATGGATCTTCGCTTAAGAACGTATAACGTTAACGTAAGCGTCTTTTGAAACAGTACCTGAATATGCAGAATAGTTATCTATAAGTCTTTTTTACTCACATGGCATCACGGATAGTCTTAACCCACTTGCGGCGGCAGTCGTCAGATCGCGCGTACAGCGTGAAGGTTGCGTCTTTGGTACGTCGCACCAAGTAAAAGTGCGAAGACCAGCGAGCGTCTCCGCGCAATGTACGTCGTCCGCAACCTTCTTCCACACGGTATTCCGCTAGGCGCATACCCACGCGGAATGAATATTGGTTGTCCTGTTAAAAATATTTTTTTCAACTCTATAATTTTTTAATTAATTTTATTGTATTACTAGACTCCGCTTTGCCCCTTCTATTGTTGTGGCGGTATATAGAGCTGGCACGATGTATAGCTCAGTGTTAAAATGATTTTGTCATCGACAAAACAGAAGATTAGATTTAGTTCAAGTGACCCACCATAATGTCGTATCACTCTATAAAAATTGCAAATGTTTTGATGTTAATAACGTTTATTTCCTAAAATCGCGTAAATTAATACTTAGAGCAATCATGTTCTGATTCTTGTTGTGAAAGCAATACATAATTTTTACCTTTATTTTTTCAACTATACCGCGAGAAAAGTCACGGCGAGATTAAGATAAAAAAAAAATGATTTATATGTTGTCTTCTAATATCAAACACGAACACTCTCTCACGCACAGTTGGCTTTAAAATAAAGCAATAATCAATCTAAACAAGTGCAATAAATTTTTTCTTGTTTAATGGGACGTGCACGGACTGGTTTAATATCTGTAAAGGTGTTAGACAGGGATGTGTAGCGTCACCCTGGCTGTTTAACCTATTTTTGAACAATTTCCTTACTGGTTTGAAAGAGTGTACTTTAGTTAGTTATGGTTTTTGAAAGAGAAGACGAAGTGACAAATTGTGAAATTTTAATAGGAAGTGAGAATGTAGAACAAGTGAATATGTTTGTGTACTTGGGATCGAAATTTACGAGAGATGGAAAGTGTGAAAGCGATATCGTTGGAAGAGTGAATGCTGGAAACATGTTGAATGGGGCACTTCACGCCTTTGTAAGCAGTCAGAAAGTGTCCAAAAAGGCACGTCTGGCAGTTCATACAGGTGTGCTGGTACCTACACTAACGTATGGAAGCTAATGCTGGTTATGGCAGAAGAAACATCAAAGTAAGATTAATGCAGTAGAGATGAGAGCACTCAGAAGTATTCTGAAATTGAGTGATACGATTAGGAATGAAGTGATAAGGGTCGAAGCTGGTGTAAAAGAAGATATAGTGACAAGAATTGAGAAAGGTATGCTTAGATGGTTTGGTTATGTTGAGAGGATGAATGAAAGTAGACTAACGAAAGTGATTTACGATGAACAAGTGATTGGAAGTGTTGGGAGGGCAAGACTACGTAAGTCCTTCCATGACCAAATTCAGAAAATTTTGGAGATAGGGCAGATCAAAAGTACCCTTAACCGACGGGCGTGTATGAGGAGGTTAATGAGTGTGAATTAAGCTAAAAGTGTGTGCCAAGATCGTAGCAAGTGGAAGGCTGTGATCTCTGCCTACCCCTAGGGGAAAGAGGCGTGACATTATGTATGTAAGAAACAAATGTTCTGTCTTACCTTGATCGGTTTACAAAGCAGCATGAGCTTATCAAAGACAAACGCGTATCTGGTACGTAGTTTCTGGTCCTCGTGCGCTTTGACCTTGAGTTCACCATCCAACAAAAGTCGGCCATACGCCGCCAGACTTGCCCCGCCAGCGCCCAATGCTCCTCCGTCCCAGTCTAATATGCTTTCCTAAATTTAAATTATAGTGATATATAAAAACAAATTGATCACATCAATTGATATAATAATAATAAATATTTTCTAACAATTACACCAATCATTTAGTTCCAAGATAAGTATCATTAAGAACTTGTGTTATGAATACTAAATAACGGATATACATAAATATATACTTTTTTTTTGTAAATAAATACTTAATATACATAGGGAAACGCCCAGACCAGAACAAATACTCATGTTCATGCACACAAATATTTGTCCTGTGTGGGAATCGAACCCACGACCTTTGAGCGTAAAGCGGGTATACTTCGCCACCACGCCATATCGGTCGTCAATCTTTCTTTTCAATGTTCCTCTTTATCAGTGGAAAAATTGTAATCACGAGTTAGTAAATGATATTGGTATATAGTTAAGGGGGTTATTTAGTAAACATATTTTTTTTTAACGCTTGGTGTCCGTTACTTGTGTGCGTTAAGTAATGGTGGAAACTTTATTAATATATGTATTGTATTCTAAGGTAAGCATAGATAGCTAATAATATATTGTATGTTTCCCAAATAATAAATAAATAAACAAATGACTTCCAACTTTCAATTAGTTGAAAAGTTTTAAGCAAAAATAAACAAGTGCGCCTAATTATACAAAGATAACTCAGTAGCGCCACTTCGTAATAAAAGATATTGGATATTGGTTACTAAGCAGTGAACCATTATGTACTCTGCTATTTATTAAACGTACTTGTTTTGCACGTGCTACAAATAAGTGTGTCATATATTTAAGCGAGTTGAAAGTATATCAGCAGCTAAAGTGATCATACCTGCACATTAGCCACAAGCGTTAACACTTCACTGTCCCTCTTTACTTCATTGATGTATTGAGCTACGTCAACCATGGCCTCCTTCGCCCGTTCCAATCCACGGAACTCTTCGTGATTCTATGAGGAACAAACTATAATATTAAAACTTACATCACATTTTGACATCTATTAAACATCAAAATTTATTACCGATAGGCAAGGCATGTCCGATGCAGGGCCTTAGTTTTTACTCCAAAACAAAATACTATGAAAGAAGTTTAGGATATATTCTATAACGCGGTCTAGCAGTGAGTACTGCTTTTATAACTTGCCAAATAGAGACAAGTTTATCGACATGTCGAAGCTATCTCTGTAAGCACTACTCTATTGGTATAATTGCTACCGGCCATCAATTTTTACAGAAATTTCTATAAAGAAAAAGGTCTGTAAACCTAAAAGCTTAAATATGTGCGTTTCTCGTTAAAGCATTACTATTTACGTTAGGTGAAGTTAACACATTTTGTTCGCACTTCGAAATTTTCACTAGTCATTAATTTTCTTTTTGTGATCACGTACCGGCTGAGTTTCGTGAACCAGCTTGTCCAAAAGTAAGTGGTATTTTAGCACCCGCTGCATCGGCACCGATAATATATCTCGAAGCTGTATTCGTCCATCGCTATGCTCTTTTTGACATTTCTGAAAAACAAAAATTAATTATTTATTTTAATATTTTAAAATATTATTAATTATTATAAAAATAATGTGTTTTAACTTATTATATTTTGAATTTGCAAGTTAAAAGGCTGTGGGCGAGGAACATAGCTTGAAGAACTGATGACTGATAGGGCTCCCGCCCGATGGATCGGTAATCTGGTCAAAGCGGCGAGAAGGCGGTGGCTGCAGGCGGCACAAAAGCGATCAACGTGGAAAACTATTAGGGAGGTTTATGTTCAATAAACTTCATATATCACAAAACCATTATTTTAAACTTATGTTTAGTGTAGTTTGAACGAGCAAACTCAAGTTTTCTCAACGCACTACGAAATGCACAAAATGACAACTCAATAGTAATTTTATGTCGACCCGTTAACGCGACCACAAAATACGACTTAAAATAAAAGCTATTATCACGTGTTAAAGTCGTGACAACATAATTATGATCAAAACTTATTATTCTTTATAAGGTACCTACTGCAATTTTATTTATTTATTAATACAATTCAAGACGTATAGTTTAATTACCACTTTTGGATTTATGGTTTTTTTCTTGATAATATAATAATATACTACTCTGTCAAGAAAGTACCGGGAAAAAATCAGTAATACACAAAATTTTTGTTATTCATCCAAATTCATTTGTATGCAGTATGCTCCTTCAGAAACGATACACTTACTCCAACAAATAATCCAATCATCAAAACATTTTTTAAAAGCTGTTCCGGAATTGAGTTCAGTTCTCGCCGCGAATTTTATTCTCCTTTATAATAATAATAAATTTTTATTTCAGAAATCAATCTAAAAAATATAATAAAATTAAGTTAAAATTAACTTTATGTCTCCTACCGATTGAAAACGAGGTGGTAATTTTTTGAATGAGGATTTTCGGTCACAATTTTCTTCACTTTTGCGATGTTAACTTCAAATCTTGATGGCCTACCAGAACGAGGCAAATCTTTCATCATATCTCGACCGCTTTTGAACGCTTTGTATCACTCATAAGCACGTGTTTTTGATAAAGTCGATTCACCGTAAGCCTTCTGTAACATTTTCAGTGTCTCCGAACACGAAATTCCATTTTACGATGCAAAATTTAAGACAAACTCTTTGTTCCATGTTTTTGTCCATTATAAAATTCGCAATTTCAATTAAGATATTATAAAAATAAAAACAGCACTGTTTTTTATATAAATGACAGATGCAACTCAAACTCCACGTCAAAATGGAAAACAATTGTGCCAATCTAACAACAACAAAAAAACAAAAATTTTAATGTGGATCCATAAACAAAACATTCATTTCCGACACTTTGTTGACTGAATTTATAAATTACCAATACCACATTACATAAGGAAACACAGAAAATTATAATTTATATTTTCCTCCAACCTAAATCCAGCGACTAGAACGCTATTTTTTTTTGTTGCTGTTCTATAAATTACTGTTATTAGAACAGAGGTCACGCATTTACACGATGCGGTTTCACAGAATTCAACTTCTCATAATTGTAATAACTAACAAGCAGATCAATGTTTACATGTGTGTTTATTTTGAGGTTTAAGTATAAAATCGCGAACCTAATCGAAATGGTTCGGTAACCTACTTTAAGGTTGGGTTACAGCAATAAGCAAACATTTTTATTTTAATAAAGAATCTTCAATCATATAAATAATTGTAATAAATTTCGAATAATTACTAATACTAATAAGAGTTAGAGCAACAATATCTTGTATATTTCACATCATAGGAAATTGTTCTTTAGAAATTTATTAATAAGTATAAAATTTATTTCACGTTATCGTCGACGTCTAAAAGCTTTTTAGTGTGTCGAACTGATCTATATCGTTCAATACTTTTGAAGCCCTTTAATGTGACACTTCCTATAATGTGTTTAAAAAGATTAGTGCGGCGACAACATTGAATTTTGTGTAAGGGCATTAATTCCACATACAAAGTTTAATACCAAGATAGCTATAAATTACGAAGATTAGGAATCTGATATTCTGACACAAAGATAATCGGATCAAGAAAAATATCGGCTCCGCGGTACGAGGTGGTCGGAAACGATCACCGTGTAGCGGAGTTCACTGAGGTTAGTCCTTGGATAGGTAAACTTTTGTGTGGCATTTAATATCGGCCGCTTCCGTGCTGTGGAAGGCGAAGAGGAAACCTTATTGTACGACTTAAAAATAGCAGCACGCCACACAGGAAGTGTGTCACTCACTTAGGTTCGTGAAAAGAGCCCGTGCTCAGTTGTTAGTGGGCTAAGATGATGATACATATTACTTTTTAATAATAATAGTTATAAGATACGGACCGCGAGCTGTTTGCTAAAGGTGGAGTCTCGCGCGTCGAGTGTCTTGAGCGTTTCTTGTGCGTGCGTAAGGTTGGAGCAGTAGTCTCCATACAGAAGGAGCCGCTCGCGCCATTGCAGGAACACGTCTGCCAAGCGAGGAGCTCCGCTTCCCGGCACGCACGCCTCCGTCGCCAGCTTCAGTTGCCGCACTAGACCCGAATGCGTCTCGTGTAGTTCCTACAACATCAATCATTTACATTTATCAAAATCATGAAAATTTACAAAGCAATGGGATTCCAAAATCAAATGAAATCCTATTGGTTGATTATTCTCGGCAGCCACATAAATTATATATACCAAATTTAAAATATATATCTGGCTGTTTCCTTTTATCAATATAGTCAGCATACTTATAAAAAAAATATGATCTATTCGCATATATATATATGTATAAGCAAATATTTTTTTGAAAAATACATTTCGTAATTTAACCGACCGGCCTATTTACCTGGATCCCCGATGCGGTTTAATTGATAACTTTATGCTGACGTTTAAGAAGGGAACGTGCTAAATTATGTAACTATATCTATTGTTTACTTTTAACAAAATTACATAACTATACGTAGAAAACACAGGTCAGATGAGTTACGATACAAATATTGAAAGTACCTTACCTTTATGCCGAAAAATATGACTTGCATATCTTGAGGTTTCAAATAAGTAGAGAGCGGCCTCAAGAAGTACTTAATAATTTTACTGAGTACATCCACATAATTGTATTCAGTGTCGACTAATTCCCTTATAACATAATCCCTTTTCTCTAGACTGTGCGACGACGTCGCTAGCTGTAAAATAGAATAATGCTTTAGTGTAGTCCTTAAACAAACGTGCAGCAAAGCGTATAACAAGCATTTATAGTGAAATCCAAATTTAAACCATGTAAAACATACTAAAACAAAACTTACTAAGAACATGTGTATAGCTAAGACTCCCAATTAACTAACTACGATGTTTTTTGCGAGGTACGAGAAATAACGTGTAATAATGCAGAGAGCGAGCGGAACACCTCGTCAGTACGCCAATTCCCGTACACCAAATGTAATGTCTAAATGTAAGCAATTTTGTGTTATTGTAGCTCTATTAATGAGTTACGAATAGTAGGTACATAAAGTAACTTTATAACAGTATCTGCCTATAGATTATTGCTTAGGAACAGAGTATTTTTGTTTTGCATGCTTGCAGTTTTTGGAAAAATTTGCTATGACGAAATTGAATACTTGATTATTTTTAATCATTAAAAAAAAAATATAGGACAGGCCCAAATTAGCTCCAAACAATAGGGGTCAGGTTACAATAGTTCACATGTTAAAAATTTATGTAAGTGTATTATGTGTTCACTTATAATGGTGTTCCCAACATTCGTACCAATTTAGCTTTATGCGATTGTTTGTAACTTTTATTGTTTATTTTGATTGTACTACTAAAGTCTCTGAATTATAACAAACTCTACACCTATGCCCTATTGTAATGTTTAATCTGGCAGCCGATCTAGAAACATAAATCCAATTCTTACATTAAGCTAGTCATATTTGATACCAAATCAATAAAAATTACTAATCGCGAAGATATACTGAATACGCTACTTGAATAAACTGTACAAGAATCGCGCAGCTCATGACTTTTACTAGTTTCCTCGAGAGGAAGGAATTTCACGGACGAAAGGCCGTCGCGGCGACTCTTCCGCCGCTCAGCCGCCGGCCGCGTGCACAGCGAATTACTTCGCCACCTCATCCGTGAAACCTTTTTCAGCGCGTATAAAATACTAATAACACGTTAAGACCTTCATAATTGCGGAAAAATAATACCTAATTATACACACAACGACTGTGTTGCCCCTGGACTGTAATAGTGAGAAAGTATTAAAATTTTATGAGAATTTATTAATTTAGTTACTTAGGAAGGCAAACTATGGGAACGTATTCAATTTAGGCCAATAGCTAACATGTTTTTTAGCTAACCATATGCTAATTGTAAATATTGTTTATTGTTATTCAAAAAGGATAATGGTTTTACAATAAAAGGCCGAACGACGTTATTTCTTGCACCATCCGCTGAGAAAAAGCAAAGAAAAAAGTGAAAAAAAAAAAAAACAAGTGCAGCATACTGTATTGAAAGCAGGCGGGTGATGCGCGGCGGGCGGCTGAAGGCGAGCGCCCTTGATGACGCAGAGGTCGTGGTAGATCTCTTCGTCGTGGATGCGCGCGCAGTAGCTCGCGTACTCACCCACCTCCCGGGCCGCGCCGCCGCCGCTGCCGTGCAACAACCGTCACGTGCACTACTATTGTATCTACGCATATCACTGACGACCAGCCGTGGCGTGGCGCATTCGCTTAACTACACTGCCGTTCCGTAACGGACGCCCCAGAATGGGGAAGAGAACCTGCTAGGGTTGAGAACTGCATACTTTTATCTAACCATAGAATCTAGATTCGGTACCATATATGGTGGGTATCAAGCAGATCTCTGAGGAGGTGCTTTAATAATTGACAGTCATCTAGAATACACTTGGTAGGCTATGCGTCTGGCCAACGCAGCCGTTGAAAGAGGCACATAATAATTTTAACAGTATGCTCTGCCATCAGCCATCTATGTTCCTTATTATCACTTATTTAAATTCTCCAGCTATATCACAGGCAAGATTAGACTTATGGCTTAAATTTTCGCTAAGTGCTTAACGACGATATTAAATTGATAGATTAATTTCGCCTCTTTAATAGGTAAGTTTGATGTATTTTCTTGAAAGGGTTTTCGCCGTAAATGCAGCATTGCGAAAACTATTATTATAGAAAGCGCCACGTATTCCAGTCAGTCGTCTGCGTTGCGTTTTGTAATTTGCACAAGTTATCCCCGTAGATGAAAAACATTTGGCGTCCTCAATCAACCAAGTATTATTACTATTAATGACTAAGTTTATTTTAGTAAAATTATTAGATAAATTACACCATAATGTTATGCAAAAAGGAACAATGTGTTGGTTGGCTGGTAACGCTAATAGCTTGTTTATATCTCTTAACAGTACCCATATGTTTGGCCTTGATTTCAGAACTGTTGCTTTGAGTAACATTACATAAACAGTCATCGGTACAATGAGCTACTAACAAAAGTACCCACTTCAATTTATTTTTATAATATACACGGAATAAAAATATTTTGAAAAAATATATCAATAATGATACTTCTTGAATGAGGATTGCAATCATTGAATAGCGTTCGGCGCAACAATTTGCGCACAACCATGCAGTATACGCAGTACAGCTGCTAGACATTCAAAATGCCACACTGATAAAATTTAAATATAAGCTAATGACGTTAAATCAAACAATGTATCAGTGAGGTTAAAGGTATTTTCAAAATTTTGGTTTAATTCAACAAAACAAAAATTCGAGTTCATAAAATAGTACTTATACATATATTATTATAGAATACGTACTACTATAACTTAAAATATAAATAAAAATAATCACACTCTTGAACTACATAAGCGCGGTACGTTTCAATTCATTCATGCCTATTCTATTTAATGATAAGCTATCTAACCGGACTGCCGACAAACCAACAATTGCGAGTACACTACGTAACAAGCAACCGCCTTGACACTCCCGAGCATGCGCTGTTCTTTACCTATACATTGATAAAAAGATTTTCTATACAATTGTTCTTGGAAACAATATCGTGTTTTAGTTTTTTAAAGACAACTAATTTTTCGAATTGGATAAAATAATTAGCAAAATATTAATTTTTGGCATGCAAGTCAAAAGTTCATATTTTATCTAAATAAGAAAGAACAGCTATGCTAAATTAATATTTATTCACTTCCGATAAATTTGTAGAAACACAAACTTAATTGTAAAATAAAAGATGAAATTGTTCCCAATGAATAATAATAATTGATCCTATCAAGTATAGATCAGACTTATCGGAAGTAAATAAATTACTTAACAAGAAGTAGAAATCGCCACCTCGGGCATAGCTGAAGTGAACTTGACATAGCAGAGGTCCTCATATATCTCTTCGACACGGTCCTCACAGGTGGCGTTGGGGATGGTGAACTGCACCCAGGGCACCTCACCCTGAACCGAGTGGTCCGGGTTTTGGTCTGCACAGTACGGCGGCGCTTCGAGAGACACGCTTGCGCTAATACAACCCAGCCACAATTCCCACATTATGCATACATCATTATTTTACTTTTAAATCTAAAGTATTAGTTACACAGGCCATAACTTAAATAAAAGAGTACTTACACAGACTGTAGATCTTTGTAAATATCTTCTTCAGATTGAGTTCTTTGTGCTGAAAATGGTCTGAAAATTAAACCATCACTTTTAATATTTTAAACAAGCAGAGGAAAATTGTTTTAACAATGAGAAATTGAGAGCATGCATTATCTAATACAACATAATTGCAAAGTAGTGTTACTCTATTATGATTTTTTCCCACATTCTTAACTAATGAATTGTAAAGTGGAACACTTACTTAATATTTGTAATGAGTGCTTTGGGGCATTGGCTTAGCTTGGCCAGCGTGCAAAGAACGCGATGGAAGTTGGAGAGGTCAAACAGCATTGACGGGTCGAACAGATCTGTCTCCCGGAGCTCAAACACTTCATGACAAGTTCTCAAGAACACTTTGATATTGCGCATACACAGAAACTGAAAACAAAATCATCACGTTAATAAAGATATCTATTGAATCTAAAAATAATAAATAAATATGTTTGACACTTACACCAATTATTTAGTTCCAAGATAAGTATCATTAAAGAACTTGTGTTATGGATACTTAATAACGGATTAACATACATAAATACTTTTTTTTTTGTAAATATATACTTAATATAGATAGAAAAGAACCCAGACCAGAACAAATATTCATGTTTATACATACAAATATTTGTCCTGTGTGGGAATGGAACCCACAACCTCAGGAGTGAAGTGCTCGCCACCACGCCATATTGGTCATCAAAAAGTAATTTATTAAGTACAAATATATTATATACAAATGTACAAAGTATGTAAGGCACAAAACTCGCTTGTAAATTATAATTCACTTGTAATATATATTAATAGATCTTTAATTAGAAATGTAGTTCTGTTGATATTTACAGTAGTTCAAAGGAAGCTTGTGTTTTGCTGTGGTAGACAGTAAACCAAAAAATATTTTGTAAAATGATCATCTTTTATGGCTGTATGACCCATATGTCATATCAAAACTATTTAAAGCTGTGGTTTCTCTTTACAGGCATAAAAGTATATAACCAAAGACAGTATTATTGTTTTGGGTAGGTGTTGTACAGCTGTTAGAACACCTCTTTAATGCTAGCTACTCTTTAATGCGCTGGTGCCTGAAATGCAGGTCTTTGATTCATATGGCAATCTGTGATTACTTAACAGTAAAACATAATTTTAATAATACTAATTAAAATTAAATATTGCTTTGGCAGTCTATTGGACTGACAAAATATAATTTTATTTAACAATTGTTATTTGACAAAGTAGAAAAATATTGAAATATTTCACATAATCATTGATATTTCAGTGATCCAGATTGCTAATTTCATCAATTAATTGTATTAAATTTTATCTGATATTAGTCTTAATCAGCTGACCTTCAAACACAGGAACACTAAGTTAAAATCAGTTTAGCTATTAATCTGTTTCAATAAAAACACTTCACAATGATAACACCCTGCACCAGGGTTACAAACCATTGGTTTTAATTAATTAATGAGTAAAAAATTCCATATGATTCAAGATATTTACTAGAAGGAATTAATACACAAGTAAAAATATTTTATGAATGTATAAACAAAATTTATGGTTAATTATTTATTTTCTTTTTGTAGTATGCATAAAATAAGAAATAACTTATTCATTTTACAATAAACCATCAAGTAAACTTAAAATGTATGACAATAATAACAAAAGTAATTTAAAAAAGTTGCTATGCTTCATAAGAGATAAAAAAAAGTTGATGCAAATTTAGCAACACATTCAATCATACCAGTACATAATGCATACAACATCGGAACACATACTTGTGAGTACTGATGGCAGTCAATAGCAGCATATCAATGCTTCCATAACACCATTCATCACTGCATGAATAATTCATACAGGGATTCTTTACACTAGATAAGGGTGTATCTATACTACCTTTCACCTTATTTTTATTTTATACATGAAACTTGCTATATATAAATAAGCAAACATACTTATTAGCAATAAATAACTGTGACAGTCAGGAAACTAGCTCAACATTGGTAAATCATAGTCTTTGGTGGTAGAAATATAAGGAAACGGTTACCATACCTATTAAATAATTTTCCTAGGGAACAAGATATAACTTTTTAAAAGAATACTAGTAGTATTCAATAAATAAATAAATAAATACTTAAAAAGTATTTTTTAGCAAACTTAGCTTAATATTTAAGTTTATATTTTGTAAGCTCATACTCATGATCCCACAGAAAAACTAACTAAAAAGTTTGGTGGGACTACTGTATTTTCACTGCTCACCGCTGATTGTTTCATAAATTAATAATGATGTACAGGGTTCATGTTCAGATTTGATAGCTATCATTATACAATTCAACAGAAATAACTGGAGAAAATTATAACAGCTGTGATTTCGAATCCACTTTGAAAATGATGGATATAGGAATGATATTTCCATTGGCCATGAAAACTGTTATATCAAACAGTGTAAAACAGCACAAATTTAGTTATTATGATGTTATTACCATGAAGGTCGCATTACATAGGACTTACAAACCTGCGCCATCTGAGGACGTTGGTTCACATCTTTGACGTCAATGCAGCTGGGGTGCAAGGCATTCAAGAGGTTGCATAGCAATACCCCGTCGCGCAAGGTGTATGCAAGATCATGAATTGTACTAGTTTCCCAATTTGCCTTATGGTCCGGACGCAGCAAGCCACATCTCGTAAGCCAAGACGCACACTCGCGCCACAAATCGTCGCCTCCAGTCGCCATGTTTCACTGTTACTGCACTAAGCACATCGATAACATCAATCCTGAGCACAGCTTTTTAATAATCAACAAGGCATTATTAAACAAGGGTTAATTGATAATTGACACACAAATTGATACAACAAATACAAGGCCCCAGCAGCCAGACAGCCTGAAGAATTTTGACAACTAAAAGATAAATGTTGCAACTGTAAGGCATCGTAATAAAAAAAACACATACAAAAACGTTTCGTGTAATTATTCGCTATTTGAATTTTCGCACTCGCTGCATTTACATCGCACCATAGTTTATTTGATGTTAAATGTATTAAATATGTTAGTCTTCAAAAGGCGTTCAATAGTATGTCCAGACAGCAGCGAAAGACCGATGAATTTATTGTAAGTAAGTGGCAATGGTTAGCCTATACGTGAGATCAACAAATTGGTGGAATGTGTGCGTTATGTATGCCTCTGCATACCCCCTCGAGAAAACAGGCGTGATATTATGTATGTATGTATTTTATTTCTGGTAAAATATGTATGTCGGCGCAAGACCATAAATAAGATATTTCAATACTACTTTTAGTTTGTAATTGTTACATTTCATTATTTACTTTTATTTTACGTTGAGATATTCTGTTAAATTGAAAGTCTTAAAATATTTTCTTGATTTATAAAAATAGCAAGGAATAAGTTTTGCATATTGTTTTGTACTTTATCTAAAATCATTAATCTTAATAATTTATTTGTTTACTAGTCGAAACATATCCTGCCATTTTGAGGGCGTGTACCGGATGTTTCGACTGGTAAGTAATATTTAAATCTTCGATCAACAATACAACTAGATAACGCATCACATACAAAAACAGAACTCAAATATGGCACCGAGTGAGTATAGAATAAATAGATATAGGTATACCCTATGAAATGGAGCAAAACGAGTTTTAGCTTTAATATTTTTATCAAACTTACACCTTATCTGGAATATATAAAGCAAGCTTTTGTTTGTGTCAACATTCACTTACGCTTTTACGACATGAATGACAGAAAGCGATAAGAAATAGAAGTTCTTATCTAAACATTTTTTATACACATTGACTATTGTGTCTAAATTAGACTTTATTTGTTAACAAATAAGTTTAATAATAACTTAAAAAGTAAATCCATAGTGCTGCACTGTTCTGACACAACCAACTTATGGCAAACTCACGCGCCAACATTTGCCAATGTTGGCGCGTAGGTTGGCTTTACAAAGTTAATAGTGTAATGTTATTAAAAAGGCGAATATTTAATCTATTATATTATAAAATTATATTTACTTACCGAAAGTACGATATTCCGTCCGATACATTTTTTTTCGATAGTTATTTCCACAGTTTTTGAACACACACTGAGGCATTGTGGCACTTCCGCACGTTGGCGCAATCACAAGTGAACTAACTCGAAAATAAGACCCCACTTTGAAGTGAGGCGTTATTTTCTCGGCCGTTTTTAAGACTCTGACCCGTTATCTAGTTGTATTGTTGATCGAAGATTTAAATAACTCAAGGCTCAAATAAACTTTAAAATATGGGAAATGAACTTATAATGTTGAACAATGATGAGTCAAATTAAATTGTATTAATAATCACGTTTTGAATGATTGGTACTTCCGCCCAATTTTATTTAATTCGTATTTGATTAAATGGTCACTAATTGGAAACATCTTGGCCATCTTTAATAAAACGTGGGCCGGATGTTTCTATTGAAAATAATGTTGAAAATAATGTTAAAAATAATTGGAGACTTCGATTTACTTTGATTATGAATAATAACTGTACCAAATTATTTGTTTATTATGGAAACCATTTAATTATTATTTCATTGTTATTAAAATCACATATTCAAATTAGCCCTCTTGGTTTCCTATTTAACGATGCGATACTTCCGCTCAACGCCATTTTTGAGGATTATTGGAATGAGTGGTTGGCGTGGCGAAGAGCAGTGTTGCCAGATTAGGCGACTTTTCGCCATTTAGGCTATCTCGAAGGGTGTCGGGGCGACCAGAAATTGCGATTTGCGACTAGTCGCTATTTAGGCTACTTCAAAAATAAAAATGGGCGATTTTAGGCGACAAATTTAATATTCTTTGCGTAGCAACATTTGGTATTTATTTAAAATGACTTGGGCACTATATTAAAGTCAGTGGAGACTGATAAGCACGTGAAGAGTTGAAGACATTCCTGGTGTGGAAAAAAACAATCTGTGTCCCGAGAAATTTTGGATCTGCATACTAGACATGACTAATGCGGTGGGACAACGCACCTTTGAAGACCTAGCGGAATTTGCATTGCGCGCGTTGTCTCTACCGATTAGAATTGCTACTGTAGAGAGGATATTCAGTGTGATGAATACCGTCAAAACCAAATTACGCAACAAAATGTAATTACCCATGTTGCAGGCTATTACGCGCATCAGACTTTTCTTGGGCGTCAGAAAAATATGTTGCCACAATTTTGTGCTTACAGATGAAATGTTAAGGTTCCACGACTCTTAAGTCTTGTACCCAAAACGAATAGAACCTGGACAGCCAGCTGTACCCTAAAGCTCATCCAATTCGAATGATGACGATGGAGGTGTCTTAGAGGAAATTATATTATTATTAGTAGATGATAAATAATAAATAAACATGTTATGTTTTTGATGGGATTTATTATTCATCATCTATACCTTACCACTAATAATAATAAAATTTCCATTAGAATTAGTCATCATTCTAATCAGAATGATACAATCGTATCCAGGGTCTAGCTACTGACGTGGAGGGTTCTATAATTGATTCTATATTTGTATATATAAATAAGAAATTTACCTATAAATTTTTTTTTTATTTAGCTGTTGTTTTTTATTTCCAATTTAGAAGTTGCCTTTGGAATGCATAAAAAATTGCCACTAGGGTACTCGTATTTGGGCGATTTTAGGCTACATTTCATTTTAAAAAAAATAGGCGATTTTAGGCTACTTGGCGCTCAATTTTTGGCGACTTGACCCAGGATACATCTGGCAACACTGGCGAAGAGCGGCATTATCGTTCGAGTTATTCTGGAGACCAGCCGCAATACTGACATACTGGGCCGAAAAACGTGGTACTGCTATTTGAGATCCTGTGAGTACTTACGAATAAATTTTGTTAGGTACTTAAATTATAATTTGATTTGAATAAAACTAGTGTATTCCAATATTTCGTGTTATTTGCGATGAGTGAATCTATGAAAGAAAATGGTGGCGTCGGCTCGGCCGACGTCACTATTTCTAAAAACCCTGCTGGACAGAGCCCTTCGTTATGTACATATCGAAAAACCATGCGTGCTATTATGTGGGTATGTATTTTATTTTTGGTGAAATATGTACGCTGATGCCACGGACATTCACAATCTATTGGCACTTTTATGCTAGTTGTACGACTGTGTAAATAAGGTATAATAATATGTATAATGTCAAGTTTTTTTTTACTTGCAACATTGGTAGTAGATAAAGTTAGTGGTGTGACGCGACACGACAAACTGCCGAACGAATCTAATAAAATTATTTTTATTGAAAAGTGGAATAAATCAGTGTATCAGTAAATTTTGGTAGATTAGAACGTAAGTATAATTAATAGATATTACAATTATTGGTAGGTTCCACATATCTACGCAGAATCAATGTTTTGATTTGACACACCCATTAGTCGGCAAGTAGTTCACATTTTGTTCTACAAGTAAGAATTTAATTCAATACAAAGTTGCTACGTTAACTAACTTGGGTTATTTTCGTGTAGAAATTTATTTTGCCATGTACGAATGTTGCGGAAGTCTATTCGTCTGTCTTGTACCGTTATCCCTATTAGGGTTTATTTTGGAGCATTACGTCACTGCACCTTCAGAGGGGAAGTAGGTAATAATGTTGTTCTAAATGGAGTTATGCCGACAGTTGTTTTATTGTATGTAATGACGGCTTGCCTCTATCCGCTTTGGAAACTAGAGCATGTACTTGAGCATATAGTCATCGTTACGGGAGATTCATAACTTTCCCCCTATTGTTAAAATCCGCAGCGCGATGCCTACCGATAACGCTTGCTGCATACTGATATCGATGCAGTGATGTAAATTATTTATGTATACAGTTTGAATCAGCTGATTTTCTTTATACAAAGTAAAACTTGGTTTAAAAATAATGTACACAATATTAATAAGTTAATTTAATAACAAATTAACTATCTACTATTGATAAATACTTAGAGCTGTTGGTAAGTGAACCACACCCAACATTTATTACATTAGAACTTGAATGTGTGTTCTAGATCAGATTACTAAGGTATTGATTACCTATAGTGAGTGGAAGGTGAAATCACCAACTGTGACTAGTGCTGAATCTAGTTATTTCCTTTCACACAATATAATTTGTTTCAATTTGCTATTCAAAAATAAGTGATGTCAGTTAAGTTAGTTTAAAAATAAGTTTTAGTTACTGAAGTAATATTTGTTAGTGGATTAAGTGTGTTAGTTGATTTGGAAAAGGCCTATGATAGAGTGGTGAGGAATGAGTTGTGGTCAGCATTGTCTCTAAATGGAGTGAGGGGTGTTCTGATACGGTGTTAAAATTAGTTATTAGCTGAGGAGTTGCAGGAGATGGTGACGATAGTCCAAGAGTCTTTAAAAGTGAGAGTTACGGTGTTTGAAAGAGAACACTAAGGGACAGATTGTGAAATTTTAATCAGAAGTGAGAAAGTAGAACCAGTGAATCAAGTGAATGAATTTGTGAATTGGGATCGAAATTAACGAGAGATGGAAAGTGTGATAGCGATATCAGTAGAAGAGTGAATGCTGGAAACATGATGAATTGGGCACTTAATGCCTTTGTAAGCAGTCAGAAAGAGTCCAAAAAGGCATGTGTGGCAGTTCATTGAGGTGTGTTTAGTACCTACAGCAACGTATGGAAGCGAATGTTAGTTATGGCAGACGAAACATGAAAGTAAGATTAATGCAGTAGATATGAGTGCACTCAGAAGTATTCTAGGTGTAAAATTGAGTGTTAAGATTAGGAATGAAGTGTAAAGGGTTGAAGCTGGTGTAAAAGAAGATATAGTGACAAGAATTGAGAAAGTTATGCTTAGATGGTTTAGTCTTATTAAGAGGATGAATGAAAGTAGACTAACAAAAGTGATTTATGATGGACAAGTGAATGGAAGTAAGGGGAAGACTAGGTAAGACCTTCCATGACCAAATTCAGATAATTTTGGAGAAAGGACAGGTCAAAAGTACTCTAAACCGCTGTTGGTTTAGAGTACTTTTGACTTTTTGACCACACCTGTGCATGTATCAGAAGGTTAATGACTGTGAATGAAGCTAAAAGTGTGTGCTAATATTGTAGCAAGTAGAAGGATGTGATCTCTGCCTACCCCTATGGGAAAGAGGCGTGACATTATGTATGTTTGTATGAATAAGTGTAATCAAGAATGATATATTCCAAACAATACTTTATTGATTAGAATAGGTACCACAAATCTGAATTTTAATTATATGTAATGTAAATTGAGGCTAATATTTAGAAGCTTTGCTATGGAAAACACTAGCCTTACCTTTTAATTATTATACCATACTATTTAATTCATTGATCTTGGTTGGTACAATTTTTAGTTTGATTTTCAATATTTTATATGGGAATCTAATATTAATCAAATTACCAGATCAGGATTATCAGTGCTTGACAATATCAATAACATTGCTTATTACTATATTTTTTAAAGTAACCTATGATGAGCAAAAAATAAAGCTATGTTGTGTGATAAACATCTAATCAATAAAAACTGAATTAATGATAAAAGATAGTTAATAATAAAAGAGAAATTATCAACTTTATTTAAGACTTTTTTGAAATAACAAATACATATCAATGTCCTAATAGGTATATGACTTGCCATGCTATATACCCTAAAATCTTAATAGCAACAGATTAGATAAGAGCCAATAACTAAAAATATAAAATACCCTTTGCTGCTAACCTGGTAATAATGTTCTAATTAAATGCTTTAATTATTGTTATTATTTGTTGTTTCAAATAAATATGTGTGTACAATTCCACATGGCTAATGTTGTAAACATCATTTGAGATTTGATTCTTGACAGAGCCAAAATTATGAAAGAAGTCAAGGTGTTGTCTCGTGATAACATTTTCTCTGGGCCCATCCATACTGCAGATAAACCTTCTATCCTTACTATGCTGTAGTAATTTTTATCTGTAAGTTTAACAATGTTGTACTGGTAGTGTCCACTGTAAATACATATTTGGATAATGACATAAGAAGTATAGAAATGCTTGTATTAGGATGAGTCACATGCAAGGTCGATGATGTCAGCTTATACAAGAGATCTACAATTGGGAGTGGAATGCAACTGATTAGATAAAAAAAATTGTCATTTTGTGATCAGTGTTCTTTCTATTATAATATATTTTAATGTATTTTTTTTTGTAAATTGAATACATTTTGCATTTATGAGAATAGTATTTTTCTAATAAGTATAAACTAATAAAAGCAATATTGCAAAAAAATAAAATCGTAAGTAGGCTGTTATTCTTTATGAAATCAAAAAAATATATATTTTTCTACCTGTTTTGTTATAGTTGATTTGACCCATCCAGTATGGAGCAGATCCCTCCTCCTAAAGAGGTTAAAATCCTCGAAACAGCAGAGGACATTCAAGAGCGTCGTGAACAGGTAAATATCACATTACTATGTTAGAAGCTAGTTTTTATAAACAATATTGACAATGTGTAAATTATGTTAACAATATCCTGAATAAAGCCAAATTATTTTCTTATAAGAGGCTCATAGTTCACCGGCGGAATTTCAAACTGTGCCTACTATCTTGAAACCATACAATTAACCAGTGAGCTAAAACAACATTTATAAATATTCATGTAATTTTCTAAATGTAGGTGTTAAATCGCTATGAAGACTTCAAGCAAGAGGCTCGTGCCAAGCGTGAAAAACTGGAAGACTCTAGACGTTTCCAGTACTTCAAGCGTGATGCTGATGAACTGGAATCATGGATTCAAGAGAAACTGCAGGCTGCTAGTGATGAGAGTTACAAAGATCCTACTAACCTTCAGGTTTGAAATTGTTATAATTTGTTTCTGTAATTTAAAATAAGAATAAAATATACTGCTTTCTATATATTTGCCTACTTCATTTTATAGTTTTTTTTGTAAATGGTGTCTTTTTATTTATACTGTCTACAGGCCAAGATCCAAAAGCACCAGGCATTTGAAGCAGAGGTGGCTGCACATTCTAACGCTATCGTGGTCCTGGATAACACGGGCAGTGAGATGATCTCCGCGGGCCACTTCGCCGCCGAGACCATACGCCGACGCCTGGACGAACTCCACCGCCTCTGGGAGCTCCTGCTGTCGCGCCTTGCTGAGAAGGGCATGAAACTGCAGCAGGCACTTGTGCTTGTGCAGTTCCTAAGGCATTGTGATGAGGTCATGTTTTGGATACATGACAAGGCAAGTATCTAACTAAATAGATATGTGCAATACAATGTATATTAAAATTATGCTAATTCGTATATAAAAAATACAACTACTATCTTTTTTGATTTTGAAACAGGTTTAAATGAGGTTAACAAATGATTGCTGTTATCACAATTATAATTTTTCTCAATTTTTACATATTTAATTAATTTTGAAATGTTTGTTTTAGTTAAAAGCACTGCTTATACCTATTTAAATACAAATTTTGTATGCTGATCTGAAAAGTTATACGTTCTTTAAAGTGTCTCTATTTGCTACAATGAATGTGGGTGTATTTGGTTTCATTGTATTATATTTAGAGAGCATTCAGGCCTATTTGTTTAGTCATGCGCACACAATCTGCCTTCCTTGTAGATGTTAGAATAACTCGATAAGGTGTAATCCATTTTAATCTTAAAAGTTTTGCAAATTCCAAGTTTTTTTTAAAATTATATGTAGTGAATAAAATTTCAAAATCAATAGGTGTGTATCTAAAGATAAGTCTTGTTCAAACCAAAAAGTATTACGAAATAAATTGAAAATTCGATTTATGTGAAATAGTTAAAGACTGATATAATTTGTTTGCAATTGTCTGCAGGAAACATTTGTGGGTGCAGATGAGTTCGGCTCTGACTTGGAACACGTGGAGGTTTTGCAGCGCAAGTTTGACGAGTTCCAGAAAGACATGGCCGCGCAGGAGTATCGCGTTACTGAGGTCAATCAATTGGCTGAGAGACTTGTGCTAGAGGGACACCCCGAGAGGGAGACAATCGTCAAGAGGAAAGATGTAAGTGGACTAAGAAAGCTTTGCATTCTTCTAAGAGTAATTATTATGTCAATTTATTGAAAGGTCCCTAATGAAGGCCCGATATCTAGATTATTTTCTATTAATCTAGATATACTATTTTTGGTGACTCGTGATGAACCTTGGCTTTCGTTTCATGCAGGGGTAATGACAAAGAAATTATTTCTTTACATATTGTTGTGATTTTGGCCAGGAGCTGAACGAGGCATGGCAGCGCCTTCGTCAAATGGCTCTGATGCGTCAAGAGCGACTGTTTGGCGCGCACGAGATTCAGCGCTTCAACCGCGACGCTGACGAGACCGTCGCCTGGATCTCGGAGAAGGATGTAGTACTGGGCTCTGATGACTACGGCCGTGACTTGGCTACCGTGCAGACACTCCAGGTAACACTGCTCTACTATTATAAGGCTCTAAAATTGCACTACCTACTAACCAGAAGGATTGATGAGGCCTTTCACCATTACTGTTCATAGGCTGCTTCGATAGGCGTTATTTTTTCACAGGACAGTTTTTATTTACCTTAAATGTAGATTTTTAAAAAAAATAGGTATCTGGATTGAGTGAGAGTGTGAAAATATCTTCAATATTTATGTACATTTCAGCGCAAACACGAAGGTGTAGAGCGCGACTTGGCAGCTCTGGAAGACAAGGTATCAACACTGGACGGAGAAGCCGCACGTCTGGCAGCCATCCACGCCGATCACGCACCCGCCATTCATTCTAAGAGAGACGAGATCACCGCTGCCTGGCACCAGCTTGTACAGAAAGCTAAGGTACCAACTAAATTTAAATATGTACTAAAATATTACTAAATGATTCAATTGATAAATCTATATCAATATGATTTTTTTTTTAAATTACCTAAGTAATAATTCCCTTCGTCCTATGCAGGAACGTCGTTCAGAGCTGGAGTCGTCTCACGCTCTGCACCGATTCCTAGCGGATTATCGCGACCTGTCCTCATGGATGGGTGACATCCGCGCTCTCATCGCCGCCGACGACCTCGCCAAGGATGTGCCCGGCGCTGAGGCACTTCTCGAGAGGCACCAGGAGCACAAGGTACACACTTGAGAACCCGTCAAATCTATAATATCTCAAAAGAATTCAATACATGAAATGTTTGCAATACATAGCAAATAAAATATTTTAATAAACATTTCGCTACTTCGGGGAAGAAAGGGCGTAAAAGCCACTTTTGGCCAAAATGAGTTAATAATGCAACTTTGTTTAGTTTTCGACGCTCTATCGATCTGTATATTTAAAATTTCAATATTCCCAAAAAAATGGCTTTTACCCCCATGATTTTTTTCTCACCAAAACCATTTTTATTAAAAAAAATTGACGTATATGACATTATTTAATTATTTCAAATTAATAAGGGCGTATCACCATAGTATGAAAGAATATTTGGTCGTAAATACAATATTTATTGAATGATTAATAAGTAGAAGAAAGATTTATTTTACAAATTATAATTAAAAAAAAGGTTAAACAAATAAGAAAAAGAAAAAAATATATAAGAAGAGAAAGAAGATGAATAAAAAGAAAGTAAAAGATAAAAAAAATAAAGAAGAATACGATTACAAGCAATAAAATTAAAAAAGTAAGAAAACGAAACAAAAAACAGAAAAGGAAATAGAAAAAAAAAGAAGATTACTAATTATTGTCAATTTGATTTGATTTATGAATGAATAAAACTGATTTGCATCTTAACTAAATTTATTTATTTAATACACCAATACCTACCTAGTAGAATAAATTACAAACATACCATTATTTTATACTATTTTATCAATTTTAGTTAATTTATTTCTTAATTAATTAATATTAGATGATAGTAATTATTTATCACAGTTAACTTAAAATTTAAATTAATGAAAATAATCAAAGTTCAATTCAATTAAATCTTTTCTTTTGTTTCACTATTCATGAATCGTGTGCATTTAACTTAACAGGTAGGTAACCTAATTCGTTATAATAAATTTTGTAATATAGAACTATGATAAATCAGATAATAATAATTATTATGCTATTATTTTGAGCTTCTATGCACCTTAATTTCAATATTCACCACATTAAATCTTACAAAATTATAATAATTGTAGGTTTACTCACGATAATTGTTATAAGTGGTGCAGTCATTACGACCTTTTCACTGTCTAAAGATGGTTTATACGACACGATGTATGTTAGCATTATAGATATTTGTGGATTTACGTCCTATAGTACGTATTTATAGACGGTGTAAAAGCCATTTTTATTAAAATTTTGGGTCGTAAATCCATCCTATCTTCTAAACCATAAGGTCTACTTAAAATTAAGCTTCTTGATATTAAAGAGCACTTAAATGCAAGTAAATATCACCAATTCATTCGAATTTAACTCTATTGCAAAAAAAGTTATTTTCCAAAATTTAAAAAAAAAACGTTTTTTCGCTGCCCTGTAAAGTTGCTATTTTGGCTTTTACGCCCTTTCTTCCCCGAAGTAGCGATTTTGTCAATAGTATTTATATCATTATTAATATAAATGAGCATTTAATTAACTGTGTCAAGATTTATTATAGTTTTGATATACATGAGCATCGTATTGTAAGAGTAATTGTGGTTCCAGGGCGAGATGGACGCTCGTTCGGACGTGATCCGCGGCTGCGCGACGGCTGGGCGCGCGCTGGTCGAGGCCGGGCACCGCGGGGCGGACGACGTGGGCGCGGCCCTGGACGCGCTGGAGCGGGACTCGCGCGCCCTGCACGCGCTGTGGGACACGCGCCGCGTGCTCTACCTGCAGTGCCTCGACCTGCAGCTCTTCTACCGGGACACCGAACAGGCCGACGCGTGGATGCACAAACAGGAGGTCAACACATTCTACTTTTCTATCGCAATACTTAATAATAATAATACCGTTTATTTCGTACATAACAAATCACAATAAAAAAAAATTGGTTGCCTGTAAAGTAGGTATACGGGCGAAAGTTTTACGTGACAACGACTTTGAGTGGTAAAATAATTTTAATGTGAATATTCATTCGAGTGGAAGGGACGCGTGCCTCTCACTCGCTCTCATTGTGAGCGCATAACGTGAGCGGACCGTAACGCAGTTTCTTGAAGTGTCACCCGGCAAACCAATTTATAAGACGTTGTCACGTCAAAATAAAAAATCTTAAAGCTAACAGCATCTTAAATCTAAAATAGTACCAAAAAGGCCTCCGCTCAGCATAATGTCGCAACAAAGGTTGTCACGACGCTGGTATTCTGCAGATGCCGGTAAATTGAGGCAATGACTCCATATAAACAAACTAAAAATAATAAGATATTACGTTACTTCACTTCCATCTTAACTTATAGCATCATTATATAAAATCTAATTTATTTATTTAACCACAACACCCGTATCGACGACGTTATAACAAGTAGAAAAATCCTATTTTATTAAGCTTTGTTTGCTATGGTAACCACCACCTATCTTAATTTTTTACGGTACTTTGTTCACTACCTGTTACCTACGTTACCTGTGTTTGCAAAAAAATTAAAAGATTTATAAACTTGTCTACAACATTATAAACATATTAACGACACTAAAGTTTCTAATACATTATATATGTCCAGGACACTATACCTGTCGAGTACATTATACTTATCCTACGATGTTACACTTGTCCAGGACACTCTATTGACAACTATTACGAAGTGACGACCGATGGGGCGTTAAGGTTCTTCAATGGCAACAGCGAACCGGCTAACGTAATAGAGGACGGCCTCTTACGCGATGGACCGATGATTTGGTCAAGGCGGCGGGAAGCCGATAGATGCAAGCGAATCAGGGCCGCTCAGTATGGAAATCTATTGGGGAGTCCTATGTCCAGCTGTGGACGTCATATGGCTGAGATGATGATGATAACGGCGTGCCTACTTTACACGGCTTCTTAATTTTTTCGTTTCCATGTCGAGCACTCTTTGTTACCCGCACTAAATGATACGCTGAGTAACAAGCTGATAGTATAACAAGAATAATAAATTTTACTTACACTTTTGTCTTATCTAAGATCCTGTGTAAGTAAAAAATATGATATGGAAGCTGTTTATTAATAACTAACAGTATTTTTCATCTCGCAGTCATTCCTGGCTAACGAAGACGTAGGGGATTCCCTGGACTCAGTGGAGGCTTTGCTGAAGAAACACGAGGACTTCGAGAAGTCGTTGGCAGCGCAGGAGGAGAAGATCAAGGCGCTCGATGAGGTCGCCTCCAATCTGATAGAGGGGCAGCACTACGCATCCGATGACGTAGCTCAGCGACGCGAAATGGTATGTGAATTGATTTAAAACATATTTATTATACCCAAAATCATCTTCTTTGTAATCTATAAATTTTATTAACCTCATTTTTAATCATTTGATGACGTTTAGTTGTCGTAAACATTTTGGTCGCAGTATTTTTATTAAACAGTTGATTCCCGCAATTAGTAAAAACTACTTCGAAATTAAATTGAAACATATGTTAGTCTTTATTTTGTACTCAATATTAGTTTTATATACTTTCCCGAAATTGGTCACCATTCTAAAGACTGACACCATAGATAGCTTAAGTTTTCCCCGAAGGCGTAGGCAAAGGGATATTATACGCCAACACTTCGCCAATTTTCAATATACATTACATTAGATTTATAACATTAGTATATACCTATAGATGTAGTAATTTGTCTATTTGTACTGCAGTTGCTAGAACGACGCGCCGCATTGTTAGAGAAATCTAGCCAACGGCGCGCGCTGCTCGAGGACGCCTACAAGTACCAGCAGTTCGAACGGGACTGCGACGAGACTAAGGGTATGTTACCATCATTTAAGTGGTTAAATTGTTACGATTTATCTACCTAATTGTTTGTTACTGGACTATTATATATATACTAAAATATTAGCTTGGCGGTTTTCGTAGATCATACTCCCCAATATACCTACAACTGTAAACACATTTTTTTAATACACTTATTAAATAATAGGGAAAAAAACAGTGATTATTACCTTGACATTGAGGGTCAAGATTCTAAGCTTGCCAAAAATCGCATTTTCAAATATTGAAGCATTGAAAAATTTGGACTTCACTTATTAACACTTAGGGAATAAGTTTACTAACTACATTTTTGTTTGTGGTATTCGTAATATTTTTTCTCGTCTTCCATGAGGCCTATTTAGAATATAAGTACTGCTTTCAGCTATTCATGCCTACTTATTATTCTCGTATAACTAAAAAAAAGAGTTATTTTCTTCTTTTATTTTAAAACTTGTGACTGCAGAACACAGTTATTTTTGTCTTTTGACTTGTGAAATTGTTTTACTATGAAGTACATTTTCTTGTAACTGGCGGAAGAAAAAATTTACCTTGACGATTTTCTTGCCCGTTTTACGATCAATCTCCCGCCTGCAGTGAATGGGCGCGCTAGTTTTTAAGTTTTGACCTTCATAAGAGGTCTAGACTACTCAGACACTTTGACTTTAATACAATTAAAACTAGATGGTAATCAAGACACTTAGTAAAATAAAGTGTATTCTTTCAGGTTGGATCAACGAGAAGCTGAAGTTCGCGACGGACGACTCGTACCTGGACCCGACGAACCTGAACGGCAAGGTGCAGAAGCACCAGAACTTCGAGCAGGAGCTACACGCCAACAAGCCGCGCGTCGACGAGATCACCGCTGGCGGCCAGCGGCTACTCGAGCTTGACCACTTCGCCAAACGTACGTGCCTATATAATATACATACATACATTCACGCCTGTTTCCCCGAAGGGGTAGGCAGAGGCATATTATAGGCCCACACTTCGTCAATTATATGGTTGGTCCCACGTAATAGTTGGCGAGCCTATTGCCGCTTACCGGGCACTGTTATGTTCGCAAGAACCTCGTCCGTTGATCGGCAGGTGCACCACTTGCATAGGCATAGGCTCCTTCGATCTCGGTAGGATCCCTATACAAATAAAATAATTAGTTTATTACATACCACATACCATCTGACCACGACTTCGCCCGCGCAACCTACATTTTAAATACATGGGTTGCATTATGTTTAGTTTCATAGGAATACCTAATTTAAATTGATTAATAATCTTGACTATGTTACTTAAGAACAATGGAGCTTTCTAATAACTTAAATAATGTTAACAAACGCAACAAACAATAAATTCTTCTGTGTTTATTATATTAGTATAGATACTTATTTTTTGAAGCGCTTGTAGCTCTGTGGTGCTCGGTGGTCGGAAACGATCACCGAAGTAAAGCAGAGTTTACAAAGGTCAGTCCTTGGATGGGTGACCGTTTGTGTGGCATTTGATATCGAGCGCTCCCGTGCTTTGGAAGGCACGTTAAGCCGTTGGTCCCGGTTATCACTAAATGTGGTATTCGTTAAGCCATGTTAGAGGCCTAAATGGGCGGCGGACAAATTCTAACAGCAGGACGCCATTCACCTGCCTCCGCCTATCCGCTCTAGGTCAGCGTGGTAGAATATGACCCAATACCCTCGCATCTTGGTATGTGAGAGGAGGCTCGTATTCCGTAGTGGGACATTCATGGGTTGAGATGATGATGATGATGATGATGATGACTTATTTTTGAGTTGAGAAGTAGTCAATGGGGCCTTATAACATTAAGTATTTGTCGGTGCAATCCTAATAAAAAATGTAATCAATTACTTTTGTATGCTATATTATTTCTATTACCTAGTTGAAAATCACAATTGCTTAGGTCACTTTTTACTTTGACAACTGACTTAAATATTTTGGGAATCGCATGGCCCGTGACTTGACTTCGTTCAAACTAGACAGTTTATTTCTCTAACAGCTCAAATTGAATCCCGTGTCAATGAGTTGAGCGGTCTGTGGGAAAAATTGGTGCAAGCCTCTGAGCTGAAGGGCAGCAAACTGCAAGAGGCTGCTCAGCAACAGCAGTACAACCGGGCTGTAGAGGACATTGAGCTGTGGCTGTCTGAGGTGGAAGGCCAGCTGCTCAGCGAAGACTATGGCAAGGTAAATAATAATAAATATTCTCTTACAATCACACCAATTATTTAGTTCCAAGATAAGTATCATTGAGAACTTGTGTTATGGATACTAAAGAACGGATATATATACTTAAATACTTTTTTTATTTTTTTTGTAAATACATACTTAATTTACATAGGAAACACCCAGACCAGAACAAATATTCATATTCATGTACACAAAGATTTGTCCTGTGTGGGAATCGAACCCACGCCCTCTGGAGTGAAGAGCAGGTATACTGACCTCCACGCCATTTAGGTCGTCCAGACTAATATGTCCAGACTGATAATGTACTTTTTATATCAAGGAAGCTCTTAAAAATACAATTGACATTAAACTGCGGCCAGTGGTACTGTTAATGTTAGTATTCTGTCGACTGTATGCCTACATGTATGATATAAGCCTACATTTATAGTAGAGACTCCCCAAGCCAACATTACTGGGATAATAGTGTTAGTTTTTGGTGCTATTTAGAAATAGGTTCTAGGTAGGTACGTGGTCTTACTATGTTGAGAGACAAAAGGCTGTTCTATAATTATTTGGAAATTTCTGACATTCAAGTTTCTTTAGTGTCTACTATTTTTAGCCATTGGTTATATTCTTACGACTATGTATACCTTTATGAACTCTTACATATCCTCAGATAAGACCACAATATAGAAATAATTATCAAAAAGTAGATTTTGAACTGTTCCTGTCCGTACCGTCTCAGAATTAAGTCATGTTATAAAAATAACATAATCGTAATAAAACAATAAGTATAATGCCACACTATTTTTTTAACAGGACTTGACAAGCGTACAGAACCTACAGAAGAAGCACGCCCTTCTCGAGGCGGACGTGAGCTCGCACGCTGAGCGCATCGAAGCCACGCGCGCGCAGGCGGCGCACTTCATCGATGGCGGACATTTCGACGCCGACAATATCCGGGCCAAGAGGGTAACTAGACACTCATGTTTTTTTAATTATTTTCTTATGATAGCTTACAGGTTGTGTACACCCTAGGCTCTTGAAGTCCTGAAGTGGTTGTCGACAATCCCCACCCCCAGGTTGATGACACCTAAATAACTAATAACCAAGTCTCCAATGGTTTACCTAAAAGGCTACACTTAATTATTTTCATAAAAGATGTTCGAGTCATGATGTTTGAGAGAACTAATTAACAGCATGTTCCATTAATAAGTAATTCACTACAAAAGTATCAATAAACAAACTGTTATACATTTTTTATATTGTAATGTGTGATGTAGGACGCGTTAGTCGGCCGCTACACGGCTCTGGACAAGCCGATGGCAGTGCGTAAGCGCAGGCTTTTGGACTCGCTACAAGCGCAGCAGCTGTACAGAGACCTGGACGATGAAGCCGCCTGGATCCGAGAGAAGGAGCCCATTATCGCCTCCACCAATAGGGGTAAGGACTTTATTGTTAACTTACTTAGAGTATCAAAGTCTGATACCTCAATTGGCTTTCTTTGTTACGGCAATACAAGTATAAGAGCTAGTATAGTGTATTATCGATAGACCTTAGACTTCAATTACACTAGGCGGACTTTATGTTGAGGAATTGATAAACGAAATGATCTAGTGAATAAACATTTAGTACCTGGGGATAAATATTGCTCATAGACTTTAAAAAAAAGAAGACAGCAATATATACTTCATGCGGAGATAATAACAAACCAACAATAAAGTACTTATATCCCAACTCGATCTGATAGTTTTGTTTACTCCATTTATTTTTTATATTGTCCTTTTTTACCTTGTCCGAACAATATCGAACACAATAAAATATGAATTATCCGATTTGGTTTATTTATTCGAAAGTTATGCGTCATTTCGGCGATTTATTTGTGTCTTGTTTCAAACAACAAACCGCATTTCTAGTTATTAAAAGACGTAAATTTAATTTTGCCAATTTTACAGTAGAACGGTTTAAAGATATTTTAGCCATAACTACCATAACATATTCGATTTGGTATCTGGCGCGTTGTCGGACAGTTGTCGAATTAGAAAAAAGATCTTTAAGCACTCAATGCATCTACATAAAAGGAAACTTGTGGCATAGTTAACTCAATTATGAATTTTTGACATTTACGTCTTTAAAGAACAAGATATTTATTTATTTATTTATTAATAGATAAATAAATAAATATCTATATTAGATATAAATAAATAAATAAATATTCTCTTACAATCACACCAATTATTAAGTTCCAATATAAGTATCATTAAGAACTTGTGTTAAGGATACTAAATAACGGATAAACATACATAATTTTGTTTTTTTTTTGTAAATACATACTTAAGATACATAGGAACACCCAGACCAGAACAAATATTCATGTTCATGCACACAAAGATTTGTCCTGTGTGGGAATCGAACCCACGACCTCTCGAGTGAAGTGCAGGTATACTGACCTCCACGCCATATCGGTCGTCAAATATATGCGAAATATCTTTATACCAAGTTGAAAGAAAGTGGTACTTAGCGGACAGTTCGTTTTAGGACGCGATCTAATCGGCGTCCAGAACCTGATGAAGAAGCACCAGGCCGTGATGGGCGAGATGGCGCAGCACGAGGCGCGCGTGGAGGCGGTGCGCGCGGCGGGGGAGGCCCTGCGCGACGGCGGACACTTCGCCGCCGACGACATCGCCGCGCGGCTGCAGCAGCTGCAGCACCACTGGCAGCAGCTGCAGGAGAAGGCGCTTCAGGTGACCGCTACAGCCCCCAGCAGCAGCTGGAAGCACTGACCACCTCCGCCTAGACCAGTTTATCTCAGCCCACTAACGTTTTAATACAAGGGCCATCTCTCACAAACTAACGTGAGAGGGACTAAGTCATACTCCACCATCCACTCTACCGATGCAGATTGGCGGAAGCAGTAATGTTGCGACCTGCAGTTTATTTATTTATTTGGGATAAAAAACAATTGTACAATTCATTTTTACTGAATAGTTATTAAACTAAGGTTATAGTACAACCAGTATTATTATCCACATATTAGCTTAAAATAAATTATAACGATAGTACCGCGGTACCGATGTAATCAGCCATTTGAGTGTAATTAGAAAAGTCTTCTTAAAGGTAGAATTAGATAATACAAAGACGAAGACAAATGCTAAACAATCAACTCCGCGAAACAGTTAATTTCCAAAACACATTTGATGTTAAATGACAAACCACTTTGGTGATATACATACCTTCCTACCGCCTTTATATATGTAGTATCGCCTTTTTATAAAGCTACCACTTGATTCCTGAAAACAAACAAGTTATTATTTTTTTTGCCTGAAAGCAGTATCTGTGTCTTGGCAATGTACATAAATATTTAGAGATGCCAATGCCTTGTTGATAATTTGTATTATTTATACCTACTTACTTAAGCTAATGTCGATTTATTTTATTTAATAAATACAAAGACAATATACTTCCTTCATGTCAACAATTTAATCACGTTTTTTAAATGAGTTTATTTATTAACAGCGCAAGCAAGACCTGGAAGACTCGCTGCAAGCCCAGCAGTACTTCGCAGACGCCAACGAAGCGGAGTCCTGGATGCGCGAAAAGGAACCCATGGCTAACACCCAGGACTATGGGAAGGATGAAGATTCCTCTGAGGCGCTGCTTAAGAAGCACGAAGCGCTGCTATCGGACCTTGAGGCCTTTGGAAACACCATTAAGGCGCTGAGGGAACAGGCTGACTCTTGCAGGGTAAAACTTCATTTCTATCTTTCGTCTTTAACAGAATCTGAGATTTTCAGTGCAAGTCTCATGCTATAATTTACGAAAGTGAAAGATATTATCTGGCCACTCCAACAAAATCACTGGTCTTGTAAAAGATACATGAAATTTTTCGTTGTTTTGATTTTAAGGTAAAATTTGTTTAACTTTCAAACCTTCTCAGTTTGATTATAATTTTAAAATTCTGATAGTAATTGTGGGGTCATAATGACCTTAAAGAAAAAGCAGCTAACATATTGTGAATAAAAGATATAATTAAATAACCATTATTATTGTAAGCAATATCTAAGTCTGTTTTAAGTGCTTTGGATATTTTGGATAGATATTTGTTGTTAAGTAGCTTACTTATTGGTCTATGTTTGTACCTTCCAGCAACAAGAGTCCCCCGTGGTGGACGTGTCTGGCAAAGAGTGTGTCGTCGCGCTGTACGACTACGCCGAGAAGTCTCCGCGCGAGGTTTCCATGAAGCGCGGAGACGTACTCACACTTCTCAACTCCAACAACAAGGTTTGTATAACTAGCAGCCAATTGCAGTTTGAGAACTTATCGTTCGAATGTGTAAAAATACATGTAAAAATTTGTATAATGTTCACTCAATGAATAACTTTAGATCATAAAAAAGTTGGATTAGTTATGCTTCTATAGCGTAATAGCTATAGCGCATTTGACTGTTTATCCTACTATTATATATATAATATTATAAACGTGAAAGTTTGTATGTGTGGATGGATGTTTGTTACTCTTTCACGCAAAAACTACTGGAGCGATTGTGATGAAACTTTGTACGTGTATAGCTGCAGTCCTGGACTAACATATAGGGCACTCTTTATCCCGATATTTCCACGGGAACGGGGAACACGCGGGTAAAACCGCAGGGCGCTGCTAGTGTTTTATATTAGCTTTAATTAATAAGAAACTACCTCGTTTTATTTAATAAGACACTTTTAAAACATTACGACGCACCAGTCGGAAGACCTCTTAACGTTACTAATTTTTTTAACATATTAATTTTGTCCTATAACAGTTATTAGAAATACATAACACCTAATCCGCATGGAAGGATTAGAATTAGAATTATTCCTCAAAGTATGCTGTAAACATACCATATCTACAAAACAGTTAAACTATATATATCTCTTTGTAAACAATACGTATCGTATTACAATTATCACTTCGCTGGTGCCGCGTATCTCTTACGGGAAAAGATAAGTGGCATTTTATATTCGAGTAGCTCTTTTGTTAGTATAATTTCAAATACTACTGAAATGGTATTATCTTAAATGCCCTTGAAATATAGAATATTCTATTCAGTAACGCTACATGTGTAGAATACAGCAATACACATTTGTGTTGCTTTTATTACTAATAATTAGAAAAGCGTGTTAAATATATATTAAATTACAATTTCTCAATGAAACTTATGTTATTGCCCATGCACCGATAACATTACTATCTGTAGCTGTCCAATATAGTATTGCAGAAATAAAATTTTACGACGTGAAGTTATTCAAATCAAGACGACTTATCTGTGTAATCATGCATGGTTAACGCGGCACATAATGTAGTTATTGAAATTCACCTGCGTCATCGTTACATATTATAATGGTGTGGAGAGCGAATCGGTGCAGATCACGATCTATTGTATCCGCTTCAAACCAAATATGTTTATGTAATGAATGCAAAGAAGTGTCCCACGGAACATTATGCGAAGACCGTGCGTCTTATACGAAGTTTAACGAAAATGTAGTGAAATAATAAGTGCAAAACTAATCTCGCAAATGTTTCTGTGATATTTAGTGATAGCTTCTAGTCTTTATAAAAATGATTGTTGTAAGCTGGTTGTTCGTTATACTGGTAGGTAATGTGTTTAGCAGTAACAGAAGGTACAGCAAGAAGAAACGAATTAATGTGAGTCATTTGTGAACAGGGCAGCACATTTTAGAATAAGATAGTTTTACTTTCTATTAAATAGACGAATTATATTAATTTTATTAAAGAAAAGAAATGTCTCATACGTATATATGATATTTTTTATTAAAGTTACTTTTTAATTTTATTATAGTAAGTTATTAATACTTGTCTATTTTTACAATATTCACATTAAAAGTCTACTTAATGCCAAAAGCGTGGCAATAAAATATAATGCACACTTTATTTTCGAATGTAATGTCTATTTTTTCCATTATAATTTCTGGAGAATCCTTAATTGAGTTTCTTGTACCGAAGCATAAAAAATGTGTGTGCATTGGGCCCAACAAGATCTTGGGGCCTTTTTTTAATTTTTTAGTTTTACGTCGGAACAAAATGCATTTACGCACTGCCTTCCGGTCAAAGGGGGACCGATAGGGGGTGTGGGACTCATCACCGGCAGACGCGACTGCCACGCCGACGACGCCCCCCGCTTGTTGAGAAAGAGGCGGGGCTAGACCTGGGTTGAAGCGTCTGACACCCCGCCTGCGGCCAACGTCCCCCGAACCAAAACCGGGAGGAACTCCTCAGAGAGGCGCAGTGGACGCGCCCCTCCTACCTCCTTGTGCGACCATAGCGTGTGTGGCCGACTTCCCGGAGGGTCCATGGTTAGACAGCAAGGGCGGGGGCCCGCTGCCTAAAACCATTCAAGCGCTGCATGACGAGCCCTGCTGGCCCGCCCGCTGAGCCCTCCATAGGTCCCTTCCCGCCCGGTACTCAGTACTAAGGGCACCCAGACTCGTCAACCTCTGGGTGTTACCTTTTCCCGACCCCCGGAAGGTACTCAGCCCCCCCACCACGCCAAAGTGCCTGCAAGATGGTCCACCTTCTGACTAACGGACGAGGCCCTGGCGAACATAAAAGTTCCCGGTAAAAGGAAATTAGGCTAGCCACCTACCTATTACGTGGGACCAAAAATATAATTGGCGAAATGTGGGCGTATAATATGCCTTTGTCTACCCCTTCGGAGGAACAGGTGTGATTGTATGTATGTATTTGTTTGCAGGACTGGTGGAAGGTGGAAGTGAACGACCGGCAAGGCTTCGTGCCGGCCGCGTACGTGAAGAAGATCGACGCTGGTCTCTCGTCTTCGCAGCAGAATCTCGCTGACTCTAGTTCGATAGTCGCCCGCCAGAATCAGGTGAGAAACGTCCTTAGAGTCCATATAATGACAAAACTTATTGAGCAGAGTTTAAAAAGATTTCAAAATGTTTTTGCTTTCGTTTACGTAGAGAGAACGTCACATGAATAGATTAAAATTAAATTATTAGTTTGAATGATTGGCGTGGAAAGAAGAAAGTCAAAATTTCATGTTAATTTATCAAAATCTAGAACACCAAATTTAAATAGCTTATAATAAAATATTCAACGACGTAATTTAAATTAGTTGCAAATATATTTATGTCATTAAATTCGTCGATTTCGTTGTGAATGATAATTACCCGGTGGCGTTTGTTTCCAGATCGAGGGGCAATATGACAACCTGCTATCGCTGGCTCGCGAACGCCAGAACAAACTCAACGAGACCGTGAAGGCATACGTGCTGGTGCGGGAGGCAGCGGAACTCGCCACATGGATCAAGGACAAGGTTACACTCACTGCTTTGGTTTCAACTTCCAAATGATGCATCTGTAAATATATACTTTTGACATGACACTGATAATACTTAGGTCGGAAAATAGATGCTTTACGCAATTTCCGAATTATTTTGTTGACATGATTTAATTTCAAATCACTGATGGTCTAGTTACTATTACTAGCCCTATCCCTGACATATTTTAATTTACGTACTTTTAATTTTACTATAGTACTATCTTCAAAATTCAAGTGAATACTAATTAGCTTTTTTACTAATTTCTTAGGAGATGCACGCCCAAGTTCAGGACGTGGGCGAAGACCTGGAGCAAGTAGAGGTGATGCAGAAGAAGTTCGACGACTTCCAGAACGACCTGCGCGCCAACGAAGTACGCCTCGCCGAGATGAACGAGATCGCCGTGCAGCTCATGACCGTCGGCCAGACCGAGGCCGCGCTCAAGATCAAGACACAGATGCAGGTCACACACATTTTTCTACATAAATATTAGTCAAACTCTTTCCAAAGTCCCAAAATTATCAATTGCTTTTGTGTTGAAAGAGGTAAAATTGGAATGCCTTTTTACAGATTGCCTGATAAAAAGTTTGTGGCCAAAAGTCAGAGATAAGATCTTAATCGCACTGGTGATACCTCAAAATTAAATATATTTGTTATTGGTAAAACAGGAACTAAACTCAAAATGGACGTCGCTGCAACAACTAACGGCGGAGCGCGCGGCCCAACTAGGGTCTGCGCACGAAGTTCAGCGCTTCCACCGCGACGTCGACGAGACCAAGGACTGGATTGCCGAGAAGGAAGCCGCCCTCGACACTGATGACCTCGGGAAGGATCTGCGATCGGTGCAGACTTTGCAGCGTGAGTACACTCAATTTAACACACCATTGGTTTCTGAATATAGGTTTTTTGGCCCAATACGATGGATATTGTCAAATTGTTACGGTGTCTAGTGTAAATTCTTTGGATTGTAAATTAAAGATCTTCGGTAATATAAAGATGTTTAGTATTTACAGGGTGACCTAAAGTCTCCTCATAGATTCAAATTAAATAAATTTAGACCTTTATGTTCAGTACTTAGAACTATTCTCGTAGTCAAATACCTGGCGACCATAACGCTTATAGTGGTTTTAACACAAAGTACTATGAGATTTTATAGTGTTCGTCGCTTGACACCATCTGATTTATGTTTGAAACAAGTTGATGACATTGATAACTTAATTTGGTCGTTGGATCAAATGAGACCTTTTCAATGCTTTGACATAAATTAAATAACCAAATTGTTTTCCTTATATTCAGGCAAGCACGAAGGTCTGGAGCGTGACCTGGCGGCTCTTGGCGACAAGATCCGGCAGCTAGACGACGCGGCGAGTCGTCTAATGGCCTCGCACGGAGACTGCGCCGAGGCCACCTACGGGAAGCAGCGCGAGATCAACGACGCCTGGAGGCAGCTGCAGGCGCGGGCCAACGCGCGCAAGGAGAAGTTGCTCGACTCTTATGATCTTCAACGGTAAGCAATCACTTTGTCTAATCAGTTGATATAACTATATAGTTTAATTAATGTAGATACAACAATGGAAGAATTATATATTTAGTTTGTGTGTGGATCTAAGTTTATTTTTATTTTATGAGACTTTATAAATAATATTTTTATAAACTAAATATTATAAATGACTAGAGAAATAATTACGCCAACTCGCTAATTTAAAAATAAGTTTAGCCAGTTACTGAACTGGCTCAATGGTAGATCCAAAATTGTACAAATTTTCTCGGATCCTCTGCAAAAAAGGACCTAGTATGCTTCCTCTCTCCTAAGTTTGCCGTGCCCAACAGGGTCCATAATTGTAACTTGTGTACATGTAAGACCTTATGTAAAACATTATGGAGTGCAATAAACATTGAATTGAATTGAAGTATGCAAAATTACCTCCACTATAATTTGTCGATCCCTTATCGTGTCCACACACCACCACAAAACACGGTTCAAATTTAAAAATATATAAGACTGTTTTGAGAAGCACAAAATATCAAATGAACACGTATGTTGTCTGTAGTTTCCTATCGGACTACCGCGACCTGATGGCTTGGATCAACTCAATGATGTCGTTGGTCAGCTCCGATGAGCTCGCCAATGACGTCACCGGCGCTGAAGCTCTGCTTGAGAGACACCAGGTAAATCATCGGCCTTTTTCTCTATCATTTTCATAAGGTGTGTAACATGTTAATTAGTCAATCGTATATTTTTATAATATTTGTTCATATAATTGTAAATAATCAACATCAAGTTTTTTAAAAATTGTGACATTAGAGGCACTACATGTAAAAAAAAAACATTATAGTACATTTGTTGCATTCATTCTCAGTTCTTCGATCAAATTTTTTTGCAAATAGCAACACTTTTAATAATATGAATTAAGTTCCCGCAAGAAAGCAGAAATCGTAATTTTTAATAGGTAGTAACATCAAATGACTATATTTCTAGAACCAGCGCTTGGAGATAGACGCGCGGTACGGCATAATGCCGCAGGTCAGACGCATTGCACGCATGTGTGCTCCCAGCCTAACTATGGCCCGTTCACAATTACTAATTAGCTAAGATTTGCCAGAAATACATCGTCCATACGTTTTGACGCGAAAGATAATTGTCTTGTACAAAAAAAGGATTTGTACACTTCTCATCATACAACCTGTAAATAAGGCAAGTCCTTTCGTTTTATTTCGACAGACTGTTTTTATTTAAGCATTACAAAGAACTAGTATTTAGGTGCGTGCTTATTTCTTATCAGAAGCCTCGTTAATAATTGTGAACGGACTAAACACTGAACTACACTTTTTTTGTAACAGAAAGACAATGTGAACACTTCTATCGATGTGCGTGCTCTCTGTAGGTTTCTTCTATCTTTACTTCTTAAATAAAAACACAAGTTCCAATAAAATTTTCGAAATTAATGGTGGGTTTAGATATGCAGTAATTACCATTAATCACTTTCATTAATTCACTTGTTTCATATTAACAATTTTAGTTTAAAGAAAGATTAAATCAAATAATTAATAGGCCAACAGGCCACAGAAATAACACACTGTTTTGGATATACTATTAACTTTTAATGTATTTTCGGAAGTGAAAATTCCTTTGTTATTCTGTGTGTGACTTTGTCCTCAGTGTTTTTTTATAATTTTTATTTGTTTATTCTTTGTGTGTGTTTGTTATTTGTTGTCTTTTGTTGATTTCATCTTGCGTACCGATTTTGTACTCTTTTTTATTAATTCTGAGCTTGGTGTAAAAAAGATGTTTATTCTATCGGGCAAATGATGTTAGTGATTAAAGTCCGACTTTAATAGTAGGACGATTAGATTGTTATTTAGTATATTTCCATTTTACAGCAATTTTTTTCGGAAAAATATTGAGCTTTATATTTTGTTTAGTAGGAACTGGCGTTCGACATTAGTAGAGTCCATGATCATAGATTATAAAATCATATTTTTTTGGTCTAACAAAACTATTTTCTATAAGAATTATCCATTTCTATTTCTGCAAAAAAGCAGTTATATATTTTTGTTCTTAACTTATCATCAATTGAACTGATTTTATGCTCCATTTCTCTTCTCTACATTAACTTCAGCCGTACTCAGTAAATACAGATTTCAATTATCAGCATTTCATATAGAGGTACATTATTTTACTGTTGTTAATGTGAAACGATATCGTCAATATCCACGTAAATTCAACATTAAGGGGCTATGCGTATGCAAAGCTTAACTTTGTTGCAGTTATTTTTCATTTATTTATATTTTAATGTATCTCGTAATGCTTTGAGTGACGACTTTTTTTTCCTGAATTCGTAAAAATAGAACAAATAATAAAATCGATCTTAAGTAATCATTTAATTTGTTAGAGGCTCTGGAGTCTTCACTGGCTTTTGTGTATTACTTAGGGCCTATTTCACAATGTCCAAGTAAGTTTCCAATAGACTTGACTAATAGAAATTTTAGAATATTTATTTCTTAAACTTAATCTAATTGTACATTTTATTGGTGTGAGAACATCTTTAAGTATGAAAATACATGTGTTAGCTCAAATAATTGTTTGATTTAACTAATTAACTACCATACAAAACTAAGTTTATCAAGCTAGTATTTTGTAATGAATCATAGTGAAACAGGCCCTCAGTTGAGTACTGCGAGTAGTGATGTGAGTGCGGCATGTTGAGCGTGTGGTTGTTGCGTGTAGGAGCACCGCACGGAGATGGATGCTCGCGCGGGCACGTTCCACGCGCTCGAGCTGTTCGGCCAGCAGCTGCTGCAAGGCGGCCACTACGCCAGCCAGGACATCCAGGACAAACTCAACACCATGGCCGACGCGCGCCAGGACTTAGAGAAGTCAGTACACCCACCTTGCTTCTCAACACTTTTAAAATTACGTAACGTACTTAATTTTACATACAAGTTAATAAGTTACGTTAATAAACAAAAAACATGTGGTCGAAAACGATCACCTCAGTAAAGAAAAGTTCACAGAGCTCTTGATATTATTTGGTCAATTCTTTTAACAACGTTAGTAAACCATGATCTCATTTCATGATTCTTATTAACCCGCTGTGGTAAGCTCAAGACGCTTGTATGTGGAGTGAGTCCTCCTCTATAGTATATGGGTTACGTTTGATCTAAGTACATTCCAAGGCGCATAAGTTGAACAATGACCATGGATGCACAGTTGCACTGACTACACATTATCCAGTCTCTACCTAGGTTCGGGTTTGTTCTACATTGGTGAACTTGCAGCACTCTTACGTCACCGCTATTTTATTTCAACTTACGCGCCGCCGACTATATGAACTGGTTCTGATATGCTGCCCCCTCCTAGTTTGATATTGTCATAATAAAGAAAGTATTTTTATTTGTTATTTCGAATAACGTGTGTGTCGTGGGTGCAGGGCGTGGGTGTCGAGGCGCGTTAAGCTGGACCAGAACTTGGAGCTGCAGCTGTTCTACCGCGACTGCGAGCAAGCGGAGGGCTGGATGGCGGCGCGCGAGGCATTCCTGGCGCCCCCGGACGCGGCCGATGCCACCGATGCCGCTCACTCCGACTCCGACCCGCACCAGCCCGACAATGTCGAGCAACTCATCAAGAAGCACGAGGACTTCGACAAGGCCATCAACGCCCATGTCAGTACACTTCCCTTAACTGCCATTACAGCCACACTAACATCCACAAATCGTGGGTTTAATTCCCTCACAGGCATGACAAATATCCTATTAGATAATAGATATACTTCGTATTGACAATAAACAATAAGGGTATTATTACAAAACGAAATCTAAAGTTAGAACACGTTAAAAACTAGTGTTGTCTAGCTTTCAGCTAACTTCATCTTATCAAATGAAAGTGACAGCATTAGTTGTAACTTTAGATCTTGTTTTGTAATTAAACCCCTTGGAATATGCTCGTGACTTGTTCATATGCGTAATAATTCTTAAAAGTCCGAGAACTATCAACTAATACTAAGCTTGTTTATCTGTAGGAAGAAAAGATAGCTCAGCTGCAGACACTGGCTGATCAACTGATAGCCGCGGACCACTACGCTGCCGACCCCATCGATGACAAGAGAAGTCAAGTGCTTGATAGATGGCGCCACCTGAAGGACGCCCTAATTGAAAAACGCTCAAGGTAATATTAACTTTAACTCGAATGAATTTGAATGATTTTATATAAGAGGAAATGTTGCCAGCATTCTTGGCACCATACCCATGGGCCCACAGTTGGAAGACATCTTTTATTTATAGTTTTTATTTTTAATATGTAAGTAAACTCTGTATTTATGTGCATTAAATAAAAGTATGAATATACCTTTATCCGGAATAATTTAGTGCATAGATTAATAATAATAAGGTAATTTTAACTTTGTTAATTCTTTATTATTCTCTAGATTGGGAGACGAGCAAACACTGCAACAGTTCTCTCGCGATGCTGACGAGATGGAGAACTGGATCGCAGAAAAACTGCAACTCGCCACTGAGGAGAGTTACAAGGTACTGATCAGAGAATTTTTAAAGAAATAACAATTACATTGTGTTTATAGATGTCATTGCTTAACACTGTGTTTTTCCTTATAGGACCCAGCCAACATCCAATCGAAGCACCAAAAGCATCAGGCCTTCGAAGCGGAGTTGGCAGCAAACGCCGAGCGTATTCAATCCGTGCTGGCCATGGGCGGAAACCTCGTTCAAAGAGGACAGTGCAGCGGCAGCGAAGATGCTGTACAGGTCAGTCACATTTCATTAACAAAACATTAAAGTTCTCTTTCATAGCGTTCATCAAAAGAAATATTATGTCGTTACATTGTGAACACATTATTTACCGTCGCTTCTCCTTAGGCTCGCTTAGCATCCATCGCCGACCAGTGGGAATTCCTGACGCAGAAGACGACGGAAAAATCTCTCAAGCTGAAGGAGGCCAACAAGCAGAGGACCTACATCGCCGCTGTTAAGGATCTCGACTTTTGGCTCGGAGAGGTAAACATAGCCATTGTAAATCATTGCAATAGGGTAGATACCTTAATTAAACTAATTATTGTAATATAATTACTTTCCCTTATTATAAACAAATGAAATTTATAATAGTATGGTTAAACAAATGATAGTTTATATGGAGACGTAGTGTTTTCTTTTAATTGTTTGCTAAATCAGCACATGTTTGACCTATCATAATTGACTGTTTTTACATAATTTTTACGATTATTACTATTTGTAAATAATTTTAAAATGAGATTTCGTATGTTAAACCTGGAACAAAAGCATATATAAATAAATTGTATCATAGGTTGAAAGTTTATTGACGTCGGAAGACTCCGGAAAGGATTTGGCGTCCGTACAGAATCTCATGAAGAAGCATCAGTTAGTAGAGGCTGACATTCAAGCCCACGAAGATAGGATCAACGGTAAGTGCAGTAACTACTAGTAAAGGTTTCTTTTTATCTGCTTTTAAGGCATAAGATTATTTAAAGGATTTTTATTCAAGAAAAGTTGAACGCTTTTGTCCAATTTATTCGACGCTTTTCAAATCCACAATATACGGCTGTCGTTGCAAAACGAGTTTATTTTTTTGTACTTTAAATTATAAATTGCGACGTAATGTTTTGGTGTGAAACAGACATGAACGCGCAAGCAGACGCGCTGGTGTCGAGCGGTCAGTTCGACAGCGCGGGTATCGGCCAGCGGCGCGAGGCCATCAACGCGCGCTTCGAGCGCGTGGCGGGGCTGGCCGCGCACCGCCAGGCGCGCCTGCACGAGGCCAACACGCTGCACCAGTTCTTCAGGGACATCGCCGACGAGGAGTCCTGGATCAAGTCAGTACCCCCACCTAACCCTGCACCCTGCGTTTTACGTGTGCGCGCGTGTTTTACCCCAAATCACAAACTGTAAATATTTTCAGAGAAAAGAAGCTGCTCGTAGCGTCAGACGACTATGGCCGCGATCTGACCGGCGTGCAGAACTTGCAGAAGAAACACAAACGCCTCGAGGCCGAGCTGGCTAGCCACGAGCCTGCCATACAGGTATCACATTACAATCAGTACAGTTACTGAAAATACAGTTAATAAAATTATAAATTGATTTAAGTTATAGGTCTTTATGTTATATTATTATATTTCCTCTGTTCAGAAAATAAATATGATTGTGGTGGACGCATAGACATCACACATACCCCTTCCAAAAATACAATTAATGGGTGGTAATTTTTTGTTACATTGGGCTTTTATGATGTTACAGGCCCAACTGAAAGTATACTGCCAGTGGTGGTCTTTGCCATTTGTACAATTTTTAGTCAATAATTCTCTCTATCACGCAAGAGACTTAATTAGCTCAGATGTGATTTTGCAATAAACAACATTCGTGACGATTTCTGTATCTATAATAACTTGTTGTTTAACCAGGGCGTGCAAGAAGCAGGATCTCGCCTGATGTCGGTGTCTGAGCTGGGCGCTCCGGAGATCGAGGCGCGTCTGAAGGCGCTCGCCACCGCATGGGACGAACTGCAGGCGCTGGCGGCCGACCGCGGCGCGAAACTGGTGCAGTCCAAGGACTACCAACAGTTCCTGGCCAAACTCGACGAGGAAGAGGCTTGGATAAGGTAATTACCTATTACTTTTGAGTTCTAACGCTGCGAGACTAGGGGGCTCGGAAACAATCATAAAAATAAATCAGATTTCACATTAGTATTCTTTTAATGGATCATTGTGTGTGGCATTTTTTCGTTGAGCTCTTCCGTTCTTTGGATAGTAGGATAAGCCGTTAATACCGGTAGTTTTTATGCATTGCACACTGTATCCCAAATCAACAATTTTGCAATGTTGTCTTCTTTCTTTGGTGTTAAGCCACTACTTGATATAAACCAATTTCGCTTTTCTCTGTCTGTCCTTATGAATGCTTAGATATTTAAAACTACGCAACGGATTTAGATGCGGTTTGTTTTAAATACATGGAGTGATTCAAGAGAAAGGTTTATATGTAGGTCACGCGTAAGAAGTCGAGGGCGGCCGCTAGTTTCTTTTATATAACTAACAATGTTTTTCATAGTTATTGACATGCCCGACGATAAACGACATACAACTACGTGAGTCAGGCTAGAATATTAATTCGCTTCTGATATTATTTTTAAAAGAATACGATAAAATCATTGACCTCTACTTTTTGCTGCAAAATATATAAATTCAAATAAATAATATTTTTATTTATTTAACAATTTATGCACATAAGGATCAAACACAAAGATAAAAGTTATGAAAGACATGTACAACGGCACTACTTACGGCAATACTTTGTGTCAAACAAATAATTACGTGTAAAAGTATTCACAGACTATAGTCCCAAACACTATAATATTGACTTGTTCTAGTGAAAAGCAACAACTGGTGGTAGTAGGCGAGTGCGGCGACAGCATGGCAGCAGTCCAGGGGCTGCTGAAGAAGCACGAGGCGCTGGAGGCGGAGCTGGCCGGGCGCGGCGAGCGCGTGGCCGAGCTGGGGCAGGAGGCCGACAGACTGCTGGCTAAGGGGAACCTGCACGCTGACGCTCTCACGCACCGCATGCACCAGCTCCAGGTCAGTTTACTAGCGGAAAACAACTGTGGTGTTCAAATCTTTTAGTCGCATATTGTCCAATTGTCAAAATTCCTACTGTAAGAAAACAAGTATTTTCTTAAAAACTAATGACGAACAAAGACAGTAAATTATAACAACTGAATAGTTTTTCCAATTAAAATTACACACCACCCAAAAGACCACTTACCTAGCTTTATGCTCTGTCAGAAGCATGCCATAGCGCTGATGTTCTTCGGTTGCTTATTACGAGTCGGCATTCCGACTTATCGCAAAAAAAGTTATGTCCAACAATCCACTATATGAACTCATAACATCTCGAATTTACCCTAGTTTTGAAAAATATAACACTGCTGCGATGTGTCTTATTTCCGAGCTAGCGCCAAAACTCAAATTACATTGGTCTTTTAGTCGAAGTTGGAGAAGCTGCGCGCTCTGGGCGGGCGGCGCAAGGCGGCGCTAGTGGACAACTCGGCGTACCTGCAGCTCCTGTGGAAGGCGGACGTCGTGGAGTCCTGGATCGCCGACAAGGAGACGCACGTGCGCTCTGATGAGTTCGGCCGCGACCTCTCCACCGTGCAGACGCTGCTCACCAAGCAAGACACCTTCGATGCAGGTCGGCACAACCACCACACACTAACACACTCTTCGTCCGTGCTACTACACACTACCACAACCTTGTTGACTTACTCCTCGTTCGTACGTACCACTTACGCGGGGAACAAAAGATTGTCCCGTTGCACCGTAGTTCGTCGCGTAGCGTGGGACCGGATAGGATGCAGATATTCATATACAAACTGAGATAGTTGCATATAATGTTAAAATCTGCGAAGCTCACTCAAAACTTTAGCCACCACTCCCCCGTGTTTCTCTAACTTCTGCCAAGTGGGTCTATCACATGATTTATATCAGTGTACTCTAAGGATAAGCGCTAAGCCCCTTGTAATTCGTAAGTCGTATGACACATTTGTAATTGGTCCAGGTCTGGCGGCGTTCGAGCACGAGGGCATCCAGAACATCACGGCGCTGAAGGAGCAGCTGGTGGCGGCGGGCCACGAGCAGGCGGCCGCCATCAGCAAGCGGCACGCCGACGTGAGCGCGCGCTGGCAGCGCCTGCTGCAAGCCTCCGCGGCGCGCAAGCAGCGCCTGCTGCAGCTGCAGGACCAGTTCCGACAGATCGAGGAGCTCTATCTTACCTTCGCCAAGAAGGTACACCCATTGATTTACTATGAATTTACAGAGACTCCCGCGGTTGGTAAGCGTCGCAGGCCATGTTCTTTGCGATTTTTGGACCGTTACATAGTTTAGCATACAGAATTGTTTTATGTTTCTACGGACGGAAAACGCCACTATAAATACATAAAAAATCAGCAGTCGCGACTCTAAAACGAGCCAATCGAGATGTCTTGGTGCTTACATCTCTTTCTAATAGGATGACACACACACTATCCTTGCCGCAATCACGACTTTAACTGACCACCATATTTTTTATAAAATCGCAAAAATCAATCAAAAATGCTTTTGAATAATTGCTACAAGAAATAAAACCGCCACAACCCACTCAAAAGTGTTACCAGAATGTCAATTACAAATATTACTAGACAATTTTAAACAACAGAAAATTTGGGCAAATCAAAAGATAAATCGGAAGCTTTGTCTTAATGTGACAAAATAGTAAATATAGTGAACTTAAAATAAAATAATAGCCTTATTGGAACGAAGTTTCTTATCGCGCGTTGTGAAAGGGGGCCAAACGGAAAAAAATCTTAAGAACCCAGGAGGCTCGAGTTCGATTCCCTCTTTTTAAGCGTTTTATTGTTAGATTTATTGATTTGTTTGTATTTTTTTTTTCATGTTTTTAATAAAATAAAATATTTTTTTCAATGTAATTTTTAAAATTTGATTATTATTCCTTCACTAACTAATCGAAAGGAACTTCGTACCATCCGGGTGTCCCTTGACACCTCTCAAGTTTTTTTTACATATTAATATATGAAATCGTCATACAACCGACCTCATTTTAAAACATTTCAGTAAATTTCTTAATTTTTAATGAGTAAAGAATAAATAACAAACGTTATTTCTATTATTACAGGCTTCTGCGTTTAACTCCTGGTTCGAAAACGCCGAAGAAGACTTGACCGATCCTGTGCGCTGCAACTCCATCGAAGAAATCCGCGCCCTCAAGGACGCCCACGCTCAGTTCCAGGTTTGTTACCTTACAAGGAAGAGAAATATGTCGCTAGTGCTCTCATCACACCTGTATCGAAGAATTATATTATTTCATGACAAATATTATTTATACAAATACAAAATATTTATTGCTAAACTTTAATGTGCACATAGATGTTAACAATTTTGGTACCAATGTTATGGAGCCTGTCGGGAGCGCAACTTTAAGAGTGAAGGGAGGGGAGTTGCCAGGGCCGTCTTTAAACTTTTTGAGGCCCTGGGCACGTTAGGGTCATGGGGCCTCTATGACCTTGAGAAAGCTCACTCACTCCCATCTGTCAAAAAGTTCAAGCTATGTTGTACACGGTATAGCTATGCGCATGCAGCAAGCTAAAGCTAATAAGCAAGTAGGTATTGGAGTAAGTCATTATCATCAGATTTTTCAAAATTAATGTTTTTCGGTTATACCTAAATATCGGTTATCATTTGGTAATCTGGCAGGAACTAGGGGGCCCTGGGCACGTGCCCATAGTGCCCAGTAGGGAAGAGGGGCCTGGGAGTTGCTATCAAACATTGTCCAAATACAAAAAATAAAATAAAAACAAAACTTGTTATAAGATAAAACTTACTCCATTATAATCTTATAATTTATTTTTAAGAATCACAAACCTATATTATATCTTTAGGCGGTTAAATATTCCGTAAAATAATAATAACATTTATTAATCAAAATCTGTTTTAATTGTTTTATAAATTCTACATCACTTTGCTCGTTTCGTACAGGATGGGGTAAATTTTATGGATATACTTGTTATGTAGGTGCTTGAAAAGCTTAGTTTGAGACGTGTGGCTGGTATAACTAGTTTGCTTTTGCGTCTGAGAGAATATTTTGATGATACATCTTCACGTTTCAAGTAAATATCTTTATATTTGCGGACGAATTTGCATATCTCTATAATATATAAGTAAGGTAGGGCTAGGGGTTTATACTTGGTGAAATATTGTTTATTTAAATAACATAGTATTAGACTTTGTAAGGTCAGCTTAATAAATTAATAATGTGTTTTCAGGCGTCGCTGTCTTCGGCTCAGAGCGACTTCGAAGCGCTGGCGGCGCTCGACGAGCAAATCAAGTCCTTCAAAGTCGGAGCTAATCCTTACACCTGGTTCACTATGGAAGCTCTCGAAGAAACTTGGAGGAATCTGCGCAAAATTATCGGTATGAACACTTACAATAAATAATTATAATTAATTTAAAAACAAATAAGTATTACAAAAAAATATATTTCTCTACTGATTTTTTAAAATATTTAAATAGATAGACATAACGTTTATTGCACTAAATGAAAACAGATACAAAATAAAAACATTAAAAAACTAAAACAAAATAAAAAAAAGAAAAAGAAATAAAACATACAACAAATTAATAATGTGCTGTAGCAGTGTGACAAGCTCATTGTAGAATGCTCAGCGAGCAAAACGTTGATTTTCAGCTAGAACCTAGAGAGTCGCGATCACGGTTACCAGTTAACTGACTTAAACTTCATTTACTAATTTACAACTTAATATATCAACGTGAAATATTACGCAATGTACTGTATGAATCATGTTGTCAAAAAACAAAAAATATACTTCATTAATATATTTATGAAAACAGCGGAACGTGACGTGGAGCTAACGAAGGAAGCACAGCGTCAAGAGGAAAACGACAAGCTTCGCAAAGAGTTTGCCAAACATGCCAACGCCTTCCACCAGTGGCTTACGGAGACGCGGTGAGTTTATTTACTTATCACACAACACAGTGTGGTTTCAGCACTGCATAGTTATGTGTTGCTACAATTGATATTCCTGGTTTAGTTTATTCATTGTATTAGAACAAAAAAAAAATATGAGAGTTCCAAAACATTTCAATTTGTACCAGGGCTGAATTGTCATAAATAAAAACTTTGAAGCCACAATGAGCATTGAAACATTGCTATTAAATAGACTGTTTTTTTCTCGTACCATCATAGAAAATGCCTGCTGAAGATGTACTGCGAAAATACAATGTGTAGAAACATGCGTATAGATTTAAAAAAAAAAATATATAAAATATATATATATTTTTTTATATATATACATACGTTTATTGACGGACTTATACAAAATCTGCTTTTTCTCATGAATATACGATACAATGTTTGTCTTACATTAGTGATTGATGTACAGGTACCGGCTGCTAGGCTGGGACGGGTAATGTATCGAGCTGTCGAGTGCCTTACTAAACAATAACTATTGGCAGAGTGAAACACTCGAATGTGGTCCGTTTCGCAACCCACTTGTTGTTGTGCGCACCTCGTATCCTCGATATGTCTTATCACTTGTTTAATATAATAAAAACTCTCCTTCTCTAAATTTCTATATCACAGTATTAATGCAATAGTTTAGCAGTTTACTACCAGTCTGATGTCTAAAAAAGTTGATGTATAAATTATTATACTAACATTTAATTTCACTGTTGTTCACGAAATTTATGTACTTCTTAGTAGTTTTTTTATTAATTAGAAAAAATATTTTTATGCTGAGATTAGAGATTATTATTACTGATTATGTTACGTTTGAGTTCCGAGTCCAACTTTGCTGATACACTAGAAACGAGAACCTATTTCACAGTGTTACCCACGGTGTAACACTGTCCCTGCCATGTGGGGTTTTCAGAATGTTAAAAGGATTATTATTATTTTACATTGTTATTATTAATCTACAATCTCTTTTATTATACTTTTTTTCTGAATAATGTTTAAGTTTAAAATTGAAATAAACATTGAATCATTATTGTAGCACCTCCATGATGGAGGGTACCGGTTCGCTGGAGCAGCAGCTGGCGACGCTGCGGCAGCGCGCCACCGAGGTCCGCGCCCGGCGATCCGACCTGAGGTGCCTCGAGGAACTCGGTATGTCCTTAATCAATTTGATATTTAAACAACTTCAGCTAACCTAACACTGAACGGACCCTTTTACTATAAGCTAACCATATGCTTAAATGGAAAATAATATGACACGCAGTCGGAGATGTCATTAAATATCTATCAAACTTGAAAGTATGCTCTGAGCTATTACCGATTAACCTCTGTAAAATACTTCCTAATTGTATGCATTTTTTGACTGTCAATGATTTGATCCAGTATAAAATTGTAGTCCTATGTTTGAATTATGAGCAGCCCCAAGGCCCCGGAATGTATAATGTGTTTGGCCGCAGGTGCCGCCCTGGAGGAGCACCTGATCCTGGACAACCGCTACACGGAGCACAGCACGGTGGGGCTCGCGCAGCAGTGGGACCAGCTCGACCAGCTGTCCATGCGCATGCAGCACAACCTGGAGCAGCAGATACAGGCGCGCAACCACTCCGGTCAGTCCACATATCAACTTATTCCTTCATTTTTACATATAATCATTACCGTAAGTTCATAATGATACTTAATCTTGTTACTAAACAATAGCCGTGAATGTAAGATAATTATGCTGTCGTCCATTAGCTAGACAGCGGCTAACGTACAATGGTTAATTTTTCAAATTGAGACGTTGCTGTAATACAATAGAGTTTACAATTCAGAAAAGTACCTGTCAGAGGGTACAGTTAGCGGCTTTCTAGCTAAAGCACGGCAGTATGTAATACTATGTATACATTGACTTTATATTGCATTTACTTATTTTCTAAAGTTAAAAGAATTATGTAGGTAAACAAATATTTTCTTAACTACTGAAGACTAGGGTCGTAGTTGGGTTTTCTTTTGTGTGTATTTATATACTTACATTCACGCCTGTTTTCCTGAAGGGGTAGGCTGAGGCATATTATACGCGAGCCTATTGCCCCTTACCGGGCACTGTTATGTTCGCCACAGCCTCGTCCGTTGATCGGCAGGTGCACCACTAGCAGGTGAGGTTGGCTTGGGCTCCTCAGGTCTTGGTAGGATTGCTATACATCCTATGATATGTGTATAACATATGGATTATTTTCTTTCGTTTTTAACTTATTCATTACTGTGTTCCCAAAAGTCATTGCACTACAGCTAATGCGTCAAATGTGGCCTTAAATTTAATAATTTGGCTAATTTCTATTGAACAGCAGTCTGTGCAAGTCGCCCTAAGTGTATGTTTGTCTCCAAAACATTGTTCTAAAAATATGTGTTTGTTTCCTTGCAGGTGTAAGCGAAGACGCGCTAAAGGAGTTCTCGATGATGTTCAAGCACTTCGACAAGGACCGCTCAGGGCGTCTCAACCAGCACGAGTTCAAGTCGTGCCTGCGCGCGCTCGGCTACGACCTGCCCATGGTCGACGAGGGACAGCCCGACCCGGAGTTCGAGGAGATACTCAGTCAGTACACTAGCATCACCTGATTTTAGGACATATAGTATAGAGACAGGACTACCGAATTTTAATTGTCTTGCATTCATCATCCCAGCCCATTAACGTCCCACTACTGGGCATTAGCCTCCTCTTATATGCCAAGGTGCGAGGATAATGGGTCATACTGCACCACGCGGTCCCAGTGCGGATTGGCGGAGGCAGGTGTATAGCGTCCTGCTGTTAGAATTTTTCAAGCCGCCCAATTAAAACCGCGGCCAACGGCGTAACGTTCCGAAGCACGGAAGCGCTCGATATCAAATGCCACACAAACGGGTGTGAGTGATGGGTGACCCATCTAAGGACTGACCTCTGTAAATTCTGCATTATTTCGGAGTTTGTTTACGACCACCGAGCACCGCGGAGCTATGAGCGCTTCATCTTGTCTTGCTCCTGTTTTGCATTAGGATAATTTTTTGATACTATATATACCTAGGAAATCAAAAGCGTTAAAGTTATCAAGGTCAAAATAAAAAAAAACATCGTGTCCAATAGTGTTCATAGAATTATTCACTCATATGTTTTTAGTCCTAAATATCTAAAAGGCATTTACTATATAATTATAATGTTATTGAATATTTCAACGTCGCAAAAGTTAGAAATTGTAGAACAAATTTCATATGGTTTGGATATATTTATCATACATTTGTCAAATTGTCTATTAAAAGAATAAACTGTTTGTCTTGTAGACGTGGTAGACCCGAATCGTGACGGGCAGGTGTCGCTGCAGGAGTATATGGCGTTCATGATCAGCAAGGAGACCGAGAACGTGCACTCGTCCGAGGAGATCGAGAACGCCTTCCGCGCCATCACCGCGCACCAGGACCGCGCCTACGTCACCAAGGACGAGCTCTACGCAGTCAGTACACCCACACGCATACACTCATATCCAGACACACACACACGCGCGTTACCATTAGGTCCCGCACTGTCTCGTTGTCCGTGGCTGATTTTCCAATGTCTCCTGCGTGAAAAATAAAATATCAACAAATTCAAGTAATGAGTATATTTCATATCCATACATAGTGTGCTTTATCAAAAAAAAAAGAAAACAAATAAACTAGTTATTTGATGTCATCAAGTTTTTATTGTCTTTAACACAGACTAGTATGTTTGGGATATTAGGTACTTCCGGCTTCGACTCGCCAAGACCAGTCAGCTAAAGTAAGGATTGTTTGCAGAACCTGACGAAGGAGATGGCGGACTATTGCGTGGCGCGCATGAAGCCCTACGTGGAGCCGAAGTCGGAGCGCGCCGTGCCCAACGCGCTCGACTATATCGACTTCACGCGCACGCTCTTCCAGAACTAACCGCCGCATTTTAACGCTATCAATAAACCTATACATTATTTCTTTTTTTAATTTGTGACGTTTAAATGTAATCCCACCTCAAGAATTGTAAAATGCACGGCAATTTTATCTAGCTTTCGCTTGCCCAAGCCTTATTTATTCCAAATTTTGACTGAATATTTAAAGAACTTAAGTTTATAAAGATCTGCCGTTTCTTTATACATCTTTAGAATATAGAATATATTACGAATACGCTCATTTCGATGAGCACATTTATAACTTTTAAAAAACGATAGCGCTGGTACGTCTTTTATGGGAAGCGTGCAGCTATATCGATGACATCGCTACTTTGGTAGTCCTCGTTATTTACATACTAGTAAATACGTAGAGGGTAAGAATTCCTTTTCTCTGAAACTAGCAGAGAGATACGAAGCTCCCTAGTTTCCTATTACTGTTTGACAAATTGAACTTCTATTGCATTTCGCTACATTCTTTGTTATGGTAAGAGTATTTATATTAGGCTTACTTATGGAAAAGTATTAATTATACATTAACATATAAAACACGCATGATTTTTTCATATAAGATTCTATTTTATTTTTTGTAACCTCATTTAATTTCAATAAAATATTTATATTCAATTTTGGACTTTCATTAAAACAATTTCATTGGTGATTATAATCTATGTTATATTAATAAGTATGTTTTTTAATAAATAATTAATTACCTACATCAAATTCATAAATTTACATGTCATTAGGTTAGTAATATTACAACTTTATATCTACACCGTAGTTTTTTACCATTTAATAGCAGGGACAAGTATTTGGGTCATCCTACTTATAAGCATTAAAACCATTACAAAAACCAATATTTATAAGTAAAGCCAAGCCTATTTTAAAAATACTTAAAACCTGTTTCACAGTCTCTGAATAAGAAATACTCGACAGATAAAATGACAATTTAGTTAGTAAGAATTATCTGCCAACGATACTGGGAATTTATTCGGACATTCAGAAACAAATTCATGGATCAATAAAGCTCAAAGTTTTAATCGACTGATAAGATTTATCTATCCAATAAATGTTAATTTAACATAATTCTTAACATCCAATTGCCATACAGTGTTCACAAATGACAAATAAATTCGGTCGTCTTAAACTGTATTGAAGCATATTTTTTTTTAGTGGTAATTGAAAAATGGCCTCCTAGGGTCTGCACCACGCGGGCGGGACGGACTATATTTTAAAATATAGCTCAACTAAGGTCAACAATAGGTTAGTTTGACACAGTGTCAAACAGACGAATTATTTTGTTTTATGTAATTATTTTAAATTTTTAATATCTTACAAAATTAAAAAAATTAGAATTCATATATTTCATCTACATTAAGATTATATAATATGTACACACTTTGAATAATTCTTATAAATTTGGAGTGTGATATATTTTTTTTTTACAATGCATGTTTAATGTACAAACACTTATTATAGTAGTAAAAGACTGAGTAGTAAATGACTATGTTAAAAAATGTAGTTACTTCCAGTAGCTGGAAGTAACTACATTTTTTAACATAGTTTAATTACAATACAAATAATGTTTGTAGTCTAAAATCGTGCCAGCCCCTTTGCTATTTGCATTAATTTCTCATATAATCGTTATTATATTTATCAAGGATCATAAGTCTACATGAACCTTACATCAGTAAATGAGAGATCCCTATGCAGCTCATCTAGAGGAGACCTAATAGATGACCGACTAGACAGTCGCAGAATGCTCTTTTTGCTTTTGGTGGGAACACCCGTCTTATTTCCCAAATCTTACTATAAATATCAGTAAAATATAATTACTGAATTGTTTTCACTTGGTTATAACAAAAACTTCTTGTAGATTTTTAGAATTTTCGAGAAAAGAACATTCTGTGACTGAACTATCCAGAACATCTTTCATATTACTACCACTGCTACAAATAAGCAGAGATATATAAGTTCAAAGTATATATTTACATCTGACTATTCAGTATATTATCAGGACGGTACTTCGGCAAGGAGTAACAAGCGGTATTCCTGGGGCGAGACGAGCGGTTTCAGTTTATCGAGAAGCTGTTGAGGTATGGGTGACCTTTTGCCTTCGTGGGCGGTCTGCTGATCCGTCGTGGGCTTCGCTGGGCCCACGGGGAGCGTGGGCTGCATATAGGGCACGCTAAGCAGCTCGCGCACGGAGGGCCGCGCGCGAGCGTTGTATGTCAGACACCACTTCAGCACCGCGATGAGCGATGCTGGGAGGTCTGCGGAAAAACAAATAATATTTAACACAAATTCTCACAAAGACTTATAGACATATTCTTAATGGCGGAAATTTTAGGTAACACTTGTCTTTAAAGTATTTAATTCTGTCTGGAACCAATGGCATTAATGTATTAATTTAAATTCATAAAAACTTTAATCGTAGCCGTTAGGGGAAAGTAATAATAAGTACGTAAAAGAGAGTGGCTTACGCTCAACAGGCGGGTAATCGATCTTATGCGCAGGGTCGAGTATGGCGGCGAGTTTGGCCAGGTTCGAGATGTGTCCGAACGGCGTGCGGCCGTACACCATGCTGTATAGGATGCAGCCCAGCGACCACACGTCCGAGCGAAACGATATCTGCACGGGAACATTTGGTTTTGTATTAATCTATTTGCTATTATTTGGATTCGAACAATGGGAAAAGGTGCTTATTTGGATTCGAACAATATGATGTTGCTTATAATCAAAGGTAGCATTAATTAAGATATCAAAATTCAATTCTAATGAGCTGATCAGCAAAAAACAGATTTGCTCATAGTTATAGGAGTGATCACAGATACACACAAAAAATGTGAATATTTAAATATTTATACACACAATTAGTACATACGCCACGCTTTAATCCTGTACAACTAGGCAGAAACCACATCCTTCTATGCACGCTACTTGCACATACTTTTCGCTGCGTTCACGCAAATGTACCTTCTCATGCACTCCATGTGTAAATTTTAAATCGGGGGTCCTATCATTTGGTCAAAAAGTAACCTTAATCGGCGCGTTCCCGTGGTGCGAGGAGGCGCCATACCCGCCGGCGCCGCCCATGAGCGCCTCGGGGCTGATGTAGGAGTAGGTGCCGGTGGCCTGCGAGCGCACCACGCTGGTGGCGTCGCTGCTGATGGCGGACGCGATGCCGAAGTCGATCAGCTTCAGCCGCCCGCACACCAGCAGGAAGTTCGCCGGCTTCAGGTCCGCGTGGATCACGCCTGGTTCATTTGAAAATTCATTATATCAAGCATGGTTTTATTCTGACTTAAATCTAGGGGCACCACTACATTCGAGCGGGAGCAAGTAACTCGGCAAAGTTAAAAAGTTGTCTCGCGCCAAAATAAATGGTAGTTACTACTGATTTAAATCTTGTAATTTTTTTGAAGTGCTGTAATGATTTAAAATGATGATACTCTTTATTTTTCCATTTAAGTGCCTTAGATATGAAACTACAGGTCTAAAACTATGTTTAATTTTAGTACTAATCTCTTTTTGTATATGACTGTTTGTTTCTAAATATAATAAATAAATAAAACTCAAGAATACCATGCTCGTGGATGTAATTGACAGCATGTAGCATTTCTTCCCAGTAGTGAAGTACGAGCGCAGGCGGGAGCCCGGTGCCACGCGCTTTGAGGAATGATGATAAGTCTGTCTCTCCAACTTCCAATACTAATCGCAGGAACTTGTTGGCTCGATCATACTCACTAAAAACAACAAGCATCAGTTTTTAAAAAAATATTAGTTCTTTTTATAAACACAAGAATTCACTTAGCTGGTAGTGAAAATTAAAGGTGTATCAATAGCAAACATTTCTTCAATTTTGAGTGAGCGATAAAAAAATAACTCACTAGTCATAAAGTCTAATGACTCTATCAGAGTTCTGCAGGTCTCGCAGCAGCCGAACCTCATTGATATAGCCCTGTGCTAGCTCCTGGTCCGTGGCCAAATATACACACTTCACTGCATACTCACTGGATGTTCCTACTTCTAATACCTGAAACAATGGCACTTCTGTTTTAAAGAGGACATCAGCTTTTAGTTTGGCTTTAGTGTAAGTAACCATTTAACACTTTGGGATGTAGTAAAATTTACCTACTTACTAAAGCAATTCCTATCTGTTTTATCATTAGAAATAAAAATAACATATTTTATGTGGCAAAAAGTTAAATTTTTTTTTGAAAAGAAAATTTATTTATGCCAAATTTGTTACAAGTGTTAGCTGATAATATAGATATCCGTACATAAACAGTAGAGATGTGTAAGTACTGCGAGTAATGCAGTACGCGTAATATAACACGACCGCGTACTGTAACAGTACGTATTACCTGGCAAAATTTGGTATGGCACAGGACACTAAACATGGCATGACGCCATAGGCCGCTCGCTCGATGCCTGCCGACATGATCACTGTGACGACAGAGACAGAATATCTGCCTATGACGGTCACGTCGGTACTGCGTTAAACGCTATTTGGTTAAAATAAGGCTTAAATTTCTTTGACACTTATCCCGTACGTCGTTAATATCGTAACATTCGCGCGCTTTCTTTCATCTATTTGAATTCATTCATAGTTTTGTTTGAAAACAGTTCCTACATGTCTTTTTGATTTGAAGTTCAATAAATAAATACGTTGTCTTATTATATCGAACTGTCTTTAATGATGAGTAAATTAATAAGTTATTCACGTTTATTTATGGTTTCTTGTATTTTATAAATGGTAATTTTAATAAAGAGTTGTGTGATTTCTCGTAGTGAAAATTTAGGTTTAGGTACTTGTATATTCCATTCAATTTAACGCTGTCAACATTTTTTTACGGTGGAGAAATAATTACTTGGGAAGTGTTTGTGTTTATGTTGAATATTGCAAGAGTAAATAAATTTATTTTGGTAAACTGGTATTTGTTAAGTATGGTAAGTAAGGTATTATCTAATAAGTATGGCGTCTAAACGAAACTCATATTTATAACACAAAAAAATATAATAATCACATGCTGTAAAAGACAAAAAAAACATAAATAAAAAAAAATATTCGTGTACTTAATTATAAAAACTCTTATTATTGTGTAAATATGTGTAATAAATAATAAAATAATAATAACGCTATCTATTGCATTACACCCAAACATTCAGTACAATAACACATGACATGACATAAGTAATAGCAGGCTCTGATGACATAACGCGGCATCTATATCAGGTAAGCCATGTTTAGAGTACTGTGTACTGTTCTAATGCCATATTACGCGGTACGAAATGTCATGTCATATGGCAGTACTTCACGGAGTACTGTTTTGCGCATGTCTAATAAACAGTCTATTATTCTATTATTATCCAAGCCAACCTCACCTGCAAGTGGTACACCTGCCGATTAAGTAATAAGGCTCTAGCAAACAAAACAGTGCCCAATAAGTAGCAAAAGGCTCACTACCTATTATATGGGATCAACTATATAATTGGCGAAGTGTTGGCATATTAATATGTCTCTGCCTACCCCTTCGGGGAAACAGGTATGAATGTATAATAGAGTAATGATTAAACAACTATCATACCTAATTTGAAATCACATGATGACCTGCTCTATGAGTTTGACATACCTACAAATTGTATTATTCCCATAGGGGTAGGCAGAGATCACTTTCTGCCACTTGCTCAGATCCTAGCACACAATTTTAGCTTCATTCACGCACAATGATTATTTAAGCTTTGTAAATAAATTGTAAAAATCTTGAACAGTAAACCACCTACCTAATACAAATTATGAGTAAGTAATTGTTTCCATTCTTATACCATAACATTTCTCCATCAAAAACTACTAGACCACTTTCCAAACAATAGTTTTCCTTAATACAGCTAACAGCTATATTGAAACATTTTTAAGCAAAAGTTTAATACTCTCTTTGATACTCACTTTGTACACTTCACTGGAGCCTCCAACACCTAACTTTTTTAAAAATAAATATTTTTTATCCTTTATGCTAGTTGTTTTAAATAATATCTTAGAATTGTTTCCCATTGTTCCTTGTGGATAAGAAGGGGTGGCTGCATATGATATAGGTGGAGGTCGCTTGTTGAGTGGTGTGTCCATGACTGATCCCGGAGCTGGCTCAGGCCGAGGAGGGGCAGCTGAGTAATTGGTTGTGGGTTGCTTAGGAGGTACCTCATGGGGTGTGGATCCATCTGGATTCTGGGTAAATAGTTCACATCGCACTCTATCTCTGTTCTGGGCTAAAGTCTTTAAGGGTGTCTTCTTCTGGCTTTTCCTAGCTGACCCTGGAGTGAATTTTCTAATTCCTGTTTTAATTTTTGGTGTTGTTACTTTTGTTTTTGACTGATTACCACTAGAGAATTTCACTAAATCAGGAGTTCTTTTGATAGTTGAACCAGTTTTACTAGGTATAATTTGAGCGAGAGAGCTAGGAGGCATCAGCACGCCACGGTTTTTATATCCTAAATCAGGAGTTACGACTGAATTTACTTTCTTATAAGTGCTCAAAAACATATCTTTATTATTGGGGTGTGTCTGATTAGAAACGAATTCATTTATCATATTTTCTTTGTTGTCATTTTTACTTGTTATTTTTCTTTCAGAATTGTAGCCTTTGATGTCATCTTTAACTTGAGTTGCTCTGGTGTTGGGGGTGCGAAATTCATGGTTTATTTTGGGGGACAGTGGTTTCTTAGCTATGGTTTGGCCTGTAGAATCGTCACTTTCGTCTTCCGATGTGAAACTGGAATCTGGGCTATCCACTGATTTCTGGAGAGGTTTCAAATTAGCAAGCAATGCCGACATTGGCATCGGCACAAACTTGACGCTATTTCCCGTAGATTCCGTATGTCCACTCATTTTGATGTTTAATACATTTGCGTTAAGTATCTAACATTTACTTCACAAAAGACAAATAACACCAACTTTTAAAAATAAAGAAAAGATAAGTAAATACCAAAAACCGTTGTCGATTCAAACATTTGACGTGAGTTTATGACAGCCTCACAACATGACATGACATGACACACTTTATTAAAACATTATACTGACTTAGAATGAACTTATATAAGTTATTATAAATCAGTATGAAAGTTTAAGAAAATATATCATATACATATAGTTAATATTTCTTGCTTTTGTAAGAATCATTGTTTAATAAGAGCATTGCACCAACCGGAGAAGCAATTGTCATGCTGTCCCCTTTGCAAAATCACAAGACCAAACACATATCGGTTATATAAAACTAATTGCCGCGTGTTCCATATCAGACAAAAAACTATGGTCGCGCGGAACGGTCGTGAGCTAAAAATGCCGAATCGCATTGTTTTTGCGTGAAGAAAAGGATCAGGAACCTCTGGTTTACACAAGGATAACGTTACTTTCCATTATTAAGTATCATTATACAATGTTATAAATTAGCAAGAAGCAAAAATATTTTCTTGATCAATTAGTGTTGCCACTCTATCGTGATCATATCTCTGTATGGCATTTTTTTTTATTTTGTTTTTTTTTATTACTCTTATTATTGAAGACAACAATAAATCTTATAGATTACTGTTTGCCTTGTTTTGTTTTCTTCATTACTTTATACACTAAAAAATTGGTTGCCTGTAAAGTCGGTATACGGTCGAAAGTTTTACGTGACAACGACTTTGAGTGGTAAAATAATTTTAATGTGAATATTCATTCGTATAGTAGGAAGAAGGATGAAATAATAGTAACAATTTAAAACATTTATTTATTCTCGCTCTTAGGCGGGCTAACCATGCCCGAGTGGAAGGGACGCGTGCCTCTCACTCGCTCTCATTGTGAGCGCATAACATGAGCGGAGCGTAACGCAGTTTCTTGAAGTGTCACCCGGCAAACCAATTTATAAGACGTTGTCACGTCAAAATTTGCAAATAAATATCAAATAATTTGTGCATAAATGATATCAAGCCTCTTTTCCCGAAAGGATAGGCAGTAGCATATTATACGCCCACATTTCGCCAGTTGTATTCTTGGCCCCTCATAGGTGGCGAGCCTATTGCCGCTTACTTTTATGATTGCCAGAACCTCGTCCGTTGTCGTCAAATAATTCGTTAATTATATGAATAATGTTTGTAATTTATATTTATATTGTATTCTTTTAAAATACATACCCGAACGTTTATTTTATTTTTTATAATTCATACAGCAGCCACAGGTCAGCACATTTAGCCAGTGTCCAGTAAAATATATGATAATAAAATTTATTTCATAGCAAATAATCACAAGTACCTAGTGATAAAGAGGACAAATGGTACATGAGATGATAATGTAGATTATAACGCTTAAGTTTCCCGCCAAGAAGCCCATGAGAAAATTATTGCGAAAACAATTTAGGCATTTTTAATTTAAAAACTTGCCACACTGAATTCAAATAAGGGCTGTTCAACACAAAATAAACATCGATATCGACTTTATCTTTTTCTCTTACATTTTTAAGATATCCAAAAAATGCATTGATTAGAGATTTCTGGATTCGAGCTTATGCAAATCATTTTTCGTAGACTCCTAAGCGTCCTAAGCAATTGCTCAGAACATTTTGAAGCTTCATATTTTATAATACAAGCGAATAACAAGAGAAGATTAAAACAGTGCGCCTTACTAACGTTAAAATTGTTAAAGATGATTTTTGAATAAGCTCATTTTCAGAGCATTAGGAGCTTTTTAAAGCCTTCGACATTGCTGCACCACTTTGGCAAAGTCTATAGGTGGGGTAAGCACGTCCCAAAGGTTTAACGTACATGTTTATATGCTTTTACTTAAACTTATTTAAGATAAGTGCGAAACATCTTAATTGTGGTGAATACTTTGATCGAAGAAGTTTTATTAAAGATAGCTCTTTAATTTGCATTTGTCTGTGTAACAGTTTCTGCTCTTCCTCCTAAATGTTTTCCAAAATTCTTCGTATTCCTGATCTATCAAAGACTTCACTCAAATCGACCAAGAGTTCAGTTAAATAAATAACTTCTTTGAACACCGATTTCGTGCTTGCAATCTTTTGTTTGCTTCCAAAATCGTCATTTTTTCCAATAAGAGCGATAAGACTATGATACATTACTTACATAGATTTGATTCGTCCCATTATTGGATGTACTAATACTAATTTCTTTCAAATATATTCAAATAACGATTTTTCTATTTTATAGTCTTCCTTTACAATCCGATGTTACCTATACATAATAAAGCTAATAAATTCGATAGTGCAGACACTACCATTGCTTATTTGAAAATGACGTCATCCATTAAACTTCAGGCTCTCCTTGGTGTTGCACAAGTGTGCGTATTGTGTAAATTTTTTCGTGTGCGTGCATTTGGAAATGCATTTATAATGAATATTAGTGTGCGTTTCTCGCCCCCCGCGCGGAAAGTGGCAGATAATTTCACGTAGATAGCAATGAGTAAAGTATCAGGCAGACGAGGGCAGATCTAAATTAAGGTAGTGTCTCCATCGTAGAACTATTATCAACCTATACACTACTCTAAGCATGAGCGATCACATATTGTGTCCTGTAGCCATGCGCCAAAATACCCTCCAACTAAGCTAGTTTCAATTATATAACACTCTCATTTTTATCAAACTTTATAGCGTGCTATACTTTTTCGTGTTAAAAGTAATTACGCATAACATTTGTGAGCCAAGCTATTCGACTAGCACATTGAATTGTTAATATGCCGCTAAAAATCGCATGGAACGCAATTTAATGTACTTTGTGGTATTGAAGAGATCTTTAAATTATTTGCTAATAACAGTTTACAAATATACAAAGGGAAAATAATTAATTACACACATTTCATTTACATATTAGTTTATATTGAATTATTGATTTTTGTCCTTATATAATTAATATATACAGATTATTGCATAATATAAGAATTAAAGCATAATTTTGTATCTAATTATGAATCCGATTCAGAAGTTTTCTCCGGGTACCGGCAGTCTGGACTGCCGCACTCGCATTTCATGAACTTTGACTTCACAGACCAGAATTTGTCTCCATAGTCGAACCTGTAAAACACAAACACCACGTTAGAGTGATTATCTAAATGCTTTTTAATTATTATTTGTGTCGTGCACTCGATGCAGTTCAAATTATTTTGGGCGGTCTATACGTGGCATAAGCACGCGCAAATATTTTGACCTGTATCAATGCCGCTTAATGTCGTGCTTTAAAATCCGACAGCATCCACCGACACGCTACCTCCTCGACCAGATCATCTGTCTGGGATAGCGAGGCTGTGAAATAAATAATGCTGGTGCTTACATGATATGGATTCGACTAAGATCTTAGAAGCCCAAGCCAACCGCACCTGCTCGTGGTGTACCTGCCAATCAACGGATTTGGGCTCTGGCAAACGAGCGGCAATGGCTCGCCAAATATTACACAAATGTACAATTGGCGATAAGTGGGCGTATCATATCGCACATCCTCTAAAAGTGTCATAACACAAAAAAAGTGATTTTATGAAAATTAAGATTTACAATTTTTTACTTATTTTTTGTCGTCTTGTGAATTAGGAACTGTAATTAATTTTGTTTTTATGTGTTATATTGCTTTAAATTGTATTTAACTTTATGACAGTAAGACAAAAATAAAAGAAAAAATTAAACGTTTCTTTATTATTACTTCGTTATCGACTTTTTTTGTGTTATGACACTTTTTTAGAGGATGTGCGATATGCCTCTGCAACATGCTTGATAGTATGCACGTGCTCACGTGATCTCGTCGCCGGGCGCGAGATGCGCGGTGGCGAAGAGCACGACGCAGGGTCGGCGCAGGTCGCGCGCGCCGCAGAACACGCGCAGCGGCGCCGCCGTCGGCGCGCAGCCGTGGTTCACGAACCGCGCCGCGCTGCCGAACGAGTGCGCGTCGATACACAGCAGTTCCTCCAAACCGCTTTGCTGCCGGCAAATGGTCAACTTAGGCACTCAATTCGATATTTATAATAATAAAAATATTTATTGGTGCACCATACAATTAAAAATTAAAACTAAAAACAATTAATACATGTTTATATGATGCACCAAAATGACCCAACTCAGCATATGCTAGTCCAGTGTTCTAGCGCTGGTTTTCAGCTTTTATTTAGCTGTGTTTCATAGTACATTTTAGTTTACTAGAAAGAATAATTAAAATTGTACCTATGCATCTTTATAAAGTCCACTGCTGAACATTGGCCTCCCCAATAGATTACATTTTATTCAAATACCCCGTGGGAAACATAATCACTAAACTGGGCAGGCAAGTTGGTGATCACAGTTGAAGTCAGTACGCAGGATGACGCTGCTGCCTATCATCCGTTAGGATTTCTCTTCGTCGACTCCCCGTGAAACGAGAGCGGGTGGCACTATTAGTACCTACCTATTTATAAAATTATAATTTGTTGCAAAATTAAAACTCCAAGTTCCGTGGGAAATAAAATATTTCTCAAGCGTAATCTTTGAAATGTCGGGTGGTTTCCGTTTCCGTTGGTCGGCCAGTCTTGCGTTTGTGAGGAGAGATGAGAATAGACGTGTATTTACCTGCATGAGATCTGGTTTGAGGTCGAGCGCGAACATGTGGCAGTCGTGTTGACGCGCGTCGGCGGCCGGCAGTGCCAACAATTCTCCACAATATACCTGTGCACATTTACTTATATATATATTTAAATAAAATATAAATGAAATAAAATTCTTTATTTTTTAAAACACACAATTATAATTATAATAATGCTTATAAAGACTATACAGAAAAGTAAATCAGATGATAGGCAACGGACGTATATTGCACATTTGTATACATATTAAATTAAAAAGAAATATTTGACATTTTTTATAGAGTTACTACAGAGATATTTCTGTTTTGTGATAATTAAGACTGCGCGGGCGCTAACTCTGTAATTTTTTACTTCGTACCATAACAAGCGCACCTACTCATGGTGTCAATAAGTGAATTTTAACGTTATATTTACCGCTAAAGGAGTTCCCTTGTGCACGGTCTCGGCCGCCCGCAGCCCCCACCCCTTGCGCTCCGTCCGGAACACCTCCACGCGCGCCCCCAACGACCCCGCAGATATCAGCCGCTGCACCGTACGGTTGGTGCACTTGCGCTGCACAAACAAACAAACTATTATAGTAGTCGGCCCGTAAATTAAAGAAAAACAACGGTTGACTACGTAGAAACAATTGCAGACAAAGAAATGAAACAGAAAGTGTTTTTTTACTCGACTCACTCGATTGAAGTATTTGCCACTAATTTGATAAATCTAGTTATTTGCTATGATATAAAGTAAAGTCATAGTCGAATCAAGTCAAAGTCATACCCAACTGAAGTAGTGGAGACTACTAAAGTCAACACGGAAAAATCACAATTCACTATAATATGCCATTATACATTATAATAATATAACATTACTACAGAATTGACGTCCAAAAATCCATATATTTAGTGATAAAAACTTGAATGTACACTCGTTTTGTAAAATTAAATTTGCCGAAAAAATTGTGTCTATCCGCTTTGGCGCCAATATTAAAAAAAAGTGATTAAACAAATGCATGCGAGCGATTACTATAGTTACGCGCCGCCCCCATGCACTTCGATTAAAACCCGATAACGTGTTGACACAGGGTCATTGTTCAACTTATATGCTTCGGATTATACATACTATGATTTTTTTTATCATCACAGCATACTAGATAGATTAGACAAATCATTAAAATTATTTTGTGTAACATGATTCAGTGTGGTCTGTCTGTCCGAATAGGTCGTGAGACAAGAAACCAGGTCAGTATACGTGTTGCGGGACTGTTCGAAAGGGTTACCGCGGCCTTGGTGTTACAGGCTCAAGAAGAAACATGGATGGTTTTTAGTCAGTAAAAGTCTGACACACCCTTCCGCTTCACCCACAGCGAAAGACGGTCCATCCAAAAAAAAGGTCAGTATACGTACCGCGTTGCAGCCACACGTCTGGTTACACTCGAACAGCATGGGTGGATCGTGGTAGGGGAACCCGGGCGGCAGGCGCCCGCGCCGCATCCATCGCCGCACGCTCAGTACGCCGCACGCACACGTCTCCTTAGAGCAGTCGTCCTTGCATGCACAACCCTACAAACGAAAAGTCACGCCTGTTACAGCTTTTTCAGTTTTTTTTTTTAAATCAATAACAATATTAATTGTATGCTAGGCTAACCAGTGTCTACGTCACGACCTTGTATTGCAATACTTATCAATTGTTTAGATAATATGAACTTCTAAACGTGTAGTTGGAAGTGCCTGAGCCTAAAAAGGCTAGTTTAGTTTAAAATGGCTTTTATCTGCGCAAGAACAATAGTAGATAAAAGAAAGCAAGGAATATAAAGTGACTTAGTGCATCCACGAGAGCTATAGTGCGTTGCTATAGTGAAGAGCCACCCCCATTTCACTAGAACCACTTCAATTGAGACCCGAATGTGCGGAATATACTTTCGCTTTTATTATTTCTTAATTTCAGTTTTTAAATGTTTACTATGTAGAAATAAGTATACTAGTGTTGTACATCAAGTTGTTGTTGCTCCGTGTCTCGGAAAGCACGTTAAGTCGTTAGTCCCGGCTATCACAAAAACACATCCTGACAGCTGGTTTTACCATATAATGATATTTCCGTCTGGGTTACGTTAATCAGACGGCAGTCGCTCCGTATAATAACTCAACCAAATCTGGTTAGAGCAGTGAGCAGACCCTGAGCCCTAAACTTAAGCCTAGTGCAACCGAGATAAAGCTAGGGTGATGACATCAAGTTGTAGGGGCATATACAGGTCGCGTCATGTAAAAAGAACGCTGGAAGAAAGTGGAGGGGGTGTGTTTGCGCATGGGTCGACTGACGAACCAATCGCGCGCCGTCTAGCATGCGGCGCGTGACCCGCCCGCCCCGCGCCGTACCTCATACCACCAAATAGACCGATAAATCGCCTAATGCGCAGCTTGACCGCCAGCGTTCTTTTTACATGACGCGACCTATACCTGCATGGTCTGCATGGAGTTGTCGATGGCGACGGGTTCAGGCATCACGTTGTCGGTCACATATACGAAGTCATCGGGCGGCGGCGTCGCGTCCACCTCGTTCATCACCGGCACCGGGAACGGCTCGCGGCCGTTCGATATGTCGCTGCAATACAATCAACAACATTTCAGGCCATTAACGTCCCACTACTGGGCACGGACCTGCTCTTAGGATCTATGGTGAGACAGATTCAGGTCATACTCCAACACGGAGATCCAGTGCGGATTAGCGGACATTTGATTACTGACATATAATTTTTGGCCGGAATTTGAAGTTAGCCGAATTCGTAGTATCTCTACGATATGCTTAATAAAGTAGCGACACATCAATTTTTCCGCGAGAATATCCCCTCCCCGCTCCTAAGATCGTGGGTTCGATTTCCACGCAGGATAAATCTTTGTGTGCATGAACATGAATATTTGATTTCCTATGTATATGAAGTATGTATTTACTAAAAAAAAGTATTTGTTTATCCGTTATTTAGTATCCATAACACAAGTTCTTAATGATACTTATCTTGGAACTAAATAAATGGTGTAATTGTCAGAAAATATTTCTTTATCTCTTATTAGTACTATAGGTTCGGAAGCGCTCGTAGCTCTGCGGTGCTCGGTGGTCGGAAACGATCACCAAAGTACAGCAGAGTTTACAAAGGTCAGTCCTTGGATGGGTGACCGTTTGTGTGGTATTTGATATCGAGCGCTTCCGTGCTTCGGAGGGCACGTTAAGCCGTTGGTCCCGGTTATCACTAAATGTGGTAGTCGTTAAGTCATGTTAGAGGCCTAATGGGCGGCTTGATAAATTCTAACAGCAGGACGCCATACACCTGCCTCCACCAATCCGCACTGGGTCAGCGTGGTGGAGTATGACCCAATACCCTCACACCTTGATATGTGAGAGGAGGCTCGTGCTCAGTAGTGGGACGTTAATGGGCTGTGATGATGAATACTATAGGTTCGAAGTTATTACTTTTGAAACCCATAAAATACTACCTTAATCTGATCCTGTAAGTAAAGTATCAATAAAAGGCTAAAGTTATAATCTGGCCAATGACTTATGCACAAATATTTTTGTACATTCACTTTAAGATCTAGGTTTGAGTATTTTAACAGAATAAAAAAAATAAGGTTAAAATACTTTTTGGCCTATATGTTTTATACATACATTCACGCCTGTTTCCCCGAAGGGGTAGGCAGAGGCACATAATACGCCCACGCTTCGCCAGTTATATAGTTGGTCCCACGTAATAGGTGGCGAGCCTATTGCCGCTTACCGGGCACTGTTATGTTCGCCAGAGCCTCGTCCGTTGATCGGCAGGTGCACCACTTGAAGGTGAGGTTGGCTTGGGCTCCTCAGATCTTGGTAGGATCCCTGTACACCTATGTTATATCTGTGCCGCTATATGTCTCGTATACACACACACATTCAGAAGATATGCTCATAGCAAAAACTTTTGCTCGCTTAAAGCAGGTGACTGTTATAAGTCCGAGAAATGACGTACAAAAAGCAACAGAAGTGTATTTCACGACGATTGTAGTTACCTTGCTAATACGTTGTCACGGCGAAGTTTCCCTCGGCTAAGCAGCGCCATCTGCATGTTGAGTTCGCAAGCACTGCGGCACGCGCCCGAACAGACTTCCACCGGCAGCTCGCCTGCAGAGTTTTCTACGTCCGTCTGTTCACAATCAAACAATTAGGATGATGCTTACGTTAGTAAATAATATAAATAAATATATAAAGGTATTTAGTTATAACTATGTTTGAGGGAAAACATAATTAAACTTAGTACAATATAAAGGATTTCGATGTGTATGGTTTAAAATAAATTAACATTCAACTTTCAACGTTACATTTCTTAAATTGTAAGTTTATGTACAAGTTCTTTAAAATTTAAACCTGGTTCAACTTTAGATCTTGTTTTGTAATAAGCCCCTAAATGTTTTAAAAAATATAATAAATAACACATACCCGGGCTCCTCTTGCTAATAAGATGATGACACACGCATAGTGTCCCTGCCGAGCGGCGACATGACTGCAAAACAAATTAATATCTTGTAGGTGGCCCATTAAGATCATGTAAGTAATAACACTTTTTTTTCCCTTATTTGCGTTTAAAAATAATCGTTGTAAACATAATCAATGTTATCTAAGACTATGTATAAGACATTGCAGCACCTATAAAGGTAACTAAGTTGAAACACATTTATTCTTAAGACCATTATGTACACTTAGATGGCAATAAATGAATTGAATTGAATATCCTTAGTTGAAAAACAAGATAACTTGTGTCATACTATAAAAAGAGTGGAAGTGGGACTGGGCAGGACACGTAGCCAGGATGCACTTTCAGCGATGGGTGAATGTTACCGGAGGAGGGCAAAAGACATCGAGGCAAACGCCGGAAACGAGACGGCCTCGTTTCTTACTTGCCAGACTTGGCCAATATAAACAGAAATGGTGATAACAGAAAGAGGCGCTGGCAGAGGGAGTTGATAAGGTGTAAATGTTTTGATGTTTACAGCGGCGTATCCTTGTGCGCGTTGATATGCAAAAATTGGTGACACGGCAAAAGACATCGAGGCAGACCTCGCCTCTTAAGTTTCAGGCTGAGCGAGACTTAGCAAGACAAACATGAATAGAGAAGTAAGATAAGAAACGAGGCCTTTGCAGAGAGGGCTCGCCACAATCGTGGCGGTAAGTCCCCTCTTTGAGGAGTGGCTAGAGAGGCGCCACGGCGCACTCACCTACCGCCTGACGCAGGTTCTAACCGGGCATGGCTGCTTCGGTAGATTCCTGCACAGAATCAGGCGGGAGGAAACGTCCGGGTGTCACCATTGTGAGGATCGGCCGGAGGACACGGTGGAGCACACCACCGCGGTCTGTCCCGCTTGGGCGGAGCACCGGCGTGTCCTCGTAGCGGCAATCGGTGGCGGCGCCCTCTCGCGATCGGCCCTGGTGGAGGCCATGGTCCGAAGCGAGAGGGAATGGGATGCTGTTGCCTCCTATTGCGAAGCGGTCATGCTAGCAAAGGAGGCGGCAGAACGAGAAAGGCAGAGTGCCTCTCGTCCCAGCCGCCGCGGTGGGCGCCCGAGACGTCGGGAGGAACAAGGTGACTCCCAGCCACTGTAGGCGCTGGCTTGTGGGCGGTGAGTAATGGGTAACTCGCCGCCCGTCCTTCCGCCTTCTATAGGCGACAGGCCGCGTCGACGGCGCGTTCGTGTTCCACGCGCGCCTTAAAGAGATGTCAGCACAGTGAGGGCCCCCAGGGAGGGGTCAAGCCTGCCGGGGCTGCGGGACTGTCCGAAAGGGTTACCGCGGCCTCTGGACGTAGCAGGCACAAGAAGGAACATGGATGGTTTTTAGTCAGTAAAAGTCTGACACACCCTTCCGCTCCACACACAGCGGGAGAAGGTCATTAGATGATTTTCCATCCGAAAAAAAAAAAAAAAGGCCTTTGCAGAGAGAGTTGTGTTATTGTGGTGAATGTGTGTGCTCACAGCGGCTTGTCCTTGTGGGGTGGATGAGCAAAAAGTTGCACAGAATGGGTGGCACGGCATAAGACTTTGAGGCAGACCACGGAAAAGAGACAGCCTCGTCTACATCTCAGGCTGAGCGAGACACGGCCACGGCAAACAGGAATGGAGAAGGAGAAGACAGAAGGTGGCCTTTTTTTTTTTTCTTTCTTTTAAATAATGGCTTCGTGCGTCTAGCACATCTAGCCAGTGTCAAGTAAGTGATATATTAATAATATATAATTCAGAGTAAATGAGAATGAGTGATGATAAAGATGATAAATGGTAAATGAGATACCCTCCCCTAAGCCCCTTGAGTCATCAGTAAAGATGAAGGACTATACTGAGATCTCACATGGACTCCTTGAGAGAATTTGAAAAGTAATGTTGCACTACTTTGTTTGATTTACCAACACTCATGTTTATTCACAAACACATAACGTTTAATAATCCACCTTTATTACACATTGATGTTAGAAATATCACAAATTTTAGAAATAAAACAAAACTGCAGACATGACGCTTCACTTTCCCGCCAAGAAGTCCGAAGGTTATGTTTGTGAATGCAAAACACTTAACCAATTAGATATATTCATCAAACCGAAAAAATCTAAGACCATGACATGAAAACGCCCGCCTTCCAATGAACAGCGGCCGAACTGACGAACGAACGAACGTGGCGCCTGCGCCGCCCCCACTCCCCGCGCGCTGTCCGTTGACCACTTCGAGCGTTTTTCTACGAAACTTAAATCACATGGAACGTTGTTCGATTCTGTATATCTCAAACTACATAAGATACAAAAATTTTAAAAATATATTTCAATAGAGTTTGTATTCCTTAACTCGTTTAGCTATTTATCGTATTATTGTTCTATGATCACATCGGACTCTGTTCTACGGATAAGTCGATATATTTTTTATTACATTATTAATCATAATATTGATATTTATGTATGTATAATATTGATATATATGTATGTAAGTATGCATGGTATATATAGGTTTTTTTTTAATTTCCTTTTTAACAAAGATCTTTAACCAAATTTAATCCCGTACCTACAAATTTATACACAACTTCTAGGGTTGGCTGGTAGAGATCTCTTTTAGAGATAAGTCCACCTTTGTACTTTAAGTTTTTAAATACCTTTTGTAAATTATTTATGTTTTATGTGCAATAAAGGATTATTATTAAGGTGGCCTTTGCAGAGGAGTTGTTACTGTGTTGTGTGTGTGTGTGTGTGCGTGTTTGCTCACAGCGGCGTGTCCTTGTGCGCGTTGGGCAGATGTAGCGCGTGCGGGGCGGCCTCGAGGAGCAGCCGCAGCGCCAGCGGCTGGCCGCCCAGCGCGCACCAGTGCACCGCGCCGTTACCCTCCGCGTCCAGCGTGGCTGCGTCCGCGCCGCGAGACAGCAGCAATCTGCACGTAACAAACATATGTTACCACTAGCTTCCGACTACAGCGTCGCGTATCTTCATGGATTACATTATTAAAGTATCCGTCCGTAGGGATCCCGCCCTAATTTTAATCAATTAACAATATAGCTTAAGTTATGAATAAAGCTTTCTGTTACTGAAAAAAATCTCAAACTCTATAATACTATTTAAAGCAAACAAACAATCAAATCCTTCCTCTTTAGCATATTATTATATTTTACTATTAACAACTTTCTATGCGTCCCCCACAAGAACTTCGTAATTTTTTGGGTGAAATTAGCCTCAATGCGGCTCTATAACATAATAATATGCTATCTGCCAGAAAAAATATCGTCAAAATTAGCCTAGTTGTTTATGAGATTTGCCACTACATACATACAAAAATGTTTTAGATAAGAGTTCAGTATTACTTTTAAGTGCATTAAATTATTTTTAAAAATAGTAATTGTGAACAGACACCTATATATTGTTTATTTGTGTAAATTTATAAAAGAACAATTATAAAAAAATATCACATAATTACATTAATTATTTCTTATCTTCAACTCTCATCGTGCAAATGTTAATATGATCGAGAAGAGGGTGGATTCTCTCTTGATCATAACAATATTCGCACACTCAATTAATCACTCTTCTTGTCATATACTCTTTTCTCTTCTCATTACAATATTAGTATTACATTATTGTTTTGACAGTGAGATAAAACGGTTACTTGATGAAGCAGGTACCTGACGACGTCAGTATGAGCGTTCTCAGCGGCCCACACGAGCGGCGTCCACCCGCCGTGGTCGCGAGGGTCCACTTCAGCCTCGGCCACGTCCAGGATTAGGGAACACACTTCCTTCAGACCGTGCTGAGCCGCCATATGTAAAGCTGTCATGCTTTCTGGTCCCTGAAGTAAAGATATTTTAACTGATGAACATTTCCATGACGTGAGAACCCGTCACCATCAAGCACTAAGTGAACCTTCCATCACAATAATACGATCTTTAGGTAATCTGTTGAATAAGGAGTTTCGTCACAATAATAACCTGATAGTATTTACGCATACAATTTAAAGAAATCCGTGGCGTAAAATATTTGTAAGCTATTTTAATACATGAATAACTAAGTACTTATAAAGTGTCTCACCTGAATATTGACGTCACACCCGGCGGCTATCAAATATCTTATAACATTCAAAAGGTCTTCTTCATTAACTTTCTCCAAGTCAATGTCATCGTTCTGTTCAATAGATTCTTTATCATTATCCTTCTCAACCACTTCTTCTTGCTTTTCCTCTTTAGCCTCTAATTCCTCGGTAGGATCTGACCCTTCTTTAGGTTCTGCATCTTTTTCGTCCTTACAAGATATTATTTTAGATTTCTTTGTTTCATTTTTGAGATCAGATTTTTCTATTAATGCTGAAAAATTGTTATTGTGTGGTCAAAAATATTAATACATTTTAGATAACATAATAATATCTAGTGGGTACGACCTTTACTAAATTTCTTATTTTATGCAATATGAGACAATCACTTTTTTTTTAAATTTGACTGCTTTGAGGGTAGAGTGATTTTAAAGAGAGAGAAAGATGTTAGCGATTTTATGACGAGGCGAGATAGCAGCGTGGACGCGGGTTTGCCACGTTTTCGATAAACTAGAAGTATATCCTTGTCGGACACAATTTTATGAATGAAGACGGCTCGTAACGTTAACAACAGCGACACCGTGACGCGATCTTGCCTTGCCATGAAATCGCTGCCAAATTTACCATTTAATGGCCAGTGTGAAAAGAGCGTGTACTGTGGTGAGATTTAGTGGTGGTTCGAATAAAATAATAGTTGATACCTAGATTCTATTACTAAAATACTTTTATAAAATAGTAATATAAAAGAATATACCATACTTTTTTTTCCGGATGGAAAATCATCTAATGACCTTCTCCTGTTGTGGGGGAGGGAGGGTGTGTCAGACTTTTACTGACTAAAAACCATCCATTTATTTCGAGCAGTCCCGAGAGTAAGGACATAATTAGAGTCACGACCAACCTTCCAAAATATTTGTTCTTTTGAACAGTGGCATTTTTAAATTCCCTATGAACAAAGAGTTAGAACGTAGTGTTTGTAGATGCGTTCTTAGCAAGTACTGTAACATACTGACGACGGATATGGCGTGGTGGCGACTATACCCGCACTCCACTCCTGAGCTCGTTGTGTCGATTCCCATACAGGACAAATATTTTTTGTGTATAAATATGAATATTTGTTCTGGTCTGGGTGTTTTCCTATGTATATTAAACTAGCGGTCGCCCGCGGCTCCGCCCGCGTGGATGTCGGTTACCGCTACAAAATGCCTGCCCAGAAAAGACACGGTCAGCAAAATGATTCCCAGGTCAATTCACAGACACCGACATTACGACGACGCAGTCATTATCCGCAGGCTGCATAGATTGTCTTTATGTGGATGTTAAAGTTGTTAGTGATGAAAATATTTAAATGTAATTAATACTAAGTTTTCACTCCTACCGGCCCGGAGTGCAACCCGTTGTTTTGGGATAGATAACTAAAGCGATTATTGTAAAGCTTCTCTATAAACAACATTTGACGTAAAATTATTTTCAGGTAACAAAATAAAATGATAGCCGGAGCCTCGACCCGTGATAGGGCGCCGTGCAGCAGAAATCGTAATAATTTAATTTCGCCATAACTTCAAAACCAAACGTCAAATTTTGATCATTCAAAGACCAAATATTATCTACATAAACTGCACTTAGTGATGAAATAGATTATTTTGATAAGGATTAATATCATAAGTAAATTAAATGCGTTTAAATGTAGTACAATAAAAAAATGGTTGTTATGCCTCACCCGACATAGATAGGTATAGTGTGTCGCGGACATTTTAGTAGATATTTATAAGATCTACAATTAATTAGCACATTTTGTGGTTCTATCTAATGTAAAAGAATATTTATTTATTTATTTTATCTTTTATAGTTTAGGCTGCGTACGCAAAATGAGTAACTGTCCTGGTTGAGTTTTTTACACTTTGTGTCCGAAAAACCCATATATCTTACGAAACCCTATTTTTTTACAAATTAAAATTGAGCGCGGTGACTTTTTTTTAATATTTGCATTTTTAAACTCGTGATATCTTCCAAATGAAATGTCCGAATTGAATAATTCAAAAAGTTATAAAAAGGTATTGAAGCCGTCTTGAATATAAAGTTTAAAATTTTTTTTGATAAGAACTAATACCAAGGTACAAATACAGAGCCTTTTCAAGCGGCGGCATATAAATTAAATTTTGAGAATAAAAAACCGCTTACTGTGACGTAACTATAATATTTAGACATATGCTGTCGCGACACTTTTTGTAGATAATGATGAGTTCTGCAAAGTCGTAGTACATAATTTTGTTCTATCATCAATAGTTTTCGCTGCGCACGCTACGTAAGGAATTTTTCAGGTCATTTTTTTACACCTTGGGTTACATTATTGGATTTTTAGTAAGGATCTCTAATTTTTTTAAAAATATATTATAGCCTATGTTACTCGGGGATAATGCAGCTTTCCAAAGGTGAAAGAATTTTTGAAATCGGTCCAGTAGTTTCGGAGCCTATTCATTACAAACAAACAAATCTTTCCTCTTTATAATATTAGTATAGATAAGAATTTCAAAAAAAAAACAAAAAGTATTTATGTATGTTTATCCGTTATTTAGTATTCATAACACAAGTTCTTAATGATACTTATCTTGGGACTACATAATTGGTGTAAGTGTCAGAAATATTAATTATTTAATTTTTACTGTGTATGGCGGCCATGAGCGGCGTGAGTAGCCCGTTGTCCTGCGCGTCGAGCGCGGCGCCGGCGCAGCGCAGGGCGTGCAGCGCGGCCACGTGCCCGCGCCGCCCCGCCGCGTGCGCGCCCGCGCCCCCGCCGCGCCCAGGCAGAGGCTCGTTCACACCACCCGCGCCGCCGCACGCTGCTACCAAGTACCAACCACACATATTGACGTAATGTTTTTTTTCTTAAATATGGACTCACTCGTTGATAGCATTTGCCAATGTCAAGTGATTGAATATATCAAATATTTTGCATATATGCAGCGTTTTCGTCATTTAGTCACAGTTAAATTCAATTAAAGTCCGTCATAGTCAGGTCAAGTAATAACCATACCCCAGTAAAGTAGTGAAAACTTTAGTAAAGGTGTCTTTGAGATTCAACACGGATAAATAACAATTCTCTGTACTTTCCTACATTTGTGTACGTTGCCGAAGAAGTTAAGTCTAAGAACCCACTATATTTATACATACAAGCTATAAAAATTACACTAGTTTTGGAAAATAAAATACTGCCGCGATGTGATTTCTACGCTGGCGCCAAAAACCCGCTCCCACCGCAGTGACTGACTGCACCCAGAGCAATAAATAAATGCGAGCGCAGTAAACTATATTGTTGCCCACCCCCACTTAAGGGTTTTATGGCAACGCGTACAGGCGTACCAATATGTTAAGTTACATTTAACTTCAATAAAATTTTAGTTATTTCAATTTTAGAAATGTATACTAATAATAAAATAGCTTAACTTAATCTCGTGATTATCGAAAGAGATCGTGGTTTTTATAGTCAAAGTCAACATCATTTATTCAAGTTTGGCTTAATAGAGCTGTTATGAAAGTCAAACTTAAAAACTAAAACGCGATGGAAATAAATTGCTCAGCGTTTTAATTATTTATAAAAATTGGGAAGGCCTATGTTCCACAGTGAACTTCAAATTTCTAAAATGATAATTAATCATAAAAATTGTCTTAAGCCCTTACCTATTTTAGGTATCAGCTCCTCTATACTTTCCATTGCCAATATGGCTTCATATAGCTTTAAAGCTGATGCAGTATCAATATTATTATCAGCAGTTTCCATTTTTTCAGTCAATTTCTTGATATCCACGGAAATGGAAGCTGGTAGTAGATTCTCCGGAATAAGAGGTGACATATCTACTTTACATGGATCCAATGTTGAAAAGCTTAAGTAGGCTGGAGTGCTGGAAAGAAAAGTGAGAAATAAAAAAAAACTTTACAATAACATTTTACATACATTTTAAAACTGTGTTTTGTATAAGCTGAGCAGGCATACTGGCACCCAATTTAGTAAATACATAACTTGTTCAGGTAGACCAACAGTACAAGAACAATATGTGGCATATCTGTATAGCAGTGTCTATCAAGAGCCACATAAGTAAAAAAATAAGTTTTGATTATATTTGGTTTTACCCTTTACAATCGTTACATACAAGGCTCAAGAACCAATTCAAGAATTGATATGAGAGTGTATTCGAAATTCAAATTCATTTAATCAAGCTTGGATTCATTCCGAAGCACTTGTGAACGTCACTTAAATCTAAGAGCGCCACTTAATTAGACCTGCTTGGAAATTTAATAAATAGATTGAAAAGTTCTCTCCGAAACCGTAACCAGCAAAGTAGCACTAAGGGAACCTTCCATCACAGTCAAGTAAGTCACCTTATGTAAAACTGAGTCGCATTTGTATCATAGATTATCTTACCACTGCTCTCGCTGGTCAGGTAGAAATACGCGCTTGTTCCCACAGCGCATGTTGACGCGCACGCGAGTCGCATTCGTGTTCGCGGCCCGCCAGCGCTGTGCGAACAGCACTCCGCAGTGCGGGCAGCCGGCGGCGCGTTCGCCGTATGGCAACCCGCACTCTACGTGGTATAAGTGGCCCTCGGAACATTGGTTGAATATTCCCTGAAATAAATACCAATTAGTTACTACTCTTAGAAAGAAATATAACTAGTTTTACTCCGTAGTGTACGCACGTAGTGTTACGTAAATACGCAGATTGATGAAATCTATACACACACGCACACTGATATCTGAGCCTGATTACTAAACTCAAGCGCAGAACATTTTCCTGCCTATCTTCGACGAACCAAACCAGAGTGCGCACGCTGGGAACGCGACGCGTGTTTTCTTATTAATGAAGAACCTTTTCACACTGGCGTATTGTTGTATTTCTACTGCTGGGCTATGAACTCACTCACTCACTGAGTAAGGGATTCTTTCAGTGCTTTCACAATGCGGGCTCAGTACGTATTGGGGGTGCAGATGTTTGTGGTCCCGGTGTTGAAAACTTTACCCACTAAATATCTGAACTCTGCTTCTTTTCGCTTATGTTCGTAAAATGTAAAGTTGCGTCGTAATCACCTGGGTACAAAACAATCCGCAAGCGGGACAGCACATGTGCTTTGAGAGTTGCGCGGAGTGGAGTTTGCAATGGAGTCGATATGAAGCCCTGGGCCCAGCGCGGCGTAGCGGGGGCAAGGCCCCGGCACGGCCCACTTGATGAGAACAACCAACGCGGACTCCCTCAACTGTTTCTACTGCTTGACAGAATACTGGATCTAGGACAATTGAAAAAAATATTTGATTATTATATTTTTTATAGCTCTCAGAATGTTAATGTATTGGTATCTGTACAAATATATAAATACCAGTGAACTCTCCCGATGCCGCGTACACATTGCTAACCTCCACACAGAAACACGTGGCACTGACGGTCGCGTCATCTTCAGGGCACGCTGCTTCGGTCGCGTCATCGCCGACTGCCGTTTCGCTACATAAAAGATTGAAATATATATCTCTTTATGGAAATGCGGAGTTTTATTGCATAATATATATGCAGTCTAATAATTTTACAGTTAAAAATTACTAGTACATTTACGTTATATTGAATTTCAGAGCAGTGATAATGACTATAACTTTGATCTTGATCTGAGCCATGTTACCTCCAGAATTCGTATATGTATACTATGAGATACTCCTCAAAGATCCGACCTTTCTATTTTAAATTAAAGTGCAAACAAACCTGATGTTGTCTTCTTGCTCAACTTCAGAGTGCACCTCTTCTCTAGACCTTGTAGAGCGGTTTTTATGTCTGCGTGTACTACTGAAAAGAAACTTCATGGTCAAGAGTCACATATTATAAACTGATACCGATATTAAAATACATACACAATTCATACCTATTTTCCTCCTCTAGTTCTGGCTCAGCCTGTGACTCGTTACGGCGACTCGAACGGTTTCGCTTTCGTGGTGGAGAATATTCCCTAAAATCGAATAATTTCGATATCATTTAGGCACCGTCATTTATATAAGAACAAGAGTTGAACAAGATCTGTTCCTACATTGAAATAAGATAAAAGGAAGTATAAGCGATTTCCCAAAATCATGTTAGTACAATTACTAACTTCTTAAAAATAATTCTAAGCAAACCTGCATTACATGATTTTTTGGATTCTTATTATAAGCTTGTTTTTAATTTCTAACCACTACAATACTTTACATAAGATATTATGTTTTCTTCTTCAAACAAGAATGTGTTGCTACTTTATTATGCAGAAAAAAATCGTTGCAACCACATTACCATAAACTTACTTATCATAATAATAACTGTCTTCAACATATCCTGTATCTACCACAGAATTCCTAACTGTAGAAGATATCCGAGTGGAACGTCTAGGTCTGTTGCTCTTTCTAGTGCCCACAGTGCATGAGAAGTCTTCACTGCTGTCTTCATCTGCCTCTAGAAGTTTACTGATCACCTCTTCAGAATCATCATCCACCTCTTCATCTTCTTCCGACTCATCTACATCAATTTCATCATCTTCCACCTCAACTTCCCTACAAAATAAAGTTGACTCAAGATTTCTGCAGAATATGCAGTTCAAAATAATCTGAAGGGCTGTATGTAACAAAGATAACGATGGACATGCAATCAAAAGAAAACCTCCATAAACCAATCCTTATCATTATGAATAAAATGCAACACCAGTAAAAAGAAGTAACCATTTTGAAAAAAAAATGTATGTGAACATGTCACCTGTAATCATTGCAGTACTGGTTTTACTAGAGAAAACGATTTTCATGGTTCCTGATTTGTTCTTTTATAACTTGGCCTTTTTATTTTTTTAATAAAATAATTAAAGCTGAGTATAAAATTAACTATCAATAAAGAAATTTTTCCATGTTTATTGTGCAAGCTAAAATATGCATGATAATCTTATGACTCTGTTGCAACCAGTTTGGTGGCAATTAGCAGGTATCAAAAAATTAAATACATTAACTTTACTCCAACAGAAAAATAGTGCCAATATACTTAAAAAAAAACTTCTAACCTAATCTTGTTGAGTAACATTCACTTTAGTAAATCAACATTTATTTTTAGAGAAGTGCCGGTTATGACTTTGGCCGACTAGCCAAATAGACAGTTAATCTAATAATTGGCCCAGTCTATCACTGATTAGCGCACAAAAGTTTAGTATTTTCGGAGAATTTTTACTTTGTTTGCATCCTACTCTTTTATTTTAATAAGAAGAAACAATTATAATGCTTCATTGAAGATAAAACAATATCATTTTGTTTTGTTCGATAATTTAGATACTAAATATTTTACCTTTATAAATGTTAAAGTTGTATGGTTTTTTTACAAGCAATTAATTTTACAAACTGATTACTAAAGGAAAGGTTGCTTTGCTTTACATTTTAAAATATGTAGGAATGATTGTAAAATTAAAGTATTAATTAACAATCAAGGTTTTTATTTAATGTGATTTGACATACATATTATTAAGAAATACATATAAAGTAAGAAGCCGGATTATCGGTGCTCTATGCTGAATAGTTGCCAACTAGTTGACACATCTCTACTTGTATCTTTCCACTGTAACCACATTTCACACCACTGTTCCACATTGGTTGTGATTCAGATTTAGAGTAGATTTGGAGAACACCTAGGAAATTATTTACTGATAATGGTTTACACAATGAGCACTTACGTGGTTATGACTTTGAATGAGCCATACCATCATAATGAAGTAATCCCTACAATATAAGCTACATAAACTATAATAAAATGCACTAAATTAAATCAATTGATAATGAACTCTCTATAGGAACAACTCAGCCAAAATTTTAAACTATAATTGTGTGCAATTTATGGTTGTCTTTGCTAATTGCACTTTTCCATTTATAATAGCAATGTCAGTCAGTGCATATGTTAGCAAATAAATAAACAATAATATACAATCAATTCTTCATTATTGCATAAGATAGTAGTTGTATATAATAAAACCTTTACTTACAAATCATCCTCAGATTCTTCTTCATTAGAATCCTGATCAATAGCTTTCAAGCCAAGTTCACAAAGATGTTTAAGCTTCATCACAGCACTGGGATCTTCTATGGCCTCTGAGTCACTGTTCTGATCATCATCTTCATTTTCATCTTCAACTTCAATTGTGACAACTTCAGTTTTATTAGATTGGGATGATTTTGAAGTTGACGGTCCAGCTCGTGATGGTCGTGCTGACCTTCTCGTTCTCACGCCTTCTTCGAGCTTCTCAGGCTGCATACCTAAGCGTACATTATTTCGAGATTCTAGGCCCATTCTCAACTCTTCATTGGCAAGTATCTTAGCAGTGGGCTTTATGCGGCGAGACAATCGTTGGGTAGGTCCTGGTGTCTCGCTGGAAGACTTCTCCTTTTTAACGACCGAATTGGAAGGAGGATTATCCGAAACATCTTTGCTTTGTTTCCTTGTTGACCTCTTCATAGACACATTACTATCCGAGGTTTCATCATTTTCTGATACTGATTGACTTGAATATTTTTCCTTTCTAGGAGATACTGAGGCGTTACCATCGTCAGACCACTCCCATCTAGCACGGGTCCGACTTGACCGCCGTGGCGAAATCTCGTCATGTTTTTCATCATTTGGCACTATTTTCATATTGCTGTTCTTGGCTCCAGACTTTTCTGAACGAAACGTTAAAACGATGCGAGGTTTGGGGTCTTCGCCGTCAGACTTTTCTGCCTTTTTACACTCAGTTTTATCGGCACTCGAGCTATTACTGTCGTTTGAGTGTAAACCTTTATCGTTTTTTTTCTTGAACGTAACTAGAACTTCGTCTTCTTCGGTCTGCATATTTTCAAGGTCTTACGATGGTGTAACTTTCGCTTTGTGACCACAAATATAACTGTATCGAAATTATTTCACCGCGATCTCAAAACAAACTACTCAAAAGGAAAACAAAAAAAATTATCATTCTCCCTGTATCAGAGTACACACATGCCAATCTGAGCTAAGATTCAATGTTTTAAAATTGATGCAATAAATGATAATTATCATTATCTCACAACATGATTATATATACAGGTGTATAGAACTAATATAAAATTTATTAAATCTTTTCGCTGTAAGCGCCATTTTTCCTTTGTAATTTTTATTAAACAAAGATTAACAAATAGCTACATACAATATCACAGTTTTCAAGTACAAAAACTTACTCTGTGGTATAATACTTTTTTTTTAATTTTATCGTTATGATCATGAAGAGGAAAAAATTATTGGATGGAAACTTAATCAAATCAGCTTATTAAAATTAACTGCTCAAGGTTTAAAAATGTGTTAAATCGGTTCGTTCCTGTTACTTTATTTTATAGCCCGTGGGAATATTATCTTAATCGTCAAGTCAAAAAAAAGGTATTACTATCATCTGTGTTGTGTACAGCTGACTTTGACAACATAACCTATCAGAAAAATTAAATCATACACGATTGACCGCTCAATTGGGTGCTTGTTTATCGTACATAATCAACTTATTGTTTATCAGGAACGCGTGCTAGTGGCCGTGAGTGTGCGTTCTATAATAATTACTTGACCAGTTGAGGCCTAGAATACTAAATAGAATAAAAATAAAGAGCGCATTCCTTAATTAATAGAACTTGTGTTTATGTAATATTTTTTTAAGTAATAAATCTTTTTTAACCAATATATCAAAATGAGCTTGTTTTTAAGTCCTGAACATGTCCTTCAAGGAGGATATTTTCATTCTACTTTGCGAAAATTACAAGAACCGTGCACGTCTATTGAGCCTCATAACATTATGTATCCAGTATTTTTACTGTAAGTATAGAGTACATATTACTTAGGTATACGGTTAACAACTTGCTAAGTAGGGTAGATTTTTTTTTATTTAACGGTGCAATAAATCTTATTAGTTAAGATCGTTTAATTTAAAAAAATACTTTGTTTCATCCCCTTTTACGTTAGGTGTTTAAGGGAGACCCGAAAAAGAGTCAAAAGAATCCTCTCTATCGTGTCATGTGACCTTAAAGGTGACCAGAGGTTAAAGGCGATATCAACTCAATTGATTATGTTCAAGGTTTTTTTTCCATCTCAGCCCACTAATATGCAAATTAGTGGGTTATTACTGGACACTGGCCTCTTTTCTTAAACCAAGGTGACTCATATTTAGGTCGTGTTTTCTCCACTCTATCACTGACCCAGTGGGGAAATTGCAAAAACGAGTATTTGGTGGGTGCTCTTAAAAATTAACATTGAATGTACTACCTATACTAGTTATAATTAGAAACTGAAGGAAACAAAGAACCTTGATCTACTACTTCAGTTTGCATATTTATGTAAATCATTTAATTATTTCCAGGGAAAATGATGATGCAGTACAGGCTGTATCTAGTATGCCCAATGTATACAGATATGGAATCAACGAACTGTTATTAGCTCTAAAGGCTTTGGTTTCTAAGGGCTTAAAGTCCATTCTTATTTTTGGAATAGTGGAAACTTTGGAGAAGGTTTGTTTGATTTCTATACTTCTGTGATTTTGATTTGTAGCTAGTCATACATGTTTTGTAATGTTAATAATTTGTCAAACCTACATGACATTAACGGTATGGTCCTTTGATCTAGAAATTTTACTATCAAGCTACATTTGATAACAAAAATTTATAAGTAAAGTAAAGAAATTATTTATTTCATAAACTATTATACATAGTACTTGAAAACGTCATGATCACAAATGAAAAAAAAAACAATCGAAATAATATTACACTAAATCACGAAGCTTAGATTCACTTACATGCAACAAAACAATTTAAAAATAAAAAATAATTAAGTGTAAGTGAATCTAAGTGCCAGTTCCGAGCCACCGCTCTGTAAGAAGAACTGGCAAGAAACTCACAGGCTATGCTCTTTTAAATATGTCCATTAGTTTGGTACTAGAATTACAATCTTCATTTGTCTGTGAAGCTATACAATGCAATATAACATATAAAAAAGGGTCCAAAAAAAAAATCACAAATGCACTACAAAATAACTGTGTTCTACAATCACTATAATAAAGTAACAACTGGTCCACCAATTTAAAGTCGCCCAGTGAGCTATAGAGAAGGCAATGCTTGGTATTTCTTTGTAGGACCTGATTAGGAATAGGGTAATCCGACAGAGAACAAAACTCATCAACATTTTAAAATAATATCATTTACTTTTATGAACAGGATGCTGTGGGTACAAATGCAGATTCATCTAAGAATCCAGTTATAAAAGCTTTGCCACTTCTTCGTGAGGCATTCCCTGATCTTTTATTGGCCTGTGATGTGTGCCTGTGTCCATACACTTCGCATGGGCACTGTGGTGTCCTCACACCGAATGGAGCTATAGACCATCAGTCATCAACAAAAAGAATAGCTGATGTGGCATTAGCATATGCCAAAGCTGGTAAGATTACATTAATTACTTAATGAATGTACTCTGTAGCACTGTGATACAGGTTAGAAATGAGAAAATAAAGCACACCTAAGCAAAATTATACCAATTAATGAAATATTTATAACCTACTTATCTCTCCTACCTACCCTCTTTAAATAACACTAGTTAATTATTCACAGGAGCGCACGTCGTAGCGCCTTCAGACATGATGGACAACAGAATTAAAGCCATCAAGGACACCCTAGTTTCGCATAAAATTGACAATCAGGTGTGTTAATAAAAATCAGAGTCTTATAAATACAAACTATGTATTATGAACAATGCATAAACTATACATAATTACTTTATTTTAATGCAAAGAAACACCTAAAACATAGATAATTATCTATGATTATACTTGCACTCAAAAATGAGTCCTTTGTGGGATGGGATATAAACCCATGAGTTAAGGCCAAAAACGAATATAGCGGCTTCCGTGCTATATTAGTTGATTCTGGCGATTTCTATAAATACCTAAAAAAGTCGATAAGCATACTTACCCTCATTTAATGATGTAAACTGCAACTAACTCAGCAGTTCCGGGCGTCGTGAACTCTACACAACCAAGTCATGTCATATCGACTGTATTATACTCGAGCACAGAATGAACGCTGATGTAATTATCATTTTATAAAAGTAGAAAAAATACAACTTTACTTCACTCAGCTGTAGCCGCAGCTGCAATGTTGTAATGCGCCCAACTGTAAAAGAAAGCGGGCTGCAACCCGAATTGAAAAAAGAAGGAGAAAATCACAGTTTAGATCTGTATAGGCAAGTTGGCAAATCTGTAAAGAAAATACAAATAGTGTAACAACAGCATTCAGGCTGCTGGCTATCAGCGTGGTTGCCAGGCAGTTCTTTTGCAGCTAGCATTTTAAATTGTTCACAACTTTGCCCCAACAGGTGTCGGTTTTGTCGTATTCATGTAAGTTTGCGTCGTCGATGTACGGCCCGTTCCGCGACACTATGAAGAGTTCTCCGATGGCTGGAGATCGGAAGTGCTACCAACTGCCCCCTGGCAGCGCCGGGCTCGCCGCACGCGCAGCTGTGAGTTATCACTAAAATACAAGCTTAACAAACAGCCATATTAGTAAAAGAACTAAACAACCATTTTCTTAGTTTATAAAAGCAAACGTCGAGTATTTAATCGATAAGCAAAAACAACTTTGTAACAGTTCCCGCGTCACTAATAGTGTGGCAATTGCTACAAAATTGTTTGAAACCATCATTTGAAGAATAAAAAGTAAAAATACAGCAATGTCTGTGCTTCTGTTTGTCAAGAAACGTCTTATGAATTCGAACAGCATCTATTTTTCATTCTCTACCACATTTTATGCTTTTCGATAGAAATATTTAATTAAACAATATAAAAACAAGTTATCTTCTAAAATGAGAAACATCAAAAACTTCAACTTTAAAAATTCTTTATGCCATAAACTATTACATAGTACTTGAAACTTCAAAATGAAATATAAAAAACAGTCGAAATATGACACTGAAATCACAAAGCTTCACTTACATGCTACAACAAAAATTAAGTGTAAGTAAATCTAAGTTCTAGTTCCAAACCACCGCTCTGTAAGAACAACTGGCACGCTAATCACGCTATACAATGCAATGAATGAAATGAATATAACAATATCCATGTTTTCAGTCATTCTTATTAGAATGGCCTGTATGAAACGGCAGTTTAATCCCAAGCATTTTTATCTGCCATATAATCTTTGATAGAATAATATCCTCTTGAAGACGATTTCCGCTTTATTGTTATTTAAATTTATTTAGGCTTAATTGATGTATATTGCTTGGGATTTTATTGTAGATTCGCTCACATTGACCTGTAAATGATTTATTATTTATTTAATGATTTATGTACACACATACAATTACACTACACGGATGGATACAAACGAAAGTACAATGATGCTGCTTATTTCCTAAAGAAATATCTTCCAGCAGACCAGAAGGTGGAAAGGTTATTTATAAAGGTAAGGCGCGTGCACTAAAACAATAAAGAAAAACAATATTCTTAAAACTAGGCATACACATAATATACAATAAATAGAAAACAAACCAAACAGATTATAATAGTGCTACCATCGAGATAGATAGTACGCTTTTTAAAAATGGACAGTGGCTGAGCGCTTCGAACGCATGATGCCAAGGCATTCCACAGCCTGGCCGCGTTTACAGAGAAGGAGTACGAATAAGTCATATTTCTGGGCTGGGAAATCGTGGAGGAAGGTAAGATGGAATCTGCAAAGTGCATCTTGAGAGCGAACAAAGGAAAAGCGATTTCGAAAATACGAAGAACAGGAAGGGTTAAACAGTACATTGTGAAGAAGACAGAGGATGCGGTAGTTTCTAGGCAGCCTAATGCGAAGCCACTTCAATTCCCTGCGAAAGTTGGGAACTTGGTCGTACTTTCGTAGACGTAACGACGTAACGTAATATTTTGTAAACGTTCCAATTTTTTGAGCAGTTCTTCAGTGGCATCTGGGAAGCATGCGCGTAGTCTAAACTTTTGAGCAATGATTACAGGCTCGAGACGTGGCGGAAGGCGCTGACTTCCTCATGGTTAAGCCGGGCTTGCCTTACCTGGACATAGTCAGACAGACCAAGGACAAGTTCCCCAACCATCCGCTCTTCATTTATCAGGTATACCTACAGTATAAAGTTGGTTAAATTATATAATTAATAATGTTTCCCTCTGGGTTGCGAGTGCCAAATTGCACCCGCTCCGTATAATAACTGAAATTCAGCCTGGTTCAAATCTGGTTAGACCAGTGGGCAGACCTTATCTTGAATCATTATGGAGTTTGTAACACCACCTTGCGTTTTGTCACTTCTTGCCTAAGTGATAGGGTCCAGAAAGTAGTTATTAATGGAAAGCAGTCACCCGGTTCTGCAGTAACAATGGGGGTGCCGCTGGGTTCAATCCTAGGGCCATTTCTATTTCTAGTATATTATTATATAATTGATCTCCCCCACCTCATAAAAGACGATCACGAAATTGTTTTATTTGCAGATGAAACGTCTTTAATATTTAAAGTTAAACGTGGACAACGTGAACTTGACGGCGTAAATAATGCGCTCTCTGGCAGAGGCGGCTCGTTCTAAAGAGCGCTGGTGCAGTGCACAAAAATTACCTATTTAATTTATTTCTTTATTAACCCTATCAATGCATACCAACATTAAATAATACTATGCCTATTAATACAATACGCGTTAAATGTTCGTTCTCAAACATAATGTTTGGTGTCATGTAGCAAGTGGAGCGCCAGTGAGTGCGCTCCTATGAAATAAAGTTTAGTACAATGCCTAGCCCTGCATTCAATGAGTTCGAAAGAGAAACATCGACACAGTCCGGCGCGTGAAACAAAAGATTTCCTATGAAAAATTAACCTCATCTGGAGCGCAGCTCCTGCTACGCGACATAAATCAATTAATGGCCAATCGGGATCGAACAAGGCGTGCGCGGGCGCGGGGAATTTCTTTGCGTTGTTGTCGCTCTTGTGTAAACAAACAAACGTAACTTTATGCTTCGCGGATTTTCTTTTAAATAATATTATAAAATAGTTTGTGCGCGACATTTGTGGTAAAAATGCAACAATACGGTGTATCTTTTATTAAAAATTGTGAGAAGACTCTCAAATGCGTCTCGAACTGAAAAGTAAGGGGCCACCAAGGCCTGATATTGCACTTACTCAAAAGTGTAGTACGAAAACTAGAAAAACGGTTAATTAATTAATTATTTATTTATTTTTTTAAGTTTATCGCACAAATTAAAATTAAAATGTACAAAAGGTGAACTTCATGCTGCAAGGCATTCTTTACCAGTTAACCTTTGGGTTAGCAGAAAAAGTATAAGGCAGTACGAATAAGAAAACATATAAACTATTATCTGATTTTTACAAGAAAGTGATAGATGTCTTTGCTCGCCAAAAAGACCCGCGAATGGATTTCCTGTCCTATAAAACAAATGGTACCCATCAAAAAACTCTGGGATCGTCCATTGGTTTAGTGCTAATAATTTATTATTAAATTAAAATAAAAAGTAACGTGCCCGGTTTACCTTACCTAATGTGGGGCTTGCTCAAACCAGTGTTAGGGTTAGCGACGACGAAATAGAATTAGTAAATGAGACGGTTTTTCTGGGTATAAAACTAGACACTAGGTTGCAATGGGGGTCTCACATCGGGAAAGTTTCGGGCAGACTGAGTTCTGCAGCCTATGCCGTAAGGAACATCCGACAACTAACGGACATTAAAACAGCTCGTCTAGTCTACTTCAGCTACTTTCACAGTGTTAGGACATATGGCATATTGCTGCTGCAGATATTGAATGTATATTTATGCTGCAGAAAAGGGCTGTTTGTACTATCTATATATGGTATGAGATCTTGCGACTCATTGAGGGATAATTTTAAAGAGAAAGGCATAATTACTGTGTATTCACAGTACATTTATGAAAACTTACTGCATACTCATAAAAATAAAAGAAAGTTATGTAAAAATATGTATAGACATAATTTTAACTTAAGAAATAAGAATAAACTGGCTATGCCCAAGTATCGGCTCCATAAAGTTGCAAATTCTTTTACGGCGATAGTATTCGCATGTACAATACGCTGCCAGATGATGTAGCAAATTTATTTATAAATAAATTTAAAAACTACATAAAGTGTAAATTGTGCCAGAAGGCTTATTATATAAGAAAGATTTTATTAACGACAAGGCTGCCTGGAAGTGACATGAATTGCTCCTTTATTTCTTAAGATATTAGATGAGATATGATCTTTAGATATTATCTATTGGTAGTTTTAAGAACAACAGCGGTAATCTTAATATTTTATGTCTTTAATTGTATTAGATTTCAAGACATAATTTTAAAAAAGGCGAGAAGAACTTCTTGAGGCATTCTTCTCAATCTCGTTGCCTTTTTGGAAGCCTCGTCACCGACAGACTGGCTGACAGACAGACTATCCCCTCCCCCCTTTAGAATCACGACTGACTGACTGACAGATCCCCCCTATAAGAGTCACCGACAGACTGACAAATCTTGAGAAAAAACCACAACGGATAGATAAACTGACAAACCTTGACAAAGAATCCATTTGCTTTTATTTCTTGGTACCGCTCATATCTCTTTCGTTGTTGTTAAGAAAAAAAAAATTGGTTGCCTGTAAAGTCGGTATACGGGCGAAAGTTTTACGTGACAACGACTTTCAGTGGTAAAATAATTTTAATGTGAATATTCATTCGTATAGTAGGAAGAAGGATGAAATAATAGTAACAATTTAAAACATTTATTTATACAAAGAATTATATTTATGTCTGTCTCTCTCGCTCTTAGGCGGGCTAACCATGCCCGAGTGGAAGGGACGCGTGCCTCTCACTCGCTCTCATTGTGACCGCATAACGTGAGCGGAGCGTAACGCAGTTTCTTGAAGTGTCACCCGGCAAACCAATTTATAAGACGTTGTCACGATAAAATTATGGAATTTCCATTTTGTGTTTAAAAATTTGACGAATCTAAATGATCCTGTTGATCTTAAAGACAATAAAGTATATTTTATTTTTATTTATTTTATGTTATCGTATGCCTAGGGTACAACCGGGATAAATGCAGATGGGAATAGGAAAATTCCGCAGTTGTTTTTTGGATATTAATGTCAGAAATTAAGACAGTGGGGTCAAATCCGAAAAAATCGCACAAATTATATGGTCGACGTTCATTTAATTGTCAACTTATTAAAAGTTTCTTTTTAAGGAATCGTATATAATTTGCGTAAAAAAATTTTTTTTTGTTTTTTTTTAACTAAAACCCTTCCTTTTTATTAAAATAGATGTTACAAACATACGTAACTTCCAATCAAAAAGCCAATTATGGTTTTTTTGTAATAGTAGTATAATTTTAATAAGACGTGACACACGTTATATATATCTTTGAGAACATACATAAATCCATACTAAAATTATTTAATCAGAAAGTAAGGCTCACTTGCGCATCAGGCCACTGAACTAATTTGGTACCAAGAAAACTTAAAGAATGCACAAAATCTACTTATACTACATATAAAAATAACAAAACCTCTTTCAGGTCACTGAGCCGAAGCCGTAGGCGTCTCGCGACCGTTAGTAAAAAATGAAATAAAAACCTAGCCCAATAATTAACTTTCACTGAACTTTGTCGTCTTGTTAACTTATTTGATTATTTATTTAGAATCGTTACCGTAATTGATACACCTATGTACACTTTGGTAGGCTTAGTATTGAGTGTAATCTGGCTTTGGGTCTAAAATAACTTAATGTACCTAATCATATTATTAAGTTTGCATGAGGGACACCCTATAGAACTAGAAGCCAGAGTGTATCTTATGACAATTTAAATAAGCACAAACACAGCAAAAAAACAATTTTTTGCCTTGTTGCCTTTATCATCAGACAAGTGCTAAATATATTAATGAGAGTTAAATATATATGGCTGTGATATGAGGCTTATGTATGTTATGACGCGCGTATAGACACACGTGGCCGAAACTATAAGAGTTGCATACCCGTTTTTGATAAAGGCTGGTTACGGAACCCTTGATATGTGATAGTTATATTATAAAATATTGTTATTACTAAGTAAGTTCATATAACGGTGACTCCATAAATAATTGGATATAGTCAGTTATGCAATTTACTTTGAGAAGAAAATTATTTTGAAATTACTTTAAATTGTATTTTTCATTTCAACATGTTATCTGGCGACTTGTATATTTTTACCAAACACAGATTGTGAAATGAGGCAATTTTGCATATCTACAATTCTACATCCATTATTTCTCGACTCTTCTTCATCGATTAGATAACGTGACATTCTACAACGTTCCATTATGTTTTGTATAACTGTACGTGATATAATTAAGAAACGAATGTAATGGTGATTGTTTTTATAAAAAAAGTACGTACTTACATTATAATTATTATTATTAACTGATAAAGTAACAGATAAACTACTGGTTTTACAGAGTTTTGCTAGGGGAATGTACACTATACACTTATTTGATATTTTTGTATTTGTAATATAATTTTTTTAGGGGATTAGTTACGGCTGATTGTACATAGAATTTTTATTTCGAGAGTTCTATACTTCGTCTATGTCGGACTAGAAAATATTAGATCCGTCAATTGTTTTCCTTGTCCGTTTTGAAATCCCAATGGAGCACGCTGGGCAGGCGGGTTGGTAATCACGGCTCAAGCCAGTACGCAAGAAGTCGCGGCTGCCCATTATCCGGATGGATTTCTCTTTGTCGATTTTTACGACTCCCCGTGACGTGAGATGAGAGGGGGTGGCACTATACTAGGCCGGGACCACACGGTCTAGAATAGTGATTGTAATGGTGTTTATTTACTACGCTCATATTATGTTTGAAACTTTAAATCGCTTTGAACATATTCTAGGTTATCCAATTTATACTTGTCTACCACGCGCTTGGCCTATAATAATAGTAAGTATTTTTTGTAGGTGTCGGGAGAGTACGCGATGATCTCTCGCTGCGGTGACAGCACCGAAGTAAGAACTACTTTGATGGAGACTCTCACATGCATGCGAAGAGCGGGTTAGTAAAGCAAACACTACGTAGAATAAAACTAAGACTCTTTCCTCTGTCTGTCCCTATGTATGCTTAGATCTTTAAAACTACGCAACGGTTTTTTTAAATAGATAAAGTGATTTAAGAGGGAGGTTAATATGTCACTCGGACGAAGTCGCGGGTGGCTATCTAGTTTTTTATAAGTCTTAGTCACAATCACAAACTCTTCAAATTAAACAAATAAACGAGTTTGATTTGAAACTACTAATTAAGTTTAGTTGTTCGCTGCTTCTTAGTTCACCCGACATCAATATCTCGTTTTGCGAACAGTAGGTACTACGAGTAATCGCTAAGTACGATCGCTTTCACTTTGAAAGTTGTATTGCTTGCTTTACTTACAAATAGTGCATTTGCAGGTACCAGTAATAACTATCAGATGCTAGGTGTCGTTAGATCGCGATATCGAAATCGTAGTTTTTCAGTAACTTCATCGATCTTGCATAACGTTTGGCAACTGCTGCGCTAGATTGCGTACCTAATTCTATTAGTTATAGCAATAGTTACTACGACTGGCTAGTGTGCGAAGTGTTAATATTCTCACTCCAACAAAGCCCAAAATGCATAAAATAATTGATACATTAAATTTACTTGCGAATCTACAATATTTATTACTAAGAATTTAGTATGAATTTGTATGTAGGTATATCTAACAAATAAGCTAAGATATAGTTATATAGACTTCATGATGCGGTGCGCTTGTTCACAAATACAAACTCAATTTGTGAATGTCTTGTTTAATTAAAATTTATTATGTAATCCTGCAAATCTAATCAACTGTTTTCTATTTCAGGTGCGGACTGCATCATTACATACTTTGCGCCTTTAATATTAAGTATCATATCTGATAAACAGTAGGTTAATTGAATAGAATACTTTAATTTTAATACAATATGTTGTACACACACGGCTTAATGCATCCAGGAATAAAGGGACTTTTAGGGATTATTCATTCATATTAATATTTTATGTTTACCCTGCTCAAACCCCTCTTGTAGATGTGAAATTCATATGATAGTTTATTATGCCTCTAGAGGAAATCGATTGTGTAAAATTATTTCTAACATGTTTCACTGGTGGTACAAAGGACAACTTTAGTACGTTACTGAAATGTTTTTTGAGTATAACAACATTACGCGACAATTTAAATGTACAAATACAGTCCTTACTCTGACATAATTGGTAATTTATTTATCAATAAACAGATGATTAGATTCTTTTCCGCAGATATTCAAACTATTTGTGTACTGCAGAAGAGGGCTATTCGAGCAATTTATAATTTACCATTTACACATTCACTAAGGAAAACATTTAAAGTATTTTGACAGTGGCGGGTCAATTTGTTTATGAAAACCTGGTATATGTACATAAGAATATTGATCAATTCAGTAAGAAAAGCTATATGCGTAACCTAAATACTAGGAATAAGCATAGTACCTGCCACTAGGGTCAATGTGTACGATTCTACAAAAAAATCCCTAGCAATATGCAGCGATAAAAGCGATGGTCCAAAAAAAACCCAGAGTCGATTCAGACAAATTAGGTATCACTAGCTTTATTAAAATGCACAATTTACCCCACCGAAAAAAAATTGCCCATATCCATGGGGTATATGAGTTATAGACGAACAAAGTATATATGGAAAAATCGTGAATAACTTGTTATTTTTACCAGTTTTTTCAACAGCATTATATATTCTTAGATGAAATATTAATAGACATTGAAAATAATTGAAATAAATATTTTTCCCACAGTTTTTTTTTTTTTTAATAAGCGACTGAAAAGTAAATAATCTGAGACAAAATAGGCACATTCAACTGTAAAAAGATTTCACGACAAAAGTATCTTGACATATGATTTACAAGCTGTAAAATAGAAGATTCCAACTTGATAGGTTCATATAATCGCTACTTATATTTATTATTGTCCTATGATTATTATTATTAATATATTGCTGTTGAAAAAACTGATAAAAATAACCAGTTATTCATGATTTTTCCAATATACCTTTTATACTTTGTTAGCCTATAACTTTTATATCCCATGGATATGGGCATAATTTTTTCGGTGGGGTAAATTGTGCATTTTAATAAAGCTATTGATACCAGATTTGTCTAAATCGACTCTGGGTTTTTGGTCCATACATTTTTGGACCATCACCTTTAAATTAACAATTAAAGGGAAGCTATCTTCAAAGGGATACTATTCTATCAAAGACTATATGGCAGATAAAAATGCTTGGGATTAAACTGCCGCTATTCTAATATGAATGACTAAGAACATGAATATTGTTAATATTATATTAAATTGCATTGTATAGCTTCACAGACAAATGAAGATTGTAACTAACCAATTGATAATTTAAAAGAGCATAGCCTGTGAAGAACTTCACAAAGTTCTTGCCAGTTCTTCTTACAGAGCGGTGGCTCGGAACTGGCACTTAGATTCACTTACACTTAAATATTTTTGTTTTTAATTGTTTTTTGCATGTAAGTGAATCTAAGCTTCGTGATTTCAGTGTTATCATATGTCGATTGTTTTTTTATTTTTATATTTAATTTTGACGTTTTCAAGTACTATGTAATAAATAGTTTATGGAATAAAAAGATTTTGATTCGAATTAAATTGAAAATGCTTTGAATCTCACTACATATCTGCAACATCCTATTAACTGCTGCCCAGTATTTAATTGGGTTATTTTTTGCGATAAAAGAGCTAGTAATGCGTTCTGTATGGTATACCAGAGAAATATTGCTTGTTTGGTTTTGGGGGATAGTGATGTAAAGCTGAGCTATTTATGTAAATATATTGAAACGCTCTGTGATAAACAGAGGTAGTGGGCGCGCTGGATGTTCTGGCTAAATTTATAGTGAAGAATGCAATATACTGTGTATGACACCCCTCAGTGTAATTCTCAAAACTAATTGTAACTTTCATAGATGGTGATGGAAAATAAATACGCTACGCCGAAACAAAATATTATAGTTCTAAAAGTCGTTAAACAACAAAGACATAAATAATTGACCTCTGGTGTTCATAATCTTATGTTATTTTTAAATAAACTATGTGATTTTAGTATTTCACAAATTTTCGCAAAAAAAATGAATGTTGCGGAATGGTTGTAGATATCTTAAATTTCACTCAACCTGGAATTATGCACGCATTTCTGTCTTTTCATTTAAGTTAATAATAAATAAAGTCAAGTAAGGCTATTCCATCAAGAGAACTTCGTAAAAGCGTGTAAATAAATCAATCAAGTTAACATAGCTCCCAAAAGACTACTTTGGTGTAGGTAATGTGTTGTAAACTATGGCACTGTTCGGTCGGAGGGTTCTAATTTTTATACCTTAACCTTTATTGGGTTTGATATTGAAGTACATTTATCTGTTGTATATTGTAAAATAAACTATTACTGCTATTATGTTTGTCTTTTATTGTCAAAAGTCCACACAATTCTCATGTAGGTAATTTTAGTTACTGTTTATTATCAATACATAGTAGAAATCAACGTCGCTTTTCGCTGTCTGTCCCTATTTATACTTAAATTTTAAAACTACGTAATGGATTTTGATATGGTTTTCTTAAATAGATAGAATTATTCAAGATAATGGTTTATCTATATAGTTTGTATAAATTCTCAACTCATAAAAGTTGTTAATACGAATTTACGATTAAGCTAAAAGTGTGTGCCAGGACCATACAAATGCTGGCCGGGCAGAAATAGAAAAGCGTAAAATGTCTCAGCCCAATCTCGGCACCAAGGGTGCTGTTGTAACCGGCTATAAGAAATTGCCCGGTTTACTTTAACATATATCAAACATAAAGAGGTGGTTATGAATCACATCTATACGATTCTTTGCCAAAACTTTCTGCAGCAATGTTATCCAAGTGGGGTAGGTACGGAACGTGATAAGGCTAGGGCGTAACCAGGCGACGTGCTTGGGCAGCATTTAGCACTTGTGGGACATATACCAGGGTTATCGCACTATTTGGACATGCGGCGCCAGCCCCAACAAATTGGGAGAGAGGGTAATGAGGACCTTAGAAAGTGAGAGGACGTGATATCTGCCTTTTTTCTGTAGTAATAGCCCTACGAGAAAAAAGTGTAATTATAATGCATGGAAAATGAAGTTAAATTTTCATTTTTTGAAAGTGTAAACTATAATAAAAGAGTAATTGGGTATTTTTTGAAAGTAATATCTAAAATAGAATTAAATTTTAAAATTTTATTTGTTACTATTAATTATACAATTTGTAATTTGGCGCTTTATTGAACTTCTGACGCCCTGTTCTGTCACAGTTATACGTGGGCCAATGGGAAAGCGCCGAATTGCCATACCTGGCACAATCACGTAGAAGCCAGGATTACGTCAGCAAGTTTTTAACCAATCAGGATTGCACACGATCAACACTAGCGCTAGATATTAGAAGCGACGGCGTGCCAAACTTTAGTTCATCTTGAAAAATCGAATGTAAAAGATCACCGTGAGTAAAACTATAAATTTGTGATAGTGTTCTTTCGAAGTTTTTCAACGAGACTGTGGAAAACCTTTAAGAGCTAGAAAGTTTTCGGGAAAATTTCTAATATTAGGTAAGTAATTTTTACCTAACTGAGCTGTGAATTTGCTCTAATTTTATCTCCTTACAGTGGCCGCAATGACCGCAGTTTTCAACAATTTAATATTAATTTTTGCTAACCACGATCTGGTTTTACTTTTTTTTGGATTTATTCTAACAATATTCACGATTTCATTCAAGTTGAAGCGACTTATTAAGCTTTTTTCTTACGGCCTAGTTGTCAGTGTTGTCACCGAAATTTCTCGATGTCTGCCGGTGCTGTGGCCTATATAGCAACTTGCGTGGCTCATGTGAAATACCGTTACTTTGTAGTGCCGTTATTTGCTTCAACAAATTGAAGTCATTCAGCATTCGCTTTCCGTGGCAGCCGTGTGATTTGATTGTCGGCAGTAACAGTGACTTGACTTCTGACGTGTCCTATTTGTGACTACGTGTCCTCCAAGGTTTCAATGAACTTGAATTAGATCAAAATTTAAATAGCGCTGCTACAACATGCTTAAGTATTACTAACGTTACATTATTGGTTTCAGTGGGAATCTGATTGGAAGACCCAAAATGCGGTGGAGTTTACTAGCGTTAGTCTTTGTGGTGGCGGTGGTGGTCGCCGACGACAAAAAGGAGAAAGACAAGGACATCGGCACTGTCATCGGTATCGACTTGGGAACCACATACTCTTGGTGAGTTGGCATATTAGTTATTTTTACAACTTCATAAGTGAAGCACTAGAATGTTCTAAATTCTAACCTCCATAAAGGTTATGGGCACCAATTTGATAATAAGACATGTTTAGATGTAAATCCCTTGTGGATAACATTAACATTTTACAATAATTATTTAACTAATTTATTCAATTAATTTACTGTCTTGGATATTAAGATTGATATTACCATTTCATAACTTAAATGCTAAGTATATGTAAAATTTGCAGGATTTTGAAGTTACTTCCATAAGTAAAAATTTTCCTCTATAATAGTCCTAACAATATCTTTTAATTAGGGAATGTCTAAAATTTCTTTAAATAAATTAAGTGATTATTATTAACTTCGCTCTCCAGCCTACCTAGCTTAACTATGAATACATAATTATAATAAAGCTTTTTTTTTTCTTCTTTTTTTATTAATGGCTTTGTGCGTCTAGCACATCTAGCCAGTGTCAAGTAAGTGATATATTAGTAATATATAATTCATAGTAAATGAGAATGAGTGATGATAAATAAGATACCCTCCCCTAAGCCCCTTGAGTCCTCAGTAAAGATGTAGGTCTATACTGAGATCTCACATGGACTCTAGTGGAGTGGAGTAGGAGAATTTGAAAAGTTGTTGTTTGTTTTGAAATGTTGCACTGCTTTGTTTGATTTACCAACACTCATGTATATTCAAAAACACTTAACGGTTAATAATCCACCGTTATTACACATTAATGTTAGAAATATCACAAATTATAGAAAATTAAACAAAACTGCAGACGCTTCACTTTCCTGCCAAGACGTCCTATAATAAAGCTATTCCCCTTTCATTTAATATATTTTTTATTTTATTTACAGTGTTGGTGTGTACAAGAATGGCAGAGTAGAAATTATTGCTAATGACCAGGGTAACCGAATCACTCCTTCATATGTGGCCTTCACTCAAGATGGAGAACGTCTTATTGGTGATGCAGCTAAGAACCAGCTGACCACTAATCCAGAAAATACTGTCTTTGATGCTAAACGTCTTATTGGTAGAGAATGGAGTGACCAAACGGTTCAGAATGATGTTAAATTCTTTCCTTTCAAAGTTGTAGAGAAGAACAGCAAACCTCATGTCTCAGTAATGACAGCACAGGGAGACAAAATCTTTGCCCCTGAAGAAATCTCTGCAATGGTGCTTACTAAGATGAAGGAAACTGCTGAAGCTTACTTAGGAAAAAAGGTCACTCATGCTGTGGTCACTGTCCCAGCTTATTTCAATGATGCCCAACGTCAAGCTACCAAGGATGCTGGTGTTATTGCTGGTCTCAATGTTATGAGAATCATCAATGAACCTACAGCTGCTGCCATTGCTTACGGCTTAGACAAGAAAGATGGAGAAAAGAATGTATTGGTATTTGACTTGGGTGGTGGTACTTTTGATGTCTCTCTTCTTACAATTGACAATGGTGTCTTTGAAGTAGTTGCTACCAATGGTGATACTCACTTGGGAGGTGAAGACTTTGACCAGAGGGTAATGGAGCACTTCATTAAACTGTACAAGAAGAAGAAGGGCAAGGACATTAGAAAAGATAACCGTGCTGTGCAGAAACTGCGTCGTGAGGTTGAAAAGGCCAAGAGGGCTCTGTCTTCAAGCCACCAAGTTAAGATTGAAATTGAATCTTTCTATGAAGGTGATGACTTCTCTGAAACTCTAACCAGGGCCAAATTTGAAGAGTTGAACATGGATCTTTTCAGATCTACCTTGAAGCCCGTACAGAAAGTACTTGAAGATGCTGATATGAACAAGAAAGATGTTGATGAAATTGTCCTTGTTGGTGGATCTACTCGTATCCCTAAAGTCCAACAATTGGTCAAGGAGTTCTTTAATGGAAAAGAGCCATCACGAGGCATCAACCCTGATGAGGCCGTCGCCTATGGTGCCGCCGTACAAGCTGGAGTACTTAGTGGAGAACAAGACACTGATGCCATTGTACTTCTTGATGTAAATCCTCTTACCATGGGTATTGAAACTGTTGGTGGAGTCATGACTAAATTGATCCCCCGTAATACTGTTATTCCCACCAAGAAATCCCAAATCTTCTCCACTGCAAGCGATAACCAGCACACTGTAACCATCCAAGTTTATGAAGGTGAACGTCCCATGACCAAGGACAACCACTTGTTGGGTAAATTCGATCTAACAGGCATCCCTCCAGCACCAAGAGGTATTCCTCAAATTGAAGTAACATTTGAAATTGATGCCAATGGTATTCTTCAAGTATCTGCTGAAGACAAAGGCACTGGCAATCGAGAAAAGATTGTCATCACTAATGATCAGAACCGGCTTACACCTGAGGACATAGAGAGAATGATCAAGGATGCAGAGAAGTTTGCAGATGATGACAAGAAACTAAAGGAGCGTGTTGAAGCCAGAAATGAACTTGAGAGCTATGCTTACTCAATTAAGAACCAGCTACAAGACAAGGAAAAACTTGGTGCTAAGGTTAGTATTTATATCTAGATACGTAATTTAGTGTAATAATATTTCGATTGTTTTTTTTTTAATTTTTATGACGTTTTCAAGTAATATGTATAATAGTTTATGAAATAAATATTTTTTTTACTTTTATAAATTACAAATAATATGAAGTACAATTTCGAAAAATTTACAATTGTCATAAAAATATTAGTTATAAAATAACGTTATATTTTACGGCATTATCTTTGTTAACAGGTTAGTGAAGAGGAGAAGGCAAAGATGGAAGAAGCTATTGATGCTGCTATCAAATGGCTAGAAGACAATCAGGACACTGATGCTGAAGAATATAAGAAACAGAAGAAATCCCTTGAAGATGTTGTTCAGCCTATTATTGCCAAACTGTACCAAGGTCAAGGAGGCATGCCACCCCCAGGAGCTGGTGGTGAAGACGAGGACTTTAAGGACGAATTGTAACCAAATAGACTGGAACAAAATGCGTGATCGTAGCGAATGTGATCTCAAGGAAGGTCACTACAGACTGTGCACACAGTGACTTAACAATCAACACTGTGAGCATATCCTGTACATAAGCACAGATAAATGAGTGTTTGTGTATGTGTATATTTATTGTGAGCGCGGTGTGTTGTCTGTGTGCTAGTTGATGCATGTGTGGTATGAGTGTGTGCAGAGTCGATCTGATCGAGTCACTGCCCACACCATTTGTGTAAATGTGTGCTATTGGTAAATGTAAAAATAATGCATTTTTAATTTTAGTAAAGCAATGGTTTCAAGTGTGAATTGTGAGGGCCAGTTCCATGACTGTTTGTAATCGGTTCTGTTGTCTTCCTATAAAATATTGTATTGTTTTTGAGATTTCAATGAATCGATAATCAAATCTCAATTCACCCTAGAGACTACCTCAGTGTTATATTGTATGTATGTAATGAGACTGCAGAATTTGTTAGTTCATAATTAGCTAACTAATTAATATTATTATGTAGTAATTTAATTATTTCAATTGAAGTATGAAGGAGTACATAAATAAAAAACATTTTCAATACATGTGAATTGTATTTATTTGAGTTTTACCATCTTGCCCTATAAACTTGGTCAATTCATGTCCAGATAATAGCAGCTTTGGCTTTTGTTATGATGTGCAGAATGCGTAGCCCTTGGCTTTGATCAGGGACTGCTTTTTACGTCCTGTATGTTCCGTAAACTGTTAAATAAATTATGTTACATGGCTTAAAGTCTAAAATCTTGCTATTTTCAACACAATTTTCTTAATCTGCAGTCGTTGAATTTGGGCCTAAGCCTTAGACCAATCTGCTTGTGCGTGTTTATCTATACTTCTATACTAATATTATAAAGAGGAAAGATTTGTTTGTTTGTTTGTAATGAATAGGCTCCGAAACTACTGGACCGATTTCAAAAATTCTTTCACCTTTGGAAAGCTACATTATCCCAGAGTAACATAGGCTATATTATATTTTAAAAAAAATTAGGGATCCTTACTATAAATCCAATAATGTAACCCAAGGTGTAAAAAAATGACCTGAAAAATTCCTTACATAGCGTGCGCAGCGAAAACTATTGATGATAGAACAAAATTATGTACTACGACTTTGCAGTACTCATCATTATCTACAAAAAGTGTCGCGACAGCATATGTCTAAATATTATAGTTACGTCACAGTAAGCGGTTTTTTATTCTAAAAAATTAATTTATATGCCGCCGCTTGAAAAGGCTCTATATTTGTACCTTGGTATTAATCCTTATCAAAAAATATTACTTTGTATTCAAGACGGCTTCAATACCTTTTTATAACTTTTTGAATTATTCAATTCGGACATTTCATTAGGAAGATATCACGAGTTTAAAAATGCAAGTATTAGAAAAAAGTCGCGTGGTGCCGCTCACCGCGCTCAGCTAGCCAGCCATCTGCGATGTAGGCTCCATGTAAGCGTCACTGGGGTGGTACGGGGGGGGTTGAGTCAATGTAATCTATACTAATATTATAAAGAGGAAAGATTTGTATTTTTGTATGTAACGAATAAACTCAAAAATTACTGGACCGATATTAATATTTCTTTTTTCAATAGAAAGCTACATTATCACTGAGTAACATAGGCTATATTATAATTTCAAAAAAAAATAGGGTTCCGTAAAATATTTGGGTTTTTCGGACACAAAGTGTAAAAATCAACCAGAACAGTTGCGTACGCTGCCTAAACTATAAAAGATAGAACCACAAAATGTATGAATGAATTAAAGATCTTATACCACCTACTAAAAGTCCGCGACACACTATACCTATATATGGCGAGTGAGGCACAACAACCCTTTTTTTTATTTAAAAATCTTGATTTTTTTTTGTACTATATTTATACGCATTTATTTTACTTATGCTATTAATCCTTATCAAAATTAATTATTTCATCACTAAGTGCAGTTTATGTAGATAATATTTAGTCTTGGAATGATCAAAATTGGACGTTTGTTTTTGAAGTTATGGCGAACTTAAATTATTACGATTTCTGCTGCACAGCGCCCTATCACGGGTCGGGGCTCCCGACCATCAGTTTATTTTGTCACCTAAAAATAATTTAATGTCAAATGTTGTTTATGGGGAAGATTTACAATAATCGCTTTAGTTATCTATCCCAAAACAACAGGTTGCTCTCCGGGACTGCCGGTAAGAGTAAAAACTAAGTATTAATTAGATTTAAATATTTTCATCATTAACAACTTCAATATCCACATAAAGACAATCTATGCAGCCTGCGGATAATGACTGCGTCGTCGATGTTAGTTTCCGTGTCTGTGAATTGATCTGGAAATCATTTTGCTGACCGTGTCTTTTCTGGGTAGGCATTTTACAGCTAGTTTAGGATAAAGAAGATGTCACTTTCCGTATTCGAACTTCATTCAGTATTTTAGAAAGTGTAGGTCCGCTCTTAGGATTTGTAGAGGAATGCCTCAAAAGTTACATCCATTTATAAGTGGCACCTCTATCTATCTAGACGTTTAGATTGAGGTGCCACCTCAGAACAAGGACCATTTTGGATGTATTGTTATCAAAATTTAAAAATTATTTTGTAGGGTGCGAGAAAAATTTTTAGCCAAAATCTGAGGTTGGTAGTGTCGAAATCAAAAAAGTTACAACGCTTTCAAAGCGTCACCGTTACATTTCTCTATGGCGTCACCTAAGAACATAATTTTACGCGGTTCAAACAATGCGTAATTTATTGTTTATTTATTTAGATTTGTAGTGTACGTTGTCCCAGGGGAAAAAGTACCAATTTCATCGAATTTAAGTCATCACTGGTGACACTGGTCGCAGACTTTCATCTTGAGACACTGAGGTATTTTGGACGAGAAGATTTTGCGCAGTTTTCCGAACGCAGCCCAACCGAGCTGGATTCGACGTTTGACCTCTTTCTCGAAGTTCGACCTACCTAATTACTAGAGATGCGCCGAATAGTGGTTTCACCATAGAGAAATATAATAACTAGGTAAGGTTTCACCGAATACTATTTGGTTCAATCTTTCATCATCTCAGCCATCTGACGTCCACTGCTGAACATAGGCCTTCCCAATAGATTTCCACATTGAGCGATCCTGAGTCGCCTGCATCCATCGGCTTCCCGCCGCCTTGACCAGATCATCGGTCCATCGCGTGGGAGGCCGTCCTCTACTACGTTTACCGGTTCGCGGTCGCCATTGCAGAACCTTGACGCCCCATCGGTCGTCGGTTCCTCGAGCTATGTGCCCCGCCCATTGCCACTTCAGCCTGCAAACTCGCCTCGCTATGTCGGTCACTCCAGTCCTCCTACGGATATCCTCATTTCTGATTCGATCACGTAGGGACACTCCGAGCATAGCTCTCTCCATTGCACGCTGAGCGACTTTGAGCTTTCTAATGAGGCCCATAGTCAGGCACCAAGTCTCAGTACCGTACGTCATCACTGGCAACACACACTGGTTAAAGACTTTCGTCTTAAGACACTGAGGTATTTTTGACGAGAAGATAAAGCGCAGTTTCCCGAACGCAGCCCAACCGAGCTGGATTCGACGATTGACCTCTTTCTCGAAGTTGGACCTACCCATTTGGACTTTTTGTCCCAGGTATACATATTCGTCGACAACTTCAAGAGCCGAGCCTCCAATAATTATTATTATCGTCATAATTTTCGTCTTGTCCATGTTCATTTTGAGACCTACCCTTTGGGAAGCTCTGTCGAGGTCTTTGAGCATTGTGCCCAGATCCACAAGCGACTCCGCTATGACCACTATATCGTCGGCAAATCGAAGGTGAGACATATACTCGCCATTTATGTTGATGCCGTAGTTTCCCCAGTCCAGCATTTTGAAAACATCCTCCAGGGCAGCAGTGAACAGTTTCGGAGATATGACATCTCCCTGTCTCACGCCCTTCCGCAGGAGGATAGGATTCGTGTGCTGGTCTAGTACGCGTACGGACATGGTGGCGTTTTTGTATAAACTTCTCAACACTTCAATATACCGATGGTCAATGCGGCATCGCTGCAGGGACTGAAACACTGCCCAAGTCTCGATCGAATCGAAGGCCTTTTCATAGTCCACAAACGCTAAGCAAAGTGGCTGGTTATACTCCTCGGTCTTCTGTATAACCTGCCGCAGCGTATGTATGTGGTCCATGGTTGAAAAGCCTTTTCGGAAACCGGCTTGTTCGGGTTCAATCTTTACCGAACCGGATATCCGGCTGAATTATTCGGTTTACCCTTTACTGCATTCCCGCGTCAAAAGTACCCGAAACCGACGGGAGTGTATGAGGAGGTTAATGAGTGTGACTGAAGCCAAAAGTGTGTGCCAAGATCATGAAGCAAGTGGAAGGATGTGATCTCTGCCAACCCATACGGGAAAGAGGCGTGATATTATGTGTGTATGCATTCACGCGTAAACGGGTTCAAACATGCACGCCGCCTGTCGCCTTATACCATTAATACATTACGAATATTAGAATATAGTACGTTCCTTTTTTGCATATGCTTTATTTTATTTCTGATCTGTATTATATATTTTTACACTATCTCTGTTTTTTTTCTTTCTTTTAAATAATGGCTTCGTGCGTCTAGCACATTTAGCCAGTGTCAAGTCAATGATATACTAATAATATATAATTCATAGTAAATGAGAATAAGTGACAAGGATGATAAATGGTAAATGAGATACCCTCCCCTAAGCCCCTTGAGTCCTCAGTAAAGATGAAGGACTATACTGAGATCTCACATGGACTCCTTGAGAGAAAAATTTAAAAGTGATGTTGCACTGTTTTGTTTGATTTACCAACACTCATGTATATTCACAAACACTTAACGGGATTATTAACCGTTAAGTGTTTGTGAATATACATTAATGTTATTACACATTAATATTAGAAATATCACAAATTTTAGCAAAATGAAACAAAACTGCAGATATGACGCTTCACTTTCCCGCCAAGAAGTCCGCTATCTCTGTTATAGTGTCTATTATTGATATATTTTTTAATTTATATCAATTTGCCACTTAAGTGTGTTCTTTTTAAAATAAAGACTGTTGATATGAGTCTGGAAAATAAAAGTTTATATTAATGAAAAATTAAAAAAAAACAAATAAAATGAATATTGAGCTAGGGCCTAAAAATAAATGATGAATTAAATTTTAAAATGAATGTGAACTATACTATAGGTCATGAAAAAAATATGTGGACTTCAGATTTTAAAATACATGTTGATTTTAAGTTTAATTGTGTTCATGTCTGTAGCCAGGAAAATAGAAATACTCAAACCGAATATATTCGGCACTAAAACCGAATAATGCGGCCATTCGGCCGAATAATGACGATATAATGCGGCCGAATACAAATAGTGGAAAAAAATCCGAATACGCTGAATACCAAACGAATATTCGGCGCATCTCTTACCATATACAAGTACACGACGTCATATACTAAAAATCGGATAAACTCAAATAGTGAAATTCAAACTATTTCCGCTGGGTCAACGTACACCTTTATGTAGTATATTTTTTTGAGTTGCAGCCCAATAATTGAGTCATTGAAACGAGAGAATTTAGGGAATTGAGTTGTTTTTGTAGCAAAAGCTACAATATGTTCATATAGTTCTTTCTTAAAGAAAAACTTTATTAAACAAGATATTCTGTTCAAGATATTGGTACCATAATTAATCATTGGACAAGTTGAATGTTAAAATGTACAAACTTTAGTAAATGGCCTAATGATGTCGCAGCGGAAACTTAAATATCTTCGCATCTGACAGAGTGTGAAAGTCCTCCTCAACTTATTGAGACTTAACTGCGTGAGGCAGTTAAAATACTAGTGAATGTAGCATTTTGAGTTCAGGTTCCGAACTGTTGTCCATGCTCAGTTTGCTGAGGTCCGCCGAAATGGGCAACGGAGCATCGACTTTGGAGAACTGGGAGAACCTTCCCGTAATAATACAGGACACGATACCTCTGATCTTCTCGAAAGTCCGTGACACAGGCGCAGAAATTACTAAAACGCTTCGAATAACTAGATTTTTCAAAATACTTTACACTGGCAATTACCACAACTAGTGACACCAAGAGTTTATTAAATACACTATTTACATATATATCATCAACACATCTCAAAATTTAAGAAATGTATTTTAACTGTGTAAATGACACTACTAAAATACACTTTCCCTTTTTCGCGTTAAAATAGCGAGTGCCAGGAAACGTCTCGTTCTTTCAATTGCCAGTCGACAAAAGCTTAAAATAATATTTCATCTGGCAGTACTAACACGGACATGCTAGTTGTCATGAATGTCATGTCATAAAATGACAATTTGTGTAAATAAATAAGCCGCCCGTTCGGCATGCGTGTCTGACTGATTTGATAAATTTGAGGTTTATCTGTAAATATAGTTATGTACTTTTGATTTTATAATCATATTTTTAGAGTCTGGATAAAACTGGAGCTGTCAGTTGAATGGGTCAGATGTCACACCGCTTTACTATTATCGTCTGTAATATTATTTCGTTGTAGCAGTTTACAATTAGTATTGCTCCACTCGAGCAATTGACTGTTGGTCATATTTTGCGTTATAGCATCAGGAATTGTTTGTGATTTCTTATCTATTGTTAGCCGATGGGCATAGGTGGCCTCTGTCGTAATATTATTTTAAGAAAATACATGTTTATGATGTATTCCACGAGAAACTCTTACGAGGTAAGTGTTACAACAGCACTTACATCTAGATTCACATAACTATAAAAAAACATAAAAATAGCATTCTATTTAAGGAAGCCACATTGTTTATATAACAGGAAGAATTAAAGTAATTAACAATCAAAAAAGTACAAAATAAAAATTAATATATAATATAATAGACAAACAAAACACTAATTCATTTTAATAGTACACTACAAGTTTTTCTCAAAATTGAAAGAAATGTTTGTGGAGTATATTAATCTCATCTAAAGTATTATATGAAGCGAGCGAGCGGTAAAACGCAGCACTCAACTGTACATTCTTAAATGCAAACAGTTTTGCAAAAAAAGGTACCATGTCACGTGGTGGTCTGTAAGAAGCTAAATTTGCTATATCACTTAAAAGATGTGAGCAATTTACATTCGGCAAAACTTTATAAAGAAATAATATTGTCAAAAGTCTTTCTCCTGACCAGAAAACTGTCCATATTAAATTAAGAAAGCCTATCATTGTAGCCTCTTAGTTTGTTTCTGCCACTATGGAAAGCCAGGTATTGAGTAAACCACACAAACATTTAGTACACATTTCGTCCCCATGCTGCTTTGTCACAATAAATTCTGAGCCAGTCAACTTGCATCAAAATGGTCACATTCGCGTTCTGTGTATACTAGAGTGGTGCAATTGATTCAGTGCTTGTGCAAAATAAATAAATTATCACACATTAATCCAGTATACATCATTTTATTTTCAATATTACTAAATTTTTTTTATCACTAAAAGTGCATTTCCTAAAATTAGTTAGTTGACTCAGTATACTTAAGAGCCATCAATATGATACATCTAATTTTACTTTTTTTGTAGCATCTTAAATAAAATATAGCTTTCATTAAAGAATATTCCATTTTAGTATGCTGTCTCCAAACTAAATGCCCTGCAATCTAATAAAGCTACACTTGAACAGATATTGAAGGACATAAAGTGTGGACAAGTAAGTAAACTTACTTTTTTATGAATAAAGTAGGTATACCTTATTAATATTAACATAGCCGGGCATATAAATGGCCGGGTATATTAATTGTGATTCTGGTATTATATCTGCAATCAGTCGCAAGACTTTAATCAGATTCGTTGTGCGAGTGATGTTCTTTGTGAAGAAAGAGGCCAGTTCCTCTGACTCCACTTAGACCATTTTTTTTTATCTTTTCACCACATTGGCAGAATCAAGCAACTGCAAAGCGAGATCTGTTTGTAAATTAGGTATTCATGAACTTCGTAATTTTTTGCAAACCATGGCGCATTAGTTATGCTCTGTAGAATACAATTTTGTACACGCTGGAGGCAAGTAATGTTGGTCTTGCTAGCAACACTCTATAGTTGGATTCCATACAACCAGATTGGTTTTTACCAGAGGAGCTTATTGTCTAGTGTTGTGTGTCACTGAGTTTCTTCTCATCAGCCAGTACAGACTCTTAAACTTATAGTTGACCAGATCTCTTTTCTGTTTAATATGATCCTTCCAGGTGAGACGTCTGTGTAAATGAAAACCAAGATACTTTACGCAATCGGATTTAGGTAAAACGTTGTTGTCGAGAGATACCGGGGGACAATTCTCCTTCCTTAGAGTGTAAGTTATGTGATTTGATTTTTGTGCACTGGCTTTAATGCGCCACTTTTGGAGCCAATCAGAGGCAGAATCCAGTATTCTCTGTAATTTTTCACTAGCTTTAATAGGATCGTTGTCTACTGTGAAGAAAGCAATGTCATCTGCATAGGTAGCGACTGTGACATTGTCTGAAGGTGGCAAATCTGATGTGTAGATGTTATATAGCACTGGACCAAGGACTGAACCTTGTGGAACCCCATCCTTAATCGAGCGCAGTGTCGATCTAGAACTACTCTGCTTGACCTGAAATAATCTATTTGACACTATCAGAATTGACGATTTGCAGAATCCAAATTGATGTGCTGGAACAACGGCCAATAGAAGGCGCTGCAAGAATATTCTTTTCCATAGTTTAGAAAGTACGGGCGTGAGACTTATGGGTCGATAAGAAGCCCATTCATGAGTGGGCTTTCCATCCTTATGAATCATTATGATTTGTGAGACCTTCCACAAGTCCGGAAAGTAAGATATTCTGAAGATAGCGTTGAACAGGCATGTCATGAAAGTGACAGTTTATTTGGAGAGTTCTTTTAACATGCGCGGGGTGATCAGATCAGATCAATTTGGATCAGGCAGGCGCGGGGTGATCAGATCAGATCAATTTGGATCAGGCAGTTTTTTTTGGAGAGTTCTTTTAACATGCGCGGGGTGATCAGATCGAAGCTTCGCGTGGTTTAAGAGACTTTATTTCTCTCGCAATGTCTTTGGTGACGTCGGCTTTAAAGGAAGTCACATTTGAAGGTCTTGGTTTAGAATTGCTTCCAAATCATACTCTTTCTCACGACCCTCTTTTGGTTTGAACACTTCAGCTAGGTGCGCTGCAAATGCGTTGGCTTTCTCCCTATCAAATGTGCAAGTGCCCAAGATGACTGGCTTCTGATTGGAGGGAATGACTTCTGAGGTTGGTTCAAGTATTTAGTGGCTTTCCAAAGAGAGTATTCTCCACAAGCAGAAGAATTCATCATTTTCAGAGTATTTTTCAGGCTGTTATTGGATTGCACCTTGAGCAGATCTTTTAATTCTTATATTGCCCTGATGAGTTTAGTCTTGTCACTACCACATCTTGATTGTTGCCATATTCTTCTTAGGCGCCGTTTTTCACCGACTTTATTTTTAATTTCAATTGGTAGCATTGTTTTTCAATCTATTGTTATTTTTAAAGTTGGAGTGCTAGTCCAAGCTGCCAATTGTATAGTATTGGTTACATGTTTGCAAGCGTGTTCAATATCTATCTTCATACGTCCTCAGAGGAATCCTCAAATTAATGTGTTCATCAAGATGTTTACGAAAATATTTCAGGCAGTTCTGTGGTTAGAGAGTGATTTTCATGGTTCACATTCCATTATAGTGGAGCTTATGGTTAATATTACCGGAGTATGGTCTGAGGATCCGTCTAAGTTAGACTCAATGCCAGTGAAGTGGTCACTTATGCCTTTGGTTACAAAGAAGTCCAACAAGTCAGGAAGTTTCTTTGGATCTGTGGGCCAATAAGTGGGTTCTCCAGTTGATAGAGCATGATAAAGATGAAAATCTATACAGCGTTTGAGTTGTGTTCTACTGGTCGTATTAATTCTGGAGCCCCAGAAAGTGTGTTTGGCATTCCATTCTCCGCCAGAGATAAATCTGTCGCCCAGGGTCGTGAAATAGTGGGGGAACATATCATTTGTAATTTTATGTTTGGGCGGACAGTAAATAGCAGAGAGAGTAATGAATCCTGCTCGATCTTCCAACCGGACATTGGTGGCTTGTAGGTGATTACTTAAATAGGGTTCCAGAAGGCTATGTTTTAAGCTACATTTGATTACCAGCGCGGATCCGGCGGCATGTGCACCATGGATAGGTGGGGAGTCAAATAAGTGTTAAATCCCTTGATGCGAATGGAACTTCTTTTGGTGGAATGCGACTCTGAGATTCATACAACATCCAATTTGTTAGTTGCAATCAGTAGTTCTAGCTCATGTAAGTTGAGTGACAGCCCATTTATGTTTCATGTTGCGACGCGTATTGAATCCATCACTTTAACTTTGGGATGATGGTAGTTAGAAGATTTAGCAGGGTGCTGATTTGTAGTAAAATATGTATTTTTTCAGTTTGCTTTACTAAGATTTGTTCCATTGTAAAGTTTTGTTGGCTGTGATTGTTATCACTTAAAGTTGTCTTGGGATTTTTGTTGACATGTTGATCTCTAGTGCCCTTAGTGACGTTTGCGAATGAACTTCCTTTTTTCTGTGATGTTTCTAGTGCTGGAGATTGACCTGCAATGGATTTTTTGGCATTTTCTATGCTAGAACTGAATGTAGGTTTTCTAAAAGTTTTTGCGTTGCTACAGTTAGTTTTTGTAGCTAGTATCTCCTTGTACACTTGGCACCTTTGTAGTCGGCCGGGTGGGCGCTTTCGCATAATGCACATTTTGCTGGTGTGTTTCTACCTTTTTTGGGGCAATCAGAAGTTGTATGTCCTTCTCCACATTTTACACAACGGAATGGTCTCATACAATTATTTTTTTAGTGACCGTACTGCTGACATCGTTGGCATTGAACTTTATATAATATATCCATATCGGGCGTTAATGATCTCTCCTCGGATTATGTTTCCAGTCTTTTGTATTTCTTCTGTTATCGATTAAAGCGGAGTTGTAGGGTGTAGGTTCTTGATCATTATTCTGTAGAGTTTGGTCTCTTTTCTGGTGAATGTATGACCTATTATGACCTGACTTTCTGCAGAACAAGTTCAATTACTTTTTTGTAATTTTTTTTAAAGTGTCCACCATGAGACGAAGAAGATTTTTGTTCACAAATTTAAATTCTCTTGCTGGGATGATAGATTCTATAAGTTTTGATAGCTCGTTAACATCTTCAATTCCATACAAGATTATAGGAGGGGGTTTGTTTAATTGTTTATTTGTTTTGGAGGCTTCGGATGCGTCTAGTGGTAGGTCAGAGAATGTATTTTGTGATTGCGTGGAATCTAAGGGTGGAAAATCCTCTCTCTAACTTTGCGTTTTTTTGACATGGGCACTCTTTGCCATTGTGGATGTAGTTGATGTTCATCCAGCTGGGGACCAGATGGTTGGGTGTCAGTAAGAGTATTAACTGTGTCAGGGTCGCTTCTTGAACATCCACTGAAGGAGGCCGATCTGGGCCTTGATTCAAACATTCCTCTATGAAAGATTGGTTGGGTAAGGGTTTTTTGGTTTGGTTTATTTGGGTTATTAAATTCACACATAAAGTTCCCACGATAGGATCGAAAAATGTTCACCCAGAGGGTACCGTCCATTCCTCTGAGAAGGCTATATACAGTGATGTTCGCCAGGTACATCAAGGTTGGCGCTAATGACTGTTCTATCCTCAGACATTCAACTTTTAGGCGCGGTCTCCACCGTAGGATTGGGGTATCTTTTTATAGAGGTTATCTCCCTCGTGATCCAGGCGGCTAAGCCAAGGTCCCCGATCTCAGTTATGAATGTAAAAACTCAAGGTTGCGGGGTGTGGCGGTCATTTCCGACCTCCAAGTGGGCAACCTATCAAGCTGCTGAAATGGGTTTATTAACCGCCACCCAAGGCTCGGCGTTGTCATTCGTTTAGCACCACCCAGAGAGCACGTGTAGGGCAATGTTTAGGTATCTCCTACGGACGCGAACAACATCACTCCCCTATAATATTTTTAGTATATATTATAGGAATTTTCCTAATATTTTTTTGAAAATTTAATTTCTGATATTACCACAGACAAGCAACAATTGTCAGCTTAGCAAATTTTTAGCATACAAAATAATTCTAATTGCTTTATTTTATGCAGAAATGTACAAATTTAGAAGACATGGAAAACTATTTACTGCGGACAGGAGTGACTATGGATAAATTAGACCAATTATCTGTGATACATGTAGCAGGGACCAAGGGAAAGGTAAGGCAGTTTTTCAAAACCTAACTAGTTAAATCTGTAGTTGTTTCTACAACTTAAAGCTACAAAGTCCTTAAGCTTTAATTTATGAATAACATTAAGAGAAATGGAAATACATTTTGGCATATAAATTACGCCTTGTTAAAATTATCAATGCAGGTCTATAATATATATGTCCAAACCTTCAGTATATTTTTATCAATACTTTGATGTGAAAACGCTTTTTATCACTCAAATGTATAAATACCAATTTTATTCTATTAATTTTTACGCCATGTGCACTATAAGCCTATGTGATGGAAAGAACAGCTCGCCAGGGAGCTCATTCGCAAGGTGTGAAGTAAAATATTTTTCCAGATTAAGAAATACCTATATTAGATTTTTTTTATTAAAACAACAGGCATTAGGCGCGGTCTTGACTTTTAAGTGTTTTGTATGCGATGTACAAAATTTATACTAAAAATACAGATGTAAAAATAATCGGCTAAGACGATGGAAGTTTGTTAAAGGCGGAACGCGATGTATGTTCTGATTACGATTGCTTATTTCATACTCGAAGAATATTCACTTTTGTAAAAAGAAAATAAGCTAATATGTAATATTTTGTAATAATCCAGAGTTATCATCATAATATCAGCCTTATAAAGTCCACTGCTGAACAGTAGCCTCCCTATTAGATAACATTATATTGCGGGTATTGGGCCAGAATCATAATGAACTGATAAGACCCTAAGGTTGGCTTGCAAGTTGTGCGCACTGCACTTACCAATCTACAGACTAGACTCTGGCAAACATAAAAGTTCTCGGTGAGCTATAATAGGCTTGCTACCATACATAGGACCACTAATATAAGTGGTAGTCGTTAAGCCATGTTGGGGGCCTAATTCGGTGGCTGCAATTTTAACAGACTATGTGGCGACACACTTGCCTCCGCCAATCGGTACTGGGTCTGTGGAGTAAAGTATGACCTAATGTTACCCCTATGTTAATGAGCTGACATGATGATGATGGATGTATTTCAAATTTATAATTTTATCATCATAACAGCTTGATGAAGACCTCAGCGGATCATTAGCCTCCCCAATAGATTAAATTCTATGGGGCGTATTTTCCCATAATCACCACGCTGCGCTGGGCAAGTGGGTTGGTAATCGCAATTCCAGCCAGTACGTAAGATGACGCTGCTGCCCATCATCCGGTAAGATTTCTCTTCGTCCACTCTTACGACTCGCCGTGAGACGAGATGGGGTGGCACTGTTCTAGGCGGTTTCCACACAGCAATAATTGCATCGTTTATAATTTTAAAAACAAAGATAAAATTAAAAAATAGAGAATAACTTGTTGTCTGTAGGGGTCAACAAGCGCTATGTGCGAGTCAATACTACGTCACCACGGACACAGGACCGGGTTCTACTCTTCGCCACATTTGGTGGCGGTGCGCGAACGCATTCGACTTGGAGGCCGGGAGCTTTCCGAGACACAATTTGCGACACATTTCCACCAGGTTTACAACATGCTGGATGCCACTAAAGTAAGTAAGAATTTAAGTCAACAGTTCCATTATTTAACTTTTCTTGCTATATAATAAGATTTCTTCAATTAATGCGCCTTTAAACCAGATATGACATTAAACCCTAATGATTCAGTGCGTTTAACCATTGAGAGATATCTCTTTTATTACTAATATCGATCGATCGACGTCACAATAAGGTCAAGAATTAATTCTAAATTCTTACAATTCATTTGCGTTCGGCATAAAACGTTGTACGAGTAAGTGCGGTGTTTATTAGGTTTAAATTAGAATGCGTTGGTACTTTTAAACTCTTGTATTGTAATAATTGATTAGGCATAAATGTCAACGCCAAAGCGTCACTAATAAAATTGCCACAATCGTTAGTGGATCTCTTCTTCTTCTTCTTTTAAATAATGGCTTCGTGCGGTTTGCACATTTAGCCAGTGTCAAGTTAGAGATATATTAATATCATATAAATTATATTAAATGAGAATGAGTGGTGATAAAGATGATAAATGGTAAATGAGATACCTTCCCCTAAGCCCCTTGAGTCCTCAGTAAAGATGTGGGACTATACTGAGATCTTAGTGGATCTCGGTGATAAGCAGCGATCTCATTTGTTTTTTTCAAATCTGTCTTATTAGTCCAATCATTTAAAGCATTTTAATTTTATTTTTCATCGGCGCTCTACTTCGCAAACGGTTGATTTTGCAAAAATTGCAAAAAGCAGTTTTGGAAATAATTTCACAACAAACTATTTTTATTAAGACCTCTATTGACGTCCAAGCAACAAGTCGCGAGATATTTGCGAAGATTTTGTGACTTTTTCACGTTTATAACTTTTAAAGCCGGCACGATATCAAATTTTCATATCTTAATTATACCGCCATATAAGGTTCATGCCGCCATTCAAGGTGTGTACAAATTCAGCTCACTAGGAATTTTTACGCAGATAAAAGCTTAATTAAATGATTGAACTAATGTATAACGAAAATCGTCAGACGAATTTGAAGAGTAACATTGAAACCTTCATGCTATTTTGCACGAGTTCCACCTATATTACCGAGTATCCATGATACCGTGATCGTAATCTGTTCGGTAACGTAGATAGATACTATATACTTTTTCATGTATTGCCTTAATTATGCCAATGCTAGTCACATTATATGACGAATATACTAAGATTATCTCGCAAGTAATATAACATATTTGTTTTGTTGACGTTTCTTCAATTATAATCCGGTTTGTATATAATCATTTCATTTTAAATTCATATTCCTTTATCTACTAGAATAAGTATGTCATACAATTTCGTTGCTTCTGATCTTAACATCTTTAAGAGATAAATATATTATAAATATTCGTATAGGGATCCTGCCAAGATCTAAGGAGCCCAAGTCAACCTCACTCACCTGCAAGTGGTGCACCTGCCGATCAACGGACGAGGCTCTAGCGAACAAAACAGTGCCCGGTAAGCGGCAATAGGCTCGCCACCTATTACGTGGGACCAACTACATAATTGGCGAAGTGTGGGCGTATAATATGACTCTGCCTACCCATTCGGGGAAACAGGCGTGTATATATGTATAATCGTTTCGTAAATAATAGATAAATGAGATTGTACTTTGAATACTTCTTAAAATTTCACAAAATCATAATAATCTTTTTTTTTCCATACTATTGCATGAACGTAGGTACATCTCAAACCACTGGGCGTAGCTAAAGAATAATTCAAAATATTTAGATTTGTGTGTGCGTATGTAAATCGTGTATCAGCTCTTTTGTAAATTTTACCCACGCCTTCGATTCCAGGCCTACGACGGGGATATGCCTAAATATTTCGCATTCCTGACTGTGATGGCATTCAACGTCTTTCTAAAAGAGAAGGTGGATGTGGCGATAGTGGAAGTCGGGATCGGTGGCTTATTGGACTCCACCAATGTGATAAGGTAAATTTTGTAAACTTAGTTTTAGGGCGGTCCGTCTCATCACAAGTGTAACATTTTAGTTTTCAATTAGCAAAAAATATTAGGAATATTGATTAAAAATTACATTACAATTAAATTTAATAAATCTAATAATTTTGAGAAATCTTTTAAGTGATAAAGAGGTATTGAAGATAAATGTAATATAGGTATGAAACGGATTTTCCGGAAGTATTAACATGCTCGCAAATACTCTCTAAGGATTGGGCTTCTGATTTCTGTAATTCCAAACAAATAGTACCTATCCATGTTAATTATTTTGTAACGGTTTTCAGAAATACTCAAGTAGTGGGTATAACAGCATTAGGTTTAGACCACACCTCCATTCTGGGGAACAAGTTGTCACAGATAGCTGCTGCCAAAGGTGGTATCATGAAGCCTGGCTGCGAGGCTTTCACTGTGAGGCAGGAGCCTGAGGCAATGGAAGTCTTAGAAGAGGTGGCTCGTGAAGTTGAGGTGAGGTTACGATATTTGTAATAGAGCACTGCAAATATATTCCTAAGCGCACCCTATTTTGTAGCTCTATTATTCATGCTGTTTTCTTATACGTAACACAGATAAAAAACAATTAAGAAATATTTCATTACTTATACCTAATTTAGTATTCATTTTATGTTTTGAACTTGAGTAATAACGGAACGGCCATAAGTCAGAACACAGATGTATAACATAATATAACGCGTGTGGAACGGTCTTGTTATTGTACATTAAAACTTGCTTCAAACTACGGCTTTGCCCGCATGATCTATATTTTCACATAATAATCGTAGAAATTCCTAATTTAAATTACTAAGCCAATTTCACTATTCATTACAAGCAAATCTTCATTTATATATCAATACATAAACAATCACGCCTGTTTTCCTAGATGGTTAGGCAGAGGCATATTACACGCCCACATTTCGCCACTTACATTCTTGGTACCAACTAATAGGTGGCGAGTCTATTGCCGCTCATCGGGAATTTTAATGTTTGCTTGGGCTCCCATGGTCTTGATGGGATCCAACACCGCTATATTTATATTAATAGTTGTTTTGAATAGTAAGCTTTTGCATCGCATTACAATCATACCTATAATTGTATAATTCGCTGCTGCAAAAATCGCACAAATAGTAGTACGTTTAAAAACGAAATGATTAAAGAGTACTAAATAGGCACGCAAAAGTGGCATAAGAATTTTATCTGCACATTTAATTAGTTTTCGCGAATTTTTGCTTCAGCGAATTATCTGTGGTCCCTATGTTAAGTGCTCAGATTGTCGGCTGTTTTCAGTGTACACTTACTACGATACCTGCCTACAGCAAATACACATTCCCAAATGGATATAAAACTCATCTTCAAGCTAATTTAGAAGCTTACAAAATGAATGCATCACTTGCTATTCAGCTAGCGCACAGCTGGCTTCGTAACGATAACCTGCGATTATTAAGTACGAAGAAAGTCATAGAAAAACCTATTGTTAGCAGAAAAGTGATAATGCAGAGCTATAAAGAATTGGCCGCGCCTTATACAAGAAATGGCCATAAGGAAGTGGTGTTCGATGGCGTGATTACCAGTGTCCCGTTGGAGACGGCATTAGGCTTGGACCAGTGTAAATGGCCGGGCCGGTATCAAGCTGTCGAATGTGATTACGCTAAATTCTTCTTAGACGGAGCTCATACTAAGGAATCTATGCAAATATGCTCCAAGTGGTTTAGCGAAAACTCTCTGTACGTAAAACTTACATATTGGCATGAACAAAGTTTACTATATAAAAAAAATACTATTATCTGGAAATACTGACTAACGTTTTCTTTATTTTTCAGAAATAAAGACAAAATCCTGGTGTTCAGTGCAACTGGTGATCGCAACTCAGAAACGCTATTAGCTCCACTCGTACATTTGAATTTCAAACATGTTTATTTTGTTATACCTACTGCTTATAAAAGGACAAACAAACATAACGACAATTACTCTGCCGTGGAGCATAAAGAGTTGCTATTGAGATGTCATAGAAATTCAGAAGCTTGGGATCTACTGAGAGGCAGCACAGAAGTCTCACAAATATCAATATTAGAAAGTGTTTCTGAAGCACTGACAGGAATAAAAAATAACAATGATTTTATAAAACCATCTGTTCTAGTGACAGGGTCGTTGCACTTAGTAGGAGCCTGTCTTGCGATTATTGACCCTAATTTAAGGAGCACATGACAAGTGTTATTAAAAGTATATTTATAAAATGTTTATGTTTTGAAACAATATTTTAAAATTTTTACATGTTTTATTGTTTAAGTGTAAATGAAATAAAGCACATGTGATACATAAAAAATACATTTATTTTTGTATTCATCAAGCACATTCTAATAGAATATATTCATTGAAAAATATTTAAGTATCTATAGTCAACTGGGTATTATTGGTATCTATTAATCTATCTATATCTGTCAACCAAGCTATGAGCCGCTCAAGGTATCCGCTATCTTGTTTATAGCTCAGTAAAAGTAATTGCATATGGTTAAATGCAGTTGGATTTTCCAATAGGTGTTTCAGTCGTTTGTCCCGAAGTGATAATAATTTAATGACAATTATAGCAATCAATCCCCATTGTATAGGTTTAAACATAATATTATTTGCTTTCAACTGAAATGAATTAACAAGTTGTCTGACATCAGAACTAATAGACAAAGAAAGCAGACCTAAAGACCTCAGTATATCTGGTAAAACTTTATCGAGTTGGTCACTAACAATTCGTCTTCGTAAAGCATTTTGAGAATTTTTATCCACAAGAGGCAATTGTGTTAATTTTGTGTCATCAGCCACATTCTCTTTGTCAACAGGAATACATTGTACATCATCTGTATATTCAGTCTCTCCTGTGAAAAATGCTCTTACTTTCAACTGCATTTTTTTACTCTCCTGTTGTATAATAGAGTAGTCTGGCAGAGGCTTTGATTCTCTTTGTGAGGACTGCATATCAAATTTTTTGTCTTCTAAATCTAACATGTTCAACTTTTTGCATAGGGTTTGATACTGGTCATAATTATTTGAGTTATAGTAAACACTCTTTGAATAATTATTTAAATATTCTTTGATGCATTCTCCTTTGTCTGTAAGCATCTCCTTGACTTTTTCATTACCAAATATCAGAAGAAGGGTATCAATAGTAAACCATTCAGCTAAACTTTTTTCCACTTCTATAGTTAATGCACTAATAAGAGGTTGCTTTTTGCTTTTTGAATGTTTAGATGATTTAGAATTTATATAACTATGAGAGTCTGTTTTAGGCATATTTTGTAATAAATATGAATCATCTTTTCTGTCAGGTTTCTCAATAATATCACCAATTATATTTAATGAATTTTTTGAGCATTTGTTTTGTTGTATATGAGATGTTTCAATTTGTCCCAGATCTGTAGCATGTGAATTAGGTTCACCTGTTTCAAGATTTTTAATATTGCTAGAATCACTGACCTCACATTTTTTATTACTAGGTTCTAATAATTCACAACCTAAATTATCATTTTCATGTTGAGAATTATCCATATCATGTAAAGTTGCATTAGTAAAATCATAGATGGATATAAAATTATTCATTGGTTTAATCTGAATTTTCTCAACAAATGACACATCTACTTCTTGTCCTAGGCTGCCTACTGATTCTGAACGAAGCAAAGTGAATTTGGGAATCACTTCATATTCTCTAAACCACAATGGACTGGTCAGCATTTGTTTTTTAGCATACATTGCTGCCTTGAAGCAACTATTACAACAAAAGCTTTTCCTGGCGGTAATATCGTAAACCTTATTTGTTTTAACTGATATGCGATACGTCTGTTTCGGTATATCCTTGGTGTCTAAATTATTGAGGCAAAGAGGATAACCACAAAGTTGACTTAGTGCTCTTTCTTCAAATACGTCTTCAAGGTGAGACTGGTTGATGTCTGGTAGACATTGAAGGAAAATCTCCTCGGTAATACCTTTTTCAATTAAGGTTTCCACAATTCTCTGTGCTTTTTCATTACATTCTCGTTTTTTAGTTAACGTTTCGCGTATTTGCTCTTTTGTCATTTCTTGGAGTTTTGTTAGTTTTTTCTTTTTCGTTTCCATATTTTAGAAAGCAGACTTGTATGCAGACTTAAGAAATAAACTTTATTTTAGTTTGGTAGAAATCTTACATGACATCCAAATGAAAATAACAAATTCTTTCTAACTTTTTTCCACACTAGGGGCTAAACTCAATAATCATACTTCTTCATTTTAATTCTTGTCACAATTTTGTTTTAAGTAGTGAATCTTCTGCATAATCATAAAAAAAAATACTTCTGTCAATGTTAGTAACTGGAGTTTAGACATCTTGGCGGAAAATTGAAGAGTCATGTCTGCAGTTTTGTTTTATTTTCTAAAATTTGTGATATTTCTAACATTAATGTGTAATAACGGTGGATTATTAACCGTTAAGTGTTTTTAAACATACATGAGTGTTGGTAAATGGAACAAAACAGTGCAACATCACTTTTCAAATTTTCTCTCAGGGAGTCCATGTGAGATCTCAGTATAGTCCCACATCTTTACTGAGGACTCAAGGGGTTTAGGGGAGGGTATTTCGTCTTCGATTTATCATCTTTATCACCACTCATTCTCATTTACTATAAATTATATATAATTAATATATCACTTACTTGACACTGGCTAAATGTGCTAGACGCACGAAGCCATTATTTAAATGGAAGAAGAAGAAGTGGAGTTTAGACTTCTTGGCGGGAAAGTGAATCGTCATGTCTGCAGTTTTGTTTTATTTTCTAAAATTTGTGATATTTCTAACATTAATGTGTAATAACGGTGGATTATTAACCGTTAAGTGTTGTACCTTAACTTTTAGAATTCTCCCAAGAAGTCCACTTTACTGAGAACTCCAGGGGGCTTATTACAAAACGATGTCTAAAGTTAGACCACGTTTAAAACTAGTGCTGTCACTGTCTTCATCTTATCACAAGAAAGTTACAGCACTAGTTTTAACCCTGGTCTAACTTTAGACATTGTTTTGTAATAAGACCTTAAGCCTTAAGGGTTCACATTTATCATCTTTATCACTACTCATTCTCACTTACTATGATTCATATATTATTAATATACCTATCTCTTACTTGACATTGGCTAAATATGCTGAACGCACAAAGCCATTATTTAAAAAAAAAAAGAGTAAAATTTACTAAATTTGTGAAATAACTGTACTTCAAAATACATAATAAGGCTGCATGGATCGTAATCGTTCCCTTAAAGTATATTAATCGTACCTTTTTCTGTAAGCTGTAAATTTATGGAGAAAATTTTACATTGACATGACAGCCAATGACAGGCCAGTCAGCATTCATTCATTCATATTCATATGTCATTCATTCTGAGGACCTTGTTGTGAACTTATTTTTTTTCTTTTAATTTTATTAATATGTAGGTCTGTTAGTTATTAAATTCATCAATTTTTGAAAATTTCTGCATGCCTCTTTATATATACAAATTAACATTTTCTTTTTCAGTCCTCGGGTTATTCCTTTAAAGTAACTTTATTTGTTTTAGGAAATCTTTTTAATAAATAGAAAAATTATGAATAGAGAAGGGAAGTGATAACACAATTAAATAACCACATAAAACATTGAAATGATATTCGCTGAAAAGCTTTAGGTAAGCAATATCTAGCAAATAATTTTATAAATATTGGATTGTCCTATAATTTACGATTAACATAAGTGCAAAGAAAGAGTAATACGAAGACGTAAAAATATGTCCAGTATTTTGAAGTAGGTAATGTTTTATAAGATTGTTTGCAATTTTTTGAAACAGGGTTGCTTCTGATGACATTTCTCATACAATCATATTTAAAACTGGAATCTGGAAGATTTTGGTGGGATTTTGAACATTCTATCAATCCCAGTTCGATAAACTGCAGATCACACAAATTTTTTCCTACTAATTGGTGCAGAAGCACCTGATTATAAGTGGGCACAACTTATAACACCAGTTATCCTCTTTCCGTAAGGTGACTTCATAAATTGTATATAAAATGAAACAAAATAGACTTATTTACTTTGATTTTGCGTACGTACATAAACATCTTATACAGGTTAATCGTTATGTCAAATCTACTTATAGTAAAGTGTGCAAATGTTAAAAACTTTTTAATTGAATTTAAAGGAACAACTATTCGATATATTAAAATGTCATTTTCAGATTATTATTACATACAGTTAATATTTCTACATTCCAAAAACTAAAGATTGACATGCTTAGCCTGAAAATAGACCTTTATTAAATAGAAACAGCCCTCTATCAAATAATTATGTAGTTTTCGTTTAAATATATGTCCAGTTAACTTACAAATTTCATCAGGTATTGCGTTAAATATTTTTGTACCCATATAATTTGCATTTTTTTTTATAATGACCAAGCAAGTGATGGATTAAAAATATCTTTGTAACAATTCCCGCGCTACTATAATTTCCCGAAAAATCGAGAAACTATTCAACACGACACGTGTTTCGCCCTTACACAGGGCATCTTCAGGTAAGATAGGAGCCTCAGAACAACGATGTCTTCACGACCAACGCTGAAACGAGAGTGAGCAGCTGAGCGTATTCGAGCGTATTTATACCCTCACCCACTTCCGCCATCAACGTCCGCCACGTCATCGCGGTCTGAGTCAGAGTGACCGTTATGAAATTTCTGAACCATACGTAATAGAGGTGATCTAGAGAACGTATTTTGTTCGTTCAGCAGTAGGTTTTGATCATTGTGTTTAATTATTTCTAGATTTTCCAATACACACAACCGTAGACCTTTTTCATGTATATGTAAAATTTCAAAATTATGATTATTACTCAAGGTGTGCCCAGAGTCGATAAGGTGTTTGGCAAAATGAGATTTGTCTGGACAATTATGCCTATAAGCAGCTATATGCTCCTTATACCTGGTTTCAAAGTTGCGTCCACAAGTTAATTTATATATACCCGACTTTTTACTATTTTCTATGCGATCCTTTCCGTTACAAAGACGACTAAGTGAGTTTTTAGTTTTGAACGCTGTATTTATTTCATTATTCTTAAGCAGTTTTGAAATCTGTCTACTAACTGAGCCCATATAAGTTAAACTGCCTGTATATTTAGTAATCTTGTCGCTGTCTAAAGCACACAACATCGATCTTACAATACTCTGTTGTTTACTTTTAATCAAATTATCAACCAAAGTAGTATCATATCCATTATTAATTGCTAACTGATAAATTGTGTTCAATTCTTTATCATAGTTAGTGGACGACATAGGTATGGTCATTAAACGATGAATGTAACTTCTAAACGCTGCTAATTTATGTTGGATGGGATGGCACGAGGATGCTGGAATAGTAGTGTCGGTATGAGTTGGTTTTCTGAATATTTGAAAATCGTGTTTATTTCCGACTCTTGAAATAGTTAAATCAAGGAAATTAAGTGAGCTGTTTTCCTCTATTTCTAATTTAAACTTTATTTTCGGATGTATTTTGTTGATTTTATCAACAAATATATTTAATTGCCGAATAGTGCCTAACCAACATAAAATTATGTCATCCACATATCTGTAATAATATAATATGTTACTACTTCTATTCAAAATATGCTTATTCTCAAAGTTATCCATAAAAATATCAGCCATTAACGGAGAGAGGGGAGAACCCATAGCCAAACCTTCTTTCTGTTTGTAATAGTGGTCATTAAACCTGAAATAGTTTTGTTCCATACAAAGTCTAGTTAAATGAATTAAATCACCCATTTCTCCCGGATGTGTACATTTTCTCTCAAAAAGGCTTTCCAGTATTTTTAAACACTCTTCATACGGTACATTAGTGAAGAGGCTTTCGACATCTAAAGACACTAACTTAGCAGATCTTGGCAACTCAATGTCTTTTATTCTATTTACTAAATCTAAACTATTTTTTAAAGAATAAAGTGGGTTAAATGAAGATTTTGTTTTTAAAAGAGTATTTAAATGCTTTGAAAGTTTATATGCCGGTGCACCTATGTAAGAAACTACAGGCCGAACTGGTATATCATCTTTATGTATTTTCGGCAATCCATATAATAATGGGGTTCTTGGATTCATTGGAAGAATATTTTTAAGAGACTTAGGAGAAATGTGTGTCGCACTTTTTAGTGCCGTTTTAATATTTGATGCAAATTTCTTAGTTGGATCATGTGGTAAACGCTCAAAGTCGTCTCCCAGTATAACGTTATTAACTTTTAGTTCGTAGTCGTTTTTATCCAAAATAACTATAGTATTTCCTTTATCCGCTTTAGAAATTATTAAATTGTTGTGATCTATCTTAGACTTTATGGATTTGTATGTGTATGTATCTAATGAAGGCTGAATGTGTTTTGAATTTACTATTTTTTTGAACATAAGTGTTGCCTGGTGCTTAACGGCATCTTCTGCCTTATTCCTAACCAACACTGATTCTGTATCTACTACTAAAGTTTCAAGAGATTTGGCCGATAACTGTGGACTAATATTGTACTTAAGACCCTTCTCCAAAAGTGACAACTCTGGCTGTGTGAACTGTGTGCCACTAAGATTTCTGACTCGTTCATGGAAAACATGAGAATATGTGTTTTGTACAGGTGAGTTGGTTTGCTCCTCAGACCTAGCATTTGATAACCTGCTTAACTTCTGTACTTGTGTTAAGTATTTTTTATGAGCAGCTTTAGAAGCCAGGTCTCGTGCTTTATCGTCTAATAAATCAAACTCTATTCTATGCAAAGAGTTCGCCAACTCATCATGTAGACATTTTAAATGTAATTTATAGTTGTCTCTGATCGAAAACCAATGACGACTTTCCTCATTTAGCCATATTGATCTAGCACTACTGAGGGCAATATTTGCAGCTCGACTGTGTGTATTGGTACGAATATTTATATATGATGGTATGACATTTAAACGTTTGCACTGCTGATTGAACCAGATGTTTTGTGATGCAATCCTGTGAAATTTCATAAGTTTGATGTATAGTTTTGCCTGGATGGCTGTACTTGCCGATCTTAAATAATTTATTGATTCAGGCGTTACTTTGCGGAAATCCATTGTAAGCAAGTGATGGATTAAAAATATCTTTGTAACAATTCCCGCGCTACTATAATTTCCCGAAAAATCGAGAAACTATTCAACACGACACGTGTTTCGCCCTTACACAGGGCATCTTCAGGTAAGATAGGAGCCTCAGAACAACGATGTCTTCACGACCAACGCTGAAACGAGAGTGAGCAGCTGAGCGTATTCGAGCGTATTTATACCCTCACCCACTTCCGCCATCAACGTCCGCCACGTCATCGCGGTCTGAGTCAGAGTGACCGTTATGAAATTTCTGAACCATACGTAATAGATTCTATAGATTTCTATTACGTATGGTTCAGAAATTTCATAATAATACGATTTATACACGTGTCGTGTTGAATAGTTTCTCGATTTTTCGGGAAATTATAGTAGCGCGGGAATTTTTACAAAGATATTTTTAATCCATCACTTGCTTACAATGGATTTCCGCAAAGTAACGCCTGAATCAATAAATTATTTAAGATCGGCAAGTACAGCCATCCAGGCAAAACTATACATCAAACTTATGAAATTTCACAGGATTGCATCACAAAACATCTGGTTCAATCAGCAGTGCAAACGTTTAAATGTCATACCATCATATATAAATATTCGTACCAATACACACAGTCGAGCTGCAAATATTGCCCTCAGTAGTGCTAGATCAATATGGCTAAATGAGGAAAGTCGTCATTGGTTTTCGATCAGAGACAACTATAAATTACATTTAAAATGTCTACATGATGAGTTGGCGAACTCTTTGCATAGAATAGAGTTTGATTTATTAGACGATAAAGCACGAGACCTGGCTTCTAAAGCTGCTCATAAAAAATACTTAACACAAGTACAGAAGTTAAGCAGGTTATCAAATGCTAGGTCTGAGGAGCAAACCAACTCACCTGTACAAAACACATATTCTCATGTTTTCCATGAACGAGTCAGAAATCTTAGTGGCACACAGTTCACACAGCCAGAGTTGTCACTTTTGGAGAAGGGTCTTAAGTACAATATTAGTCCACAGTTATCGGCCAAATCTCTTGAAACTTTAGTAGTAGATACAGAATCAGTGTTGGTTAGGAATAAGGCAGAAGATGCCGTTAAGCACCAGGCAACACTTATGTTCAAAAAAATAGTAAATTCAAAACACATTCAGCCTTCATTAGATACATACACATACAAATCCATAAAGTCTAAGATAGATCACAACAATTTAATAATTTCTAAAGCGGATAAAGGAAATACTATAGTTATTTTGGATAAAAACGACTACGAACTAAAAGTTAATAACGTTATACTGGGAGACGACTTTGAGCGTTTACCACATGATCCAACTAAGAAATTTGCATCAAATATTAAAACGGCACTAAAAAGTGCGACACACATTTCTCCTAAGTCTCTTAAAAATATTCTTCCAATGAATCCAAGAACCCCATTATTATATGGATTGCCGAAAATACATAAAGATGATATACCAGTTCGGCCTGTAGTTTCTTACATAGGTGCACCGGCATATAAACTTTCAAAGCATTTAAATACTCTTTTAAAAACAAAATCTTCATTTAACCCACTTTATTCTTTAAAAAATAGTTTAGATTTAGTAAATAGAATAAAAGACATTGAGTTGCCAAGATCTGCTAAGTTAGTGTCTTTAGATGTCGAAAGCCTCTTCACTAATGTACCGTATGAAGAGTGTTTAAAAATACTGGAAAGCCTTTTTGAGAGAAAATGTACACATCCGGGAGAAATGGGTGATTTAATTCATTTAACTAGACTTTGTATGGAACAAAACTATTTCAGGTTTAATGACCACTATTACAAACAGAAAGAAGGTTTGGCTATGGGTTCTCCCCTCTCTCCGTTAATGGCTGATATTTTTATGGATAACTTTGAGAATAAGCATATTTTGAATAGAAGTAGTAACATATTATATTATTACAGATATGTGGATGACATAATTTTATGTTGGTTAGGCACTATTCGGCAATTAAATATATTTGTTGATAAAATCAACAAAATACATCCGAAAATAAAGTTTAAATTAGAAATAGAGGAAAACAGCTCACTTAATTTCCTTGATTTAACTATTTCAAGAGTCGGAAATAAACACGATTTTCAAATATTCAGAAAACCAACTCATACCGACACTACTATTCCAGCATCCTCGTGCCATCCCATCCAACATAAATTAGCAGCGTTTAGAAGTTACATTCATCGTTTAATGACCATACCTATGTCGTCCACTAACTATGATAAAGAATTGAACACAATTTATCAGTTAGCAATTAATAATGGATATGATACTACTTTGGTTGATAATTTGATTAAAAGTAAACAACAGAGTATTGTAAGATCGATGTTGTGTGCTTTAGACAGCGACAAGATTACTAAATATACAGGCAGTTTAACTTATATGGGCTCAGTTAGTAGACAGATTTCAAAACTGCTTAAGAATAATGAAATAAATACAGCGTTCAAAACTAAAAACTCACTTAGTCGTCTTTGTAACGGAAAGGATCGCATAGAAAATAGTAAAAAGTCGGGTATATATAAATTAACTTGTGGACGCAACTTTGAAACCAGGTATAAGGAGCATATAGCTGCTTATAGGCATAATTGTCCAGACAAATCTCATTTTGCCAAACACCTTATCGACTCTGGGCACACCTTGAGTAATAATCATAATTTTGAAATTTTACATATACATGAAAAAGGTCTACGGTTGTGTGTATTGGAAAATCTAGAAATAATTAAACACAATGATCAAAACCTACTGCTGAACGAACAAAATACGTTCTCTAGATCACCTCTATTACGTATGGTTCAGAAATTTCATAACGGTCACTCTGACTCAGACCGCGATGACGTGGCGGACGTTGATGGCGGAAGTGGGTGAGGGTATAAATACGCTCGAATACGCTCAGCTGCTCACTCTCGTTTCAGCGTTGGTCGTGAAGACATCGTTGTTCTGAGGCTCCTATCTTACCTGAAGATGCCCTGTGTAAGGGCGAAACACGTGTCGTGTTGAATAGTTTCTCGATTTTTCGGGAAATTATAGTAGCGCGGGAATTGTTACAAAGATATTTTTAATCCATCACTTGCTTACAATGGATTTCCGCAAAGTAACGCCTGAATCAATAAATTATTTATAATGACCGTTTTGAGACCTGATTTTCCACCTTGTTTCCTAGTCTGGGTTGAAGACATTTAACTAAAGTAGATGTCTTTTCTCAAATTGTCCTGGATTCTTTTTTACAAATCTGTTTGATGTACAATCAAGGGACTGTGAGAAGTCTATACTTTATAAATAAAGGTTTACATGAAAACAAAGATCTTATGCCTCTTTTCTGTAGTTTAAAAACTGTATCTATATCTGTACAGTTCCCCCATATCATGATACCGTACTGCAGCAAGGGCGCTACATGAATATGATATGCTAGTATTGCTGTCTCTACTGATGATATTTCTCTCGGGTGTCTAAGAGCGAAAGTTTATTACTCACTAAACTAATATGACTTTTCCAATTGCAGTTCTTGTCTATATTTATACCTAAAAAAATCGACTACAATTCGGTCAATATAAAATACATTCAAATTCAATTTATTTCTTTTCTATATCAGAAATTGCATTATCTTAGTTTTATATATATTTACTTTTAAGTATTATATATTTATGTCAATTTCATAATCTGAAACATTCAATGTCTTATAGTCTATCTCTACCCTTCACTAGTATTTTCGTATCATCTGCATACTGTATAATTTCATGATTTATTTTGTCTGGTAGGTCATTCACATATAAATTAAAGGGTATTAGTCCTAATAAAGTGCCCTGTAGGACCCCACACTCATTGACTATATTGTGAGTAGTAGCTCGCTCTAATGTGTATCTTATTTTTTACTGTTTCTTGGATCTGTACGCATTGCTTTCTGTGTTTTAGATAGCTTGTACCCAATCGTTAGCAATACCACTGATTTCATACTTGTAGAGCTTATCGAGCAATTATTTATGCTCTACAAAGACGTAACAATAATCTCTACATAGTAAAAAGTCTTGCTCATGTCTAGAAATAGAGCTACAATAGGTATCCCCCCTCAATGCTGCTCATAACTGATTTGATGAGTTTAGAATTTGCCATGGTAGTGCAAGTGCCTTCCATACAAACGCACTCCCAATATTTAAGTGCCAAGTGTTTGTAAGGGTTTGTTGTTTGACTATATGTATTTTGATTTCTAATACGTTGGAAACCATACTATTAAAATTATCAATGTTTGCAAAGGGTTGAATTTCGCCGAATCCCGTGCTAGTGAGCATCTACGCCCTGAAAGGAAATCCCATACAAAATTTAAGACTTATCTCTTGTAGTTTCTATGAGTTTTTTCGTGATGAGTGGGTGAGTGTGTGAGTGAGTCAGTGAGTGTCCTTTCGCTTTTATAGATATAAATATATAGATAGTAATAAGTGGTTTATTCAAATCAACCTACAACGTAACGTCCCAAGTATTTGTCACGGGCCTCAGATTGTTTTAGGTTTGATTAACCGGCGGTCGACCCGCGGATGTCTGTTCAGTAACTATGACTTTTCGAAGCCTTTTGCTAAAATCTAAAAGCATCATCCTAGCTTTTATCCTGGTTGTGCCCTAAAGCACAATAAGCTTACTGGTCTGACCTCCGCAATCCAGAGGGAAACATAATTCTATGGCTTTTTAAGCTCTCAGGACATTGGAAGTCGTTTGTACGAATAAGAATAGATTTAAAAAAAATTAAGAATTCAAAAAACATAACTTGCTTTCCGAGGCATGGGGCAAGCAATAATTACGCACATATCTTTGCGCGAGCAGGATTTGCATGTTCCGAGAACTTGTGCATTGCAGTCTATTAGTCTCGGCACTTATTTAGTGACAATGGTACTTTTAAATCTATATATGATTTGCTACTAGATCATTTTTGCAACGTGGAGACGAACTAGCGAGATGCCGCTCTGGTTTACAATAAAGCTCTGCCATTACTATTCATACTTATCATGCCTTTTCCTTAGGAGTGGACAAAAGCCATAATCATCCTTCCACTTTCTACGATCACACTTCTATTTCAGCTTCATTGATTGAACTGTTATTTAACATACATTCCATTTTACAACAAGATATTATGTGTAATATTTTGATTTTCTCTATTGTAAGCTAATATATTATAATAGCCAAAGTAATGATTTGAAAAATGATTTTGGTCATGTTTTGTTAACATGCCTACATTTATTCCATTGTTCTTACTTTGTTTACATTTTGTAATAACATTGACAGTAGTCACCACTAGTCGAGTGGCTAAGATAAGCCAGTATAACCAGTATCAGAGCATTAGTAAACCAGTGCAGTGTTGTGTTCAAATCATGGTTTAGAAATTGTTATCACTTTAGTGTGTCACTAATATTGAAAACTCGATACAGTGTTTTAAAATTTTATTTTTTATAATAGTTTAAATTTCATAATAGTTCCTCCCCTTATCTGATGTGCTTAAAAGTGATGCATGTTTACATAGAAAGTACCAGTTCCATTTTTGGAGTGTTATAACACTGGAGAAATAAAGGTATACAGACCTTATGTGTTAGAAGAGGAATTTTGTACCATATAAAGCACCTCAGCCCATTAACGTCCCACTACTGAGCACGAGCCTCCTCTCACCACCAAAGTGCAAGGGTATTGGGTCATACTCTACCACGCTGACTTAGTGCGGATTGGCGGAGGCAGGTGTGTAGCGTCCTGCTGTTAGATTTTTTCAAGCCGCCCAATTATGTCTAACATAGCTTAACGACTACTACATTTGGTGATAACTGGGACCAACGGCTTAACGTGCCTTCCGAAGCACGGAAGCGTTCGATATCGAATGCCACACAAACAGTCACCCATCCAAGGACTGACTTCTGTAAGATCTGCTTTACTTCGGTGATCGTTTTCACCGACCACGGACCTAAGAACGCTTCTCAATTACAGTATTGGTACTATAAAATCAACCAAGTTTATTTAAAATTGCATGCACATATTTTAATAATAGTTAACTAATATGGAGCTGCACTTGTCACGGCCGCGGCCAAACGTTGGTAGATGATTGGTTAGTATTTATTTGTCATGTTTTTTAAAAATATTACAACCGTTATTTAAAGAACCGTTATCCTCTCATGTTAAGTTTAAACCGCTTGTGTTCTTACCGAACCGCTTAACCAGCCTACTGGTTGACTACTATATCGATGGATTAATTAAAATACTAACGTAGCTTTAAGTTTATTAAGAAGAGTCCAATGCATTATCATCACACACATAAGTTCAATCAAACCCTAAAGAAATGACTTTAGAAATTATTTGCATATCGACATATATTAATCGACATTTTTATTTTTACTTAGCCCAGAGCGAGTGCGTCATTCGGCAGGATGCATATGTGGATGTGGTTCGGGTACGACCTGGGCGAGTTTATGTTCTCTGGCCTCACCATCTCTACGCGGTTGTCGTTCGCCCTTACTTGGATTGCACTCTTCTTCATCGCATTGCTGTTTGAGGGATCCAAGGTTTTATCATTGCTCTTATATTTTATAATAAAAATATTGGCAAACACCGCTATATTTTGTACGGCTATGCTAAGTTTTTCTTTAGGATAACCTGACGAAGTCTTTAGTTCACGACGTGATAAGTCTCTAGTAGATATCAGATTTTTTTTATCTACCATTAAAATTTCAACTCCTAAAGCCCTAAAGGGTTAAATTTCATTAGTTGTATGTTAGAAGAAACTCATGATAAAAATTTAGTCCCTTTAAATTGCGGAGGTCAGAGGGCCTACTCTAATTCAACGAAAACGAAACTTCGTATATATCCATTCCTTTCACTCGATAATGATATACCCAAGGAGTGACAGAGATAGATGCAACGAAGTTTCGTTTTCGTTGAATTAGAGTAGGCCCTCAGTACGTTAGACTTTACGTTGAACTGTCAGTTATTCGTTATCAAGGACTTTTAATTATTACGTAAAATTTATACTTCTTTTTATTAATAGGTCCTTGCGAATAGACGTGATATTTGTAAATGCCTCTGTTACAGGTCTTCTTAGCAAAGGTTCAGCGGGATGCGCACAAAAGGTTGTACCCTTTCAGAACGGATGAGAGGAGAAACCTATTATGCGACAGGTGAGATTATATAGTTTTGTTATCGAAAACATGTCTCACGCTGCGCGCCCGGCAATCTTTAAAAAAACTATGTGAGCGTCTCGCGTGCATCCATTTTGCCGCCGTAATGTTTTAACATGACTGTGCGTGACTGACAAGACGACATACATACTTTATTTTTCAGTAACTCGTTGTCACGGACGGACAGTCTCACCGAATTACATAGAAAACAATAGTTCCGATCTTTCCAATAGTTCATAATTATTTTATCATAATATTAAATTGTCTTTATGACAAAATGATTTAATATTGTTATTGTGGACTAAAAGCAAGCTGTTTATTTACCATAATTTTAATTTCGCCTTATTTTATTGCTTTAGTTGTACAAATTCCTTTTTACTAATTTCCTTAATACCTACCTGAGTAAAAATCGTATGTTGACAATGTTTTTTTATGTTATGTTATGATAATAAGTCTTAAGTGTGAGATTCTGTAATTATTTTTCCATCTTTACTATGTACCATATTTATTTAATTGATACGTACGTAATTATTGATGATCTTATCAGAATATATTATACAAAATCGTCGAATATTTTGCTATCTTTCTAACTACAGGTTCATTAGAACTAAAAGTACGAATATTGTTCATACTTGGTCAGTTGTAGAACTTCGAAGTTTACTTAGTATTTTTGGAAACAATTTGGTACCTACCTTTTTATAATTGATTTAAGGCGGGTGACGGGAGATTTTAACTCGGAAGTAAATCGTTTCTTTAGTGCTAATATATAAATATTAGAGTAGAGGAAGCTTTGCATTTCATGATGAATAAAATCGTTTAGTAATTTATTGATTCAGGCGTTACTTTGCGGAAATCCATTGTAAGCATTATGGATTAAAAATATCTTTGTAACAATTCCCGCGCTACTATAATTTCCCGAAAAAACCAACTAACGCTGAAACGAGAGTTGGTCGTGAAGACATCGTTGTTCTGAGGCTCCCATTTTACCTGAAGATGCCCTGTGTAAGGGCGAAACACGTCTCGTGTTTATAATTTCTCGATTTTTCGGGAAATTATATTAGCGCGGGAATTGTTACAAAGATATTTTGAATCCATAATGCTTAAAATCGTTAAGTGTTGTAATTTTTATTCGGTTTTCTTTATCTGCTATCAGTCGTCCTAGACTATGATCAGATATGTAGTTGGAGGAGGCAGTATGTTTGGTCTTCTTCTGCGAAGTAGTGATGTCGCAGAAGGAGGCACCGGAGCGGGAGAGGAGGAGCAGGATCCGCTTTCTCTTCACTCCGTCAGGCACCTCCCGGGGGTCTTTGGCGGCGGGGGCAGGGCAGGCCCTTCCGTCTAGCTATAGACCCTCCCAGAAATCGGCCAGTTACGCCATGGCCGCACAAGGAGGTAGGGGGGCGCTTCAAATCGCGCCTCTCTGAGGAGGTCCTCCCGGTTCTGATCCGAGAGACGTTGGCCGCGGGCGGGGTGCCAAAGGCTACAAACCCAGGCACTGGCCCCTCGCCCCTTTTCAACAGCGGTGAGCGTCGTCAGAAGTTTTTTAGTAGGTAGGAATGCGGTGGTCGCGTCTGCCGCAGTGAGCCCCACACTTTCCTCTCGGTCCCCCCATTGGCCGGGAGGCAGTGCGCGAACAGCAATTTTTTACAGACGATAATAAAAATTTAAAAAAAAGGAGGCAGTATGTTATGTCCGGTCGGGACCATTGTCCCAGACCACCTAATTAGGCAGCACGTCGGCTTTCTTGAGTCCCTTTCCCTTTACTATATGGGCTGATAACAGTGCGTGGGATAAAGGGTTATGGTAAATAGCTAATCTATCTTTGTAGCTCGCTGAGTACCGTTTAGCTTCCTCAATGATAGTTGAAATTACTAGGTATTTGTGAATTTGCTAGGGCGTACCAACTGAATGGTATTTTAACTTTCTGTAATTATTTTTATTTGCAATAAAAATTATTGAAAACGATCAAACATTATAACATTAGTGATAGTCCCTAAGTCGTTTTAATCAGAGAAATAGCTATGCGTTCTAATTCCTTCGTTATCTAGAGATAAGTGCAATACGATATAAAGTGGTTTAATAATAAGAATCAATCTTAGAAGAATTAACAACAACAACTAACATAAGACAATGTATCATGTACGTCTATCTGTACTGATATTAGATAATTGTTGCGATATTTATACAGCGAAAAGCGAGCAAGATGAAAACAATAGGATTACATTTATGTGGAAGTAATAAATTCGTAATGTTACAAGTATAATAATGCTTTATAGAGAGCGGTCCGCATCACAATGAAGGCGTCCGTTTTACGAAATGCTCGCACTATTGACGGCCAAAATAAATAGATACCCGGGACAGTGCAAATGCGTGAGCTAAAAGAGACGTCCTTAGTAAGGCTTAGTATTACATCCACTTATCCTAATGTTTTATCCGTAGTCAACTTATTCATAATTGTTTGATGAATTTGCCTGAAATTGATCACATAGTAAGTTTATGTGGTAGGCCTATGTTCAGCAGCAGCCGATAAGCGACTAGTTAGTTTGCAAGCAACCCCCCCTCTTCCTCTTTTATTTTTAAATCAGCATCATCATCTCAGCCATATGACTTTTAAAATGCCACGAATAGTGATTTGGCCGCATACCGAATATTCGGTAACGCTGTCGGCCGGGCCGTCCTTTACTATGTTTCTGGTTCGCGGTCGCCGTTAAGAACCTTACCGCCCCATCTTATTTCTAATTGACGTTTTATATATTGTTCTAGACTCCGACCATGTTCGCCTTAGCCGGTTAAGAATCGTAGGCATATTATAGTGTTTTTTATTTACAACAGAGAGCGAGCTGGGAACATGGAGCCTACGACGAGCCGCAATGCAAGCTCAGGGGAGGTCAGCCGCTGGGCGTCAATGCGTGTGCGGTCAGTTATAATTATACCATTATAAAATTCGCGGCCCATAAGTTGTATGCGCAGTAACACATTATCGGGTCTCATTCGGGCAAGTTTTGCACGGAGAGTGGCTACGATGGAACTGCCTTTTAATAGAATTCGCAAGAATAATTGATCTACCATTGCACAACTTCAAATATTTAGTAAAAAGGAAGGACTATTATGATTTAAATGATTACTTCTTAGGTGAACAAAATTGGGCTTAATATTGTCACCTTGTATTTGTGTAAATTAGAATATAAAGTCTTCCAGATTATTATTGTGTCCTCAAGCCTCTATTCATAAACCATAGTGTTCATACTCCACCCTTGCCTAGGCCTTTACTAAATGAAGAAAACACTGCATAATGTAGAATTCACCAATAATTATATTTATTAAGGGTCAGATTCACAGTGTCTGAAGAAGAAATACTTGGTAGATAAAATGACAGCTGTTCGAACTATTTCATAAATAAACGCTATGGGAACTTATCTGGATATCCGCAATGTTCAGGCCCTAAATTACTTGTCACTGGCAAATACTCTTAAAGACTTAGGGTGTTTTGGCGTCAAATCGCTAAAACACACATCTCGACAGTATTTTTTATTCCAGAACTAGTGAACATTTTGTAGAATTCTAGTTTTTAAGCGTAAATGTAGTTGATTTTTAGACATAACTTCATCCGCAACGTATACAAGTGTAGGGAAGTGGCATATTACAGTGAATTGTGATTTTTCCGTTTTGACTTCAAAACTTCATCTAATAAAAATTTCCACTACTTTACTGGGGTATGACTTTGATTTGACTCGACTATGACGGACTAAACCTGACTATGATAGCGACTAAATGACGAAAACATTGCATGATTTGCATTAACTTGATTTATTTATTTACTTGACACTGGCAAATTTTCTAAACAAGTGAGACCATTCTAAGAAAAAATGTGTCTTGCACAACAGTCACTAATCCTGATCAGAGCTTAATCTATTTAATCTTTGCCAGGGAGTGGTCAATATATGACCACCATAAATTGAACCTTATGCGGTTAACTTAAGGTGGAAAACCAATGAATATTTTCAACGTACTTTGCCTGTTAAAGGGTTAAAACATCGTTCTGTCTTTTTAGCTTTATACAATTTTAGTAATTTGTTTATAAAATAATGGCAATGACATTTTAAATCAAATTAAAAACTGCCCCAAGTCCATAACAAAAATAAGTGATAGGTAATAAGAATGTGGTCGGACATCTTGGCGGGAAAGTGAAGCGTCATGTTTGCAGTTTTGTGTTATTTCATAAAATTTATCTCATTTATCATCTTTATCACCACTAATTTTCATTTATATATTATAAACTAGCTGACCCGGAAAACATTGTTTTGCCTTATAAATTTACGAAAATGGCTATAAAAAAATAGGAGTTGGTGATAAAAAAAGAAAAAATTTAGGGCCGTATGTATTTTTAATGTTACATTATAAAAAAAAACAAAAAATTTGGTCCAAAAATTTAAGGAAAATATTAAGGGTGAACAATCCTTATCGCTTAGTGTTATGAAATAATTCTCAGACTTGGTAAAAATCGGTAAAACCGTTTCGGAGGAGTACGATAACTACCATTGTGACATGGAAATTTCATATATTAGATGTATCCTTTACTTGCAACTGGGTTAAAATCGGTAAAACCGTTTCGGAGGAGTACGATAACTACCATTGTGACATGGAAATTTTAAATATTAGATGTATCCTTTACTTGCAACTGGCTAAATGTGCTACACGCACGAAGCCATTAATTGAAAAAAAAATGTGTCCCGGCGCGTCGCGCGCAGGCTGCTGGTGACGGGGCGGCAGGCGCTGGTGTTCGTGGCGCACAACGTGGTGGGCTACCTGCTGATGCTGGCCGTCATGCTCTACAACGTGCACCTGCTGCTGGCCGTCGTCTTCGGCATGATGCTCGGTAACTCACACCTCACGCACACTAGTATTGATGCTCGGTAACTCACACCTCACGCACACTAGTATTGATGCTCGGTAACTCACACCTCACGCACACTATTTTCGAGCAGCGATAGCCTGGCCTAGCTGAGTTATTTCACAATTGAGGTGACACACACTTACATACATACGTAAGTGTTGAGCAGCGATATTATTTATTTATTTATCTGTTTAGTAAATTATGAAAACAGGTTATAACAACTTATTTATAACACAGTCCCACAAAACCGTGGCATTTTTCGTTAATATATATACTTATGTATATTTTTTTTAGTTGTGAGATAGCCAATAAATTAAAAATATTACGTTAGCTAGCTCACACTTACAGTAAATCTAAATAATATTGTTTTATTTTTCTCTTAAATTTAGTTAATTGCATGACTGTGGTAAAATTTTAATATCTTCCCGTTTGTACGTAGAGTAGATAGCCTAATGGCGAAACTAATAAGCTGCAGTTAGGGTCTCTGTTTCATATCCTATGTGCACCCATAATTATTTAAAGTTATATGCGTAATTATCGCTTGCTCCGTGCTTCGGAAAGCACGTTAAGCCGTTGGTTCCGGCTGTCATTAACATCGATGGCAGTTGTTAGGAAGTCAGTGCGTTCTGATATCCATAATGCCGTTTTCCTCTGGGTTGCGGAAATCGGACAGTTGCTCCGTATAATAACTGAAATTCAGTCAAATCTGGTTAAATCTGTGAGCAGACACTAAGCGTAACTCTACTAGGGCATAACCAGGATAATGCTAGTATGCTGACATATATAAAGTATATTGTTTCAATCCTCTGAACCCATTAACGTTCTACTACTGAGGACGGGCTTTCTCTCAAACAACAAGGTGGGAGGGTCTTTTTGTCGACTACATACAGTGATAATCAGGACCAACGGCTTTAAGTGCCTTTCAAAGGACGGGAGCGCTAGATGCGAAATGCTGCAGAATTAATCCCCCATCCAAAGATTGACTACTGAATTCTGCATTTTGTTTGATTGGTACTGAGATAAGAGGTTTTAGTAATTGTGTCCAGGCTACTTCCTGTTCGGGCCGAAGTTGACGCAACTACAGATGCAGTGCTTCGGTACCAAGCGCACCATCATATGCACGCCCGAATGCGACGACACAGGTAATCACATTTAAAACTCTTTCACTACCAGATAATAACGTGTTTTTACTAACATACCCCTTATTAGGACGGAGCTTATAAAGTGTGACATCCTGTGATTGAGATTTATTAAAGCTCGGACAATTGGACAGTAGATAAGGCTCAGAAATCTTAGTTATTTAAAAATTGACTGGTATGTCTCTTTTATTGAATTGCACACAATTCAATAAAAGACACATGGAGGCCTTAATCATGAAATTTAATTCGCATGGTAATAGCATGATTGTGGTAATATTTTAATATCTTCCTGTTTGTTTGTAGAGTATAATATTTTCCAGAAGCACGCCGAACCGAGTCTTAAGGCGCTCATTCTCGGAACGTCAAAATACACCTGAATAAGGACGCCTCGTCAATAATGTTCTCGATGCGCACCTGCTCGTAGAATAGGCATACCGAAATATCCCTGGCGTACCGTTTCGATAGTAAGCGCCTGGCCTCAAAGACAGTAATTTGAACCTAACGTAGAAACATAATAATTATTTTAACGACTAATTTGTACTAATCCGTCATGAAGTTCATGAATATCTGCTACAAATTATCATAAAAAAAAGTTAGTAAAAAAAAACATATGTAAAAATCCCAGATCAAAACCGAAAGCTACATATTGTGTGCCCAGCATACGCATTTTTTCTTTGTGCTTATCTGGGAAATCAGTAGCTAGCCTAAGTTAATAAACGCCAAAGTCACAATCAAAAAATTGTTTTTCAAAAGTAATTTCATGCGTTATTATTTTCTTATAATCGTGTCAGCTCGCGTGGTCCACACACAGAGAGAGATGCGATCTGTTGCGAGCGTTCCATTGCGGTTTTTAACAATAAAAAAATTTCTCGTTATGATGTGTAGAATGAGTAGCCTTTGGCTTTAATCAGGGACTTTTTACACCTTGTATACAAAAAAGCTTACCGCACGTTGGATACGAAATTGTGTCGTAGGATAACTTAAAGGGCTAGACTTATAGAACTGGCGAAGACACGTGCTACATACACACGTGCGACCAATGCGCATCCAGTTTGTGCTCTCCCATAGTACCTCAGAACTCATTCGTGCGAGTACAATTGGTACAAAAACGCGTCCAAAGTGCGGGCGAGCGACTTGGTAGGCCGCTATAAAGTGTGATGGCGCCGCTGGTAGACCGGTGCTACAAGGAGAAGTGCTCCTGGGAGGTGTGCGAGGGGAAGCTGTGCAAGGAGATGGACGCGCTCGAGACGCAGCAGGCCGCCGCCGACCTCGCGCCGCCCTACCGCGCTCACAAGTATTCACTACACACCAACACAACTCCATTAGTCCGCACTCTCTTCACTTCAACATCTTAGTTCACATACTCTCGATATAGCATCGGCGATGGGTGATTTAGAAACTATTTTAATTATCTTCATCATCATCTGAGCGTAATCCCGGTTGCTCCTGTTATTTGTGAATACAAATACCCTATTTAAAGCGATCTTTATTTTATTTAAATTTGCGACCTACCCGCCCGGGGTCCGCTGAATTACTTAAAACTACGTATTTTCGTGTTCTATCTTCGCGCGTTTTAGCGACTGCATCAATACTTAATCGCGTTTTCGCGAAGTAATTATTATAGTAATTAGGTAATACTGCGACTGACATGCGCAAATTCAGTTGCTTGCTATACTACGTACTGAGCGGCCAAAAAGCGGCTAAATGTATGCGGAGTGTAATAACTACGATCGCCGCTGCTAAAAGATGCGTGTGTGCTTTCCATTTTTAAACGTTAGAGTTAATAAAAAAATACGGTATTTAGTGTAAAAATAATTAATATTAGTAATATTTTAACTTGAATTATCTTCTCATCAGTTCACGTTTATTCTTTTTGCAAATAGAATTGTTTTGTACACCTTTGTATAAGTTGTAGTAATCAAGGTTTGTTCGTCAGGCAAAGCGATGTCTTTGTGTAATTTCTTAGTACGCACTCTTTAAACGTATAACACATAAAACTGTAGTCCTCAATACAAAGTTTGGAGTAAAATCTATGTGGGTAGTGCGTAGTTGTAGTCTCAACTCAATTAAAATATTTACCCGTATTTTCTTGTAAATTTTGAATAAATTACTTGAACTGACGAAAGTAATTTGAAATTTTTTTTGCAAACGCCCCAGCTTAAATGTAAAATGAAATTTATTTTCTAGCTGAAACATCGACCCCGCCGCTGCTGGAGTCAGCGCACAACTCTGAGTCGGAGCTATTCGTGTGCCGCACCCGCACTTGTATCCAGCCGTCGCATTACTTCCGCGCAGACGCCGCGCTCGGCGAGCCGTCCCGACCTACCTGCTTCTACGGAGCCAAGGCCTGCCCTTCCAAGCTCGCCCGCGTCGCCCCGACCTGCCACCACACCGAAAGCGAGAAGGAAGACAGCCCGAGCGTCGAGGACGTGCAACTCCTCCGCACCGAGAGGCAGGGGTGCTGCAAGAAGAAACAGGAACCACCTCCCGAATACCCTGCAGGGAGTTCTTCCGGCTGCGGCATAAAATCTAGTCTCGAAGTGGAAGTCCACGAGCCCAAAATCTGCTGCAACACTGACCAGCCAGACAAGAGAGAGGACACTCCTCAGATCAGTTGTTGCGCCAAAAGTGCCTCATCCGATAGCCAGGAGCAGATCATCCAATGACCCCGGTTTCGGCCATATTTTGTAAATAATGTATATTTTTTTACGACGACGCTGTGCACAAATGAAATGACTGACTTTTATAGAAATATTAATAGGATAGTTAAACTCGTCCGCCATGTTTAATTTTAAAGTTAAGTCTATACATGAATGTTGTGTATTCATGAGATATAAACAATGAACGTAATTTATTATATGTATTTAGCTATATATTTTTATTAGTTTATGTCAAGGCATCTCCATCTTTCAAGTAAAATATCTAAATTCTCAACATCTACAAAAATTATAAACGCGAAAACGATTTCTGTTTGTTACGTTTTCACGATAGTTAGAAGTTCGATAGAGAGTAGTAAAGAGGGTCAATTGGGGGTGGATTAATTTGAGTATATAAATAATATAGTTTCAACGCGATAATCTCATATGAGCTTATTTTAAGCGTTTCAAACAAAATACACAAAAATGACATATCATTAATTTTATTTAGTTCGAATTATGAGCGATTTGAAAAGGGGCTATTTTTATATTTTGTGTAAATTTTATAAGTGATGCCGGTTACTTGTTGCTGTTTAGAGTTATATTTATTATATTAATATGTAGAAAACGTATTTTAAGATTGTTATCAGAATAATAATAATAATGGTGCTAAATGTTAGAAATACATCTTGCCTGGTATGTGGCTTATATATTGGTAATTAGACGAAACAAAACGTTACTTACCGAAATGCTGTGGTGTAATTTAGTAATATTAACCTTAAATAGTTCTGTAATCCGTGATTGAACAAATACTTTTTGCTCAGTTTTAAAAAGAAATTACCATTGTGATGTGATTCTAATAGGTAATATTCAAAATAATTATTAAAAAGGGCTTGGTATATCTATGTTCCTTAATGGGTAGAGAATTGAAGAGCGTTTGCATTAGTCAAATCTAATTTCTTGAATTTTTCAATTGCTATAAATAGAGTAGATGTGACAATAAAAATGTATTCTTCCCTAACTTTAAGTGATTGAGTTCTTGCACTACATGAAGTCCGGGTCGATTATGAGTTAAGAGGGATACAGCCTAGATACCATTCCCTGCACGATAAGAAGAATACAACAAGTAGGCGACCTAAATAGAACTAAAGCAGACGTTCTTTTAATTCCTCATCATATTATTGGCAAATGAATTTCTGATTATACCAAACGATGTGCTTCTTTTTGGAAGCAGTGTACGAAACACTGATAAAGTTTATTACTAGTTGGTTAGTGCCAATTTTTTTTTTACGTTATGTTAATACTTGTTTTATTACTGCATACATATGTTATTTTAGTCATAGTGTCAACTATAGAGAATTTATACATAACTTTGGTGTTTTATTTTATTGAGTATTTATTTATGTAAACATTTGGAACATGGCCCTATAATTAAGCTTTAACTTTCAGCCTAAGTATTAAGTCATGTTTTACTAAATACATAGTTAAAAATTCGCTAGCATCGCGCCTTGGCCCTAAACAGTAACTCTAGTTTACCCCTCTAGCAGTGGGACACTAGGTCGTCGCTAAGCAAGCGTATCACCCTTCCCCCGCTTCGTCACTCGTCTGTCGCTTTGTAAATTTATGACGTCAGATGAAGCCAACAATTTATGTGCCACATCACAAAAACAATGTAGGAGGCAACGCACTAATGTTAGTGAGGGTGTCTCACTAACATTGAGTTCCTTTTCTCTTTCCCAACGAGTCACACATCTAAGAAAAGTCAGTACGACGGAGTTCTTGTCCAAACAAGCACGTGTATGTTCTTTAACTTCACGATAGAGTTAAAATTGTGTTTGTTGTTAGTCGATATGCGCGGCTTCATGCATACAGTTTTAACTTTACTTTCTAAGAATCGCTAAATGTGGGAATCTATAGGAGAGGCCTATGTACAGCAATGGACGTTATAATAGCTGAGATAATGAGGATGACTGATATAAGTAGAAAAAGACCGGTATTAGTATGCATTTTCTTTTATTATAATCAATATACATAGTAACATACACGAATAATATTAAAATAATGTCGTTATTCTATCTTAAATCTATTTATTTGTTACAAAAATAATCACAATGATGCAGCGGTTGCGGCTTCTGCTACCTAGATGCGAGTACTGAGATTCTAATGGCACTAGTTAACTTTGAAATATGGTTCAATTTTATATTATTACATTGTTTGTAAACTGCAACAATTCATAATTATTATCAAATTTTATTATCTTGACAAAAACCGCTTCCGAGAATGCGAGGCTATTAATTAACATAAACAAATATGGCAAAAAGTGTCAATAACGAATGCTCGAATCTTAACTTAATAGCAAGTAAACAATAAGGGAAATAATGTTGACATTGTTAAATAATTATTAATATCAAAATATTATCCATGTTGGAATGAAACGTTTTTAAAATTTTGATAAAGCAAGGAAGACAAATCTTCATTTTGATTTAATGATTTAATTTCTCACTTATTTCTATCTCCTACAATTTCCTAATCCCTGGACAAACTAAATCCATTCTCATGAATTTCTTTTCTAAAAAAAATAAAATAAGAATCCGCAACATTCCTTATATTTTCAACTTTAAACATAACAGTTCAATTTAGTTCTTCGATGGATTACCTACAAATACATGCATATGATAACATTAATCTAACTAGTTTAATGCAAAAGTTGCACGCTAAGATAAACGGTACACTTCTTAATTAACAAAGCATAATAACTGTGAATGAAGTGTGCAAACGTGGTGCATCATTTCAATAAGTAGGGTAATCAAGATATTTGTGATACCTTAGAGATACGTTACGCGAAAATTGTAAAATGTTTTAGTGTACTTATCAATAGAAACAGGTGTTAAATGTCAACTTTATAAATAGGTCCCCGTTTTACACTTAAATAGATTATTAAAGCAAATTTATTTATAAACTACCAACATTTTAACGAAAATAACTTATAACAAAAGTTAATTCCAATAATACTTGTGTGATTCGCGGTGAGCGTGACTTATAATAAATATATTGCATCTAATATTAATTTAAAAAGCATATAAATATAAACCCTGAAAGGGAATATAAACCCTGAAAGGGAAAAGGTTTTAAGTAGCCATGCGAAAGTATTTAAAAGAATATTGGGTAAATAGTATGGAAGACTGTCTTTTTTCGGCGGTAAAATTGATACCAGGTGCAATTGCACAATTGTATAGCACGTCCTGTGCTGTACAGTGTATCTAAATCGAGACAATAGTAATTCTTAAAATATGAATCTTAAACAATATTCCTGATTGGTTATTAATTACTTAGTTAGCTTTTCGATTTATCTGACATGACTGTTGCCACAGTTAAAATTGTTTCTAGAGAGCATAGCAATCGAAAACTATGAAGTCTTATGTATTTGTTGTATTGTACGCACAAAAAAAGAACTTCTACCCAATGTCCTATAATTTTGAAATGCGATTTATTATGGGCAATACATATTAACTGTCAACAAAAATAACGCGAATAAAAAAAGACGGCGAAATTATAATGGCCGCTGTTTGGTGTCCGCCGTTCGTAAACTATGGCTTTGCCGCACAAACACTTAATTTTTGGAATATTTGAATCTTACAAGTAGTTTAGGCCATGAGTTCCCAGTAGGTCAGCAGGCGTTCTTCAGTGGGTGCAGTCATCCCCTGCGGTCGGATGAACGTCGTCTCAATAGTTTTAAAACGCTTCTTTAGCTCTGCGTCAAATTCCTGAAATTTATTGTTTTACTTTGAGGCCGCATATGGGGCGCAATCATGAATTATATAGATTAAAAACACATACACGCCCCTTTTAAAAGAGAAAAAGTAAAGCTTACCAGGGAGCTCATTCCCGGGGGCAGGGTGATACTTTTAGTAGTAGAAATAAGGCTTTTTTTCATACGTTTTATATTTGTATACTGTTATTTCTAAGATAAGGCTGACGTTAGCAAATGGTGCGATGGTAAAAAGAGGATGTTGGCATCAAGGACGAAACACTTGTGGTATTATTTCCCAATTTTTCGAGAAATAACAGTAGCACGGGAATCGCCACAAACCATCACTTGCTTACAATAGATTTTCAATAACGCCTAATTTGATAAACTGTTAAATTTGTTTTTTTTAAAACACCCATAACAGTGGCAATACTAGTGGGATACCAGTGAAAACGTCGTTATAAGCGGTTCCTAACCTTTTCTGTTCCGTTAATATATGGATTGATTCTTTATAATTCTAATTGTTAAATTTATAAATATAAATATTATAAAAAATAATATTATTTGAACCATTCAAAACATACTTGTTTTTATACATAAAGGTATTATAAAAACTATTGTTATTCAAGTTTTTATTTCTGTCCGAAATGCTGCATTGGCTTATCCGTTCAGCTTTTCAGACGACAACAACAAGACAAAAATCTTGAAATACCAGTTTTACCTCCGGGGGCGTATTTACCCCCAGGGTGTTTATAAGCCGATTACCAGCACGAAGATTATGTATGATGTATTGACTCACGCTTGTATTGAAGCGCTCGTTGCTCTGCGGTGTTCGGTGGTCGGAAACGATCACCAAAGTACAGCAGAGTTTACAGAGGTCAGTCCTTGGATGGGTGACCGTTTGTGTGGCATTTGATATCGAGCGCTTCCGTGCTTCGGAAGGCACGTTAAGCCGTTGGTCCCGGTTATCACTAAATGTGGTAGTCGTTAAGCCATGTCAGAGGCCTCATGGGCGGCTTGATAAATTCTAACAGCAGGACGCCATACACCTGCCTCCGCCAATCCGCACTGGGTCAGCGTGGTGGAGTATGACCCAATACCCTCACACGTTGATATGTGTGAGGAGGCTCGTGCTCAGTAGTGAGACGTTAATGGGCTGAGATGATGTATTGACTCACGAGATGGTGCGGTCGCTCGAGCTGCAGATGCGCGGCGGCCGCGGCGGCGGCGCGCGCCACGGCGGGCGCGTGGTGCCGCCGCAGCGCCGCCAGCTCCCACAGCGACGCGCCCAGCGCCCCCGCGCGCGCCGCGCATGTCTCCTCCATCACGAACGAGTCGTGGGACACTACGGGACACACACACACACACACACACTTACGAACCAGTAGTGACACACTACGAAGGAACACACACTTACGAACCAGTCGTGACACACTGCGAGGGGACACGCACACTTACGAACCAGTCGTGACACACTACGAGGAAACACGCACAATTACGAACCAGTCGTGACACACACTCAAGAGCTATTTACGCACTGTTGACTTTATCGACGGCGACTATGACTTAATAAATAATTTTCTTATATTTATTTAGTTCAAAGTCAAGTATCATTAAAAATTTTGTAATGGAGTCTAAATAACGAAACATATATACTTTTCTTTTGAAAATACACACTTAATATACATAGGACATATCCAGACCAGTGCAAATATCCATGATCACGCCGAATAATATTTGTCCTGTGTAAGAATCGAACCCCAGGCGCGGAGTGCAGGCATAATCCTCCACCTCCACGCCATATAGGTCGTGCTTACTTTGTTTAACTTAATCGCTGATCCTTCATGCGACTGCCGGTAGACAGTGCGAAATAGCATACTCCGTCACACATATGTACTATAGTCGGCACGTAAGTTGAACAAAAATAACGGTGTGCGCAGTTACAATCGTACACAAAGGTAAGAAGAGACAGAAAGTAACTAAACGCAGAAGCTCGAGTGTAATGTTGCTATAGTTATGCGCCACACCCCCTATGCAGCACTTTAACCCGACAATGTGTTACTGCGCATTTAAGATCATTGTTAAACATATGCGCGCGGATTATACGAACAGTGGAAACTTAAACAAACCCTTCATAACACACAAAACTCGCTAAGATTTCGGTATTTAGCTTCCGTAATGGTTTAGAACCGTTAGAAACTATTAAATAAAATAGGTATAATGTATTAATTTCATATCTATCAAAATTTGTTTATAGTCATTACGAATACACCGAGATGAATTAAATTACTTACTGACTGCGGGCGCATCCTCGCAACACAACATTCTCTTTAGAGGTGGGTGTCTCAGCAACAAGTTAGATACCAGCTGAAGGAGCCCTATGGCATCTTCCGGGGACGCGATCAGTGCTAGCCTCGACAGCCGCTTCGCAAACGCTGCTACCAAGCTTTCTGGCAAGTGACTGTAATAAAAAAAATTTAAAAAGAAGTTGAGCACTGAACCTGACATGAATTTGTTTACCATTATCATTTCAGCTCTCGGTTACGGCAAAGATGAGAGCGATATGGGCCACTAAGTGTACCAAGGCACTGCCCAATATGACATTGTGGTTTGGTTTAACTTAGGTTAGATACATAAAAATATATATATAAAAGGCGAATTTAATGCCATTAGATTAGGGCCATATTACTCCTATTAAGTTCAAGATCAAAATTATCATAAGTTGTAGGACTGTTAGCTGACAGAAATTAAAGACTTACTGTGATAAGAGGCTGTAAGTATATTTTTATCTCCTGAAGATTAATAAAATTATGTGATGAACTTACGTGGAACTAAGAAACACGTCGGCCAGATGCATCAGTCTCTTCTTGTACCTGGTAGCAAACATCTCTGGCTCAAATAACGCGTACAGTCGGTCATACATGTCTGGGTAGCTGATGTTGTGGTGACGGACCAGCTCTAGCACGCCTTGCAAAGCCAGCATACTGATGGGACCACCTGTAAGTACACCACGTACAAATAAAATCAGTTTAAGGGCGATTCAAGTCATGCTTAAAATGGGGCGGTATGTCTGTCTTAATACAATCCAATGTGTGAAAATAAAAGAGACTAACTGCAATTTTTCACAATAATAAAATAACAATAACCTGCCTAACCTAAAAATATAAAATGGTATTGTCATAAAATGTTAATATTCAACAACACACATACATACACGCACACATAAATATTTACAGACACATGTTTAACCATACACACACATACATTCACTAACCTCAGCATGTACTATTCCTAATACGTTTTTGAATTGCTCAAATAATTATTTGCGACACTCAAAGAATTACCTACCCATTGTGCCTACATGAAAGAGACTACACGACACAGAAAGAATCATAGTGTGAAAGCTAGTGAACAAATTATATCTTGATGTATAATATTTTTTGAACAATAAAACTATTTGTATTTGTTATTTGTATTTGCATAGTAGGCATGTCTAAGTGTGAGTGCAGCCTTTGTCTCACTTAATTTTTACTGCTTAAACGGCTTGCATCACCTACTAGTACTAGAGATGGTAGGTATGGCCTTTTGGGTAGGTTATTGAGGCAAGCTGAAAATTTGTCCGAAACTTCTCCTAAGGTACTCTAAACACAAAACTGCAGACCTGGCTGGGTTTTAATAAATTAAAAATGTATCTTTAGAGGTATATGCAAAGTTTATATCTGGCTTCAAATACCTACCCAGAAATGTCTACCATCTCTCCTACTATAAATTTTGAAATTGTTAGCAGTAGCGGTGGAAACTGGTGTTTTTCGGTCTGGCAACACCGAACCAACTAGACGTCAAACAAACAGCTCTAAGCTATTTAAATTTAATTAATTAATTATAATTCTTATTATACTTATTATTTTAAGTAGTTCTTTAATAAAGTGCCCAATTTTATAGTTTTAGTCAAATACATTGTGTTTTGTGCTAATAGTGACCCAAAAGTCAATTGAACTTACCTGCAACGACAAGAGGAATTTGAATTGTTCGAGATTGGATATATCGATCAATTGCTGTGATCTACTACGATAAAACCCGGGGAGTACCTAGTGATATATTTTAAAACCACAAAATTCCCTTCTGCTATCACTTTTGTATGCCAAAGTGCTTGCTTAATTAAATAAAAAAACCTCTTTCCAAAACAAAAAAAATAATCACACAAACAGACCTAAGCATTTTGATTTTTGTTATTATATTTAAATGCTTTGATAGGGAAAAAGCGAGCATTTGGGGATATCAGTGATAAATTTAGCAACTTAGTTTTGTAATAACTAATATATACATTATTTGCTTATTTTTTTATATTGTTGAACTACCTTCTTAATTACAAAGTCTCTTAATTTAGTGAAGTAATAAGTATCAATTTACATAAGAATAATTAAATGTTTATTTATACTGTTACATAGTGCAACCTTGTGTCTGTTGTTCAAAGTTTAAGCAAGTGGGCATAATTATTGTTTCACATATTGAGAGAGATTTACTATTTTACAATAGGGAGTGCCAAGTGATTGTTCTAGTTGATTTAATTTTAACAGTTTTAATATCACCAGTTTGCCTCTTTGTGGAAGTGTTTGTTTCTAATCTAATTAATCTAAGATTACCCATAATCAAACCCAAAATACATTGTTAATATAATTAATATAACAACGGTATTAGTTAATAACAAACATTTTAAATAAAGTTATTTACTGTCAGAAATATTAGTTTATCAGCACATCTTTGAGTAAATAAAGGAACACAGTTTTAAAGTATAAGACTTATTTTTTTTGAAAGTTTTGACTTCATAGTTAAACATTTGTTCTATTCTTTCAGAACTCTCTATAGCAAATATGACGACCACCAGAAAGATGAGTGTAGAAGCAAAACTGCAGCAAGTACTTCTGGAGCTAAAGGAATGCAAAAACCTTAGCAATCAACTCTTAGCTGAGAGAGATGACAGTGAAGTAGAAATAAGAAATATTCTGGAAAAAAATGCTCTATTAAAGAGTGATCTAACAGCATTACACCAGCAATACCAGGAAGTGATAGATCACCGCAATGAACTTCAAAATACAGTTGAGAATCTTGATGAGTGTAATGCAACCCACGAGAAGGCCCTAGACAGGATTAACTACTTGGAAATGGAATTGAGGGATGCAAATAAATTAATGTCTACAATAAATCAAATTAAGGTAACCACGGACACAAATAGTTTATATGAGGAACTCATCTCTTCCCCAGGTGGTTACCCCAATGAAGGTCCCCTTTTAACTAGAACCGATAGCTTAAGTAATAAGAAACTGAAAAAGTACATTAAAATTAGGAAATTAATAAGGAACACAGAAAAGAAAGTACAAAAAAACAAATGTTTTTTAAAGAATATAGCACTTAGAAAGCAGCGTAGGGATTTAATTGACTCATTAGAAGTTTATGATTCTAAGCTTAAACAGAGTAGGAAAATGTATGACAGGGATACTGAAAAGCTTCAAGTGGAATTAGAAAAATTACACCAATCACTGAAATGTATGAATGAGAAATACCAACAGGCACAGAACCAAATTAAAGAACATATATTATCTGCAAATGAATTGATTGAACTAGCTAACTATAATGCAGAAAGATATGATTCAATATTAAATAAAAATTCAAATATATGTTTAGAGGAGGCCCGGGAACCCTCTCTTAATGTTGTCTCCTGTCATACATTGACCTCTCCTGTACTATTGCCAGGCTCATTTTGCAACAAGCCAATAGACAAGAAAACTATTATTTTCTCAGACAAACTCGGGCAAGGCATAGGTTCTATACTAATAAATAGATTTAGTAAAAATGTCATTAATTATTGTTCTCCTGGACAGAATATGTATAATATCGTCTGTAATATAAAAAAGAAGGACGTATGTGAATGTTCAGAAATAGTATTGTTATTTGGTGACAGTCTCTCGGTGAAAAAAAGGGACATTGTAAATAGTATTGATATCTTGACTCAGCTACAAGCGGACACAAAATGTAAATTTATTATTAGTGCATTCCCCTATGCAACAAATTTGACGCGGGAACAAAATCAGCGAATTGCTGATTTGAATTTATTATTATATAACTTGACATGTCGTCATAGTGATGTATTATTTTTTGATATAAATAAATTTATAAAGTTTTTTAAGTTGACTTCTGATACAATGTATCTAAATTATAGATTTAAGTTACGAATTGCTTCTTTGTTAGCATTTAATATTCAGGATTCTGTTATAAAATCTATAACACAATCCAAAATTAATTTTGTACAAGTTAGTAGTCCTACTAATATTTCCTTTACAAATAATGCCTTGACATCACCCAGTTTAAACTGAGACACAAGACAAAGGCCAAGCCCTTTGAACTTAAAATTGTGCATCAAAATATTCAGGGATTGGCTGGCAAGGTTCTAGAATTAGAATTATTTATTAAAAGCAGGAATATTGATATTATTTGTATAACTGAGCACTGGCTAAAGAAAAATGATACATCATTGGTTCTAAGTAATTATGATTTGATAAGTTCTTATGTTAGAGTATCAGCAATTCACGGTGGTTCTTTAATTTTTGTAAAAGACAGCCTTAGATGTAAAGATCGAAAAGATATTGTTAGCCTTTCCGTAGAACGTGTAATAGAGCTCTCCTGTGTGGAATTAGACAAATTTGTTGTTGTATGCGTATACCGACCTCCTTTAGGAAATAGTGCAACTTTTGAAACGGTTATGGAAGAGGTATTGAAGAAATTAAAATTAAAAAACAAACATATTATTGTATGTGGGGATTTCAATGTGAACATTCTTGAAAGTTCACCATTGACCACTCGGCTGGTTTCTTTGTTTAAATGCTTTAATTTGGTTAACCAATTTTCTGAACCAACTAGAATTACCACACACTCAGCTACATGTTTGGACAATATTTTTTCGGAGTGCATACCAGTAGATAAATCAGTATTTAGTTGTCTGACTTCTGACCATTGTGGATTACAAGTAAATTACATTGATGAGGTACATGAACCAAAATCTTTTCAATACAGACCTGTGACAGGTAAACGGTTAGAATGCTTCAAAGATAATGTTAGTAAAAATCTTGCTACGCGTAAAATTGTGCATAAGAATCCTAATATAATGTATGAAAATTTATTTAATGTAATTCAAACAGATTTTAACAAAATATTTACACCTAAATCTATTAAACCTACAAATAAACTTCAGTTTTGTGAGTGGGCAACTCAGGGAATATATAAGAGTAGAAATAGACTTTACGAATTATATAATTTAAAAAAATATAATCAATTCCCAAGTTTCTTAGAACATGTCAAAAATTATTCAAAAGTATTTAAAAGGGTGTGTGTAATGGCCAAATCCTTGTTCACAAAAAATAAGATATTGACATCCAGTAACAAAATTAAAGCAACTTGGAACGCTATAAGTCGCGAATCAGGAAAGTGTAAACCACGTGATAATAACTACGCTCTTAAGGAGGATCAGGGAGTCGTTAATGATAATAGAGCAATTGCAAACATATTTGATGAATACTTTGCTAAGATTCCTGCACTGACCACTTTTGAGCTGAAATCTTCACCGTCCACTGCCTTAGCTGTGCTTGAGAAATCCTTGCCTAATTATAGTTCCACATTTAAGTTCCATCATATTCATCAATTAGACATAATTAAAACTTTTGGATCTATTAAGTTAAAGAATACTGGCGATCTGTGGGATATGTCTGTTAAAGTTATTAAGACTATCTTGGATTCTGTTGCTCCTTATCTAGCAGAATTATTTAACAAGTGCGTCGATGAAGGGACTTTCCCCGATCTTATGAAACTTAGTAAAGTCATACCTCTGTTTAAGACTGGCTCAAAGGAGGATAAAAGTAACTATAGACCAATTTCAATTTTACCAACTTTAAGTAAAGTTTTTGAAAAAATTATCTTAGATCAGTTATCTGCATACTTTTATGTAAATGAACTTTTGCACAGTGAACAATATGGTTTCATGAAGGGTCGTTCTACAGCTGATGCTGGTGCTGCGTTACTACAGCATATTTATGATGCCTGGGAGAGGTCGCAAAACGCCATAGGAGTGTTTTGTGACTTATCGAAGGCTTTTGACTGCGTTGACCACGGTACCCTTATTCTTAAGCTTAATTTCTATGGCGTGTGTGATTTGGCTCAGAAGTTGATAGTTTCATATCTTACATCTAGATTTCAAAAAGTAGATATTAATGGCGCTAAATCATCTGGTTCGTGTATACAGATGGGCGTTCCTCAAGGCTCAATCTTAGGCCCATTTTTGTTTCTGGTGTATATAAATGATCTTCCTTTCTTTATTAGTAGAAAGTGTGAAATGGTGTTATTTGCAGACGACACATCAATAATATTTAAAACTAACAGAATTAAAAATAATTATGACGATGTAAATAGTGCACTTTCAGAGTTGCTTCACTGGTTTACTGTTAATAATCTTCAGTTGAATGCTAAAAAAACTGAATGTGTTAATTTTTCACTACCCAATGTAAGAGATGTTGAAACCAATATAGAATTGAATGGTCAGAGGTTGGAAATAGTCGATTCAACCTTATTTCTAGGTGTAACACTAGATAAACACCTTCAATGGGGCCCACATATCGAAAGACTTTCTGGTAAACTGAGTTCTGCCGCATATGCGATTCGAAAAATTCGTGAGATAACGGATGTCGAAACTGCTAGAATTGTTTATTTTAGCTATTTTCACAGTTTGATGTCCTACGGTATTTTATTGTGGGGATCTGCCGCTGAAATTGAGACTATTTTCATTTTACAGAAACGAGCTATACGTTTTATTTATAAACTACGGTCTAGATCATCCCTTAGAGAGTTGTTTCGGGAAATTGGTATTTTAACTACTGCCTCGCAGTTTATCTTTAACTGTATTTTGTTTGTGCGGAAAAATATAAATAATTATTCTAAGCGCTGTGAACGTCACAGCTTTAACACACGAAATAAAAATAAACTGTTAAATCCATTTCTAAGACTCCAAAAAATTCGGAAGTCTTTTATGGGGCAAGGTATGAAATACTACAACAAAATTCCACATGATATATTGGATTTGCCCTTAAACAAATTTAAAGTAGCTATTAAAGAAACATTGATTAAGAAAGCATACTATTGTACGCAAGATTATATAAATGATAAGACGGCATGGCTGTAAATTGTATCTATCATAGAACAAACAATTTTGTGGTCTGCGGCTGTTTGATTTTTATAATATTATTGTTATTTCTGCTATTTTAATAGTACAAATGTGTACAAATCTTTTTATTTTGTGGCTTGAGTATGTCATGCACACTTAAATGTCTCTGGGGTGGCGGCGTTATGCGTCGGGTCGTTACATTCCCTAAAATATGGTTGAGTGAAACGTTGGCTGGTTCATTCATTATACTCGTGAACGAGTGCTGCTTGTGGGGACTGGTCTGCTCTTGTCTACTATTTTTATTTGTAATTAAAGATTTAGCTAACTGAGAAAAGTTAATATTATTTTTAATCTGATAGCTGCACACACAATTTTTGTTGTCCTATCATTCTCCTAAATGATGTTTTTGATTAGGAACGCATAGTATTGTTCAAATGATTATATAGATATTAAGACTGAATTGCTGTAAATGATATCTTTCATAAGACCAAAAATATTTGTGGTTTGCAGCACATTTAATTAATATAATGTTATTTTTGTTAAAATTTGTTTATCCTGTAGCTTGAGTATGTCATGCTCACTCAAATGTCTTTGCGGTGGTGGCGTCATGCGTCGGGTCGTTGCGTTCCCTAAAATATGGTTGAGCGAAACGATGGCTGGTTCATGCGTCATACTCGTGAACGGGTGCCGCCAGTGGGGACTGGTCTGCTCATGTCTACTATGTTTATTCGTACTCATACTCGTATAACTTAAAATAAAAAGTTATTTTCTTCTTTTATTTTAAATCATGTGACTGCAGAACACATGTTTTTGTAGATTTGTCAAATTGTTTTACTATTAAGTACATATTCTTGTAACTGGCGGGAGAAAAAACTAACCTTGACGATTTTCTTGCCCGTTCTTTTACGATCAAGCTCCCGCCCGCAGTGAATGGGCGCGCTAGTTTTTAAGTTTTGACGTTCATAAGAGCTCTTTTGAGCCAAACTTGAATAAATGAATATGAATTTTTTTTTTTTTGAATTTTTTTTTGAAACCGTCGCACACAGCAGCCGCCACATCCTAGCAGTTATTTAATTATAGATAAATATATTTCACTAACACTAGACTTAATCAGTACTAAAATTGATGGATTGAATCTGAAATAAGATTATTATTATTATAAAAATTCCAAAATGGATGAGAAATTTACTCACCAGCATCCAAACTGTCACACAGCATGTCAGTGGCGAGCTGCGGTTTGGTCAGAATGGGCATGAGTCGTTCTACCAGCAGTAGCAGGGCCCGGCGGTGCGTCTTGGGCTCCTCGCACAGGGGCCACTGGCATGCGAAATTCCAGCAGCGGTTGGCATAGCGGCGGCACACGCCGGGGTTGTACGGAAATGGAACTTTGTCTGAAAAGGTGCAGTACTGATAAATATTTACCTCAATTTAAACTTACATTTATAATAATTTTAAGCTGAGTTTCATATGAAATAGAGAAATAATTTAACAGTGTTGTAATGCATATACAAACTGGTAACATCAAACAGTAGAAAAATAGAACGAATTGTTCAGAACAAAACTAAACATTAATGTTATAAGACGAAATTACTACTAGAAAAAATTAAACCATTCAAGGTAGCCTGAATGGGATCCCATAACTATATATAGCATTATATTTTAGCATTAGATATATGCAATTGCTATTTCTCATAATTATTTTCATTAATACTCTAAATTACTACCCACTCCTTATACTACTCCTGAAAACCCATAGATTAAGTCAAAAGTATTTTTTATTATCTATGTTTTTAGTGTAAAATAGACTTACCTTCATAACCACACATAATCTTCTCCTCTATTTCATCATGTTCTCTACCTTTGGGCTTTGCTTTGATATCTAATTGTATTTCAGATATAAGTAACTTGTCCAATAGCTCCAAGTAGTTTTGCATAAATGTTGATGTAGGTGATCTACAGAATTCAAAAATCATGTATAAACAAAAATATATTGACCCCCTATAAGACTAACCATTCTAGAATTAGGTGTGAATTCAAATGTGTGTCAAATTAATGTATTAGTAACTGTAGTTTTAACTTTGTCTTTGGAGACACTTAGTACCTCATTTTCCCTGTGATCATGAATGACTGTAAAATATATGAAACAACAGGATATAATAGTTCAATAAACTGCAATTGAAGTCTTTATAATGTGTTTTATTTAAAATGTAGAACTGTCCAAAAATTATTAGTAACTGTAACATATACTTGAATATTAAAGTATATAAATAAAAATAAAAAGTTGTAGGGGTTGTTGCAAAAAGGATCTTACTTTCGGTAGGCAAGTGATGACAGGACCTTCAGGCCATATTGTTGAAGATCTTTATATTCAGTGAATTCTTGAAAGCGAGCAATGGGTGCCGACATAGACTGATCAGGGTCCAGGAGCACAATAAATATGTTCTGTAAAACAAATAAGTCTTCATAATTTCAAATGTATCACTATTTTCACGAGTTGGATATATCAAATCAGTATCTGTTAAATTAATGATAGAAAATTATCTATTATAGTAAGCTGTCACAATTTATTACAATTTAAACACTTTGTTAAAAGTACTTTGACAGTAAAATTTGTAGTAAAAAAAATGAAAGCTGCACTTACACTTACACAACTACGAACTGAATGTAATTATTTATAGTACCTTCAATCGCACTGATGGGAAGTAGTAGCCTGTAGAAGGCTCTAATGGGTGTTTCCCCTCCATCTGCAGCAGTTTGCTGACAGACACCAAGGCCTGGAGGCGGGAATTCATCCTTCCCTTTTTGATGCATTTCAGACATCTTGCCAGCGCAGTCTCGTAGCATTCTCGTAACCACCTTGTGTACTGTGCCTCAGGACTTTGAACTGAAAAAGGATACATCAATATTGATCAGTGAATTTAAGATGATTTCTGATTAAAAATATATTTAGATTTTTGCAAGTCAATTAAATATCTAATAATTACAGGGAAATTTTAAGTCAGAAACTAGGCAGATCTTGTATTATGGATTATCATTTTTCACAGTACTCCATGCACATTGCCAAATTATAGTTGTCATTGAATAATGCTAGGTGCAGAGTTCTTGGTATTATTACTCTAAATCCTAGTATATCAATACTTACTAGCTTATATATATAAATAATTCTTTATAATATAATCATACCAATTACTTCAGTTTTAAGATAAGTATCAATAAGAACTTGTGTTATGGATACAAAATACTTACTTACAAACTTAATATACATAGGAAACACCCAGACCAGAACAAGTATTATATGTACACACTCACAAAGATTTGTCCTGTGTGGGTATCAAACCCATAACCTCAGGAGTGGAGTGCAGATATACTGACCTCCACACCATATCGGTTGTTGTAGCTTATATGACCTTGAAATTACAAAGTGGGAACTAGACAAACTCATTGCAAAATTTTATAAGTGAACCTACCTACCTTCCTAACATAAAGAAGTAGGTATGATACACAATAGTAATAATTATAGAATTTCACATAATAATTCGCAAGGAACTTCGCACGTTTATATAAGCCAGACAAGTCACATGTTGCAAAATGTGACCAGCAACATGACTGAAAAATAAAATAATTTCCTAAAACCAATAAACAAAAAAAAACTAGTATCTGAGTCTTCGTAATAAATTTCAATTAACGGTAAGTAATACGAAAATATGTTCGTTCTAATAGTGAATAAAACACAAAAATAATTAATTGAAGAACAACCAAACTGCGGTCAAAGTATTCTCACCTGTTGGTTTTAGGGGAACGATTTCTTCGATTAAATCTCCTCTTCGTAAAAGTTCCGTAAATATTAATTCGATTGTAAGCAAAAGCGGAGAATAGTTATCCGTCTCCACCTTAAAATAAATGAATACAAATGTAACCTCTGACGCAGTTTGAAAAAGTGTTATTCAATAACTAATATAAGGTGTAGGTTACCTCAAATATATGTAAGATATCAGCAAGATTATTGGCATGTTTTCTTGAATTTAAGAACTCGTTAGCTTTATTGCGTAGCTGTGCGGAAATCATTTTAGAAAAATTTTGGTGCACAGCGGCCATTTTTGTATTGAAAAGAATGACATGCGGTTGACAGTATAAAATGACAACTTTAATAGTTTTTTTGTTTATTTGTAATAGCGTGGACTGTGGAAACAAGTTTAACGGGACCACGGAACAGAAAAAACTAGTGGAAATGGTAAGTGACAAAATTAGTATGAAGACTGTTGTCGCCAAATTCACACAAATAAACCATTGACCGTATATTACACTACAGATAAACAATGAGCGTAATTGGTCATTTTTATTTTAGTCAAAATTAGCTTAAATCAGTTGTTCTACACCGGAAAATATACATTCATCCACTATAATAAGATTTAATTTGCTTAAAAGAAAAATACTTAAAACATTTTTTAAACTAAATTCAAACTACCTATGATTGTTGAGAAAGTATCGCTAGATGGTGTTGTTATTTGTTGAAGCAATTATAACCCTTATAATTGATTCGTAATAAGGTTGTCATTACCGCCACAGACGAAGATTCTACTGCTACTCTGCCAGTGCAGGGTGTCGCTTTGATTGTTGCAGTAGAAAGCGATATCGATAGATACGTTCGATAAAAACATGAAGTTTTTGAGAAATTTGTAATAACTTTTATTATATCTACATCGAAAATAGAATAGAATGAAAAACACGTTTATTTAAAATTTATTTTATTGTCCTTGAAATAAAACATATTTATTTAAAAACTGACGTTTTGAAAGTTTTGACGTGACAACGTCTTAAATTAGGTTGCGGCTGGGAGTCACTTATGAAAAAGTGTAACGCTCGGTAACGTTACGATGAGTCACCGAACGAGAGAGAGGCCCGGCGAATGCCTTGCGTCTCTCTCCCACTCAACTATGATCGGTCTGCCGCGCGCGCAGCACTAGTGTACAATGTTTTAGTAAACAAAATATATTTCTATAGTTAAAATTTGTGCAATTCTTATTTTCATTCAATTCCTTGTTCCTATTGTGCAATTTAATTATATTCATATCAATAAATATTCTACCGAGAAAAAGACGTTGTCACGTAAAATCTTCGCCCGTAAAAACGACTTTACAGGCAACCATTTTTTTATTTTTAATTTTAATAAATGATGTATGCGAACATTTATATATTTTTCGACAATTGCTTTCATCAAATCAGTGACATAATTGGACGCAGGAAATATATATATATATATATATATATATATATATCGAAATATCGTAATACATTATTTTCATTTATCGATAATATCAGTATTTCACCTGACTACATCATTAACTATGTAGCGAAGAACATTCGACATGGACTTGCCTAATACAGTTAAGCCAAAATGGACTTTATTTAAATACGTTAAGGTTTATTTTAGCTAGTCGTTCAATTAAATAACGTGTAAACTGAAATTACATAATTTTCTTAGAATACAATTAAAATATTACTTACCGATGGTACGAAACACCTCCATTTATAAGATTTTTTCTCCTACTATCATTTTTGCACTCTAAAATGGAACAATACGGCATATTTTTTAAAATCAAGGGAACGCAACGACTACCAACTCGACGTGATGTCAGAACACAACTGCGGCTTGACTCAATGAAGTAAGCGTAACAGCGCCTACTTGTGACACGCGCGATACGCCTACTTAGCACTTCCACTAGTTTTTTCTGTTCCGTGAACAGGACTCACCTCACGACGTTGGTGATTTTAGCTAATTGAATTTGTAGATTTAATTTAATAATTTGTAGATAGATATAGAAAATTATAGAAAAGTTATTTCAATATTCAATTGTAGTCATTGTTATATGCACATCTTTTTATCAGAAATTATCATAAGACTAGCAGTAATTCAAAATTCTACTTTTACAACGTTTGTTAAACATCAAATCAAATAAAATATTACAAAAGATGTACAAAACCATTTGAAAACTTATTTTAGTACTGATAAACTGCCACTTTGTAGTTGACATTTTTCTTAACCTATGACTCACGCGAGTACTCTTTATGAACGTTTCATAAATAACTTTATTTTATTGTAAATTTAAGGCTAGGCATTGTGCATTAATTTCAGTCTTCTTCTTTCTGTTAAAAAGATCTGACTGAAAACTTTGTTTGCTTTGCTTGTCAGTTGTCTTCTTCTTTCTTTTTAAATTAATGGCAATAGGTCATCAATAGACCAATAGTATGTCAGTCAGTTGTCTTGTCTTGTTTCGCTTTATCAATCTGCTTGACATTGAGAGGAAAAGTTAGGTTAGCTTAGCTTGTCATCAGTCAACCGGCATTGAGGGTTTGTTTGTTTGGGCTTGGGTCCTTTTTGTGATTGCTTCTCATTGATTTTGTAAATACTATTTTACATTAAAACGTTGGAGCAACATGGATGGCGACCTATATGATGAATTTGGGAACTATATTGGTCCAGACCTAGAGTCGGACTCTGATGACGACCAGAGTGTGTATGGTCAGGATAACAGAGATGTAGATGATGATGCTATGGAGGAAGATGAGGACGTCGATGCTGAACCTGAGGTGGCCCCTATGTCTGTCGTTTTGCACGAAGATAAACGGTGGGTAAAATCTTTTAAGAATCTATAATAGATGTAAACTTAACTAACTCGAAATTTATTAATTTAACTTACTTTTAATGTGGATTTTGTTCGCCAATCATCAGAACGGTTAGAGCCTCAGGCAATATGGCACTTATAGCTGCAGGATAATACCAAATTCCCACAGAAAATATAATAAGCACACAAAACTGAATAATAATTCCAAGGAGGTGAAAGCTTACTTACAGCTGGCTTCCAGACATGTTTCTTTAAATTGTACTGTATATTTTATTGGAATGTCTGTAAATTCAATTCAAAACTACAGTTTTTTTTTTTGTTTTAATTTAATGGTGTATATAACCTTTAAAAGAGCATAGTTATTTATGTTCTTCTGCTTTGTGAAAATGTTCAAAAGTATTATTAGGATTCTATACCCAGAGGGTAAAAAACACAATTACTAAGACTCCTCTATCTGTCCACCCATCTGTCACCACACCAGGCTGTATCTTATGAACTGTTGTTTTTTTACAGATTTTCTCTTGCCCCTATAATCTTATTAATTTCTATGTATTTCAGATATTATCCCCAAGCAGTAGAGGTGTATGGGCCAGATGTAGAGACAGTAGTGCAGGAGGAAGACACACAGGCACTGGACAAGCCCCTGGTAGAGCCAGTCAAGCACAAGAAGTTCCAACTGCAAGAACAGGAGCTTCTGGAAACCAACTATGACATGGAGTACTTAGCTGATATGCTTGATAACACTAATTTAATTAGAAATATTACACTTATGGGTCATTTACATAATGGTAAGTGATATAGATTATGTTGTAAAAGGTTTACATATTGTGTATGTGAATATAGAATTGGTTTTTTAATGGCCTTATTTGTAATTAACTTTTGTATAAGAGCCACCTATAAATATTATAGTTATACTTGTACTGACATAAGTACAACAAGTCATTACCTTAATATTATTAAATATGTGTATAAAGTTCCATAATAACTTTAAAAAAGTAATCTGCATTTAAAAATTATTTTTCTATGAAATCATTGTTTTTCTTTTCACACAGGAAAAACTTCTTTTGTGGACTGCTTGATCCGGCAAACCCATCCAGGTACCATAAACAATGATACAACAATTCCAATGCGCTACACGGACACATTGTTTGTGGAGCAAGAGAGAGGTGTCTCCATCAAGTCCATGCCCGTTACTCTTTTGCTAAAGGACATCAAGGGCAAATCACATCTGCTTAATATAATGGACACTCCTGGACATGTTAACTTCAGTGATGAAGTCACTGCTGCATTGAGGATTTCAGATGGTGAGTAGTCTATGAAGAGAGAACACGAAATCTGTTTTAAATCACCAAAACACTGTTTGTTTACATTTCACCATAAATGAATTTGACTAATAACAACCGAAGATGGCGACGACGGGCGGCTGAGCGGGGAACATCAAGTTCAACCAATCAGAGCGCGAGGTGCGTTTTGTCGCATACCATTTTACAATCTGACGGTTTGTCTTCGATAGATTATAATCTATCAAAAAATAATGCGTTAAATTGTGAGCAGTTTGTTACGGATCACAATTTTTTGACAGATTACAATATCGCGGGATAGATTATAATTTAACGTTATTTACAATTTTACGGTGACATATATAAACTAAGATTTAAGACACAACAACTATAGTATACCCTCACACCTTAATATGTGAGAGGAGGCTCGTGCTCAGTAGTGGGACGTTAATGGGCTGAGATGATGAACTATAGTATACATTCTATTAAATAGTTGTAGCAAGGATTCAGCCCACGCCAAATGGGATATTTGGAAGTGTGATTTGGTATGAATGTTGTCTTGCAGGTGCTGTGCTGTTTGTGGATGCAGCCGAAGGCATAATGCTGAACACAGAGAGACTGCTAAGGCATGCCGTGCAGGAACGTGTGCCACTGACACTGTGCATTAACAAGATTGACCGCCTAATCTTAGAGCTGAAGTTACCACCTGCAGATGCTTACTACAAGCTCAGACACATCATTGATGAGTTAAACTCCATGCTGGAGACCCATCAGCCACAAGATAACCCTGATGAACCTCCTATTGTGTTTTCGCCACTTTTAGGTGAGTGCTGTAATTCTTCATTAAAAAATAACAATACAAATTTTCTTAGTCATATATTTATCATGTGCAGAAAACTAACTATGGATTTTAGACTATGCTGCACTTTTGTGTAGACTTACAATTACAATCGTTTTAAGAAATATTGTAACTAACTGCATTATCCTGCTTGTAATAGAATAAAAGAATAAGTGCATTACCGCCGGGTAGTGAGAGCTTGAGGCTTCTCTTCTTCGTCGTGCAGGCATTTTCCGCAATCAGACGTCAATGCGTCCATTTTGCGTAGGAGGGTGAGAGCTGGATTACTCCAGCCATCCCAGTTCCTCCAGGAATCCTATCAGCGCCTTAACGTCGCTGAAGGCTTCCGGAAGGCTGCCTGGTGTCTTCAGGAACCTCGCCCGGCAATCGGCCACCACCCTGCATTCCAGCAAGACGTGTGCGGCTGTCTCCTCAGTCTCCATGCATGCTCTGCACAGAGGACTGTTTGTTATACCTATGTTAAAAAGATGTCTGTTAAAACTTCCATGACCCGTAAGTGCGCTTGTGACCAGGCGCATATGAGGTTTTTTAAGCTGCATCAAAATTTTGGAGAACCGTGGTTCGATCCGCGGTAGTGCGTGTCTAGCTTGCCTGCATTCCTCTAGGCCTGCCCAGAGAATATTGTGAAGGTACGAAGTATTGCTTGCTATATTAAGCTTGAGGCTTATAAAAAGTACTACTACTACTGCTGCTTTAGCAATTGTGTATGCGGTTATCCCATATACGTGTGATGTGTGGCAGGTAACGTATGCTTCGCGTCGTCCCTATACGACGTGTGTTTCTCACTGGAGTCGTTCGCGGCGATGTACGCGGCGAGCGCGGCCGGGTCGGGACTGCGCGCGCCCGACATGGCGGCCTGGCTCTGGGGAGACGTCTACTTTAACGCGAAGACGAGACGGTTCTCCAAGAAACAGCCGCACGCTTCTGCCCAGAGAAGCTTCGTCGAATTCATACTGGAACCGCTTTACAAGATCTTTGCTCAGGTAACTTATTTTTACATCATAGCTTGAACAACCGACGATCAATTTAACGGTGGGGTTGAAGGCAACGGCAACGTCGGCATCTGACCAAGTCGGTAGATGCAGGCGGCACAAGATACATTAAAGTGAAAACTTAACACTGGTCTTCCTTTGGCTAAGATCATCATCTACACAACCATACATCATCATGTATGGTTATCTCACGACAAAAAACAAGTATCGTGAAAGGTGAATACTAAGGTTTAGCTGAGAAATGTGATTTTATGCTAAATATCTATGTTTTGTTAATAATATTCTGTTCACTTAAGAAATATTTCATTTTTGTTATAAAAATAACCTACCTATGATTAAAAAGATTATAACCATGTCTTTTCAAAATTGCTAAACAGTAATTGCTGTGTAACAATTTCATTTATATTGTTTTATTTCCTGTTTACCAGTACAATTATTTCCCTGTTCAATTAGAGTACCAAATCAGCATATTAAAAATGTTACCTTCTTTAATATGTGTACATAGGTAGTGGGTGACGTCGACGACACCCTGCCCGCGGTGCTGGTGGAGCTGGGCATCCGGCTGACCAAGCAGGAATCCAAGCTGAACGTGCGACCCCTGCTGCGGCTTGTGTGCAGCCGGTTCTTCGGAGACTTCTGGTAAGTGTTGTTTGGTGAGCCGGGTGTATATATGTTACCGGCCAAACCCGAATTTAGGACAAACTAGTATAGCCTAGTCCAAACTAATTTAGGCAGGCTGCATAAAATATTTTTTAATGGTAAGAAAAAAAAATACTTCTCTTTTTGGGTTAGGTTGAGGTTATTTTTTTTCTTACCATTAAAAAAACATTTTAATAGAATAGTTGCAACCTACCTAAATTGGTTTGGACTAGGCCATACTAGTTTGTCCTAAAATAGGGTTTGGCCGGTAAAATATACATCAAATAGTAGTCATAGCATATTAAACCAGAATCATTTATATCAGTTTCCAATATAATTAGGGTAAGCTATATCCTAATTAATCAGTTTGTTCAAGTTTTTTGCGCTACCATACAAGTGATGATCGAAATGTACTCATGAATGAAATCCTGAATGGCGCATACAGGTTTCCTCAGGCTCGTTACTATATATACGACACCCCACCATCATCGGTTGGATTCGCTCACGGGCGAATCCATCCGTCCGGTTGAGGATCTTTCCTTTGGTAGGGAGTACCCTTCGCTTCCCACAAGATCGTCTCAAAACAATGAACAAAATTTGATTAGTTTCATGAGCAAGGCTTGTTAGCCTTGCTCATGAAACTAATGATTATATTTACAGCTTATATTTAAGTATGACCAGTCTCCCTCCGCTAGCAATCTTAGAGAGCCGTGTAAGGCGAAAAAGGGTGTGTGGGGAGCAGGCGGCCCTACTCTCCGCTCCTCGCCTTGATCGCGTCACATTCCGTATCATCATTCATTTCATTATGCGCGCATTATGCGCGCACATATATGTTTGTGTCTTGTAGCATGGAAAAGGCTAATTATTTGATGTTTGCATATGAAATTATTATATAGTGTTTTATGTTTTCTGTGGAGGGTGCAGGCGGCTCTAGATCGCTGTACATAGAAAGCAATATAGGAGACCTATGTTTAGCTATGGACTTAGAATGACTGGATTATGATAATATCCTAAGGCTTTTCTGTGATAGAATTATACATTTATATAATAAACAATCTTTTAGACTCTTTCTGCTACTGATTGAAATCGTTACCAAAACTAAACTTGATTATTAATACTGGTTGTCTTAACACACAATAATTTGTCTATAGCGGTCTAGTAGACATGGTTGTGAAGCACGTGCCGTCTCCCCTGGACGCGGCGCCCCGTAAAGTGTCCCACACGTACCGCGGGGCTACCGGGCCGCCCGCGGCCGCCGGGGACGACGCCGGGCTCGCCGGGGACATGCTCCGCTGTGACCAGTCGGGCAGGCTGGTGGCACATACTGCCAAGATGTACCCTACTGATGACTGTACATTTTTTTTGGTAAGATAATTAAACTAATAGAAAAAAACTTATAAATTAGGTCATTGCCGTGTGGTTCGGCACCATCAAAGGTTTGTCCACCCCATGTCTTGTTCCAGTGTTTCGCTGAAGATGGCTGATGTTGTATGGTCTCATTTAGTGTCCATGTGGGCGAAGGGGCTCTCTCTATTTAAGGGCCACAGCAAACTTGCTACTTTTAGCATCGGCGATCAGCGATTTAGTCGGTTTGTAGAACTTGAACGCAGCGACCACACGGTACACTTAAAACGCTGCGATTTCAAGCTTTCTCTGCTTAGCTACCTGCATTCCATCTTCCTTCACCTCTTCTCCAACCGAGTATTGCCGATCCAACATCGGAGCGCGCATCGGAACTAAAACGAATTCGCGATGCTGCTGATTTTTACTTGCGATCGAACGCAAAGAGTCGATAAGTCGTGACTTAGCAACTTGTGCTTTATACAGTAAAATCCCCGATGCTAAAAGTACCATTACTGCTGTGGCTCTAACATCTTTCACCTAGAGATATTTGTGCTTGGAGTGAACTTTGCTACAATAGCTTCAAATGGCATACGGGCGTGAGATTATGGATATAATATGTCGCGGCGTCTTAATTATGTAGACATTCTATATTTAAGCTGGACTTCTATCCGCACTCAATCCTTATACATTTTTACTTATGTGTATTTTAATTATTACAATTATTTATGATTGCGTTTTTTATTAGGTATTAGCACGCATAATGTCCGGTACCCTATACGCTGGACAAACCGTGAGAGTGTTGGGAGAAAACTACAGCGCTCACGATGAAGAAGATTCCAGAGTCATGACTGTAGGCCGGCTCTGGATATACGAGGCGCGGTATAAGGTAAGTGTACGATTTAAATGTATAATAATACCATATTAAGCTTTAAATTGGCTTTGTATTATAAAACGTAAAACTTTCGAATGCTTTTCTACTGCATGTTTTGTTAGAAAAACATTCTGTTAATCATGTATTCTTTGAAACAGGCCGTTGCATTTGTTTACCAGACTACTGGTAAGTTTTTCATCGCGCTCGATTTGTGAACTACGTCACCTACTAATATCAAACACGGTGTAGGCACATTATGCCTTCCTCTCTCTTGGGCTTGCTTTTACGACGAAACAGTTAATTTAGAACGACTATTTTGCTGACCAATTAAATCAGGAGTCAGGTGTAGACAATTGCAAATGGTTTATTTGCAGTTCTTTCTGTAAACATAGTTCTTTTTATAGGTGGAACTTAACCGCATACCGGCAGGTTGTTGGGCCTTACTAGAAGGCGTGGACCGGCCCATAGTAAAGACGTGCACCATAGTGTCAGCAGACGAGACTGGCCCGCTACACACATTCCGGCCGCTGCGGTTCAACACGCAAGCGGTCGTCAAGATAGCCGTGGAACCAGTTAATCCCTCCGAATTGCCCAAAATGCTTGATGGACTTAGGAAGGTGAGATATGAATTTAATCAAATGATTTGTTATAAATTACACATATTTAAGTTAAAATTTAATTATGACGTTCCGTAGGGCACTGCAACATTTATAGAGCGTTGGCAATATAAATTAAAACGTACATGTTCATTTACATTATAAGTTATATAATAGTTTTAATTAGGCACTTGTTAATTTTCTTTCGTGGGTTTTTATATAGGGTCGACAACACGCTAGTGATACCTTCGGTATTGCAAGCGGCCATAGGCGGTGGTGATCACGTCCTATCAAGGCCACCGTGTGCTTGAATGCCACCTTGTGGTATGAAAAGATTATATTCGTCAGAATTTCTGATCAGATGGTCATATGATTTTTACAAGACAATATGAGTTTCTGTAGTTAAAGATAACTATGTAACCATGCACAGAAGAATTGTAGGCTTTTGACTATATGATATTTACATAGGTAAACAAATCGTACCCGCTGCTGTCGACCCGCGTGGAGGAAAGCGGGGAGCACGTGATCCTGGGCACGGGCGAGCTATACCTCGACTGTGTGATGCATGACCTCCGGAATATGTACTCCGAGATTGATATCAAAGGTAATTAAACCTGTCTTTATGATAACTCATGACAAAATATAATTTCTTGACAGATTGTGATAATAATAATACTCTTTATTGTACATAGAAAGTTATATAAAAAAACATACATACAATCTACATTACTAGTGCATTGACAGAATAAAGTTGCACATTGAACAGAGGCTCCCAAACTAGACTATGTCTGTATCTGGGCGAACCGATACTTAATTTATATTATAAACATGTATATACTTATATATTTTAAAGTTATATTTTCTTTCTCAAGTGGCGGATCCAGTAGTGTCGTTTTGCGAGACTGTAGTGGAAACTTCATCATTGAAGTGCTTCGCGGAGACTCCTAACAAACGAAACAAATTGACGATGATCGCAGAACCTTTAGAGAGGGGATTGGCTGAGGATATCGAAGCAGGAGCTGTCTGCGTGTCCTGGGACAGAAAAAGACTCGGGGAGTTCTTCCAGACCAAGTAAGTGAACATGTATCCAAAACGCAGTTTTTCAGCTCTGATATCGTAATATAAATTCACAAATTCAATTAAATCTGTCATATTGAATATAACGTATGCGTCATTATTATATCATTAACGTGCTATCACGTCTCGACCATGCGCTCAGTGCAAGTTGGCGGAGGCATGTGTGTGGCGCCCAGTGTGAGAAAATCTTACAGCAGAAGTTCTGAGGCCGCCCAATAGCCTCTAACATGTCTTAACGACATAATATGATGATAACCGGAACCAACAGGTTAATGTGCCTTCCGAAAATCGTAATCGCTCATCCAAGGACAAAATTCTGTTGCATTCGGGCATCGTTTCCGACTACCTAATACGGCTGAGCTATGAGCGCTTTCAAATCCATACCCATGAAGCATGCTCATGAAAGAAAGACTTAGCATCGAGTGTGTTTCAGATACGACTGGGATCTGCTAGCCGCGCGTTCAATCTGGGCGTTCGGACCAGACGCGGCCGGACCCAACATCCTAGTGGACGATACGCTGCCTTCGGAGGTCGACAAACATTTGCTGGCCTCTGTCAGAGACAGCATTGTGCAAGGTTCGTTTCATCCGCTAAGCTTGTATAGTGCCCGGCGCTGAAGTTGAAAAAAAGTGGCGGTTGTCTGCGCAGGTACAATTGTACACGAAACAATGAAAGGGACAGAAAGTAACTTATCGCATGCGCGCCAGCGGTGCGTCACGTGTTGCAAAAGTTATGCGCTGCCCCCACTCAGCTTGTCCTTGTTAAACTTAAGCGCTTTACGGATTATACAAGTCAATGTGTGCGATTCTACAATAAAATCCCAAGCAACATACAGCAATTGAGCCTAAATAAATTTAAATTAACAATAAAACACAAGCTGTCTTCAAAGGGATACTATTCTATTAAAGACTATATGGCAGATAAAAATGCTTGGGATTAAACTGCCGTTTCATACAGGCTATTCTAATATGAATGACTTGAAAACATAAATATTGTTAAGGTTATGTTATATTGCATTGTAAAGCTTCACAGACAAATGAAGATTGTAATTCTAGTACCAAACTAATGGACATATTTAAAAGAGCATAGCCTGTGAGTTTCTTGCCAGTTCTTCTTACAGAGCGGTGGCTCGGAACTGGCACTTAGATCCACTTACACTTAATTATTTTTTGTTTTCAAATTGTTTTGTTGCATGTAAGTGAATCTAAGCTTCGTGATTTAGTGTAATATTATTTCGATTGTATTTTTTTTTTATTTGTAATCATGACGTTTTCAAGTACTATGTATAATAGTTTATGAAATAAATAATTTTTTTACTTTACTTTACTTTCTAGGATTTCCCAAACGAAGCAGTCAGCAGCAGTGTCCTAGTAGAGTACGCGCGGTAGAATGCTAACACCATCGTTGTGTACGCAGGTTCCGCGCGTATCTCCCGCGTTTCGGCCTATATAACCTAAGGGTTGAGTCGGGCCATGGGAAGGTTGGTGGGAATGTCCTGGTAGAGCTGGCAGCCTTGCTTATATAAAGCTACTCTGTTGTGGACTTTCCTATTTGATACCTCAACTAATATTCACCACACCTTACCACGTTAGTACCTACGACATAATGATGATAATAGGTAGGCCGAATTTATTAGACCCAAGATAATGTTTTGCGATAGTCATGTTATATAATAATAACTTCAAATTGAGTGCAAGGTCAAAAGTTATGACGTTTATAAAATTGGCACCATTGTTTCTCTACATAACTTTTGCTCAATCTACGTGCATATGAATGCAGCCCTAAAAATTCCTATGAATCTGACAAATACTTATGATTTAACAATTGGCAGGATTCCAATGGGGAACCCGAGAAGGTCCTTTGTGTGAAGAGCCCATCCGGAACGTGAAGTTCAAGATCCTGGACGCGGTGATTGCGCCGGAGCCACTGCACAGAGGTGGCGGACAACTAATTCCTACCGCTAGAAGGGTCAGTATTATACGTCATGTTTCAAGTCACTTCTACCTTAATTTGGCATTCAATTGACTTACTCAAATGACCGACAATTAATAGCAAATAGACTTTTGTTTCTGGGATCTTTGGCACTCAACGTGTAGTCAGAGAGTTGGTGAACTGTATCCAGAGGCCAATTGTTTTAAATTGTATTGTTGTAATAATGATCGCTGTAAGCTAATAATGTAGATTGTCCTATTAAAGAGTCGTTACAGAATTCGTATAGAACTTTGTATCTTCGTATGGAAATATAAGAAACTTCTTATATGTAATTGACTCGATATCGATTTGTACTTTAACATAATTACCATGCAATCAAGCTCTGCCTTATACATTAAATATCATATTAATGTTAACTGACTTTCTTTCAGGTGGCATACTCAGCATTTTTAATGGCGACGCCGCGTCTTATGGAGCCCTATCTATTTGTGGAAGTTCAAGCTCCTGCAGATTGTGTGTCCGCTGTGTATACAGTGCTCGCCAAAAGACGAGGTACGAATTTACGAGACTATTAAATCCACTTATTCTTAATTTGTATCAGCCATAATTTCAGTCACTTTGTACTTATTGTACGAGATGCGCATCTGTAAGGCGTTTATCATGTTAGCTGATCCTTTTTTCGTGGTATTGTGTGAATGTTTGTATTTTGTTGGAAAGTTTATTACATTGTTCGTTGTAGTTCAATGTGTGAGGACTTATTTGATAATAATTTTTTTGGGAATTGTTGGTCTTTATAAAATAAATAAATATAGTAAAGAGGATCAAGGCATTAAACTTCTGTTTAGTTTCGGTTGCCCATGAAAACTAGCTTTTCTAGACAAGTATTCCCCTAACAGGAATTACCACTGTTTGAGATTTATTTCTTAACTAGATGTATATTTGCAGGCCACGTGACGCAAGACGCGCCAGTCGCGGGCTCACCTCTGTACACCATCAAAGCGTTCGTGCCAGCCGTCGACTCCTTCGGCTTCGAGACTGACCTCAGGACCCACACTCAAGGACAAGCCTTCTGTCTGCAAGTGTTCCATCATTGGCAAATTGTACCTGGTGACCCTCTAGACAAGACTATTGTTATAAGGTAACGATTTACTACTGCGTATAACAGTTACAATTTTCATAAAAAACAACAAAGTAATAAGCTTATAACGAGTAGATTATATCCGCAGCAAACGGCTTTTTACCGTCTTCACCAAATCATCGGTCCGCCGGGTGAGAGACCGTCCTTTACTCCGTTAACCAGTTCGCAGCCATTACTCTTAAGCCTGCAAATCCTTCTTGCTATGTCTGTCATTCTAGATCTCTTACGGATTTCCTCAGCCTTATTAGGGGTTTCTATTGTTCCTAAGGGCCCTGGGGTTTTGTAAAATTGTAATTGTCTCATAACAAATTTTATTTAAAGGCCCCTGGAGCCGCAGCCAGCCACGCACTTAGCTCGAGAGTTCATGATCAAAACGCGTCGACGCAAGGGGCTCAGTGAAGACGTCTCCATAAACAAATTCTTCGACGACCCTATGTTGCTCGAGCTGGCGAGGCAAGATGTGCAGTTGAATTAAATACATGATTTAGTGAACCAATTTGAATTTTATTTTACTGCTAATATATTAAATTTAAATGATGCACTTCCTAACTTCGAGCAGAGTTTCTTTTGATGACGATTATATGAAAACGTCAATGTGCAAAGCCTATTAACGTCGGAGGCAGGTATAAGGCGCACTGTGAGATTTTTACAAGCCTGGGCCTCTAACATGGCACTCTTGGTATGATATGCTACACAGACGGCCACTCATCCAAGGAATGACTTCTGTTTGCTTGACTTTACTCATCGTTTCCGACAACCTAGTTGTACGAAAATTCGCTTATTCACTAATTCACTATCACTAATCTATTGAAATATGTTTTAATCTATCGAGTAGCATTCTGTGGAGTTTACTAAAGAGATAGGGAGATCTTTGTAGAAAATGTTTTAGTCTCATATTTATTGATTGAAAGAGAGGTGAATTTTTTTTTCTATATTATATTGGTTAAGGTTTTAATTATTTTTACTTAAATCATAATTATACTACATATTGTTGTTTTGGATTCCTACAAATATTTACATAGTCGAAGATTTTACTCGGATTAAATTGAAAAACGTATCACCCAGATTTCACCGAAGAATATTTTAACTGTACTCAATCTTTATCATAAGCAACATTAAATCAAAGAACCGGCAGTAAGGCTTGTAACTTTAGCCTTTTCCGTAAGGTTTAGCACACAAAAAAGTCAACATAACAGCTGTCAGTGTCATAAACACGAGATTGCAAGAGAAACCGTGCAACACGCGAAATTATAATTTAATATTTAACTCGATAAATAAGTATCCAAAAGAGTAAATTAGTTTTTAACGAAAACGAGAGTTAAATATTATTTACACATTTTAGAAACTAGTGCAAGACAACAAAAATGGCTCGCGGTAAAGACAAAAAGAAGTAAGTTTGGTTATGTTTTGTAGATGTCCTGTTGTTTTTGTTTCACATGAATAATATATAAATAAAATATAATTTTCCTGATTTAAGGCGGAAAGCGGAAAAAAAACAAGAAGGCGAAGATGTTCCCAAAAAACTACCGCACACTTTGGAAACTCTCAGGGAGAAAGATGAGACTATGTTGGCAAATGTAGATGTGGATGAAAAAGAAGAGGTTAATAATTATTTATAAAGATTTAGTCTTTACCTACCAGTATTTGGAATAGGCACTAAGCTTTAAATGCGTTAACAAATTTCCAAATATTTTATTATTTTTATATTATATTATACACTTTAAAGCTTAGTCTAATGAAATGTATACTTGCAAATTTTCTACAAAATCTACTTTTACGACTTTTATTATTTAATTCACAGGCCCAAAAAGACATGGAACTTGATGAGCTATCATCATACTATGAGAATTCCTACGAGCCCAAAGTACTTATTACTTTTTCAGACAATCCACACAGCAAGACTAGAATATTCGGTAAAGAACTTACTAGAATGATACCTCATTCCATATCAAGGTATAGGCAAAGGTGAGACATCTACTGTAATTATCTACATAATCATCATCATCCTGCCCTGCTTCCAGTTTTTCAGTGTGGGTGCAGCATGTCATTTCGTTTCAATCGTTTGTCATCAACTCATTCATTCCTTTCTCTATCATATCATCCTTCACACAAAAACGAAAGTCTGTATAAACTAGTTAAGGCTATGCAACAAGAGTTGGGCTAAATAATAAGGAGAAACCACAGGCCCCTGAACTTTGAATAAATGTTCTGTTTTCATTGTACTGACTGAAGCTATCAATCCTCCAATTTTGGCCCTGTAAAGCTTCTTCTAAAACTAGTACAATGTCGGCGCACAATATACACCAGGGTGCCTCCTCCTATTTGTTTAAGCATCTATTAAACTAAACAAGAAATATAAGTTAAATGGAATCCTGGAGATCCTTACTTACAGCCACATTTACTTTACTTTTATTGAACTAAAGTTAGTGATAGTGCAGACTCAACCAGAATTGGGTACTGTCATAAATCAAATAGCTTGAATCAACTGTAGACATTGCCCTTGCACACCTTTCACCTGAGAGGCCCATCACCAAACCCCACTCAATACTCCAGCATATTCCATTTCAAAGTCAACATACACCATCATCATATCCTAGCATTATCCCGGTTGCCCTACACTTAAGCTTAGGGCCCAAGGTCTGCTCACTGGTTTAACCAGATTTTGACAGAATTTCCGTTATTTCATGGAGCGACTGCCGTCTGACCGTAGGCAGTCTGTTAGTAGGCGCTGTCTTCCTCATAACAACTGCCATTGATGTTCATGACAGCCGGGACCAACGGCTTAACATGCTTTCGGAGGCGTGGAGCAAGCAATAATTACGGACATAACTTCGAAAAGTCATAGGGCGCACCTATGACTTTTCGAAGTTCTGACCCTCTGAGTTTAAAGGTAAGGGGACTCTCAACTGGGCTATTGCCGCTCGACATCAACATACACCATGTGTAAGTTTTCATGTGACATTCGATATTTATTGCTTTAATTATTCGTTACTAATCAAATTAAATTACATCAATGTAATTGAATAAGATTAATGAATACAAATAATTAAGAAGCAATATATAAAATGATAAACTTATAATATGTACATATTTTTTAAATATGCCTTGCTATGTTAAGAGCAATGTTAATTAGTTTTATTAAATGTTATTATACAGGTCCTCTGTTAAACGCATTATACAGTCTGGAATACGAGAAGGCATAACAGATGTTATTATAATAAATGAAAATCAGAAGCAACCAAATGGATTTCTCCTGATACACTTGCCGGATGGGCCAACAGCACATTTTAGGCTTTCCAGTTGTAAAATTACTCCAGAACTTAAAAAGGACCACAAGGAATTTACAGAGCATAGACCTGAGGTATGCAGGCTTTTGGAAGTATAATTAACCACTGGTTCAATTAAAATTGCTTAAATTGGATGTTACAATTTGAGAAGTAAAAATATATATATTCAAGTATCTTACAGATAAAGTAGACTAATTACCATTAGACTAATTATATAGAATGTACAAACACCCTACCAACAGTAAAATTTCTATAAATTTACATGTTTTGTAATAATGGTGAAAATCACTTATTATCTTTTAATACCATTAAAATTTTTATATAAATATAATGTAATTCTCCAGGTGATTCTTAACAACTTCAGCACTCGGCTGGGGCTGACTGTGGGCCGCATGCTGGGAGCATTGTTCCACTATGAGCCACAGTTCCGTGGTCGTCGAGCTGTCACCTTCCACAACCAACGAGACTACATATTTTTCAGACATCATAGGTTAGTTTAGTTTACAAGGCTTATTTTTATTTGCTTTTAGTAACATCAACCCAAGATTGTTAAGTTACAATCTTGGGTTTGAATTGAAGGAGATGTGTTGCAGTCCAGGTTTTATCCAGGGTTTTATCAAAATGCAACATGCTTCCAAAAATTATATCAAATGATAATGATGTACCTAACTAGGTCAAAGTAGTATTAAGTTATTTTATACATTAAAAAGAACTCGTATGTCTGTCTCAAAATCTGAACCCATTTCCATTGTATTGTATTTTTGTTGCACTGTTTATACCAAAACTTAAGTATTAAATTTTAGTGTTGTACAGTTAAAAAAAAATCTAATTTAATACATTGATTCAATATTTGGTCTTCTAATGAAGTTTCTTTATTTATTAATTTTTTTATGTTGAACTTTTCGATTTTTTACATACATACAAAATCTTACGCTCATTTATCCTTTTTGGGTAGAGCAGAAACCTTTTATTTTTGAATGCATTTACGCACTGTCTTCCGGCCAAAGAGGGACCATGAAAAAAGGGATTAAACAAGTTTTTTAGTCTTTTTCTATATTGTGTAACTTAAAGAAATATTACTTCAATAGATACGAGTTCACAAAAGAAGGGAAGCGCGCCAAACTACTGGAACTGGGCCCGCGCTTTACGTTGAAGCTGCTGTCGCTGCAACAAGGCGTGTTCGACTCCAAGCGCGGCGATTATGAGTGGATAATCGCGGGGAGGAGGCACCAGATGGAGACCTCCAGGCGGAAATTCTTCTTGTAACACACTCGTTATAATAATACTTTACTGACAATAGTTGATTTTTATTATAAATTTTCACCCTGCTGACATTACAAATAAAAGTTTGTGGGATAATATGATATGCGCAGTGGCTGTGGCCCTTTTACTCCCCAGCAAAAAGCATAAAGGGGACCGCACCCTTATAAGTGCCGAATGCGTTGAACCAGTCAAAAGAAACTCCAGTTGTCAATGCTTCAAAAAACTATTCTTAAAGGTGAACGCACAGAAATTGTCTTTTTAATATAACTATGCTCTTCCTTTATGGACTGATTATAATATTTCCTCTAATCAGATTTTCAGTGTATAACGTCGTGTAAATGTGTATGGTAGGTAAAAATTTGTGCATCTAACCTTCGGGGAGTGATTCATCAAAAACTGGTTCCGCTGCGACAACGTTGCCCCAGTGGAACTTTTTTTATTCCATGGACGTAGAAGAAAAAAAATTGGTACAAAAATTTGGGTGACGTATAGTTGTGTGTATGTATGAATAAAATTAGTGTGACATTAAACTGCGAAGATATTTCAGTTTTCGCTGCAGCAAAGTTTGGCCATTTGCTAGGTTTTATTATTATAGTATTACCATAAATTGATTTTATCGCTAACTATGCAATCGATACCTATGTTTTAAGTATTCGTCTATTTAGTTAAAACTTCCTTCTAAATAATAAACAAATGAGAGTTTAGTGTTCCTTTAGTAAAGTTGTTACCATAGGTACATATTAAAAATGTGAACGTCAGGACGTGGTCAGCCATCGTGACGTTAGGACTAGTAACATCCGTTTCTAAACATGCTGACTATGATGAATGAGAATTGTCAGTTCAGTTACTGACATTTTTTATAAATAAAATAAACACATTTATATCCATAGTAACAATTGCTTAAGTTTTTTTTATTAAATTAGTAAGTCTAAACAGAAATAGTTTAATTTATGCTTATTTTTCTATCAGTTAATCATTGCACATGTCCCATCCTTATTGTCGGATATTTCCGACACGGGTGTTTGGCATCAATACACTTTTTGAAGATAATATCAGTAATTTGTGTAACTTTTGACATGATTTTTTTGTACTAGAAACTAAAGTTAAAGCAATTGTATATGATTACTATGTTCAACTATTTACCAAATACCTATGAACATTATTTTAATGTTATACAATGCTATCAAACATAAAGGCAGATAAACAGAGCAGTGGTATTTGGTCTTAAAAATCAGACCTTGGCGAAATGAGCCCACAAATTTTTGTCGAGTTAATACGTTAACTTGGTTAAGTATGGATTATTTGATAAAAGAAACCAATATTTTCTACATATTTTTTTTATATTGCATGAACTGAGGAACCACAATAAAAACCTCTTAATTTATCGTATTTACCACATTGTGGCCTGTGGCTTTGCAAATTTTCTACTAAAAAATTGTGCAATAAAATAAAGTTGGTTTTCAAAATTCTTGCTTACAGTTTGTGAGGACGACCAGACGTAAAGGGCTTACTGTCAGGCAGAATGTAGTCAATATGACGTGTCACATTAAAAAAAAGAATATAAATAAAAATCAAAATCTTGATGATATTATTTATTACTAAAATAAATCCCCTAGATCAACATTTTGTTTTATCTCTTAGATTTAATTACAGCTTTTTTCATTATACCACGAAATGTTGTCTATGGCGCACGGTGGGCTGAAAAACGGCTTTCATAGACATAGGAATCAAAAGTGGCAAATATCGAATTTCTAATCGGATATCGCTTCTACTACTTATTACCATAATACTCAAATGATACTCGTATCAATCTGCACAAAAACGAAGGACTTATAATTTTTTTACGAAAAATTTGTATGAAGCTAGAATAAAAAAATTAATTATCTCTTAAACGGCAAGGAATACCGTAATATCCTTACAGGTAGTTATAGTACTAATTATTTATGATTTTTTGACGTACTCCAAATAACGGTTATCACTGCCGATTTTTTTTTAAAATTCATTAAAATATTTTTATTTGTTTTTACATATGAAACGGTTCCCTTTATTGTCTAACTTAAGAAAATCGATATTATGAATGTGGTTAACTGAAATGATATGAATTTATAGGTATAAAACAAGAAAAATATAAAAAAATGCTGTTTATTTTAAGTTACAAAAATGTATATTTTTCTTATATTACGAATTTTCATCATTCTCGTTGTCGGATTCCAATTCTGAGTCAGAATCCAAATTAGTTACATCTAAAAACTCGAACTCAGTTTCCTGAAACTGGATTAAGTCGAGAGTTTCAGCAAAAAAGCTTAGTTTTCTCTTACTATCTAGCTTAGGCCTTTGTGCACTTAATAAGGGATCAGAGGAAATGACAAGCATATTTAAAATATCTTGATTTGAATCTTGCCTGCTTCTTTTTCGCGAATGATTTTCCCGGAACCTCCTAAAATCTTTATTTCGCGACTCTGAGGCTTCTTCTGAGAGAGCCCCAATAGGCACAATGTCATTTTTCTCAATGATGTCAGCCCCGTGTATTAACAATTTATGTACGGTTGCCGACATGTAGTACCAATCGTATAATTCTACGTACTTTTCTGCCGTTTTGCGGGAAAAATCTTTTAACTTGTTCACATCGATTTTCTCGCCAGATGTTATTGCTTGCAAAATCACAGCAAATCTTTTTATGAGCTCCTCATCCAACCCGGTAATAGCTGCAGTTGTATTTGGAAACTCGAAAAGGTACACACAGGTACGAGCACAGGTAGCACGATACGTGCAGACTTTAGCGTCGATCATTGTTGATCATCCTCCATTTTCTGCTTGTACCGGCTTTGGTTGGAGGCACCATCAAATCCCCACTTGGATATCAGCTTTAGCTGCTTATTTTGCACATCGTCAGAAAGACTTTGAAGAATCCTCGTCACTGTGATGTCCAGTAAAGCTTGAAGTGTAATTCGAGCCGATGAATCCGTAACTGACACTGATTGATTCGGAGGGTAGCAACTAAGCTTAGTTTGTTGCACTTTGTAGTAAGATGGATATATATCATTAGCACCTTCGCGAATGGCAGCCTCTCGCAATGTAATATATTGCCACTTTGATAGTTTTAGTGAAAGAAGCAATCCAAGCGCTTTCTCTGCTGTAAAAACCGCTGCTTCAGGATTTTTCATCATATATTCAATCACTGAAGCGATATCTCCATGCCCTTCTTCTTTTAAACGTGCTGCAGCTGCATAGGCTAATTCACTGGAATCTTCGCTTGTATGGTCTTCTCTTTTTCCGTTTGTTTCCTAGATCTTCAAATGGTTTTCGGGACCTTGTCCCAACAGACGATGATGTTACTGCACTAACGGACGATGATGTCGACGGTTCTTGAGAGATGGTGTGTATATCATCAATAGTTTCTCGATTAACCAAAGTTTGCACACAACTTGGCCAATCAATATTTGCTTGCAGCCAATTTCCGTACAGTCTTCTAAAATTATCAAGGAATCTGCTGGATTTCTGCCACCTCTGTAAAGCAGCTCGCGTAAACCTTCGACAAAATTCTTTAACAGTTACTTGATCTTCGACAGAAAGGGAATCGCCTATGCGGGATACAAGTGCACCAAACAATACTTCATGATTAAATGAAGTAGTCTCACTTTTTAGAAGAACAAGCAAGTCTAAATTGGTGATTAAACTTTCCATTATTTGATTTAAAATCACAGAGCAAATATTATTTAGTGTTAACAGTTACACGGATGTGAACAATTTAAATTAAAAGCAAAAGTTTAGTCCTTTTATAGCCAAAAATCGATAATTAGTTAACTACCCCCATTAGACTTTTCAAAGAAGTACTAAAGAAAACTTATAGTCGACAATATAACACATTAGCACAACTAATTACAACATTAGCTAATCAGAAAAAAGTGATGCAGTCCAAAGATTGCTAATTATTTAATCACCTATTTAGTCTCTTCAGAAGCCTAAATTATTAGAATTACTTAATCACTTACCTAGTTACAATGAAACTAAACAATTCTTTACGGTATTTTTAATGTATCTAAAATTGAAAACTTATTTTGGTTGATCAATATGCCACTGAGGCCGTGTGGTGTCCGGCAGAATAGAATAGCACCAACCCTCCATACACAGGGGTGTCGTAAAAGGCGACTAATACGCTTGTATTAGTCGCCTTTTAGCCTGAGCCTCAATAGACCAGAAAATGGGCAGCAGCATTTTCATTATACTATGGTCTTTTACTGCGATCTCCAACCCGCCTGCCAAGCGTGGAGATTATGGCAACATCCTCCCACGGGAGAGGCTCAGGTCCAGCAGTGGACTGTTATGGGCTGATGATGATGAATATCCCACTGAAAATAGATGTCTAAGTGCGGAAGTACAATAAACTTTTGCCTACCCTTTTGGAAGTAGACAGGGGATGCTATTTTTATATTTTGCGTTGTTAAAATTCTGTGTTTCTCAACTTAAACACGAAAAGGAACCGTTTCGTATGTAAAAATAAATAAAAATATTTAGATGATTTTTAAAAAAAAATCGGCAGTGATAACCGTTATTTGTAGTACGTCAAAAAATCATAAATAATTAGTACTATAACTACCTGTAAGGATATTACGGTTTTCCTTGCCGTTTAAGAGATAATAAAATTTTTCATTCTAGCTTCATACAAAGGACTATGCAAAAAATCGTCCCATATCATCAACAGATGCCAAACATATCTCATTAAATACATCTCGACATTATGATTATTTTTTACTATGGCGACATCACTGTAGGATATGGGGTTATCGTGCAATAAAAAAAAATGTTATACTTATACAGTTTTATTAAGTATTAAGAATCGAATTAAAAATTTACTATTTATATATATTATATATACACTATATATACTATATTCGAGAAGATAATGTCTGGTTAATTAGAGGACGAATACAATCTCGACACGTTAGATCGCGCGTTTATTATTGTTACATATTTAATAAACCGAAGTGAAACTGGCAGACGTGCTATTGAACAGTGGTATTGCACATGCCTAACAGGGGCGCGTACGGTTGGAAGTTGTGCCCATATAATATCAATTATATGGTATATGGGCAAAGGTCGACATATCGACTTTAATCTACCAGCGGCAATGTTATCGACTATTATAATAGATGAATAATATAACGTTATTTTTGTCTGGATAATAGTTCTGTTGTTATTAAGTGTCTATTTGCACAATTGTTTTTGTGTTATTAATACTTAAAATGTCTAGTTGAACAATTGCTTTTTGTAATTATCGTCTAAAATGTAATTTTTTATTTTAAAATAAAAATACTTTATTTTTGTCAAGTCTTTTTTAAAAAAAAACCCCGTCGAATTCCGAACTAAAAATTGGTACTGACTTTTCATGGGACGTAATAATGATATTGAAACTTGTCCCATGTCTGTTGATGGGATGGGACACTGCCCATACATTTTTTTGCATGGTCCTTTTTGGTGAAAAAATTATAAGTCCTTTGATTTTGTGCAGATTGATGCGAGTATCATTTGAGTATATGGTAATAACTACACTTGCGAGCAAAAGTATGGAATCACTTGCTTGAATTTGATTCCACGTGATCTTGAGTACTTTGCATAATACATACTTGCATAATGGATATAGATACAATAAAACTAAAAAAGTTAACCAAGATAAAAGTGTTTTGTGGCGTTGTACAAACAAAAGGGAATGCAGTGCATCTGTTACTTTGAATGAAACTGAAAACCAAATCATGAGGCAGTCCCAACATACTTGTCAGGCAGATTATGATAAAAATGCTGTATATTTAGAAATGTCTACACTCAAGGAATTGGTATGTACAAATTTAGAACCCATTAAAGGAATTTTTGAAAATAAATTAGAAAATTTGACCTTTGAACCGAGCACATCCAAAGCATCAATTCCGACTTTTCATGAAAAAAAGGATTGTTTGTACCGAGCGAGAAAAAAATTTTTACATGCAGATCATCTGATTTTTCAAGATTTGGCTCAAGTGTCCATACCTGAAGGTTTAAGCGATGATTTTCTAGTGGCAGATAATGGAGAAAGCGACAAAATATTGGTTTTGGCATCAAATATTTCCAAAAAATTTTTGCGGCGCGCTCGACGTAAACATAACCGCCGATATTTTGCAGATGGCACTTTTAAATCTGTACCCAAGCCGTTCTACCAACTTTTTACCTTACATGTGGATTTATGTTCTGATTCCAAAAGCACACAAATTGTACCTGTAGTGTATGCGTTACTTCCAAATAAAAATCAAGAGACGTATATAAGGCTTTTCAACATAATGAAAAGTGTATTGAAAGTAAATATTACCTACTTTAAATGTGACTATGAATTAGGTATAATGAACGCGGTAAAAACCGTGTACCCTGATGCGCAAATAACCGGGTGTTATTTTCACTATCAAAAAGCTATCTGGAAGAAGGCGAAAGAATTAAATTTGACTAAAAGAAAAGAAACAAGACAGATTATAAGAAAAATAGCTATTTTACCACTTTTACCCGCAGAAAATATTCCAGAGGGTTGCCAAAAACTAACAGAGATTATTGAAAATGAATCGTTGTTGCCATTGTTTGAAACGTTTTTAAAATACTTTGCAAAACAGTGGTATCCAAGAATGAACCCTGCGCTTCTTAGTTGCTCTGGAGAACGCCACCGCACTAACAACGCTCTTGAGGGGTGGCACCATCGGATAAATGTGAAAATTCCCAAGCATCCAAGTTTATTTTTATTCTTACAGAAGCTCCGAAAAGAAGCCAAGCATTTTGACTCCAAACTCAAGAACAGCCATATTCAACCAAAAAAAAAAACGGCATAACAAGTACATTCATTTCGACAAAAAGTACAAAAAAGTACTTAAGAAACTAAAAAATGGTCAAATAACAGTTATTAATTTTTTAAAGAAAATGACTTATTTTACCAGCTTCTTATATAAAAGAATCTAATTAATACTGATTGTTAACTGTTGTGTTCATTTATGTTTATATAACGATATACCTAATTAATATTGTTTGTTGGTTATTATGTGGATTTATGTTGATTTTATTGAAATTAAAGTAATTAAAAGAAGTAACACCTAGTAATGTTTACCTATCCTTTAACTATTGATTTGTGTATGTTTTAAATAAATAAATGTTAATTTCAAACCAGACTAAAGTAATTACAAGAAGTAATACTTATAATATTGTATACTTACCTATTAATGTTGATTTATTCTTAAAATAATGTAATTGATCTCTTATGAATGAATAAACATGTTTATATACATAAAGACAGTACTTATTTCAATAAACATTCCCAAATTTTGAGAAGTAGCCCTAATGAGTAATGGCCCTAATGAGAAGTAGCCAAAATGAGAAGTGGCCAAAATCCTTGGTAATTTATTTTCCGAATTCCCAGTGTGGTCCCTCAGTTCACACGCACATATAATGAGAAGTAGTCCATTAGGGAGTCGGTTGCCATAATGAGAATTAGCCCTAATGCGCCTAAACCAATAAAAATGATACCATTTTAAAGGTTAAAATGTAGTCTTTAAATTGATATCAAATTCATTCAAATGGCTCCATTATTTCTGGAGCTATCCTGGATTAAGTGAAGGAGGTAGGAAAAGGCAAGGATAACGGAAAAATTATGAATGAAAAAAACAACAAAAATTAATTAATAAAAACTTTATTTCGCCTAAAAACTTAATGTCAATACTTAGTGTTCCCCCCCCTCGCCCTAAGGAGAGCTCGGAGACGGTTCTTCATGGACCTGATGAGCTTCCGTATGGTATCTTGTGAGATACCTTCCCACTCTTCAATCAAAGCCGTTTTGAGCTCATATGTGTTTGAAGGAGTAGGATTTCTGGATCGAACCCTCCTCTTTAGTTCATCCCACACGTGCTCTATTGGATTCATGTCCGGGCTAAGCGCTGGCCAGTCCAATGTGGCGATGCCGACTTCCTCTAGGTATTCGGTTGTGGCACGGGAAGTGTGACAACGAGCGTTATCGTGCATGAGAACGAAGTCATCACCGATATATCCCGCATAGGGAACGACATGTTCCAGCAGAATATCGGAAATGTATCGGTCAGAAGTTAGACCGCCTCCTCGTCTCCCGCCAGGCACGAAAACAAGCTCCGTTTTACCGTCGAAAGAAATGCCGGCCCACATCATTAACACATTCTGGTCTCGTCCGAGAACAGTACACGGCTCCATTCCTCAACGTCCCAATCAAGGTGGGAACGAGCGAATCGAAGGCGGGATTGTCGATGAGCTGCCGTCAGTTTCGGGCCTGTGGCAGGCCTTCTTGGGGTTAAATTAGCTTGCTTGAGTCTTCGACGAACTGTCCACTCGCTAACAGCGACCCCTCGAACATTTCGGAGCCCCTGCTGGACGTCAACACCAGTCAAATGCCGATTTCGGAGAGAAGTTGACACGATAAAACGGTCATCCCTCTCCGATGTGCACCGGCGTCGTCCAGATCTTGGTCTCGGCACAAAGCCACCAGTCTCCAGAAAGCGTTTGTACACTTTCGAAACACAAGACTGACTTATGTGGAGCTGACGTCCGACAGCTCGCTGGCTAAGCCCTTCTAGCAATAGGGCGACGATTTGGGCTGCTTCTGTAGGTGTTGTATCCATTGTCTTCGAAGTTCAAGGGTCCAAAGTTGCGGAGATGTGTACCGGTCAACGTGTGAAAGATGACTGATAAAAAAAACCGGTAACACGTCTTTTTATAGGGGATGAAGGGCGCGCAACTGGTGACGGGTTAAACAATTGAAACGCATCTTTTTTCACTTAGCCCAGGATAACTTCTGAAGTACTGGCGTTATCTGAATAATATTGGTATCAATTTAAAGTTAATTAATGAACCTTTAAAATGGTATCATTTTTATTATTATTTAGTTATTAAGTACTCAAGATCGCGTGGAATCAAATTCAAGCAAGTGATTCCATACGTTTTTCAGCCCACCATGTGGCGTTTTATTCCCCTTCAATGGTCTTCTCAACCCGAACCGCATTGGCAATAGAAAACTGGATGAGTTCAACCTGCTGTATCGTCAGTATTTTCGATCTGTGAAAGACAACGATTTGAAATGAGATTCAAAATACAACAACTTTATTACAGTCAACAATTATATTCAATACTGAATTGAGTTGTGTAGTAAGTTTTTATAACTGAAGTAGAGACAACGCCCATTCCACAGCAGTTTTAACTACATATTCATCTGAGTCTGTTTAGTCTGGATAGATTCCAATTGGAAACACCATTAGATAACACAGACATGAAACTTAGCTACATGGCAATTAAATCAAGAAATTATAACAATACAAACACTGACCTTATTGGTAGAGAGCTTTAGGAAGTTTTCAATTTTATCTGGCGTTTATCTAAAACAAAGAAACGGAAATTTAAAAAAAAAATACAATGAATTTATTTATATAATAAATTATCACTTAAAATCAGACGTGTGATTGATCAACATGGTTTATTGGGTTCTCTCTGTTGAGGGAGACCTGATAGGTCGGTCATCATTTAATATGTATTAATAAAAAAATTTGCTGTTAACACTGTATGGATTTAAAAAATAAAACTATATTAAAAAAAAATTGTTTACTTTGCCAAATATGAGACACTTCATTAAAAGTAAGTGGATATTTTATCAAAATTACTTTGTTACTTACCATTTGTTTTGGACAGCAAATTTCGTAGCTATTGCTTGATTCAGAACTCTGAAAGTGAAATATAAAAAAATCAATACATTAAGTTTAACGGAATAATTTTATGTAGTTTCAAGCAAAAATCAGTGAGGATAGTTATGCTAACAGCATTATTATCAGATGTCCCTATCAAAAATCATCATTATGAAAAACTATGGATTAGAATTTTATGATAATTAAATTACACAGCATAAAGTTTTAATAAAATATTGGTAAATTTAATGACTTACAACATGCATGCTCAATATATAAAACATCAAAGTCTTAGAACCAGTGTTAGAAACATCTTTGTACTGACTAGTGATGTGCCGGATCGTTAAAAATGTAATTCCGCGGATACGGATCTGAATACGGATATTTAGTGTAAAAATCCGCGGATACGGATCTTTATTTTCTTATTCAGCTGCGAAGTTGCTTTTTTTGAAATACAATTTACCATTAATTTCAATTATGATTTATCAATTTTTCAAGCTTTTTTAATTTTTCTGTCCTTGCTTACTCATGTAAGCTAATGTTTAAACTTTATATGACACGCAGTATTAATTTACTTAATTAGAATTATCATTTAATTAGAGTTTTTTATTTAATAATTTTACTTAATCACCTGAAAAAGATCCGTAAAAGATCCGCGTGAAAAGGAACGGACACGGATTTTTCTTTTGCCTCGGATATCCGCGGATACGGATACGAATAGGGATATTCGGAACATCACTCGTACTGACTGACCTGAAACAAACAAATGTAGGTATAATAAAAAGTGGACATCCCCAGGTGATTTAAAGAAATAGTTATAATATAGTCAGATAGGAGCGAAAGACATGGCTAGTTATACATCAAAATGATCAGATGAACTATGAAGTCATCATTTGAACAAATAATAATTTATTTTGACTAATATACTATTTAAATATAACCTACATTGCTGATATCGGTTGTTCATTTAATATGTCTGAAGGCCATCTGAAAAGAAAAAATAATATGTTAAAAAAAACATGAATAATGAGAATACAATTCAGTTGAGTTAAATGAAATCAGACGTGTGATTAATCAACATGGTTAATTGGGTTCTCTCTGTTGAGGGAGACCTGATAGGTCAGTCATCATTTACATTCACTACCTGGTGAATAATTTCTTAGAATATCTGGTTACAGCAACTATTTGAGGCATGTCTCACCCTAGCATAGATTCTTATATTATATTTTCATTCATCTCATAAATTATATCAACTTTGAAATTAGGATTTCTATTAAACTAGGCTTCCACATCAAAACATTTAATATCCTTTGAAATATTAGTTCCAAATTCTAATATTATTGATGAATATTTATACATTACTGCCTGTCAAGACTGTTAATTAGATATGAACTTATTTTATAATATTATAACTCACCACATAAAACAAATGGTAGTGGTTAATTCACACTTGTCGATGAGAGCCATCATTACCTGTAGCAAATGGAAATAATTGATTGAAATAATCGTGATGGTAGGCTATGGGACTATATATTTTTATAAATCAGACGTATATAATTGATCAACATGGTAAATTGGGTTCTCTCTGTTGAGGGAGACCTGATCGGTCGGTCATCATTTTATTTCAAGAACTTTTAACCATCCTCTTGACTAGAACTGGAACATTTACTGGAGTTATAATGCTACATATATCATAATAGTCAGACCAAATGGAAATTTTATCCCTTTTATTTATTATTTGATTTTTGTAGCTGGGACCATTAATATTTTAAAATATTAAATAAAAATTGCTTAACTTACTATTTCGTATCTCCAACAATTGTGTGCATTGGTAATGATAGTATTAGCTGCTGCAAACAAAGAATAGAAAGTTAATCAAGAGGACTGAAATAATATTTGATCTAAGTGTACTAATGAAGTCAGTGAAGATAGTTATATTAACAGCAGTAAAGTTCAGATGTCCCTATCAAAAATCATCATATAAAAACCTATCAAAAATGCTAAATGCTCATACACTTAACATTTGTACAATTTTATTTTGGTTATCATGTGGAACACTGTTAGTCTGAGACACAATAGAAAATGTTTGTTGGCCATTTGATGTGCAGGCTAGTTAATTTTGTTAACATGCATTTAATGTATATCTGAACCAATCAGAAACATTGCTTACCTTTATTATGTTGATCTCACATGTCTTAATGATACTTATTTCGAAATGTACTATTTATTCCATGTGAAGGATGTTTGATTCCTGAAAAAAATACTGTATGTATAATTGGATTTGTTACAAAGTTTGTACAATAATTTGAAAAATTTAAATCAGATAGGAGCGAAAGACAAGCAAGTTATACATCAAAAAGATCAGATGAACTATGAAGTCATCACATTAAAAAAAGAAAAACCACAAAATATGTATTTTTTATATGAGAAATCTTTCTTAAGTCAGTAAGAGCTAAGAGTTAAAATATATTTACCATTAAAAGTCATTTACCCACACATTGTATATCTGAAATTAAAGACCCAGTAAAGTTTATTTAAATTAAGAGTAATTTTGGAGTTTTTTATTGATAATTATATCAGATAGCTTTACAGCCAATGCTATGTGCATCAGATCCCACAACCAGTGCCCTACTCTACAATTTGGATAAAATAAGTCTCAATGCAAGAGACTAAATGCAAAAGAATAATAATGAAAAAACTACATTTAAACCAAGTAAAATGCCCTACTCAATGTGGTATACCGATTGTGGAACAACTGAGGGTTTTCAGCTGCACTGCAATATCATCATTTGATAAAAAGTTTTAAATATTCCAAAAGTAGCAACAAAACCAATTTGTTACAAGAATTCTCTTAGTTAGATAGAAGGAATATGTATTAAACTAGTCTTGGGACGCTTGCTAACATGGAGATAAAGTCTCAGAAAGAAAAAACAAAAATCTTACCAGGTTTAAATAGTAGCACCATGGCGTAGCACCATGGCATATCAGCCTGTAACAACAAAATCAGACATTGATCACCATAGAAAAACTACATTAAAATGACAAAAGCAAGTATTATCAGATAGAGCTAATATACATGCAAATCATTACTTATCAATGGTTAGCAATTTTCATCATTTTGTAAAACACCATGTCAGGATTATCAATTATCCTAAGTTACATAATAAATGTTAATAGAAATTAATTATTACCATTTTCCGATGGCTTCCTGTATTTTCCTTGAACAAAGATACGTGGCACATCTATGCCTTCTTTAAAGTTGACAGTTCGCCTCTGAACATATGTATTCATAAGGACTTCAAATCCTGCCCCAGTAAAAATCTTCAATAGTTCCTCTTCGGTGAAATAGTAGCTTCTGAAAAATTAAAACAAAGGATAATTTTTTTCAGTTTACCTTGGAATAAATTAAATGACAATGTTCAAAAAAAAGTAATACCTAGTACCATCTTGCCGCATGTAGAAATTATCAGCAATTTTATGGCCAGGTTTAAAACGCAGTTGTGCCATATCATATCTGCCATAGTCTCTGAATAATAACACTCCTCCTGGCCTAAGAGCTTTAAATGCTACTTTGGCGACTTGCGCCCACGAGGCGGGCTGGATAGCCGAAAGGACGAATATCAGACTCGCTATATCAACGCTGCTTTCGCTTACATACTCGAATAGATCTTCAGTGGTTAAATCGGAACAAAAGGCTTTCATACTGTTGTCATTGTAATGTCGGTTAGACTTAACGAACTCTACAGCACGTGGTGAAAAATCACAGGCGTAGAAATAAAAATTGGTAAATCCTTCTTTGACTAAAGGGAAAATCATATTCCCCACACCACATCCGAGCTCTAGATAAACAATTTTTTGGTGCGGATCAAAATTTATAAGTTCTTGAAACTCACGTGTTGTCCAATGGCGATCACGAAAGAATTTGGTTTCGTTGCGTTTGTAGAATATATCCCAATGACGCTTAGAATCACGCTCTAATTTGGCAGCTTTACTTTCAGAAACCATTCGCAGGTTATGACTTTCTAATCGACCTTTTTCTTCATCAGATAACTCTTTAAGCCGGTGAACAAAAATATCACCATTGCCTTTTATTTCATCGACTTCCATCTCAAAGATATGAACTCCAGTTTCGCTAAATCTGAATTTGTTGGACTATATAGCAGTCAAATATCCATTTACAAATGGTATTTTAATAATTAAATCAATAAATTTTAACTGATATGAACTTTTATTTAACACTACTCGCTGAGTACTTACAATGACAATTGGTGCGAGCGAACGAAGTTGAATTGAACTAACACGTTGAATGAATTGAATGAATGTGAGCGAGCTGTCCTGTCCATAGAAAACAATTACTGGTCCTGGACTTCTTGGCGGGAAACTGAAGTGTCATGTCTGCAGTTTTGTTTTATTTTCTAAAATTTGTGATATTTCGAACATTAATGTGTAATAACGGTGGATTATTAACCGTTAAGTGTTTGTGAACATACATGAGTGTTGGTAAATGAAACAAAACAGTGCAACATCACTTTTCATATTTTCTCTCAAGGAGTCCATGTGAGATGTCAGTATAGTCCCACATCTTTACTGAGGACTCAAGGGGCTTAGGGGAGGGTACCTCATTTACCATTTATCATCTTTATCACCACTCATTGTCATTTACTATGAATTATATATTATTAATATATCTCTAACTTGACACTGGCTAAATGTGCAAACCGCACGAAGCTATTATTGAAAAGAAGAAGAAGAATTACTGGTCCTGTCGTCACGGCTGTCACTGTCACTTCGACTGAAGTCTTCTACTTCTTTTCTTTTTTCTTGTGGTTGGCACGACTTGTGCATTTAGTGACTAAAGTCTAATTTATTTTTGTTAGTCTGAAGTATAAAAATTTAGCTTTTTGTTAGCACTGTATTTAATAAGATAAGATAAGGGCCTAATTTTTATGTAACCTAATTATATAACTTGACACTGGGAAATACACTAAACAAGTGAACCCGTGTTTAATATTAAAAAAATACATCAGAATCGTCAGCTTATTGTGCTTAACGCACAAAGAAATTATTAAAAAGAAAAAAAAATGTCGTAAACCAAGAATCTGAAGAAACTTCTTGGCGGGAAAAGAAGCGTCATGTCTGCAGTTTTGTTTTATTTTCTGAAATTTGTGATATTTCTAACATTAATGTGTATTAACGGTGGATTATTAAACGTTAAGTGTTTGTGATACATGAGTGTTGGTAAATCAAACAAAGCAGTGCAATATCACTTTTCAAATTCTCTCAAGGAGTCCATAATAATATGAGATATCAGTATCGTCCTCATAATGGGGTTTAAGGGGGAGGGTATCTCATTTATCATCTTTATCACCACTCGTTTCCATTTTCTATAATTTGTATGTAATATATCTCTTACTTGACACTGGCTTGATGTGTAAACCGCACGAAACCATTCTTGGCGGGAATGTAAAGCGTCATGTCGGCAGTTATGTTTTCCTTTTTAATATTTGTGATATTTTGAACATTAATGTGTAATAACGGTGGATCACTAACCCTTAAGTGTTTGTGAACGTACATGAGTGTTGGTAAATGAAACAAAACAGTGCAACATAACTTTTGAAATTCTCTCAAGAAGTCGATGAAGAAGTATGATCTTTACTGAGGACTTAAGGGATTTAGGGGGGACATCTCATTTACCATGTATTATCTTTATGACCACTCAATCTTATTTACTATAATTTATATGTTGTTAATATATCTCTTACTGGCTAAATGTGCAAACCGCACGAAGCCAAAAAAAAAAAAAAAAAGTATAATCATAGCAGGATGACGCATCAACAACAATCCATTTGCAAACAAATCAAAGACGTTCTGAAATCTCTTTGAAACAAATGCATTTAATCAGAGACACACACTATGTATAAAGTTTGGGTCGTCGCGCCGTGGCTTAAGCAGTTAAAAATTAATAGTAAAGGTGTATAAAATATTTAATTTATCAAATACAAAAATAAATGCGTTACATTGGGGAAATCCATTGTAAGCAAGCAAGCAACCTCTCTCAACTCTCTTGTTTCAGCGTTTGTCGTGAAGACATCGTTGTTCTGAGGATCCTATCTTACCTGAAGATGACCTGTGTAACGGCGAAACACGCGTAGTGTTGAAATTTTTCGGAAATTTATAGTTGCGCGGGAATTGTTACAAAGATATTTTTAATCCATCACTTGCGTACAAAAATTAACCTTATGACAATACTGGAATATTCTACCATCGATTATTCTAAAGTACCGATATGGCGTACAGGTCAGTATACCTGCACTCCGCTCCATAGGTCGTGGGTTCGATTACCACTCATGACATTTCTTTGTGTGCATTAACATAAAAGTTTGTTCTGGGCTATGTATCCTATGTTAAGCAAATATTTACAAAAAAAAATTGGTTGCCTGTAAAGTCGGTATACGGGCGAAAGTTTTACGTGACAACGACTTTGAGTGGTAAAATAATTTTAATGTGAATATTCATTCGTATAGTAGGAAGAAGGATGAAATAATAGTAACAATTTAAAACATTTATTTATACAAAGAATTATATTTATGTCTGTCTCTCTCGCTCTTAGGCGGGCTAATTATGCCCGAGTGGAAGGGACGCGTGCCTCTCACTCGTTCTCATTGTGACCGCATAACGTGAGCGGAGCGTAACGCAGACACGCAGTTTCTTGAATGTCACCCGGCAAACCAATTTATAACACGTTGTCACGTCAATAAATTAGTTTGTTTGTACCTTTTTTAGTATCCATACCACAAGTTCTTAATGATACTTATCTTGGAGCAAAATAATTGGTGTAATTGTGAGAGAATATTTATTTATTACTATTATTCTATTTTATGTCGTCTATAGATATTAAGTATTATCCTGTTTTCTTAATGTAACTACGAGCCAATATCTGTCTGTAGGTACATGTATCATCACCATCTCAGCCCATTGACATCCCATTACCTCGGCAGGATATGGGCCTCTTCTCGAATCATGGTGAGAGGATTTAGATAAAACTTCACCACGGGGACCTAGTGCGTATTGGCGAATTCAGATGTTTGGCGTCTTGCTTTTGGAATTATTTACACCGAACCCAATAGGCCCTTTGACTTAGCTTAACGATATGTAGTGATAATCGGGTATCCATAACGTACATAGCGAAACACCACACGGTCACCCATCAACGAAGAAAGTGGGATACCGCGGAGCTACAAGCGCTTCATGCAGCTTCTATTGTCGGCCATATTTGTCGTAAATTCGCACTTAACTATCTTTCTCCATATAAGTCTGTTATGTTTTTACTTCTGAACTTGGGCTAGTTTTATAGTTAGCCTTTACTTTTTATCCAGAAAATTAAGCGCTGACATAAGTACCTACAGTACCTACCTATTAATTAGTTAATTTATTAAATATTAAGAAACAAAAAAAGTTTATTCATCAGGATATACCGGCAGAATGAAATATCCTGAAAGGCATACTGATTTGAATCTTTCAAGCTACAAATTTTGCAACACCTCATATATTAAATCTTGTTTAATATTTTCCATTATATAAACTTGCTATAAGCAGAATAGGACGCAGCTTATCGCAAAGTCAGCGGTGTGCCAGGTGGCTTGGGTCACCCGATATGGATCGCGTTATTAATTATAAATGCAATCTTGCAATAATCACCAACAGTTATTCAATAGGTAATAAATGTTTTATCTCGTGTTACTAACTGCTGTTGTTTCTAATTATTGTTATATAAATGTTAATAACATTATTAATAACTCTTAGTGGTAGGATTTGTGTGCGAATCGAATTGGTGTTAATTTCAGAGTGCAATAGCAAGTTTTTAGTTATTGTAGACAATCTGTCAATTATAAATTATTAAAAATATTAAAGAAAAGAAATTCGTTGAATGTTTAATAATTCTACTAATTTTGCTTTTATGTTACATTCCGTAGTAACATTCCGTCAATTTACTATGGGTCACTAATATGGATACATATAAAAGGGAATATAATAAACTAAACCTCTAAAAAAAGCTTTTTTGATCATCAAAAATACTGAGTGAGCATCTAATGAGGTGATTAGGTGCTCAATCAGTATTTTTGATGTACAAAAAGGTTAGGTTAGGTTGGCAATTTATTAATTTTGAAGACACGTTAAATATGATCCATATAAAAGTGATAAACTAAATATTTCGCTAACAAAACAATAAGACTTCATACTAAGATTTGAAGTTGCCAAGTGCATTCCTTCTCTGATTTATTTCACTATAGATTATGATATGAGCAGACGACTCGTTCATCACAACCCGGGGCGACATAATATTATTATGTTTGTGAATTAAAACCGTTTATTCTGTTTTATTTAGTTTGTACATACTATTTATGTATATTATATGTATTACTGAAATGATTGGTCGAGTATGTAACAAGATTGCGTGATTTCTTTTTGTATTTAGGTATGTTCTCACATTGAGCGTGAGAGATCCATGGTACGAACGATAGATAAAGGAGTGATTATTATGGAGAAGAAACGACTGAGGATTTTAAGGTATATTTAAAAGTAAGTCGGACTCGTCATAGTGTAACTTATATGACTCACGGTCCAGCTGGATCATATCTTGGATGATTCTAAATACGGTTCGTATCGAACGGCAGCTGTAATTGGTAATTAAAGTTTTATAGCTAACGGTGCAGTCTATTAGTGTTAGCTGCAACTGCAAGGTCTGCGTGACCTGATCGAAGTTATTATGAGTTGCATTAGATGGGGACATTATGTTCCTTAAACGACCTAGTTTCTACCTAGATAGATACCAACTTATCAAATCTATTTTTCGTGTATGCTTAACGTATGTATTAGGTCCTTATATATAATAATAATAAGCCCGCAGCGCAGCTTGTGGCGAGCTGTTGGTGAGTGGCGACACCACAGGCGTAAATTCGAGTGCTCCAGAGGGTTGGACTGCGGTCTCTTCTCCAGTTCGCCGGAGTGGGTCCCAAGAGGCTAGCAGGACCCTCGCCCCTGGCTTGCTTTCATTGGGTGTCCAGGGTGGAGTCGCAAGAGCTACATGCTCGCAGGGTGGAAGTGAAAGATGCATAAGTCGTGACTTGGCGCACTGTCCTCCTGGGTAGTGAGTAGAAAACGGTGTACACCTTTCGACACCCTGAAGCCGAGGATATCGATGTTGCGCCTCTGTCGTTGCACTACGGCTATTTTGGAGTGCCCATTTAATCCTCTGGCTAGTCACCGCCATTTAATTTTGTTTTGACATCGTTCTGTGCACAATATGGAAAATTTCAAATGCCGTATTATTTTTTAATATGAGTTCCATCGTGGCACGAGCGCTACATAAACAGCTCTAAGGATTAATCATGTGTACTCAGAAGCCACTGTAAAAGAAAACAGGGAACGTTTTTGGTTCCAACGCTTCCGTTGGCTTCTTGGCGGGAAAGTGAAGCGTCATGTCTGTAGTTTTGTTTCATTTTCTAAAATTTGTGATATTTCGAACGTTAATGTGTAATAACGGTGGATAATTAACCATTAAGTGTTTGTGAACGTATATGAGTGTTAGTAAATGAAACAAAACAGTGCAACATCACTTTTCAAATTCTTTCAAGAAGTCTATATGAGATCTCAGTATAGTCCCACATCATTACTGAGGACTCAAGTGGTTTAGGGGGAGGGCATCTCATTTACCATTTATCATCTTTATCACCACTCATTCTCATTTACTATGATTATATGTTATTAATAAATCTCTTACTTGACACTGGCTAAATGTGCAAAACGCACGAAGCCATTATTTAATAGAAAAAAAAGACGTGTGGCACTCGGAGACTGCCGCGGTAAAGCTATTGCATAGCATTTTTTATCAACTTATGCAATTTTAATTATTTATTTATTTTATTTATGCAGTATTTTTTCTAAGCAAAACTTGGAACTCTAAGCAGGCATGAGTCACCAGATTGCGGGGCAAAGAAGGGGATTAAGCATGCGCAATAACGCCGATACAACCAATGCCACCTAAAGGCGGATTGCTGTTTAGTTTACTAAAGAGACAAGCGTGATATTTCTACATTATAAGTTCTGCTATTTATCGATAGATGGAAAAACTAAAAAGTATCACCGCTGTGCCAATCGGAGAGGGGGTATTAGGTTATTAGGCTCTAGCCCACTGCTGCTTCAGGACAACGCTAGGCAACACACCCGGACCTTTTTTTTTTTTGATTTACTTCGGTAACAAAATGCATTTACGCACTGTCTCCCGGCCAAAGGGGGACCGAGAGAGGTGTGTGGGGCTCACCACCGGCAGACACGACTGCCAGCAGTAATACCCACTAAAAATCTTCCGACGACGCCTGCCGCTTGTTGAGAAAGAGGCGGGGTACCAGTACCTGGGTTGCAGCTCTGACACCCCGCCCGCGGCCAACATCCCCCGGACCAAATCCGGGAGGACCTCCTCAGAGAGACGCAGTGGACGCTCCCCTCCTACCTCCTTGTGCGACCATAGCGTGTGTGGCCGACTTCTCAGAGGGTCCATGGTTAGACAGCAGGGGCCCCCTGCCCCCACTGCCTAAGACCCTCCTGGCGCTGCTTGACGGGCCCTCCTGGCCCGCCCGTTGCGCCCTCCACAGGTCCCTCTTAGTTTACCCCCGGTAGTCAGTACTAAGGGCACCCAGAGTCGCCGACCTCTGGGTGTTATCTTTTCCCGGCCTCCGGGAGGTACTCAGCCCCCCCACCACGCCAAGGTGGAGACCTGTCGGGGGGGAACACACCCGGACCTTGCTCTAACCAATTACTATCTACTATTTTCGGAATTTGGATGATTTCTTAGTATTTACCTACTAACATAGTCTATAAGTTTTATTGTTACTAACATTCTATGGATCTTTGGTCTGAAAAAATATGTTTTTTTTTATTTAGTTGGGAATAAAACAATTTAGGTGAGTCAGTCTAAATAATTTAAAACTTCTTTATGTGGAAATGTTTTAAAATTGTAATATATGTATATTGTTAATGTGCCAATTATAAATAAATAAAAACGCCTTCAAAGATTTTGTTAATTCTCGCTCCTGCAGTTTTTTAGCAAAGGTATCAATGAACTCCGAATAACGGTACATACTTTAATTAATTCCATTATTTTTTTTAAAAATATCTATATAATGCGGCGATAACCTAGTGGTGAGATCCATTGCCTTTAAATTCTGAGTGTCTCGGGTTCAAACTCTGGTGACGCACGTATGACTTTTCGAAGTTATGTGCGTACTTATCACTTGCTCCGTGTTTCGGAAAGCACGCTAAGCCATTGGTCTCGGCTACTATGAACATCTATGGCAGTCGTTATTACGAAGAGAGGGCTTTCTAGCATCCTGTCAGCTAGTTTAACCATATAAATATTCCACGCCAGCATAGAGCTTTGTATAAGTGTGGTTTTGTATCACCACTTCATTGGTTGAAATTGGCTCATTGCTTGTAGGTATCAAAGGATGTCGCTTAACTTACTTCTCGTAAAAGCTTTTAGAAGAGGTGTTCGATGGAGCTTTTTTCCGTGAAATTTTATAATTATTAAATCCTATACAGGCTATGGTGTCTCTCGCCTGCACAAAAGGTCATAAAAAAGATGCTAGAGAATATGGCCATATAAACAAGTTGTGACAGGATGTCGATGCAATTAAAACGTGTTTATCGCATTGCGTAGCTTAGTGTCATAAATAGATTTATTGATCAACTGTTCTAAACACAGTTATTCTTTTGTCTGTAAGTCATTACCGTCATGTTAATATAATCACTCAAGTTCAGTATGCAGTCTAAGTAACTTAGCGCTGAACTAACTAAACCATTGTGGCTTGTGATTTTCTCAAGTTAAATTATTAAAAGCTCTGCATGATTTGGGGTGAACAGGTACTGTATGGAGATTTTAAAAATATAAATGTGTTCTCGTTGTTATCTTAAATCTATTTCCCCGACAAAATGGATGCGTTTTGTTCTTTTTTTAACAAGATTATAAGTATTTAATTAAAGCTTTGGTACTTTTATTGCAATTACATATCTTAATTTTGCAATAATATTTTAAACTGAAATTTCTTGGAAGGTAAACTAAAGCTAAACTTTCTTTCAACTAGGTTCTTAATGTATATTGAGCATTAGGAACCTACTTAAACTGTTATTATCTATATCTATATTATCTGGTTGAGCTACGTTAAGATGTTATGGCAATTACATCTTAAGAAAAATGTAAAAATAACTACTGAATACGAAGGACAAGATTAATCGATTAGTACGTAGTTTAAACCTGTACAGGTTTAGTAGTTTGACTGCAGCTGAAGTTATTTGGTAACAGCTCTAAAATACTTATTACCCTTATTGTTGTAATTAATTAAAACTGAAAATCCTATAAAAATGTTTTGTCATGCCATTTTTTCACAAGGGAAAATAGTTTTGTTTCACCAGCCAGTTCGTATTGTTTGATTGTCGGGCAATCGACAAATGAATAGGCTAACGGAGCTGTGTTTTGTAAACAGTTTGCAGTTAGGTCTATGGTTTGCAGCTGTTGTTTTACGTGTAACTTTCTTCGTGGGATTTCATAATGTTACATCGCGGGAGCGGCTGAAATACATCTTGGCAACGACTAAAGTCGAGATTCTTTTGTCTTATCTAAAAAAAAACACCTATTTTTATTGTTGGTCGAATAATGATAAGCTTAATTGCATGCTATGTTGTGGGTATTCGGATAATGTGCCCTATTTAGCTGATAACCTACTCGTGATGTAAGTCAATAAATCATAATATAATTACTGATCTCAGAGATTTGAAAAGATCAGCAAAGTTATGCAATAAAAAAAAGGCATTTGGTGTTAATCGCCTTTGTACCTATTTTTAAAGCCATGGTTTAGTATTGTTGGGTTTGTAGGAATTAGAATTGTAATTAAACTGTTAATTTTAAGGATTGTTACAATGTCCTTATACGGCCATGTTTCGGGGCTTTATACTGACATTTACGTATTATTTAAGATCTTACATGTACCAACATGACGCAATAAAAATATGTGCTGAGAAATTTACATCGAATTTACATTTTTCAAAATTCGTAGGGTAACCAGCTTAAATCCTCATTTTGATCCGCTAGACTGATGTATGCATTTAATCCGCGTAGTTAGTGGATTATTATTTAAATCTTTCTTATCTTGATTTGATCAAAGATTTAAGTAATAATCAAGCCCTTTACTGGGCCCTAGTGGGATGAGCCGATGTTCCAGTCCTGGAACTCTGCATAATTGAAGAATAAATAAAAGTAAAATGTGGCCACTGTGGATGAATGTGATTTGGCTGTCCCATAGATACATTGTTCGTGTGTGCATTTGTACTTGAAATGTGTATGGAAGTACAAAAAAAATGTTTGGAGTGTCAAGGGAGTGCTAGCATTTGAAACTAACTGGCAAGCTTTGTCACATATGCTTAGACTTATTTTGGGGCCTCTATAATCTCTGAGTAAACAGTATTATATATAAACGTAGCGCCCATTTATTGTGCACATACGGACGTACAATCCCAAGATGACCCACTAGGGCTGATGATGATTATGGAACAGTATTTATTTAATTACATAATTTGTTTTCGTAAATACACATTTAAAATACTTAGTTAACTCTCACAAACAATCCATTTTACTTTACTGTATAACGATATGGGGTGGTACTCAGAAAGCAACATTTATAAGTATTGAGAGGGCGCCAAGATTAATCCTTAAAGTAATGCACAAAAGGAAAAGACGTTATGGCACAAGTAAGCTCTATTCAGAAGCTGATGTTTTACCGTCAGGCAATTGTATATTCTTCAATGCATAACCAAAATTCACAACAACAACCCTATTGACTTAAACATTTTAAAAAAACGAAATAAGTATTCGGTAATTAAACTACCTCCTACACGAACAGTATTTGCCTCCAAACAATTTACAGGCTAGTCGGTAAAGATCTGTAATAAAATAAACAGAGTAGTAAACATATACTCAAAATCGTTGTTAGAGTGTAAAAAAAAATCAACAGCATATCTAAAGACCTTAACTTACACGCAAACGGAAGAAATATTATCCTCCACTACTTAACTTGTCACACGGAAACTCACTCACACACACCCACCCACACATAACACACAAACACACACGCACACACAAACACACACACACACACACAAACACACACACACACACACACACACACACACAAACACACACACACGCACGCAGATACACAACACGCGCGAGCACGTTCGAACAAGGTTCGAACAAAATAACCAACTTATTATATTTACTACTTGCGCAGTACTCTTCATTTATTGTTTTATATATATATAAATAATTATATTTGAAATAGATACTTAATAATTATGAAAAATCTAAGTTACGTTCTTATATGTACCACAGCAAAGGGGGTACTCTTTTAACACAAAGTTTAATAAACTTAAAAGATGTAGTACCAACCCATATAATACTAACCTTTGAAGGACAATAAAGATTTGTTATTTTTATTGTTATTATTATTATTACAAACATTTGTCTGTCATTAGTCATTTAAGCCTACCTCAAACTATCTTTCTGAGGCTGATATTTACTGTGGGTTACTGTTATACGGGATTTGTTGTGATATAAGAGATTATTACATAGAAGCTGGTCGACCCATTCAGTTTAGTTATTTCATTCATATATTTGACTATTTACGACTATAAAATCAGTGAAATTATTGAGTGGAACGTGCCGACCCGGCCATAATTACTACGTGTAGCGCCCCTAGAGACTGTGGTGCGAGTAACATTACAGTGAAGAGAAGTGGCGGGAGCGAATCATATGTTGTATGCTAGTTATGCTACAGTTAATAAACCTTTAGCCTTGGCAGGAGTACCTACTCACGTTTATCTGATTCCACCAGCTGATTTATGCGTGGAGAGGAGGGGGGGGGGGGGGGGCTGGTAACGTTTATTATAGTGCTATGTAACGATTACATAGAGTTTGTTATGAGTATTGCTTAACGAAGCCGTGATTATTTCTGTTAAAGTCAAGGGAAACCTGTATTTGTTCTGTGAGCGATACAAAGCGTAAAAATTGCAAGCGACGTGAAGGTTTTTCTTTGCCTGTAATGCGGCGTCTCCCTCGGGTTATTAGTTGTGTTTTACAAATTATGAGATAATAGTTCGTATTTTGAAAGAAACACAATTTTACAATTGAACTGTCTTTAATGTCAAAATACTTATAGCTTTTTATTCAAAGCATAATTTGGGATTTCATAATTTAATACAGGACATTATTTACAAAAACATTTTTTTTATCTGTTTTATTATTGTGGTTAATTCCCGAATTTAAAAGGATAAAATTTTAATAGGATTTTCGCTGGCAGACAGCTGGTTTTATAAAGATTAAGTAACATAGGCTCCGTTAAACCTAAAATAACTAATTACCTAAAGAAGACTACGAGACTACTACTACTAGACCTACTAAAAGACTATTTGGGCGGCCGATAGTGTAATAATTATGATCATAAATCTTTTAGATATTGAGCGCCGATAGCATAGCGGCGAGTCCCCTAGGCTTCAAATTCAGAGGGTCTCGGGCTCAAACCCTGATCGCGCAAATATGTCTTTTCGAAGTTATGTGCGGAAGTATCGCTTGCTCTGTGCCTTAGAAAGTACGTCAAGCCGTTGGTCCCGGCTGTCAGGAATAGTAATGGAAGTCGTTATTAGGAAGGCAGTACCTTCTAATATACTGACAGCTAGTTTAACCATAATATAGATGTTTCCCTGATTCTATGGGTGGCGGAGGTCAGACGGCAGTCGCTTACATTGAGCAGACCCTGGGCCCTCCTTAAGTCTACAGCTTTTAGGGATGTTAAAGAAAGAATATAAAAATATCATTGTTGTCGAATGATTTTATAGAAACAAATTAACTTATGACTGACTTGATGGAATTCCATTTAATATCGATGATTTCTGTGTTGTAATTTTTAATTTTGTTGTCAGTTATGTATACGAGTTATATCTTACTTGAATGACCTCGCGAAGAATAACAGAAGATTCATATTATTTTTCTAACGTATACTTTTAACACTTACAATTACACTATTAACTTAGTATTTATTTTAGGTACTTAGTTTATACTTTAAAGTTTTATGAAGTTCAGTAATTAAATTTCATGACATGTTATTATAACTTCTAATAATCCATCAGCTTTTAACTACTTATTGTTTTGTGCACCATAATGTAGCAAATATATTGTAAATAAATGAATATGAACAGATGCATATGTCACCGTAAAATTGTAAATAACGTTAAATTATAATCTATCCCGCGATATTGTAATCTGTCGAAAAATTGTGATCCGTAACAAACTGCTCACAATTTAACGCATTATTTTTCGATAGATTATAATCTATCGAAGACAAACCGTCAGATTGTAAAATGGCATGCGACAGAACGCATCTCGCGCTCTGATTGGTTGAACTTGATGTTCCCTGCTCAGCCGCCCGTCGTCGCCATCTTCGGTTGTTATTAGTCAAATTCATTTGTAGTGAAATGTAAACAAACAGTGTTTTGGTGATTTAAAACAGATTTCGTGTTAATAATAATAACGCATTGTATTATAATAAGTTGTAGGGAGTGTAACGGACCTGTGATAACCTAAAGATGTGCAGTTAAATAATAAATAAGAGTTAGTCACCGAACATAATCTAATTTCTATTTTCAGTGTTTTAATATTTTTTATGCGTGTGAACCTGTGTGAACTTATTTGATATCTTATTTGATAATATTTACAATATCGGATATTGAGTCTGTCACAACCAAATCTGTTTTAAATCACCAAAACACTGTTTGTTTACATTTCAGTACAAATGAATTTGACTAATAACAACCGAAGATGGCGACGACGGGCGGCTGAGCGGGGAACATGAAGTTCGACCAATCAGAGCGCGAGATGCGTTCTGTCGCATGCCATTTTACAATCTGACGGTTTGTCTTCGATAGATTATAATCTATCGAAAAATAATGCGTTAAATTGTGAGCAGTTTGTTACGGATCACAATTTTTTGACAGATTACAATATCGCGGGATAGATTATAATTTAACGTTATTTACAATTTAACGGTGACATATATAAGCCAGTAGTAATTCATCTTGAATGGTTCACGATGCACAACCTCTGCCAAAAGTAATTAATTTTTAAATCACTTTCTGGTTTTTAACTTATCTATTTTAAGTCACATATATTTTCACCTGAAACTTTGAAAAGTTCACGCTTAAAATAAATTAAAATGTAGGTATACGTTTTAGTGCGAAAAGAAGGATGTATATTAACAACCAATTACTTTTAAAAGTCAATTTGGTATTTTTTCAGACGTTTGCTACACGTCCTAATTGATTAAAGCATTTATTTGATCAACACCCACCGACCAATGAACACCATTTTTTTTATCAATGACTTTATCAACTGATAAGCATGTGTTTTATAGCATGTAAATATTACGAAAGTGGAATAGTACAAATTTGATAAACCGAATTAATGTGTGCTATTTGTGAGTTCTGCAGAGGACCGTGATGGTTGGCGCTCTTTGGCCTACGTTTAGCAGTGTACGGCGATTGGCTTAGTGATTGATATGTGTATTTGAACAAGTGTAGTTTTCATATAAAAGCCATTCTATTGCCAGTTAAATAAGGACTTCATTCAGTCTAATGTTTCATTAAACTTATACAACGATGTTAATACATTGTTAGATAATTCTAAGCGATGCCATAAAATAATAAAACAATAAATTAGATACTCCTTGTTTTTATACTTAACCTGTTTGTCATCGTTCGACATAGCGCGGAGGTCGATATGCCGGCTATCGTGGGAATTTTATGAATAGTGTTATTGGCGTGGTGTGATTTCTTTGTGGGTATATTATGAACGCAATTCCAAGAATGCAAGTAAATATGACGTGTATTGGTTATGTATGACGTAGGTTAATCGCTTACCCTATACATAATTGATAGTAAAACTCTAATTTTTTCTTAATTGTAAAAAGACTGATGATGATTACCTTTTTTTTTGGTATTTTTTTAAAATTTAATTAAGTGGCATTATAGCTGTTACAAAATCACGGAGCAGTAGAAAACAACAATAAACGTAGTGTCTTCAATGCGACAATTTTTATTTTGTATGTCATGTGATTTTTTTTTGACGAAATGGTTGATATAGTCATAGAGATATTGAGTTCATTGGCGATTGTTAAAATAGACTTTTAAATATTGAAATTTAAATTATTAGCTTTCTTATTGTTTTAATTCATTTAAAAATAAAACTTTTTTATAATCATTATCATTTTATATGTGCTGTATTTTAACATGATTGTTATATCTATAGCATTATTGAAAAAAAGGTTTTTTAGTTTGTATGAAAACCTCGCATTCGCTCGTTGTATTTGTATTGTATATGGGTTTAGTCATTTCATTAAAATTGGCAAACAAAAGGGAAGTAGGTGCACCTATGCATGCGGGACAGCGGACAGGTTCTGGACCAGCTCCATTCAACGCGTTGTATTTTGAATAACAAAGCAGGTCCGCAGGTAGGCTCTTCCTGGAATCTACGTGTTTGCACACAGGGCCAGCCTTATGCCGCTATTGGAAACATCAATAGTAAGGATCATTTTTTAATGTAACTAACTTTTATGACACTGTTCAGTGAAGTACTTACTTTACAAATAAGCTTATTTTGCCGTGTTGCTTATATATTCCCCTGTCTTAATTCTGAATTAGCGCTTCCGTTTTTTATTATATAGGATAGGAGATGGAGAATAAAATAATATTTTCGTAAATAATAAACTCGTCAAACCGAAATTATAGATAATTTTTGTATATTTTCTTCATTTCTAGATTTAAGTGTCTAACAATCAAAGTACCTACATAATTACTTAAAAAGGACTCATAAACTGTATAAATAGTTTTTCAAATTAAATCTGTCAGTACCCGATGATGGAACTAAGATAAATAACTTTCTTTCTTCTTCTTGGATTCTTTGTTCCAGTATTCCAGCTCTCCGCTCCTGAGGTCGTGGTTTCGATTCCCACACAAGACAAATCTTTGTGTGCATGAAGATGAATATTTGTTCTGGTCTGGGTGTTTTCTTTGTATTTAAAGAATTTATTTACAAAAAAAGAAAGTATTTAAGTATGTTTATCCGTTATTTAGTATACATAACACAAATTCTTAATGATACTTATCTTGGGACTAAATAATTGGTGTACTTGTTAAAAATTATTTATTTATTTATCTTTGTTCCATCCTCGGACACGCCACACACACCTCCACGCCATATTTGCATATATCCAAAGATAAACCTACATAAACACGATTTGTAGTGACTAGTGCTGTTTGCCAAACAAAAAGCGTTTTCTTTCATTGTAAAATAAATACTTAGTTTCTGTTAAAGCATTTGCTCTGCTGCTTTGTTCTATCGAAATTATGTAAATGCTAAGTGAAAGCCTACTGATAACAAAATTTGTGTTTGTATGTTAGGACAAATGGGAAACAGATAATTCAACAGCACTGTCAAACATTCCTCGCCTCTTTGGTAAGTAGTGGAATGGACTATGTAAATAAACGTGCTCTTATTGATTTTATAGTTTACTTAAAGTTTTAATGAATTTTCTACACTAACAAATAAAAAGTATATATGCGTTACAGTATTTTCTCTTTTATCAGATACTTTTACTTTATTAAAATAAGCGAGTTTTCTATTACATCACCAGTCTACTTTTGTCTACTGCTGGACATAAGCCTCTTCAAAGGTAACTGAGCTCGATCTTTAGCTTAAGTAAATTTGTCAAAGTATGTGGTTTGATAATTTATAAAAGTTACCACTAAAATTGGTAATAGTCATACTATCGGCGTATAAATGTAATGGGTGCATTAAGCACGGTTTCAGGGGATGTAGTTCTTTTTCATATAGATGGTGAGCCTCGTTTTTCACCTATATTGCCAACCAACAAAGCTTTAGAAGAGACATTAGAGTTGTAATAAAAGATAAATCGTGATATAAGGTAAATATGAAAGTACTAAATTGTACTTCTTTAAAATGTTGAATATAAGTAATAATTATGATATACTTTTTTACTACCTGTAGGTACTTTAAAAAATGCACTGATTTGTTATCATCAGCTGTTCAATTAGTTGATATCCTCACAAAGTTTATCTTACTGATAAAGAATTGACATTCTTTGCAAGAGGAACGCAGTTACTTACTGAGGTCATCTATTGAGTCCAATTGAGGACAGTCCTTAATTCAATGTTACCAATTTAGACTGCTCCTTTGTCTGGTAAAGAAAAACATATGGGACTAGTAATTGTGATTTCTTAACCATTGAAGTCGTGTTAATAATAACTACGTATGGAATGTTTTATATGTAAGTAAAATAGGGTGTCAGCTTACTCGACAGGCAGGTGTGACGTTATGAATAAATAAATAAATCTGTCGCTTTCTTTGTGCTAGGATTTTTACTTTGAAAACTTATAATGATCCTTATAATGCATTTATTATCGAACAATAGTTAAATAACTACAATTTAATAAGTATATTATTAAAAATATACAGATATGTCAGACACTGGTGAGTAAAGTATAAGCCGTTGGCAAGGAGTACTTTAGTTCACGTTTCACGACATAGATGGCGCTAGCTGTATCTTCAATCAAAGAACAAAGCACATTGCACTTTTTGTGATGCATAGTATGCAACTCATTGTAACTATTACTCATTACGTTATCTGTGGCGACAACTTCAAAAGGATTATGAATGAAATACGAATTAATAGGTGGCAGTAAATATATTCAGAAAATATTAACAGTAGTCGACCTAATTTCGTCAGTATAAAAAGTTCATAACTATCAAACAGTTAAGATTACAGTATTGTCAGGATCGAATTCGAATAATTGATCTCTTAACATTAGTAGTTATTGCTTTATACAATATCGTATCGAGTAAAACATTCGATAACAAACTCATAGATAAACTACCTATCTAACTTAGGAATAATCAGCCGTCTAATCGATCAACCTTGTACACGTTAAACACTTAATTTAGATTATTTATAATAATTACATATCACAATGAGACGTCCCTTCAACATTATACGCACTCGCACACAATAATAATACAAATTACAAAACGAAGGCACGAGATCTAACTACGTCTAGGACTACTTTAAAACAGGCCCCAAAAAGGTTACTCTAAATGCATCCACTCCAAATGGAGTGGTTCAGTCGAATGTTGCGTTTGGAAGAGTTTTATAAAACGACTATCATCATTTCAGTAGCGATAAAAGTAAGCGTTCTGGAATACAATGGCTGTGGCCCGTCGGAGGTCGTTCCCCGCGACGGAGTTCTGTAAGTAATGGAATGTCGGCGTGCAGCCGCTCCCGGCGCCCTTTGTGCGCCTGGCCCCGCCGCGCGCGCTACCTGACGCCCTCGGCCGGGCCCCGGCCCCCTCGCACCTCACACCTGAGACCCAAGTCCACTTCCACAACCGTACACCCGACTACACAGTGTCCTTTCCATCAAATTTCTCCGAAAGTTCACCCATTAACTCTTTATAAATAAGTGGATCGATGTTCTTCCCTAACTGGTATAGCACGAACCAGTCCCCGATCTGCAGCTTGCGGGCCACGTTCTCCACATGCTCCTGCGGCGCGAGGCGACTGCGGGCCCGCAGCAGGTAGAGGCGCACTCGCGGACCAGCCACCACGGCCATGCGGTACAGCAGCGAAATCCCGCTCAGGATCGACAGGATAACGAACCAGAACCAGAGAAACACGTAGATCTTCTCGTTTACGATGTTGAGGGGCAGCACGCACAGCCCGTCGAACTTCTGCACGGTACCCGAAGGACCGTATTTGTGGAAAGTGCATTTCGTAACTTTAGGGAACACTCTAGCCATTGGATCTTCACGTTCTTCCGGTTCCATTTCGGTGAAGCGCACCACGTCGGCTCCGTACGTGGAGAACTCTCCGTCCAAAAAGAAATCCATAAAAAATATTTGACCGACCACATTTATAAAATTTAACACTTCGCATATGAAGAATCGAAAAGCATAAAAGTTCTGCGTATGCAAGTTGGTGTAGAAGTAATCGACGAGCAACTTCTTGCGGTCGGTTTTACAATCCTCTCCCACGACGGGGCAGTTGAGGTCGAGTACGAGCATCTTGATTCGGCCGCCTTCCCAGGTTTTCCACAGATAGCGAGGCACATAGAATAAGATGGCTTGGAAAAATAGCACAAAACACACCCACTGGTAGTACTTGTGGTACTTAACTTCGTCCTGGCCGTCGACATGGGATGCGACGCCTGCCTGCACAATATCTTTGCCCACGCGGCCCACGAGCCGGTTGGGGATTGTGAAAGTCGAGTAAATCCAACAGTAGGTGTCCATGACGGCGAGCGGTATTTCGTCAACGATGCAGTCGATCGGGTCACCGATGTACTGCCTCGATGTGACGAGCAGCGAGAAAGCGATCAGGATGATCACGGTGGCTTTGTAGTGCAGGCGGAACACATTGTTGTCGATGCAAACGGAGTCGAGTTTCAAGAGACCCTTGACGGATCCGAAAACGTCAAACATGGCGGTTTCACTAGCCGCGGGCGCGCGGCGCGTCGGATGGCGGTCGTAGAGATTCGGGCGTGCGCTTCGCCCTCGCGTCGAATGCGGAGTGTTGTGGAACGCGGCGAGGGGGCCTCGGGCTTTGGCGGGGCTGCAGGCGGCAGCTGGCGGGGGCAGGGCGCTGCGCCCCTCGCGACCGTCTCGTTCGCCGACTCTGCTCTCTGAGCGCCGCCGCACACTTTATGCTCCTATATCACGCGGGGTTCAACGATCAACGAGACAACACAGCACTGACCTTATTCGTGGCATCAGCGGTAGCCACTTCGTAGCAGCCAGAGGCTATGAGTGCATGCATCATGTCAAAAAATTTAGTTGTCATCTTTTAAAGATTTTGCATTTTTGTTGTATGTAACCTACAAATCTATAGCTAAGCCTGATGGTCCCAAAAAGTAAGTATGTACATAGTACAAACTAGCGATTACTAACAAAGCATAAATGTAATGCACCTGATACAAATAATTTAAGAAAAAAAGTCCTTTAAATGTTATTCTAATCGAAATTCTTAAACGGATATTATTTAAATTTTTCAATTACCCACTTGTAAAGGCTATTTACAGCCAGTGTTAGGAAGATTACTCGCTTTAGACGCGGGTAATGTAAGTACTGTTATTATGTTTCGTGATCATTTTATTACTTTTTTGTAAAAAAAGTCTTTGGCATAGTTCGGTGAGTAATATGCTAAGTTTATAAAGATCTGTTGTATCTGGTGTAGACGATTGTATGCTTTCATACTAAACAACAATTGGTGCGACATACATATACACACATACTTATCCATATATTAATGTATTTATTCGATACTAGTTGGTGTATGCAACTTCATCTGCGCACGACTAGTACTTTAAACAATATCTTTATTATAATCTATGTGTCATTATACATTTTCATTAAATTCCATTCAGTAGTTATTGCGAGGAAAAGTAACGAACTCTTGTACATACAAACTTTTGCGTTAATAATATTTATATGATATGTGTACAGCATTCATATTACGTCTTTATATTATTTATAATAACAACATCAAGTGTTTTGACGGTGGTGTCAACGATAGTAACAGATTAATTCTATTAATTTGATTGTTATTTAGAAATATATATTTTTTTAAACAATGGCTTTGTGTGTCTAGCACATCTAGCCAGTGTCAAGTAAGTGATATATTAATAATATATAATTCATAGTAAATGACAATGAGTGATGATAAATGGTAAATGAGATACCCTCCCCAAAGCCCCTTGAGTCCTCAGTAAAGATGTGGGACTATACTGAGATCTCACATGGACTCCTTGAGAGAATTTGAAAAGTGATGTTGCACTGCTTTGTTTGATTTACCAACACTCACGTATATTCACAAACACTTAACGGTTAATAATCCACCGTTATTACACATTAATGTTAGAAATATCACACATTTTAGAAAATAAAACAAAACTGCGGACATGACGCTTCACTTTCCCGCCAAGAAGTCCCATTTAGAAATATATTTAAGAAATTTATTTACTTTTTATTTTGGAACGATAAGCATGGCATGTAGGTACATGATAAAATCATGGATTTCTCTTCCAGTTGAATAATTAAGAAATTATTATCAAACAATAAATATGATACGAACCCAGATGCAAAATAGTTTGTCCAGTACGAAAAACGTGGAGAAATATTTTTTCAAACTTGTTAGTTTTGTCTACTTACGTAAACAGAAAAAAATATTCTACCATCTCATGGTCGGTTACTTTTGCACTTTTTAATGTTGAAGCAATAAACTATTTCAGCCTTCTTAAGCTAGCTGTTAGTCGATGCAAAAGAGTTCGTCTATCATTGAGTTAAATACTTTTTGACCCTTGCTTAAATTTATTTTTCGAAATTTATGGAGCATATATATATATATATATGTGGAGTAACGTGTCCAAATTTGAAAGCACAGTGGACGTTGAGTGAAATAAGTTGTTCGAATTAAACATGAAGCGTTGCGATACTGATTGCATTAAACAAAAAGTTAATTCCAGCGTCTCTTATAATATGGGGCTGCATGACGGCAAAAGGTGTTGGTGGAATCCAGTTTGTGGATGATTCCATCAATGCAACAAGATATCAAACTATTTTGGAAGAAAGTCTACTGCCTCCATTTCGGCACTCGAACATCAAGATTCTTTCATTTTTCAACAAGATGGTTCTTCCTGCCATACTGCAAGGACAACAAAGTCCTTGAAAGACATGGCTGCTGTCAAAAAACATCCCAACCATCGGATCGCCATCTAACAGCCTGGACTTATCGCCGATTGAGACCCTGTGGTGGAAAATAAAAAAAGTCCTTCGCAAAAATCCAAAAACATGTGGTTTAGAATATTTTTTTGTTTATTTATTTTATGTAAGGTATTGAATTTTATTAAAAATACGTTTCAATAAACTTTGGAATGTTACTCAAATAGTGGTTTACTTTCTTCTAAACTTTCTTAATTACTTAACCTAAAACGCATCACATTATTTCATATTATCTTATTTTTCATACTAGACGAACTATTTTGCATCATTACTCGTAATGATTCTATCAAACAATCATCATCATATCCTAGCATTATCCCGGTTGCCCTAGACTTAAGCTTAGGGGCCCAGGGTCAGCTCACTTTTTTTTTTTTATTCACGTCGGTAACAAAATGCATTTACGCACTGTCTCCCGGCCAAAGGGGGACCGAGAGAGGTGTGTGGGACTCACCACCGGCAGACACGACCGCCAGCAGTAATACCCACTAAAAATCTTCCGACGACGCCCGCCGCTTGTTGAGAAAGAGGCGGGGCACCAGTACCTGGGTTGCAGCTCTGACACCCCGCCGGCGGCCAACGTCCCCCGGACCAAAACCGGGAGGACCTCCTCAGAGAGACGCAGTGGACGCGCCCCTCCTACCTCCCTGTGCGACCATAGCGTGTGTGGCCGACTTCTCGGAGGGTCCATGGTTAGACAGCAGGGGCCCCCTGCCTCCGCTGCCTAAGACCCTCCCGGCGCTGCTAGACGGGCCCTCCTGGCCCGCCCGCTGCGCCCTCCACAGGTCCCTCTTAGTTTCCCCCCCGGTAGTCAGTACTAAGGGCACCCAGAGTCGCCAATCTCTGGGTGTTACCTTTTCCCTAGCGCCTTCTGCGCCCTACCGGGAGGTACTCAGCCCCCTCACCACGACAAGGTGGAGACCAGTCGGGGGGGAGGGTCAGCTCACTGGTTTAACCAGATTTGACTGAATTTCAGTTATTACGTGGAGCGACTGCCGTCTGACCTCCGCAACCCAGAGGGAAAAATCATTCTATGGTTAAACCAGCTGTCAGTCTGTTAAAAGGCACTGACTTCCTAATATCGACTGCCATAGATGTTCATGACAGCCAGGACCAACGGCTTAACGTGCTTTCCGAGGCACGGAGCAAGCGATAGTTCTATCTTAAAATGTATATGATAATAATTGCTTTGCATTTATCCATATTGAGTATCTCATTCGTTATATAAAAGGTGTAATTAGTACATAAATATGGAGTACTGTGTGATATTTCATTAGAAATGTGAATTTATTGATGAATAATTATTTCAATTCAACTTAAACAGTGTGGGGTGCCATGACCGTGTTATGTTTTCTGTGAAAATCTTTATGAAAACTTACTAAAAATTTTATTTAGATAGGTATGAAATGGTTTCGTGTCCCTTCTCAAAATGACAACATAATTATTCATTAAAAAGTTTCTTATAATTTATATAATTAAGTAAGTAAAAGAAATTCCGTTACAGTTTATATATCGTTTTCGTAATTCTCAGATTAAATTACCGTTTTATATGTGGTTGGCAATTTGCGAAGTTGGCATTATGAGGTGAGGCCGGTAAGAGGCTCTCATGCAAAATGAAATCTTAAGATCGCTGGCATAATGGCGCTTAATAAAAGAATTACTTTATAGATCACCTTTTTGATATTTCTTCTCAAAACTAACTGTAATAAGCGTTCGTAAGTTAATGTAGCAAAATAATTTTTATTTTTTAAGTATTTAAAACGATATAAATATTTGTTCCCTAAACGTGTTTAGTATTATACTTTTATTTCTTTTATAATTTATATAAGGTCGTTTAAACTAATATCTAATCTCAATTTGCCTTCAAGTCGCCGAAACGTTACTGTTTTGACACTATCGATTAGAAGGCTTTAATTTTATATCTTTCTTGTTTTAAATTTTAAAACGATCCAAGGTATGACGTTGAAGTCTTTTTAATCAAAAAAAATTTTTTTTCTCCTTTTTAATAAAAATGTTATGTTCACAGGGTATTTTTTGATAAGAGACGTATGAGAATATAAAGGTTAATAATAGCAAACATTGACTTAAAATAACAGCAGCATCAGCAGTATGCGCGATGATAACTTTGCAACAGTAAGTCAGGCATTGAATATAGATTAACATATAAATACGAATTCGACATGCGACTACGAATCCACCAGTAATAGATCGTAGGAAAGAATCACAGAACTACAGGATTGTTCACAAAGGTCAGTCCTTGAATCATCATCATCAGTCTCATAAAGTCCACTGATAAACATTAGCCTTCCCAATAGAATACGTTCCCAGAATACTCCCCAGAATCGCAGGCACTGGGCAGGCGGGTTGGTGATCGCAGTTCATGTCAGTACGCAGGATGATGCTGCTACCCAACATCCGGTAGGATCTACTTTCTTCGACTCTTACGACTCCCCATGAGCACATCTAACTTAAAATTCTAGTCCTTGAATGGGTGACCGTTTATGTGGCATTTAATGCCACGATAGGTCGTGGTAATGCGGTATAAAAATGAATATAATTTTACGTTTTTATCATTTGTAACAGAATTTAATTACGAAACAAATTTTGTAATTATTTATTTTATATTTAATTCTGCTTAATTTCATTTTATTCCAATGGTTTAGGCAAAATTGTCTCATCGTACGAATCTTACAAAATATTTATATTAGATATTTATCAATGATAAGTAGGTTCAAAATTAATATGACTATCGGTTTTGTTTTACGATTCTTATTTTCACTTCTATAAAATATCGTTATTTCCAAGCTAACATTATGCTGTGTATTTTTTTACATTTTATTGTTGTTAAATTTGAAATAGATATCACATTTTTATTCATTTAATCTATTTCCTTTATAAGTTCTACTGAATCGCGGTTTAATATATACTATTAGCCAAAATGTTAACAATTATTTACAGAAAAGTTAAATTAAACAAACTTAAAGATAATCATGTACATATAGGGATTTCAAATCCGTGGATCACGCGCATTTTAAAAGTTGATGCCTAATATTAAGAAAACTCGTTTTTACTGTTAGTGTTCTGAATTTCTAACGATTTAATAATAATAATATATAGGAGATGAGGTAATTAACCGGAACTTCTAAATCCTAAATCACATTACATATTTACTCGACTGTGATGGAAGGTTCCCATGAGTGCTATTTAATTGGTTACGGCTTCTGGGAACCTTTTGATATCTTCAAATATTATTATTCACTATATGTGCTCCATATTTATATATTTGATTGATAATTTAAAAGAATATCGCCTGTGGGTTTCTTGTCAGTTTTCTCACAGAGCGGTAGCCCGGAACTGGCACTTAGATTCATTTACAATAAATTTTTAATTTTTTGCATGTATGTGAATTTAAGCTTTGTGATTTCAGTGTAGTTATATATTGTTTTTTTTAAATATAAATATTTAACTTTGACGTTCTTAAGTGCTATGGAGTAGTTTATGAAATAAAGAACTTTTTACTTTACTTTTAAACTTCTTATTTATTTTACAACTTTTTTTCACTATCTTTGCGGTTTTCCCTATATACATAAGTATACATTTGTGCTATAATTCTATAAAATCTATTGTCAAATGAAAGGCGCAATTTTCTTGATTTCACTCGGTGATAAAATGAATGTCTGATCAGAATTTCGACGCATGATCACATATCACAGATTAGATAATTCAATAAGTAACATGTTTATATGAAGGTCAAATGTTTAAAAACGATGCTCGTATAGAAATGAAGAATATCTTTATATTCTGTACCTTATCAATCTCTCTGGGCTCCATTAAATATTTCATCAACAGTGCTTACCCTAAGAAGAAGAAATTAATTTGTAAATTTAACTTTTTTGAAAACCTAACTGTCGGAAAGTCGGGAGAAAATACAAAATACTATCTACAAGAGGTGTAATTGTGCTTAATTCCGAAATTTTTAGATAACTAATGTTTTATCTCTCTTTTAAGCTTTTGAAGGGCTCCAGAACATAAATAGAACAACTATGTCACTGTGCCTTTTCTTTGAGTCCTTAGATATACATTTCCTTTATTGTATGGAGGACCATGATCATAATAGGTAGGACTTGTTAACCCAATTTGAAACAAAACTAAACCGTTGTCTAAATAAGATTGCCGTCGAACATTGGTCACATTACAATTCCGACCGTTAGTTCGACGCCAGTAAGCGGTATTTTATGTGGGCATTTACAACGAACATCGACTTGAATCCTAATTAGATGTCTTCCTGGGAACTATTCCGTGGACCTACTCAATACCTGTCACAAATGATAGAAATTAAGAGGAAGTTTATACTTAGGGCGCCCGTGCTCGACTGCACGTATGCACTGTTTATAACTTAAAAGATAATTTTACCACTATGTGTGCCACGTGTGATGATTAGTATTGATTTTAATGACTGTTATTAATTTATATTTTATATGTTTAAATATTATACATTTAGCAATTCTGTAATTCGCGCATTCAATATCACACCTGACTAAAGTTATTTAAAAAAAACTAAAGAACATAAAATTAATCTTAATTCAATAAATAAATCTTACATTAGACAACAGAATCCTTATTTGGATTATTATTTAATATAAAAAATAACGAAGAATACTAATGTCGTAGTGTAATGGGGTCGGATACAGGCATCAAATTCATCATTTCAACCATATAAAGTCAACTACTAAACGATGGCCTCCTCAATATTTTATTATATTAAAGGTATTTGCCAATAAATACCACGCTGGGGGGAGGGCTTACGAACTCGTTGCAACAATAGCCTTTGTCAACAGTTAAGCTTAAAAAATTTACTGATTCATCTTCTGATTTCTGATACTGTACATATAGAATGGGATTTCATTACTGCATCATTCTGGCATTTAAACTTATGTGTATTTTCTTAGTGCGTATAGGGATAATCACCGTTTGGTGTCACGTGAAAACCACAAGATTCAATTGTCTTGAAACGAAACGAATTTCTTTGGCACGGGAATAATAAGGACAAAAACTAGTATAATTTTCTCAGATATATCGCCCAACGCCATCTAGCTTCAAACTAAGCAGAGTTTGTACTATATTTGGTGTATTATAAATATAAATGTTAGGAAACCCCACCATAGACGACATGTTCAAATGACATGACAAATATTCGCCTGTATGGGAATCGAACTCATGGCGTTCAGAGGTCAGATTATCTACTATTGGGCGATCGTATGGGGATTAAATAATTCGTCGCATCTTTTTATCGGTACACAAAAACTGCAGCTTAACAATATTATGGTATTTGCAAATAAGATATACCGTTCTTTCCGTCTCCTTATTACCAAACAGAAACAATTTTCCGGTGAAGATTAGTGACCCATATTACTAAACCACGAAAATGATTATACGTAAAAAGTGTCCCTTCAAATGTTCTATCAACTAGTAGAAACGTTTGACATTATGCGTCTATTACAACATCTGATTGTAACTTGTGTGAACAATTCTCAGGGTTTTGCCGCGTTGTGTCAAGGAGTCATCTTGGGGCCACCAATGTCTTTATCACAGTAGGTTCGCTTCTCACTCCGGGTCGGCAATGACCTGCTGATCTACTTTTCACTTGAGCACCGTCATAATGTACGATACGCTCGATAACTTTAAACATACCAGATACTTATACCAATGCGGACATTATCCAATGTAAACTATAAATCGGCTGGCGATATTTGATTGGGTTGTTTCCAAAACATCAATTAGGTACTTGAGTGGGGTTTTTTGCATGTTATTTATTGCTTCTTGCATTACAGTCACAGAAACATTCGTGAAAGAACAATTTCTTTAGATTGAAAACTCCTCTAGAACTGACAATTTTAAAAAATCACATAGGAGATTTTACAAAAGTATATGATTTTAATGATTCTTTCTAATAAATATAAAATAACATGAAAAATAATTTTACTTAGAAATATTAAACCAGCAAATTTATGTAACGGGATCCGACTTCAAGTCTCATTTCTTCGCAATAACAAGATCGTTGCAATAGTTTTGACTGGTCCAGCAGTTGGTTAAATAGTGCTTATACCTCGCATCCCAATGATACCAAATGATTTACCTTTTAATTTTAAAGATTATTTAATTTCCGGTTAAGTATCTTGAGCCGTCTCTCTCTCTCTGTCCTGCCCTTATCCCAGTTCATCTGGGGTCGGGCCTCCTTGTGCGTCTGCGCCAGGAACTTCTGTCCTGGGTTGTCGTTGGTGTAAGCTTCTGGGTTTTTAAATCCCTCTCAATAATTGACCACCAAGTGGCGGGTGGTCTGCCTCTTCCCCTTGGTTGTGTACTGATGTTGAGTACTGTCTTCACGGAGTAGTTGTTATCGCGGCGCATTATGTGGCCATACCAACGCATTCTACTCTCTCTGAGCTTATCCACAACTGGTGCGACCTTGAACGACCCCCTCACATACTCGTTTCGAATTTTGTCCAGGCGCGTGACGCCGCCCGCCCATCTTAGCATCTTCATTTCTGCGGTGTGCAGTTGTTGCTCGTGCTTTTTCAGGGCGGTCCAACATTCCGCGCCGTACAGCATGGCTGGTCTCACGGCCGTTTTATATATTTTGCCCTTGGTCTTTATTGGCATTCTTGTGTCGCATAAGACACCAGACAACGATCGCCACTTCATCCAGGCCGTGTTTATGCGATGGTTTACGTCATCCTCTATTCGCGCGTCAGACGTCAGTATGGATCCCAGGTATTTGAAGCGGGTGACTTTAGGCAACATTGTGTTTTCGATCTGTATGTTGCAGTTTAACTGTTCCGTCCCTCCCAGGTCGCATTCCATATATTCAGTTTTTGTTCGACTGATTCGCAGGCCGTGCCTTTCTAGCTCTTTCAGCCAATGGTTAAATGTTTGCTGTAGTTCCAGTGCTGACCTCGCTATCAGTGAGATGTCATCTGCATACAGAATGCACCATGGAATTTCAGACTGTATGTCCCTTGTGATGTAGTCCATGCATAGATTAAAAAGTAGGGGGCTTAGTACCGAGCCCTGGTGAACACCTACCCTTACATGGAACGGTTCGGAGATACCGGCAGGGCTTCTGATTCTTGTGGTGACGTCATCATACATATCCCGGACTAAGGAGATATAAGCCTCAGGCACATTCTGGGCGCGCATGGCCTGCCACACTAGCTTCCTAGGGACTCTGTCAAAAGCTTTTTCCAGATCTATGAACGTAAAATAAAGGTTTTCTTTGTTCATTCGGAACTTTTCCATCAGAGTGCGAATTGTTTGGATAGCTTCAGTTGTTGAACGGCTGGCAGTGAAACCAAACTGATTATCTGTCACCTGAGTTAGTGATGTTAGACGTGCACTAATAACACGTTCCCACAGTTTCAGAGTGTGCGAGGTTAGTTTAATCCCTCTGTAGTTATCGCAGTTTGCAACATCACCCTTATTTTTGTATATTGGACAGAGAAAGCTGGATCGCCATGAGCTTGGAACACGACATTCAAGTAGGATCCTATTAAATAGCGACGTTAGCCATGGCAATGCATTATTCCCCAGCATCTTCCAAATGTCAACCGGTACATCATCAGGGCCTAGAGATTTGTGGAGCTCCATTTTCTTCAGTGCGTTTGCTATTTCATGTGGCTGAATGAAATCTAACGGACCCTGCGTTGGTTGCACTATTGACAATTCTTCGCTAGGGAATTCCTCATTTAATAGCTGTTCGTAGTACGTCTTCCATCTCTTGTTTATATTGTCGTTCGAGGTTAAGAGTTTACCATGATCATCTTTGATGTATTTATTGCACTTTATGTCAAGTGTGGACTTGTGTCGCTGCCTTGCAATTTTAAATATTGCATTTTCTGTAGGCGCCCCATCTAATTTCTCATAGAAACTCTGCCTTGATTGTGCCCTCGCCTGTGCAACAGCTGATTTTGCAATGGATTTCAAGGCTTTATACTTGTGATGATCCTCTTCAAGGCCTGTTTTCTGCCAGGTTTTAAAGGAGTCTCGTTTTGCATTGACAATCTGTTTCACATCACCATCCCACCATGCAGTGTCTTTATTTGTTGGTGGACCACCCCGGGAGACCCCTAGTATGTGGTGTGAGTTGTCTCGACAAAAGCTTTCAAAGTCGGACCACATTTTGTCAGCAGATTTGTTATTGTGTATGTCATCCTGCAAGTATACGTTAATATCACGAAGCAATCGCCCTCCCTTGTCACTGTGGAGCTCTTTCCATTTCACCCGGTCAGTTCGATCGACATGCGTTTTAATAGGTTTCGGCAATTCCATTATGGCTAACAAAAGTCTATGCTGTGAAGTTATGGCTTCTCCTGGCACCACTTTGCAGTCTTTGTAGTAATTTCTAATCGACCCCGTGGAGATAATATAATCGATTTGTGTTCTGAATTTTGAAGTGCTGTATGTTACTAAGTGCTCATCCTTTTTTCTAAAATGTGTATTTATGATTTTAAAATTGTATCTTGCAGCAAAATTTAATATATTCAGTCCCTCTTGGTTACGTGTGCCATATCCATAGCCCCCGTGGACATCTTTATAGAACTCTTTTTCGGCGCCAACATGACCATTCAAGTCAGCTCCTATGTGGACCAGCTCGTCTTGTGGAATATTTTGCAAAAGTTCATCAAAATCTTCCCAGAAGACATCTTTTTCCGACGCCGGGCAGCCAACTTGCGGTGCATATGCCGAAATGATGTTCAAGATGGGTTGGTTATCTAATGCCAGCTTAACCAAGAGGAGTCTGTCGCTTTTTCTTTCAATGTTTATGATTCTTTGTTTAAGATCCCCGTCCAAGACAATTGCCACACCATTACGCTTTGAATCCAATCCATGATATATTAGTTGATATCCGTGGCCAATATCTCGGGATTTAGAGCCCTTCCACTTTGTTTCCTGGATGCAGCATATGTTTATGCTTCTGTTATGTAGTATCTCACTTAGTTCCGCACTACGTCCGGTCATGGTACCTAGATTCCATGTCCCTAGTCGGAGTCTTTTGGTACTTCTTGAACTTGAATGTTTGTTCTTGTCATTTACGTCGCTTTGGGGGTACGCCCTAGCATTATTTGACCTCTTATTCGCATTCACATTCGTCGCATCCTGATAATCTCCGTCGCTTAAGGGGGACGCCCTAGCTGTTATCGTTTTATTATTTTGGTTTACTTTCATATTTGCACAAGGAGAAAAATTTTGACTTAAGTTTTACGGCCGGTTGTCACCTGACGCCAAGACCTTCATCTTCACAAGACGTGGGCGCCGCCGTTGTCTATTAAGATCATCCGCCGCCATCCCTTCTGTGCACTCCAGCCCAAGTACACAGCATGGCTGAGACCTCTACTCCGAAAATGTCAAAGAAGCTCACAGCCAGGGTTTGGTAACGGAGTGTCCATCTCCGGCCTGTTGGTCCGCGGGTGGTATTTTATTTCCCACCTACCCTCCAGGTATTACATACCTGGTGGGCTACCCTCTATCCGCCACCTGAGGACGCGCCCTCTAGGGGTGAGGCTCCCCCGAGGAAGTATCTTGAGCCGATTAAGTATCTTGAGCCGTAACAATTAATAAATCTAATAAAAATTAAAACACGCAGGAATCGATTTACGTCAAGACTTACACGGCCAACTATTTGTTGCATTGTCAAGATCGGGTTGCGGAGAAAATCAGTATGTGCTTCTGCCACAAGACAATAAAACTAAAAATAACATTTACACAGAAGTACTTTAAAATGTATTATATAAAAAACTTTTTAAACGCGTTCGTCTGATCGAAAAGACAAAGAAACAAACAAAAAAAATAACAACAATCATACAAACAGAAATTGACGCGGACGAAGTCGCGGGCAACAGCTAGTGTGAATATATTTATTGGCTGAATCATGAGTAGATGTGGAAAGGCTTTGAAATCACATGTATACTTTACTTAATAACTTTCTAAATAACTTTCTAAACAAATTTTAATGGACAGTAATATACATTCACAGGCGACACTGCTAATTCTTATTGGAAATAGGGGAACAGTGAACAAAAGTGATTTAATACAATTTTATGAAGCTTTGAACTCACTTAAAGTGAAAGAAATTATTATGTTCACTTTCCCCTATTCTCAGCATTTGTCAAAGTCCGAAAATGACCGAAGATACATACTAAATTTATCTTTGTACAACCTATGTACCTATAGTAATAAATGTAGAATAATTGACACTAACAGTATTGTTAGAAATAATTATTTATTGACCAAAGGTAGGTTTTACCTTTCCAATTATTTTAAACGACAAATAGTTTTGTCACTATTATATTTAATTGACATTAATACCAAGAATTTGGTACAATCTGCTTCTATTGAGCACTCCGACATAAATAATTCATTATTTGACAATTTAAACTAGGTGTTAAGACAAAAGAGAACTCTTTTTCTGGCAATAAAAAGTACACACAGCAGAAACAAAATGGTGTAATCAACCTGATTCACCAGAACATTAGAGGAATATTGGGCAAGGAACTGGAAATTGAATTGTTCATGAGCGATAATCATATTGATATTTTGTGTATTACTGAACATTGGCTAAATTGTAACCAGCTCATGTTCAATTTCAACAGTCACCTGTTAGGTAGTTCGTTCTGCAGGAGTGGTGCTATACATGGCGGATCATTAATTATAGTAAATAAACAGTTTAAATTCAAGGAGCGCCATGATATAGTCAATCTCTCTGTTGAACGTATTATAGAAATGGCCTGTATAGAAATGCAGCAGTTTATTGTATTGAGTGTGTACAGACCGCCTTCAGCTTCATATGATTTATTTGAAGGTATTATGGATAAAGCCTTGGGAAAATTTTGTAAAAGTAATAAAAAAGTTATTGTGTGTGGAGATTTTAATGTTAATTTGTTAGAGTGTTCCAGTCCATGTACAAGATTAAAGGCACTTTTTAAATCTCATAATTTGGTTAATTTGTTTCTGGAGCCAACAAGAATTACTGCTACTTCTGCTACTTGCTTAGATAACATTTTTACAAATATTATGCTAAGTGATAACAATAAAAAAATTATTAATCAATTAGATTCAGATCATTGCGGACAACAAATGTCTTTTATTTGTAAAAATGAAACTGTAGCTAAAAAAACTATTACATTTGTACCAAAAACCAATAATCGTTTTGAGAGGTTTAACAGTAAATTATTATGCTATAGTTTACCTTTTATAGATGAAAGCTGTGACCCAAATTTTTTATATAATGATTTTTTCAGCAGCTTTTCTAACACATTTAAATTAATATTTACTCCCAGAACGGTTAAGGTAAATAATAAAGCTACCTTTAGTGAATGGGCTACTCCTGGGCTACATAAATGTAGAAAGAGGCTGTATGAACTGTATGATGAGAAAAAATTAAAAAACAGTGAACAATTTTATAATTATGTAAGAAAATATTCTAAAATATTTAGAAAAGCATGTCATACGGCAAAGTGTTATTAATTAAGCTCTAAAATAAAAAATTGTGATGATAAGATTAAAATGACCTGGAATATTATTAATAGTGAAACGGGAAAAAGTAAAAATTATAATACTGAGTTTAAACTCAACATTGATAAAAAAACTCTTACATCTGACTTAGATGTAGCCAATGCTTTCGAAAACTTTTTTACTAATATTCCAGTGTCTATCACAAAAGCTTTAAATTGTTCGCCCACTTTAGCGGAGTCTATTTTGAAAGATAACGTGAATATATGTACAGTAGATTTTACGTTTAGTCATGTTACATCTATGGATATAATTAAGACATTCAATACTCTTAGTGTTAAGAAAGCTGCAGACCTCTGGGGCAATTCCATCGTAGTTACCAAGCCTATCATTGTTTCGGTGGCGCACAGTTTGGCTCTAATATTTAATAAATGTGTAGATTGCGGCAAATTTCCCGATCTAATGAAAGAAAGTAAAATCATTCCTTTATCATTTCAGGCAGTACAACAGACCCAACAAATTTTCGACCTATCTCAGTGCTGCCTACATTTAGTAAAATTTTTGAAAAACTCATTTACAATCAGATGTTAATATTTTTCAATAAAAATGGATTAATGCATTCGAAACAATTTGGATTCACTAAGGGTCGCTCTACAACCGATGCAGGTGTTGAGCTTTTAAAACATATATTTGATGCTTGGGAAAATTCTTTGGACGCTTTAGGTATTTTTTGCGATCTGTCCAAAGCTTTTGACTGTGTTCCTCATGAAGCATTGATAAAAAAATTAGAATATTACGGAATAAGAAACTCCGCATTGGATCTTCTCACTTCATATCTAAGTGATAGGATTCAAAGGGTTGAGGTTAATGGAAAGCGATCTCAGGGGTCTGTTGTAAAAATGGGGGTACCGCAGGGCTCGATTCTCGGTCCGTTTTTGTTTTTGATTTATATTAATGATTTGCCATATTTTATTAAAGAAAACCACGAGATAGTTTTGTTTTCTGATGATACATCATTATTGTTTAAGTTAAAACGAAATCAGAATTTAGACGAAGTAAACAGTGCGATCTCGAAGGTGGTGCACTGGTTTGACGTTAACAATTTGCTATTAAATGGGGCTAAAACGAAATGTATTAAATTCGTGATGCCTAACGTCAGACAGGCAAACTCTACTATTATGGTAAAGGAGGATGAGTTGACCCTTGTGGATACTACCAAGTTTTTAGGGATTACTTTAGACTCTAAGCTACAGTGGGGCCCACATATTGGTGAATTGTCGAGTAGACTTAGCTCTGCAGCATTCGCGGTAAAGAAAATTCGCCAATTAACAGACGTTGTAACAGCTAGGCTAGTTTATCATAGCTATTTCCATAGTGTTATGTCCTATGGTATTCTTCTGTGGGGTTGTGCCGCAGACATTCAAACTATCTTTGTGCTGCAGAAGAGGGCTATTCGAGCAATTTATAATCTCCCGTGTGGACATTCACTAAGGGAAAAGTTTAAAGAAATTGGTATTTTGACAGTGGCCGGTCAATTCATTTATGATAACCTGGTTTATGTACATAAGAATACTGATCAATTTAGTAAGAAAAGCTGTATACATAACCTAAACACAAGGAATAAGCATAAATTAGTTGTACCTGCCACTAGGCTCCAAAAGATAAACAAATCTTTTAAAGGTCAATGTGTACGATTCTACAATAAAATCCCAAGCAACATACAGCAATTGAGCCTAAATAAATTTAAATTAACCATAAAAAACAAGCTGTCTTCAATGGGATACTATTCTATTAAAGACTATATGGCAGATAAAAATGCTTGGGATTAAGCTGCCGTTTCATACAGGCTATTCTAATATTAGGTCGGGGAAAAAGTCTTTTCGCATAACGTAGGTATAAACTTATTATAAAATTTTTTTGACTGTACTATTTGTGTCTGGCTGGTTTTGGTAACATTAAAAAGGTTCCATTATAAAGAAAAGAAAAAAATAAAAAAAAATTGTTTCCCGCTATTTTTCATTTGTTTTTCTCTCCGTAAAAATGAGTGAATCTAATGAAGAAATTCGATACATTTTAAAATTTTATTATAAAAAAGGCAAAAATGCAACTCAAGCAGTGAAAAAAATTTGTGATGTTTATGGACCTGATGCAGTGTCATTAAGAGTAGCACAAATTTGGTTCAAACTTTTTCAGTCCGGAAATTTTGATGTTAAAGATGCACCTCGCTCTGGTCGCCCTGTTACGAATAAAATGGACGCCATTTTTGAAAGAGTGGAGCAAGATCGGCATATTAGTAGTTACGATGTAGCTGAAGAACTGGGAATTGACCACAAAACAGTTTTGACCCATTTGAAGAAAGCTGGTTATACAAAAAAGCTCGATATTTGGGTGCACACGAGCTCACTCAAAGAAACTTAATGAACCGTGTACTCATTTGCAATTCATTATTGAGACGTAATGAAACCGAGCCGTTTTTGAAGAGATTGATAACTGGCGATGAAAAGTGGATCACGTACGACAAGAACGTGCGAAAAAGGTCGTGGTCGAAAGTTGGCCAGGCTTCACAGACTGTGGCCAAACCTGGCCTAACACGAAATAAGGTGATGCTGTGTGTATGGTGGGATTGGAAGGGCATTGTTTATTATGAGCTTTTACCGCCCGGCAAAACCATCGATTCTGATCTTTACTGCCAGCAACTGATGAGATTAAAGGAAGCAGTCGAGAGAAAACGGCCGGAATTGATCAACAGGAAGGGTGTGGTCTTTCATCACGATAACGCTAGACCACACACATCTTTAGCCACTCAGCAAAAATTAAGAGAGTTCGACTGGGAGGTCCTAGTGCATCCACCATATAGCCCTGACCTTGCGCCTTCAGATTTTCACCTGTTTCGGTCTCTGCAGAATTCTTTAGGTTCTGTAAGGCTGACCTCAAGAGAGGACTGCCAAAACTATTTGTCCCGTTTTTTTGATCAGAAGTCCCAAAGTTTCTACAGTAACGGGATAATGTCTCTGCCCACAAAATGGCAGAAAGTTATTCAACAAAACGGTACATATATATTGTAAATAAATGTAAATAAACTTTGAAAAAAATGTCTTGACTTTTCATACAAAAATACGAAAAGACTTTTTCCCCAACCTATTATGAATGACTTGAAAAAATAAATATTGTTAAGGTTATGTTATATTGCATTGTATAGCTTCACAGACAAATGAAGATTGTAATTCTAGTACCCAACTAATGGACATATTTAAAAGAGCATAGCCTGTGAGTTTCTTGCCAGTTCTTCTTACAGAGCGGTGGCTCGGAACTGGCACTTAGATTCACTTACACTTAATTATTTTTTGTTTTTAAATTGTTTTTTTGCATGTAAGTGAATCTAAGCTTCGTGATTTAGTGTAATATTATTTCGATTGTATTTTTTTTTTCATTTGTAATCATGACGTTTTCAAGTACTAGTTAATAATAGTTTATGAAATAAATAATTTTTTTACTTTACTTTACTTTACAATTACATATAAACAGATGTAAAAGATTACCTGTATATATCACTCTGTTATAGGTAGGTACATACTATCAAATTATCAAGGTTATATTAACTGTCTTTCCGTTATGGATACAGTGTAATTAAAAAAAGTGAGAGCGAGAAGGATGACTCGCGTAACGCTCCAGCAAATTGCAGGTTCAAATCCAGTTCGATCATTCTGAGAATTAGTTAAATGACTGAACTTGTAATCAAGAAGTTTGTTTTGTGGTGCAAGAATTTTACAGCTATTAGTATGTTTATAGATACAGTCCAAATTCAATAAAATAATTTAACTGTCAAGTTTTTGAAAGAAAGAATATGATAAAATGTTGTGTTCTCAAGTCAAGTTAAACATGAGAAACAGTTCATTATATTTTAAAAAAATGTGTCTAAATAAGGCCAATGATTTCACAGCTTAGATTATAAATATTAAAGAAATATCATGTACAATAAAGGATTATAAAGATAGCACAAAGTGCTATTTTTTATAACAAATTTTTGAAGGGTGTGGCTGCAGTGATCAGGTGCTTGCATCTGATATAAAAGCAGTAAATACTGATAAAATATTAATCGTACTAAGATCGCGGAGATACGAGAGCTAATAGATAATTTGGCGCACCTATACTTGTACGATTGAATATGGTCTAGTTCTGCATGCCAACTTTATTCAAATAATTCAGACTTTATGAGGAAAATGATTCAAAAAAGTCAAAGTGAACAAGTTTCATACCATACGACATAACACTATGGAAATAGCTATAATAAACTAATCTGACTCTAAATCTGACTAATCGGATTCTTAACCTGACTTTGAACCAACGTACATAAAATAATATTATGTAAGATAACTCAGGTATTTGTCTCAGCCCTTTACAAGCATACCACTATTGCGCAAGGGATTCCTTTCAATAACCAAGTTACGAGAGGTTCGGGTCACACTCCACCTCGTCGGACCTTAGCAGATTGGCAGCGTTCATCTGTTGGAATTGCACAAGACGCCCTATTGGGGCTCTGACTTGGAATGCCATATGTAATGATAACCGGGATCAACGGCTTAATGCGCTTTCCTGAGCACTGAATTGCTATATATTTAATGCCAAATATACGGTAACCAATCCAAGATCCTAACCTCTGTGAATTTAACTTTTGTGATCGTTTCCTGTCACATCAGTTCCGGGTTCTTTGAAATTATTCCTTGGAAAATAATGAATTGAGAATGATCTTTTTGTACATTTTTCAAAACACATATGTGGGAAGATGTGTTTGTGTGTTTCAAAGTTTTCAAGTAATATTTTTGTAGCTATACTTAAAAACATGACTGCTTTAAGGAAAAGTTGTTTAATATTCCTTGTTTTGAGAATATAAAATATGTAGGACCTATACCCCACGGGCATATTTGTAAGCATATGAATGCTTGGAAGACAACATTAAGGAAAACCTGTATTTATGACACGATCGCTGTTAAAACACTTAAGAGGAGTTCTATGTGTCAGCTCACTACTTGGAAGTTAGTGACACATTGGAAACCAAAATATTTTAAAAGTTTTATTTAAAGATGGCGTTATCTTGTTTGGCTCCGATTGTTAAAACCTACCTACGCATTTACTTATTTTCATTTCAGTATTTAATTTTCTTATAAGGGTGAAATTTCTTTTGTTCCGAAAATATAATGTCGGGTCGCCTCTACTTTGACATAGTTAATTTGGACTCGTTTTGCATAATCAAAATCGTTGCTGTTTTAAGAATAGAATTAACTCTGCATTACATATTTTATAGTCTAATTGTAGATATCAAAGTTCGCTTGAATCGTTAATTTCGCCGTGCAATTATTGCAGTAATCAGTTGTAATGTCTCGGACATGCAACATGGATCAGTTCGATAAACATTGTTTTTGTTTCAACCGAACCTCTACAAAAGATGATAAAAATAAAATAAGTACTTCTTTCTTACAAGTGGATTTTGATGGAATTTGAGGATAATGAAGCTAGGTTAAGGAAAAATATTACTTCTATGGCAAAAATATGTGTAAATATAAAAATAAAAATCTTAAAATATATAAAATAAAAATCTTATTTATGCAAAAAAAAATTTGTGACATTGTAACATTAATTTGTTTTAAAAGAAGAAGAATTAACATATGTATTTCTATGTTAATGTTGAGTATTAAAAATTATTATTTTATGAAATATCAATTACAAAATATACTTCACACAAAAACTCTTCTAAGAATGTATAAAATCTTAACACTTCGGTACTGTTCAAACCGTAACATTAAAATTAAATGTAATCCGATTATTACAAGTCGGAACAAGCTCAGGTGTCTTAAACACAAATCAGCATAGTGGAATATAGGTACCTACATAAAAGCAGACAGAGGTATGTAAGCTTTCTTAAGATTACCGGAATGACCTTTTTTATGCGGACCGCGAGCGGGCAAGTTACGCAGAAGCTGCATTGTTGAGACACAAACATGAACTGGTTAAGTATAAAATAATGCTACTTCTATTCTTATGTAAGCCTTATTAAAAGAATTGCATAACCGATCGAGTAGATGCCGAGTCGCCGACGTCGTGATGTTCTAAAATAATAATAATAAGCTTTCTGTGCTTTGTAAAACATAGAAATTTTGCATCTTTTTCAATACTCCAATCCTAAAAGTACTATATTATCCAAAACTAATTATATAACTGTCAAGTCGTGTGAAGTAAATGGCCATCTAAAGAAACAGACATATAAACACACGCATTAAATTGATGCACGCTTTTTTAATACACATAATTAGTTCTAGAGGAGACGAGTAGCCTGCGCGGGCGCAGACGCCGCGGCGGGGCGCGGGGCGGCGCGAGGGGCGGCGGGTAACACGGAACCCGTCAAACCTGCGACCGAGCCCCCTCTTCTCGCGAAATGCCTCGTCCAGGTATAGAACCAAGCCACTTCGACGCATAATCCGACAGAGATGTGATTCAAAATCCTTTGAAGCAAACGAATGTTTGAGGTTACCTTTCTATTCCTTTTACAGTCAGTTACCAGCTAAAAAGCCTTAAATAATGAATTCAATATCGGAACCTCGCTATTGAGTGCTTCGACATAAGGATCCTATTGGTTTGAGTTTAAAGCACCATGTCGTGTGCTGGAATCAACTTTTTTTCTACTACCAAATAGAGCTCATTTTTATTTGTGCCGTGAAGTCCACATGTCTCATTTCCGTGGTTTCGTGAGTAACGCACAAGACATGTTCGTGGCCAAAGGTTCTCGGAATCGAAAACGCTGTCGTTAGGCTGGGATTTTTTGAGAAAATTGAGTTGTCGTGATTTGAAACCAATAAAAACTAGCTGGCGTTTATAGGGGTATTGATTTGTTAATGATCTATTCGAGGCATGTTTACGAGCTTCATGAAGGTAAATAACGACATTTGATAGCAATCGAGATCGCGTTGCTTGTATAAAGTAGCTCTCAGTGAAAAACAGTAATTAATCTCTTTGACCCACCAAAAGTGAAATTGGGTTTATATTTTCCAAAAAGCTCAGTTGCCTATGCTTTATTGTTGTTATTATTTATAATACTCAAATTGCAATTAACTAACGACAGTGAATTATCTGTATATATATACTAACTAACATGCTATATAATATGCTATACTAACTGTAATGCTTAATATTGATTTATATATTTATCAAAAATCGCACAATGTAACATACATAGATATAGATAAAAAATTATAGACAATTTACAGAGATTATATATTTTACAGCTTGGATGAAAAACCAAAATTCGTAATCAGAAGGATAAAATCCCTAGCTTTCAAGATTTATTTTGTATAATTTTATCAAAACCCAGTCGTGAATGCGCAATAAAACATAAATTAAATTCGTGTATATTAGTATGTATTATATTATACGTATCTATATTCGTAATATACTAGGAAAATATAGAATAAATAGGGCTACTTAAAAAAAATATATGCTAATGTTACTAGATTAGTATTTATTACTGCATCATGTTATTAGTAGTAGTTATTAGTAGTAAAGTTTTTTTTTCTATAAACGAAGACAAAAAGCCACGCTTTTTCACCGGTATACTCGCTTCTTCCTTTAAATATTTCACATGTACATTTAACATTCTAATTATGTTAGTCACAATCTTTAAAAAGTTGAAAATAAGGATGATTTTCGTTAAACAGGTAATGAATATAGGTATCGTAGAAAACGAGGATTGCATTTTAAACAGCGCGGTATGGAGTGGTGACCGGTCTCACGCAGACGTTGTGACCAAAAAAATTACCACAAAAAGTGGCCGCCAGAAAAAGCAGCTCGGCCATCCATTCACGTCGGATTAGTTACTCGTGGCCTATTATTGGGTTGTTTACCTATTCCTTGGAGGTATTTGTTTTCTTCGGCATATATTTGACACCTCCTCACATTGTTTCGCAGTACATAGGTACCTGTTAAACGGTACACCAGACGTTATGAAAAGAATTTTTGATTTAGCTGTGTTATGTTGAGTACAGCCGGCATTAAACTTTATGGCCGTATTCAGATTTGGAAAACTATTTAATGAATATCCGTCGGGTCTTTGCCACCGTCAACGTGGCGGCTCTTTATCCGGTATCTCCCGACACTTTGAGACCTGTGGGCATAAAATTGATTCATTGGAGTTGTGTGATCTCCTTAGGGTCTATGATTCTACAAAATTGCACACACTGCGCATCCTTTAGATGCTATGTGCTCGTGGGGAATAAAAGATTCATAAAAAGTACCCAAGAGCCTGTCCAGATGCCTTGTAGATTTTATAGCTGAATAAAGATATGGCGTTTACTTCGGACAACGCATATTTTTGGCAAAACTAATGCGCAAGGTTACATCGTGCATCGCCATGCTCTTGTACGGCGAATACTACTATGCCGTGTCCATCAACTGCTCAGAGACATAAGAAATTTTTATTGGGTGTGTATACGTGGCTTAAACTGTTAAATGTACGTTGCATTCAATAGGAGTGAGAAGATTTTAAATGTAAATTGCAATACAAAATATTTTTTTTTTATGACCACGTGACCAGTAGAGCTTTGTACTACATCCTGCAAGTGCTATACCTTGACAATTGGTGATTCCAATGGATGAATTGATGTTCCTGATATTTGTTGCTTAGGAACGCCATATAGTTTGCATTTTTTTCCGCATTTTATCCTTTAATAATCTTTAAGAATTCTGTCTGACTAAAACAATAGTTCTTAATTTCATGCAAAATTTTTGTTGGTTATAATATTTATGTTATAAATTAGTGTTACACAAAATTTATATTTTTCTTGTTTTATAAATCGTCAGCTGTTTTGTAGGTTAATTGGATATATATTACATCATAATGTATCAGTTTTATTAGTTATTGAAATTATGTTTACAAATAAATTTTGAATTTTGCAAGTTAACAAAACTTTTACTGTACAATAATTTCTGTCTGACTGGATAGGGTGGACAGGACATGCAGAAACTGTAATTCCCCTTTGCAGCTTATGGCGTTTTACTTACTATTGTCCGTTTAGGGTAAATGCAAAACTGCGGTTTGGATAGCAGCGTTAGTCACGAGCCCCGTGGAGTACCGAGCCTGCGCTATGATTAATGATTACTCGCCCGAACCCGGGGAGGAATGGCGATTTATGGACCACCGGGATATATTGCCAGGCTCCAGGGTTGCCAGCGCTGGGATCCTAGCGTTAAGTCTCAAAAATTTACTGCAGTACTTCGAGCGCCCTGATTATTATTCTTTGCGATGGAGGACAATTCTGCTGCCAAACGGTAATGATTCATGCAACATCTAATGTGCCTTTTAAAATTAGTGGGCACTAAACAAACGGTATAATTTTGTGAATAGTTATATACTAATTAGGCAGGAGCAGTTTGCCCGTCAGTGATATGACAAATACACTAGTTTTGATGCTAGTTCTAAACGAAAGGCAGGAGTCCGGCTGTGCAAAAGATTCCTACTAGTTATTTCTAGTGTTGGAAAAATCTATAGTTTTTAATTAAACTCATCATCATCATCTCTGCTCATTAACGTCCCACTACTGAGCACGAGCCTCCTCTCACATACCAAGATGCGAGGGTATTGGGTCATACTCCACCGCGCTGACCCAGTGCGGATACACCTGCCTCCACCAATTTTTTAAAGCTACCAATGTCCATCCCACATTCGCAAGTATCCTCACTTACAATCCCAAGCTATGCAAGATGTTCCGGGGTGCAAACGTGACCAAGTCGAATTCGAGACAGAACACAAGACTCAAATTTTCCAAATTTAGCTTTTCGGAACCAAGGCTTATATAGAATTCTATTTGAAGATAGCGCCTGCCTTTAATTCGACTGCTAGTTTCCCACAAATTTTCCAAGAATCTCCTAGATTTTTCAGAGCTAAAGATTGCAAGTCCTGGCAATAATTGTTGTAAGGATGTACGTCTCCATTTTGCACTGCATCTTTAGCTAGTTTGTCAGCGATTTCATTTCCTTAAATTCTACAGTGACTGGGATCCCATACAAATACCACGGAATATCCCTTAGTTAAGCATTCATAAAGACACTTTCTTATGTTATATATAACCGGGTAATACGACTTATTTTGGAACGGATATTTTTCAATGGCTTGAAGTGTACCTACTCTTAGAATCCGAAACTATTATTGACTTTCTAAGTTTTGCAAGAATAATGTATTCAAGAGCATTGTGAACTGCGTAGCACTCTCCTGTGAAAATGAGTGATTCTGGCGGAACACCTATCTAACACCTATACCGACACATGAGTAAAAATGTAGTCATGGTCAGCCAACTATCATCAACGGGTATCATATCACTCAATACCGATCCCTATGGTTAACCTTTCCGTACATCTCGTTGTAGATCTTGCCCAGCAATTGAAAGAGTTAGGTGACGTTCGGATAATATGATATTATAGTTATTGCGATAACTGATTTTAATTGTTTTTTTTCTATAATAATATACATTCTAAAAAGTACATGATTAGTTTAAGAACTATTTCATTCAGACTAGGCGTGATAGCATCACAAAAATATTCTCTTACATTTATTATATTAGTAGGGATAATCTAGTTGGATGTATGACAAGATGCAGGGAAATTAATGCACACGGGACGCCCGCGCTGTTAATTTTAGTGCCGATGACTTTTTTGTCGTATTAAAAGTTGCGTTATCAAAGTCTTAGAGTATTCTTTACATGTCAATATACACATATAAAGTAAATATATATTAAATAATATATATTTAGTAATATATTGTAAAGGTGCATGACCTTAGGATCCCAAGCGAACCACTTGCAGGATGTCAATACACACGCGAGTGCCAACCCTGGGCCCTCACGGGTGGTTATCTCGCATCGTAAAACTGAATAAGCAGTACTTGAGTGCAGTTCCGTTCCCAAGCACGGACAGTTGCTAAGGCTCTGTTATAACTGCGAGAGCCTCCTACCGCCCAGGCTACGCCATAACAAATGTTACAAGTACATATGTGTAATTATTTTTGAGCGCTTATAATTTCAGTTTAGTGATACATTTTACTGTAAACTCTCTTCTTAGTCGTCATCTCAGTAGAAACTATGAAAATAAATATATTTATTGCAAGTCATTGTTAAAAATACACAACAAAGGATCTTTTGTTACAAAATAGCATTCGGCTATTTTGTCCGGTTGCCTTAGACTTAGCTTAGAGCTCACGGTCTGCTTTCTGGTGTAACCACATTTGGCTGAAGTTCAGTTATTGTTACAGAATAGTATATATTTAGATCCATAGATTTTAAAATGAAATTTATTTGAAGCAATGTTCGATATAGCGCTGTTATTTAATAAGAGGTGTAATAAAAATGGCCAGGCTTTATCTTAGGAGGCGTTTGAAAACAATTAATTATCTACACATAATGAAGTGATTTGATGATATCTTAATCGGTACTTTTAGAAATAAATCATTTGGTTTTATGTTTGTATACTCTTGATATGAAAATTTGCACAGGAAACTTGTACAGAAAGGAACATTTACAACAGAGTAAAAAATAAATACTTGAAAATTGTATGACGAAATAATGTTGTTTAAACAAGGAGTCTGATAAACTATTTACCCATCAACTGAGATTACCTTATCAATAGCAAGTGCTGATGATATGAATCCTATCATTGAATTGGCTGTCTGAGATCTGAGAACGACACCCTTTAAGTATGCTTCATTTTAAAATAATTCTATCAACCCAAACTGTTACCAAACAGTATGTATGCGTATCTGTCATAACTAAGAACTTAACGAAATGTAACTATGGCGCATTATAACACAATATTATTGATTTAAGTGAGGCTTCGGCTTCCTGGTCCTGACATTTCCGTACACCTTACTTAAATAGAAGATTAGTAAAAAATTCAGAAAAAATAAAAATGTTTTTTATACAAGAGTTACGTTTCATATACAAGTTAAACTAACCTAAGCAATAGCACCATACATGAAGTACAGGCTGACCTACATTAGTTATCGCATTCAGAAACAATTGCTGCGCACCTGTTATCGCCGAGATTTGTACGGTGCTCGCGTTGTGGCTGTACTTGCTACATATGTGTACTTAAATTAGTAGCTCATTTTAATATTAACATCTTAATTTTTTTTCTTTTTGACGTGACATAGAATATGTTGACTGTTTAAGTAAACAAAAATAATACATGAATGTGACTCAAAAACTACTCGACCGCTTTAAAAAACTCTTTCCCTAAATAACATAGGCTTTGTTTATTTCTAGAAAAAATGTCTACTAAAGTTTCAATAAATTAATTTGAGGTGTGTAATAAGTAGCTACAGAAGCGAAGCGAGGGCGTGCTACTAGTATAGATAGTTGTATGTCTACTGTTAAAGATGTCTGATAATAAGTCGTATAAAATATTTATGTATCTGTTGTAATATTTGAATTTCGAAATGAAACTCACTATAATGCTGGATTGAGAAAAATATTATGACTAATCTTTCGGAATTTAGGAGAATTTTAGCGCCAATGTAAGAGTGAAACTTGTGTAAGTTCGAGATTCTGACAATGACATAACGAGTGTAGGAAAGTGGCATATAACCGTCAATTGTGATTTTCTGTGTTTTGTTCAAAACTCCATAGAAGCCAAACGAAGTAAAGTGTCTACTTTACTGGGGTCGGAATTTGAGTTATCTTGACTTGGCTGCAAATAAATGACAAAACCGCTGCATAATATTGAAGTTACTTGACACTCTTTTATGGAGAAACTTACTGAAACCAAAATAAAACACGATACTCAATTAAAACTACATATTCGAATTCTACTCTGTCTGCTAAGAAAATATATACCAAATTGTACATTAAAATTTTGGTGTATTGGACAATTTGTCTTTACATAAACCTTTAAAAATTGTGGTTGATATTAGAATTTATGAGCTCTTACTCTTTATCATCATAACAGCCAATAGAAGTCTACTGCTGAACATAGGTGTCCCCGAATATTTTCCACGTCTATGGGTTTTGAACCGCCTTCATTCACTGGCTTGTGGCTTGGCTAACTTGAATAGATCATCGCCACAGAACGGTGGTCTTTTACATGCGCGGTCGCCATTGAAGAACCATAATGCCCAATCGGTCATCGACTCATCGGGGTATTTTTCCCGCCCAAAACTTATTAAGTTCATAAAAACAAGCCAAGGAAAGCTTTCCTCTTCTCTTTAAGTCCATATATTGTGACTAGGTACACTGCAAGTTTTGACAAAATCAAATAGCAAAGTGGTACTTCTAAGTCAGGCGATAAAGTGGTTCGCACGAGAGACCAAAGGGCAAGTGACGCTGACGGCCGCGTCTAGCATCTGTGGCTTGACCCCGATCACCTTGCAACGCTCATATTCTATACAATTAAACATTTTCGCATCATTAGTCTATAGAAGTCTACTAGATCTAAACGTGACTTATTGACAAGAACAACTTACATTAACTGAATTAATAAAGAGGATTACTACACAACCCTTACAGCGTCTTCCTGTGGTTGTTCCGTATTTGTAACCATTTTTGTCAGTGATTCATGTATAAATTAAAATAGATACAACTTATGTTACTTCTTTATAATTGTCACCAACAAATTTAAGAGAAGCGCTCGTAGCTCCGCGGTGCTCGGTGGTCGAAAATGATCACCGAAGTACAGCAGAGTTTACAGAGGTCAGTCCTTGGATGGGTGACCGTCTGTGTGGCATTAGATATCAACCGTTTCCCTGATTCAAAATGCACGTTGAGCCGTTAGTTCACGTTATCACTAAACGTGGTAGTCGTGAAGACATGTTAGAGCCCTAATTGGGCGGCTTGATAAATTCCAACAGCAGGACGCCTACCGCACTGGGTCAGCGTGGTGGAGTATGACCCAAGAACCTCACACCTTGGTTTGTCAGAAGAGGCTCGTGCTCAGTAGAAGAACGTTAATAGGTTGAGATGACGATGATGACAAATTTAAAAGAATAATAAAGGGTTACTACGTGTCTGTATTAAAAGGAGTCTACTACAGAAAGGTGAATGTCATCGGAAGAAAACATTCATGTAGAAAGCTAGAAATAACATTCTATAAGTAGTTAACTCTGATACGATGGATAGATCTGACATCTGTCTATGACGAAAACGCGATTGCGCAAGAATAAAAAGTCGTCAATAAATGTTGAAGAGACGTAATGTCCCACATATAATCTTTCCCTCGTGACAGAAACAGCGGACTATCTGGAAATATGTCGGCTTTACTTAAGATAAGCTAAACTCGTACGAGTGGCGAGAACAACACACTTTCTAACACTTTTTATTACATCTTTGAACATACAAGGGATTGAAGGTTTTCAATACATAATGATATAAGAATTAACATTTATTTTGTTTCGTTTTAGTCACGGTAGCAACACTATACAATGTTTTGTACATAGCTGAGATACATTAAGCACATATCGAAGCTATACTTATATCAAATCATAATATTTTACATACCTACGTAGATCATAATATTAATTTGTTATTTTGGAGGTTACATTTTTACGTTAATGACAAAACCGAAAATACCACAATGCTTCAATTCCCTACTCTTATTTATCTTTCTGGGAATGTAGCATTGGATACACTTGGTAAAATTCTGATAAATATTGTTTGCTTATAAAGTAATGACATTAAAGACGATAAACATTGTACGTAACATATCAATAGAATTTCCAACTGTTCAAAAATCCACAATGCAGTAATCTGAGCTTGCGCTTTGACCCGCTAATAACAACATGTTATCAATACAACATGTTATGTGATCGCTGTTATTTTTCTTTATTATTGACTTGAGTCCCTCGTTTGGAGTATTTCAATCGATCAACTCCAAAATCCACCTTATTTTTAGAAAATGAAACATGGCTTCAATAATATCTTGTTCCGCGTTGGCGCTAAGCCGGCGGTTTTGTTGTTGTATGACTTAATACGTACGTGATGGGCAGCAGCGTCATCCTGCGTACTGGCTGGAACTGCGATCACCAACCCGTCTGCCCAGCGTGGTGATTATGGGCAAATACCCCCAAATGAAAATGGCACACACGCATAAACGAATCGATCTACGTGGAAAGCAATTGGGGAGGCCTATGTTTAGCAGTGGACTTCAGATGGCTGAAATGATGATGATGATGATGATGAGTTAATACGATGTATTTTTTTTGGTATATAATCATAAACTCCGTTGGGAATCTACAATTGAATGAATACTTAGATTCCATACTTCTTAAATTGTGATAATGAAAGAGTGTGAATGACAAAATCAATAATACTATATAATTCCGTACATACATTCAGCAGACGAGAACAGATAAATAGTTATGATAAAGAATCTGACCACAAATATATATACACACTCATTATATTGACAAAATCAGGGTCAATTCAATGTCCGCCTCAATAAGTATGTAATCAGTTGGAATGCTCTGGCGCAACTGTCGAGGCGTTTAGCAAGTCAAATTAGTCTCTTCGGTTCTAAATGTTCGTCTAACTGTAAATAACAAAAGCCTAATGATAAAGCTCAGGTTATTGTATGTTTTAGAAGCTTTCAAATGGGGCTCACGTGTTGAATTTAAACATGAGAAATGAAAACAAGTAATGGGTACAGTAAGATAACATACAAACTTCTTAAAAACGTTTCTTAAATAAGTGGAATGAGCTTGATTATAAATTTCCTGTACTTACTATAATGCATTGAAAGTGTCGCTATAAATACGACTAATCATTACATATATCAACCCGCATAGTGGAAGATATTTCTTTTAATATTATACTTGTATAAATTTTTAATAGATAGTGATGTAATGTTGTATTAATAATTTTGAATTAATTGAACTGAGTGTGTTTGTGTAATTAATTGTTTGTCACCGAAGTACCGATGAAGCCATACCAAATGATACTATTTGATCGACAGATCAATTATAAAGTTTGCCTATTGCAAAGTTTGTCAAATTTAGCTTGTTTAGTTTGATAGCTTTCCTCTATGAAACAAAAAAGTTGAGAACAAGTTGCGAAGTTCAAGGTGTATTACACGATTGTTATCCGTAAATGGTAAAAACATTAGCATAATTCCGTAGTGAGTTATATAAGTGTTTCCCTATCGCGGGGCGGTGTTGGCATGCGGCTGCGTGTGCGCAGTTGCTGAAGCGGGCAAGGCTAAAGCAATTGCTGTTTCCCTCGGGTCTGTGCACAGCGCAATTGGACCGGACATGGCCATGACGACCTGGCGTACACGAGCGGGAAAACTGTATGTCAATCTCTATTAGGGAAATAAAAATAATCCTATGGTCCTCCTTTTTAGTAAAATCATCATCCGCTTTATAGATGCTTCCCCAACAGTTTATTATATTGGGGACCACGCTGGGCAGACGGGTTGGTGATCGCAGGTTTAGCCAGTACGCAGAATGATGCTGCTACCCATCATCTGGTAGGACTTCTCATCGTCGACTCTTACGACTTCCCATGAGAGGAAAGGGAATGGCACTATTCTAGGCCGGTACCACACGGCATAGTTTAGTACCATCATATGAAAGTTAAATAAAAATTAATATCTCTTTCTGCAAACTCCCACTTGGTTTAGGTAAGTTCCTTTCAGTATATATAGGCATCTTATACCATCTTAATATTAGCAAATTATTATATATATTATATAGTAGCAAATATTGTAAGTTATGTTACTTTCATAACATACTGGGTTCCGACAACAAAGTCTATGTGCGATTACGCTATCGTTATGTCTGTAACATTAGCAAGACTTTAATGTATATTTTAGCTTTGATGTTTGTCGCAAGTATTGACGGTGTTAATGCAGCTTACCAACAGCACACTGCACAGAATTACAAATTGAAAGTTTAGATTTTAAGAAGCATTAATATTTGCGCAAAACAACTGTGTACATTGTTGTTTTCTGTCCTTGTACAATTATCAGGGAGATATTGTATTCCACGCACATATGATATGTTTACGTCTTCTATTCTGATTAATTGAGCAGCTAATTGTAATCTACAGAAGGATGAGTTACGATGGAATTTCTGTCACGCGACAGATTGGTTACGTAACGTATTAAGATATACTTCTCTTTAGCTAATGAAACCTTACATCAATTAAAAACATGTTTCGCATTAATACACTTTAAACTAAAAAAGGCATCATATAGGCACTTTAATAATGTCCGGTTCCACTTCCATTGAACTTTAATTATGTGGATTGCGACGTCTTCTCAAAATAAGATAGGGTGTGATAATCTTCATAAGTCACATTAATAATATAAAACCTTATTATATACCTACCACTTAGCTTCCATATTCAGAAACGCGAGATGGCTTACAAGTTTTTAACGCTAGTACTAGAACATCTTGAGAAAAAAAATTATGGCTGCTTTCAGATTCTAAAATCAAATCTTTATTTGGTAACTATTTAACCATCTAGTAAAGCATATTTGACCACTGTTTGAGCCTTACTTACAAACCACTAAAAATATTGAATAGAATCTCTTAATTTATTGGCATAAGGCAGTATATTTGAAAAATGCCTCAATGTTTTTACGTATCCTAACTTTTTCAATGAAACGATTTATAACTATAAGCGAACAATCTTATTCTATAAGTACAATACGTCTCTATTACCTGTTACGAAGATATGCTAGTATTCTAATTGTTTGTTAAATGATGGTACGAAATGTCGAACCAATTAGCAATGAATTCATTAAATAACTTTTCCATAATTTAAAAAGTTTTGATCACATTATGAGGAATTTTCGAAGCAGACTATTGTTAAGTGATTAGTAATCTTTTTTTTTATAAGGCCCACTACACAGTAGGTTGTCTGGTTAAGTTATAGATATTAATTCACATTATTTTCTTGGTTATAAATAAATCGGTTGCGTTAGGGTTCCGCATATACGAGAAAAAGTTCCACAAGGAAGTCGGGAGCTTCTTTCTTAAGAGATAACTCGGCAGTCTCACATCCTTGAGGCTCACTAGCTCACTAGACAGGTAACCGATAAATTACGGACATGACTCAGCACGAGCAGGTAAGCCCGTCTCCGGGTGACTTATAGTGACGCACCTCTCTCACATCACAATTGTTAAATTTCGATGAAAACTTATAAGATAATTTTTATTACAAACAATTACTAGGGAACTATTTGTAATAATGTTGTTATCGTTAGATATTTTATCAATTTTCCGGCATTGAGTAAGTAACTTTGCGTTATTCGCTGAGCTTTTCCTTATTATTAAAGATCTATTAAATAAATACTTTCACAGTTAAGGACATCAAACTGATAGTTTACACTTAGTCATGTTTAATGCCTTCACAAGAAGTTGTTTTTTTTCTCTGAAATTCAAAAAACATATAATTGTCTCCATAGTTAGGTTCGTTAAGCAGCATAATTTAATAAAATACAAATGTTTTTGCTTATTCAACTAATTAAAAGTTTAGCTTAGATAAAACGTGAAATAATCAGTAGTATTGTTAAAAAGACAAGCGTTAAAACTTGTAAGGAATAAGCAGCGCGGTATACCTACGGCCAGATGGCAAATTGTATGAGACGAGGTTTACAGTTGTATCGTGACTTCACAAAATGTTTAATATATATACATTAGTTTTCATACCGTAGTCTTATAAAACATGAGAATAATAATGCATATTACCTAACATACAAGGCTTTAAAATCTAGTTGTAGTTTTTCGGGAAAGCTCCTATTGAGCAGCTTTATACAGAAGAATCAGAACATCTTATCATGTATCTTTGTGTGTGTGCTAAATTAAATAATCCGACAAGAAACTTGCCATAGGTAATAATATTAATTCAAATCACGATTTGTTTAAACCTTAACGTTATATTATTAAAGTAAATCACTTATCATCATGAATTATTAAACACAATGTTTCTCCAATAGTTATAATATGAATGGAAAATCATCATTTTGTAGTTTAAATTATTGAAGGCGAATTGCGCATATAACATTATACAACTGATTCTGATAATACATAATCGATGTTTTGTCATAACAACGATACAATGCGGTCGTTCTATAATCAATGAACGAAAATTTGCTATTTGCCTCAAGCCGGCCTCTAACTGCTTCCGAGCCATTAACTAGCTAGAGTATAATTATTGAAGTAATAAACTTGTGTGATTTAATTTAATTAAATGAAGTAGTTCCGTGGCGTACTTTTTGTACAAATGAAATTAATGTCCCCAAGGTAATTACATTTTTAAATTTTTCATTATTATGTTTGCCCGAGCCAGAATGGCAGGTGCACCTCTTTCAGGTGAGGTTGGTTTGGGTTCCTAAGGTCTTGGTAGGTTCAAATGTCTTCCCCCCGACTGGTCCCCCGGGCGTCGTCGGTATTACTGCTAATTTTTAATGGGTATTACTGCTAGCAGTCGCGTCTGCCGATAGTGAGTCCCACACTCCCTTTCGGTCCCTTCTTTGGCCAGAAGGCAGTGCGTAAAAGAATTTTGTTACCGACGTAAAACTAAAAAAAAGGTTCAAATGTCTATATTGTAAGAATACGCTGTTAAGAATGATTTTAGACTTCTGCCGTAACTGTAAAATTATCAAGAACTGAACTAAATGAATTTAGGCAGTATATCCTAATATAATAATTTGCAAATGCGGGCTTTAGATTTTACGGGCTGCCCGAAGCCTTAATCAGAATAACTGACGGTTTATCTAGTGGGAGGCTAACCGGCTATTTCCGGATCAATGTACGGTAATGTATGATGCAATGGATTCGCTGGATCTTGCAAAGAAATTCTCTTTCAAAGCTGAGTCACTCCGAATGTGTACGAGTACTCCATGGTTATCGCTAAAAGTCATAAATTATTTGTATACAAATAAGCGCTTTACTAACTACTGTAACAGTATATGTACTCGCTTCAGTAGCTTACATAAGTGATAGGCCACTATATGCCAAAATATTGTATAATTTTAAAATCGATAACAACTATGACTAACCTTTTTGTAATGTTTTAAGTTTTATGATTAATATTTACAAAGAGAAAGTATATCAGTTGTATGTTTAACCGTTGTGTAATCAATAGTAGTAGCGCTTTGTTAGATGATGGAATATTCATTTATCGTGCTCAAATTAATCGACTACCACTAACACCACTATTATGCGTAAATCTAGTAGTTCGGCACTTTCCTAACGGATCATCTCTCATCCTGCTCACACTTTTCTTTACCAATCTCCTGTCCTTTTCTAGCGTAGGTGTAGCCCAAATAACTGGGTCCGATGGGATTAGGCGGAGGTGGGAAGGTGTTTTGATAAGACCCCTTAATTGTATGTTCTTTGATGATGAAGAATTCAAGTCTCAAAAGTTAGTTAGAGCCTTTGTTGTTGACTACGAGTGGAGGGGTACGAGACGCAATAAAAATTGAAGCTTAGTTATTTAAACACCCGTGGGATTTAGAAATGTGTTGACTTTTGCTGTGCATGAAATTCCGAGGTTTATTTGAGCGTGGTTCTCAAAGGAATGCTTGTTAACAAAGCTAATATGGGAACGCTCATGCTTGAAATTCGTCTTAAGCTCATGGGTTATTTTATGTGTCCTGCCGAAAAAGCATAAACAGAAGTAAAATTCATTCCCATCCGTATATAGCATTACAATGAAACACAAGTGTTAAAATAGTTCTCCTGAGCCACTTCACAAGTTTTCTGAGATCCGAATTGACCTGTTACTGTGGTCTGTTTTGTGAATAAAATGCAAAACGAACTAGACCTTCTCCTGATGTCTGTCCGTAATCAGTGCAGTGCCCGCCTAAAAAAATCTCGACAGGCAGTGCTCAACCTTAATTCCACACTTTTAGTTGTTAAATTTCCTGCTATTATGCCTAATCAGTCTTTCCCACAGAACTCTTTAAACTAGAACACAGATAATTTTGGTGGCAGATTAGAAAGTTAGGAGGACTTCTTGGCGGGAAAATGAAGCGTCAAGTCTGCAGTTTTGTTTTATTTTCTAAAATTTGTGATATTTCGAACATTGATGTGTATTAACGGTGGATTATCAACCGTGAAGTGTTTGTGAACGTACATGAGTGTTAGTAAATAAAACAAAACAGTGCAATATAACTTTTCAAATTATCTCAAGAAGTTCATGTGAGATCTCACAGTATAGTTTCATCTTTACTGAGGACTCAAGGGGTTTAGGGGGAGGGTATTTCATTTATCATCTTTATCACCACTAATTCTCACTTACTATGATTTATATATTACATATTAATATATCTCTTACTTGACACTGGCTAAATGTGCTAAACGCACGGAGCCATTATTTACAAGAAAAAAAAAACAATTATAGGTGGGCATTGGGCAATATAGGTTAAGGTCAATTTATAGCAAAACTTGTTAATTTGTTTCTTACACATAATAACGTAAGTTTCCCAAAGAAATAACAATGGTGAAAATGCTAAAAGCTTGGAGTGATCTTCAGAAGAAAAACTTTAAACGCAATACGAAAGTAACGCGCATACTTTTGATGTTTAAGCCGAATAAAGGAATGTCTATGATAACAAGATCATATATCTGAAACCTTGTCAAGACCACCTAAATAAATGTCCGCAGGAGGCCGAGTCCAGTAAAGCAAATTCTTCGCTTCTAATCCCGTTCTTAACCATAGATTAAATAGATTCTTCTCCTTTTAGTTTTACCCTTTAGAGAAATCTTAAGACCAGGCTTAGAAGTATTTCTATTCTTTCAAAACCCAAAAACATGTATGTTTTTACATATTGATTCAGGTAAGCATACATTATATGTCGGTCTGTATATGCGCATCGCTGTGACTTATATGTAAAGATATTTTGAAAAATTTATAACTAAACAAAGATGAGGCTAATTCTATGCCTATCAATTCGTGGGCTCAAACCGCTTTATCCATAACACAGAAAACAAAACATATAGTAGTTCTTGTTCTTAGTTCTGTATGTAGATAAATCTGAATAAAGAACTATTATTATTAGTAGTAAAAATAATCAAGACGCGAGTTCTTGCTTGTGAAGAGTGTTTGAATCAATTAAGTTTGATCAATGTACATGTCAAAAAAGTTTAAACTAAGAGATATATCTACCATGTGATTTCACAGCTGCTTAAGAGTCAACCAAACATTTCAATCGGTTTTTTTTGCCGTTATTGTTTATTTATTGTATTCTCACTCTATTACATATATGCCGTGTGGTATCGGCCAATGCCACCCCCCTCTTAACCCATTCAGAGTGATAAGAGTCGACGAAGAGGAATCCTGCCAGATGATGGGCAGCATTCATCCTGCGTACTGGCTTAAACAGCAACTGGCTTACCAGCCCGCCTGCCCAGTGTGATGATTATGGGTAAATACCTCATATATATATTGTAATCTATTGGGGAGGCCAATGTTCAGCAGTGGACTTTTTGAGACTGATATTGAGGTGATGACACTTAATTATACTCTTCATCTTTGTAAATTGTATGGCTACGTGCATTCAACATTAGTTGTTAAGTGGAACTGGCATCCTGCACTAGACTATTTTGTGTGAGGACTCGGGAGAATAGCGGCGATTGTAGTTAATCTCCATATCTCTAGTGGATGATAACTGTCGAGTGCTCCACTTTGTCAGCTGAAGCACAAGGACTGCAGATAGAGTGCTTCTTGGTATTAAACAGTACATTTCTTCTTATTTGAGATGTTTGAGGAATAACTAATTAATTAAGAATTATGACACATCTTTCATGTAAAATAATTTATTGATTCAGGCGTTACTTTGCGGAAATCCATTGTGTAAGCAAGTGATGAATTAAAAATATCTTTGTAACAATTCCCGCGCTACTATAACTTCCCGAAAAATCGAGAAACTATTTAACTCGACACGTGTTTCGCCCTTACACAGGGCATCTTCAGGTAAGATAGGAGCCTCAGAACAACGATGTCTTCAAGACCAACGCTGAAGCTGAGCTGTTTTAATCCATCACTTGCTTTCATGTAAAAGCTTATTTTCATAATATAAATTACTTATAGTTTATTTATTTATGCGTTCATTATCATCATGAGCCTACATACTTCCACTGTTGAACATAGGCCTCCGCCATAAGCTTCCAATGTAACTGATTGCAGGCGTTTTGCATTTAACGTGATCTTGCGACTTTTATGCGTCCATCTTGTAGGTGGACGTTCTATGCTACGTTTCCTATTAAAGTCTCCATTCCTGTACTTTTCTGCCCCAATGGTCGCTATTCAGCTTGCTGATTTCCTGAGCTATGTTGGTGACATTCGTTCTTATACGGATCTACTCGTTTCTTATTCGATAACGTAGTGAAACCCTTAACATATCGCTCTCTATCGCTTGCTGTGCGACACGGAGCTTCCTCACAATGCCCATAGTAAGATGTATTCGTTACACTGTCCCATATTACAATAACTAAATTAGTAAGGGCATATATCACAATGTTCAAGTGAGTTTTCATCAGCGTTTACTTGACTGCTTGTCCATACATAATAGTCATTTTAACTGTTGAGTATCTTCTAACTATTTAGACACTGAGTGAGTACACATACTTACAAAAAAATACAAAATAAAAAGACAAACATTTGGTTTTAGATTCTCCTCCTGTTATCTATAAATATGTCTTAGTCAAGATGCTTATACGCTATAGAATCTCTATTAAAAATAATTATGCTGTCGAACTAAAAGACATGACCAGTCGGTCGAACAAAGTCTTGTCCGTCGTGAATCATAAGGTGACCAGAAAGGTACCACTGATCAGTCCAATTATCACTCGCCTCACGACACTGGTAACCCTTTCATGAAGGCGAGTAACTATCTAGGTTTGTGCTCAATTTATTCCGATACTTGATATGATCTAATCAGCAGTCTTGCAAGTACTCTAGTGATACTAGAGACTGTCCCTGACTTCGTTCGCACCTTACGCGATTGAGCCAAAGCTGTCACACGCTGACAAATAAATGTTTCATCTAACTCTGTGAATAAGTAAGATTCAAATAAACAAAATTTTGCAAAAACTTTTTGAAAAAAACATAATTTTTTTAAGGTGCCCAATGCAATCATATAATCAACATACATAATAAAAATCATAATAGGGTGCAATTGATAGGAAAAAATGAATATTTCGCTAAAATGTAGCAGAATATTCATACAGACACATAATCTTGTCACATTCGGTTTATCTTGAGTAGATTTTTTCGACTTCTTCTTAAGATGAAAATATCGAAAACCCAAAAATTACTATTTGAGATGGAAATTATTACTATATTATAATCTCTCTTATCTATAATCAAGTAACTGTAATATGTGGCAGGTTGAGTTTTTTAACCAAACCGTAGGCGTCTAATACCATTCTCTAGTTGCAGATTTCTGATTTGTATGTGTGAGTCAGAGGTCAAACTTGTTTCCAAGTTATCTTTAAGTATATTTTGTGGTTTATTATGATAATTTTATTCATAAATGCACGTCGTCTCAAAAAGCCACTTTTGTACATATCTTATTTCTTTCCAATAAATCACTATCACTAACTTTGAATGTTGTAATACTTACAATATAAGCTATTTAGTGTCTACGACGAATTATTCATAAGTAATTTGACACTGGTATAGTATTATCTAATGTTTCGTTGTCAACTCATGGTAGACGAATAGATAGCATTTTACAACGTTTGACAAACTCAATCCCGTAATATTACTGCTGCGAAGTCGTCGCCGATACAGTGTATGCCAAACTTGAACCAACATCACCAAGGCAAAATAACTCTTGCAGCACAGACATTAAGTTTGTCCGAGTGCACAGTTGCTTGCGCCCGCGTCGAGGAATGCAGTAATTCTGGATTTGCCGCGGCACACATGCGAACCTGTAGGACATGTGCACATACATGAACGGTCGTGTGTGTGCAACTGGATACAAGGTGGTACTACTTTATCTCGAAACAAACTCACACGAAAAGTTATTTTAAAATTACTAGACTATTTTAGTTAGGATAAAAACGAATACTTACTGAAATTAAAGTAATAAAAATGTGAGTAGGTAATGCAGAAATATAAAATTTGTTTTTTTTTCGGGGAAATTATATATTGTAATATATCCTATATGTATAAGAACGTAATTACAAGTATGAACGCATTGGTACTTTGAAAGGAAATGTAAGTAAATTATATTTTCTTTGGCCAGACATTACAACTCGGTTACACCGCTGTCGCCGGCTGACTCACCTATTATAACTACTTATTTACTTATTATATTAAGCAATGCGTAAGTTTTAATTTATTATAGTGTTAATCTAAGTTCTAGGAAATTATGTCTTAAGTTTTAACTAAATTGGAAGTAAATTAAATAGCCATTAAGAACTTGTGTAATGGATACTACGCAAAAGGTCTTAACCTTAAAAACACTTGTTTTTTGTAAATATTCACTATTTCTTCGAATAGTAAACGTCCAGATAATAGTAATGTTCGTGCACACACAATCATTTGTGTGGAATTGAGCCGACGAGCTCAGTAGCGGAGTGCGGTTGCATTTTCACTTCTCTTAATTATTTACCTACCAATAAAAATGTCATATAATAATAATGAGGCCAATACAGTGAAATTATTAAATTCTATGATGGACATGTAAAGTCCTGTTTTGTAACAATTTAAAAAATTTACTTTCACTAAAAACGCCACAAACTTTTTATTCGTAGAGCATTGTCTATTACTATATTGAGTCGTATTAGTAGTGTCTTTGCTATTACCAACGAACTTCGTAGCAGTGACCTAATCTCGATCTAATATCGTAAGTTTACATAAAAACAGTACTGTTGCACTCGTGATAGTAAGCGAAAAAATTGTGAGAATGACAAATGGTAGGTCCCCATTTAGTTTTTGCATGCCGATCGATCGACGCTGTTAGGTCATAATGAATATTTTACCTGTTCAAAGATTGTTTTAGCTAAATTGGCAACGTTTATATGTATTTCTGGAAAAAAACTATCATTAATACTACTAAATCTCTTATTTTGTTTTATCCGTTTTAAAATGTCTATACCTTTATCCAATTATTACGCGATCTTCTGCCTGCGACTTCGCCCGTGTGACCATTTAAAACGTTCATGTTTTCACAGGGTATAGGTTACCGTGTTTTGTGAAATAATTATTTAATTCGCATAATGGAAGAACGATACCAAGATCGTTGGAAAGCTAATATGATGGCTGATTACTGCTGGAGTATTCAGAATAATAATATAGACTCGGTCCATTCAAGAAAATCTTATAAAAGAAAATACTCGCTACTCGAAAACTGACTTTAGATTTGTAATCAGCGCAGCAAAGTCATTTAGAATCAGCTATGAAACTTCCACCTGGTCTCTACTCTTTTTTCCCCCTTTATTCCCCAGTGTTATTTATACATGGAATAATATAAGACGAATAAAAAAATCATATGTGTAGACTTATTTATTACTTACTAACCTTATCATGAAAAATATTATCGTGAGAAAGCGTCTAAAAATGGCACTGACACATTGATAACAATCGGCATCGTAGCTTATAGATGTTTGTTTTTGGCACTAATAACTTAAGTCCAGTTATTACTGTAATGTAAATGACATCACGACACACAATCACTGTGTGTCACGATTAATTAACTTGTACTTACAGATGTACGAGAATAATGCGAGTCTACAAACAATATAAAAACGGAATGATTCACATAAAAGATGATAGAAAACGCAAATCCTAAATATCTTTCAGGACTTAAAAAAGGTGAGGTAGATCGAATTCTTCGAGAAGTCGAAAACTTAGGTTTTGTGTCTATTATCGGCACGGCAAGCTGAAGGGATTCTTCGACAGACCTACGTGTATTCGCACACTGATGGTTATTAATACATTAGGTTTATTCATTAGAAACATTGCCTCTCTCAGTGTCTTTTACCGGAACTGCTATGATGAGTGTTCTGAGGATATTTTCGATCTCATCCTGTCCTCTCCTTTCCTCTATTCGAGCTGATTTTAGGAACCATCCACATACTATGTACTATTAGCATTCGAACCAAGAAATTAGGTAAGTCATCCATCACACGAGGGTACCGTGGAGTAATCACGATAATACCGTGCTTACTCCACGATATAGAGTGCCTTCATATTGTAGGACTGCATTCCATCAGGCAAAATGTGGTCATTATGACGTATCACATTAAAAAAAATACATTTTGCATTGACATTTTCAGCACAACTTGTCACTGTCACTGACAAGTTGTCATTCCTTAGAAAGGCATACGTGTCAATAATAGTGTTGCGTGCCAACAGTAACGTGGGTTATGGTAATCTGCGGACTAAGCAATTTGCGCAATTTATGAAAACCAAACTTAACTTTTGAGGGCGATCTGGGGTTTCCATAACAAACATTGCTTAGGTCGGCGTCCATTGAATGCGTGATGAGGGGAGTAGGACACAACTAAAATACTAAATCTTAATCAAACAACATCTCCACAACAACAAAAAATAACACAGGTAACCTACAATGTTGTTTTCGTAATAGAATGAACATTTGATACGCATTAAACTTGTACACTTAACAAAGGACAAATTAAGTCATTAATTTGTGCCCAACACGAGTAAGATAAAATGCGTTTAAACCAAAGGCCTTATCATCTAACTTTATATCTACAACGATCATTTTAACTTTCACAATATTGCTGGGTTTATTCAAAAAAGCTAAATTTATGTTTTTTTACAAGTCATGGACCTGCTGCTGCTGTTCAATAAATGTCAAACTTTTTACACCTTAAGACAAATTTCTACTATATTTTAAATTCAGGGTGTAAGCTAATGTGTGTAATTAATGAACAAAAAATAATGTTTGAAGAATTGCACAGCTCAAATGACTTGATCTAAGCAAACGTTTAAGTTTTTGGGTGGACTGTTTCGTAATAGCAAAAGTGACGTCAAAACTGATCCTTATTATTACTGAGTCTTATGGGTAAATAGCTACACTTCACTTGTAACTAATTGTACTTTGAAAATAACGTAACAAATGTCTAAAAATATTTTTCTTAAATCACACAGTTCAAATATTTAGGCAACAGTGTCATAATGGTTAGTAGATATCAATTAAGGTAATACCTAACGTTTTTTGTTTGCATAATTTATTTGAGTCCAACCCACCTTTTGGTTAGATTTAATGACGACTACATAAACAGTACGGATTAGGAATTCATTTGCAGTACCATGTGGCGAGATATAGTGGAAGGCGACTATTTTTAAAGTTACACAAAGTCATGGATATGTGGCAGTTTATATGTAATTTTATATGGAGTGTTTTTGTGTAGTGAAGCTAAACTAATTTAACTAAACTAATAGGTAAACTAATTTAATCAAATGCTAAACATACAGCTTTTGGAATGTTTACCATCCACCTAGTCAATTATCTAAATACCAGTAATTTACCATCAATAAAATAAAAAAGAGCTAACAAAGTGTTTTTCGATGACCCGTACCCCTCTTGTATCTTCGTAAGAACATGACAATAAGTCAATAATTTAGTCGCTATCGAGTTTGTATATATAAAGTAGAGTAAGCTTTATTTAAGTTAATTCACCACATTAGTGGTTGCTGTGCAAGGTTAGATGATCAAGTCGGTCTTTTGAAAATAAGATGTGACAAAAATATTGAAATATTAATAAACAGCCGACGTCCAAGACTTTATTACATGCAGTTATTAAATTTCCATAATTGCGCCAGATGACTGACATTCCACGATTTGATTCGGGAGCCCCTTGTTTTTAGTAACGTTAAAAAAATATTCAGCATACTTCACAATTTGCCTTGGCGTTTTGTAAAACGACGTATTCTACAATTTTCCTGCGACATACACATGGTACACCGTACACGTAAAGATGACAAGATTTTAATACAGGTATGAAATTGATTTTCTTGTTAATCGCGTCAACTTAAGTTATTTTCAAAGTTACATAATTATACATGTAATCTATATTTGCGATAAATTATTTCATATTTAGCCGGTTATTCTGTTAATTTTCCTAAACGTAAACAGCTCGAGTATATGTACAGCTTGCGCTCGTGAGGGATTGTGATTGACAGACACGGCTTGCCGATGGTATGGATAATATGGTCTTATCGTTGGCACCATTTGGTTATGGGACCATACAAGTTATATGAAGTTTGGCGTAACTTAGGGTTGAACGCAATAAGATTGGTATTTATGTATTGACATAGCGTTATCATTATAAATTAGCTAAAAATCCAAATTCACCTGCACCATGTTTATCACGATTTTAAAGTATACGTCGCACTATCTTATCATTTTGATATGCCGAATGACATAGTGCCGGCTCGACGCGGTTCGCAGCTCCAGTCGCATTTGTTTGACGATAGGTAAACGCACGCGGTTTTGTTCATCCTAGAAGATAACGATCGATTAGTGAAGTGGGAGAGATAGAGCAAGTTTTTAATGGTCATCTGTTCCTCCGCAATCCATAGATTTCGTGGTGAGATGTGTTTTTATTGTGACTGAATTTGTCAACGAAATGTGTGAAATGATGTGTCCTGTACCGATTCTACAATTTATTTATGTGCAAGAAATAAATTGAGACGTATTGTCAAATCTAGACATTAGACATTATTAATAATTTAAAAAAGTATTTTGATATTTAATAGATTTTTATCTGCGAACAATTTTTTTATCATTTCATGCAGAATGTTTATTATAAAATAAAATATACTTTATTGTCTTTAAGATCAACATGATCATTTAGATTCGTCAAACATTTACACAAAATGGAAATTCCATATTTTTTTTAACAACAATGAAAGAAATATGAACGGGACCATAATAAAGAAGTAAAAGCAAATGGGTTCTTTGTCAGAATTTGCCAAGGTTTGTCAGTTTATCTGTCTGTTGTGGTTTTGTCAAGATTTGTCAGTCTGTCGGTGACTCTTATCGGGGGTATTTGTCAGTCAGCCTGTCGTAATTTTAAAGGAGGGAGGGGATTGTTCGTCAGTCAGTTAGTCTGTGGGTGACTCTAACGAGGCTTCCAGAAGGCAACGAGATTGAGAAGAATGCATCAAGAAACTCATCTCGGCTTTTTTCAAATTATGTCTTATGGTCTAACACAATTAAAGAAATTAATATATCAATTAGTTACTTAAAAGCTTAAATTAAAAAGATAAGAAATAATTTTGCTCAGAAAGTTACTAAGGAAAACAATTATAGAAAAAGTAATATTTCTAATTCATCATCTCAGCCCATAAACGTCCCACTACTGAGCACGAGCCTCCTCTCACATACCAAGGTGCGAGGGTATATATATATATATATATATTTCTAATAACGTAGTAGTAAAAAGATAAATTAAAAATAGTTGCGCTAAGCTGAATTGTTCCTAACAAGAAGGTTGTATATTTCAGGGACTTAAATGCTTCACAAGAAACCAGCATAAGATAGTGCGTCAAGATGCTTGTACAGGCCCTAACGTCCCTGTCGCCGCGGCTGCGCTTCACTTATTCCAAGCCGCAAATTGAGAACTTCGTGTTCAAGCTGCACTACAAGCTCACAGTCACCATGCTGCTGGCTTTCGTATTGCTGGTCTGCGCTAGAGAATATTTCGGAGATCACATTAAATGCCTCTCTGATCAAGGAGTGCCTCCTCATGTTATTCAGACCTATTGCTTTTTTATGGCTACGTTTACTATTGTAAGTATTAGCTCCAACGAATTACCACCAACATATATTTTACTTGACATTCTGTTTATACGTTTATTAACAACCTACGAACGGAAATGAGATGGAACTTGTCTTTCAAATCCGAATATATTGGGTTCACGCAAACTATTAATTTTATTATAGAAGCAGTTGTAATTATGATCTTTATTAACCTGTAAGAAAATCTCAGTACATATTGCAGAATGCAGCGAAACCATCGTCGCTAGCTTAAGCTGTTGTTCTAACGTAACGGATTCTGATGAACCTGCAGCTTATGAGAAGCCACTTAAGATTTAAAGCCGGAAAGTTATCATACCTAAAAATGTTATGATTGGATGTTTTTTGCAATAACAGCACTAACTGATTTAAGTTGTTGATTGGCGTAAAGGTAGTTTATACTTTCTACTTAGGAAAATCTCTGATTCTCACAAGATTAATACTACTTTAATACTTTACTAGTGTTGAATAATTGCTTAGATTAAGTATCTATAATACTATACTCATCTGAACATTGTCAGGTACGACACTACAACGAGAGTCTTCTGCAATCGGGTTTACTCCCGCATCCTGGTGTAGGCCCCATGGCGGAGTCAGATAAGATACTCCATCACACATACTACCAGTGGGTGCCTTTCGTGCTCTTCATCCAGTCAGTGTGCTTTTATATGCCGCATTATGTTTGGAAAAAAAAAGAAGGTAAGATTTTTGTTATGAAATTAGTTTGGAAACGATCACTTAAGATACACAGATATCACATATCTTTAAATAGGTGATCGTTTCTGTGGCATTTTTATATCGAAGTGTGTTTTGAAAAACACGTTAAGCCGTTGTTGGTTCCAGATAGAATTATATGTGTTAGTCGTAAAAGTAAGCTGGGCGCCACATCCGGAACGTTACTCACGTTGGTTTGTAAATAGAGGCTCGGGTCGAAAAATTTGTCGTTGATTGAGAGTCGAGATGAAGTAAAATAGCTACTCTGTGAATTCAACAAAAGCGCATTCAAATTAATTTCGATTTTCTTGCAAATAATTAACGAAGGGTTCTTCTATTCCTGGATACCAGTAGGGCCCGCCAAGCAGCGCTAGGGATGGTCTTAGGCGGCAAGGGCAGGAAGCACCTGCTGTCTAATCATAGACCCGCCGAGAATTCGGTTACACACGCTATAGTCGCACAAGGTGGTAAGAGGGGCGAGTCCATTGCGCCTCTCTAAGGAGGTCCTTCCGGTTCTAGCCCGGGGTACGTTGGCCGCGGGCGGGTTGTCAAATGCTGAAAGCAGGTACTGGCCCCTCGCCCCTTTTTGTCAACAAGCAGCGGGTGTCGTCGGATTTTTTTAGTGGGCATTACTGCAGGCGGTTGCGTCTGCCGGTGGTGAGACCCATATCCCTTTTCGGTCCCCCTTTGGCCGGAAGTAAGTGCGTAAATGCATTTTGTTATCGACGTAAAAAAAAGTGATATTAAGGAGACAATGTAGAAATTCTTTAGATAATCCTTTGACGACGTTGCTTATTGCTCATTAAGGTCAAGTTGTAGTATTGCTGATAACAACGATACTTGGCAGTATCTTTATAGAAACATGCATACTGTTTGTTGCACTAACTTACAACGGTTTAATTTTATGCTAATGTTATACATTTCACGTCTCGTGATAGGTATCTTCATCTCGGCTATTAACGTCCCACTACTGGCTCAGGCCTCTTTACACAAGCTGAAATAAGTTGGCTAGGTCAACTTAATTGCAGGAGTCTAATAGTTTTATTTTGGCTTGCATTGTATATATGTTTTGTATCCTTTATTAGATGCTAGAAAGACATCATTATATTCCTTTTTTATTATGAGGGTCAGGTTAGTTCCCTTATTAATTATGGTTTTTGTATACTTTATGTAGTACTTTTTCATTAGGCGGTCGGATAAAAGCCTTGGTCAACGGTCTTCAGTACGCTGCCATAGCTCTGGTCGATAAGGACACTCACATGGGAACGATGGCAGTACCATCAAGGGCCACCATAGACAATAAGATTAATCTTATAAGGAAGGACATATTATTAAGGTTAGTGTGTTTCAAAAAAATAAATACATATACATATGTGATGGATGGATTATTAAGTAAAAAAAATAATCAGCTATTTTACAAACGCAAAATTAGAATTTCATAGTAAAATAATAACATTTAATTTTGTTTTATAAATAATAATACGTAGTATATTATACTCGTAATATGATGTGATTCAAGCTATTTAATATATGTATATGGAGACAATATATGTATATAGAATTTCTTTAATTACAAGACATATTCTGTTTCATACTTAAAAGTCCATTCCATCTTTGTAAAAGTAAAAAATACTCTATGCAATTAAATATTTCATCCCAAAATGACAATGGTTCAAAAATTCTACTTTGTCCATAGACATTAATGTACATACATAACTTAACGCTGGGCAGAAACTCTTACGCAGCCATGTAAGAGGTATATAAATAGTAGCAGCAAAGTACTTTCAACTTAAGAACGGAGATTTCTAGGTGAAGCGTGTGTACTAGTCTAGATCCTACTTTTGTAATATAGAAAAGTTGTGTGCTTAACTTAACTTAACTTATTAAAAGTTTAACTTCTCCATACAGATTACGAGTAACTCGGTCTTGGTCGACGTGGTTAGTTGCGATGGAAGTGGCGAACCTCGTGCACGTGATGCTACAAATTTGGATCATCAATATCTTCCTCAATGGAAAATTCATTGGTCTTGGGAGTAGTGTGCTTAGCTTCCATAATTGGGATGGCATAACTGATCCGCTAGAAACTGTGTTTCCTAAGGTCAGCGCAATTTATTGTATGTATTTAAATCATTTCTGATGTCTGGTTCTTTTTAATTATATTGACGTGTTGAGAAAGTGGCGAATTGCAAAAACTGAGTACAAAGATAACTCAATGTCAGTTGTATTGGTACTTACTACATTTTGGTTTCGCCGACAATTTAGTGCATTCATATGTACATAATCTCACGCCCATACACCCCATCCCATTTGGGGTGGGTAGAAATCTTGCAACAACTACTTGAAACGTATTTATATGATTGCAGCAAAGTTCACTTTTAGATAAGAGGTCGAATGGTGAGAGGTGGGTAACCTTTCGTCCAAATGCACACTAGACGTTCCATTTCCTTACAATGATCGCAGTGGTTCCTGCAGGCGAATCGTACAAAGAACATTACTGAAACTGTTTGGCAAAGAAGTCACATTACGATTTCGGTTTCGTTTTATCTATCTTCTATTTATGCATCGGCGTCTGTCGTATCTATTTAAGGTGATTTTAAAAACAAGTACCCAACGATTCTTTATTTACAGGTTACAAAATGCATTTTTCACAAATACGGTCCTAGTGGTTCCATACAACAGCACGACGCCCTGTGTGTAATGGCGCTAAACATTATCCACGAGAAGATTTACACGGTCCTGTGGTTCTGGTTCCTGTTTCTCTTCATCGTCTCCTTACTCGGTAGGTAGGCCACCAGCAAATTTTTCATACAGTTCAGTTCATAAGTGCCTTCTTGTTTTGAATATTTCCGACGACCATCATATTTATATGTTGCTTTCTCGATGATGACGTTTTGTTTGTTTCCAGCTGTGATATGGAGAGTAATATCATTTTTCTTGTACCGGCGGTCCCTGCGGTTCAATGAGATGATATTCCGGCAAGTGACGGCCGGCAAGTTCAACCCGTACAACGTGATCCGGATAGTCAACGGCTGCCAGTTCGGTGACTGGTTGTTTCTCTACTACCTAGCCAAGAATATGAACTCGGTGCTATTTCAGTAAGATTCCTTCTTTTTTATTGCTGTATGTCAGGATTTTAAGCTTAGATTTTCGTTTTAGCGCAATGGTCACGGGGTCAAATATGTATAAAACATATGCAATGTAATCATCATCGTCCTGCCTACTATCAGTTTTTATATCTGTGTGTCTTTTTACTCGAAAAATTGCAAAGGGGTTGTGGAAAAACTTCTTTTTTTTTTACGTCGGTAACAAAATGCATTTACGCAATGCCATCCCGGAGGCTCCATGGTTAGACAGCAGGCGCCGCCTAAGTCCTTCCTGGCGCTGCTTGACGGGCTCTACTGACACGCCCGCTGCGCCCTCCATAGGTCCCTCTTAGTTTCCCCCCGGTAGTCAGTACTAAGGGCATCCAGAGTCGTTAGTCAGACGCCTGCCTGACATCACATTCACACTCATAGGGAGTGTTGTTGTTAGTGCTCACTGATGCATGCTGGCACACAACTTGCTGACAAAATGTGATCATTGAAATAAAAAAGGTGATAACTTGGGTTATAGAGATAAATAAAGATAATTAAAAAAATTGAGATAGTTTTCTTAAAAACTACAGCTAGTAACAATTTTAAAATAAAACAGGCAACTTTTCGTCGGCCTTGCTGAGGAGTTGGAGAAGAGAGAGCTGCCTGACCAGCCAGTGGAAAACGAGGAGAAAGGAGCTGAACCTGTGCTATTGGCCAAATATGATATAGATGACGAAACTCTTCCACTGAAACCCGACAAAAAGCTAATTTAGTGACAATCACCTCGATCTTTGAACTTTTGATGAGAATATTATATAAAGTGTTCGTACTATAATAGCTTAGAGTCAAAAGTTATATAACATGTAGTGCTCCTATCATGAGTTAACTATATACTCCATATTTCAATTCAAGGTACGGAGAAAATATTTTTGCTCTATAATGGTTCCAAAGAGGTCCCTAGTTGAAGATCTTTTGAGAGAGTCCATGCCAACAACGATCAGCAAATACATGTACTTAGAAATCATATCATTGAAACGCTTTTAAATGTAAAAATATAGTGGATTAGCCTGCATGAACAGCCGTTATACAAAATTTTATGCTAACAGAATTAGTTTTTCTTTAAATGCGAATAGAGTATTTAGTGTCATAAAATACTATTGTTACGTTCAAATATCTAAACCAAATATTTATCCAACTTAATACAACAAGATTTTATGAATAACCTTTACAAAAATAATTTGTCACTTTACAAGGTATTATTGCTTATATGCGTTTGGTTTGAATTATTAAATTAACTACTGCATGTTCAAAAATTATAAGAAACCTTAAGAGATAATGATAATGAGATAATCTGTTAATGTAAAAGCGCGTTAAATTTTAAGTCTGACCTTCATAAGAAGTCTATTGAGCCAAACTTAAATAAAATTTTTTGAATTGAATTGAATTGCTAGCAATTATAATTTTACACTTTGGTTTTTATGTTTTATAAACCTACTCTTAAGAGTCTATTGAGACATATTGAGTATCTCAATACTTTACTAAATAAAGCTTAGCAAATGTACCCAACGTTGCGGTTTTTGCAATTTCATGTTTCATTTGTTGTTTATATATGTTTAAATCCAAAATTTCTTTGTTGTAAAACGGCAGGGTTTTAAAATGTTGATAACAATTTGCTCAAAAGTAGATCATAGGTAATTAGAGTTACAAAAATAATTAGTAGATAGGTGTATACTTTGTATAATTCGAATACATCGGTCTATATGCATGTGGTATAATATTGTTTTTATAAGTATGAAATATGTAAGTTAATTATAATTAAGCTTATTATTTATATACCATAAATAGGTAGATAAGGTACTTGTTGTTATTGTTAAGTTTATGATTAGTAGTTATTTATTTAATATTAACGTCTAGTCCGTTTCGTATTGAATTAAAACGACAAATTGGATTTTCATATTTTCAATACGTTGCCGTTAAACCTTACTCATGACTATGTTTTATTTCATTTAGGGACAATATTTTCTGCGCATCGCTTTTAGTGCTTTTGCGTAGTGTGTCAAAATGAACCCCGTTACAGTTATTTCATTTAGAGTTTTAAAAATAAGTGGTATCAAACTAAAAGTATTCTTACTGAATCCTCTATGTAAGAACTGAGGGCCCAACTTTTCAGTCTAAAACTCGCTTGTTTTATTTACACAAAATCAGATTTCAACTTTCACAATTCTTTTGACGCATATTTATAAAGAGTTTTAAGAAGCGGGCTCTCACACCACACGCACATTATACTTTCCCAAAACAGTTCCTACAGAACGTCCCATCTATAATAATGGGTATATTTATTTCTATATATTATAAGTAAAATGTCGTATAAACAGTAAAAAATCGCCCATCATACTAAAAAAACCATTTACCAAGTTATTTGTTATGACAAATCAGTCACTAAGTATAATATCTGTTCACAAAAATGGGCACACGTGAACACGCTAGTTAACATATGCCACACTTGCAATTGTGTGTAATTTTTATTATTTTATAATATTTTCGTTGAGTACGCTGCACTAATAAAACGCGGTTCGTCGCCTTTGATAATCTGATCGTAAAACATGCAAACAATCGTAAAATATCGATAAATGTTGAGCATTTTATAAATTTCTTAGTGCTGTTATTGCTTCTAAAAGATTTAGTAGGTAAGTGTTGAAAAGAAATTGAGTTTTTAGTGGGTTCGAAATAACAAAAATTACAGTCAACGGAAATCATTTTATGAAATACATACATACAAACATTCACGCCTATTTCCCCGAAGGGATAGGCAGAGGCATATTTACGCCCACACTTCGCCAATTATATAGTTGGTCCTACGTAATAGGTGGCGAGCCTATTGCCGCTTACCGGGCACTGTTATGTTCGCCAGAGCCTCGTCCGTTAATCGGCAAATGCACCACTTGCAAGTGAGGTTGGCTTTGGCTCCTTAAGTCTTGGTAGGATCCCTATACATACACCTATATATTATATTTATTATACTATATTTTATGAAATGAAACGCAAAAACTACAAAGACCACTCTTTATTCGTCTGTTTTTATTTAAATATCATCTACTGCCGTGTGGTAGCGGTATCTCCAAAAACTTTTACCACACCATGTCTTGCCCGAGGGTTCCGTAGTAAACTAAGGGAATGGAACATCGTCTAGTGTTCAATGGGTGAGGGGCTGGCCATCTTTCACTATTGCTGATACTAAGCATATAAAGATCTAAAGATCTCTATGGTAAAGGTGATTTTTGCTACAACTACATAGATCCCTTATAAATATTTGTGGCACCCCAAATAGAATAATGGCCATGGAATTATATGTGCAACTACCTATAATACTTAAAGGTCTTCTGAGTGTATCATCATCTCAGCCCATTAACGTCCCACTACTGAGCACGAGCCTCCTCTCACATATCAAGGTGCGAGGGTATTGGGTCATACTCCTCCACGCTGACCCAGTGCGGATTGGCGGAGGCAGGTGTATGGCGTCCTGCTGTTAGAATTTATCAAGCCGCCCATTAGGCCTCTAACATGGCTTAACGACTACCACATTTAATGATGACCGGGACCAACAGCTTAACGTGCCTTCCGAAGCACGGAAGCGCTCGATATTAAATGCACACAAACGGTCACCCATCCAAGGACTGACCTCTGTAAACTCTACTCTACTTCGGTGATCGTTTCCGACCAGCTAGCACCGCAGATCAACGAGCGCTTCACTCGCTTTGCTGAGTGTATACTTAGAACAAAATACTATGAACGTGCAAGGGCTGCAAAAGTTAAATTGACACTGTTCAGAAATAAAGTGTCGCGCCGAACGACACTTTATTATAAAAGTATATTATGGTAGTCAAGATTCAAGTCGTCGACACGCGCGGCACAATATTACAGAGTGGTGTGTTAGTTGTGTTACTAGCTGAAGGATGAAAAAGGAGGTCCGTAGAAATGATAGCTAGAGAGAATTAATAAGAAAGTAATTTTTTTATCTTTTTCGCCTCGAGTGTCCCAGAGTTGTTCACTGCGATTACAAGTAGGCTATACAGTGCGTAACTAAAATTCAGCCAAAATCTGTTTACACCAGAGCAGACCCTGGGCCCTATGCTTAAGTCTAGGAAACCGGAAAAAGTAGGTAATGTATTTGGTTTCTTATTTTTAGCATAGTGCAGAGCTAACAGAGGTCTGCTTTTGAATTGGGACTCGCGATAAGTCGTTCGTAGTCGTTATGCCAAATAGGTGACTTATAAAAGTCTATCAACAGGACTCAACATATTTGACTCAGTCAATCCGATCCAAATCCGACCGCAGCAGCGGTGGTGCAGGTTACAAACCAAGAGGATACTAGAAATGGTAACTATTGGTAGTACGTTAAAAAATAAATTACGTATTGGAACAAAGATACCAAACATCCACATCATATTTATCATTAATATGGAAGTAACTACATACTTACTAATTAAGATTCTACGATCAAAGCTTAGTTATATAAGTTGTAAACCACTACAAAAAATTTTCGGGATAAAAAAAAATATCTATGCAAAAAAAAAATTTTTTTAATATTTGTAGACCGATCTGAACAATGTAAAGCCCTCGTAGCTCAACGGTACTAAGTGATTGGAAACGATCACTGAAGTTCACAAAGATAAATCAGTGTGTACACGTTTGGCCGTTGGACCAGGATATCTTTGTGCGAAGTGTAGACATTTTGCGAAATAGGCGTTTTGTCAATAAGCCGAATCAAGTTATATCCTTTTAGTTGTAAACGTGAAAGTATATTGGCCCGTTTAAACATTAGTTCTTTAAACACGCTCTACCTACATAAATGGATGAAAATGACGTAGATGGCATATACAGGCTGTAAAGAGGTCATAAGATCAATTCTACACATCATATCAAGAGACATGACGGCAGAATACGTAGCTCACAGTTTTGGACAGGGTTTTTTTACACCCCGTATAGATTATAACCTGAATCGAAATATAAAATACTTTTTGCTGCGGGGTAACCAACAACCTTCAACAACCTTCAAAACAGAAGGCATTTATCATACTCACACAGAATTGAATACTATAGGTGTGAAGTTCCAATCTTCATCAACAAGATTAACCTATTAGCAATATATTTAAAATTAAAATAAATGTTATGTGTTGCCAGTTTCCTTGTTATATGTCATTTAACGTGTTTCTGTTAATTATTAGTTCAACAAAATTCTCTATTTATTAATTTTTGGTCATTGTATGTTTTGTGTCATTATCGGCTTCCAAGTTTGTCGTTGACTAACAGATTTCTTGCTGTAATGACTTGATACTTTAAACATAGGAGAGGAACACATGGATAGACCTGATAATAGTAGTAGAATGTTGTAGTGATAATAATAGGAACACCTACTCTAGATGTCCTTTTTACTGACGACTGGGTACCATCATCATCATTATCATATGTGCGTTATCCCGGTTGCCATTTTACGGGCCCGGGGTCGGCTTTCCTACTCATTTGCCTCCACTTTGCAAACCAAAATGGTTTGCAGTTGCACGCATGTCACTCTATATGACGTCAAGTCCGACTAAGCACTAGGTAAGTATCAGCTATTGTTAATGTCTTATATAATAGCCGTTTAATGGTGGGTCAGCTGATCTAATATGGTGTCTATAGAACCAGTCTACCCGTGCTATGTCCGTGTCAAAAGCGCATAAACGTCACTTGATTGCTGCCTGAGAACTCTTCTCAGGAAGAACGGGTTTACTCGAGCGTATTGACCCCAACATGATTCGGGACGCGCAACGGCTCAGTAGCATTTAAGATCATTTTTTTCTAATACAAATTTAGTATTTGTTACATAATACTACCTAGGTACTCGGCTTACATATTATTTCAAAAAGCAAATTTTTAAATAATTATTGATAGTAACGCAAAAAAAAAAAAAATTATAAAAAAAATTGACATTTGTGTTACTGAATTGTTCTAAAATAAGACAATATAGGATAAACCACCCAATTATTGGCACTTTAAGCAATTTGATTCAATAAACCTTTTCGAGAATGTAATTATTTCCTTTAGAATGTGTTGATTATGCATTTAGATTAATCTATATATTGTAAGGATCATATCGACTATACTTTTCACTGCATCTGTTGCACTATTAGCCTACACGTATAGTATAAGTATATTAGTATAAGTATACACGTTTTTGGCAAAATAGACATGTAGCCTATTTATTAAACATATTTTGGCACCTTATCCACCAATTATTGGCATAGCAATAAATTAAAATATAGCAGCCTAAACAGCAAAATGCCACATATACAGAAAGCCACTTACTTAAACAAATTCTTAAGAAACAACCCACGTAACAGAAAACTTGTTACGGCTTAAATAAAGTACAACTGTTTAAATTAACTGACGTTTAATGTTGCCAATTAATAAAGACCATAGACCAAAGTTTTTTTTTCGACAGGACACAGATAATGGAATATATATAATAGGTTGGGGAAAAAGTCTTTTCGTATTTTTGTATGAAAAGTCAAGACATTTTTTTCAAAGTTTATTTACATTTATTTACAATATATATGTACCGTTTTGTTGAATAACTTTCTGCCATTTTGTGGGCAGAGACATTATCCCGTTACTGTAGAAACTTAGGGACTTCTGATCAAAAAAACGGGACAAATAGTTTTGGCAGTCCTCTCTTGAGGTCAACCTTACAGAACCTAAAGAATTCTGCAGAGACCGAAACAGGTGAAAATCTGAAGGCGCAAGGTCAGGGCTATATGGTGGATGCACTAGGACCTCCCAGTCGAACTCTCTTAATTTTTGCTGAGTGGCTAAAGATGTGTGTGGTCTAGCGCTATCGTGATGAAAGACCACACCCTTCCTGTTGATCAATTCCGGCCGTTTTCTCTCGACTGCTTCCTTTAATCTCATCAGTTGCTGGCAGTAAAGATCAGAATCGATGGTTTTGCCGGGCGGTAAAAGCTCATAATAAACAATGCCCTTCCAATCCCACCATACACACAGCATCACCTTATTTCGTGTTAGGCCAGGTTTGGCCACAGTCTGTGAAGCCTGGCCAACTTTCGACCACGACCTTTTTCGCACGTTCTTGTCGTACGTGATCCACTTTTCATCGCCAGTTATCAATCTCTTCAAAAACGGCTCGGTTTCATTACGTCTCAATAATGAATCGCAAATGAGTACACGGTTCATTAAGTTTCTTTGAGTGAGCTCGTGTGGCACCCAAATATCGAGCTTTTTTGTATAACCAGCTTTCTTCAAATGGGTCAAAACTGTTTTGTGGTCAATTCCCAGTTCTTCAGCTACATCGTAACTACTAATATGCCGATCTTGCTCCACTCTTTCAAAAATGGCGTCCATTTTATTCGTAACAGGGCGACCAGAGCTAGGTGCATCTTTAACATCAAAATTTCCGGACTGAAAACGTTTGAACCAAATTTGTGCTACTCTTACTGACACTGCATCAGGTCCATAAACATCACAAATTTTTTTCACTGCTTGAGTTGCATTTTTGCCTTTTTTATAATAAAATTTTAAAATGTATCGAATTTCTTCATTAGATTCACTCATTTTAACGGAGAGAAAAACAAATGAAAAATAGCGGGAAACAACTTTTTTTTATTTTTTTCTTTTCTTTATAATGGAACCTTTTTAATGTTACCAAAACCAGCCAGACACAAATAGTACAGTCAAAAAAATTTTATAATAAGTTTATACCTACGTTATGCGAAAAGACTTTTTCCCCGACCTAATATATATAGTTTCTTACTTTTTTGATATTTGTTATGAGTGCCAATAAGTTGGAGTGGTGACAGCAATAGGGCATGTTACCCTATTAATTTAAATTATATTCTCTTATCTTTATTTCAATTAAAATTATACTTGAGCTTAGATCCGTATATTGTATATAAAGTAAGTTCTATGAGTATTATTTCTTCAATAAAAGAAGTGTTAGTTACTACTTGCAACATAAACTTTCTAGATAAGTTGGTTCAGATTCGGTCCAGCCATTTCTGAGCTTATTACGAATAAAGATACTGTTTATTACCTACCGTATTTTACACGCAGATATGCAGTAAAAAGCTGTTATTTTAATATTGAAAAAAAAAACTACCAATCAAAAGATAGAATTAATAAAATTTATTGAATATATTTATGTATCTCAATTGGTAAGAGCATCTTTAAGGAGCCACGATATAGGTAGTTTTGTTTATATTTTAAGTACTTCAGTATAGTCTCATCCCATAAATTATCCACTTCTGAGGATTCACGGGCCTCCACTTACAAGAAATGTAAGATAGTTTTGGGTCATAGTCCACCACGCCATAGTTCACCATGCCATAGTCCACTACGCGGACTCAGTGCGGATTGGCGGAGGCATTGAAATTTTTCAAGCGCACACGCGGACTTTGTGCGGATTTTTTCAAGCGCCCAATTAGGCCCTTAAAATGGCTTTACGACTAACGGCTCAACGTGTCTTTCGAAGCAAGAGCTACTTTATTACATTTGTATATAATCTATAATAATAATAATAAATCAATTATTTGCCAAAATGCTTACATACATAAAAATTATATCTAGCGAGCTCTGCACTAAGCTAAGCTTGTATCGCAGAGACCAGACCACAGTTACTGATTGTAAAAATAAAGCTCGAGCAAACAAAATAAATAATAATTTTGATATAACTACAAAAAACTTAAAATTAAAATAATGAAAAATACAAAGCCGTTCTATTTTGAAATCTCAGATAGTATCAAAATGAACATCTATGGCAGTCGTTATTAGGAAGTCAGTGCCTTCTAACAGACTGACAGCTGGTTTAACCATAGAATGTTTCTCTCTGAGTTAGTCAGACGGCAGTCGCTCCACCTAATAACTGAAATTCAGTCAAATCTGGTTGAACCGAGAGTTAGCTCAGATTCTGTTAGTATCAGGAAGGGAGCGGCGGACCCTTTAAACTCAGAGGATCTCGGGTTCAAACCCTATGACTTTTCGAAGTTATGTGCATAATTTATCCGTACCTCGGAAAGCATGTTAAGCCGTTGGTCCCGTCTTTCAAGAACATCTATGGCAGTCCTTATTAGGAAGTCAGTGCCCTCTAATATCCTGACCGCTGGCTTAACCATAGAATTATGTTTTCCTTTTGGTTGCGGAGGTCACACGGCAGTTGCTCCATGTGATAGCGGAAATTCAGCCAAATCAGTTTAAAAAAGTGAGCAGAACCAGGGCCCTAAGCTTAAGTCTAGGGCAACCGGGATAATGCTAGGATATGACTGTTAGTACTAGAAAACACATAACATGTGTGAATATTCATCATAAAGTTGGTACTTCTATAAAATAAAGGACAATAAAATTTAGCTTTGCCCTCTGCTACACATAACATGGAGGAGTAACGAAGTAAATCATATATGTGAAAATAAAGCCCAAATCAAGGTACCAATTTTTTTATCCCAAGTTATTTAATATATAAAGAAATAGTTACAAGACCCAATTGATACTTACTAAATATTTCACAAATAATTGTAAATACGACGCGTCCCGAAGGATTTAGAGATTTCCTGGAATTTTAAGCTCTCAAGCAGGTACTACTTACTCCTAACGAGAGTTGTTCCGAAACATGCTCAATGTACGATTTAAGTAGGAATCGAAACACACTTGGTAAAGTCAACTTTGATGTCCACACGCTTGGAATTGAATTATTATTTCTTTGATTATGGCTACGACATAAATTTTACTAGATGAGAAGTGAAATTTGATCAAATAATTCATAAAGGCACGCGTTTTATATGAAATATAATTAATCGTCATACTTTATCATATTGGAAATAGGACGTGTTCTGCTGGACTTCTGCACGTAGGCTGATTCTCTTATTAAACATCTCATCAATTTCATCTGTTTATCTTCGAAGCCTGACCACGCTGCGTTGTCGGGTACGTGGTCGCTGTTTAAGAACCTTTCCGCTCCAAAGGTATAATTTCTAATGATAATCCTTTAGTACACAAAATAAATTTAAGTATTAAACGAGGTATATATTTTTTCTATTTATGTGCGGTAACATGAGATGAAAACTAACATAAATTGTTATCGTAAAATTATTTGTATAACTCCCAAAAATCCTAAACACTTGACTTACCTTAATTATTTTGTTAAAGTACAAAACGTTTTGCCATTATAAAAATAATTTAAATACGTCGCGCTTTCGATGAGTGTCTCGTCTCGATAGTGTTTCGATGATGTGAGTACTAAAGGCACCCAGAGTCGCCAACCTCTGGGTGTTACCTTTTCCCGGCCTGCGGGAGGTACTCAGCCTTCACGCCAAGGTGGAGACCTGTCCGGTAGCGGTAGCGGAAATTTAGCCAAATCAGTTTAAAAAAGTGAGCAGAACCAGGGCCCTAAGCTTAAGTCTAGGGCAACCAGGATTATGCTAGGATATGCTATGACCAGCGTAGGCGAGATTCTTGCAGTTTGTCTGCGATGACACGTAATGAAGACTGCTGCGGATGCGCAGGGTCTTGACCGCGATCCTTCGTCATAACTCCGCACATCCAGCGCAGCATTATGTCGCTCGAGCACAGGTCACGTCCCACTGTAATACAAAAGGACAGGCCTAATGATGGATTTATAGACCTGTCCCTTTAATTTAACCGGCATTTTGGTATCACAAATGACACCCGACTTCACGCCACCAGATGCGTGCCATGACGCCGCAATCGATTCCACCGGACGCACGAAATGCAGATCTCAGGTACTCAAATGGATCTGTCTACTCTTAACAATTTCCCCTGTAGGAATCCATTAAGGCGGGTAGACTTACGATATTGAAACATGTATTGTTATACGAAATAAAAGAATTGGCTGTTTACTTTGTCGCAATGTATCATGCAATGTAACAGAATTGCCATTGTGGGGACCTCCGTTAATGTTACATTGCAGGTAACGTTGCGGCAGTCTTTACCCGCTAGAATACATATTTTTATGTCCGTAGACCAAGAGTTAACTAATTTTTTTCATTACCCAAGTCATATTATCTGTTTAGCGATTTTAAAAATTACGGTTGACATAGGATTAATTAAACGTGGCTTTACTTAATCATGTATTTATTCAAATAAAATAAAATCATAATAAAATAATAAATCGGTTGTTTCGACAAGTACGGAATGCCTTATTATTTAAGCGCAACGTAAAGTATATCCTCATTCTTACAAATAATTTTTGCAAAAATATCTTAGGAAAGCATGGACACGGTAATGAAAATTCATTATTATCTTTAAGTTTTTCGTAAATTGACATGCCAATTTTACAGCTTATGTGTTCCTCTGCAAATGATTTTCGAAAAACCTGCTCCATCCTCTCAATATTTTTAACGAAATCATCAGGTGGGACCATATATGAATTTCGGTTCGTTGAATAATCTTTATAGTACAATTCTGCACTGTTATTGCAAGCTCGTTGATTAGCATCCAAATATGATGTAAATAGTTCACAATTTTTATGACGATCCAGGCATTTCTTTAACAAAACTCCACATAAATAAAAAAATGAATTATTTTCGGGCATGTCAAGTTGTACGTAGTCAGACCGTAAGATGTCGTGCAATGTGTTTTCTAGTGTGTGTTTATTCTTATTGACAGCTGAAAGGGCTGGAACGTTATTAGATTTTGTAAATTTACTTGCATAAACCTTATGATCCCTTAAATTGACCAGAAATTCTGTTAAATCTTCAGCGCAATTTCCCTCTTTGGGAGCCCGTGTCAGATTACTAATAGAAATCTTTCGAAATTCGGATATAAATTGCCTACTGGTTGGTTCTGTGGCCATACCATTTTTTGATGTGATTTTGCCAAATAAGTTCTCTATCATGTGCAAATTGAGACGCCTTGTTAGTAAGTATGGATATCCTTCCTGCTTGAGATCTTCATGTAGTTGTAGAATTGATTGTATCGTGATTTCGAAACTATTAATAAATTTTGCATTTTTGGTTACGTCTTCCCCATTTTTGGGATCGCGTAACTTTAATAATCGAAAAAAAACTAACATTTTATGTAAAAAATCCTTTTGATGTTCAGTCCCACAAAATGCACTTTTGTACAAATAACTGTCACAAAATTTTGAGGAATTCAGTATGTCAAACAAATCGTTCATCATCTGTATAAACTCTACTGTACCTCCTGCTGATTCATCAATTACTTTGAAGTCTATTAAAGTCGATAAACCGGATGCTACGGATCTACTTAAAAGTTGAGTAGCGTAGCAAATTTTCATTTTTTCAAATTTCGTAGGATTAATATGACTATTTTTTAATTTATGTGCTTGTTTATATACCTTTTTTTTATCTTTTTCATAGAATTGGACAACATGTTCATATTTGGCCACAGAACCATTTTGAAAATGAAAATTGTATGTCATTAAGTAATTGCGAATTAATTTTATTAAATGTGTTGCGTCATAAATATAATAAATTTTATGATTGTCGATAGTGAAGTACGTTTTGTTCACTGAAATTCCTCTTCTTTTAGACTCTTTTAATAAATCTGATCCAAGATCTGATACACAAACTCGTATTTTTAATCCGATTTCAAAGAGTTTGGATATAATTTTATCAATCCACAGAGAAATATTGACATCATTTGAACATTCCGATAGTAAAGAGAATCCAACTGGCTGATACCATTCCACAAAAATACCTCTTACGAGAATCACAAAGGCATGTTTCGCAGGTAACGGAGATTGTAACTCTTGTACTTCGTGCAAGCCAACTATTTTATCATTTTTTATATCATAAAAAATATTTGTTTTTAGGCTCATTGAGAACATTACTAAACTGCACTGTTTTGCTCTTGCAGACATATGGTTTACTTTTATTTTAAAAGCTGTCATCAACTCATTGTGGACTTCAGTGGTCATCGGAATATTTAATTTATTTAACGTACTTCTACAGGGTAAACATATAGTGTTTTGTAATAAACGGTAAGCTTGTGGGCTAATGTAATACAAATTTAAGCAAAACAACTTGTAATCATGACTGTATCTGTTTTCTTTGTGACCTGGCTTTATGATAGTTTGCACTTTTCCGAGTTTGGATAGATCCTTTGTTAATAAGCTATAAAACATGTTTTTTAATGATTTTCGTGATATTGGTTTTGATTCGTGTTCTCTCAACCGTTTTTTATAACCTAACATCTCTGATTTTAATTTTCTTTTGCGAAGAGTATCTGCAGAAGTTGAAACGGTATCGGTAGTTTGAACTATGTTGTCCGATGTGTTCATAATAACTGTTTGGCACGAAGAACCGAAAGTCGTGAAATCAACGTCAGTTGTATTTTGCAGGACATTACTTGTTTCTGTTTGAGTTGAATCATCTGCGGTTTCCATCTCGGTTTGCATCTGTTTATCTTCTTTTGTTGGGTTAGGCAAGTTTAGACATGGGTAACAATTTTTTTTTAATACTTTGCGAACTGATCTCATGCAGACGTCTTGTGTATTGAAATGTGTTTCACATACATAATAATTGAGTGGACGTTTTGTTTTCAAATCCTCACGTGCTATCAATTGCAACCATTTGAAGTGCCTGCGAAAGAATAAACAACTTGAATTAGAAAAGTTTAATTTATAATGTTTATCATGTGTTAAAGAAGACTGGCTTAACTGGCCAGCAGTCTATACTTTTAGACATAGTTTTTTCTTTTAAATAATAGCTTCGTGCGTTTAGCATATTAAGCCAGTTTCAAGTGAAGGATGTATGTATTAATAATATTCAATTTATAGATGGTAAATAAGATGCTCTCCCCCGTAAACCCCCTTCGAGTCCTCGGTAAAGATGTGGGGCTAAACTGAGATCTCGTATGGACTTCTTAAGAGATTTTGAAAAGTGATGTTGCACTGATTTGTTTCATTTACCAACACTCATGTATATTCACAAACACTTAACGGTTAATAATCCACCGTTATTACACATTAATGTTAGAAATATCACAAATTTCAGAACATAAAACAAAACTGCAGACATGACGCTTCACTTTCCCGCCAAGAAGTCGATTACCTAGTCTAATTGAGAAACATTCTCTTTTTTTTTTAAGTAGGTTTCATCGTTTGTCAGCAAACCATAAAATATTTTTCTTTTATATATTCCTTTTTTTTACTAATACTTTTAATTTTGTAATTTTTAGAAGATTTTAATTTGACGTGTACCATTCCGGACCGCGCAAGCTTCCGATAGACAAAGAGCACGTCACAACGATTTATCTCAGAATGTTAATTAAAAGACTGGTTTTCGATCTCCCTTATTTGTAAATTAAATTTGGAATGACGTATCACCTAAAATTTAAAATATTTATGATAAAATTATACCCTTCTGCCATCCTTTTTCATATTCTGTGACTTTCTTTTTCAAATCAAATTTAGGTAAACTCATAAAAATAGAACATAATTAATGAAATTAAGGATTCTTGTTTTACGTCGGTAACAAAATGCATTTACGCACTGCCTTCCGGCCAAAGGGGGACCGAAAGGGAGTGTGGGACTCATCACCGGCAGACACGACTGCCAGCGGTAATACCCACTAAAAATCTTCCGACGACGCCCGCCGCTTGTTGAGAAAAAGGCGGGAGCCAGTACCTGGGTTACAGCTTCTGAAACCCCCCCCTGCGGCCAATGTCCCCCGGACCAAAATCATGAGGACTTCCTCAGAGAGGCGCAGTGGACGCGCCCCTTCTACCTCCCCGTGCGACTATAGCGTGTGTTGCCGACTTCCCGCAGGGTCCATGGTTAGACAGCAAGGGCCCCCTGCCCCCACTGCCTAGACCCTCCTGGCACTGCTGAGCGGGCCCTCCTGGCCCGCCCGCTGCGCCCTCCACAGGTCCCTCTTAGTTTCCCCCCCGGTAGTCAGTACTAAGGACACCCGAGTCGTCGGTCTCTGGGTGTTACATTTTCCCGGCCTCCGGGAGGTACTCAGCCCCTCCACCACGCCAAGGTGGAGAACTGTTCGGGGGGAACTACAGATCTACTCTTCCAACTCTGTCAAACCAAAACCAAATTGCGCACTACTTAATGTTTAAATTATTGAATTCATCTTCATTGTATACTCGATATACAATAATACCTACATATCGTTCAGTATTATATAAAACTCAATCAATATGTGAATAAACAATTTAAAATAATTTGGAAAATTATGACGAATTTTCGTATGTGATCGGTTATCTGTGCGTGTCGTATGAGGTACGTACTGTTAACTTATGAAATTGTAAACATAGGTAGGTAGTATAGGTAGGCAAAATTTATTTAGTGTGATCTATACAATTTTCTACTCAAATTGGTCTTCTTTTCGCTATATTTAAATGTAAGTAGCTTATGTAGTTGGTATTATGTACGTACCAACTTAAGATATAGAAGTATAGTAGATAAATTTTCTCAATAAATAAATAAATAAATAATATACTCACCGTTCTTGTTCGCTAGGTAATGTAAAGAAAGACAAATCTGGATTTAGCAAACTGCTGTTGAGACATCCATAAACACTGCAATATTTTCTATAAGTATTCGAATTTGTAGCCATCTTCAAGACGAAACGTAGAAAGCATAAATAGAAGATATACGTTTATATTTCTAAAAGTGGCAAAGCAGCTAAACGCACGTAGGCGCGGATAGGATTACGTACGGCGGCGGCGTAGCCACGACTGGCGCACCCTATAACATCGATAAATTTGGTCAGTGTGTGCGTACGACAACGCATAGTTACGTTTGGTGCTTACGTCCAGGAACGGTGTTCAGTGTGTATATATGAAGAAATTGCACTTATTCCTTTCTATTATGATGAAATGAATATAACTATCTTAGTCACAAGTTGTCATTAACGATCGTTGTCACAAAATAATTAAAATCATTCTGTTTACGCTTCGGAACAACATTCTGAATGAGCCATCCATAGACTAAAAAATCATAGTCAATCGGCGCCATTTTTGTCCGCCATGTTCATTTGTATGTCAGAAACGTCGCGTCAAAATAAATGGTGTGGTGTGAGTGAGAGCCGGATCGACAGCGAGATCGTACCGCTCGCTCGCTCGTTTCCTCCTTTGATGTTGTTCTTTAAGACTGCTAGTGTTTTGTTTTAATTTTTCGTGTTTTGAATCAAATACAGATAGAAATTTTGTGTTAATTGACATTTCAGTTTCTATCTATCGTTACATTTGTAAAATTTTCAAGTTCATAGATTTAAATTAATACGTACTGCAAGATTTTCTTTTGGAAGAGACCGAGAGTTTTATCATTTGTTTGTGTCTTGGTGAGTAAAAATAATAGTTTTTAAATAGTTAAGTATTAAGTACCTGCCATTTAATTGCACAATTAAAATAATAATTTTCTACTATGTTATTTTAGTAAGTAATTTTTTTTAAATTTCTAGCTGATCTGATTATTTTCGTAGAATACGTAATTCTTTTGTTTTTGTTATTGTCTATCGACTTCATTTCTATCTTTACAAATTATTCATCAATGAAAAAACTCATTGTCCAGCAACTTACTATTTCTAACAATTTCATTTGATTAGAATTATTTTCAGTTGTATTTATTGGTGTAGTGTCAGGTATATCTCTTGTTAATAATTTTAAAAGGGACTGTACCACATTATTTTTAGAAAAAAATAAGGCTGTTTAGAACTTTCCAAGTTTCAACACGGAATTAGTCTAATTTCTTGAGGACAATGCATCACTAAATCATGAAGTGAAAGTTTTTCACTTGCTAACTAGGTACCCACTGCTTGGACTTTTTATGTTATATTTGTGTTTATTTTAATAATGTCTCAGTAAAATACTAAGGGCAAATAGCTTTTTAATGGCCCTTAAATCAATGTAAAGTGAATGTTTTCAATACATAAATAACCATTAATATTATAAAAAATTAAGTTATGTATTAAAGCTTGAATAGTGAGCAATATATAATATGAAAGTCTGTCAGAGTACTTAGTATACTAAGGAAATTAGCTATTTTAATCTAAACTAATCTAAAGGAACTATTTTATTTTATAAAGATTATATATAATCTACATTATTTATGCTACTAAATGCTGAACACTGATATCTGCTTGTTTCACTTACACTGTACCATAACTATAACATGTATGTATTGATAAATGCCTTTAGGAATTATTAATTCATGATTAATTTGCATTAGTTAATGATACATACAATCACACCTATTTCCCTACTACAGGGTAGGCAGAGGCATACTATACACACAGTTTTATTGTTGGTCCCACATAAATAATTGGCTAGCCTGTAGCCCACTTACTCGGAACTTTAATTTTGCCAGAGCCTCGTCCGTTGATAGGCACGGTTGTCGGTGCACCACTTGCAGGTGAGGATGGAGGAGGTGCTTGGTGGGATTCCCATGCACCCATGCTGTTTTAATTATGTAAATATATATAGGCAAATATAATATTTTTATAGTACACAAAAATGGTCTGACCATATTGTTAATTAATAAATTCAAGGTCATAAGCTTAAATAGAGTTATTGACCTACTAAATGTATGAATAAAGCTATTAGTTTGGCTAAGTACAAATTGGATTTAAGGCTTCTCAGAAATTTGTATGATAGGTATCATAATACTGTTTTGAAATTAATTCCGTGAATGCATTTGGTTAAATATGAATAATAACACCATGCATTTCTGCGACTGCAAGTATTGTCTATTTTTGCTTTGTAATATTTCATAGTATTTTGTCTAGTTAATCTTTTTTTCAATTCTTACCAAAAATCTGAAGTCTCTATTACATTTGTAGACCTAAATCTTATTATAGGCATATTTTGTTTTATCATTTTTATTTTTTTATTTTTATGTAAGAAGGATTTTTAAAATATTTGGTCATAAACAGATAAAGTGAAAAAGTGAAGAATCAGCCCATCAATAGGTTTGAAAAAGTAATAAGTTCAGTTTTTCAGACGAGTCCCAGCTCGCCCGCAATTTCACCTTTTCGCCGCATACGGTTGCGGTTTTCCTTTAGAAACCACAATTTCCCGAATGTTGTGATTATCATTATTAAACAGAAATAATTAGGAAATAAGTTATTTAGAATATTTCGAAGTAATTGATAAGGAGCAAGACTAAGGTTCAGGATTTGCACTTTTTGACTCCAGGGCACGTGCCGGCTGCGCTCTATCTGCCGGGATAACGACCGCACCACATTTTTGTGGTGTAAGCTCATAGTTAGACCATATAATTTGACTCGCTTGCTCTTTAATCGCCTCTAATGGTACTACGCCGAGGGGCGGGGCGGAATGATTTATAGTTTGTTTCCAGCACCGACTTATTACATTTAAATCACAAACCTGAACCATCCACAGCCTCTACTGGAATTATCGTAATTTCCTGTTTCGAATGTTGTAACAATTCGAGGAAAGTTGTTACTTTTTCTAAATCAGTCTAGAGTTTTATCGTGGACTTGATATATTTGAAATTTGCATTGGTCAATGAATAAATATTTTATAAATGTAAGTACTGATATTCCATAAACGACATATTTGCTTCATTGAAATTATTGGGAATATTTAACAGACTATAATATAATGAAATAGTCCTTAAAAATACCTTATTGAAAATCCAAAATACTGTTCAAATGCGCGCTTTCTTTCATGGGGGAATTAGTATTTTGATGTGACTTGTCATGATGACCACATATTCGCTGATGGTAAGCAGGCCTTCTATGTATTGCAATAAAAGTTTTCTTTACTCCGATGCGATGGATACATAAAATAAATAAATATTCAGGTACAATTACACCAATTATTTAGTTCCAAGATAATTATCACAAAGAACTTGTGTTATGGATACAGAGAAACATACTCGAATACTTTATTTTTTTTGTAAACACATACTAGCACACTAGTAAATAAATACATAGGAATATTAGGTATATTAAATACACAGGAAAACACCCAGCCCAGAACAAATATTCATGTTCATGTACTCATAGATTTGTCCTGTGTGAGAATCGAACCCACGCCCTCTGGAGTGAAGTGCAGATATACTGACCTCCACGCCATATCGGTCGTCAAAATATATAATAAGCTAGTCTGCTATCATAATTGCATTTTTCTGAACCATATGTCGATGGAAATGTCAGACAGTGTCGGATACCACCATTCATGGCACAGCCACCTGACGCCTACTGCACCTTGCACTGACAAGCTTGCCTTGACCGCGAACAAGACTACTGCGATTGTCCCCAAGTCTTTATTTGATGTTTTGTGGAAGGTTATGACTATCTCGTTTAATGTTACAAAATTAAAGGAGGTGTTCTATTCAATTGTATTTCGATAGCTTTGCTTGAAAGTTAAAATGGTTATTGTTATATGAATGTGATTGATTTATAAACTTACACTTTTCTAAGAGATTTTGTATGTTATTAAAACATGTAATACACAATAACTTAGATTTGGTAAATGTAATGGAACATGTCTTTCAAAATGTCAAGATTATCAATATCAAGCCTTTGAATATATTACACATTTGTACGTTTTCTAAATTCTCACAGCGCTTCTTCTCGAATGTTGTTAGTTTCACTGAAAGCCATACTATTCTGCAAGTTCATTTCATTGAGCTTTGACTTTCTCTTATAATTCTACCTATATAAGATTATCATTTATTTGCTTTTCTGTCAATAACGGGTTTTGGAAAAAAGAAGGCGTAGGTATTATAGGTAAATTTATATAAGATAAGATAATTATTTTTCAGGTGGCATAGAGACCACAGAAGTGTCTTTAAAAATATTGACAAAAGTATTTTCAAAAATAGTCGGTGTTTTTCCTGTGAAGTATGTTAATACCTTGATCCTATGATTCAAGGATTATTGTAATAGGTGTTTGGTAAAAAAAGTATGTATAAATTGATGGCATTGAATTTTGCACCTTGAGCAACTTATTCGTTTTTTAAAATGTCACTACAAAATATTTTACCATATCGCTTGTCAAAACCAATATGTCGATAGTTCTTAGAAACACTTGATTAACTGTAAAAAAATAACTAGTACATATTATGATTGTAATGTAAGTTTTTCATGATTAGGAATATAAGTCCCAAAAAGCGAAGGTTTAGCTTGAAGTTCCAACCGTGACTTACCTACACTCCTAATATAAGCACTAAGCTCGATGTGAAGTGGGATGATAGGTTATTACTTATTATGTTCTATTTAGTTTTTTTTTAAACCTTTAAAAACTCGCTGTCTAATATTCGCAAGAAAATAAGATACCTAGTTTTTGTATATGTTTTTCGTGCGGAATTAAATGTTCAATTAGTTGTCAGTAAATAAGTGGTTTTCAGATTGAAAACATGTTGCTGGAACCTGTATCATTGAGCTAAGAGCATCATAAGCCTTTGCTAATGTATCATATATTTTCACTGTATAATGGTCTAATTAGACAGAAACTACAATTAAAAGAGGAATGACTTCTACAATTTAAAGTTTTCATGCATTTTGGCGTCTCTATTTCAGTTCGAGTTAGCATTCATAAACAATATGGATATTATTTTTGAATGCTAACTCATAATAGATGCACTAGCTAGTATTCTATGTAAAATAGAATGATCTAGTTCCCTATGCTGCTGCCCCTATATAATGATGGTGTCACCGACTGTGACCTTAGCCCGCCTGACATCAGCCCGCAGCAATCATGCGTCTATGAATCCCAGCTATCTAGGTCATTGTAATTTTTTCTTTCTATTCATCTTTATTTAAATCATCAAGTGATAAGTCGTAAGAAATACGCCTGCCCACTTTCAGTGTAATTTTGTAAATAAACCTGTTTGCGCTTTTCCCCCGAGACTTAAATAGTCAAGCCTTATTTCTCTGTGCATATTACAATAGCTATATCATCCTTTAACTTGTAAAACAGTATCTCGTAAAGCGCGACTAGTATGTATCAGAATATCTGGTAGTGTTATGGAAATATACCTTGGAGACCACTGTCGCTCAGACATTTAAAAAATCGTTGTGTTAAAAAGGCTAGAGAAGTTATTAGTAAGCCTACTTGCTTGTTTCTTGATCATCTAATCACATACAAGCGTGGGTGGTTGAAATGGTGGGTTAACAAGCCATCTCCTGCCTGATTATTGACTTGTATAATTTGTATAGCTTAAAATAGACACCCAGGTTCGTTGATTGATTTAATATCCAGATGTACTTTCTTAAAGAAACTTCCTTTTAGTATAATACTACATATTTAGTTTTAAACGGTGGGCTATATGAGTATCATTCCCTAATCTGTTATTTACAATATAAACAAAGTTATATTTACTAATTAGGCTTTATCGTATCGTAAACATTTAGGGCAGTGTATATACAAACAAATGGCCAAACACTATTATTGTTAATTTGTTTAGAGAGACATCTATTGTTCTATCAACGCTTATCATTGTTCGATTAGTTTATTTCGTTAGACAATTGGTTAGACATCTAGAATGTATAGGAATTTTTTACTATATTTCACCTTCAACACAGCTGAGTTAATAACTTTAGCAATCTAGGGCAAAAAACATGCGTCGACTATTAAATCTGCATAACGCTACCATCTGTCTTATTATGAAACTCAAAATCAATCACAATTGTCTTCGGTTTGACTATTGCACAGCAACCAATGCCCTATTCCTACAATTAAACATAAACCTTCTTGAAGAAACCAGCAGTGGACTTGAAACAGGTCCTGATTGCTTCCGCAGGGCAGTATCGCTATCTCGTTTGGTGAAGCCTGCAAACATACCAACCTTATGTTTATATCTTTGAAGCAATATTTAGAGTATAATCACGAGGAAGAAGTACTTCACAGCCAACGCAATTGCCTCTGAAAGATAGTTAAGTACTCCTGTGGCTCCTTCATTGTGCGACCCAATCAGTATCGTTGCCGATCAGCCAATTGACGGTGACGTTCACAATTGACCTATTTGGTGCGGCCTCGGCTACCAGCACCAGTCTCCAGTGCATCCAGAGACTGGACGATGGACCACCTTAATTGGACGAATTTTAAATGGATGTTGAACTGTAGGTACTTCCAATGCTTGTAATGGCCACTGGTGGTTTTGACCTAAATTATTTAAAAGAAATCTATGGTTAATTGTTAGACAAATCTTATATGTTATATTTTTTTGTTGATGTCATTATGAAAGTAGGATTTTATTTTTTGTTGTAAATTGAAATAATGACATTTTTTGTAATCATTCGCCTGTTGTTGTCAAAGTTTAAAGAATTCCATCATTTGTCTCTGAACTATTTATAGGTTTCACGTTATTCTCAAAACGTAAATATTTATGTTGCAAGATTTGAAAGAAAATACCTTAATACGACAGCGCCTAAGTCTCTTCCTATTTTAACTACTGCAGCCTCCATTAAATTACCTACTTACTCTTGCAGCTGGGTAATGATCTAAGACACGATTCTCGTGAAAATGCGTCTCTGGACGACGCACTTGTAACAACTTTAAGTAAAAATGGTGCAACTTTGGGATAAGATAATATTGGTACACTTTACAAAAGTAAAATAACAGTGCTAACTAAATATAACTAGTTCATAAAAAATATAAATATAATTCTAGGCCGTGTGATACTGGCCTAGAATAGTGCCACCTACTCTCATCCCACGGGGAGTCGTAAGAGTCGACGAAGAGATATCCTACCCGATGATAAGCAGCAGCGTCATCTTGCGTATCTACTGGATTTAACTGCGATCACCAACCCGCCTGCCTAACGTGATGATTTTGGGCATGGGTATCTGTAGAATATAATCTATTGTTGAGGTTAATATTCAGCAGTGAGGATTGAGTGATTCTTCATAAGGCTAACATGATGACAAATATAACAGAAATATCCTTTGATTAATAAATACTGTAGTGTAATCTATTGTTATTACCTATTTTCGCTGTCGAGTAAGTTGGGAAGCCGCTTTCTTGCCCTCTTTTGGTTTTAAACTGGTTACTATTAGTCATGATGATTGCAATCACAATCGTACTAAAACCAACAAAGAGACTCATAAAACAATTACATTCTCAACAATTTCAATAGGCCTCTTCATTGGAGGCAAAAATGCAATCTCTGTTATCATGTTCCTAATTGGCACTTAACCCAGCGACCCTAGCGTGGGGTTTGTCGCACCAATTAACTTTCGCGACTGTTTGGCGAAATGTGTTGCGTTTTGCTCTTATTTCGAGCAATCAAAGCGATTTTATTTAATATGACCGTTTCAAAGTGTAGAAAGTTTATTAATTAAAAAAAAAACAGTTTTAGTTGTCTTTGTCGTACTTATGTCGTACAAATTCTGGTGCGTTATTATTTATAGTACCAACTTATTTTGTATGTTTTCTATATTATCTCTAGTACACTTTCTAATCATTCTAATAAAGCGTTCTTCCTTTGTAAAAGACCTACGCTTACACTAATTTAAACCTTTTTTAACTATAGAAATTTATCAATTAAATGGGCTTTTAAACATATCCTTTTATATTTTTTCAAGTTTTGATAAAATAAATAAATTGATAAATATACCAAGGGAAGTTACAAAATGTAGCAACCTACGAAAGTAAATTAATATCTTAGGAAGCTTGTATGTTTCCTGTTATTTTGCGCGCATTCAATATTTCGGCTGCTTACTAAGAAATGTAATTATCTGAACGTGCCTTTCACCCTCGCGGCGTTCTTGTTTTGGTATTACAATATTCTCAGAAGCAATTAATTGAACCTTTTTTTTGTATAGTTTGGGTCACTCCTTCAATAGTTTCTTTTGATTGCCATAAAGTTTTACTTTGAATATACAAATGCCCTTGAAATGAGCTGCTGCATACATTACCTACGTCCAAAGCGGTTCGTTAATTGCTTACTTTAATGCATGATGTAATAACATGTCATATTCTATTGCAATGGTTGTTTGTGAGTAATTAACATAGAACTTACAATAAATGGTGTAGTGAGCACTATGCAAAAATAGGTCTCTTGTTTTAACCATCAATAGAGAACTATACAGGCAAAACAGTTAGGTCAATTTGGCGTTGCCAATTATTGCTACTTAAATAATAATAGATATTACCCATTATTTCAATGGATAATCAATTTGTATTTGAAGCAAATAGTGGTAGTAGCAAATTTTCAATCTTTATCATCCCTCTTTATTTGAAACATTATACGAAAGTCTCTACAACATAATATCATATAAATTTCATAGATCCTTAAGTAAAACAATAACACGTACCTTATTGTACACATAACTTACGTATCACAACTCCACGAGATAAAGATTAGCTGAATGATTAGATCATGAACGCTCTCATCATTCAGGTAAGTTAAAGTCAAAATCATTTATTCAAGTTAGATTCAATAGAGCTCTTGTGAAAGTGGGACTTAAAATTTACGCGCCCATTCACTGCTGGCGGGAGCTTCATCGTCAAATAACGGGCAAGAAAATTGTCAAGGTTGGATTTTTCCCGCCACTTACAAGAAAATGTACGTAATATTAAAACAAAGTCTACAAAAACTTGTGTTCTAAAAGAAAAGAAGAGAATCTCTTTTTTGCAAGATTAATATAATTACGGATAAACATAGTAGACATGAGAAGACCAGTCCCACTGGCGGCACCCGTTCACGAGGATGACGCATAAACCAGCCATAGTTTCGTCCAACTATATTTTAGGGAACGTGACTACCCGACGCATGACGCAACTTCTGCAGAACCATTTAAGTGAGCGTGACTTACTAAAGCTACAGGCTAAAAGGTTTTTTACAAAAATAACATGAATATTATAATAATGAAATGTGCTGCAAATCGCAAATATTTATATACTATATAATATACCATATGGAATCCGTTATGCGACGCAGCCAAAAAAACATATATACCTATGGCGCTCTTAGAAAAGAGTAAGTAGAAGATTAGGTTTATATAGAGAGCGTCGCAAAACACAACTTTTAATATTGTAAATGTTACAACCAAGCGTTTCTTTCATTTACGAAATATTTAACAGTGTTGTTACCCTTTCTTAGTAATTTCACTCCTTTACAATTTGCTTAAACCTTTCCAAAGGAGAATCTAAAATTTTGTTATATTATTGTCATACTCTGTATACATAAATGATTTACGAATATATTTTAGACTTAAAAAAGGATTTAGTAATTTATTTCTATTCCCAGTATTAAAAATTTGATTATCACAGTGGTTTCGATGTTTTGTTTGATAAATATTATACAATTATAAAAGTATTGAAAAGTAACAGTCAAGAGCTAATGAGATTCCATATCGACCTAACAATATTCTATCATCGGGTATCGTTCATTGAGTGTCATATGTAAATGTTATTTTTTTTCTCGGAATGTATCAATGCTACGTAAACGTAAATTTTGAAGCTTGCATTGAAATGATTATTCGTTTTAAAAAAAAAGCATTGTCCGTGAAATGGCTTTCTTAAAACGCGTCATAGTGTTTCACTTGGTTTTAACGACATCTGTTTTTGTTGTTTATTGTAAACGGTCACCAATTGAAAATATATTTTAGAAAGCGTCTCTAAATGTTTAGTCACGCTTTTGGCGACATTTATATTCCTTATTGAGCGCTAATTCTGCTTGTCACATATAAATAGTTTGTTGCGAATTAGCAAGAATTTCTACGCTTTGAAATTGTTTGCATTTAGAAAAGCTGTAAAATTGATCCTAATTGGATAACAATGTTCGACTTGGTGACATTTCCATGCATTCCATATTTGATGTTAATTTAATAAGCAATGTTATAATTAACACATGCTACTATTGTTAGCGAAGGTATTATTAGGTGCTAATTTTATTTAAAGTATATATAAGTATATTTCAAGTAGTCGACTCTGCTAACAAGACATTCTTACTTTTGAATCAGTTTCAGCATATTAGGAGTTAACTGAATCATCTTTACTTTGATTGTCCGAAAATTGCATTGTGGTTTCCTTATCAAATAAATGTGTAAGTATAAGGACTAAGGTACAGGTGGTTGTATGAAATATTTGTAACAGAAAAAGTGCAACCGTTCTCGAGTCGTTGTTTATCTTAGAACCGACCGACTCAAATATTTTATTTTCTAATAACGTTTAAATTTAAAATCGTAAAGAATTGTCTAAATTCTGCCAGTGAAGTTGAGTTCACACGTGAATTCTACCAATTGCATCAAACCCAAAACAAGATGTGTAAACTGCAGGAACAACCCGTCATTGCTTACAATGCCGTGATATTTGCACAACAGCGAGATCTACAAGTCAAATACACCACGATCACTGATGCCATTCAAAGAGGACACACAAATTACAATAGGGAGTTTGTCAGGCCAAATACCCTTCCCATATTAAAGCAATTCCAAATGCAGATAAGTAGTTACAACTATGGCGTGAAAATCTAACTAAATAATGTTATTAAAATTTGTGTAGCACTAAGCCACTATCAATCCGTTTTGTGAAGTTAAAGAATATAATTTGAGTTATAATTTTCTTTGTGGCTGATGAAGCTTGGGCAATTGCTTTAATAATTTTGGGCATAAGCTTTATTGCGAAAAAACCTATGCTATATAAAAAGCTATGAAAACCCCCTCATGTGCAGTTTTATATTCATGTCTAGCTTTTGTAGTTTAAGCTGTGATAAATCAGTCTTCCATGACATCTTGTTATATAATTATAGATGTGTGTGCCATTGCACAATAACCAGTAATAAAGTAGCCCTAGCACTTTCATTTTCATCACACATTTCCATCCACATCAGTAATCTTCACGATTTTGTAACATTGAAATAAAGATTTATCATTATTTTGTCATCATGTTTAGTAACTGCATAGTTTTTCGCATTGTGTTTGACTCGACAATAAATCGATATTTCCCTCTAATAATTCATTAAGAGTGTTATCTTTGATTGAGTAAACATTGTTATGTCGCCATTGTAGTAGCTTCACGGTGATTTTCCTCGGTGATATCCAGTTACTTGTGTGCCGTAGTCTATTTATTTTCTCCGCGTGAGCCGGCCTCCGTATGACGATAATGGGCCGTTGAACTCGGCCACAGGTGGCGCTCCTCAGTCCTCGCTCTGTTTACAAGCCCGATACAAAAGGTGAAATATGCGTGAATATTGTTACGTCGTACATATTTACTAACAGCTGTTGCCACAATGCTTTGTTGCTTGATCGTTGGTTTCAAAGTTGAAACTCTATGTAGAATCAGATAAGAGGATAAGTCATTTGATATATGTAGGGAAGTTAGCAGATTATAAATTTTAAGTTAAGATTGAGTTTTATAAAACAATGCATTTTCCAGATCTACTACGAAATAATTGATTATACTTAAATGTTTCTTGTAATGTTGTAAGTAACTCGTACTTGTATTATCCTATTAAAAATAACAAAAATTGCTGCAATTTAATAACATCGTTTACATATCCTGCACGAATATGCCAAGTGCACAAAAACCATAAAGCGTGTCCACAATATGACATGCTACGACACAGTTGTTAGGTACCATGGTTGTGTTGTGTGGTTGTCATTTATTCACGTTTCAATCTAGTAGGTGGACAGATCTGATCGCTGAAGTCGAGTAGCGTTACGATGTTAAATTGTTATATCTTCCAGTTGCCCTAGACTTAACCTTAGGGTCCAGGGTCTGCCTACTGGTCTAACCAAATTTAGCTTAATTTTAGTTATTACATAGACGTTAGATCCATTCTCGATAAAGAACTCGGGTTCTTCAAGAACGGCGCCGTTCGAATCTGATTAATGAAATATTTTTTTTTTACATTAAATAAATTGAGATTTTGCTCAATTTATTACCTAATGAAGATCACGTAGTTTTTAAGTTAAATGATAAGTTATAGTGTCTGTGTCATAACTGGTGTAAAAGAAGATATAGTGACAAGAATTGAGAAAGGTATACTTAGATGGTTTGGTCATGTTGAGAGGATGAATGAAGGTAGATTAACGAAAGTGATTTATGATGGACAAGTGATTGCAAGTGCTGGGAGGGGAAGACCACGTAAGAAGACCGGAAGACCTTCCATGACCAAATTCAGAAAATTTTGGAGAAAGGGCAGGTCTAAAGTAGCCTAAACCGACGGGCGTGTATGAGGAGGTTAATGAGTGTGAATGAAGCTAAAAGTGTGTGCCAAGATCGTAGCAAGTGAAAGGATGTGATCTCTACCTACCCCTAAGGAAAAGTGGCTATGTATGTATGTATGGCCTATATTAATTAGTTATTCCATAACTTTTTTCAGTAAAAGATTGGGCAGCATTTTTTTTCTTCTTAGGCATTTGGTATATATACTGAATAAAACCCCTATCACCACGTATCACTATAAAGTATACGAAACGTCGGAATGAAATATTGACATTGGCAGATATCTAATTAAAGCAGTCAGCATTTAATTTCGTAGCTCCGCAGTACTAGGTGCATGGAACCGATCCAAAGTAAAGCTAAGTTCATAGAGGTCAGTCCTTGGATCCCCCCCGACTGGTCTCCACCTTGTCGTGGTGGGGGGGCTGAGTACCTTCCGGTAGGGCGCAGGAGGCGCTAGGGAAAGGTAACACCCAGAGATTGGCGACTCTGGGTGCCCTTAGTACTGACTACCGGGGAGGAAACTAAGAGGGACCTGTGGAGGGCGCAGCGGGCGGGCCAGGAGGGCCCGTCAAGCAGCGCCAGGAGGGTATTAGGCAGCGGGGGCAGGGGGCCCCTGCTGTCTAACCATGGACCCTCCATGGATGGCCGCACAAGGAGGTAGGAGGGGCGCGTCCACTGCGTCTCTCTGAGGAGGTCCTACCGGTTTTGGTCCGGGGGACGTTGGCCGCGGGTGGGGTGTCAGAGCTGCAACCCAGGTACTGGCCCCCCGCCTCTTTCTCAACAAGCGGCGGGCGTCGTCGGTAGATTTTTAGTGGGTATTACTACTGGCGGTCGTGTCTGCCGGTGGTGAGCCCCACACACCTCTCTCGGTCCCCCTTTGACCGGGAGACAGTGCGTAAATGCATTTTGTTACCGACGTAAATCAAAAAAAAAAAAAAGGTCAGTCCTTGGATGGGCACACGTTTGTATCGCATTTCATTTCGACGCTTCCGTGTTTCGGGAGATACATGATGATAGATGTTGGTCCAGAGGGCCTACTCTAAATCAACGAAAACAAAACTTCGTTATACCCATCCCTTTCACTCGATAATGATGTGCCTAGAGAATGAAAGAGATAGGTCCAACGAAGTTTCTTTTTCGTTAACATAGAGTAGGCCCTTAGGTTATTATACTATGTGATAGTCGTTATGGTATAGACATGAACAATTACAACAGCAGAACTAGAACGCCACACCTGCTTCTGCCATTTTGCACTAGGTTATCGTTGTGGAATACCTTAATCCCTCTGTTAGGTTCTTTGGTTCGTGCGCAAGGCCCGGGCTCAGTAATAGACGTTAATGGGCCGTTTACGACTCTTTAACACCGCATCAATTTATGTTATTCAACTTAACGATCTAACTGGACTTCCTCAGATACATGCATTTAATCAATATCGTTAATCTCATATTCTGTAGATATCAGGATTATTTTTGAGCTATAAAAAAACACTTAACCATTAAATAAGATAATGTAGAGATTATATAGAAACAAGTAATAGCTTAAGATTTCCTTGTAAAGCTCTTTTGCAATTATTTCGATCTGCTTTGATTGGACCATATATGTTAAATACCATTTGCTTGTAATTTAATTCGCATAAAATTAATGTCGATTAATAAGTTATACCCAGTAGCTTGAATGTGAGAAATGTTTAGTCACGTTCACCATATACATATATTCAGAAACGTTTCCTTATGATAAAATATTTTTAATCTGAAACATCACAACACACACCGCATCTTACTAGATATGCATTACTCTACCTGGTAAAAAATTTAAACCATTTCTGTGGTAAATATGTTACATATTTACTATTTGTATGTTAAAATAATAACTATTCCTATTTTGTTTCAGAACAACCAAAAGTAATTGGACAATAAACTAAACATTCCGGCGAACAAATGAAACAAGACTGATTTTAAATTAGACGTTAAGAAGAACATTCCTCTTGAAGATGTACGACCTATAAAATTAAGAAAGATACAATTAAAACTCGAAAATGTTTAAGTTACTCGGAGGGTTGAGCGTTTACTTCAAGTACCAGCCAATCAGAACAGACAATGCGGTCTTTCGACTGCACAATGTGTTTACGACGGTGCTGCTACTCACCTGCTCCATGATCATCACAGCCACGCAGTATGTGGGGCAGCCGATACAGTGCATCGTCAGTGGGTTGCCGGTGAACGTTGTAAATACATTCTGTTGGATCACCTCCACCTTCACAATGCCTGATGCCTTTGCGAGAGAGGTTAGTTTAAATTTTTTTACAACACTTAAGTTTGTACTTAAGTCAATAACAACAAAGGCAGTATTTTAGCCTGTATATTGAACGTGCGCGCACCGTTTTCAAACCTTACCTATACACGTTATACACTACACAATAGTGCATTAGTATATTATTAGTAGAAGTATATCTTAAGCTAAGCTGGTAGGGTTAACGATGCTTTTAAAAAATAACTTAATAAAATAAATATACTTTGTTATAGTTTTAATTGCGATACTTGTTAAAAAAAAAAGTTTTTTTAATGCTTAGGATACTGGCCGCTGACAGGCGGTAAAAGTTGCGCCCTTAGTATATGTAAAGATAACTAAAAATTTAGTAATATAAATAAAGTGTTTATTGCATAACAACCAACTGTCAATGATGAAAAGTGTAAGTGAACTTTAATGTATTTTTGTTTGTTTATTTTATGTACTGAGGTCCCGTAATTTATAGCTAAGCGGTGTTTAATATTTATGACATGATTAACAAATAGGTAATGACAAGTGGTTAATTGTGAACTAACACCATTCCAATCAATGTCATTCTGCCATTTAACCTATTCACATTGTTCTATTATGCATTAATTAAAATGCGATGCGAAAAATATTGTAATTAAAACCTTACAAATGTTTAAAATATTTAAAAAACAATTTTTAGAATTCAATATGCCAGATTCGATATCACGCATAATCGCATAAAATATTTAATAACTGCCGCACAAACGGTCACCAATCCTAGAACTGACATCGGTGAACTCTGAATTACTTCGGTCATCATTTCTGAGTACTTACCGCAGAGTTACTAGTGCCTTAGATAATATCAGATCATATTGAACAGATGGACCGTATATATTTCTGCAAATAATAAACAATTATGCTTTGTAAAATACACAAAGCATAATATTAGTTCGTGAACCTGTTCGTGTTACTTTCGGTTTGCAGCGTGCAAGCCTCTCTGCATGGGTGTCATTAATTTACACATTTCCTGTATGTATTTAATAATTTACTTTATTATTACTATAACTATTTCTTATTTTAAATCATGTGCAGTATAGTTTTACATGTGCAGCATATTGTTACATAAATTATCCGAGAACGGCTTTTGCTGTGTAATTCTTACATTCTTATCATATCAGCATTATAAAATCAGCTGCATTACCTTCCCCATAGATAACATGCTTTTGGGTATTTGCTAATAATCGCCACGCTGGCAGGCGGATTGGTGATCGGAGTTCAAGCAAGTATGCAGGATGACGCTGCTGCCCATCACCTGGTAGGAGTTCTCTTCTTCGACTATGACTCCCCGTGAGATGAGAGGGGGTGGCACTATTCTAGGCCTGTACCACTCTTACATTTTACCATATTAAGAGTTCATTTTGTTGGTTTCAAGACATTATTAATAAAAGTTGCTAAACCAAGCCAATGTTTATTTATGTAACTTAATGAGTCTTAACATCCCTTAATAAGTCAGAAAATAATCAGCTAATAAATTTAGAGGGCAGATGATTTATGAAGTTTCACCCTAATCAAAACAAGTGCATAAATGATAGCCAGCACATTCTAAGATTCAGCAGCTTCTGAGACAAATATGCGAATATATTCGACTTTGTGCGGTTCGAAACATTCTGGGAAAAATTTGTGTCCATTTGTGCACCAACTAACCACAAATATTTGCATTTTCAACTCACTTAGTTAGTTACTTTCAGTTGGTTCTGTTTCCGTTTAATTATTATGCTGGTAATTTCCTGAGTTTACCCTTTTGAATAAAGCAAATCAAGGCAATAGCGATGCGCTCCGTATTTGTTTTCACAGAGCGCGTATCTTGGCCATCTTCCAGCCAAATTGTTTGAATTGGGCTTTCAGCTTCTTTGTGATGATTACAATTACACTTAGTTGTGTTGTAACATTGTTATAGAATTCGAAAGTGATTTGACAATTTTATTTGATTTTTACTTTAATCGTAATCATTGGTTCTTGCAATTTTTTTTCATATCTTTAAAATTACTTCATACTTCAAAACAACTAAGAGGCGGGATGTACGCTGTGCTGACCCGTTCTGCACAACATAAGTAATGGCGTTTCAAATAAATTTAATACTACGCTGAGATATCGAAGTAAATGATAATATTCTGCTAAATAGCTTGGTTCTAAACCAAGACAATTAATTTTTGTTACATGGCTGTAATCCCCATTTTATCATAAAGTTGTATATCATAGTATAAGAACGTAATATATGTAGTGATTTTGAAGTGTGTCAAGTCAACAGCATAAATTAACTTCGTACGAATTATTATGCATTGTGATTTGTTTTGGGACATAGTAGCGCTGCGCTCCGCCGTTTGGGTGACACGACACTCGTTTAAAGTTTATTAGACAATCAATTAGCGGTGTTTGAATAGTTTAATATAGCATTGTTCGGAATTGCTTTTGTTTAAACGCGGCATATTTTTATTATGAACCTAGTTGTCTTTTAAAATGATGTAGGTTTTAACTGGTATTTTAATTTAACTAATTTGATCAGAAATATTTGTGCATTACAGCTATTTGTGTGTGTTTTTTATGATCCGGTCGAAGTTTGTATCACCATGTGGAAATGCATCATGCTGAATAACTACAAAATCTGATCTGTTTCTGACTATACCTACTAGGTACTTCTAAAAAGGATAATTCAACGTAAAAATATATTTGAAAACAATAAGTTTTATTGTTTATGCATTGATATAATTAATGGTAGATTCTTGACGAGACTTTAAATCATAATTAACGACGTCCAGAAAGGCCACGGCATTTCCGAAGAATTAGAAGGATCTTTCTAGTTACTCTGGCAAACTACTTTCAACCAACAAGATATGCAGGACACGAGATGTAAATAATTGCTATGCCAACGCGATTGTTACAGTGATACAACGTCTTATTAAAGTACACGATGTTAAGTGGCTACTCCCTGTAACTTTTTATTTCGTCATGTCGTGTTAAAGATACTAACATTAATTCTACTAACTGAGTAGTCTTCGTCTTCTTAGCCGTTTAGTAGATACATCGTTCGGCAATAAAGGCTACACATTATATTGCTGCAGAACTAACTACAGCTACTAACAGCGTCAATGACAGCTGCGTACCCGTAACGGCAATAAATGGCTATAGCATAATTAACGGCTGCGTTCGAAGCTATCATGAGTAGTAAAAGGTTCGTGGGGCGGCTTAGTAGTCCACTCTGGTTTACACGAAGTAACTTAAAACAATGCTACATGCAACTACTGATATGAGCCTGTGGAAAGATGTAGTGTATACTTATACACTTTATATACTTAGATATCCTAAACAAAACAGTTGTTTTGTTTAGGATATCTAAATATTTTCTTAAATAAACTAGCCCTCGTCGCTTCGCTAACTAGAAAACGATCACAGTGATTAAGCATAGTCCACAAATTTCAGTCCTGCGAAAAGATTGTTTGGCATTTGGCATCTAGCGCTTCCGTGCTTTAGAACACACACTTAGGCGATGATCACGGTTATTTCTACTCAAGTTGTCTTTAAGGCAAGTTTTGGGTGGCTTGAAAAAATCTAAAAGCAGGATGCACTTCCGCCAATTCCTGTGCCCAGTAGTAAAGAAGGCGGGTATATTAAATGTGAACAATGTTGTTGGTTGTACAATCACCTTAGTTTGTAAGTTATTCTTTATCTATTACAGAACAGTTTAGTTTTCCTAATTAAAGGAATAAAAAAGCGGCAATTATATAGTCATCTTCATGATTAATCAAATCGCTGCTGCATTGTCTCTTTTTCGAATTCATTATGTATAATGAGGACGAATAATAATTAATCGTACTAAGACAAATTGATGTCCTTCGGTTTTGGACCCAATAGCGTCATTAAAATTGACATAAAACAGTTAAAATAGCTGCTTATTAAACCTTTAACACTGACCGACTAACACCATATTCAAGAACCTAACTAATCACTCGGCAAAAAAATCTGCAAACGTTTACCAGGATCCTTTGTTTAAAATTGGTGTAATATTTATTCCTTTCTGCCATCTTCTGAGAATTAGGTTTCAGTATCAGAACAGATTTAGATCGCAAATCGGCCACTGTAAGGATAATATAACCGATTCAGGTGGGATTTAATGATTCTGACTTTTCGTGTGAGTGTAGTTAATCTCCCCAAACCATTCCCCACATAATGTCATACCCGGCGTACCCTTACAGGCAGGCCGAGCTCAAGAATGCTACTAAGAATGCAGTACGTGTGGCTGAGCACTGAAACTGGAACATATAAACGCAAAGAAGTAGAATGCTAAGTCTCTTTGTGTCTTCTTCATCTTTGCATTATCCCGGTAGCTTCCTTACGGGCCCGAGGTCCGCTTTCCTTCTCTTCTCCTTCTCTTTCACTTCGCACGGTCTTCGGTATCCTTGGTTGATATTTTATTGGTACGCATGATATCATCACGACGTCAAGCCAGCCAGTTTTTCCTGGGCCTGCCCAATCTGCCTCGGCCGAGTGGAGGTGCCATATATTTGTTCCCCATGTAGTTTGCCGGTTATCGCAGAACGTGGCGGTACCAGAGTGGGCGACATTCTCGCAATTTGGCTGCGATGTCACGGACATAAGTCTGCCGCGGACGAGCGAGTTCTTGACTCGGTCCTTCCGCGTAACTCCGCACATCTACCGCAGCATTTTCATCTCCATGACACACTAAGTCTTTCCTGTGTAGATTTCCAGAATTTTTAGGATTACATGAAAAATATACTGTTTTTAGTATTCTGTGCAAAGAAATAGATTATATTTACTAGCTTTACTAATTAATTAAATTGACATGCACTCGAATTAGACCCCTTAAGAGTCATTTTTAAATTTTAAAACAGAAAGGTATTAATTATACCGGAATAATTTAAAATGGTGTTTTTAATCAAGTTAAATTAAATTATCTTAATTACGAGTTATATTTTTTGATAAGCATTGAAATTATAGGGAAGAATTTTGGAAATTTCAATTGTATGAGTCAAAATGGCCTTATACGAAACATGTAGTCATTAGGAAGTAGAAATCTTTCGTGTTATTTCCATAATTAATTCCTATTTATTTCATAATTATAGGCTGGATACCTTAGTTGTATGACTAAGATATTTTTGGTTGTGATTCAGTATAAACATAATATTATTTGTTGAGCTTAAACTACTCAAGTGAATCATAGAGAATTAAACGTGACAATCGGTTACCAATTTTTCTTACATTACTAATATATTGTAGCTGTTAGAAGAAGTTATTTATAATACGTGATCTCATCATTCATCTGTCGTTACAAACCAAGGTGCAATCGATTCAATTCATACTCCACTATATTAACAATGTGTATTAATCGTACTAGACACCACAGACTTGTTTAAAAATATTTTGTGATAATAATAAAATAAATTACACGGACGGTCATCCATCTAAGGACTGACCTTTGTGCACGCAGCAAATTTGGGGGTAGTTTTTAACCATTATCTACTAGCGGTTTAAATGAAAGTGTACCGTTGATACAATAAAATAAACGTGAGATAATAAAATACATTGTTGGCATTATAAATAAATAAATTAGGGTACTACACTCGCGAGCAACCAACTCGACACAACCGCAAATTTAAACGCTCAAGTTTCCCGCTTTTAAATGACATATTGTTTTTATTTATATAAAATATTGTATAAAAGTATACACTTAACACGCTGTTTGAATGTAGAGTTAGCGGTTGTGATTACACTTAAACGAAATCAAAATACCATTATGAACTTCTATCAAAATTGTGGTCACACTAACTAATATCTCCAATGTTTTCTTCCCTGTGCTATATTGGTGTCGAGAATAGAAACCATACGTAAACATTAGTGAATATAATTGACTTACATATACAAGGTGGAATCGTAAAACATTTCGTACGATTTTCATATCGATTTATTTTCAGATTCACTTTGCATGATTTGCCTACGGGATTGAGAAATCGAATCGACACGTTTACGATAACAACCTTTTGATTATACAGTGTGCCAGTGAATTAGAATATAAATACATTTATTTATATTACCAATATGATTTGATGGTTCCCTATTTTGTCGCATAAAATTTTATGTCATAAATACGCATTGCATATTTTTACCATCCATAATAATCGTTACGCATAATAGTCATTAGGCATAACTGGTAAGGAATAATAATACAACGCATACACACTTTAAGCATAACAATTAAAAGGCATACTATCACAAAGCCGAACGGAAGAAACGCATACAAGTATATAAGCATAAATGAACAAAACAATAATTGCTCAAAAGAAACATACAGGGGGGGCTACTGTTGTAATAAAATACTTTTTAATGGTAAGAAAAAAAAAATAACCTCAACCTAACCCAAAAATAAAAGCATGTAAAAAAAAGTAAATCATTAAACTAACATAACATAATTACACTAATAAACAAAGCATGAAATAAATACTTTAAAATAACTAAATAATGTTTCCATTACCTATGGCTTCATATCATACATGACACAAATATTTATTATGCGTAAAACCAATATGCCTAAAAACATTATGATACACAAGAATAGGGCAAACAACATTGGGCTAAATAAGCATTATGCTAAGTAATACAGTATGTCAAGTAACCATTATGCGAAAAGACGATTATGACTAAAAAAAATATGCCTAACCGGTTATGCCTAACGAAATTAGGACCAATGACATTATGCAAAAAAAAAGGGTCCCATGATTTGATATGGTGATAAATGACACTAAATTAATCCTTCATCGCTTTCACGTAAAAGGTATAATATTGGGTTACATAAAAGAGTAAATGATATTATTAATAGGTTTCTAATTAATATTAAATTATCATCTCCTTGAGGCACTTGATAGAATGCAAAGGTTACAACCTCTTCTATTCTATGACAACAGATACGTTGGACATTGCATCTCGCAGTGTCTTCTAATGGAGTTCTGCGACGAGAATTCCTTATCCCGCCATTTCATCTCCCTAACTACCATTGCTAAAGAGACGCGCTTTTGAATATTATTTATATCGACTAGTCTTAAGTTACAATGTAAGAAAACCCGTAACATCGTTTTTTTAAAATAATATTTCATTTATTATAGGTTGGAAAACAAGTAGCACATCCAGGTATCGCTAACGAGTATGACAGCACACAGGAGAAGAAATACTACACCTACTACCAGTGGGTGTGCTTCGTGTTATTTTTCCAGGTAAATTAACCTTTTCTGAATTTTATTCATATTCATAAATATTACCTTATACTCGTAAAGTAAACAAGATAATACCATTGCATATCCTACGAGTAACTTTTGGTTCTTTAGGTGGTTGTTTCCTTTGTGTCAAATAACGGCTGGCTAGGCGTCACCACAATACCACACAAAAAGAAGCCAAGGTTTTAAAAGAAATTAAGTATACTATGTAGGTTCATTCAACTGATATCTGTGGATGATATGACAAGTGCACCTAAATGATTTTGTCGTCACCGCTTATGGATATTACGCATGGGATGTTAATTAAGTGAACCTCTCCATCGCATTTTTCAGTGAATAAATTCAATATATCATGATGTAGGAAACAGCCCATTATTATACATTAATTAATAATTATTAGTTCATTCAGGTAAATTATATCCATGCGTAGAAAAGAAAACAACAAATAAAAGTTATAAATACCTTACAGCCAATTTAAATACATTTTGTTCAAAAATAAAAAAATAAAAGTTCAAGTCCACAAACGAAGATATGAATCCAATCAGTCAGGAATTAATGCCTGAATACTTGAAAATATTCCATTCAGTACCTACAGCCAACGATTGTAGATATCTCAATGACTGTGTAGGTCACTGGTCTGCCCACACCGTAACGGTATGGCCAGCCAGTGCTAAAGGATGACGCGGATACCGTAAGAAGTCCTGACGCTATAGTCTGACCTACTGACATTCACAAATTTTCACGATCACTTTTTAGGACATTTCTTCTGGAGCATTAGAACAGATTTCATAACTGGCCTACTGGTTTATGGCTCAACGCGTGAATGTTTCTTTCTCATTTAGGAAGTGTCGATATGTAAAATACATTTATTTTCCTATACGTACATGTCTCTTGTTCTTTATATCTTTATTAAATTGTTTCTGCTTTAAAATACTATTATTTTGGAGTTCCATGTTTTTTGTAAATAATTAAACAGCATGCACTTCCCTAAGCACATATTTGTGCACCATTCTCGTCTCTTAGATAACTTATGTTCGGCCGCTCGATAAGTGTTAACAAATCAATTCAAAATTTACTCCTAGTTATTGGTATAGCACCTTATAGGTGCAAAAATATCAATGTACATTTTTTTTTAGAAAACAAATGATCGATTTTTCTCTGCCTCATAAATCTTAATTTTTAGTAAGGTTCGATAATTAGTTTATATCTACTTATTTATCCTGTGCAGGCCATCATGTGCTACACACCAAAGTTCCTGTGGGACGCGTTTGAGGGGGGCCTTCTCAGGACCATAGTGATGGGTCTAAATATCGGTGTTTGCCATCCTGAAGAAAAGGAGAAGAAGAAAGACGTGATAATTGGATACTTGCTGCGGCACGAAAGGGTGAGTGGATTTGTCTACAAAGGGTTTAAGCGGATCTTGTAAGAATTGAAAGAAATTCACCGCATCGTTTCTGTAATTATTTTAATGTTTTATATTATGAATTATGTCACTAGTCTTGTTTTCGTTTTGTTTTTTTTTATAAAATTTACTTATAAAATTTACCTTTAAAAAGATATAAGTGGTGCGGTTTTACCATCTGCAAAGGAATGCACGATGGGGTTTCCAATCAGTATTCACAGCGAGTACCATAGCTACCGGGAATAGGCCCCTTGCGCGGTCCGTGATAAGTGTTGCTAATACCTGTGAGTTCAATGCTTTGGACGAGACATATTCCCATGCGCCTTTCTACCGTCTGCGCGTGAGTGCGTCGGATCGTGCGTTTTAGGGGACATACGTACATGCCACTCATTTCGGTGATAATGAGTTGTAATTTGGGTATTTTGTAGTCCAAACCAGCTTTCTTTGGAGTGAAACGTACTCGATTAAACATTTTTATTCATTCGTTTTAAAATCATTTTGCTCCTTATAATGGCATTTTATATGTAGAAGAATATTGAGTTAATTGCGTTCCGTGGGATATTTTAGTTAATACTTCATTGGGTCTTGTGGAGTACCTAACCGTCTCTGCTATGATACTTTTTATGGCCGGAAATCACAACTTTAGTGCGACAGGAATAACAATAATCAAGCAGAATTTAAAAAAGTACGAGCACAAGCACTTGGGTCGTACTCGTATATCGTTTATAATGAAAGGAAAAATCATTTGAATTCTCGAAAATCATTTTGCAAAAAGTCTTGTTTGTATTTTTCTAAATCTTTATTTAATAGTTATAAATACAAAGGTCAACATATACTCTAAGCGTGCAACATAAAAGTGCAACACAAGGAGGGTAGGGTTAGAATACTAACCTTAATTTCTCAGATATTATCGAAAAAAAAATTTAAAGTGTCTTTTTATTTATGTTTTAAATTGGCGACATGTGTTCCGATAGTGTTAATCGGCACATACCATTTCAACATACATACATTCACGCCTTTTTCCCCGAAGGGGTAGGCAGAGGCATATTATACGCCCACACTTCGCCAATTATATGGCTCCACGTAATAGATGGCGAGCCTATTGCCGCTTACCTGGCACTGTTATGTTCGCCAAAGCCTCGTCCGTTGATCGGCAGGTGCACCACTTGCAGGTGAGGTTGGCTTGGGCTCCTTAGGTCTCTGTTTTGTTTATATTTAACGCTTAAGAAAATAATAATTAGTTTCACTTTCTACTTAAATTTTTCTCCTGTTCTATAAGTCACTTTAATATAAAAAATACCGTTTTAGTAAGTTTGTAATTTTAGACATCCTACAAAAGATAAAAACCTGATAACCTCTGTCCAAGTTCATTGCGCAATTCGCTGACGGAATGAATGCCATATCTTTGCGTATTCCGTACCTTGTCTCGTCTTTATTAGCTGAGTTATTTGAAAACCGATTATCTTGATGTTGTTAAAACTTTTATAATTAAATCCAGTATACAGCATAGTCATTGAAAAATATTCACACACGTTAAATTGTGCGAACTAATTAACTTTTAGTAACTTAATTTGACACATGGACGATGGACACACTAAAAGTGATTAAGTCTAAGTCGGAATTATATGATGTAACATTTTTTTTTCTTATAGCATAAATGCAATAGAATAGATTTATTTATTTATTGTAAATATGAGGGTTCATTTTGCGCTACGACTCCCCAGCCAGGTCTTCAGTAGGTTACTAGCAGAGTAAATAGGACAACATTTTATCTTGTCTCTTAATACCTGCTCAAAAATGTCCATCATCTATCTCTCTTACTATTTACTTCGATTTTATGACCCAACAATAAAACATTTTACTGATCATTCTTAGGATATTTTTTGTATCATTAAATGATCGATAACAATATTATTTTCTATTGTCGTAGTGAGCCTGGCAAAAACTCTTGACAGACTAGATCAGAATCTGTTGGACTCAGCCGATTTTTTGTTTGCGGTCAATGCCCATAGTTCGTCGCTCCCTTGCGTAACATTCGACGACTCCCTGTACACCGACCAGTTACTGTTTGAGTTATCTGTTAGGTTCAATACAACCAGCAATGTATAATATAATTTTTTGCTCAATCGCATCTCTGATGCTACTTTTCCGGTTTGAGAAGTAGTCGCCTGGGTACATGGCTTTTTGTTCTCGTTTGTACAATATTTCGTGTTTTTATTTAAGTTAAGGTGGCCAACAGGTGAGCTGAGTCACACACAGTTTTTGGGGTGGTTTCGAAGTATAGTAACTTGATCATGGATAAGTTGTAAGGTTTTCCATTGCTGCTGCTTAATATAATTGATCTCCACTTATCCACTATTAAATGTATTTTGTTACTTTAAATTTGGCAGTAATTTGTACTTTTATTTATTGGTAATTAAAGTAATTGTTTTATTTTAATAAGCGTCGAAGGTTTTTAAGGAAACAAACATTGCGACGGCCGCTTTCTTTTGTCATATAATTGTTTTTCACTTGACAATAACATAAAACTTTTCTGAATAATTCAATATTTCCGTAGCGAAATCCTACAAAAGATAGAAAAAAGGAATTAGCATTACACAGAGAAGTGTGTTTTATTGATAATTATTGCTGGTTTTACAGTAAAATTGTCTATTTGTGTCCTTTGTAAAGTCAACTGGGTTTTCCATCTGCCGGATGCGTATGCATCTTTTGTACAGGTGCTGCAACATTAAGATCAACTTTAACCACCAGTAAAACATGTTGATTTTGTGTGGTATTATTAAGCAGGTGGAACAATAACTTGATTATTGTTAGTAAATGTTTGCAATAATTTATCGATGTTGACCGAGTACTTTACCTCAAAACAACAGTTTTTTTCTTTTTTGCGACAGTTATCGCGAAAAGGTTGATATTATGTACAGGGATCCTTTTGGGATCATCCTACTATCATTTAGTACTCTAAGCCAACCTCACCTGAGCTGCAAGTGGTGCACCTGTTGATTAACGGACGAGGCTCTGGCAAACATATAAGTTTCCGGTAAGCGGCAATAGACTCGCCACCTATTACGTGAAATCAACAAAACAATTGTCGAAGTGTGGGCGTATGTCTCTGCATACCTCTCGGGGAAACAGGCGTAATTGATTGTATGTATTTATGTTGGTTAATATTATCATCTCAGCTTATTGAAGTCCTACCACAGGCTTCTTTCACGAACCAAAGTAAAGTTTTACAGCTATTTTTCTACCTCCCAGCTATAAATTTTTTTAAGGCGCCCAATAGGCGTACCAACTTTACTTAGCGACTACCACATGTTTGTTATAACCTGGACCAACATCATATTAACGTGCCTTCCGAAGCCAAAAGCGTTTCATATTAAATTCCGCACAAACGGCCACCCGACCAAGAGCTGAGCACCTTAAAATATTAATGTTTTAATCCTGAGATCGTTTCTGATTACTTAGTACTGACGAGCTATGAGCTCATCACTTTTAACATTGTCCAAATTGTTATGATAACAATGCTCTCGTAGTGATATTAGCCTAAGCAGAGAGACGCGAGAGCATTTTCTAAGTTAAATAAATACGCCCACCTACACAAAACGAAGTTGCAGACTGAGTCTAGTAATGTATGATTATTTAATATATCAATGGGTAAATGATTATTATCAACCTCACGTATGGTTGTTAACCTTGTCCACTACACGTCTACCTTATCCGAATTTTGCCTTTATGATTAGAGACATACAAGTTATTTTCATAATCATGCTAAGTTCGTATGTTCTTTTATCATAATAGTAATACACAATTTATAAACATGTGGATCCTCAAGGTCTTGTATTATGTTTAATTTCTGGTTTCATTGTCTGTTTGTATTGTTTAAACTTGCAGATTCTATGTTGTTTTTAATAATAACATTATTTGCCAAAAGGTTTTACTAAATTTTTGCGTTGAATTCGTATATCTATATGACTAATTATGATAATTCAAAATGTAGTATACACGTAGCTTTAAGTCACAGAATCATTCTCATGTAGTGGGCTAGTAAATCTATTATGGTTTGTGTAAGTCTTCCTAATAAAATGCTATCATTAGAAAAATATATTGGAATAAGTGTAAAGTACTAAAGTATGTTGCATTGTACAACTTTATCTTTCATAAGTGTCCTTTTAAAAACACTGCGTGTTGGATATTCTTTCAAGTGTCCACAATCTCATATGAACTATGTTTTACATACATACAATCACGCCCTGACGGGGTAAGTAGAGGCATATTAAACGCCCTTATTTCGCTAGTTGTAATGTTGGTCCCACGTAATAGGTGACGATCCTATTGCCGTTTATCGGGAACATATGTGATTGCCAGAGCCTCGTCCGTTGATCGGCAGGTGCACCACTTGCAGGTGAGGTTGACTTGGAATCCTAAGATCCTGCTAGGATCCGGACACACATTAAGTGTACCTATTAATAAAAATTAAAATTTCACACCAACTGCAAAATATAGGAGAATGCAGTGTATTACACGATAACGTAAGCTATGGTTTTAGATATTCTATCTTGCTATGGGTGTAACCGTTAACGTTATTTATCCCAAAAGGATCGACGCGACGTGAAAAATCTTACGAATAATCAATCAGTGGTTTTCATACCAGCCTTTAAATAGAATTTAATTCTATTTGATTGCTTCTAATTACTCATCGGTTCAAAAAGGTTAATAAGTGTGTGTGTGTGATAGCGCGGAATTAAAGCAAGAAAGGTATGATTGACATAATTATTTTCTTTGACAAATTATATAGTTATCTCATTAGATAGGTAGGTTGCTTTTTGTACTAATTCATTCCATGTTAGATTTCTTGGTTCAGGATCTGTTTGCAAAATATTTTTTTATGTGCTATCGATTTGTGTTCTTAAAATGTAGTAGTTTGGACATAAAACTTGTGCTATTACACTTTAGTTACTGTTTAAACAGATCTAAACATTTCAATTGGACCTATGGGCGATTAATAACTAAATAATGTTGACACAGATATCAGGTTTTTGTCATTGTAACGGTACCATGGTGGTTATACCGTTGTCGGTTTCATGCCATGCCGCAAAGTGACAGTGCAGTAATCGTAAACTGTTTTTGACTTAATGGTTTCTGATTTACTCACCATTGCTTGTAATAATATTTATGTCGTTTTAAATAAATATGACATCAATATTAATATAATTGTAAAAAAATTTTTTCGTTCTTATATTATTTAATAAGCTATAGTTATGTGATGAAATTTGTGGAAATTTTAGTGCCTTCAAAGTTTAACCAAAAATATTTTTTTAGTTGAACTGCATTTTCATGCGACTTTTCATGAGATATATAAATGAATAAGGTCATTTGTACTGTGTATATTATAGCGATTCACGTACATGTTTACGTAGATAAAAAATAACCCTGATCTTGATGGCGTAAAATCGCAATTGTGTCAGAAGACTAATATTATTCAAAATCATTCAATAAATTCATCAGTCATCATTAATTGCATATCAAGTTATTACAGATTATTCATAGCATAATATAAACGCAACTTAACTGCATTGCTAACTTTTGGATAATACATAGTTCCGGTTATTGTAGCTGTCTTTGTGAGCAGATCAATTTCAAAGTACACGTGTTAATTGCATTTTATTACGCGATATTAAGCATGAATGTAATTTTAAAGCCATCCAGCAGGTTGATATGGTGATCAAGTTCGCCACGTGTTCACCTTGGCTGGGCTCGGCTCCACTTGTTCATACGGTTTGCATTGCGTTCTTGCGTAACATTGCAGACCCGCCTTCAATGGTTGGCTTTTTAAGATTTGTACAGACATTATGCCTCGTTGCATAGTTAAGTGAAAGGATAACTTAAATATAAGTAAATCGTATAAGTTTGAAATAAATATGCATATAATAAATAAGTACTTTACATTACAGCGTTCCTAGCCAAAAACTAAAAAGGTCTTATACTAAACTATAAATTACGAAATATTTTTTTTACTGCCTTATACATAATACAACAGGAAGCAACAAGAGAAATATCTACGGTCATGCTCACAAATATTTAATTTTGTCCTATGTGAAATCGAACTCATCGGGATTAGGAGCGAAAAACAAAGCGGTTTTCAAATGCCATTCAAATATATTGGTCGTCATTAAAATATCTTAAGAGTGTTTCTCTAATTAGGTAAAATAAGTCACGCCTGTTTTCCCAAGCCGCTAACTGGGAACTTTTAAGTTCGCCAGAGCCTTGTCAAAGGCTGAGGTGAAGTTGGCTTGGGCTCCTAAGAAGTTGCTAGGATCCCTATAAACCTACAATATGTAAAATAAACAGTGATAATAAAGTATGATGATAGCAAAAAATATAGATTATTTTAACTTGAATATCATATATTTACATATATTATTATTTACACATTTTATTACATGTATAAGGATCATATCGCAAACAATACAAGCTGGGTATGTTTTCAAATTACAAATGGCAATTTTGCGACTGGAATTTGTTTATTGTTAGCTATTCAAGTATAATTTGTTTCAATTTGCGTAAGCAAGCGGTTCACTTCCCTTGTCCAGTATTCAATTACGATAGTGGGTATCTTTTACAAGTTCCCTAAATTTGTAAAGAAGTTGATGATTGATGATGATGACACATTAATTTGCATTTATTTCCTTATTAAAATTTATAGTGGACTAGAACTTACAACACAATCACCGTAAGTGATAGATAAGATAATGTTATGAGTTCTAGTCCACTATTATTTATTTTAACGTAAGTATAATTTTCGATTGCAACATGTTTCTGAAAACATGTGTGTTAGTAGTGGCACAGTTATAATATTCGTAGCCGCACAAGTGGTTTCTAATAAACGATTACATATTTATCTCAAAATGTACGCTAGCAGCTTTCTAGTGAAATAAATAAAGTCAATAACTGAAATAGCAGTGAAAAGTAGATCTATACTTTCAAAGATACAGTAAATATCTACTGTAGATCATTTTAAATTATTTTCGTAAATTTATTTTTACAGTAACGACTAGTTTAATGCTAAAGGTTATCATTAACCTAATTACCAGTTGATGATTGCCATTGTATTAATAAATTACCTATTATAATAAATATACCCGCATGTTTTTTCACTTGGTATTTTGACCTTAGGCCTCATGAAACCGCATGATTTCTCTTTGATCGACGTTCGCGAAATCATTGATATAGTTAAAAACCATTAATTAAATTAAAATTCATTTGTGTTTTCCACTGATGTTTGCATTTAATTAACCATTCATTGCCTGTCAAGTTCAGGGAAACCCGTAATCAATACAACGTGCACTCAATTCCCGGAGTACATCAACTTGTGCGTGTCAATATGTGGAAGGGTCCGTAGAATATGAATTCTTTGTTTATCGTGAATTTGTTTAGCTTAATATTGTACTTTATTTTCGACGCTATGTGTTTTAAATTGCTTTAATGGTCTTGCATTGTGATGTACGCAAAAACTTCCGAGGTCACATCTGGGCGGCAACACGTGACGGTCAGATTTTGATGTTGCGCTGCGGCACTCATTTGTGGTTTTTGCTCTTTTGTAAAACGGCAGCTCATTGGATTTATCCATTCATTTCATTCTGCTCACATTACGCAGATATCAACTGCCTGTTTATTTCTAGCAAATTCAATAAAACGCGATGTTGCCCAATATTTCCGTTAATTGTGTAACTTAGTAGGTAGTATTATTATTTTTAACGCTTTGAATGAATGAATTGAACGATAGTGAAGCGTTTTCTTTAGTAATCCTACTTTATACTAATACAATAAATGCTAATGTCTTTAAAGTAAGTCAATTACTTAATTCTTTTTAACTTTAAACAAATTTGAGGGCGGCCGATGGATTCTGCATTGAATAGACTATTCATGACAGTCAATGCCACTTTACAGTCATTGTTAGTTCAAGAAAATTCTTCTAAATGTCCGACTGAACTGTACGATACGAATGACTAAGCAGATGTAAAATACAATAAGCATATTTTTTTGCATCGTTTATTTTTATCTCTATCACTGACATGGCTTAAGTATTCTATGTCTTCTTATAATTAGTATCTGGATGGACCAAGTTCAACGGTTAATCTTCTTGTTTTTTTCTGGACACTTTGTTTTTAATACATCTTGTGTATTTTTTGTGTATTATTGTAATGTAGAATTTTGATATTATATTTGTATATATCTCGATTGTTTTGCAATACCCTTGTAGGGTCCATGTTCCGGAACCAATATTTGTAACATTGAGACCTTTATGTACAAAATGAGGAAAATAAAGAACGATGAACTTGAGTAAGACCCTTGTCAAAAAAGTTAATACATAGGTATTATATACATACATAAAATCATGACTGTTTTCCCGAAGGGTTAGGCAGAGGCATATTATACGCACACTTACTACTATATAGTTGTACACCACACTATTATATAGTTGGTCCCACGTAATAGGTGGCGAGCCTATTGCCGCTTACCGGGCACTGTTATATTCGCCAGAGCCTCGTCCGTTGATCGGCAGGTGCTGGATCTTGGTAGGATCACTATAAACCTATTGATAATAATACAACTACTAAAGAATGAATGACATAATTATGTAAATTCAGTATATTAATTGTTATCTTAATGTGTCGCAACATTAACTAATCGTGTTGTGTTAACTGAGATATGAAATCAGTAGCAATCAATAAAATAATTCATATGCTTTCCGGAAATATTTTACTATCTGCCGATAATAAGCAATAATTTGATCTTGAAAAGGTTAATTTAATGAATCAACAATGTTTTGCTATATAGTGTGTTCTCCAGCACTACTAGAAGACATTACCCGCAAAGTATTTGCAATTGCATCATCATAACATAATAGTCATAGACAGAAAATGGCCGCTGCTTTCCCGCGCATTGTTGCCAACTGGCCAGGATGCAGTGAATGTAATGATGTTCCATCATCGATGATTGCAGTCCGTAAGTGTGTCACTGCAACAATGCATAATAATGCATGCAACCTTTGTGACCAAGAGTCTAATCTAAGAGAGGCTTGTTGAATACCCTTTCATTAACTAAACACGCCTCCTCCTTACCTTTACGGTGTGCCATCCATTCAAGAATTTAATAACCTGTTTTTAAAGGATATTCAAGTATGCGAAAGAGTAAGGTCCGGCCGTTCACGAGGTTTGTTCTGGAGGTAATATTTTCCAGAACTAAAGCGTTGGGACCATAAAAGTACCGTGTTTTCTTTTACAGTGACTTCTGAGTACACATCATTAATCCTTTGAGCTTTTTCTGCAGCACTCGTGTCACGATGAAAATCATATTAAATCATAATAAATCACATTAAAAATAATGCGGTATTTTAAATTTTCCATATTAAGCACTGATCGAAGTCAAAACTAAATTAAATGGCGCAAAAACAAATGAATTATTACATTTAGAAAACGAATAGACAAGCTTTAAATTGAAATAAATTTGAATTTTGAAATCGTAGCTAAACACCGAATTTTTGAGATTTTGATCTGTGGCTAGTAATCTCTCATATGTAAGGACTAAAAATTACTATCTGATACAGGTGCTATGCAAGTATATTTAGTAATAACATATACAGAAACACACAACGTAATAAAACTTAAAGGGAAGGCAAGATCGTAAGAAAAACTAATTTGCAATTTTCCCTTTTTTTATGAGCCTTCAGGTTTCCTATGAGGGCACCAGGGCCTGTAATGAACATTCTGCAGTAATTAAGTCAATAAATTTCTAGTGGTTCTTTTGTTAAAGAAAATAATTTTTTTTTAATTGAAAATGTAGCACTAAAGAGGCAAATGTATAAAAGTACAAGTTTAAAAACGAAAATACTGAGTGCCATTTTACATTCAACCAATTTTCATTCACAACAGTTGTCAAGTACCTTATTATGCTGTATAAAAGTTAATGTTTTACTATGCAGTTGCATCCATTTACCTACATCTTTATTACTGTACTCGTAGTGAAGATTCTGGTACTCATTTTCGCAATTAATTTTAAGCTATATAATTAAGGTTGCTTATATTATATTAGGTCGGGGAAAAAGTCTTTTCGCATAACGTAGGTATAAACTTATTATAAAATTTTTTTGACTGCACTATTTGTGTCTGGCTGGTTTTGGTAACATTAAAAAGGTTCCATTATAAAGAAAAGAAAAAAATAAAAAAAAGTTGTTTCCCGCTATTTTTCATTTGTTTTTCTCTCCGTTAAAATGAGTGAATCTGATGAAGAAATTCAATACATTTTAAAATTTTATTATAAAAAAAGCAAAAATGCAACTCAAGCAGTGAAAAAAATTTGTGATGTTTATGGACCTGATGCAGTGTCAGTAAGAGTAGCACAAATTTGGTTCAAACGTTTTCAGTCCGGATATTTTGATGTTAAAGATGCACCTCGCTCTGGTCGCCCTGTTACGAATAAAATGGACGCCATTTTTGAAAGAGTGGAGCAAGATCGGCATATTAGTAGTTACGATGTAGCTGAAGAACTGGGAATTGACCACAAAACAGTTTTGACCCATTTGAAGAAAGCTGGTTATACAAAAAAGCTCGATATTTGGGTGCCACACGAGCTCACTCAAAGAAACTTAATGAACCGTGTACTCATTTGCGATTCATTATTGAGACGTAATGAAACCGAGCCGTTTTTGAAGAGATTGATAACTGGCGATGAAAAGTGGATCACGTACGACAAGAACGTGCGAAAAAGGTCGTGGTCGAAAGTTGGCCAGGCTTCACAGACTGTGGCCAAACCTGGCCTAACACGAAATAAGGTGATGCTGTGTGTATGGTGGGATTGGAAGGGCATTGTTTATTATGAGCTTTTACCGCCCCGCAAAACCATCGATTCTGATCTTTACTGCCAGCAACTGATGAGATTAAAGGAAGCAGTCGAGAGAAAACGGCCGGAATTGATCAACAGGAAGGGTGTGGTCTTTCATCACGATAACGCTAGACCACACACATCTTTAGCCACTCAGCAAAAATTAAGAGAGTTCGACTGGGAGGTCCTAGTGCATCCACCATATAGCCCTGACCTTGCGCCTTCAGATTTTCACCTGTTTCGGTCTCTGCAGAATTCTTTAGGTTCTGTAAGGTTGACCTCAAGAGAGGACTGCCAAAACTATTTGTCCCGTTTTTTTGATCAGAAGTCCCAAAGTTTCTACAGTAACGGGATAATGTCTCTGCCCACAAAATGGCAGAAAGTTATTCAACAAAACGGTACATATATATTGTAAATAAATGTAAATAAACTTTGAAAAAAATGTCTTGACTTTTCATATATAAATACGAAAAGACTTTTTCCCCAACCTATTATATTCCAAATCTATTTTTGTCTATGGAAGTATTTACGCTTATAGCATAACGTATTCTGCCATGTTAATCACCCAGAAGAGCAAGGGTAGTTAAAGCAGGTGCAAGTTTAGCTGTCAACAATGCTCGTGCGCCTTCCTTCATCTGTCCCTTCTTAATCGCTCCCTCGTTGATGGGACGCGAACTAACGCTCATGCATGGGGTGTGTGCGTTACATCACGTCCACACCAAGCCACGGAAATTGACATTTCACTTCTATAATCGTGCAATGTATTCACTTTTATAACTCCATTGTCCTTATGTTGTTTTCACATAATGAAAAGAAATAATCACGTCTTACATTTTAATAAGCGATATTAAAAACAGATTTTTCCGTAGATTTAAACATGTCGAAAATTTTAATATTCCTTGCAAACATACTTTGCACGAATCTGATTGACCACTAAACACTAAAATCAGGTAGATCGACAGCTAGGTGCAATGAACAACTTGGTTTCTTTAAGGATGGAACTTTTGACCAGCCATCACTAAGTACTTTTAATTAAAAGCATTTTTAATGTAAGAATTTTTTTTTTTGATACTAATTCAAAAATAATTGTGAAGAAGCTCTTGTGAATGTCTATTTTAGGTCTAAACGCATTGTCTTCGATATTGTATGGATCCGCAGCTTTTTTTGTAATGATTGAGTAAAAATACATTTTTATTTATTGTTTTGATTATTTGCGTCCAAAATTTCAAACCCTGTAAATTGCATAATTATTGCCTATTTTTATAAACTAAACTGTATGCATTAATATGATCACATCGTTCAGCGCCCACCTTCACACCCACCAAATAAAGCGCCTTCTATTATCAATATTGGCGTTTCTGGTCGAATGTCATAATAATTGTCTAAATTCCTTGTACGTTGTTAGTAGTCTTGTCTATCTAAGCATGGGTGCTATTTACAAAGAACATTAAAGCGGTCCGGATAAAACCACTTTGTTTACATCAAACTAACTTCGTAAATAATTAATTTGTTTATATATATCAGATTGCGTATCACTTCTCTAGAGGATACTCATTGTATGATTTACAAAACTTTCTAATAGATCTTGTCAGCTACATTTTAGAAATGTTATTCTATAAGAATGATCACTTGTTCAGCGATATAGAGTTTATCAGTCATTTGACTACACACTTAGACATGGCAACAAGGCTTCACTGTGTTTAAAGCAACGTATCATATGGTTATGATACAAGCAGACATAATGGCCACCCGCCACGAGTTAATGTAAATACCAGCTCAAATATACAGGTTATATAACAGCCAGTATCAAGCTATATGACTTCTCGCACAAGAGTTATATTGATAACATCGAGAGTCATATTCATTCCTTTGTTGCGTGTACTGTTTGATATCTGAGCAAAGAATGATTGTTTTCATTCAATTAGATGAGAACAAATATGAGCCTGTTTCGATGATAGCAGATATATTAGTTCACTGATAATCTATCAATCATCTGTGTTCAGTCATTTTAAAAGGTAATTGTATTAAGTAAATATCTGTTTTGAATATGAAATACGAAGGAAAACCAATTTGTTGCGTAAACCAGGTATGGCAAATATAAAAGCCTTAAGCTTTTAAGCCTTCTTTTAAAAGATAGTCAAATGTCAACTATACAGTTATGAAATTTAAAAACAGTAACATATGTGGTAAATATTATATAACTTTACTTGTTTATTAACAACCATAGTGTGGTAAACCTTTTATAAAGGACCTTAATAAGGTGCAATTATTTGCACATTGTGTGCTAAAATGATGAAGTCTCGCCAATCTGTGACATGTGTGAAATTAGTTCGTCATCTATGACGTAAACCTTTAACATAAGGTAAGAGCTTCATAGTAAATATGCTGTAAGAATTACAAGTATAACATTCACCAGAGTTCCCGTTAAATTACCAATGATGTAATTTAAGCCTAAGAGTCGTAATTTATTTGAAGTATATTTTTTGAACAAAATTGCTTGCATTTTGCAAATAAACATTGATATTATGTAGTTCCACAGCAAACAAGAGTCGGCAATTATATTCTTAGTTTAAACCATATTTTACGTGTTTAACCATAACAACATGTTGAATAATGTTTAAACTATATTTTATTAATAAAGAATAAAATATTATTAAAAAGATCCCTAAATCTAAACCTGTTGAGTGCGTTTCACACCCGACATCGACATCCTCACATGTAAAAAAGCATTAAGCCATTCCGTTCATATTCCCTCCCAGTCCCCACATTCCGGATAGATAGTTAATGAGTGAAAGTTTGTAATAATTTAGAGATTCATCCGACTTTAAGCAGTGGAGAAACGATACTGTTCATGGGAATGGGCATTAAGCGTCATTAGGAGTATTAACCGATGTGACCGCATGCCTGCTTTATGAGTTTGTCGACTGCACCAATTTTAATATCTTTTTGATCAAGGTTAAAGTTGTTAGCTGTCTCGGGCTATATTTAAAGGTATAATACGATATAGTCGGTAATGGTAATTCAACATTTCAAGATTAATGAGACCAAATGGAATAGCATCGTCTGACTGTGGCTAAAGGATTAATCGATTTCCCTTTTATTTCCGACTGTGCATTTCAGTAGGACATAAAATAACGCTCAGCTCATCATATGTCAGTGCCGTATAACCTGATGGCCTGAGCGTTTCGCGCTGGGGGACCTGGGGGTGTTGTCAGCAGCAACCATACTCATACATACGTTATCTCCTGACGGCACAATGTAGTGGTGCTCTATTCCGGCAAACAAAGGTATTAGGGCTAAAATACTTTTTAACAGGACACAGGCTGTAAAATCAATCGGGCTTAAAGTATGGTAGCACTTTGGGAGTGCTTTACGTGGAAGAAATTAATACTCAATAAAATAGACAGTAAATACTGCTTACCATCACTGGTGGGCTTCATATGGGCTACGTGAGTTGTCTACCAACACAACTACAATATTATAAAAAACCAGATTAAACTGGTTTACATTTGACACTGTTAATAGTTAATAATTGTCTGTAAATTACATATAAATAAACAAGTTGTATCTGAAATATTAAGGAACTATAAAAGCAAATAAGTGTATATTCACATTCGAAGGCATAATATACATTAATTGCGTTATTTATTACATTATCATTTGGCCCAGTTACAGGAAATTTTATGACACGCGACCAATCCTAAATGGATTAATGGACCAATCCTTTACGTTTATAATAAGTGCCAATGCACTTTATTGCATGTTAATAAATTGGTTTAATATCATAAATATTTTTAATACAACAACACAACACAACTGGTAACATTTGTAGGGGTCACTATGGTGGTGTGCTAACGTCTTAAAAAATCATTTCAGTTTATTTGAAATCACGATCATTCTTATAAGTAATTTTTGATGATGTTCACGCTGTATAATTGCGAAATATACATAATATATGAGATACATATTGGATACAAATTCCAACCAATCACAGGTTTCCTGATATATTTAAGAGTCTAATCGTTTACTTCGGAAACTAAGTTTTAAGTAAGTAATCATGAGAAGTTTTAACGAGCAATCGGATTAATGTTGTTTCAAACAAAAATCATTTTTCCAAATCGGTCATTAATGAACAAACCAAAACAGAAACGAAAAACACGCACTTCACCTTCAACTTTTTTGAAGATTGGTAAAAAATTAATCAAGATTTTACTAAATTTATATGAAAAAGAATGTACCGTGTGGTGCCGGCCTAGAATAGTGCCACCTCCTCTCATCTCACGGGGAGTCGTAAGAGAGCAGCCGCGTTATTCTGGGTACTGGTTTGAACTAGGATCATCAACCCGCCTGCCCAGTGTGGTGATTATGGGCAAATAGCCCCAATAGTATGTAATCTATTGGGGAGGCCAATGTTCAGCAGTGAGGATTGAGTGATTCTTCATAAGGCTGACATGATGACCAATATAACAGATATCATTTGATTAATAAATACTTTAGTGAAATCCATTGTTATTACCTATTTTTGCTGTCGAGTAAGTGGGAAGCCACTTTCTTGCCCTCTTTTGGTTTTAACTTAGGCTGTAATGATGATGATGATATTGAGAAGAATTAAAACCTCTCTATTAATAAAACCTTATAAACGGACACAGTACTCTCAAAAATAGAGCTCTTATGAAGGTCATACTTAAAATTTTACGCGCAATTTTTTAATTTATTGTAAACGATTCCTGTATTATTGAAACTACGTCGATCATTTGAAGAAATTGCCTTGTGCAGTATGGAAGAATACAAATGCTTATTAAATCTTCTCTATTTATTTTACAGATGCACAAATTATACGCGCTGCGATACTGGGGGTGCGAACTGTTGTGTCTCGTGAACATCGTGCTGCAATTGTGGATGATGGACAGCTTCTTTAAAGGAGAGTTCTTCTCATATGGCACTCGCGTTCTGGGATACAGCGAAGTGCCTCAGGAAGAAAGGTTAGTAGAAGATACTATCTGATGATGGTCAGTGTTTGCTGCATGTTGAAAAAGGGAATGATTGAAAAAGACTCGTAATTAAATGATTTTGAAAATAGGTCCAAAAAATGTAAATCGAACTATACCTTTTTAGGGCCTATTTTACAATGTCTAATTAGAAGATATTGAGCAGTTAAAATTACGACTTTTTATTTGCTATCTGTAATGTGAACACTAATGGGACCTTACTTGGACATTGTGAAAAAGGCACCTAATCTCAAATATGCTTCATGAAACAACTTTCTTAAAATTAATTTTGTATCTATTCTCGTTTCAGATATGACCCCATGATCTACGTGTTTCCTCGGATCACCAAATGCACGTTTCACAAGTTTGGTGCATCAGGTGACATCCAGACTCACGACAGTCTGTGTATCCTTCCACTGAACATAGTTAACGAGAAAACCTACATTTTCCTGTGGTTCTGGTACATCATATTGGCTGTGGTGCTCAGTCTGCTGATTGTCTACAGGTCAGCATTCTTAATTTTTATTCTATCCCTCCCACCTTGGTTTGTGAGAGGAGACCCGTGTTAGTAGCAGAACATTAATGTGCTGATATAATGATCCAAATGTATCTTCATAGTCTATAATAAGTATTCATTTCTGTATTAAAAGTTACTCTTTATTTAAACAATCTAATGCATCTAGAATATTGAGTTTGGCACTTGTGATTTCGTGTTCTTAAAGCAATACTTACATAAGTAAGTCTTCTGCATTCTTGGCAAACTCATATTACTTTGATTGATACCAATTTTTATTGGTACCAATCAAGCAGATACCCGCTTCAATTTACTTAAGAGAGGAAGACGAGATCGAAACATAATTTACTGCGGCCAAATTTCCTGCATAGAGATTATTACTTAAGATATGCTCTCGCGCACCGATCTCTTGCTTTAGATCATGTACTTGTCTCTCATCTGAAATAGGCTAAAGGATATTCTTAGTTTAATGCGTAATTGGACAATGTGCCTAATTAGCTTGGCTGATAACTATAATTTGATCATTGAAAATTACCCCGTGGCAATTACAATTGACCTCTCGTTGCTCTTTGATCATTTCATTGAATATTTAAGGGTTTTACAATTTGATCTTTAACTGGATCATTTGCTTATTCATATACATTATTCTAGTATTCGGAATAATTTTTTACCAAGTTATGTATATTCTTATAAAAAATACTTTATTTACTTTATTATGGTCCTTACAGGTTAATAATAATATTCGTACCGGGAGTTCGAGCTCGCCTCCTGCACGCTCGTTCGCGAACACTAGCGTTGGAAACCGCCGCTGTTGTCTCTCGACGCACTGACGTCGGAGATTGGTGGCTCCTCTATATGCTCGCTCGGAATATGGACCCGCTCATATACAGGTAACAGACATTCCAAAAAATACCTAAAGATTTTTATTGTCTAATGCGACATTATGGATCGTCTCAGTACTATTCCGTTCACACATACAAAATGTGTTGTATATGGTGCAGGGACGTGCACTGGGGTTCTAAGTAGGGAATGCAATGTGTGTTGCTGCAGCAGTTGTATACAAGTATATTTTAAAATGTTATTTAGTTTTGCTTAGCGGCCGGGGTGTGCAGTATTTATTTTCGTACAGGCTGTGAACGCCAGTGGTATGGAGCTGTTATTAGACATGCAATTTTTTTGTTTTAGGGAGTTAATATCAGAGCTCGCTAAACGCATGGGAGAGAAGCCTTCCGGGCGTGCGTGACGCCAGCCTTCCGATCCTGCCGTCGCCATCGTCGGCGCCTGACGCGTTGCTGCCACCAAACTCGCTACTAATCTTTCTTCGGGTGAACACAATGCTACGGACTCTTCTTGTGCTACGAGTTTTTGCTGTGATTTGTCTTTCAATTGTAAGACTACTGCTACGCATTATTCAAAACCAAAATTTATCGGACCAACGCAACCTGCTACTGATACTATAAGTGCTACGAAGTCTGAAGATCAAAATAATGACAATGAAGCTGTAGTTAAATATCAAAAAGAATCTCATGTTATAGATCCTTCTCCGATTACATTTAGATCTGATTTTAAGAAAGCTCTAAAGCACTCTCATATGACACAATCTCATGTGATAAACTTGGACATAACTTGTCCTATAGAAATGACAAAACTAAATGTAGTGGTTGAAAATTTTGTAAACAACGAACCTAGGCCATCAAGTCCATCTCAAAAGCCAGTCGTAAGGACAGATTCTCTCACATTGCGATACGTTTATTCACATGTAAGGTTATTTTGTCGAAGATTGTTTTATACTGTTTTTAACTTACAGTTTGAACAGTATATAAATTAGAAATTAAAAAATATTCATGTAGTTTCATGTGAAATATATCAACATATGAAACCGGCGTCAATGTTTCTAAATTTTCATACAAAAGATGAAATGATAATTATTTTAAGAAAATAGCTAGATTCCTGTAAGTAGCGAGTGGCGGCATTATGCTTCAGTTACTAAAAATTTGTATAAAATTTACCTATATTCCTTATAATTAAGTATTTTGTAGTTTTATATCAATAGAATCGTGCAAATAGTTGTAAGTTTTGATATTGTTCTCAAAACGGTTGCCATAAGGTCTTATAACGATTGAAAGTATAATCTTGAATGAAGCGACTTTACACTGCCACGTAAATTACTCTCTTATAGTTATGCATGCTCGAATTAATGGTTGTTTTTTAGTATTACTTGTTGTATGTTGTACTTTATATATTCTCCAACACGGTTTATGCGATTGGGACCTGATTTTAACAATGAAATCGACTTTTGAATATTTTAACTTCATTGTGAAAATGTTTTTAACTTGGAAATTTACTAATTAGTATTAGTTACTTGACTAGCATGTCACTAATTAGACTGAATTATATCGTGCCAATAATATATTGAAGTTAGGGGCACGAAGTGATTTACAATACGTACTAAAAGACAGCTTTGCATATCATATTATTATATATTTTTCTTACTGTTACTCTCTTTAGTTTACTGGTCACAACTTCAACACAATTTGTAAATACTACTATAATGATAGTTTTGCAAGTCAACAACATTGTTTTTGGTAGTTTTTAACTGAGCACTGATAAAATTTAAATGGACTGCTGACAAATCGCCTTATTGTATATTTGTATGTATCGAATAGGATGTTTTATTATAATCTGTTGCATGTTTGCACACTTTAGTGCATTTTAGATATAAACTATTTTAATTGTGACTTCTGTATATCGATATTACTTTAAAATCTGTAGCTTTTGTAATCTTTTGATCGTTGAGCCAAGTGACCGAAATGGTAATTTTGCCATTTTATTTAAGGTCATGTGATGAGTTTTTGTATCATTTTAGTGTGTAAGTTATTGTTATAAGTGTGTTCAGCTATGTGAATGTACTAGGTGGGATTTACGGCGTAATGTCATTGAGACGAAGAGTGCTGGGGGAATTATATTATGACTTATACGGCTATAAAAAACTTGTTTTAAATCATATTTACGGCCTAAAGTCACCTAGTTATTATTTATCCGTACTCGTTATCATCTATCTACATAGCAATTGCGAATATTTACTTTATCTTTAATTGCGGGATATAACAGTAAAAACATCGATATGCCATAAATAGCTGTATGTTTCCTAAAACCGACGGTAGGTCGTACATGTTCTGAGCTCCAAAGATAGTGGGTTCGATTTCCATAGAGGACAGACGTTTTTGAGCATGAACTTGCATATATCTCGGTTTATAAGTATGTATTTATAAAAAAAGTATTTAAGTATGTTTATCTATTGTTTAGTTCCCATGGCATATTTTGTGCCTTGAAGCGCAGTGTAAGATGTCCAAGTATATTTATTACTAGTGGTTCTTTATTAAACTGGCTCAAAAGTGTGTGAGTGAATTAGTAAATTGTTCAAAAATGTGACGTTCTTGGTAATTGACAAGATATTACCTGTAGCTCAGTGTTCATTTTTAGTAGTGGTTTCCTACTTAAGGGAAATTTATAAATTGTAATGTTGCGACAGATTTGTTAAAATTTTTACTGTTTTAAAACTCAATTAGTTATATGTGGTACATTGTATTAAATATAAGACATGGACATAAAATTCACTTGGACTTTTCGTTGACTGTCGTTTGAAATTCAATCAAAAAATTAAAGGTAACATTTAAATATGCTTAATGATAGAGCATACAATTATTGTGGTACATATTTAGTTTATCTGAATCCAAAACGTAGACTGGTGTTTCCATTTAAAGACACAAACATTACGAATTTAGAATAAGTTATTTTAATTGGTAAAAGTGCTTTTTGTCATTGGCAACTTTTTGACACATGCGCGATGGATCGATCATCGTAATAGAACGGTGTAATCACAGAAAAAGTGTACTTGTGTTTTACTAAATAACAAAGAGTTAGTTGCTCACTGAAGTCACAAACAAGTGTTACGTTTATTATTTTCCGAATTCATAAGCTACCTAGAAATATATGTTCGCAGAGTTTAGAATTATACCTATGTAGCCAGGCCTTTAAGTTAAACCAAGCGTATTGTTTGGTTTTTGTATAATTTTCGAATTTGTGAACTAAAATTATACGTTTTTTCTACTCTATCATAACAAACCTTTTAACTATCGACAACATATTGTTATTACTTATATCTTTCATTATTTATATAAATCTTTTATTTTCAGTTCAGTTCTCAATTTATTTGTAGTTCAATGTAATATAAATAGCGTGAAAAAGGTTCCTAATTTTAATAATTTTAGTTCACAACATACGGCTTTCGCCAACTTAGGATTAAGATTTTAAAAAAAAATCTCATTGAGACTGTAATATTTAAAAACTGCAGTTCATTCATTAAACATCCATATCTCGTACCTTATTTATCAGTAATTTACAAAAATCTTCAAACTTATGAGTGCTAAAAAATAATTAAATTTAACAATACGAATCAAATATTATTCTGCTACTAATAACAACAGAAGTATTTATGTTTTTCATACCATAATATGTACTTCTCTAAAGCAGTCTAGTCTTACTTAATCGTCTTTTTCTTACTGGAATACATTAACGTTTTAATATAAATCGTAATTTCAGCATTGCATTCTAAAAAGTTCATTAACTTAGGAGTTTTACAAAATTACAGTCTCTATGATGACATTAATATAAATTACTTTTATTTTATCTAATTTAAGAGATGCGCATTTATATTAGTTTTAATGTATGTCGATGATATTATTTAGCGTCTGGAGATAATGTTTATTCTTTGAATGTCGGTTGTAAAATGAGGTCTTATCAGTAAATGAAATTACTTTATATGTATACTATTTTTGTATCTATTATTTAAAATTGCTTGCCATGTGAGAATTGTTAGTGTTTTTTTATCACCATTGTAAAAATAAGGAAGAAATAAATTGTTGTAAAATGAATGTAGTGCTTGATGAACTCCGTTCCATGACTCGATTATAATAGCAATAGCTTAATACTCACATGGCTTTTTTAAAACTATATTTGGGGCCAAATACTCAAATTCTTCTAAAAAAGTTTTTAAAGCGTTTTCAATATGCAATTGAAGATGTATCCCGACAGGCACTGGACCAATCATTTGGGTGATAAGTTTTATATGCCCAATAGTTTCTACAGTAATATTCAACCTGCAACTCCATAACGCTTCAAGAGAAAAGATCGCAGCCATGCGATAGCAGAATTTGTGTACTACAGTGGTATTGGTACAGTGGTAGTGGCAAACCCAATAAATATAAATTTTAACCATTAAAGAAGCATTTAAATATTTGGCTGTTAAATAAATTGACATTTTTCGTGTTAGTAGTGAATATGAAATTATATTATTTATTGAAAGCCATTATTCTGCGTTTAGTTTAATCGGTTGATATTGGAAGGTTATATTTTTCAATATTGTAAATTTTAAGTTCAAAGTTGAATTATACGATTTTGATTTTTGTATTAGATGGTTTTATTGTCTTTCTCAATTGACTTTCATTTTGATTTTGTTTATGAGCGGCGTTGGTACTCCTGTTTTTCGCTTGGTAAGTCGTAGTTAAAATACACATTCATAACCAGAATAGGTAAAAATTAAAGGTTTATAAAGAACACAGAAAAATTAAGAAAAAATTAACATAAGTAGATAGTATTTTCAAGTAATATGGTTTAATTGTAACGGTATGCTTCATTTCAGCCACTGCAGAATATTGGCCTCTGCAATAGTTTACACTATATTGGGAGTTTTTGCCCATAATCACGAAACTAGGCAGGCGGATTGGCAGCGCAGTACAAGTCAATACACAGGATGACGCTGCTGCCCATTATCTGGTAACATTTCTCTTCGTCGACTCTTACGACTTCCCTTACGATGAGATGAGAGGGGATGGCACTATTCTGGGCCGGTACCACACGGCACGGTATGCTTACATGCCTAATAATGAAGCAATTAATATGTTCAGCACATAATAATTAGGTATTCAATACCTGGTATTGAGACCAGCCATTCTTTTTATTAATCTAGGAAACTGATCAATGTGTTATACAATATTATCACCAATAAAGAATCGATTGCCGCAGATTAACAAATAAGGTAGACCCATAATTTTGCTAAAAAGTTAATAAAAACTTATGGACGAGTCGACATCAGTAATAGTGGTAATTTATCAGATATCATTTTTCATACACCAATGTGTATCATTAGTGTTATTTTGATTTAAAAAACAAAGCTCTTGTTTAAAATCCCTATACGTACCAAAATGATGCCACAGCCTGTGGGTTTCTTGCCAGTTCTTACAGAGCAGAACGAGCACTTATATTCACTTACATATTAATATTTTTTTGTTTTTTAATTGTTTCGTTGCATGTAAGTAAGTGAATCTAAGCCTCGTGAGTTTAGTGTAATCATATTTTGATTGCTTTTTATATTTAATTTTGACGTTTTTAAGTACTATGTAATCGCGTATGAAATAAAAACCTTTGAAGTTTGATCGTTCTGTGATGTTTAGCCTGAGAAGGAGGATGGAGAAGTTGGTACCCAAAGCATTTATTATGTGCATTATGATGAACACATCCTGGCTGCCTGCATGGTATTCAGTCGATACAGCCCAGTCAAATGAGAGCGCTCCATACCGTAAAAATCTAATGTACAGCATTTTTTTTGAGTATCATCATCATCATCATTTCAGCCATCCGACGTCCACTGCTGAACATAGGCCTCCTCAATAGATTTCCACATTGAGCGATCCTGAGTCGCCTGCATCCATCGGCTTCCCGCCGCCCTGACCAGATCATCGGTCCATCGCGTGGGAGGCCGTCCTCTACTACGTTTACCGGTTCGCGGTCGCCATTGCAGAACCTTGACGCCCCATCGGTCGTCGGTTCTTCGAGCTATGTGCCCCGCCCATTGCCACTTCAGCCAGCAAACTCGCCTCGCTATGTCGGTCACTCCAGTCCTCCTACGAATTTCCTCATTTCTGATTCGATCACGTGGGTTCGACGATTGACCTCTTTCTCGAAGTTGGACCTACCCATTTGGACTTTTTGTCCCAGGTATACATACTCGTCGACAACTTCGAGAGCCGAGCCTCCAATAATTATTGGGGTAGGCTTAACATGGACATTAGACATAATTTTCGTCTTGTCCATGTTCATTTTGAGACCTACCCTTAGGGAAGCTCTGTCGAGGTCTTCGAGCATTGTGCCCAGATCCACAAGCGACTCCGCTATGACCACTATATCGTCGGAAAATCGAAGGTAAGACATATACTCGCCATTTATGTTGATGCCGTAGTTTCCCCAGTCCAGCATTTTGAAAACATCCTCTAGGGCAGCAGTAAACAGTTTCGGAGATATAACATCTCCCTGTCTCACGCCCTTGCAGGAGGATAGGATTCGTGTGCTGGTCTAGTACGCGTACGGACATGGTGGCGTTTTTGTATAAACTTCTCAACACTTCAATATACCGATGGTCAATGCGGCATCGCTGCAGGGACTGAAACACTGCCCAAGTCTCGATCGAATCGAAGGCCTTTTCATAGTCCACAAACGCTAAGCAAAGTGGCTGGTTATACTCCTCGGTCTTCTGTATAACCTGCCGCAGCGTATGTATGTGGTCCATGGTTGAAAAGCCTTTTCGGAAACCGGCTTGTTCGGGAGGCTGGAAGTCGTCAAATCTATGACCGAGACGGTTCGTGATGACCCGTGAAAACAACTTATAGACGTGGCTCAGTAGCGTGATTGGCCTATAATTCTTCAAAAGAGATTTGTCACCTTTCTTGAAGAAAAGTACAACCACGCCACTAGCCCACGCCTGTGGCGTACGTCCCTCGAGGATGACGGTGTTAAAGAGCCTCTGAAGTACCTTTAGTACCGGTGTACCACCCGCTCTCAGAAGCTCTGCTGTCATCCTGTCTTCACCCGGTGCCTTGTTGTTCTTCAGCTGTTTCAGGGCCATCCTAATCTCGTATAGGCTGACGTCCGGTATGTCTTCGGTGTAGTGCCTGGTTAGTTTGGCTCTAGGGTCTTTAGCCAAACAAGTAGCGGGATCCTGCGTACTAGTATATAACTGCCCATAAAACCCTTCGATTTCCCTCATGATCTCAGGTTTCGACGTGACTAGATTGCCCTTGTTGGTCTTCAGCTGCGTTAACTGACTGTGGCCAATAGACAGATCTCGTGCGAACACTTTCGAACCCTTGTTCCTCTCTATTGCATTTTCAATACACGTAGTACTGAATCTGCGAATATCAAGTCGCAAGGATTTCGTGATCTGTCTATTGATACGCCGGCGTAAGAGAATGCATCTGCTGAAGACTGTATTTGCAGGTGTCGTCGTGCTTCCATGAGATCAAGAGTCTTAGTCGATAATTTTTGGGTTTTATTTCGGGGTCTGGTCTTGTAAAATTTGAACCCCACCGCGTGGACAGTCTCAACTAGCCCGCTACTTAAGTCGTCGACGGACACGCAGTCCTCTAGACCTGCGAAGCGATTTTGAAGCTCGAGCTGAAAGTACTCGGGGTTTTGAATATGGGCAACTGAGGGTCGGAGCGCACACTTCATCAGGCGGGACCTTTCAAGCTTGACATTTATATTCAATGTGCCTCTTACAATTCGGTGATCGCTGCCGGTTTTCACCCTAGCGATTACAGAGACATCATTGAATATTTGCCGCTTAGTGGTCATGATAAAGTCTATCTCATTCCTCGTGAAACCACCAGGGCTCATCCAGGTCCATTTTCTCTGCGGAGGTTTCTTGAAGAAGGAGTTCATCATAAAGAGTCCCTCCTTCTCCATGAAATCCGCTAGCCGCTGGCCCCTTTGGTTCCTTCGCCCTACTCCAAATTGCCCCACTTTCTGCTCGTCGCCACTTCGCTGGCCTAGACTTGCGTTGAAATCCCCCATAACAACCGTGTAGTGAGTTGGTAAAGTATGTATGGCGGCAGAAATGTCGTCATACAATAACTCTACGTCCTCATCAGGGTGTGTCGAGGTCGGTGCGTAGACCTGAATTACCTTCAGCGAATACCGTTTGGTGATTCTGAGTATTGGGTACGCTACCCTAGTCGACACACTCTTTATAGACACGATGTTGTTACGGATGGACTTCCGGACTATAAAACTGACACCACCTTGGGACAGGTGGTCACCCTCCCGGTGGTAGAGCAGATTGCCGGACTTGAGGATTACCGTATCCTCCCCCTGTCTTCGGACTTCGAATAACCCGATAATGTCCCAGTGCAACTGCTCTATTTCCTCTTCCAGCTCGTCAATCTTCTCATCAGTCCTCAGTGTGCGTGTGTTGTAGGTTGCCAGGTGCAGAAGTCGTTTAGGATGGTAGCCGGATCTCTGCCGGTGATTCTTTGCACCCCCTGCCCCGCCGTTACCAAGACCGCTACCGTAATCTGGAATAGCGGGGCCGCCGGGGACTGGGGGCCGTTTGTGTGTATGTGCCATTCTATTAGGGTATTTGCCCGTAATCACCACGATGGGCAGGCGGGTCGGTGATCGCAGTTCCAGCCAGTACGCAGGATGGCGCTGCTGCCCATCATCCGGTCCTATTTCTCTTCGTCGACTCTTACAACTCCCCATGAGATGAGAGGGGGTGACGCTATTCTAGGCCGGCGCCACACGGCCAGCTAGCTAGCTTGCTTTTGAGTATTGCTGATAGTATAAAGGTGGTTCCGAAGACTAGCCCGTGTAGTTAGGCAGAGGAAAGGAAAGGGCCGGATTAGATCAAAATGTTCTTCAGAACACTCGCTTAGTACTGCCTACAGCTCGCCTTTGCAATCTAGTCGGTGTCAAGCGGAACACTTTGCTGTTTTTTTTTATTGTGACACGACTTAATGACTACATCCTGTCAGACGGTAAGCAATCGATGCGGTCCAAATAAAATGAAGGCACTTCAGACCGTGGAGCAAGCATTGTAAGTCGGGTCTCGCCTTCCGCTCAATGGTTCCAAGGCAGCACTCTCTGGTCCACTCTTTGCAACAATAGCCGCTCCCCAGGCTCTGGTAGTGCGGTGCTGTTTCCGGAACGCGACCTGCGAGGAGCTCAGACCCTGCGGGTGTATACAATCGCACGGTGGTCGGTGACCGAGCAGGGCTCTACCACCAATTGCTGGATTAGCACTGCCCAGGGGTTGCATATATTCCCCCGACTGGTCTCCACCTTGTCGCAGTGGGTAGGGCTGAGTTCTTTCCGGTAGGGCTGAGATCCCGCCAGGGAACACTCGGAGATTGGCGACTTTGGGTGCACTTAGTACTCTGACTATCGGGGGGGAAACTAAAAGGGACCTGTGGAAGGCGCAGCGGGCGTGCCAGGAGGGCCCGTCAAGCAGCGCCAGTTTGGCCAGAAGGGAAAAAAAAGGGATTGCATGTAGGGTTTCAAACGGTACACCCCTACGGATTTCTCGCGGTAAATGTTAGAGTCCTATCTTAATAAACTTATTTTTATTATTAAATGTTTAGTACAGTAGGGCTTTAGAGGAGCTAAGCCAACCTCACTTGCAACTGGTGCACCTGTAAGTGGCAATGGGCTCGCCACCTGTATTACGTGGACCAACAATATATAAGCGAAATATGGGCGTATAATAAGCCTCTGCCTACCCCTTCGGGAAACAGACGTGGTATTATGTATGTATATAGTAGAGAACCATACATAACTACAACCATCACTTTATAAACTAAGAAACCAAATTCGGGTTTCGTCGCAATCAGCTCTCACAAACGTGCCCACTATAAAGTTCGGTGCAAATCAACGAGTTTATTAAAGTGATCGGGCAACAATGCCGATGTTCCGGCCATTACCTATTTATGCGGTACGTAGACACAATAAATAGGTCGTTATTAGCTCCTGGCATGGAATCAAGTCGCTCCACGTTTTCGCCATACGTTTGCCGTTACTCGAATTAACTGGTTTAGTGCTGAATGAAACATCATAATCATAAATCAGCGGTTCAGTAACTTTAGTATCTACGGGACCATCTGTTCAATGTGGCTGACTATTAAAAATAAATTTCTGCAAATTATATTCGACTTTTCTAAGTATGTAGTGGTTCTGACTATAGCCCATATAGCCTGGACTATATTGAGCGCGATCAAGAGAAATATAATCTTGCTTTAAATATCATGCATTTACAATACTGGGCCTAATAAATGTTTTTCACAGTATCTGCATCACCAAACGAATAGCTTGCAGTAAACACAAACTTTGATATTATGGTCATTAGTGGCCATAATGCGGCACTAGCACCTAATTATCGTTAGGGACAACTTATCTGCGAAACATTTACATGTGGCGATGCATAGATGCATCAGAAAGGTTGAAAGCTTTATGTTTGAGTTTGTTACTCCTTATTTTTTATTACGGGCAAAGGAAACGATATATTATAAATAACTAACAGTCAAATACCAAGTAGTCGATTGTTATGAATTTTCTGTGATTTTCTTGAAACAAACGATTTAGTAACATTTGATTCTATTTGGGTGTAAGGGGGCTTAACAACATCCTACAGCTCCAAGCCAACGTTACCTTCACGCGGTGCATCCTGCGGCGCCCTGGCGATCGACTAATGGCGGGATAACCATTTAAATAAGGCGTAGTCAAGTACTGCATATCGAGACGGGTAGCAGCGTCATCGGTGCATGAGGCTACGTACTGCGCTCGCGTGCAGCGTGTCGAGTATTGGCAATACCTCCTATGATAATTTACAAAAAGACCAGGCCCCTAGACCCCAGCAGGTTACTAAAAATCCCGTGGTGCGATTGAGCAACCACCCCCGACGACCGCTGGCCCTGGTAACACACAAAATACCAAAGTGCATATTCATATATCTGACGAGAATCTTCTCAAAAGAAGAAATGAGCCAAGAGAAGTGTGGGCGTATAGTATGCCTCTGCCTCTGAGACCTCTTCGTAGAAACAGGTGTGTTATGTATGTATTTGTCGAAGGTCGTACAGATATACGCGCCGACTTCGATGCACTCAGATGATGAGGTAGAGGTTACGTACCAGGACATCAGCAGGGTCATACAAACAAATATTCAAAGATGTCTCTGTTATCCATAGGGTGAAAACGGCAGTGATCACCAGATGGTCAGGGGCTCATTGAATATGCAAGTGAAACTGGAAAGGCCTCGTCTAATGAGGTAAACACACCCCATACTCGCGCCCATATTCAGCTTTGATTGCCTGGTCAGTTGCGTTTCTATGGACGTTACGAATAACGGGTTGGTGGTAGCGGTCCATGCGTTGGGCGGAGATTGTTCTTTGAAACTGGCCGCAGAAACTTACGCCCCACACCCTTGACCTTATGGCAAAACCTGGATCTATTCAAAGTCAGATTTTAGAGACCGATGTTCTCTAAACCCGTTGTCAGCTTTAAAGACCTAAGGGCCGAGCTGACACAAAAATATACTGTAGATATTTCCGACATCAGCCTGTGCGAGATTAGGACGGCCCTCAAACAGCTAAAAAACCACAAGGCGCCGGGTGAGGATGGCATCACAGCGGAGCTTCTGAAAGCGGGTGGAAACCCAGTACTTAGAGTCCTTCAGAAGCTCTTCAATTCTGTAGTGCTTAAGGGCATAACGCCTAAGACTTGGAACGTGGTGCTGTTCTTTAAGAAGGGTAATAAAACCCTTTTGATGAACCACAGACGCATCTAGCTTCTGATGCTTTAAAACCTCAACCAGGTCTTCCAATAAGGAAGTCTTAAAATGAATATGGACAAAACCGTAGTCATGTCCATGTATCGCACCCACTTCATTATATGTTGGGAACTCAGCTCTTGAAGTTGTTGTCGAGTATGTATACCTAGAACAAGTGATCCAATTCCGTAGGTCCAACTTCGAGAAGAAGGACAATCGACGAATCCAACTCGGCTGGGCAGCGTTCGGGAAACTGAGCAATGTCTTCTGAACCCAATACCTCAGTGCCTAAAGACGAGAGAGAGTCTTTTATCAATGTGTATTGCCGCCATCTTTTCTGTTTTATTTAGTCAATAGTCTTTTGGTCAATAAAATAAAATATTTTTCTATGTAAATGAGGAGATACGTGGGAGAACCAAAGTTATCCACATTGCCCAAAAAGCTGAAGTGGCTGTGGGCAGGGCACGTAGCACGGCCTCTCCCGTGAGAGAGCGGGATCCGCTCTCTCGACGGCTACGCCGTTGACGCAGCGGGCGGGCCAGGAGGGCCCGTCCGGCCGCGCCTTGGGGGCTTTAGGCGGCGGGGGCAGGGGGTCCCTTCCATCTAGCAAAAGACCCTCCCAGAAGTCGGCCAGTTACGCCATGGCCCCCTGCCTTTTTTTCAACAGCGGTGGGCGTCGTCGGAACTTTTTTAGTGGGTAGGACTGCGGTAGTCGCGTCTGCCGCAGTGAACCCCACACTCTCCTCTCGGTTTTACGCCAATGGGGGGCCATTGGCCGGGAGACAGTGCGTTAACAGCATTTTTTTACCGACGATAAAAAAAAAGGGCACGTAGCACGTCGAACTGACGTGGCGTGGCAAGATAGACTGACGATCTGGTAAAGCAGGCAGGCCGCCTAAAGTAGGAGGCCTATGTTCAGCAGTGGATTTCCTTGGGTTGATGATGATGATTCTATTTGTAATATTTATTTAACTAGCTTATAATGCTATCTGCTAACTACTTAAGTTATTATACAGGGCAATAACCCGACCGATTATATCGATGTTCTGTTGCTGCTATGGGAAGACTACTAAATTATTATTACATACTTACCAAAAGTACTTACTGTATGATGATACCCAACAGTTTGAGGACCATCGTTTGAGGTATACTGTTTTTTCTAGATAATACTCAGACTCGCTGCGGTACCATGTTACTGTTAGCGATGTTAGATTGAGTCTCTCAATAGCTTATTTTGGTTTTCAAATTCACTTAAACTTAGAATATAGCTCGAACTAGTCAATGAATATTCATAGACATATTTCTATATAAGTCCTAGGTAGACATATTTATTTACCTAGATTCTGGAGAAAATACGCAAATAACTTGAACTTGATAGGTCCAATTTTGGCGTCCATTGCATATAAAATCTTTAATCCAATGATCATGAAGCACATCGGAGATAATCTAAGTTCTTTCGTTGTACGAACAAACTAGTAGTTACGATGTTTATGGATTTTTCTCGGGTTGGTGTGGCGGCGACTTGGCAAAGCTTGGAGGAAAACTGTGACATGTACCGTCCTGCAAACGCTCTTCGTGGAGTTTTGAAGGAGTACAATATTCAGGAGTAAATATTTATGAACTGAGATGAGTAACCCTTAGGTAATTCAGATGTTTTATTATAACTACATATTACATACCTAGTAACAACTTTACTCATAAAATAATGATGGTAGGAGACAGAACTTTGCTGAGTTACAAGCCGATCTCGTAGCAAACCCCGCAGCTCTTGTTGAGTGATGCGCTTAGATTTAAGTGACATAGTAGAAGTACTAGTGCTTTGGATTGAAGCCAAGCTTGAATAAATAACTTTAAATATTCTGAGGCCTCATATAACTTAAGGTATAGTCATATGGTTCAACATAAGTAAGTACTTAGTATGAATTAAGTTCAGTACAAAACTTTTGTACCTTAATCTATGTGAAAAACATACATATGTATATTTATGTTATGACTTGGGTAACACTTTTTGTCATAAGAATATTGCACGTTTCAGAAGAACAATTAGATACTCATTTAGTTAACATATGAACCTGAAAATTGTTTTAGTTATACTGAAGATTACTCCTGTTTATATGCATTAAACTTGCAATAAATGTACTCACTATATTCTTACTTATAAAGGTTAGCTTTGCATAGCGACAAAATTAAAATTCATCATTGCGTCATAATATCATTTAATCGACTGTTCATGGTAACCCTTCATATTATTTTTCTGTTATTCACCTTTTATACTTGGCACCGTATTTGGCATTATATTATACTGCATGAAATTGTATTCTCATAATATATAAACTATTATGTTCACTCCATATAGTTATTAGGTCCTTACGCTATGAAATTGCCGACTCAATTATTTTGGGAGCCCTGAACTCAAAATTTGGGTTTGTATTTTAGTAAAGTGTTTTAATTCTAATTCTTGAAGGTGGTTTCGTTCTGTAGGAAATTTAGTAATTTATCCCTGACCGCATTCTGTTAAAACGACTATAGTAAATACTATAAATAAAAAAGTACTAGTGCTATTACTATTACGAATATGATTCAACTGTGTCAGCCACTTCTAAAACTGAAGAGCCAACAATATTACTTCGAATCGCTAATGAGATTACAGTACGTTAAATTGGAAATTGAAATTTGCAGACAAATTACAGAAATGTCGCTTATGTTGCTACGGCCATTTTTTTATGAAAACCGGGAAACGTATAAAGATCTAGCCCTAACACTTCCACCCAGCCGAGGCAGATTGAAAGGCCGAAGAAAAGCTAGCTTGACTTGGTCTGCGTGCCAATGGATCACACACAAAGGATGCACCCGTCAGGCGGCAACTATGATAATGCTCGGATGATGATGAAATTGGAGCTTGAAATGAGTGACTGCATAAATTATGCGAAACTTGATAGAAAGACTTTACTTATGCGGTACCGAACTTAGAGTATTGTTATGCGTTACAAAGTAGCTTCAATCGAAACTGGTTAAATGCTCACTTCTTCTTGAGGATAAAATTCGACCAATTGCTGCACAAATTATGCAGTTGCGAGAGAAAACTGGATGTTACCACCGGAAATTGATATTACAAAGTTAAATTATTGTGAAGTTGTAGTATTGGTACTTATCACTTTAATTAAATATTTTATTTATCTTTTTAGAAAAGCAACATCATAGCTAAGAACCTAATTTCATACTATATAGTTTAAGTTAGAGGATTTATATAATATCTACAAGACATTAATTAGGAACACCATTGTCAAAATCGTTTTTTACAGATTTACGATTATCTACAGATTATCGCAGTACTTTTTTTTAATTAATAGGTTATATTATTTTTACAATCGAGCAACCTCTTTACAATTATTATACTATTAATGAACTTTCTTGAGTCAAACAAGATGCCAATATTGTTTTTGTGATAATTTGGAAAATCCAATGCAAGAGATTTTTTTTATTGAATTGTTACTAGGACAATTAGTTACTTTGTTGCAAGATATTGTACTAAAAATATATTTTAAAGATTCTTTCAAATAAAACACACAAATATGTTAAAATTTCATTTATTTTTATTACATCATAAGGAAACAACATTAATGTCCCTATATACCGTAGCCTCTTGCTTTGCAGTCTCCTATGTTTGAAATTTGTAACATCTAAGGTGTACATATCTTTTATATAATGGCAGTGATGTTTGCTAGGCATACAATATTATAATGTGGTGTGTGGCGGCTAATGTAACAATCTTTTTTGACTCAAGAGCTATGTCCCTTTGCTTAAATTTACCTACTAATATCCGTACGAACACAACAAATTTCCAACAATGTCATCGTCTAGTACGAGTTAACGAATTAGGCACAACTACTTTTCTCCCGATATTCCTTCATTAATCACTTAACCTATAATCAGATTCTGGAAAGTTAATTTAAGACCAGCAACCAGTTAGAATTATTATTTACATAATTCAAGATAAATAGTTAAAATACAATACAATTTTCTATATTTATTCATAATCTATTATTATATTACCCAAATAACTGTACTGCTATGGAACAGTACCAGCCATTTTGGGATAAAGAGATAATTAAAATCATCATTTCAGTACTAAAGTAAGTTTAGTGGAACACTTTCAACTAATTGGAATTCAATCTATTGAAACACGACTTATAATGTCTTTTGGCACGCAAAAGTTTACACGAAATGCCCAACACATTAGACTTAAGAATTATGAAGAGATTTCAAGTACTATATCTATTTACGTCGAATGCACCTAGTACAGGCACTTATAATACTCATTATTGCTTTTGGTTTTTGTAATCTTTGGTAAATTGGTGTGAAATTGTGTAAAAATGATACGTAGTGTGCTATCAGTGTGCTTATATAGGTAGTTGCTTATATTCAATGATTAGCTAGAATACGAATAGAAAAGAAGGAAGCCGTTTAAGAAACACTACGATCAGCGAAACACAAATCCATAAAATTGTTTCTAAAAGTTGAACACTAGATTCTCTACGGGGTAGCCATCATCGCTGACTTATAAAGGCCTTCGATAGGATTCATCCTGAGATCACGTTCTTATAGAATAAGTACAAACTATTATTGCGTGTTTAGAATTGCACTGTTACGATACTTATGATTACAAATAGTGTCGAATAAGAAAAGTCTTTGATTCACTCCCGAGTATTGTCCAGACCATGTGAGGGTCTCTCAGGGCAGCGGACTGGGCCCGCCCTCGTTTCGTTTATACATGTATCAAGAGTCAGCTCTTTGATGTGAATAAACATTAAAAACGAGAGCACTTTAAACGGGCGGGTCCATGTCACGCTGCAGCGACGTTAGTCATGTGTGGAACACCCACCCGGGGATCGGAGGTCACGCGTCTGGCATGCCATGAATGTGATGCTGGTAGTTGTGATTCAGTTTGTTTGCAAACTCGTGCATTATGTCTCTGAATATGACAGAGTCTAAATTCTCTCCGAGTATGTATAGTAGATACCAGTCGCCCATTTTGCTTCTTCTGACTATCGTGTCGACGTTGTCGCGACGGACTAGTCTGAATCTCATTCGCATCATGTAGACGCGCATGCGTGGGGAAAAGATGATAACGAGCCGGTACAGCAGCGTGATAAGGGTAAGGAGGCCGAGGATGACGAACCAGAACCAGAGGAAGACATAGATCTTCTCGTTGACGACGTTCAACGGCAGAATGCAGAGAGCGTCGTGTCTCTCCACTTCGCCTGACGAGCCGAACTTGTTGAACAATGTGCATTTGACCATCCTGAAATTGAAATAGTTTTAATAAGATTATTTAGACAATATAACTTTAAAATATATCAGGTAAAGCTACTTCTATATTAAAAATTTTGTAGGTATCTATGAAACATTTAAAAAAATGCCTAAATTGGTTAAATTGTGAAAAGTTATGAAAATTTATCAATAAATGAATCAATATTTTGTTGATCTCTTTAGGTATACATCTATTATTATTCATCTCGAACTAGAGTAAAGTACTACTAATGAGATATTGAACCACTTCATTCTAAGTGAATAATCTAAAATAGGCAACATCAAAAAATCTCTTTGCCTAGAATCTGAACTTTATAAAATCGCCACCTAATAAAAGTTTTAAGGTTTCACCAAATACTTGTATCTGTTACGTCAGGTAGAAGCTTTGCTAGACATTATTATCTGAATATTTAAATAATAGGGCAGGTTGTTGTAATTTTAAGTATAACCTTATAAATATAAGACATAGATATATTGTAATTTAAAGTATAAGCTTATAAATATAGACTATAGCTGTTACCCGCGACTTCGTCCGCGTGGATTAGTATCTTTGGGTAGCATTTTTATTATTTAATAAGAATCATTAGTAGGTATAGTAGATATCGGCGGGTATTCGTTGAAAGGAACTTTAACTTCAAAAGCCAAAATATTTTTTAAACTTGATACACCCAAATTTTTTAAATATCATGTTATTAGAATAGTTTGGCGTCGTAGTTCCCGTGCCGAATCCGTTCCGTTCCGTTCGAATTTCAAGAATTCCGTTTGTAGAAAAACTCTGCACATCCTAAGAGACCTACGTACCAAGTTTCATGGTTTTATCTTCAAAAATGAAGAACACCCATAAAAACATTCAACCCCTATTTCATCTCTCACAGGACGAAATTTCAAAAACGCTAGAACAAATGTTTAATTATTTCTTATCAAGTGCTTAAATATTAAGTTTCATGGTTTCATCTTTTAAAATTAAGAAATCCCATACAACTTTTCACTCCCTCCCCTTTTTAACCCTTTACAACCCCCTTTTCGAAATAAAAAGTAGCCTATGTTCTTTCTCAGGGTCTAGACCATCTGTATACCAAATTTCATTCAAATCCGTTCAGTAGTTTTGGCGTGAAAGAGTAACAGACAGACAGACAGACAGACAGACAGAGTTACTTTCGCATTTATAATATTATATTATAATTATATTATAGTAAGGAAGGATTTAAGACACATATTTTTGTCAGAAAAGTAATCTAAAAAAAGATTACAAAATATCTCATTTTGGTGGTTTTTATGCGAAACAGAGCAAAGAAACATTAAAAACATCTAATCATCAACTTTAGGACCCTTACCTTGGAAATATGTAAATCATGGGGTCCACTCGATCCTCTTGGTCCGACTCCATGTACGCAATCACATCCAGGCCAAAGGTCATGAACTCTCCGTCGAAGAACCGGTTCATTAGGAACATTTGCCCTGAAAAATTTAAAGCTTTATTATTTTTAAATTGTAAGAGCATAGGAACTCAAATATTGAACAATTACTTAAAGTAGAGTATGGAAGTTTTTATCAATTATCATGGCTAGTCCAATTGAACAGGTGCCTCCTTTCAAGAACGGCGAAATGGTAAGGGAAAATGAGTTCGGATTGGTAGTTTCGGGTTGCGAATTGGCAGAGGACTTAAACTAATAGATCGAAACGTCACTAATTCGTAAAGTTATATATATGGAAACTCCAAAGCTCTAATTTATTGATTTGACTTTTGTCAAACACATATAAAACATAAAATATAATATAATATAAAACATACAATACGTAAAAAAATGCTGTTAATGAAACAACATACGTGAACAATTTAAACAAAGACAAATGTCACAAAACAATGTTTACTGATTTGCGAAACTTCCGCAAAGTCAACATATCTAGGTAGTACCCTCAATTTATTTCTTATTCGCGCCCTGTTATGCTGACGCTATTTAATCTTTCACAATCATACAGCCTTGTTTCATTGTAATAAATATCACATTTGAAGTGAAATTGGATGTTTGGTGACGATCTACGGCGTTGATGTGTAGTCATTCCGCGAGTATTGTCTTGTTTATGCAATGAAATGATATCGCACTCGATCTTTGTATTTTGAACAAGAACAGAATATAGCTGAATATCTTGTATCAATATAACTATCACTTTTTCCTTTTCTGCAAAAATATTTATAAAAAAAAAAAAAATGGTTGCCTGTAAAGTCGTTTTTACGGGCGAAGATTTTACGTGACAACGTCTTTTTCTCGGTAGAATATTTATTGATATGAATATAATTAAATTGCACAATAGGAACAAGGAATTGAATGAAAATAAGAATTGCACAAATTTTAACTATAGAAATATATTTTGTTTACTAAAACATTGTACACTAGTGCTGCGCGCGCGGCAGACCGATCATAGTTGAGTGGGAGAGAGACGCAAGGCATTCGCCGGGCCTCTCTCTCGTTCGGTGACTCATCGTAACGTTACCGAGCGTTACACTTTTTCATAAGTGACTCCCAGCCGCAACCTAATTTAAGACGTTGTCACGTCAAAATGGTTGCCTGTAAAGTCGTTTTTACGGGCGAAGATTTTACGTGACAACGTCTTTTTCTCGGTAGAATATTTATTGATATGAATATAATTAAATTGCACAATAGGAACAAGGAATTGAATGAAAATAAGAATTGCACAAATTTTAACTATAGAAATATATTTTGTTTACTAAAACATTGTACACTAGTGCTGCGCGCGCGGCAGACCGATCATAGTTGAGTGGGAGAGAGACGCAAGGCATTCGCCGGGCCTCTCTCTCGTTCGGTGACTCATCGTAACGTTACCGAGCGTTACACTTTTTCATAAGTGACTCCCAGCCGCAACCTAATTTAAGACGTTGTCACGTCAAAATGGTTGCCTGTAAAGTCGTTTTTACGGGCGAAGATTTTACGTGACAACGTCTTTTTCTCGGTAGAATATTTATTGATATGAATATAATTAAATTGCACAATAGGAACAAGGAATTGAATGAAAATAAGAATTGCACAAATTTTAACTATAGAAATATATTTTGTTTACTAAAACATTGTACACTAGTGCTGCGCGCGCGGCAGACCGATCATAGTTGAGTGGGAGAGAGACGCAAGGCATTCGCCGGGCCTCTCTCTCGTTCGGTGACTCATCGTAACGTTACCGAGCGTTACACTTTTTCATAAGTGACTCCCAGCCGCAACCTAATTTAAGACGTTGTCACGTCAAAATATAGAAGTTATGTTGATATAATTGATTATACACCTTTATTTTGCGAACTAGAAAACAGCAAAAGCATAAATAGCAATATAAAGCAACTTCTAGATTTTGACATGTATCAAATAAAAAAAAAAAATACTTTATTGTCTTTAAGATCAACATGGACTTCTTGGCGGGCAAGTGAAGCGTCATGTCTGCAGTTTTGTTTTATTTTCTAAAATTTGTGATATTTCTAACATTAATGTGTAATGTGAGTCCATGTGAGATCTCAGTATAGTCCCACATCTTTACTGAGGACTCAAGGGGCTTAGGGGAGGGTATCACATTTACCATTGATCATCTTTATCACCACTCATTCTCATTTACTATGAATTATTTATATTATTAATATATCACTTACCTGACACTGGCTAAATGTGCTAGACGCACGAAGCCATTATTTAAAATAAAGAAAGAAAGATCAACATGATCATTTAGATTCGTCAAACATTTACACAAAATGGAAATTCGATATATTTTTTTAACAACAATTAAAGAAATATGAGCGGTACCATAATAAAGAATTAAAAGCAAATGGGTTCTGTGTCAGAATTTATCAAGGTTTGTCAGTTTATCTGTCTGTTGTGGTTTTTCTCAAGATTTGTCAGTCTGTCGGTGACTCTAACGAGGCTTCCAAAAGGCAACGAGATTGAGAAGAATGCCTCAAGAAATACATCTCGGCTTTTTTCAAATTATGTCTTATGATCTAATACAATTAAAGAAATAAAATATTAAGATTACCGCTGTTCTTAAAACTAAAAAAATCTAATATCTAAAGATCATACATATCTCATCTTATCTTACGAAAGAAAGGAGCAATCTCTCTCCTATCTCGTTCCTTAGTCGGCCTACAGTCCCTTTACACAGTTATCAATATATTCGTAATTTTGTAATAATTAAACCATAATTTTTTTATAATTAAATTAAGTTAAACAGTTACAAAGCTCCTGTGTGTTTTCCGTCCGTTTGTATATAACGGTAAGCCATTAGTGTGCGTGGCGGCGGCGGGTGCGTTTCCAATAACGCCGCGCGCCGCCACGCGTGCACGGCGCCGCGAAATTTGCTGCTCGCGCTTTTCTCCACTCTCTGGAGCCACGAATTTAGCGGGCATTCAGGGCATTCACTTTTTATATAAGGTGCCTATCTTTTGTCAGTATAGGCTTCCTTTGTACTATTATAAATATTTACTCAGGAGTTGATAACTAATACGACCCAGCGACTCCCTTAGCCCTCTAAGTGACCGTAATAGTCCTAGCATAGATCGTAATAGCTTTCGATCCTAGTAAAATTCATGACTGAAATAAAATTGTATATTATAAATTTTTATTTCAAACATATGAAACGGGCTCCGTAATAGAAACGAGTGTCACAATAAACATTTCTGCACTCGTCGACTGACTGACCGATTATAATATAAAGCCAAAAAAATTTACACCAACCTAAAATTTTCAAGTTATAATATTAAATAAATTTCTGAATACCGAGGAAATTGTCAAAGATTTTGTCTACATTTTGTGGAATACTTGTCCCGTTGTATTAGCACGATGAGATTCTACATAGTCTCGCTGTATTACAAAATAATGCCGCGTGTCTAGTGGCCCTACACGCACCTAACCAACCGGTTCTTGGAATATCGGAGCGCCATCTGCCGCGGCCCTGCCCCGAATTTCCAACTAGCCTGCACTGTAAATCATAAAGGTTCCAATAAAACAACATAAAATCCTTTACAAGCCCCATCTCTTATTCCACTCGTGCTTTGCTGACCTGAAAAACGCACTCGCCGACAGAAGGAATGTACCCACGGATCCTTGATCCCTTTACTTAAGAAATAAAATCGCATTAAAGCAGATTTCTGAACCAGTAATGATGTCATTGTGATTGAAAAAATTCTGTAAAGGTAAAATCGGTTTTACATACTTAGCTTTTATTTGAATCTTCCAACGAGAATTTATGCAGGATTTATTGTTTTTATCCGTAATGACTCAAAATGATAATGTTCAAGTTACTTCCACAACAGAACCACCACAGCAAAAAACTCAAATATAAATGGTGGTATACCCGCAGTGGCCTGTGCGTTTGCTCTGAAGCCAGAAGGACTTTCTTAAGTCCAATTGGTCGGCGACTAACCTTATATTTAAGTTTATCGCCATAATGTCAGGCTTTGTCTTGGATATAAAATAAAAATTAGATCTATGTGCTGTTGCTTACTTCCAGATAGGTCTAGTTGTAATGTAAGCCAACTTAAATGAGATAATACTTAACTTACCTATAACATTGATTAGAGCAAGTCCCTCGCACAGGTAATACCGGTACGCCCACCAGTTGTGGTAGCGCAGGTTCTCCCACAGGTAGTCCAGGATAAGCTTCTTCTTCGTCTTCTTCTCGATCTCGGTGCACACCCCCACGTCCAGGTCCATCATCAAAGCACGGATTTTCCCGCCTTCCCATGACTTCCATAGCCAACGGGGAGCGTAAAACAGCATAGCCTGGAAACAAAAGAGTATATGAAAAAAATTGCCGAAACATGATAATATAATTGACATAATTGTGCCGTTTAGAAAATCTTATAACGCAATTTTGCAAAAAATTGTGATCTGTTATTACCAATTAACCTAAAAATTTTATTGTTTTTCATTATACAACAAACAATTCATGAAAGTAATAAATGCGACCGTAATGGTTCGCTAATAAGATAATATATTCAAATTTTTATAAATACAGAGGTACATAACAAGCGCCTTGAACTTAAATATGATTAGATACACCAGTACCCACAGATTCATTTGGTGACATTTTCATTTTTCGCAAAGTTTTTATTGCAGCTGAAACTTTCTAAAGAAACATAAAATCATATCTAAAACTAAATCGGTAACAATTTCGATACGAATCAAACACGTGGTTGTTTTTATTTCACCTATAAACTTTGACAATAACCTATGTTGTTGTCAGAATAGTACTTAAGATTATGTGAAATTATAACGTGTGCTTTGTATAGGAAGATATAAAGTTGTAAATGCACTTGCATCGGCATAGACGAGAATAAATTCATCTGGCTAGACAGTATCGTAAAGGTTTATGGTCGGGGAGATATTGCTGTTTTCATCGAAGGAATTAAATGGTCTATCTAAGTATGTATTGACCGGTGTGAACCGCACCAACTGATGATTCGTTTATGTTCGTTGTGTAACGTTAAAAACTATCTGAAAGAAATATCGACTTCGAAATGAAATTTCACCAATATATCTCGAATAATTATTAGCCTATATTAAAGCTTCCCTCGGCTGTTTTCAAAACTGCCTATTCAATGATGCTATGGGAAAACCCAGACTAAGACGAAAGAGTTAATGGCGTATCTTTATCGTTTCTGAAGTCTCCTTGTCCACATCTTCCGGCATCAACTTTTAGCCCATCGCTCATGATGCATCCTGGGTAAGTGGCCTGGCAAGCCCCATTTCGTCGTGTGGCGTATTGCGTTTTGTACTTTGAACCCCAGATGGTAAGATCCTCGCAGCTCTTACGATGCTACGAAGAGAAATCTCTTTGGTTATTATTGGCTTGTAACTGTTGATTGTTCCATAACCAAGTTTGAGCACCGAAAGTACGAACTCTTATAAATGTCAATTAGCTGATGTTTTAACCCTTCATTAGCTCTTCTCTTCTCTTTATTAGGTCATGAATTACTCTTCATTATAACAATCTGATGAAAATGAAATCGTATAGATTTAAAAAAAACTAAATTAAACCAAACTTTAACTTTTTTTTTATAAAAATGCAATCACAACTGACGTATCCATGTGGAATCGCTGAGTTAGAGATATGTTTTATGATTTCTATAAAGGAAACAACACGGCATGCGTCGGCAGGAGACGCTATAAATGAGCAATGGATGAGTCTAAGGGCAGTGACACACTGGGTTTTTGTGAAGTCGTCTTTTATGTAAGATAGTGCGCGACGAATACATAAGATATACCGGCTTGCTTTAATTTCATCATTAATTTAACAAAAGTGATGCTTAATTTATGTTCAGTAGCCTAGTGACTAGGTAGAGTAGGCTCAGTTTTCCGTATCAACAGAACTTGAGCGTTTATTTAAGCAAAACTGGCCAGGTATAAGCCGTAGCTGCCGTAAGGCTGATATATATTCCTACGATTTACAGACGACAATCTGAGTAAAGATGAGATAAAGGTGAAAAAGTGGAGCTACCTACTTACTCAATTGATAATAAAATAAGGTCTCTATTGAGCATACTTACATAAAAAAAATTAAGCCAAGAAACTAAAGCTAGTTTGTTAGACGTGTGTACAACCTGAAATTGTCCTGAGTTGTCTTTACGACGCCGGCGGGTGCTTTCCACTAACATATAAGATTTTTTTGGTTCTGATTCTGTTTTCTTTTATGTACCTGCTCACACGCTACAGTCGCGGAGGCAGAGCGGAGCTAGAGTGGACCCTCCCCTCAGCTGTTACTTTATGAACACTTTGGCATTTATGCTGATTCGAGGTTACGTGAACGACTTCACTTGTTCGAGTGTCGATATGGGTCACCTGATCGAACCGTTTCTAGTATGATAGTTCTAGAAAACAAAATACAAGGTTCAGATACATACAAGATAAAGGTTTTATAGATCTCCGATAGGAGATTCAAACAAGAACTCAGTCGTACCTATAGCATATTCTGACTGAAACTGTAATCACTGCCAACAGTTTATGTGAAGTAAAACTCATGTTAATGAATAAAAAAATTATATTAGGTATACATAATAATGAGTTTTGTATGTTTTTGTTGGTAATGGTTTTTTTATATTTCTACAGTATTGGCAATAGGTGATGAAACTTGGAAGTCCGTACATTCTAAAGCTTCGATCACGTTATGTTGGTTCCTTGGAAAAAATGAACGCAGTCGCAGCCGAGTTTTTGTAATGTCGTAGCATAAATTGAGTTTTTGTATCTTAAGGCTTGTGAGAAACAAAGTACAGTGTTGATAAAGTCTGAGTTGGAGGAACCGCAGTGCACTTAGCAGTGCGCGCAACAAGTGGGGAAGCTTCGACGAACTTATCGAGGCGCACACATCGCACAGCCTATGTTCACTGCATAGTCCATTTCCGATAATTCTAGATGATTTCATGGCTAGAAGTAGTGCCTTCAAGAATATAAACGATGCGAAATGGTTAAAGTTGATAAAATATTAAAGCACAAACTCTCGTTTAAACACTATATGATTTACTTTTAAAAACTGAAGCTCTGACTTCCTAAGACTGAATCATTTCTACTGTCTTTTTATCATGGCATGGTATATAATCGATCAGGACGGCTCTATATGTAGTGTAGTGTATGTTCTATAGTGACTAAGTATAAGCTATTGAATTTATAGACTTGGCTAGCTGTGTAAAGCGGACTGTGGGCAGGCATCGCCATCCATCCGTGAAGATAATGGCCGCGCTGCCATATATACGGAACCATGTCCCAGCACTTTTCTATTCGTCCCGATAAAGCCGCCGCAGAGAATTAAGTTCATATAAAATGTGACGACTACCCCATTTCTCCGATGTAAGGCTTGCAGTATCTACTTTCTTACTGATAAAGTTATAATAGATTTTTCTGAGGTTTCTACGTTTTAATCAAAGAGAGATTTAACTTCATTTTAAAGGAATTGTTTTCTAAGTAATTTGTGTTATGGAGAACATCTTCTCTGAGAAACAATACACAAACGCTTTCTGGGTCCACTTGGTGGAGTGATGTGAAATCTGCTCAGCTTATTTTTATTTTCGAGAAAAGGTCCGTGCTCAGTAGTGAGATAGTAAGGAGATAAATAAATAAATATATTCTGACAATTACACCAATTATTTAGTTCCAAGATAAGTATCATTAAAAACTTGTATTATGGATATTAAATAACGGATAAACATATATGAATATTATTTTTTATTGTAAATACATATTTAATATACATAGGAAAACACCCAGCCCAGAACAAAAATTCATGTTCATGCACACCAAAATTTGTCCTGCGTGGGAATCGAACCCACGACCTTGGGAGCGGAGAGCGGGTATTCTCGCCAGCACGCCAAATCGGTCGTCTATGAAGATGAAGACAAAAAAAAATAACCCCTAATAAACTAACATTCAACATATCAGCCTTATAAAGTCCACTGCTGAACATTGGCCTCTCCATGCTATGGTTTACATGCTATTGGACCATAATCACCACGCTGGGCAGGAAGTCATGCAGTGAACGCAGGATGACGGTGCTGCCTATCATCCGATAGGATTTCTCTTCGTCGACTCGACGTCGAGATGAAATGGGGTACAAACTGACATTAATAACTGATCTTTACCTTGCACCACATAGTTATAAATGTTATCAGAAATTCGTAACTAATGAAGAGTTTTTGGCAATCACTATTCGATCAGTAATCACGGATAGTACTTTTACGTTAGTAGTTATTTTTACGTCATTCTGATAAAATTACTAGGTCTTCTTGTCTTCGTGGGTGCCACGACAGTGTTAAATTACTGCGCCATAAGAGCCTAAATAATTAATGCAAAAGGGAGCGCAGTGCAGACCCAATCGGGGTGTACCCTAAACGATGTGCTGCTTATGCACAGGAATTTGTAATGATTAGGAAGTTAAAAAGACGTTTAGAATCATATTCTACGGCTTCGTATTATGCCTTGTTCTATATAAAAATAATAACGTTAAAATAATAGCCTTGATTGAGATTTTTTTGAAAAGAAAATGAAATCTATTAATTACGCCTTTTAAGCGTTAAGTTTCCGTACACACAATAGGGTTTTCCTAAACAAAACCATTGCTCGGTAAGTGCAAATAATGGCTGCATTAGTTGCAAAAACACGCAGATATTTTAAAAAGAATCATGTAATTTTGTGAAACAATGCAGTTCAACCGACACCTTTGGTTGCATGCAGAGCACCCAGGCTGAATGCCTTTCGGCTATTTAGCGTAGCTGTGGTGAAATGAGGCTCCGTCTACCCGGTTCAGCAGTAACCACATAAGTCATGACCGGTACCGGTCTGGTAGCGACGGCAATTTTAAAAATTTAGCTTTTATGTGGGTATTTTCAATATATTCCTATGTCGCATTAAATTTAAAGCAAAAATTATAATTTTTTTATACTCCTTGATACCAAATAACTTGTCTATTGATACATTTTTATTAACTTCGCATCGTAAATACTTATATCATAAAGCTGAACCTACTGAAGTTACCACAAACAGTTTCCTAAAGATTACATTATTTAAGCAATTTAGAATAATCTCCAAATAACCAAGATATATTTTAGTTCTGTTAACAAAACTATGTTAACTTCACCCAATTATTCAAACAAACGAAGTGGCAATGAGTTTCTGATTTATGTCTAGTTAACCTTGCCAAAGCACGTATAAGTACCACGCTAGAAATTAATCATTATTTCTGTAAATTACAATACAAAGTTATATTATTTTCATTCGTACTCATATTTTTATATTTTGTCTTTTCAACTTTAAGTCGTTAGGTACATGATTAGTCTACAATATTGTGTTAAAAAGTCTAGACTCTACAGTATAAAGTCGCCCTCTCCTTTCCTCTCCCGAACAACATCTGGACTTCACTGGAATTCGCTGCCGGCTCATGTTTTTCCTATTTCTTATGATCCCGGGTATTTTAAGCGGGGCGTGAAACGGCATTTTAGCCGGCCGCCATAAGTAGGTGCGCTTTGTAGCGTGCTTATTTCACGGTATGAAGCGCTTTAATTTTTTTTTGGACTGCATCGACTGTTTACTTTCAGGCAGGATGTAATAATTATTACCAAAAACAAAAAAATAAGCTTTGTTTAAAAAAGTTCTTATTAACGTCAATTCAAAAACTAACGCGTTCACTGAATAATTATGTAAGTAAAGGATAACTGACAAGGTATTGGGGGTGTACAGTTAGAATTCTCTATGCTTATTTTCATGTTTGTTCACTTTTACCGGGAGACTTATTGAAATTTTCTTTACTTAAAAACTTGACTTTGACTAAAACACTAGCCACATTGATCTAGTAGTTCTTAAAGGAATATAATAAACTGAACCTCTAAAAAATACCTTTTTGATCATCAAAAATACTGATCTAGCATCTAATAGGGGATTAGGTGCTCCATCAGAATTTTTTGATGTACAAAAAGGTTAGGTTAGGTTGGTAATTTATTAATTTTGATGACACATTAAATATGAGCCGTTCTTAAATTATTCATACTAATAATTGATCTTAGATTTTGAAAGAGGTAAATGGTTCTTCAAGTCTGTGTTGAGCCTAAAGTGCTAAAATGTTAGCTCACATTTTTATAAACTTTTGAATAAAAATTCACAACGATACTCAATTTCACGCTCGACTCTCTGATCAAATACTTAGTCACTGTCTGTGGTCCCACTAGTTTCATAAACGAATCATACGAAAACTCATCACATTTTCCAAGAGCATAAAACTAAAATATGCTATTTCTGGTCATACTAATATGTAAAACGAAAAATACTTGACACGTATAACAGAATATCGCAAACCACGTTGAGTGGGATTCACTATATATCATATAGACCCAGTGCGGATTGATGGAGGCAGGGTTGTGGCATCCTGCTGTTATAAGTATTCAAGCTTTTACTTGGCTTACTGATTGGCACGTGATAACCGGGGTCAGCTACTGATCGTGCTTTCACCACACACTTGGTGTGAAGTCAAGGACTTGTCTTTCAGGGCCTTGGTCTTGACGCTTCCTATCTCTGGATTTTGTCTGTCTGTAAGCCACTTAGACTCTGATTGTCTTGATAATGCTCTTAGCGCTATGAGATTTTGTAAGCTGCTCCTTGGGCATTTACGATATTAAGGCCTCTGGTGGTATTGAAATATGCCACTTTTCAGTTTCTGACTGTTTGTACGCATCTTGTTTTGTAAGTAACTTCTCTGCAGTTCGAACCTAAAGACTTTCTAAAATATTTTATTTCGAAGGTAATTAAAACTTTTTATAAATAATATTTGATATAAATCCTTAAGCATAATTTAGATTTGTCTCATTGTTAAGTATTCATAATTTTTTATTTATTATAGATAGTATTAGTCTGCCAGTCTGTCAATGTAACCACTTCACACATTAAATATATAACAATATGTAACAGACCTGTACCTGATCTCAAAATATCATCCTTGTCAATTGTTTAAATTACTATTTATGTGATTCAAGGTCTTTCAAATAGGCCGAACTTAAATATAAAATAGGACCGCTTAAATATGCGAGAAGTGCTGGAGTGTTTAACCGTGGCAATGAATTATTTTAACTTTTCTCACTGCTCCGCCCCAATCCAATGACTAAATTACGAGAATCGATGCCTGAAGAATTTAACGTCAAGGAACTCAGTTAAATTTGGAATAAAAGTGTAAACTATCTGTATATTTTACGAGACTTATGGCACCTCACGTCGCACCGGTGTCGGCCCAGCGTACGTACAGACAGACGTAAATATTTAGTTCTTGCGCTGTATCGACGTCGGCGGTGATATATTTTTAAAACGAGCTGATCCAATGCTCCAGAAATGGGTCTACTCGATATATCGCCTCCAGAACGCTATTGAAACTCAGACGTATGTCAGTATTTTATCTGTTTGCTCGTACCTATTTTGATAAATGTTAAGAAAGAAGTTTGAATAAAATCTTTTATACCTACTGCGGTTTGAAAGTTTGAATTTTGTACAATGAACAAAGGATTTCACTGTTTAAAAGGAAATTAATAGTAGAAAACTATTAAGGTGACTGCGATATCGTTCTGCCCATAAATTTATTGCTATCAATGTCTTTTCTACCGAACTTATTATATAATTATGTGTAAAAAGTACTTCTTCTACTTTTTTATTATGTTGAAGTTTATATTTCTATCAGTTGGGTACTAAAATTGACTTTATGATATTATTTGTTTAATGTATTATGTTTAGCAAGCTGTTGGTTCGCCTAAAAATGTATTAAATGTAAATAAATGATAAGACCAAGAAATGAAGCTTAATAAAAATTTTACGTAACAAGCAATGAATACAAATATTATGCACATTGCCGGTAAATACATCTGGACTAGACTGGACTTGGGTTCCGAACGCGGAAAACGGTTATTCTGGAGACTGCGCGATCCATTACTGCGCCTGTCAATTACTAAAGACCTTTGGCTCGCCAGTTTTCCTAGAAACCAGTCTTGCAGCACCAGATGATAAATTTAATTCCGCATTTCGCATGTGGTAAACTGGAGTCGGAACTATGTTTCGACAACTTGCTCAATTCTACTTAGTAATATTTTTATGTCATAACCTTTATTTCTATATCAAATACCACACATTAATGACGCTAAAAGTGTGTGCCAAGATCGTAGCAAGTGGAAGGATGTGATCTCTGCCTACCCCTACGGGAAAGAGGCGTGACATTATGTATGTATGTATGTAAAATTTATTAGTGTACCAACTTGGTTCAACAACAATTGGTACCATAGTACAGTACAGTTCGCAATGATACATTAAAATGACTTCCATAACATTAAGTAATTACTATCACAAAAAGTCACTTTAAGGTATACACCACACGCGAAAACATTTTCCTTAAAATAAAACATATCAAAGACACTTTTTCCTACACTAGAGAAATCTTATTAAAATATCTATGTAGCTTGCTCGCTGCAAGATTTCAAACTATTATACGCTAATTGCCCACGTTAAAACCCATCTGTTTATAAATAATTGAAAACCAGACTGTAACAGGCCTGATTGGCAGGTTTCATAAGTAAAATTTGCTTGTAATAACAGTATTTTAATTGATTTTATGATGTTCTTTTGGTTTTTTGTTTTACAGTAAGTTTCTTACTATAGTTAAAATTATTACCTAATTATTCTTGGCTTTCACTTGAACAACACTGACAAAACTATGCATTTCGTGTTTTTCAAAGTATCAAGAACAAATCCGATTTACACTGCATTGCGGTCAATCGGCACTTTAGTTATTCTGTCTCATAAGGTACACTTCAGCTTGTTGCACTATCTGCACTATCTTATTGCCCAGTAATGCTCTGTCACAAACAGATCTATCATCGAGTCATGCACATATCCTTAAGTTTTTACGTTTCATACGATAGATATCAACTTCTCATTCGTATAACTATCTGCCACTTACAAGTTAGAACAAAATGTGTAACGGAATTTTCATTTATTTATTTTTTACCAATGTTTCTACAGCGTAATCGTAGATATGTCAAACAAATTACAGCATTGTTATTAATAACTAAAACCCATTATGCTCATGATTTTTGGCAGTGACGCTGGGTTAAATGTATTTAATTATAAATTACAGCAAACAAAACAGTTACAAAGTAAAATTTTAAAACTTTTGTAGTATAGTAAAAAGTAAAAGTAAAAAGTTCTTTATTTTATAAACTATTACATAGCACTTGAAAACGTCAAAACAAAATATACATGAAAAAAAAATTTATATCAACCCTGAAATCACGAAGCTTAGATTCACTTACATGCAAATAAATAAAAATTAGGTGTAAGTGAATCTAAGTGCCAGTTCCGAGCCTCCGCTCTGTGAGAAGAACTGACAAGAAACTCACAGGCTATGCTCTTTTAAATTATTTTTGTTACATGACACACACAGTGTAAATTTGATGATACTGAAAGGGTCCCCCGAAGCTGTAACCAATAAAGTAGCACTAAGGGAACCTTCCATCACAGTCAAGTAAGTATGTATTGTGAAACTGAGCTGAGCCTGTACAATAAGGGATGGTCACGACAATGATCTGGTTGACTTTTTATTCTAATATACACATACAAGTTGAAAATGTTAAGCCCAAGCTTGTTTATCCGATAAGTAATCATTAACAGCATAATACCCCTTTTGAAGAAACTGCTTTTTAACTACAGTTTTAAAAGTTGCCAATGGTAGATCAATTATTTCCTGCGGAATTTTATTAAAAAATCTGATACTATTACCCAAAAATGAATTTTTAGTTTTGTGAAGTCGACAATTTGGCAGAGAGAGCTTATTTCTATTCCTAGTATTAAAATTATGTACTTTTGAATTTTTATCAAATGTATTAATGTTTTTGCGAACATACATTATATTATCAAATATATACTGAGATGCAACCGTTAATATGTTAATTCTTTTAAACATCTCTCTAAGAGAATCTCTGGACTTAAGATTATAGATAGCTCTTATGGCGCGCTTTTGTAGTACAAATATATTATGTATGTCCGCAGCAGATCCCCACAATAACATACCATATGACATAATGCTATGAAAATAGCTAAAATAAACTAATCTAGCTAGTAGCTGTTAGCTAGTATAATGTCTGAGTAGTGTGTTCCAATTATTTTAACTATGTACAACCAGCGTCAAATAGTTGATACCACCTGAATCGCCTCATATACCGAATACGCTCTAAAGCCCTTGACAATAGAGACATGCGTCTGTTTGTATGGCACTTTTGATGTTATTAACTATCTGACGCTGATTGTACATAGCCGATTCGGATTCCTACATGCTTTGAAATAACAGTGGCGGTCATCCGACTACGGCTCGGGAGCTATAAATCAGAGGCGCGTGCCGACACGACGCGACGCGACACGACGACGCAACACGACGCGACGCGACGCGTGCTGTCAAACAGTGATGAATGCGACGCAATCAACAATCTGCTAAATCCGATTTGTTTCATAGGGTAACCATTTTGGTGTATGACAAATTCTAAAAAAAATATAATTGTTCCCAATTTTCTTTATAACGATTTTAGCCTACTAAGTGTCCACTTTATTAAGATGTAGTTTTAAAAATAAATTATATGTTTTTCTTAAAAACAGCTTTCCTGGTTAAATCCTAATAATCTTTTTTAAAACAGCAAATGCAATCGACAAAGTTTCATATAGGGAGTTAATTGATTCCATTGCTGAAAAAACTTTGAAGGCTATTTTGGACTGCCTCGTCTGAATTGATTTTTTTCCAACTAAGAAATTATCCAAGTTCTGGAAATAATGTGGTAATCGGTTGAAGCAAGGTGCGGGGAAAATGGTGGGTGACGGTGAAAATCCCCTCGTTATTGTGACGGTTGAGTAACGTGACGCAGCAGTCGATTCGTGTTTGTTACTTTGCTTCACTTAATTCAGGTCTGTTCAGCTTCTTGACTTTTCCAATTTATTTTAATTGATCGAAAATGGTTTATCATTCACACCGAAGCCTGCAGCCAACTCTGACGTAATTAGAGATGGAACCGAATCCTTAACTCCTCATTGACAACTAGAGTCTCCGGCCGTCCACGAGGTTTGTTTTGGAGGTCAAAATTTCACATCACAGATGTACACAAGTACATCATTAATCCTTCGAGCTGTTTCTGCAAAGCTCGTGTCACGATGGAACTCGTATATAAAAATAATGCGGTATTTAAAATTTTACATATTGAGCAAAGAATTAATTGTCACATTCAAAACACCAATAAACAAGCTTTAAATTGAAGTAAATTTGAAATTCTTAGCCAAACGTCGAATTTTTGAGATCAAAGTAGCCTGTTCAATAAAACGCCAATTTCAAATGTAGGGATCTAAGGTAAATTATATTATACAATATTTGTAATGTATGAAATATATAACAAAATTACTTACTTTTAATAACATCGAAAGATTCAACAACGTTAGAAGTCAATTGAATGTAGTAGTTTCAAAAAATGGACATCATGCATTTTTGAGATATTTTTTTTTGTGTATTTTTATAGTCATGAACAATTGCGGAATTTAACTTCACTATGATATAAAAAAATGAAACAATCGTTATACGATCGAAAAATGTAGAGACAGAGAGTAGAGGCAGCCCTAGTTTCATGTCGAACAGCAGCCAAAAGTATTATTGTATCCACGATTAGAGGTAGATATGGCCACTGCGGCTTACGCCACAAATTCATTGATTGGATTGAACTTCAGCAATATAGATTGAAAATTTTACATGACTATGGCATAGTGATATCATTTTGGCAGCGTTTCGATATCTATATTTTTGCTTTCTTTTGTAATATATGGGACATAATAATATGTTAATTTAAACTCTTGAGCTGATAATAGTTACAAAATTATAGGGATTTCTAAAACAGTTCGGTGGAGCATACGCCGACAATAAATGCTAGTTGATGTAGGTAAGTAAAAATATCTCCAATTCATACAATTATTTCAAAAAATTAATAGGTTTTGAAGTAAATATCACTATTTGGGTATCTAATGTATTCAAAATACCATTACTGGCTCTGACTGCAAAAAGGCAACTGCAATATTTAATTTTCGAAATAGACTTTAAACGTTTCTAAACAGGATTTTGAAATGATATGCTAATTATTATTTGATGACTGTGACATGCTATGAAAGTTCAATCTCTCGAGGTAAATTGCCTACGTTTATTCAGCTAGACGGCTTAAAGATTTTAAATTTAGTTTTCATACTATAACATCTTGTTTTCATGAAAAACACCGCCGGCTATAACGGCTTAAGTTGTAGATTATACAAATGGATACGTAGACAAATAAATTTAGATCATATCACGGATCTGTCTTTATCGAACTTTGACAAAATCATAGATCATTTTTATTGTTAAAAAATATATACGACATAAACGCTGGTTATTTTATACCAACTAAAAAATGGACAGTGATTACTTTGAAAACATAATAGAAAAAATAAACCCTTAACTTTAGGCTTTAAAATAACTTAATGTACTAACATGAAGTTATTTTAACATTCAGTGCTCCATCTGCGGTCAAATTGACTGAAATATTTTTTATTTGCAATGATTGTAATTGTGATTTTACTGCGCTCGTCCTCCTTTAATATTAGCCGTTACGTTAAATATCGTATGCCTAGTAATTTATTTAACTACAGTAGCTAGGCACATTTTGTTTAGTTATAACTCGTGTCCAAACCATTAGGTATAATGATAGAAAGTTGTATTATATTATAATCGTACTATTGGGGATGTAACTGAGTATGTATTTAACCAAATAAAACACACGCACTTCTCTGAGAGAGAAAGGTGTTGTTTGGGATATTAATACATTTATTTATTCTCACATTCAATTTAACTGACATGGAAGAACGATTTAAATCCATTTTATATTACTATGTCGATCAAAACAGTATTCTATTGGGATTGAATATAGAAATAAATCAACATATCGAAATGAATAATTACGTAACATCGCATTACCGGAGAGCGTTCAGGAAACACTCTCGTACAAAGATAGCCAGTAATAACCGGGATTGGTGCAGTGCTAAGTATGGGATTGTGGATACCGACGCAGGCGCCGGCGCTGCGGAACTGCGGTGGCTAAACCATTCAATAATATTGACACTATTACTTTACTAATATCGGTTATTGACCCTAACTACATTTTACTTTTGTCTTAATTTCAAGGTATAACATGCACAGACGCCGACCTAATATATAAGTGACTATTATAATTAATATGAGTAGGTACATAGTAAAGTTACTAGTAATATTTAAAATTTCTAGCGTGTGCCGATGAAAATTTTTACTAGTTGATTCGGCGTTAAAGAATAAATTTTAGACGGGAGGTATATAGAATTTATATTTTTCTTACAAACATGATATTTATAAGACGATTTCGAAAGAACATAACATATCTACATTTATGTTCATTATCGAGTAGAAATAATTCTTCTGTGTGAGTATCGAACAATGTTAGAAGCGACGTATCAGTCGTCAAAAGAGCCAACTATTTCATAGAAAGTTACGAAATTTTGAAACGCATTGTTGCATAATTTACAGTTTCTCAACTGTTTTGTTATGCTCAGAAGCAATTATGCGGACAGTTGTAACAAAATTTTTCTAAACTAAGTAGCATTCTTCAGTTATTACATTCATATTTTAATAATATCGCATTGTAACTTCTATTATGTTATTTCATTCATTTTACCTAAAAAAAAACAGTTGTAATGCGTTTAATATTAAGACGCCTCTTTATAGACCACAAAAGACAGATAAACTGACCAACCTTGACAAATTCTGACAAAAATCCATTTGCTTTTATTTCTTGATTATGGTACCGCTCCATATATCTCTTTCGAATTAGAAAAATTATCGAAATTATGTTTGTAAAAAAATTTACGAATCTAAATGATCCCGTTGATCTTAGAGATAATAAAGTATATTTTATTTTACAAGTAGCACTGTATAAATTGGACCAGAAATATGTCTTCCGATAACATTTTCAATATATATTATAGCTGTCCGAACGAACAGTAGTAGCCATACCCGCACTGGCGCAGTAAATATCTCACGCACATAATGCATGAAGCACTAGCTGGGATTAGAACCCGGTCCCGCGGGCCCCGTGCCGCCCGCAGGCCGAGCCGCCAAATTAGAACACACAATGGCGTTATCTGATCACTGGCTTGTGTACAAGCTGTTCGCTATTATACATTGCTCAGTATCATGATACTGGGATAACTAGATTGTACCGGATCTAATACTATTTCTTAGTTTTAATCATAATTAGCTAGAACTAACTACCAGCTAGCTTGTAAAGTGGTTTGTTGTCTGTAACGGCATCATTCCAGTATTTATTTCTGTTTCCACATAGATAAATCTGCCCATATCTCTTGCTTTGTTGTTAACTTTCTTTTGCATTTCCAATTTGTTTATTCAAATTTGACGAATCTTAATGACCTTGTTGATCTTACAAACAATAAATTATATTTTATTTGAATTTTATACGGCAGGGATTTATCTCACTATATAAGCAGTTATTATTAAATGTAACATATATTGAAGATTTCATTTTTTGTTTTTGGAAATAAATGTCAAAAAAATAATAAAATACGGATGAAGTATGTATATGCCTAGAATATTTAAATTTAAACTCATATAAATAACGATTTCCAAACGATTGCTATTATATTTTTCAAATTAAGAAAAGAAACATTAGATATATTTTTTATTTTATGACAATTTTCGCTAATGATTGAATTGGTTGCCTGAAGAGTGGTGCAGCCCTCCGGTGATTAGGCCCTCAGCCCTCGGCGTAGTGCGTCGTTATGTGCTGTCACGCCTCTTTCCTCTCGACCTTATTGCTGTCATAGCTTTAGCTATACGAGAAAAGCCTTTCTGTCAAAAAATTTAACCGGAAATAAAAATAGATTTTGATTAATTTAAACGAATTCAGGATATAAGACACAAATAAACATGATTGTACAAAAAATTGGATTAAAAAGCATACAGGGGCAATATTTCTATTCGAGTACTTTGATACACTTCTGAATATGATCGAGTTACTGTTTTCTAAAAACGTCCCAAGTCGAAAATGTATATAGTCAATTCCAGATTTGGGTTTAATTAATGCTGGAACTTCTGTGTCCGACTAGCCAGCAACTACCCTCATATTTAAGTATAATATACGAATAATAATAACTAAACATAGGGACGCCTAAAAATTAGGAAAACCCACCAGAAACTATTACATCAGAAGAGATCAAAGAATAAGTAGTCAACTGAGTATTTTTCATGTCAACCTAAGCTTAAGAGCTTTGATCTTTGCGTGGCAGGGTCCATAATAATGGTTCTGAAATAAACAATTGTATTGAATTGATCATAGTTACCATTTACCATGCAGGCAAGCTACGTCTCGTGTCTACCAATATGGTTATCATTACTTCATCAAATACTTATCTTAAATAAACTGGATGTTATTAGCTAATACAGTTAGATTACACCTCAGTTTTTTTTATTTACAGAAACAAGGCGAGATAATATCAACCGTAAAATTTTAGTATAGATTTTCAATATAAATGTTATTTAATTAATTTCTAGTGCGACACATTATTTTAAAAATAAGTAGGTACTCTAAGCGTACAAATAAATAAAATACAGTACAAATAAGCAATGAAATACACTATTTATAAAATGACATTAGTTAATATTAGTTAGAGTTTAGGTTAATATTATTTTATTCTATACAAATAAATTATATTTCAATATGGCAAATGTGTAATATTCAGTAAATCACAATTATCATTAAATCTCTTAAAATATACCAACAACTTACAAGACACGAAAGAAACTGTAAAAGAAAAATGTGGAAGAGAGAACCCATTCCGCGGTATCATGGCGGCGGCGACCGACAGACGAATGCTAATCAGCCGGTATTAAGGACCAGCGAGCTTCATTGTACACATTTTTATTCTGATGATTATTATTAAGCCGCGGTTCCAATGAAGCGGCTCTCGCGACTTATAATTCGTATGGGTTGAATTTTAATACTAAATACTTGAACGGAAATAGGCTCGCCACCTATCACGTGGAACTTACATTTCGCCAACAATATAGTTATCGAAATGTGAGTGTATAATATGTCTTAGCTTACCCCTTTTGGGGAAACAGGCGTGATAGTATGCATGTATTAACTAAATGCGAGATTAATGTCGAAATGGTCTGTCAAATGTATAAAAACCTCTGATTGTATAAAAATAAACCATCAACTATAAAAAAAACAATTTTTACAGTAGAAATTTAAAACGATGGATTTAATACTCAATCAGCATTGAACACTCACGACCAAAAAACGAGCCGAGTTCGACAGGATAGGATGAAACACATATTATTCCCTTTAAGCTTGCTTGTGAAAGGATATGCCGTAATCACCATATCACTGATAAATATAGATATATATATTCGCAAAAATCATTACAAATCACATATAAATAGTATATAAAAACTATGCACTAGTGATAGAAATTACAAATAATAACATACCTTATAAAACACTTCTAAACGTTCATTTTATTCTTCATATTTTATTTTCTTAAACAAGAACTTACGCGTTTATAGAATTTACCTGTGTCAGGTGATACGATAAATCAAGTTATTCGTTATTTAGTAACAGTTAAGTCAAGTGAAGTCTCTCATAGTCAAGTCGAATTAACATCAGTTTCAGCACTGCCCATGTATTTTTCCATGGAGGCGTCAACTCCACGAAAACCTCTTAAATTCTAACATTACTTTCGACAGTAAAAATAATTATTAAAATTTCAAGACTGCATTTATAATAATTGATATATTTTTTTAACAACTATGCATATTTCATCCATATTACTCTAAATAATATAAAAACGGAACACATGAAAAGTCGCCTCAGTGGATCGGTACCTAAGTTTCATCGGCGGTTCCTTATTATCATGTCGCGATTTGCATGTCTTCCGCGCGAACGCGTTGTCGCCGCGAGAAAAAACACAGACCCTGCCAAGACTCAACTATCAGCCACTTGGCTGTACGACCGCAGAGCCTTCGCTTGGCAAGTCTTCGAAAAGAAATAAACATAGCCTGGTAATGGTCAAGATAAGCGCGGCTATATTTATTTTGCTTACAAAATATGTATAACATCTTATTGTATAATAGATAAAATTATAATTAAAAAAAACACATTTTGTACGAATGATAGCTATGCCTATTTGTAACAGCTTAAGTAAACACCAATGCAGTGCTACATTTGACACTGACAGACCTTTAGGCAAATGGTAATAATGATGAAAGAGTCTCTTTTGTAACGGCTTTTTATTTCTCGAACTATTTTTCTTTTATTCGCATTGAAATAATTTTCTTCAGCCAAGATAAATCGTTTATAAGTGCATTAGTCTGGAAACGAAACGTTAAAAAAGGATCTCGTTCAAATGATATATTATTGCGTACTTTAATGAATCAAATATCTGAATAAACGAGGCTTATGTTTTCTCATAAAATAGTGTTTTAATGTTGATAACATTAATTGTAATTTACATTACTACTTGTAACTGATTCTTATTATTATTTCGTTACACCACTACAACGAACCCTTTTTTACACAGTTATGTTTTTTATTTATTATATAAACATGTTATGTTAATTTAACTTTGCAACTACAAATGACACAATCAAGCCTTATTCTCTTAATTCTTTTACAAGCACTTTAGTGATATTTTCACTGCAGTGAAAAGTAACGTATGAGCCACGAAACAAGTCTTGATAAAACGAGGTACTGATCACGGGGAATATCATAATTTTGACATTTTAAACTTCTTGTACCTTTTTTCGAAGAAAACAGAAGATGGTCATAGTGCAAGAATAGTTCCATAGTGAACTAAATCTGGGGTAAGATTTGCTTATCTGGCTTAGAGACAAGACCACAGAACAACAGTCGTTGACAAAATAAATTATAGTTGCCAAATTAATTTAACGATTAAGCGTAATTGCACGCCTAGGTGTGAACCCTGATTTGCTCTGAATGGATGATATTTAATGTAACTGGTACAACAATCCATTATTTTAGCAAAGATATTTTGAAGCCAACGGTAACATCGTTTAGAGGTATATGCCACATATTAGTAAACAGTGCATCTGTAATTGTAGTATGATCATAATAAAATTTATATTATACAATTATTTTCATCAACTTATTAACGTACTGGTCCTCCTTACACGAACCATAAGATTCAGATTATACTCGATGTCACTGTCCACTCCGCCAATTTAATGTTATAAATTATATCGAATATTTGATGCCTATTGCTAATCGGTTATATAAAAAATCTATGGGGAACTTTGGCCAATGTTCCTTAAGCTGATGAGGAATATGTTACAATTTCAAACCATCAATTGGAACCAACCATAATTACGTGCTCTTTTGAAGGTCATATTTTAAACCACCACATTAATAGGCAACACAACAAAATTTTTGAAATTATTATTTAATATTATTTTAACATTACTTTTTTCTTTATAATTACAAAGAGTAATAGAGACGTGTACTACATAAGCCCCAAATTCTATGTACAATATAAACATCAGCCTAAATAATGCTGACTGCATTTTGATAAACGTCGTTTTACTGACATTTAACGGCTCATTAAATAGGCACACATAATAAAAATTTCGAAACGCTGGCACGTCATCTATTATTAGAGTTTGTTGTAGTTTGTTGTTAGGTTTGTTTATACGAGAGCTAGTTGCGACATCACGCGCCTCACCTGGGTTTTCTTTTGGTCTTTTATACGTAAACATAACATTTCACTAAGAAAAATAGGATTATGTGCTACGTTATATATTTCAATAGTTCAAGATGACTCAAATCGTGAATTGATCATAGATTAACGTATAGGTTACTTTTTATTGCTAGAAAATACCTAAATCTTTACCTACAAAAATATAAAATATAATAGTCAATTGTAATCATTAAAGTCAAAATAAGAGCTGTTTTGCATTCTAAAGCTTAGAGCAATATGTAAAAAACAACAAGGTTATACAATTATTTAATACATTTGAGTCATATGCTGTACACTAGCTTTAAGTGTTGTTAGTAATTTATATTGTGTAACTGTTGTTTGTTTCTAATAAATATATAAAAAAAGAGCTTTTTATTAAATGCATTTAGAAATAATTCAGCGGAAAAAACAAAATAAAGATTTTTTTGTCTATCTCTTGTCTTATCTCCGAATTGTGGTGATTTTCACTGGCAGATAGCTGATGTTGTAAGAAGTAACTTAGGCGTCCTAACCAAAAAATAACAAAATACATGTAAGTCAAGCGAATGAAGTCACGAGCGGCCGTTAGCTTTTACATAAAACCGAATTCCATACCAGCAAAATCTGGCACTTACTGTAAATGTTTATGAAATTATAAAAAATGCAACAAGATTTAAGCTCCACATTTGATTATCAAAACGATGTACAGACGGCCACAAGTAAACCGTAAAACTTTTACGTTTATATGCGCCTTAAATCCTTGAATTATGAGTGAAATTTAAACTAAAATGTTGCACCTGTCTCGAGACAGGCCATACTTTGAAGAATAAATAACTCCGAACTTGACAGACATAAAACCGCGTGTTGTGATGTGTGTTTTCAAATTAGATAAATAACTACTAAAAATGAACGCGATAAGTTGTACTAAAAAACGTTTAATATTATACTTTATTCGTATGTAATTTTATAAATAGTGTACCGCATTAATATTGATATAGTTCTGGCAAAGGACAAAGTGATTTCTTGAATTTAAATTCCAAACATAAATACTTCACGAATTGATAGCTAGAAGTTAATTAAAATATATTTTGTGAAGTTGGTTTTAAATCAACTATCGCATTATCTCTGCAACTCGTAATGAAATTCCTACAGTAACAAACCCCACTTAACTGTACAGTGTCACATACACTCGTTAGTCCATGTTGTCCAATGCGGCTTGCATTAAAGCCTTGTGTTTCCATTTGTTGTGTGCTTGATTCAAAATTAACAACGAACTGAATAAAATATTTTATTTACTCTTAAATAATATCAGATTTGTTTGTTTGTTTGACGACCGATATGGCGTGGAGGTCAGTATACCTACACTTCACTCCAGAGGTCGTGGGTTCGATTCTCACACAGGACAAATCTTTGTGTGCATGAACATGAATATTTGTCCTGGTCTGGGTTTTTTCTTATATATAATAAGTATGTATTTACAAAAAAAAAGTATATAAGTATGTTTATCCGTTGTTTAGTATCCATAACACAAGTTCTTAATGATACTTATCTTGGAACTAAATAATTGGTGTAATTGTCAGAAAATATTTATTTTTTTATTATTTATTTGAATGTTAAAAGTTTCAGTTTGTCTATGTTTATATATTTTTTAACTGTTAGCTTTCCAGAGTTTCATAATTGATTTGTGTGTTATAAAAGTAAGATAGGTATTTACAATGCTTTATATAGCCTTAAAACGCAACTAATGATTGACTAGAAAAAATCAACACGTCCACCGGAGTTCCCGGTAGCTGGTTAGCGCCATGAACCGGTTATCTAAAGGTCAGAAGGTTCGATTCCTCTCCGGATTACCGCCGACGAGTTGATTTTATCTAGTAATAAATTCGTCTCAAAACTAATCAATTTATTTTTTACTGCTATAACTAATGAGTAGTCAACAGAAATCTCGGAGAAGAAAAAAACGACTTACCTGGAAAAAGAGGCAGAAGCACACCCATTGGTAGTATTTGTAGATCTTTCTGTCGCTCATATCTTCCTTCCCTTTCTCGCGACTGTTCCCGATGCCGGGATACGGCACTTCCACCCCCACCTTCTTGTTGAAGAAGCTCTTCAGCGTGTACGTGGAGTGGATCCAGCAGTACGTGTTTAGAACGTCTTCCGGAATGTCCTTGGTATGTATACAGTCAATGGGGTTGCCCACGTACTGCCTCGTGGTGACGATCAGGCTGAACGCTATTAGAAGTATCACTGTGATAGAATAGTGCAGACGAAATACAGGCGAATCGATGTGTATATAGTTCACTTTTATGAGATTTTTTAACCCACGAAAGACGTCTAACATTGTAACCGCACGAGTCTGCGCCCGGTCAGCCGTCCCGTAGCGTCCACTAACATTATTCCGTTTACTCTATTATTGTATCAGAGCACCAGATGTATTTTAATTCACTACTTTTATTCGTTCGTTGTCGTAAGGCACTTTAGTGGCAGAGTTCGCTCGCTAATTCATCATAGGCACCGTCTACGTTGATGCTTCTTCGGTATCTTTATGAATTTGAGCAGGGAAAGGGCTTGTGTCATGTTTTCTGCGTTTCATTGTAGTATATTTTCATCGGAGCGCGCGCTTTTTGTCATGGCGGCGTGCGCGCGGAGTCATCGAGTTTGTTATGGCGGGATCTGTATAATGGGGTTAGATTAGGTTTACGAGTCGCGTTGCCGACCGGAGCACCGATCACGGCGACTCAGCGCCGAGATAACGCGCCACGAGGAAATATTCAGCTTTCGCTCATGACTCTATCGATAGATTTTCCTCATTAACTTGCCATTACTTAATGAAGATAATAAATCGAAAAAAAACTGTTATTATTTTATGGAAGCTCAATAACTAATATTATCATAATATAATAAGACACATTAAAAAGTATTTCGTCATACAATGAGTTGAGATTTCTATCGCCGAAAAGATATCAAAAGATTTTTTTATACTTTACCAGACATATGTGTAAGGTTTCTATTTGTGTATGTGGATCAAACCTTCTATCACAGATTAAACTAAAATTGTTTATGGTACACCACAATAAGCAAGCGAATATTGTTGGAGGCAAATCAGAACCTTTATATATGGCTTAAAGACAATGGGGATCAAACGTTAACATGTTATTCAAATCACGGAAACTGCTATTCAAACGGTCACCCAACATACTGAACTGAATTCCGTGAATGGTACGTTGACGATTATAATCATCTTGCGGCCATGATCAAGAGATATGTAAAAGATTATTCAGAAATGAAATTGTATGTTTCAGTTGAATTGCTTGGAGCTGATTTCTTATTGAAATAACCTAACGAACGACCCTATTTATAATTTTTGTTACTGCCACTATTGTTAGGGGAACGTGTGTATGTATGCTTTATTGGAGGAAAAACGTCAAACAAATTTGATTTACGAAAGCAACAGGTGAGCGAATTCAACAAAACAATAGGCGGAGACCTTCAAAGCAACACTTTTAGCGCCGACGACCGTTCATCATCGTGTCGTAAATCTGGCCCGGGGCATAGACAAACTCATGTGTTGGCATAAACTGTTTACATTCAAATGTAGATGTCAAAACTACTATAAAACATTTTTATTTAATGTTCAATATTCCGTTTCACCTAAAATTCTTCCTAATTCATATAGTTATTCTCATTTACTTTTATTTTTGAAAGATACAGCAAATTTATGCCGATAAAAGAGTTGAATTAGAAGAGTTGAGTTAAGTTAGATCTAGTCTTTAAATATTTTATATTAGATTTGAATCTTACAGTACCTATTTTTTTAAACCAAGGCAAATGCACTATGACTGCAAAGAAACGATGAACTCCTATTATATTCCATGTCTAAAAGTCACACATCTTTCATGTCACCTTAACAATTGACACAATCGATAAACGTCACGGATAATGGAGAGGAGTCCACGTGTCATCCCAGGGGGCTCGAGCCGACTTAAGAGATAAGTAAAGAGTCATTATCGAGCGTTTTGATATTAAAGAGACGGGTACCATTCGCCAGTTTGCTGGTGTCGATGCTGGGTTACGTAAGCACACGATTTTTGTTCACTGGACGACAACTCGAACATACAATAATTATGGTAAAAATTAGTCTCCTACACTAATATTATAAAGAGGAAAGATTTGTATTTTTGGATGTAACGAATAAACTCGAAAAGTACTGGACCGATTTTCATTATTCTTTTTTCATTAGAAAGCTACATTTTTCACTAAGTAACATAGGCTAAATTTTTATTTGGAAATAAATAGTGTTCCGTAAGATAATTGGGTTGTTCGAACACAAAGTGTAAAAAATCAACCAGAACAGGTACTCATTTTGCGTACGCTGCCTAAACTATAAAAGATAGAACCACAAAATACACGAATTAATTGTAGATCTTATAAATATCTACTAAAAAGTCTACGACACACTATACCTATCTATTTCGAGTGAGGCACAACAACCATTTTTTTATTTAAAAATTTTGAATTTTTTTTGGACTACATTTAAACGCATTTATTTTACTTATGCTATTAATCCTTATCAAAATATATTCATTCATACATTTCGTCACTAAGTGCAGTTTATGTAGATGGTATTTGGTCCTCGAATGATCAAAATTGGACGTTTGGTTTTGAAGTTATGGCGAAATTAAATTATTACGATTTCTGCTGCACGGCGGCGCCCTATCACGGGTCGGGGCTCCCGACCATCAGTTTATTTTGTTACCTGAAAATTTTTTTCGTCAAATGTTGTTTATAGAGAAGCTGTACAATAATCGCTTTAGTTATCTATCCCAAAACAACGGGTTGCACTCCGGGACTGTCGGTAGGAGTGGAAACTTAATATTAATTACATTTAAATATTTTCATCATTAACAACTTTAACATCCACATAAAGATAATCTATTCAGCCTGCGGATAATGACTGCGTTGTCAATGTTAGTGTCGGTATCTGTGAATTGACCTGGGAATCATTTTGCTGACCGTGTCTTTCCTGGGAACCGACATTCACGCGGGCGGAGCCTCGGGCGACCGCTAGTTCATAATAAAATTGCCATTGACTATTGGTATATTTCTCCTAGCCAAGAGTACCGTGTGACATGGGCCTAGAATAGAACTGTCCTCTCTTATCTCACGGGGGACTCCGATGAAGAGAAATTCTACCGGATAATGGGCAGCCTCGTCATCCTTGCGTATTGTTCGGAATGGCGATCACCAACCCACCTACACAGCGTAGTGATTATGGATAAATACCCACAATAGAATGTAATCTAATAGGGAGGCCAATGTTCAGTAGACTTTATAAGGCTGATATGGTAATATTTACTTCTATAGAGAATGTGTATTCTATTATTATTTTAAAAAAAGAAGATTTTTAAATATTTGCCCCTTAATCACGATTTTAAAAAGGGAATCAACTAAACTTGACCATTTGCTTGTCATAAGAAAACCTTAAGAAATTTCAGCTCAGCTCAGTGAAATGATTCAAACTTAACGTGCAAAATTTATTTATATAGTTACAGGTGAAGCGAAACAAAAGCTTGTAAGAAGATACGTGAGTATTAAAAACATATTCAAATCAACCACAGTGTGTATGCCGCCAGTCGGTAGGCTGGGGGCTTCCCCAGCCCAGCAGGGCAGGCGGGCAGCGGCCTGTCGTAAATATAACGCGTCATTTGTTCCGGCCCACCGCTGAATATTCTTGACCATTTAATTTTGACAAACTGCCACCGTGTGAAGCGGTGATGGCCCCCCTAATATATTACAGCAATATTGGTTATGCTTCGAAGACATTTTTTCCTTTGATAAAATGGTGGACTGAATTCCTGACTGTTAGGATGGGAGCTATAAAGTTAAACAGCTAAGTGCGTTATGATTGTAGTACCTTTATATATCAAAAATGCCTGAGGAAGACAAAATCACAAACTAAGGCAGAGTGGAATTAAAATAAATAGCTCATAAAAAGGGTCAATTTTTTTTGGATTACAAAGCTCAGTGAGATGATAACATGTTATATATACTTCTTTATCGTTTCATAAAATTTCCACTGATAAGCAACCATTCACTGTTATTTTACTTGTTAAACAAGATGTATTAAATCGAATTCTATGCAGACGAAATCGTGGGCAAACCACTAGTGTAGAACTATTAAGAATACTCACGAGATATTGCATAAAAAAGTTAGTAGGCACTTAATACTCCTCATTACTCCTCATTCTTGAAATAACTGTCATAACGAAAACGAAAGGGCAGTTTTTATTTTAATTAGTGGCGCGAAGTTTCTTTTCAACACATTATATTTAACAGCGTACTATTTCTGAACTTGTCATACCACGTCCACGCTCATTAAACATTTTGTAGTCATTCTACGGATATTTTCTTCTCGTTTGGCGCGCGGTGGCACCAGGGACACATTTCCGGAACTAGTTTTGAAAGCCCGCCATTTTTGTATTTACATTTTTGAAGTCTTCTCACTTAAATGTGAAGATTTACTAAGCATCTTTGTGTTTTCTTAATGCAAGACGAAGTTCGCGTGAAATTGTTGTGGAGCTGCAGTTATTATTAATGACTTTTTAAACTGTTGTTTATTTTTCTCTTTTATTGTCTACTTAACTTTTTTGTAAGTGTGCGTGTTCTAAGACGGCACTAGATTGATCAACTGACTGAAATGATGATGATGATGAACTATGAACGCAGATATTTTTTTAATTATATTAGGTCGGGGAAAAAGTCTTTTCGCATAACGTAGGTATAAACTTATTATAAATTTTTTTTGACTGTACTATTTGTGTCTGGCTGGTTTTGGTAACATTAAAAAGGTTCCATTATAAAGAAAAGAAAAAAATAAAAAAAAGTTGTTTCCCGCTATTTTTCATTTGTTTTTCTCTCCGTAAAAATGAGTGAATCTAATGAAGAAATTCGATACATTTTAAAATTTTATTATAAAAAAGGCAAAAATCAAGGCAACTCAAGCAGTGAAAAAAATTTGTGATGTTTATGGACCTGATGCAGTGTCAGTAAGAGTAGCACAAATTTGGTTCAAACGTTTTCAGTCCGGAAATTTTGATGTTAAAGATGCACCTCGCTCTGGTCGCCCTGTTACGAATAAAATGGACGCCATTTTTGAAAGAGTGGAGCAAGATCGGCATATTAGTAGTTACGATGTAGCTGAAGAACTGGGAATTGACCACAAAACAGTTTTGACCCATTTGAAGAAAGCTGGTTATACAAAAAAGCTCGATATTTGGGTGCCACACGAGCTCACTCAAAGAAACTTAATGAACCGTGTACTCATTTGCGATTCATTATTGAGACGTAATGAAACCGAGCCGTTTTTGAAGAGATTGATAACTGGCGATGAAAAGTGGATCACGTACGACAAGAACGTGCGAAAAAGGTCGTGGTCGAAAGTTGGCCAGGCTTCACAGACTGTGGCCAAACCTGGCCTAACACGAAATAAGGTGATGCTGTGTGTATGGTGGGATTGGAAGGGCATTGTTTATTATGAGCTTTTACCGCCCGGCAAAACCATCGATTCTGATCTTTACTGCCATCAACTGATGAGATTAAAGGAAGCAGTCGAGAGAAAACGGCCGGAATTGATCAACAGGAAGGGTGTGGTCTTTCATCACGATAACGCTAGACCACACACATCTTTAGCCACTCAGCAAAAATTAAGAGAGTTCGACTGGGAGGTCCTAGTGCATCCACCATATAGCCCTGACCTTGCGCCTTCAGATTTTCACCTGTTTCGGTCTCTGCAGAATTCTTTAGGTTCTGTAAGGTTGACCTCAAGAGAGGACTGCCAAAACTATTTGTCCCGTTTTTTTGATCAGAAGTCCCAAAGTTTCTACAGTAACGGGATAATGTCTTTGCCCACAAAATGGCAGAAAGTTATTCAACAAAACGGTACATATATATTGTAAATAAATGTAAATAAACTTTGAAAAAAAGTCTTGACTTTTCATACAAAAATACGAAAAGACTTTTTCCCCAACCTATTATTTAAAATTATTTCTTTAGTTATCTGGTTTTGCAAGAGTAAGGCATTGACACTTTAATAAGAATATTAATGTTGACTTTCTAATTCTGTACTGGTTATATTAATAATTAATTAGTGCATTAAAAGGAAAAGATACGAGTAAATTGGCCCAAATTTCAATCGATACTAACTTTAATAAAGCTTCATAAACCACTTAAAAACTAAGACAATAATTTTAAACGTTAGATGGTTGATAAAGTATATAAAAAATACTAAATCTCTAATATTTCAACAGTAACAGTTTAAGTTTCGAAAAAAAAATACAACAAATTAACGTCTTTAAGAAGTTTGTCATGTACATTAACGATGTTTTAAAAATGTAAATGTGTCGCGCGGCCCTCACGAACACCAGCAAGGTTATTCTGTTAATTGATGGCTACTGTGAATTAGTCGATGAAGTAGATTATATCTTGAATGACTAAGAAAAGTTATTCCTCTAGCGGGATTCTACATCTAAGCATCCCTAGTTCCTAGTAAATAGTTTTCTAATTACTTAAATTTGCTCCATGTCACGTGTTACTCCTGATGGTAAACGGTAACGATTGTTTTTACAATCATTTTATTGGGGATATATATATATATATATATATTATATACATACCAATATTATTTACGCTAAATTTTCTTCTATGCTTTATTAATGTGTCAGCCCCCAAAAAAAGTCCGATGAAAGTAATAGCAAAGCTTAATTATGAAAATAAGAATAACTATAACAATCATCGGTACCCAATCGTACAGATATTTAGTAAAATTTAGGTTGAATATATATGCTTAAATTTTAAACAAGTATTTTATTTATATTTACATAATTCTCTCTTCATTAAAACGTATATCCTATTATTAAACACTATAATATTGTAGCACGAATTTGGAATTGATTGGCATATAACCAAAGAGTTTGGATGCCCCTAATTTTGAGCGCTAATATCTCTTACTGTCTGCTATAATCTGTGGTCACGCAGCTCTGGCACCGGTGCCAAGCTTACAGTGACGGGGTATAATTATATAGCATTATTCATTCACAAAATTTCGGCCGAGGAATCTCTATTATGTCACTACTAAGTGGGAGTAATTAGAGCAGAAGACTTGGGAATACTATTTAAACTAAAATATACCGAGAATAATAACACTAACTGACTAACTCGCTGACAGGCTGCTGACACACAAATACCATTGGCACTAGAACTATGAATGTGTCCCTTATGAAACATAGTACACGAAGTAATAACGATATTGCAATATATATATTATTTATAGGACTTCAGTACAGACCAAAAATTGCACCTAGGTGCCTTAAAGTAGAAAAGATAGTTTGCATGGAAATTCATCCAACTATTTTAACCAACTATGTCTAAAGTGTTATTAGTTTCGAGTTTATCAACTATTTTTACTCATGTACTAATGTAACTCTTTCTTATAATAACTAAACTTGTTATAACAGTTTAGTTTTACATAATTCAGTAATGGTCATCATTCACAGATTCGCGTTTGACTGCGATAAAATATTTTCTGAAACAATTTCTAAATTTATTTATCGATAACAGATAAAACTGTATAAACACAATAAATATAAAATCCCATCGAAAGCAATAAACTAATCTCCATAAAATATTGATATCGTAAAAGTGGTACAGGCGGCCGCTGCAGTATCGATACTTATACCTTCTTTAATGTAAAAAATATAATAAATTTAGAGATAATGCGGCTACTAAAACGGATCATGAATATAAATTTCATGTGCTTATATTGAAAAGAAATCTAAAAAAAATTATGATAAGTAGAAAAATATTCAAGAAGAAATTACAGAGATATTGTAATCGTATGGAAAAGGAAATAAATGTTTCTGCAAAAAAATCTCGATCAAACCAACAAAAGCCAATGCTAGAAAATAATTGCATCCGAATAACATTTAGTTAGACGTCAATCTACCACAAACAATGGAAGGACATTTTCTTGAATTATGAGGGCGGATCAAAAGGCGTTATACATCACTGGCAAGGTAAAGATCGTACGCAATGACCGTATATTCAGATTCTCATAAACCTGTCAGTGTACGTTGAACATTGCTGGAACGGACTCCTTCCGGTGTCGTCGACTCGCTGGAGGGAATATCCTGCCGATCGCGAGCATTCGATTATTTTATCTATACCATTGATAGCACGTTTGTTATAAAATACGTAGTTCGTTATGCTTGTAGCTGTATGACACGAGGTGGTCGGGATCGTTTTCCAAAGTTAAGCAGCGTTCACAAAGTTCACGTCTTGGATGCGACCGTTTGTGTGGCATTCGTGTTCGAGCTGTTTGCGATAATTGTTTGATTTGATACTCTTTGCGGTAATTGTTTTGCTAAGCTAGATATTAGTCCTCATACCTTGGTTTCTAAGAACGCTTGAGGTCAGAGGGACATTGACAAGCTGATGATAGCCAAACTACAGAATTGATACTAAGAAATTGTACGGAAATAGATAAAAGGCAAAGTAGTGATAATATAGTATTTTTTTTGCACTATTTGTGACATTTCCCGTATCATCCTACAAAATTGTGAACTAAAATAAAGGTATCTGATAAAGTAAGAACCCACTTACTTACTAACATATCAATAGCCGTGTATTAATAATGCTATGAGAGCGTTCTCTTCACAGAAATCTGTAATCTACTTGGCTAATGGCTGTCGTCGCCGGCCCTTCTTTTGTTATATTAAATAAAATATGGGAAACCAAGCAGGACAATATAAGGCTAAAGATATTTCAGAGAAAAGATCAAATTAGGTCTAAAAATAACTAAAACCTTTTAAGTTCTAAATAAATGTATCAGTTTACTTACAGGGCAATGCTTTTTTCATTTGTTACTTCTAGTGAACTGAAATCAAAGGAGAAACAAAACAAAGTGCTAAAGTACATATTGAATTATTTATAGGATATCGATATTTCGAAATCACATGTGTACATTATTCAAAGCGCGCATCCACTCCATTTGCGGACGTTTCGGCTGGTGGTTCCCGAGTCTTTGCACTTTGAAGAGAGTATTTACGTACGCAATGCCAAATGATCGATGTAGTCTGTGGTTACCTTTGCAAGACTACACAGTGGTCATAAAGCAAAAAGTTTGTAACGAAAAAGTCTACATCAAAACTCATTTAATACAAAAAAAATTATACATCCTGTCTTGAGTGTTGTTTTTATTTTTCTGAATCATGTAGAATGAGTCCGCGGTTCACTGTTACTTTTTCTTACAATAACAAACAATTCGTACTAATAAGGTGATGTCTGCTACGTGTATTGAGTCATCGTTTTCTGGCGATTCTATAATTAAAGACAGGTAATAAGCACATCTGTTATTCGGTACCAAGAATACTTTTATTAAAATACAAGATTGATAATAACAGCAGAGTGTATACTTTAATACCGATGGTGTTTTCTTTACCACCATCAAATTACTGGTTTCAAATTAATATTTCTGTTGTTCAAATGAAAGTTCTTTTTGGCTTCTATCCTAACGATACTTAAAACCAATTCCTTACTGCTTTAATTTTAAGATTTGTTTAAAAATACCGAAAGGTATTTTTTTAAATTCTTCTCTACTCAAATTCCTATCCGCTGTAAAATGGTTAGTTTTAAATTAGTTAACGCATTTATGATCCTTATTTAGCCAAAATTGAATAAACTTTTTTAAATTTGAAAAATAACTCGAACACACCAAGTTATTACATCGACAATTTTAAGTATGAACGTGGACGATCGACAGTCGGACACAGAATAGTTCTACCACCATTTCCATTGGTAAAAATAAGACTAAATAATAATTAGTAAGCCGAAGACTAAAAAATTATCAATAAGCCTATCAGTTTAGCCGCAGCTTCTTAGCTTGTTTGTATGTCTTAAATGGATACAAGACTTTATAACAGTAACGAAATCTTTTGAAATGGGTCCAAAACATCTGCGTGTCCGGATATGACAAACGTCCCGAATAGTTCGGAATTCGTGTAAATCAACAGCTAACGACGCAGCTGATTCACAAAGAATCTTCAAAGTAAACGAGCCTTTGATTGCATCGCGTCTTATGAATCGGACGGATATGAAACTATGTAGAGGACTCATACTTATAGCTGAAAATTAACGTTTTGCTCCCAGAGCAATACTACGTTGAGCTATGACCTTTTCGCATGAATAGAGCACACGTACAAATAATTAATTCGTTTTTGTAAGTTTGATATATATATTTTTCTCTTATATTGTTTCATGTTAATATTTTGTATTATTTATTTAGTGCAATAATCGTTCTATCTATCTATCTATTATCTACTTCTGAATCACCTGAACCTACACATATTGATCACATTATGTGCAGCAATAATACATTTTCTCTCACTTCTGGTATTAGGCTTTCGCTGGCAACCAATACTGAGAGATATACAGGTCATAAGTCATTCTTTCAAATTGCCCTTGATACCAATAGAATTTATATAAACTAAATGAAAATGTTATGTGATTATAATCTTATCATTCTCAACTTACAAACGGTCATCATACCTAAGAACCATAACAAAATATGACAATAAAACATGGCTAAGCAGATTAGTGCAGGTAGTTGGATAGGGGTTGTCGCACAGGGAGCCGCTGTTCTCGCGTTAGTAGTTGTAAGGCGAAGCCCTAGCAGTACCACAGCTCTTAAGACTATCGATTTATCTTTCGATATTCAAATCAACCGAGACTTCAATGACGACTCCAGAAAAATAGCGATTGATTTAAAGGGGAACAAATTTGGCAGACGCTTATATGAAATAGTCTAGATGTTTGCGAACAATTTAATTAAACAGGTTAGCTTAAGGTTCTAGACATCAATCACCTAACAAATCAAAGTACTTACTTGGATTGTACCATTTATTACAGATGGCATACACATCCGACCTAAGCAACTGGTTTTTCAAAAGATACAATAATGGTTTACAAATTATGACGAAAACACTAAGCCTTCGACATAATGCAACATTTGAACTCTTCTGGACCATGGCACAATAGATTTTCTGTCTGTGACCGATTTCGTCCAATGTGAAAGTCCAAGAAATGTACACGTTACAGATATGTAACGGCAGCAGTAATTTTGACATATTTCAGAGATAAACTTGACCTAAATGGTATTCTGGTTAACAAAAAAGGCGAATTTCGAATATGAAATGATTAAGAATTTAGCATTCATAACATTATACACTATGTATATTTGCTCAGAACAGTTACCATTCTTACAAAGTAGAACAATAGTTTAATATTGCTATTCTTTCACAGTTTATTTAGCTATCGGTTACGGAAATATTTTATGAACTGCCGACGCGGGCGTGCGAGGTTATAATTTAATTCAGTGAGCGCTCTATGAACGCCTTTATCCAACTTTCCACATGGTTATGAAGACATTGTTTATTCCAGCTTCGCTTCTAGCGATGATACGATCGATGCTAAGAATTGTAAACATTCAATAGCGTTACAGTAATTTTATTTGCCCATTGAGAGGTTCAATATTGTGTTATTAGGTACGATAAATATGATTGTAATCGATTTTAGGTTCATGTTTTTTTCGTAAAGATTTTAGGTTCGCGTTTGTTTTTGACGTGACAACGTCTTAAATTAGGTTGCGGCTGGGAGTCACTTATGAAAAAGTGTAACGCTCGGTAACGTTACGATGAGTCACCGAACGAGAGAGAGGCCCGGCGAATGCCTTGCGTCTCTCTCCCACTCAACTATGATCGGTCTGCCGCGCGCGCAGCACTAGTGTACAATGTTTTAGTAAACAAAATATATTTCTATAGTTAAAATTTGTGCAATTCTTATTTTCATTCAATTCCTTGTTCCTATTGTGCAATTTAATTATATTCATATCAATAAATATTCTACCGAGAAAAAGACGTTGTCACGTAAAATCTTCGCCCGTAAAAACGACTTTACAGGCAACCATTTTTTTTTTTATAATTATCCGGTTTTACAGCTTGGCAGCAGATTACAGCATGGCATACAGGGCTCTTACAAGGGCGTGAAACGGTTCTCAATGCGCTAGTGATGCCACTGGTATTGCAAGTGGATTAATTTTTTATCATAGGATATGCTTCAGAGCCACCTTGGTTTACTTATACCCTATCATAGAAACTTTTGTAAATATAATATTAGTAAACAAGATCTAAGAGATTTAAAATCAATGACCTATTGAAATGAAGGGGTCGCTACACAAAGCGTAGTAAACACGAGCAAACATGAGTGAAGCAAAGTTCAGTGGCCACCGCGATGAGTCCAAAGGCATGGCCGGCCTGACATCGCGATGATGAATCTGGCGCACGGGCCGTCTGATCGCGTGCCAAATCGATCGAATCGATCACCCGTCTCGAATTTTCGTTCCCTGCTAGTTCGGTGCGCCCGCGCCGCGCCCCTGGTGGATTATCAAGAAGATTACATTTTGAAATAAGAAATTCAAATGAGAAAAAGAAATATGCTTTATATTGTTTTAAAAGTTGTACGTAAATATCATAGATTACGCCGCGAGATTATGAGTCCCAAGATTATTAGATTCATATATCTTGAGTAAACTGGTTGGACTCTGGGGATGAAAAGTATTTTCTACCTCATAGTTATATGGGTTAACCAATTCATTCTAAAACATTTTGCAAATAGTAGTATAATACAAATAATTACATATAACAATCGTCTGTAGGCATATAAACATAAAAGCTCTTGTGAAACAAAATATATTACACATTATAAATATTGTAATATTTTTTTTTGTGTAAGAAATTTTTTTGAAACAGAATTTTTTTTACATTCACTAAGAAGTTTAAATGGTGTTTCCAAAAATTAATACAGTCACTACACCACAGGGGTCGGCCATTCGATAACTGTGGCATATAAAATAGTTTATTAACAAAATCAACAGCTTATGAAAGTTTGAACTATTAAAAAAATTGATATTAGAAAAAATTAATAAATAGTTCATAATTAGACTAAAATGCTTAGGGATATTGACGATTCTTAAAACTTCTTGGTCTGGTTTTATTTTTGTAAATATTAAGCAGAGTTTGCGTTTTGTTTGTGTGTCTTGTCCTAGCTGTCTGATATTTGAGATGTTCTAAAGCAGCCGCTGATGTTTGTACAAAACTTTCTAAAAAAAACTTACAAATTTTGTAAAGTTTTGACAAGTAATAGAAGATGGTTTTGCTGAGTAAACCAATTAAAGTTTCGTGTTACTTCGGTAACCTTAGTCGTGCTAATTTATATCACTGGTTAGCGCGGCTGTATACACTGTTTGTTTTAATTTTGTAAGTATAGTCGTTATCTTGGAGAAAGCTTTTTTTTTAACTTTTTTCCTTGGATAGTAGATTATATCATATATTATTATTAAATTACGTAGATATCGTGGGTGCATATGACGTGTTCATTTTATGTTGATATTAAAAATTATGCAATTATTTATAGAATATATACTGATATTATAAAGCCGAATACATTATATAGTTTGAAGTCATAATAATAAAATTTGTTCAATAAAGCTCTTAATAACTTCAGCTTAAAACTAGCGTTCGTAACCCATTCACAGCAGAATGAGTGTGAGTTTAATTCAAAAATAATCGCAAAAAAAACTTGTTGAGTTTTACTATTTATCATTAAATTAAGTTAGTTATTTTAGTCATTTCAATTTGAATGCAATAACATGCATGGAATATAGCATAGGTATGTATAGGCATAGAAAGGATTGTCTTATAAATCTTCGTAAAGACCTGTGTAAGTATACCGTGTACTTTCTATCAGCACGTGGGCGTATGTTGTAAAATAATAGGTTTAAGTGACAAGTACTTCGCACATGTATGCATTCTAGAAGGCTTAAGGTTTGCATCTTTTAGGATTTTATCACCGCGCTTTTTCAGTTTAGAATTGTGTTTACGCTATACTCACATTATAATGGAGTTTTTATAATATGTGTAACGTGTGAAGGTAATGTATGAAACATTATTAATAAAGTCAATTGTTATTACATTATAGATAAAATATAGATTAAATATTAGGTCGGGGAAAAAGTATTTTCGCATAACGTAGGTATAAACTTATTATAATTTTTTTTTACTGTACTATTTGTGTCTGGCTGGTTTTGGTAACATTAAAAAGGTTCCATTATAAAGAAAAGAAAAAAATAAAAAAAAGTTGATTCCCGCTATTTTTCATTTGTTTTTCTCTCCGTTAAAATGAGTGAATCTAATGAAGAAATTCGATACATTTTAAAATTTTATTATAAAAAAGGCAAAAATGCAACTCAAGCAGTGAAAAAAATTTGTGATGTTTATGGACCTCATGCAGTGTCAGTAAGAGTAGCACAAATTTGGTTCAAACGTTTTCAGTCCGGAAATTTTGATGTTAAAGATGCACCTCGCTCTGGTCGCTCTGTTACGAATAAAATGGACGCCATTTTTGAAAGAGTGGAGTAAGATCGGCATATTAGTAGTTACGATGTAGCTGAAGAACTGGGAATTGACCACAAAACAGTTTTGACCCATTTGAAGAAAGCTGGTTATACAAAAAAGCTCGATATTTGGGTGCCACACGAGCTCACTCAAAGAAACTTAATGAACCGTGTACTCATTTGCGATTCATTATTGAGACGTAATGAAACCGAGCCGTTTTTGAAGAGATTGATAACTGGCGATGAAAAGTGGATCACGTACGACAAGAACGTGCGGAAAAGGTCGTGGTCGAAAGTTGGCCAGGCTTCACAGACTGTGGCCAAACCTGGCCTAACACGAAATAAGGTGATGCTGTGTGTATGGTGGGATTGGAAGGGCATTGTTTATTATGAGCTTTTACCGCCCGGCAAAACCATCGAATTTGATCTTTACTGCCAGCAACTGATGAGATTAAAGGAAGCAGTCGAGAGAAAACGGCCGGAATTGATCAACAGGAAGGGTGTGGTCTTTCATCACGATAACGCTAGACCACACACATCTTTAGCCACTCAGCAAAAATTAAGAGAGTTCGACTGGGAGGTCCTAGTGCATCCACCATATAGCCCTGACCTTGCGCCTTCAGATTTTCACCTGTTTCGGTCCCTGCAGAATTCTTTAGGTTCTGTAAGGTTGACCGCAAGAGAGGACTGCCAAAACTATTTGTCCCGTTTTTTTGATCAGAAGTCCCAAAGTTTCTACAGTAACGGGATAATGTCTCTGCCCACAAAATGGCAGAAAGTTATTCAACAAAACGGTACATATATATTGTAAATAAATGTAAATAAACTTTGAAAAAAATGTCTTGACTTTTCATACAAAAATACGAAAAGACTTTTTCCCCAACCTATAATAATTTGGTGAATACAATTTACATGAAAATTAATCTTTCATGAAAAAATCTATTAAATCAGGAAAAACATTGCATTACAGTAATACATATTAATATGTGACAGATCTTTAAATGAGTTTAGAAAATTAGTGTCAATGATATCTTAACATTATCATACAAGCTGATGGAGAAAAGTCATTTGTTAAAATTTTTATTTTCGGTCATCTCCAAAATGTTTTTAATGCTTTTAACAGTAGATATTATCCCCATGTCAAAGATTGGTGGTGCCAGTGAATATCAGTTTTTAATAACAAAACAATGGACTGCATATGGACCTTTATTGCACTTATTTTACATTTCTTTTGGACGATAACTACTTTGAAATATTTGAAAGTCGAAAGTTATGCGTTTCGTTTTATTTTAGATTCGAATTTATTGAGATATCTTACCTGTATGTACAGAAAAAATATTGTTCAGCCGTTTCCATTAAGAAAAATTAAATTGATATAAAACAAACTATAGGTATTTAACATTATATAAATAATACCGGTCCATCCAACGAATATATATGGATCGAGGATCGGCTCTTAAGCGTCCATTAAACATAACGATTACTTACGATCGAGTGTTTACGCTGTAAATCAATATTGATTTGAGCTCGCGTCTGGATCGCACCGGGAGAGTACCGCCGCCGCACGCTCTGACTGAATGCTTCCATTTTTATATTTAGCAAAATAACATAACTTTCTTAATTGTATCTTTAAACAAACATGAAACGTATCCAAACTATTTATTTAGATATATCACAATATTATTAAATGGTGAAACATGGGTTATTTGTAAAGGTTTGCAAGTGGCATTAAGAAAATATTGGACGTATCATTAACTTGATGAGCCGTTGATTATTTATCCCTCAACTAGCTCTGACCCGCTGGTATGCCCGGGTGGCCTGCAGCACAGCGGTACCACTTGATAGTTTCCCAAACAAACTTCCACACACGATATCAATCCTACAAAATTATACTGACCTTTTCAGGGTTGAAAATATGAATAAAGTTATAATCTGTCTAATTGAGAAAAGACAAAACCAAAACTATTAGTTACTTTCGCATTTATAACATTAGTTGGAATTAAAGCCATTCGCTTCCTAATATCTTATACTAACCACAAAATCATTTATTTTCTTAGATATCGAAGTCAAAAACTTTCTAGCTTGATTCGATCGTATAGCCACTATTTACTTTAACTGTTTCTAAATTTAACCTTATATTTATTTAGTAAGAGCTATTCTTCACTGGTAAGTTTGTTCGAAATAAATTGGTGTTGCCACATCTAAAAATAGTATGTTTGTGTGGTATTTTCTCACCTGCTATTCACCGACCATTTAGCTTCTGTCTCTAAATACTACCTGTGAATTAATGTCCGTACGCCCACTGCGTAAGTATTTTAGACATTACAGTTCGTTTTCAGCCTATATATAAATCAATCGTTTAAAATAATAAAAACAAATGGAAAAATAAATGTCACCATGAACAAAAGTAAAATATTTTTGTGTGTTATACTTAAAATGGCACCTTGAAATTTTTGTGCTATAATACACTGGACAGCAAATAAACTGGGCCACCCGCTACCTTGGAACTCTGATTCGATTTTCTCAAAAAGTATAAACCTCACAACTATCAAACTTACGTCTACAAAAAGTGCGTTTCATGTTGTTTGAGAAATGACCACAAATTTATCCAAAGTACCCTCAATTCACATTGCAATCAAGCAACAAACACAATACCAACGATTTGCTCTGTTTTGACTAGAGTTTGCGATTAGCGTTCTTTTTTTCTAAATGAGGATATTCGGATTTTTCTTATGGTTTCTTTAGTTGCCATCCATTAATTGCTTCAGACGCGTGTATTTTTGCTATTTTCTATGGTCATTAATGGATACGACGCCTCTAAAAGCAGCTCAAGCTGTAGCACTACTTCAAGCAGGCGTTTCGCAACGTGAAGTTGCTCGGAGACTTCGAATCAGCAGATCTTTGGTACAACGAGCTTACAGACGATACTTAGAGACTAGAGCATTCGATCGCCGACCATGTATGGGCAGACCTAGGGCTACATCAGCAGCAGATGATCGTTATATCCAACTTACTGTTTTGCGAAATCGCCGCCTCAACGCAGTTGAAGTCCAACGAATTCTGCGTGACGAACGCCAAGTGGTCATAAGTTCAGATACCGCTAGAAGGAGACTTGCTGAACGAAATCTGGCTTCAAAGAGAGCTGCTACAGGCCCAAAATTGACCGTAGTATACCGTAGAGCACGACTTGAATTTGCTCGAGAGTATAGGGATTGGACGTTAGAGCAGTGGCGCAATGTACTCTTTACTGATGAGACCAGGGTGAGTCTACAAGAAAGTGATCGACGTCAGAGAGTATTATATACACACTTTTTGTAGGTGTAAGTTTGATAGTTGTGAGGTTTATACTTTTTGAGAACATCGAATCAGAGTTTTAAGGTAGCGGGTGGCCCGGTTTATTTGCTGTCCAGTGTATAAAAAAGTAATTTTTCCTTTTTGTGTTCTTTTTACAATCAAACAATAATGTGGTTTATTCTCTTACTTGCGGACAATATATTTATTTTATTGTTTGTAAATTACAATATAGACAACTTGACTCTCGCATCCAAAATAAAACTATTTATGATTTTGATATGCGATTAGAGTTGCAAGGTAATACGTTTTTGTGTTTTTATTCATAATAAATATTGCATAACTTTGTATTAAGTTTTAACTTCCCATATCTACTAATTTGGAAGCAGCATCAATAATAGTTACAACAAAAAACTCTAACGGCTTTAAAAAATAACATATTTTAAATCTTTGTCGCAGAATCGTGTCAGAAGGTAGATACAATATGAAAATGTTGTGTTTGTGCCAAGGACGTAAATCCGTCATCATTTACTTAATGAGTGTCATGGCGCTCTGAGTCAAACTGTTTTTGATAAATAACTGGAAAAGGATGCTCCGTCGGCGAGCCATTTGTATTTCACGTTGATTATATTGTAAATTATTGTTGTCCATTGACTGTTTTAAGATGTCTTCCATTTAATTTACGTAGATTCATTTAAATTTTATATATTATTTTATTGGTTTAACATATTTATTGACTAGTTTAGCGATAGGAATATGAATACTGTTTGTACTCTTTTTTGTTAAGAAACATAATGTGTCAGTGTAAATTTTAACATGGAAAATGCTGTTCAATAAGTTGGAGTTGCTGTTAACTATTGCTGGTTATATTTATGAATCTTTTTGAGATAATACTTATTGTTGTGTGAAAATACTTTCATGACATACACTAATACCATTTTCAAATGTACAAGAAGTTGCAGGACGTTCTAGTTATACAATGTAGTTTATATGGAGAAGAATATACTAATATTAGTGCATTCTTCTCTTTACCTAGTCTATCTATATTGATGATTTTTAATTAATAAAACTGGAGTTTCGATACAAAAATGATTAAAAGAACTGTAAGCGGCAAGTCGTTTGTAGTCGGTTAAATATTTTAAGTCATCTTCGCGATTTTCCCTGCCGTAATGAAACAGTAATGTAAAAGCTATGAAAAAAATGTGAACGTTTTTCCAACGTTTATTTTGATTGCTGCAGACGGACGGATCACGGCGAGGAGGTATTAAGTGTTTTTTTTAATGGCAAACTGATTTATTTTTACACGTGAAGGCTAAGTTTTATTATTACAACTGGTTGTAAACTCCACCTAAACGTCACATTTTATTGTTTTTGTTTCGGATCTAGTTAAATTTTATTATGAACTCGTTAATTTATTCGAATAAATAAAATTGGAATGCCACTCATTGTCTGTCATTACCGAAATTTGAGGTATGTTATATCTGTAGAGAAATGTATTATGTAGTATTTGGTCACTTTATTTTATTGCAATGGTCTAGTAATAGTAAATTGTTCGAAATCTCAATTTTGAGCCGCACTTCGAAAATAACTTAATGCAATCCTGGGGGTTAGCAACAAAATTTCTGAAACAACATCCGACTCAGATTTAAATTTGAAACAGGAAATATAAACGGAATATCAGAATGTATTAATATTTATTAACTTGCGAATGGAAGGCTTGATAAAGATGCGTTCTCTATCGATATATCAAAATAAACAGTCGGGCATCATTCTGAGTCCGTATCGTAAATACTTACAAACTTCCTACCAGAATACAGCGTCTCAATAGTAAACTTGTAAAGGCGTTAAATTTACATAGATATTGTGTTAAAAAAATATGTTATAAGGAAATTAAGAAAAAATTTAACGAATAAATAAAACTTATTATACAAATTTACATAACTGTATTGATTTGATACGTTATTTTATGAAGGCAAGTTTGAATGAATATTTGTTTAAGTGCATTTTCCGAAAGCAACTCTGAATTTAACTAACTATTCTGTGAAAATTAATGATTAAGGTATTTTGTTATGTGTTGTAGAATCAATGAATAAAAATATTCTCGGACATATTTTCACAAAGCCATCAACGCATAAATCAGAGCTAGAGACACTAGACAACGAACCAACTTATTCTTGTAGAAAGTTTTAAGTTAAAAAGTGAAACAAGTAAATTGAACATGTAGTTTTTTGTAAATATAACTTCATATATTATTTCAAGAAACTACTGGGATGTTTCGTTAGTAAGCCTGAGGGTTAGATCGAACTGACGAAAGACCTACAGTGTTACTTAAACACGATTATTTTTAAACCGTATTTAAAGTAAACCGTAGTTGAAACGATGTGTAGAGGCCGGTTTACCCACTTTTCCGTCCTAGGGGTGTAAGCTCTATTACAGAACAAAAACTGCTGTGAATGGCAATGTTCTATTGTTGTATCGATGATCAATTTTATTATAAGAACGTGGCGTTGATTTTTGTACTGCTTCATTGTACACTGCGGCATACACTAACCGAATATCATCTCTCTCAGTGCTTACGCTCGATCGATCGATGTTACTCGGATCGGAAAAATAAACCATCGATTTGTTGATTCGATTTATGTGTTTAAATAATCGCCGAACGTAGGTACATGGCCGTTCGTTCTCAGCAGGGCCGTACTGCTTATATCAACGTAGGTCCATCTGTAGTGGGATTGAGTTATCTGCACTATAATTGAGGAAGTCATAAAGTTGCCTTCAGAATAAATACAAGGCATAAAATTAGTTCATGGTCTAGCCACAGTATTCGTACATGCAGTAGACTGGTGGGGTAAGGTTGATGAGTGAACGTAAGGTAAGGCACATAAATATTGTTCGCAGTATCATCAGTTAATGTAATAAGACTTGAATCTTTTATTAACTATCAACGTTTACTTAGTCTTCATAAAGTCATCGGACTATGTTATAAAATATTTAATATTTGTATGTAATACCTTGCCTTGCGACATGAGAAAATAAGAATGAACATAAGAAAGTATCGGGCCACGCTCAGAGTAGGATTCCGTAGTACTTCCCGCTAGTTCTGACTACCAGGTGGGAAAACTAAGTGGGACCGGTGGAGGGCGCAGCTGGTGGGCCAGGAGGGTCTATGCAGCAGGGGCAGGGGGCTCCTGCTGTCTAACCATAGACCCTCCGAGAAGTCGGCCACACACGCTATGGTCGCACACAGAGGTAGAAGGGGCGCGTCCACTGCGCCTGTCTGAGGAGATCCTCCTAGTTCTGGCGCGGTACACTGCAAACCGCCCCTTTCCTTCAACAAGCGGCGGGCGTCGTCAGAAGATTTTTAGTGGGTATTACTGCAGGCGGCCGCGTTTGCCCCCCTCTCGGTCCCTCTTTGGCCGGAAGGCAGTACATAAATGCATTTTGTTACCGACGTAAAAAAGGGGATTTTGTAGCTACCCGATAATATGCAGAATTTAACCGATTATTTGTTTTGAACGACTTTTTTATCTGATATTTATTGTAGCTTTCTAGCACTAATTCTCTATGTTCTAAGCCCTGGACACTGTCCACTGTCTACTGGACAGACTATCGGACATGGTGGAACTATAATTCTTGTTATACTATGGGACAATGTAAACAAAATGTGGATTGGGAGCTTGTCGTTCAAAAGACCCAATGTACAAAAGGGAGGCATTAAAAATAAAATATTCCTAGTAAAATATCTCAAGTTACATGCAGGTGCACATTAAATCACACACAAGAGGAACTAATCCTTCACTGATTATGATTAAGTATAACATAATCACACTTAGCCGAAGTCAACAGCATCTTATTTGTAGTAGCACTTTTATTTATAGTAGAGTTTCTAAGAGGCGAGCCGGCACGACGACGGTCGTTTCCGATACCAGTTTCGTTGTACTAATTAATTTATAAATAGGCAATTTGTTATATTCATCTTTGGTTATGTTTTTGTGTTTATCTTGTAAAGGACAGTTTTCTTACATCATTTTAGACTAGTATTTTAATTTAATGCGTTCACTTTTAAGTTTCACCTTTATAAGAGCTCTCTTAAGCCAAACTTGAATAAATGATTTTAAATTTAATTGAGGATTTATTTAGAAAATTTACCGTAAATATTTACAAAATTTATTCAAGTGTAGTAATTTTATGTTGTACATCATCTCAGCCCAGCACGAGCCTCCTTTCAAATACCAAGTTGCGAGGGTATTAGGTCATACTCCACCACGCGGACCCAGTGCGGATTGGTGGAGGCAGGTGTATGGCGTCCTGCTGTTAGATTTTTTCAAGCCGCCCATTAGGCCTCTAACTTGGCTTAACGACTGCCACATTTAGTGATAACCGGGAGCAACGGCTTAACGTGTCTTCCGAAGCACGGAAGCGCTCGATATCAAATAGCACACAAACGGTCACCCATTCAAGGCCTGACAGCTGTAAACTGTGCTTTACATTAAGGATCGTTTTCGACAACCGAGCACCGCAGAGCTACGAGGGCTTCACTGTTGCACATAGTTACTAACAATAATTTTATTTTAATTTGCTTAGATATTGTTTATATTTTGAATTGTTTAGTTGTAAGTAAGTCCGATACTCGCGTGCTGGGTGCGAATGCACACGACGCTGTGAAGTCGTCTGTATTCGCGTCCAGCGTGAGCTTTTTTTTAATTTAAGTTTTATTTATTTTAATTTAATTGATTGTATTGTACTGTAGTGTAATGAATATGGACTTGATATGATATAAACGATTATTATTATAGTTCTTATTTTTGTATTAGTTTAGATATGTTTATAGTTATTTAGTAGTATAGTTAACGAAGACTTAACAACAAATTAAATTTATTACAATACATAGAACAAGAACTCACTTACACCCAGACAGCTGCCGAAGAACAGAGATCAATGAAAAATATATCAAGCGCAATACCTAATACTGTATCAACTTAATCTGATTGCGTAGTAGGTTCATTAATATTTTCTTGTACTTAATATACAACTAAATTGAAAATGTCATGATCTTACTATCAAAATATTGATACTACCACGCCTGTTTCCCCGAAGGGATAGGAAGACGCATATTATGCGCCCGAACTTCGCCAATTATGTTGTTGGTCCCACGAAATAGGTGGCGAGCCTATTGCCGCTTACCGGGAACATCTATGTTCGCCAGAGCCTCGTCCGTTAATCGGCAGGTGTTCAACTTGCAGGTGAGATTGGCTTGGTGAAGATGACAGAAGGATCCCTGAACACCTACACAATACTAATACAAACGTAATTAAAGACAATTTAATTAACTAATACTGGATACAAGATCAACATATCCGTCATTAGTTCATTAATATACTCCTTTGATCTACTTTTAACTTTTGTATTATAATAATTGATTAAATAAACTTGTGAAATGAAAATATTAAAATGTTTACATGAGCACAACGCGATGATACATTTTCTTAGATTTTTAACGAACGATTTTATAGACATGCCTCTTTGATGTAGCATTTAATTCATAAATATTTCGACGCTTAATAAAACTCGACTAAATATTAGTTAATCTTTTGATAATTTGGCGTAGATCCGGAGGGATTCTTTAAGAGTTTAAGATAGTATAGACGCGCTTTTTTAGGTTTAAGACTATTTAGTGGGCTAAGTAAATTATAATTTGCATGTCGTGTAGGATTTTAGTTCTAGATTTTACTTTGTATAATGATTCTACAACAGATGCATTATTTTTTATAAGTACTTGTGCTTTTTGTTGTAACGAAGAAAACGGGTTTCCATATTAAATTAATCAAAATTTACATTGTCTATATAGTATGAATCAACATTGTATGCATATAAAGAATATTTTTCTGTATAAATATGTGATGAGAAAAAAACGTAACCTTAAAAATTTGACTATATTTCTGACTGAATAGTTCATGAGGCGATACTATTTAAATAAATTATAATTATACCTCTAGGTCATAAGGTAATATTACTTATTTTGAACATTTAAAAAATGTATAGCGACATATTTGAATGACACGATTTTAATAATATTAATTTGTAGCTTGACGCCCTTGGAGGTCCTTTGAAACCGACGTCACGCTATCTTCCACAATCGGTCGTATTATCTGTTCCCTCTTAGGTTAAGTAGAGCCTTAAAAGGGCTCTTCATCCTTTGTAGACTTAATAAAAGTGTGTTAAAAATGCTGATAACTTTTCACTTGTCGATTCTTCATGCACAGTATTCCAATTTTCTGTGCATCTTGGCAAATTTACTTAATTTTGCGAGGAGTCACAACAGCATGACGCCTGCTTAAGAATAGCTTCACGTCCCGCTTCAAAGATTAAGAAATAGACTGAAAGAGGAGACAAAAACAGGCACATAAAATGCCGCTGATAAGAAGGAAATATTTATAGGTCATTCTTTTCATTTTTATATAAACAGGACCGGAGAGAGTTTGGTAATTTTGTCCTTATAATATTATTTAGACAATTATCTCGACGAAGCCTTACAATTACACTCCTTCATTTCTACAATAGGACTCACATTCGTGCTCATTAGTTTATTGGTCAGCATGTTTATTGTAAATTTTAGTTTATGCATTTGACGTAAACGGCACGTAATAATAAAAAATATAAATTATAATTATTTTCAGCAATTTGAAATAAATCGACAGGGCTGTAGTTAAATAAAATTTGACTATATTTAAAGAAGTTCAAGATTGCCTATTCTCCTGTATACATAAGTCTAAACTATTTACCGGTCCACAAATGTTGTAATATTATCTATACGCTATAGTGCATGTGCAGTTATATTGAACACAAGTTCCAGGAAACAATAAGTTGTGGTTCATAAAGAGCGTTCATGCATGAACTAAAAATGTTACTATCACAAAGAATATCGGAATCAAATCAACATAGAAATAAAATTGAAGCATCGACCATAGAGTCGGCATGGAAGTATCATTATCTCGTTATTCATCCTTCTCGCTCCTTCCCGAAGCAATAGAGACGGAAAATGATCCCGGGAAACTATTCTAATTGCGGATAATTCGTGGGATGAAGCCAAGCGTGAATCATGGGAACATTGCGCTTGACTTATTTTATATCAAGAGATTTAATTGATATTAAGTGTCATTGAACCCGCCTAAAAGCTGAAATTACTTTTACTTTTCGTCCATTAAATATTTTACTAACTTAACTATGTTACAACATTATGATTATCCATATCCATAGCAGAGGCCTTTTTTAAATAACAGGCTTCAATATCCAAGGAAAGTATGCAAAAGGTGATTAAGTTCTGTTTTGCTGACCTCCAGCAAATTTGTATAGAAACGACGGGGCTCTGCATAAATATGTTTGATTTTCGTCGCCGAAATTTGCAGAGCTCTCGCCGATCTGCTACTGGGGCGCCAGATTAACTCTGCGTAGACATTTGGACACAGATGAGTTTATGCTAAACTTGGAGTCCTAATAAAATTAAAACATTGATTTAATTGAACTGCTTAAAAAAGTGATAATTAATAAATAATTATTTGACAATACGGGCTACCACTGTCTGTTATATTTTATTCCTACCAGAACAACCTTATTGATTTTAATTGTGTGTGTGTGTGAGTGGCGGCTGTAACGTTTATAATAGATCATTATTATAGTATATACTTACAACCTTACGTAATATCGCACATTAGATCGTAACAATGAATTGAATTCTGAGAATTGAAAACATTTTATTATATTTTATTCTCTCTAAATATTATTAACAAATTAGTCACATCACAGTATTATTAAACTTCTTAACACTGTTAAGGTATGTGAATTTCGAATATATTTAGGCTCATAGCATATTGAAAGGTTTGAACTCAAAAGGCGATACTTTACCACCTCCTTAATTATAAAATTCCTAGCCACTAAAAATAATCTCTAGCAGGTAACAAAAAGTTGAACGCCAAGATAGCGATAATTGGCGATCTGTGACACACATTATGTTCCCACAATTGATCCATCTAGAAATAAGAAGAAGCTATATTTACAGTGGGAAACGATGCACTCACACACACATACACACGCTCAGCGATAAACTTAGACCCAACCAAGAATAAACAATTTCTACCATCAGTGTTATTTATTCATGAGACTAAAACTGCACTATTTAACCTTTGGCAAAGTGTCATCCAATAAGGCTGAGAGACGAGCCCACATAATAATAAGCAACTGTTTGATGCTGAAACTATTCTACTAACATTATTATTTTTGCTTATAAACGTCTTAGGGCTGAGTTTCCAAACTTCTCTTATGAATTAAGGTGAGATTTATTTAGAATATATTTTATAACGAGCTACTTTTGCGGACAGAGGGCGTAGTTTTTGGAAGACGAAACTTTCAAATTGTCTTATTGCTTATCGAATCTGTTACTTCCTTTAAATACCACAGTAGTAAACTAAAAGAAAGCCATACTTGTGATCCACAGCAAAAATAGACTGTGTTAACTGTAGAGTTTATTAGCTGAGGTAAAGATATGCGTGATGAAATAATCTCCTCACGTCTATAATAATATGTAGATAGATAGATAATCAATTTATTTGCACACGCATACAACACACTTATACAATACAATAAAATACTTTTATAGAATTATATAGAATTACATATAGAATTACATTTATTAACAATAATTTTATAGAATTATAATTTAAGCCTAGCCCAAAACAAACAGTTACGCTTAAATACATAATTATTTGTTATATGAGGTAATAGAACCAACAACTACACTCCCTCCCAATCTCTGAGTCTCATAGATCAAACTTTCATCTTTAGGTCAGTTTCCAATACACGAACAAAAGGAGCCAGATATTTTGCTTCTAGGTAATCTACTACCTGCCTCTCTACTTACATTACCGCGCGTAATGCAAGTCTACCCAAGGATTGACTTGCATTACGCGCAGCTCCAATACCAATATGTATTATAAAAAAAACAACTAACCAATTCATAGGAGGAGTAGAGATCCTGCAAAGAATCCCGCGCTGCATTGCAGTGTTTTGCGAAAACCTCTCAGTCCACAGCCTAAGCATATGCGGGAGGTAACTATTTAAAACGCACAATAATTACGCGTCCCTATTCAATTCTAAGGCGCAATACTGAATCCCTTAGGGAGCAAAAGTAATGCTACTATAGACATTTCCATCACCATGATGCACCATGCCTACTCTAATAATAGCTACTTTATATGCCTGGATTAACATCCGAGGACATAGAGATTAGAAACACATTTACGAGATTTTCGGATGACGAGAATCGGATTTGTGGCTACTATTTCGGGAAGAATTTTAACGAATGTGTTTCATTACAAAAGTTAAATAAACAGAAATTTTATATGCTTCAAACACATTAATATATGGATATCCTAATTTCTTTTTTACCACAATATAGAATCTAATTTAAACAATTGTACTTTAGTTTTTAAATACTATTTTTGTAATGTAATTATGTTTTTATGTGCAATAAAGGATTAATAATAATTTAATTTTTAGTTCAACATCGCAGCAAGAAAAGATGAAAGTAGGATATCTTATGCTTTGGGAGCAGAGTCGTAATACATTAATATACTTGAGCATGATGTACCTACGAGGCTAGCAGTTGTGGTGTGTCGGACCCGGGTAAGAAAATCCAATTCATATTTACAGAGGATATGGTATGGTATTACGATACAGAGGTATGTATGTAAAATATTGTTTTTACGCGACTACGTCGAAACCAAGAATGCAGGATGCTATATATTTCAAAATGTTACGACTCATATTTATATCGAACGTTATCAACCAATAATTTAAACATACTAAGTTAATATTATTTCTTTTTTCATTATATAAATTAGTCATTAGTCGTTAATTAATATGTCCAATAATATTGCAAGCTACGGAATCCTTCAACTAGTTCTATATCCAAAGAGCTTCTAGGAAAGATAAGAAAAATTACACCAAAAATGCAAAACTAAACTAGATACTGAGATTCTCAGAAACTATCTTCGAGTAATAGTGTAAAAATATCACCTGCAAGCGTCTTTAAGCGATTAAAACGTAACATTGCAGTAAGAGAATTCATTGTAAGCCACGTGGCGTGCCGATAGCGCCAATGAGCCGAAAGGAACGCTGATTTACGATCACACAATCTGCTGTATTCCACATTCTCTGACCAGAACGGTTTCTCGCTGTGAAATTATAATGGAACGTTTTTCAGTCATTACACTTGGAAAGGAAAAGGTCTTTGTGGTTATTGGATAACGTACTTGTGGAAACAGCAAAAAGGATTAAGTCGAAACAATCAGTGTAGGGACGCATATATTATAGTATATATTATTGTACCGTTAATTCTGGTTATGAAGTTCTGTTATAAAAGGGGGGTTCAAAATTTTGCAAAGAATTTTAAATTATAGATAATTTACGACTGACAACTAATTTACATCTTTCAAACAATTGGTTAGCTTGAACTCAATTATCAGCGTATGCTGAGTGATATAAAAAATTTTTCGTGCACTAAAAGGATTCTATTCTATTCACTTTAATCTGCACCAAACGACTGTACCAATCACCCATCAATTGCTAATGATAGCAGAAAGCGCGGGAAGCAGAATGGACACCGATAACCGCCATTTTGTCGTCGGCCACCGCGAAATGGTGGCGTAATGGCGACGCTAAATAACCGCGCGATGTTTAATGACGAGCCAAGAAAGTTTTTACGTCGTCTTGTCTTCAAAGATGTTGTGAATCCACTTGGGGTGAAAAATAATTTGCCAATTAATAAATGTCTAGTTTCAACTGGTAATAGTGGAGCGCAGGTAATAGAACCATCATTTTATTTTGTAACATTACGTGCTAACTGTTATTTCCCGCTTAAAACAAAGCGAGTCCCATCTTAAGGAAATTTTCAAAATTGTAAGCTTTTACAATAAAAACTTTACTAATATCTTATGCATATAACCTTCAAGTAAAACAAACTGAAATAAAACCTCAGATCGGTAGTAGTGAATCGAACTTTAGAGCAAATATGCAGACCTCCGCACCAAATCAGTCGACAAAATTAAATATTATTTATTAATTAATAATTCACGGCTGTCCAATAAATTTTGCATGTCAGTCGCCAAGTTCCACTATGGAAGGTGTAGGATGAATTGGTATCAGATAAATAAATATTCTGCGCGGTTTTATTTTTTGCTCTGACAGATAGTGTACAAGCGCGGTAAAATGTGTCCGCCATTTTATGCGTATGTCGTTGTTGTGTGTCGAGTGATTGGGATGGATAGATGGCTTCTGGGGATGAGTAGGTAGGCATTCAAAAAAATACTGTAGTAGTAAATAGAATCTTTATTGGAGAAACCGTTGCATGCAATATAATGACATAAACTAAAATCTTAGTGAAAGATGATCTAAGGATCATCATAGACGCAATGGTTTCATCCGCCTTTTAATCTTTTTAGCTTAAAAAAACTTCTATTAGTCTACACACACATATAATGTTCTACAACTTTTTAGAGAAAGTATGTAGTTGTTCATTGTCAGTAAGTCATTAAATATATCTTATAATCTTCGTAAATGCGGCTATATCAGTAAAATGTCAGATAATTGAACTGTTGAAACTGAAACTACATTGAGTTTACACACTGTTTCGTTGAGCCTCTTCTTTATTTCCATCAAAGTCAAGTGTCTTCTGAGTGATGGGTACAAAGTATTCTTAATTGTTAAAATGCCTGACATTTAGAGTTTTTTAAATACATTTTGTTGCATGAACTGTTGGTGCTCTTTACACTTAACTTTTACTGAAATCTATAGCTAAATATTCTTAATTACATCATAATAATGTAGTAATAGTAACAAGGAGGGCGTGATCGTGATCCCGTTCTGCGCGCGCGCATTGTAATGGCGGCCGCTTTTACCCGCGAAATGGGTCAACATTGTCCAAACCACGCTCCATGGACTCGCGTACGGTGTATCCGAACGTTTCGCAACGGACAAGCTGATGGCTTGCCCACGTCAAAAATTTATAATATTGAGTTTTTAATATGACTCGATGTACTGTAACGCAGGCAGATGTTCTTAGACAGGGTAAGGTCATTGCGACAAGTTAAAAAAACTAATGTGAAAAAGTAAAAAAATAGTGTTTAGGCGCCAACGCGGAAAAGCCACATCGCGGCAGTATTTTATTTTCCGAAACTAGTGTAAATTCAAGTTTTTTTGTGTAAATGTACTGGAGTTTTAGACATAACTTCTTCGGCTTTGTACACAAGTGTAGGTAAGTGGCATATTGCAGTGAATCGTGATTTTCCGTGTTGATTTGAAAACTCCACAGAACCGTTAGTAAAGTCTCGATTACAAGTACTTTACAGGAGTATGATTTTGACTTAACTCGGCTATGACGGACTTTACTTAAACTGTTACTATCTGACAAAAATGTTGCATTTATGCATAATACTTGATTTACAAAATATTTGACACTGGCAAATACTCTATATGGACTCACTCGTGAGTCCATATCAAAGCGAAAAAAAAGTAATTAAATAAATGTAAATATATTAATTTTTAGGTAACATTACAAAGACAGTAAATTTATTTTAATTATATCATTTTAAGAACTATTTTTATATGACTTTTCTTGTTTCCTGAGTATTCAAAGCGTGTTATTAAAATCCGACGTTTTATTTGTAATAATAATCGTATGCCGTAGGATTTATTATAATAAGAGAAAAAAGGACTTAATACCTTTACCTGATAAAGAACCGAGGTGGGGAAAGTCTTTACGAAAATTAACACTAAACTTTTTATCAACCCTCTGGGTTTCTTTTGTTAGCATAATACCCAATATTTTTTTTACCTACAATACTTTCCAAACCGAAGATCAATAGGGCCCTAATGTCAAAGTGTAGGGACAAATGAAGATTGTAATTAAAGTACATAACCAATGGATAAATATAAAAGAGCATAGGTACATAGCCTGTGAATTTCTAGCCAGTTCTTCTTACAGAGCGATGGCTCGGAACTGGCACTTAGATTCGCTTACATTTAGTTTTTTTTTGTTTTTTAATTGTTTTGTTGCATGTAAATGAATCTAAGTTTCGTGATTTCAGTGTTTTTTACATTTATGTTTAATTTTGACGTCTTCAAGTACTACTATGCAATAGTTTATGAAATAAAGTTTTTGAAGTTAGAAGTCACACAAGTTTAAGTAGGTATAGGAAAATACTGCGGCGACGAATCTGACAGTAAGATGTAGGTACATCTTAATTCGCTAATACTGAAAAGCCAACAGAGCAGCTGTAATTGAAACAACAATTGTGAGACTATAGCAAAAGCTTTGTGGTAATTTAAATTGTAGCCAAACATCTAGTGAAATAATCGGGTGACCTAAGGGTTGCGTTTCTGGGTTAACGCATAAGTTTAGCGAACCAGTAAGGAAACACAGGCAGCCTTTTGGGTTAATGGGTGGTTTTTGTGTTTATATTTTCTTATTTATATTGTTAGTACACATTCGTTAATATGTAGAAATATTAGCACTTTTGAAACTTTAATTGAGTGACTAAATAATTAACAAAAACTAAACTTTTGCTAAAACTAAATCTTTGCATAATGTCTCTTCATTAGCAATGATTTTTAGTAAAATACAATACAACCTAATTTGTGTTAATTTGTGTTAAAAATTGTTTTTGCCGAGTGCTATATTATTCAGTGTATTATTTTCCTAAAATAATTTCTTTTTTTATATAATTTTGCATATCATGTCGACTAAGATAGGACACAGTAAAAACCTAAGCTGTAAGTGAACATATTTTTATATTGCCCCGATGTCCACTCTACTGCAAAACCAGGAAGAAATTCCAGATTATATAATAAAGACACCCTAAAAGTATTCTCTTAATATAGCAATATTAATATTTTTATGAAAAATGTAATTTATTAGAATTTTGCTATACTTTTCCACATAAATTCTAAGTCAAGTCAATAGTTTATTCAAGTTTGGGTCAATAAAAGTCTTATAAACGTCAATTTAAGAATAATGTATTATCTCAAAAAAAGTCAATTAAAGACGCCACCAACTCGTGAGGCAGCATTTGATGCGGAAGTAATTATAATACTCACTTACGTTAATTATATTTTCGTTTTAAGCATTTCAGGAACAACACAAAAGGAAAAGGCTTCAATATATTTTATATTTAAAGATTATTTTCATAAGAACATAGAACTACTAGAGGTATTTTTGGTGTTCAATTGTGCGTGTGTGCCTATGAACAGTAAAAAGAGCTTTTTTTCAAATTATCCAAAGCAAATAAAGGTTTGTTAAGTTGAAAAAAATTACTAAGCAACTATCCTCTGTTTAGTTATTTTTGATTTCATCTGTATTAACTAATTCTGCCTTTCTTTTAATGTGGTGACTGCACAACACATGTTTCTGTAGTAGACTTATCAAATTTTGATTTGAAGTACATTTTCTTATAACTAGAGCGGGAGAAAAAACTAACCTTGGCGATTTTCTTGCCTATTTTTTTACGATCAAGCTTCCGCCCGCAATAAATGGGCGCGATAGTTTTTAAGTTTTTTAATTTTGTGTTTCTTAAGATCTCTATTAGGCCAAACTTGAATAAATGATTTGTCTTTATTTGACATGTACTACTGTTTATTTTGGGGTAACAGAAGCAAATAAATTTTAATAAAAATATATTATACATTTTTGTACAAGAAAATGCAAAAACATGTAAATGTGATGATCATCACAACCCATTCCATATATTTCCGCTCAATTTTAACGATACATCCCCACATCAAAATTAATATCGAAACAAACACATGAATATTATTAGATGTAACAAAATTTGGTAAAATCTTAGGCCCTATTATAAAATTTGAATTATAAAAAAATTGTCTCGCAATCTGGTACATTTTCACGACCAAACTACTAATATGATTTTTTTTGATGTTTGCATCACAAAATGTTACATTATATGATAAAAATTATCCTAGCTCCTGTAATTTTAGAATAATCCTACATATCTCACAAAGTGATCATATATTTAAACAACCTCTTGAAACAAGTTTCACCTGATTATATACACGTTCTGTTCAAAATTCTACTCTCGGTGAAAACCAAGACTGCACCACTGTATTGGGTAATTAGCATAATTGTAGTTCATTAAGATGGATACGGTAATGTAAGAAAGTTAGAAGCGATGAAATACTGGCCGTCTTAGAAGTGTATTTCGAAAGCGCCAAATATTACTTATCAACTCCATTGTAATTACTATAACAGAAGTGTAGTGTACTTGAATGTTTGAATAAACATCTAGGTTGCCGTGTTAAAAACTTTTCGGCGATGTGTAGTTTTACGCATTTCAGCCAGTATTCGACTTTAATCGTTTAGACACATAATTTAATGAAACCCATTTTATTTTGTCATTAACCTTCAAGGTGCTCCGGTTTCGAATCGGCAACGTTTTATTTTTGAAACACGGTTACGCGCCGCGGTGATTAGCAGGAGCGCTAAGAAATCACAATTTGTCTGGACGAGACCCACTCACTGCCTGTCACGTGTCACTCGGATGCCGCAAACTAATTGATAACACTGGCTGTATGCAACTGGAATTTTAAAAGTTATTTGAAAAAAAAGAAAGTCACTCGCGCGGTTAAAAAGTTTTGGCGGCAAAGGCGCGTGTGGCGCGGTCGCGGCGGCTCGGCGGCGGCGACTGGCCGGCCCCACTGAAAAGCTCCTTTCGTGAAATACATACAGGGCCAATGTGCATTCTATTTATAAAGTTAAGTTGGGCGTGCGGCGTGCATTGCGCGCACGCTATGAACATAATACACAAAATTATTAGGTCAACAAATTACCATTATCATCTATCCCTCATCGCGCTGCATCGCCCTTTAAATAACTAATAACTCACACCTTGTAAATTTTGAAATATGCGGTCTGCTTACGAGTTACAACATTGGAGATACTCCAAGAATAATAGTAATGTGCAACGTCTATCAAAGCGGGACTCGCCCCATCAATTCACTGTGAAATTTATTTTATTTTCTAAAATAACATATTTCTTTCTCGTAACTATATTATGGGTTTTGATAGAACCGTAATCGACGCGAAGCTAATTTATAACGGCGGTTTAATGTTGAAGGGAACGGGAGATGAGTGTTATATTTTATGATATTATTTTTTTGGCGCCCGTCATAAATGTCATAGTTATGGCGTCTGACAGCGACTGACAAAATGTGACGGCACAGAAAAAGCTGTCATTGGAGTTTGGCTACAGTTTGGATAAAAATAATTTGTTAAGTTGTTAACGCAATTGTTATTTATTATTTGCTAACTGTGTAAATGGGTTGTCTAGTCAATTTCAGATATTTTAGATACTCAATTATAAAAATACTATTTAATCTATAAGAAATAAATTAATTGAACAAGTCTGAAAATACTACTGGCTCTTTAAAGTAAGCTAATTTTTAATTTCAGATATACTCATACTAAAATGTAAAAATATTATGTAATCTACACACAATTACTACATTGAACAGTTCTAAAAATTACTTTTGCCTATACTTTAGTATTTCAAATATGTAATATATCTATGTGTTATATAAGTGATTTTTAGCAATTAATATTTGCTAGATTTGTAACAAATAAATTTGTTACTTAGATCAGAAACTTATACTTATTATAAAGGAATAAGACTAAAAGGTATGTTCTGAAATATAAGTAACATGTGTACCTAACAAATTTGTACTTAACTAAAAAAAATTTTGTTCATATTTTTGAGCTTTAGTTTATCTAACTAATAAAACTTCTTAAAATAATTTAATTTTCAATTTAGTGAGATTAAATTCCCTATATATAGATTAAAGTTGATTTGAGTAAGAGTACCTACTCAAAATCAACAGAAGTCTTATGTATTCTAGACTACTCTTAAAAATACAGTGAACATGATGAAATTATGAGCATTCCCAAGTAACATTTTTAATTTACGGGCGGCCTTCCGTCCAAATATCGGCAAAAGTTTCCGGCGGATTAGAAACCATTTGAGTGAGATTACCCTTCCAAAATCGAAAGTCGTCTCGTCTATTTTAGGCTAGTCCTCATTTGACACGCCAATTTGCTTGCGGAGATGTACCGGCGTTACAAATGACAGTTTTGACATGCTAGAACAATGTTATTGTGTTTCAAAGCGTGTCCATATTGTAAATATTGAATATCGACTAACTTTTAAAATTATATTTGTTTTCTATTCAATAGTTTAAAATTATAAAGAACTGGCCAAGCGCGGATCGGTCTCACACACGAAGGGATCTGTATCGTTGTATAAACCTTAATACTATATGTTCTTTATTTAAATTTGTCTTTTTTCAGAAGTGGTCATGTTGTGGCTGAGATGATGATCATGACTTAGGTTTAAAAATATTAATATTACTCAGACATATTACATCAAAGGTACGTTTAGGTATCTCATATGTTCGTAAAATATTACTCGATATGTGCATCTGGACTGTATAATCCTTTATATTTTTTTATTGAAAAATTTAATTTTAGGAAAAAATGGTCAAAACTTGTAACAGAAATCAAATAAATTGTCTTTGGTAAGTGATTGAAGATAGTGCCGAATTTGCAAACAGTGTCCTGAAAACTTTCTCCGAACGTTTTAACTGTAACTAATGTTAAAATATTATAAAGTGTCTAAGACTAACATATCTAGTTAAAGCAATAATTGTTACTAAACACTATGGATTGTAATAATCTGAAAATAAATGATTTTATTAGTATTATTGATAGGTGGATCACTTAGTTTAGACATTCGGCAAAATGGCCACAAGCTGTATCTCAGAACATACTTACCCAGATGATGAAGTTCTAATATCAAAAATTTGTTACAATACTTTAGAAAAAATCATAATTCTATGAGAATTTCATAGGATCATTCCGTCAAGTTGCGTTTGAATATGATTCTAGAAATACAGTATTTGGCTTACGAAATACTTACATGGTATTTTGTATTCATCATAGACGACAAAAAGACTCAAACATATTTGTACAAATCAAAAGCACACCACAAATGGTTATAGCTAAAAAGTTACGAGCAATTAAATATTTTAAAACATACTGAACTGAGTGAGATCCATACAAACGCATATAGGTAAGTACCTCTTTGTATATTGCTTACATAAACTAAGTTAAAAAATTGTACAACTTTGCGATTAAAATATGGTACATAATTAATTTGTTTAATGTCATTGAAAAATACAGTAGGTATTGCGCAACTCAATCCCAGAGTGACAAATTTTTTAAATCCTGTTCCGAGCTTTGATATATTTTTTACGTATTTGTGTCGGCACAAATTTAAAAAGGATCACTCAGTTCAGATGCACATTATAACCCGATGACTGACTCACGGACGGATGCATGGCTAAAAGGAAAAAGGTATAATGTTTTAGCTTTTCAATTCTACGACGATAAGGAGTCTTCAGGTATTGTGTTATTAAGTTTTTGGAAACTTAAAATAGATAGATAAGTTAAATAGAAAAATTCAATTTCTTTTTTAGACCCGTCATCTTGGTGAGGTTGAACTGCTTCCGTTAGACGCACGACTTCTGTCTAGTTTGAACTTGGTGCCAACTGGGATTTTAACCTCTGATATTATAATTAAAAAGTAGACGTCGCACTAGCCACCAGTACACTAAGACAATTCTCATAATTATAATTAGCGCTATCAATTTCTACATCATTCGAAACGTATTATCTGTCTCATTTATTGTTGTAAACGTCGAAGCGTCTAAAATAAATAAATATATATAGATCGCTGAAAAACTAAATCTGAGCACTGAATCTTTAAGTAAAGTATCATTGAAATCAGATTTACTTTACCAAATTTTTACTAACAATCTAGGATGCCCGTGAGCTACAGTGAAATAAGATAGCGCCAAGCAGGAGACGAAGATTCATGGTAAAAAACAGGACGGGGCTTCCGTAAGTTTGGACGGCGACGTCATGCTAACAAGACGCGCTAATCACTTGCGCACGCGCTCATAAACAGTAGCGAGTCGCGACAGTGGGCTGCTACTGTGACCGATCGACACAAGCATGATGGCACAAGGCATAAGCGACTTGAATTTGGAAATTCTAGAATTATGATTATTGAATAAATTTTCAATGATTGAATAGATATGATATCTTCGGAATCCTTACATCATCTGACGACCTATATGGCGTGGTGGCGAGTATACCCGCATTCCACTCCTGAGGTCGTGGGTTCGATTCCCACACAGGACAAATATCTGTGTGTATAAATATGAGTATTTGTTCTGGTCTGGGTGTTTTTCTATGTATATTAAGTATGTGTTTACAAAAAAAAAGTATGTATGTATGTTTATCCGTTATTTAGTATCCATAACACAAGTTCTTAATGATACTTATCTTGGAACTAAATAATTGGTGTAAGTGTCAGAAATATTTATTTATATTTATTTATTTATTTATCTAGACTAAAACTAGTATATCATTTATTTGTAATTCAATGAGAAAAGCAGAAATGAAAGCAGAAAAGAAAACGATCACAGGCTACGTAGCCTATCTAATGATGAGCTGAAAATAGTAAATACTTAAATTTGAAGGTGATCTAAGACAGACAGCGTGCAACGACTAAAATTATAAAAACCTCCTATTGAGAAGGTTTGCTCCTGCGACAGATAAATATTGCTCAGGAGTTTTGTAGCTGCTAATTTTATTTACTAGGTAGGTAACTGACAAAATATGCCCAGATAAGTGGCCAGGTTGTTAGACGTCAAACGCTTAGAGCGGAATGAGGATTACAAAGAAATTGTATAACTTAACCGATGGTTGTGGTAGAACTGCTCATGCCATCCCTTATCACGGCAACAGTAAACTTCGTGTTTCAAATTTATTATGTCAACAATCTTATGCAAAAAAACCTGTCTTATGCAAAAAAAATTGTGTGGGTGCGTTTGTTACTGAGAGTGTACCTCGGTATGGAACGCAAGGGAAGACTTAGTCATTATGACGCGTCAAATAAAAAATCAAAAGACCAGTGTGTAAAACGCCATCGCGTATGCCTTGCACCATTGGCCGCGACATTTCCAGAAGATAATATATGAAAATGAGCGCTTGGACGACAACAGCCGTAAACACAGTTACGGTAACGAGCGGGTGACGGCACATGGCAGGCCTGCTACCCGGAGCTGCGTGGGCGGTTATGGCGAGGCGGGAAATATTTAAGGACTTTCCTAGCAATTTTTATGGGACACGTCAAATATACTTACTAAAAAAAGTCTGATGTTAAAGAGACCAGACGGTGCCACTATTTGTACAAGCTGAAACTTGACTATGAAATACATACATAGTCTTATGACCATTATATTCCATTAAGGTCATGCAGAAACTATGCTATAAATATTTAAGAGAGATCAGGGTATTTCTAGCATATTTCACTACTAAAACAGAGATTTCTATATGAAACGTTTCAATTGGAACGCTAGCCTTTCGGACACTTTGACACTAAGCGATATCGCAATCCCATAAGGGACACGTCAAAAATACTAAACCCTGTTTGATGTTAAGCAGATCAAACGAGCCATATAGTCTTGAGAGAATCATCTCGTCTATTTAAAAGTGAAATAATCATGTATCATCATCTCAGCCTATTAATGTCCCACAACTGGGCCAGTTTTCCGTTCACTAATAATGATAGGATTAAAGGTCTTATGAGAGGTGGAGTATGCTCAAAAACGTTCGCAACGCAACGCAAACCACGTTCAAAATAAAGGAGGCAGTTTTGTAAAATAATATATTATATCTATGATGTCCCATATACATGCCACACTTTGCTCGTGTTCCGAGTAGTAAATAAACAAAATTAATATTTTTAGATATCTTACATGACACATCTAGAGCCCTAGATCTAGTCTAGACAATACGCTATAGTCGATTATACAATAGACTATATTTGTGATTACATTGTCATAACACATAAAAACTGGGTGTTTCCTGTGTAGAAACTTACTCGTATTTAGGGTACACTATTTGCAAAAGAGTTCATTGCTGATAAGTATGTGCTTAACTCTAAGCTATGTTTATACAACTAGCACTTAGCCCGCGACTTCGTGCGCGACATCTGTTGATCATCATATTCTAGCATTATCCCGGTTGCCCTAGACTTAAGCTTAGGGCCCAGGGTCTGCTTACTGATTCAACCAGATTACAAAAATAACTATAAATAAGAAACCACGTGAATTGAATAAATGGCACTCGAATTTTAAATCAACTAATGAACAGCCACGTTAGTTTCGTTTACAAATAAGTTAATTATGTATTTAGTAATATCGAAGAGTTTTACAGCTTTTTGTGTTGAATGAAATGAATTTATTTCATTTAATATTTGTAACGGTGTCGAATGATATAAGGCAATTATTTAGAGTTCCACAAATAGTTTAAGCATTAAGAAGTATCTACGCCTAAGTTCTCGTACCAATCTCTATTTCTTGACGCGTCTCTGCAAAAGTATTAAAATATGAGGTCAAATAAAAAGTGTAAGAATTATTTATCTCAGTATCAGTAAAGACAGGCCATTGGGTGAGCTTAAAAGTGCTAACAGCTGGACGCCACCCTCATACCAATCTATATGGCCTCGCGTGGTGCATTTGATCTGAATCCTTTTCGCTTTGGTTTTTAAGTCTTGTTATGAATACAGCAGTGGGACGTGATTAGACTGAGACGAGACATTACAAAAATGTTTATAAATAAGAAATAACATTAAAAAACACTAACTGCGTGAAATGTTATCAATAATATTAATAATAAATATGTTCTGAGTGTATAGGGATCCTTCCAAGATCTGAGGATCCCAAGCCAACCTCACCTGCAAGTGGTGCACCTGCCGATCAACGGACGAGGCTCTGGCGAACATAAAAGTTCCCGGTAAGCGGCAATAGGCTCGCCCCCTATTACTTGGGATCGACAGTATAACTGGCGGAATGTGGGCGTGCATAATGCCACTGCCTACCCCTTCGGGGAAACAGGCGTGATATTATGTGTGTCTAAATATTTGCTGACAATTACACCAATAATTAAGATTTAATAATATACAAGATAAGTATTATTATGAACTTGTGTTATAGACACAAAATAGCGCACAAACATAAATCAGAAGCATGTTAGATGTGAAATTGAGTGATAGGATTCGGAATGAAGTGATAAGCGCCGATGCTGGCGTAAAAGAAGATACAGTGACAAGAATTAAGAAAGGTATGCTTAGATGGTTTGGGCGTGTTGAGAGTATTGAAGGATTCAGAACGAAATTGATTTAATATGGACGAGTGAAGTGTCGGGAGGGACCACGTAAGACATTCGATGATCAAATAAGGTTATGGAAAAAGGTCAGGTTAAAAGTACCCTAAACCGACGGGCGTGTATGAAAAGGTTAATAAGTGTTGATGAAGTTATAGGAGCGTGTTGGGCGGGGCCGCGGTCGACGTTAGCTTTCTCGCTGCCGACCATCATGCGAAAGATAGTCTATAGCGAGACGGCGTGGGAGGCGATGGCCTCGTTCTGCGAAGTGGTGATGTCCCAGAAGGAGGCCGCTGAGCGGGATCCGCTCTCTCTCCGGCTATGTCGTTGGCGCAGCGGGCGGGCCGGGAGTGCCAGTCTTAGCGGAGCGGAGCGGAGGAGTCTTAAGCGGCGAGGGCAGGGGGTTCCTTCTGTCTAGCCGTATAGACCCTCCCAGAAGTCGGCCATTTACGCCATAGCCGCACAAGGAGCTAGGGGAGCCTCTGAGGAGGTCATCCCGGTTCTGATCCGGGAAACGTTGGCAGCGGGCGAGGTGCCAGAAGCTATAAGCTCAGGCACTGGCCCCTCGCCCCTTTTCAACAGAGGTGGGCGTCGTTGGAAGTTTTTTAGTGGATAGGACTGCGGAGGTCGTGTCTGCCGCAGTGAGTGAGAGTAGTATAGTTATAAGAGTGTGTGCCAATATCGTAGCAAGTAGAAGGATGTCATCTCTGCCTACCCTTACATTATGTATGTAATCCATTTGGGGTAGGCAACATTGTTACAACTATTTAAGAGAATCTATAGATAGATAAACATACTCTTTATTAACAAAACTTAAGAACTAGATTACAAATAATGTAATAAAGAAAAATGACAATCTTTTAAGGCGGTCTTATTGCTAGAAGCGATAAGAAAACCCGACGCAAAGGAGAGAACAGAAAAGCATTAGACCCAGTATAGAGTCTACAGATATTGTTGTAGCACAGTTCATTTTTAGCACAGAGATATCTATGTGAATGGTGTAATATGGTGAGAGGTAGCTAGCCCTTGACCCATATAAACACTAGCGTCATTCATATTTATAAGAATAATAAAATTTTGTAGGATCATTTCCTAAGTATACATACAATATACACATAAGAACATCGTTATGATAGCGCGAGAGTTTGTCGTCAAATAACAATCCATCTCGGCAAGCACTTAACAAATTATCACCTAATCTCAGAGCAATGCTGACAGATGACCACTAAGGCAAATTGATCCAGTGGCTGTATAAATGGTGGTAGTTGGCCACTCATCGGCAGTTTGCCGGCCCTTAGTGCGGCCGGGGCGCATTGCCACTCGTCACGACTTGACGGGCCTCCTATTATCCGTCACGCAATGTGCAGTGCTCTTATTCTGCATTGGCATGTGATATTAGTAATAATTTATTACTCCAAATATAAAGTTGATAGAGCTAATGTATGGGTGGACTTTTATGTAATTGAAATAATTATAAATAAAAGTTGTTTAAAAATTTTCCATACTGCAACTTGCTGTTGATAAATATTTGATTAAAATTATAAAGAAATTAATTTATACATAATAAATATGTCTGACAATTACACCAATTATTTAGTTCCAAGATAAAGTATCATTAAGAACTTGTGTTATGGATACTAAATAACGGATATACATTTTTTTTTATACATACTTAATATACATAGGAAAACACCTAGCTCCGAACAAATGTTTATTTTTATAAGCACAAAGATTTGGCCTGTGAGGGAACCGAACCCGACCTCAGGAGTGAAGTACGGGTGTACTCGCCACCACGCCATATCGGTCGAATACAGGTATGGAATACTTAGCTCTTAATTAAAAAACACAGATTTCTTTATTAGATCTAATAAGTTTTGTGTTTTATTCGAACTATACACAAAGTTTATTTGACGTTCAATATATAAACACATTTTGTAATGAGCTATGCGTTTATAGCTTTTTTTTAAATCACGTTTTGATATATCGTTTGATAAATCGATCGTAAAATATTTTGCTTTTTATGGCCAACTGTAGTTTAAAAAAAAATGAATATGGGGTATAATCTTCTGGTTACAATTTATTGAGTCTGTATATAGAAAAATAAATGGATTTGGTAAGTCCCATTATGATGCTACGGCGTAGCTAAGATCTTATAAACAGCTACGACCTCATCTACGGATTAGCTACGAAATCGTCTACGGATATGCTACGACTAACAGAAAGTTGCAGAATGTAATAAAAAAATACTTTAAAAAAGTTACTTTAAAATACATATATAAAATGTCATAAATATTTATCTATTTAGGTCTGATTAAATAAAAAAAAACTTCCACTAGTATTTTTTTATTCCTTTGATATATTGAATCAAATACGAAAAAGCAAAAGCTAAGCATACCAATACAAAGTGCGTCGAGTGAACAGACTCAATAAATAAGCAATAAATCGCTAAAGGATTGCGGGAGGCTTCCGCGCGATCAACCGCCGCACTAGCGCGCTGTCCTGGCTTCTCTCCTCACTTTCTATTGGACTATTTAATCACTTCCTAAATAAATTAGAGCTAATATTTCGTACGTATACGATTACTACTGATAATCTTTATCATTTATTTAAATCACATGCCAATAATTAGCTCTAAACTTAAAATTATAAAATGAATTTGATTTAAAATTGATTTTGCATGATATCTAAAACAAGGTCGAAAGTATTACCAAATGTGACTACAAAAATTTCAACAAAAAATATTTGCAACATAATTATTTAAAAGTTTAAATAGAAAGATTAAATGCTCATAGTAGTATAATACATTTAATCAATATGTACCTACTTTTATTAATTAAATGTATTATACTTTTTACGGAAAATTATTATTAAGTTTATAGTGTTTTATACAAATGTTGCCTTCAAAATATGTTAAGTTATTGGATAAATAATATATTTATAGATAACACATAATTATAGAGTACTAACGAACCATGTGCTATAATATACATAAGAGTTCCACCCTCCGAGAGCATTTTATCAGTTCAGCAACAATTTTTCAGAAGCTTCTAGCGACTGCCCGCTACTTCGTCCGCGTGACCAACATATTATAAACCTCGCTCCTGAATTACTCTAACTATTAAAAAAAATCACCTATCAAAATCTGTTGTGTATTCAAAAGATCTTCGAAAAGCGGCTTTGTAGTGTAGCTATGGCTGTTGCTTTTTTAAATAATGTAGTCTTCTTATACACCTGTATAAACATACACAATACAAAATATACTAACAGAACTTCATATTTTTTTGATGATCAAAAAGTTATCAGCATCATCATTTTGCATTGTCAAACATAATAATTATTTTTGTAACTTATTACGAAATAAATTCTGACATTTGTTAATTTTATATGTTTAATTCCATATTCTGTACTTATTATCGTAACCTATTAAGAACGTTATGAGTTAAGTCACCACTCAAGTGTTTTAAATGAAATAATATACAAGTTTTATAATAAAACAAGTGTTTATTTACTAGGTGCCCCAAATGAGCGGTTTCTCGGTAATCGATTAAAGATTTTTATGTTTCCTGTCTTGTCGTCAGAAAATAACAAATGTCGAAAAAGTATTTTTTAACTACTGTTTGATTGTTATTTTATTATGATACTAACAGCCGCCTGCGACTTTGTCCGCGTGACCGACATATAAAAATTCCTCTTGAATCATTCTATTTATCAAAAAAAAAAAGGGAATCGAAATCCGTTGCGTAGTATTAAAGATCTTAAGCATACATAGGGGCGGACAGCTGAAAGCGACTTTATTTTGTACTATGTAGTAATTATGGCACTTATTACAAACTTTATTAATGAATTACTGCAGCAGTCATTTGTATTTTAAAATATATTTACATAAATACCACCCTAATACATAAAGTTTTTATAAGTTGTTTAGTTTTTTACTTGTTATAAACTGTTGGATACTTATTAATAAATAAATAAATGGCAAAAAGCACCAAAATAATTTAGTTTAACTTGTTATTTAGAATCGTACTATAAAAAATTGAAATAACTTAGACTTTGGTCGTCATTATTTGCAAGTTTTTAAATAACTTATGTCTTCTTTCCGTTAAAAATGTTTAAAATAAGCACATCTGAAAATAAAATGAGAACCAGAGGTTTGTTCTCCCTCCCTTCGAGACAAGGTTTTTTCGCAACTCCTTCTCAGCCCGTGCTGTACGAATGTGGCACAGTCTTCCCTTTTAGATCCGTGAGTCCTTCACTTGTGTCGTTCAATATTAAACTGAGGTATCATTACGTGTGAAATATGGCACTTGCTTAGCACTTTTTGTTTCCTTACATTGTTAATTATAAATGTATATGGTTTTTATATGATTTTATAGTTCCTTTTAATTTACTTGGAACCGTAAACAAATTAAATATCGTACCTAACTTAATATACAACTGCTAGGGTTGTCAACCTTTGTACTTTTATTTTTATAAACTTTTTTATTTATTTATTTAAACATTATCGCAAAATTTAAAAAAGAAAATACAAAAGGCGAACTTAATGCTGCAATGCTTTTTGTAATGTACCTATTTATGTTTTATGTACAATAAATAATTAGCTACCATATTCTAGGTCCTTCCTCGCCATAACTTAAAGGAATCGTGTCCTCTGGGCTGCCTGCATACTATATAACAGCGTTTAAATTTCCGCTCCGACCCGCTAAAGGTTAACAAGGTTGTAGTTTGAAGCGGCAATAGGCTCGTCACCTATTACGTGGGACCAACAGAATTACTCGCGAATGTGGGCGAATAATATTCCTATGCCTACCCGTGGAAACAGGCATGTTGTTATGTAGGTGTTTAAATATATAGTTAGAGGACGGCAGTATATCTGTTTTGTTTACATACCAATACATACCTTATAGCTCGACGGTGCTAACTGGTCGAAAAGAACCGCCCATAGATCTGTGCTGCTCGGTGGTGAAAACGATCACTGGAGTAAAGTAGAGTGCAGGACTGATCCTCGGATGGGTGGCATTTAATATGTAGCGCTTCCGTGCTCCGGCAGGCACGTTAAACCGCTGCTCCCGGTTACCACTATATGTGGTAGTCGTTAAGGTATGAAGCGCTATATCAGAGGCCTAATTGGGCAGCTTGAAAAGTCCTAACAGCAGAACGCCACACATCTGCCTCCGTTAATCCGCACTGGGTCCGTGTAGTGGTGTCTGACCCTCTCACTTGTGTGAAAGGAGGCCCGTGCTCAGTGGGACGTTAATGGGCTGAAATTATAATAGCGACATATCTTATAGTATATCATGACCAATAGTCGTGGCGCCCCTACCCTTATACTACGCTCCTTATGATTAACTTGTACTTTAATCCCATACTTACCCGAATGAACAGCCTAAAGGCGATTGCTAATAAGTAACGTGTGGGGTACTACAATCCCAAGCGACCACTTACCTGGAAGAACAGCGTGAAGGCGACCCATTGGTAGTACTTTCCGTACCGCCTGGGCGAGTCCCCCGCACCCCGCACCCCCGGGTAGGCACCTCCCGTGCCCGCTTCGCCGGCTACCGTGAACGTTGAGTGGATCCAGCAGTATGTGTTCAGGACGTCTTCAGGTATGTCTCTGGTAACATTTAAAGTATATTACCAAACAAGCTACTATTTACTTTACTAGTAACCTAAACCTATACGTCCTTAAAGGATTGTGCAAAACTGAATAAAATGTAGCCTGTTCGAATGTTTGTTCAATAAATTAGTAAACAAACAATCTGGCAGAGTTATTTTGGCATAATTGTGTTCATTCAAGTCACGACTTCGCTCGCATGACCCACAGAAATTGTGAAAATCTTGATGAAGAGTACTGCGTATTCAAGTTCTACTACAAGGTCTATGTACATATTCATATTTTGTCTTTACTATTCAACAAATAAATGACATTATCATCACCCTATAATGTCATTTATTTGTTGTTTTGCTTTGATATAAGAATATCTAGGGTTACGTACAACACTTGAGGATTTATAATCCAAGCTAAACATATTCTCCTTCTAAGCTCTCAGAAACTAATAATCTTTAATACAAACAAGCTGGTCTATTTTTTTATGGGGTGCCTACACAAAAAACAACATATTTGGATTTTTTTTTCAATGAAGCTCTCGTTGGTAATAACACCAGATATTGGCATGTGTAAGATTGCCTGCCGAGTTTTAAAGTGTCATGAACTTAAGCCAATGTTGAACATTGGACTTTTACTCTTATTTAATAATTTAATCGAAACGAAATTTATGTACTGTACTAAATTGACTGGAAAATCTATTGCTAGAACTATCAAGAAAAAAACTTAGTTTTAGACTCCTAACTTAGTTTATAAATAAATATAAACCACTTTCAGATGTTATGAAGAACCTATTTATGATTAATCAACAAAACTTGTTAATTTAGTTCTCTAAAGCTTATAGAGAAATGTAGCTACGAACTACATTGATAAATAGTTATAAAATTAAAGCTAAGCTACGCAACTAGAAATCCAATAAATCACCAAAAAGTACTGCAACACATCTGTTTTGCAGTGCTTTTGTCTGGCAGTGCCATCTATCAATATTTAATGAAAAGACATGACGTCGCGCCGGCCAGTCTTAGACACGAACCTGGTGTGGATGCAGTCTATTGGGTTGCCCACTAGATGGCGCGTGGTAAGAGCTGCGCTCGCCGCGAGTAGCGCTGCCGTAGTGGCGCCGCAATGCAGGCGGAACGCCACTGAGTCGATCTTCGGGTTTACACCTTGCTGTTTTCATATAAAATACCATCATAACTTCTGATATCGATGACAAATAATTGTTTTTAGTGTAAGTTAATATTTTTTCCTAAACAATTAACTACGATTAACTCTAGCCAATAACGATAATCTTGATTAAAGCGACGCATAAAATAATGTAGGTCCGTATTTTTTTCACTTATCCCCAACTTTTTATTACTTAATAGTTAGTAGGTAAATAAAATATCGACCGCAGCAATTGAAAATGTCGTATGTGAAAAGCAGTTTCTTCAAACAATGTTGAAAGTGGAAAGTAACGACTTATAACTTATGATATTGTTAAAAGGAACGACTTTTCATTTACGACAATGTTAATTGCTACCATCGATATAATAGAAACATAACGATAAAATAAGGGAGTAAACATTCATTTGACTTCTTCTGATATTCTAATGAGTTTATAGTATATATGTCACCGTAAAATTGTAAATAACGTTAAATTATAATCTATCCCGCGATATTGTAATCTGTCGAAAAATTGTGATCCGAAACAAAGTGCTCACAATTTAACGCATTATTTTTAGTTTTTAGTTTTTCATTATAACTATGAACATATTCCATTCAAGTTTGGCGATGATTTTGATTTTCGAGTCAACTGTTGCTAGAGTTTATTTAGCTGGGTTAGTTTCAAATTCGTAACTGATATTTCAAAAGTATTTATTTAATTATTTAATCTTTATTGCACTCACATAAAAATACAATGAACAAAAGGCGAACTTAATGCCATTAGGCATTTTCTACCAGTCAACCTTGGGGTTAGCAGAGACATTAGTGGCGGTGCGAGTACGAGATAATATTTATAGTTATGATATACTTACATAAAATAGTACAATGATCTACATAAAAATACATACACATACACATATATAAACACAAATACATACATATTTAAAAATAAATAAACATTACAAGTATTTCAACACTTAAAAAATTACTATTGAGAGACCTTGGTTTATGATTCTTAGCGTAAAGTTGACACTAATAATAATGGATCTTTTAAATAGGCATGAATTTTCACCATAATATCTATGTTACCGGCCAAACCCGATTTTAGGACAAACTAGTATAGCTTAGTCCAAACTAATTTAGATGGGCTGCAACTATCTATTATGATTAAATATTTTTTAATGGTAAGAAAATAAAATTACCCCAACCTAACCCAAAATGAGATACATACTTATACTTCTCTTTTTGGGTTACGTTGAGTAATTTTAACCATTAAAAAATATTTTATCATAATAGTTGCAGCCCACCTAAATTAGTTTGGACTAGGCCATACTAGTTTGTCCTAAAATCGGGTTTGGCCGGTAACATAATATATACCCCTTATTATAATATTAAATATTTCATAATCAAATTACGAACTTGAAAGATGTTAAAACTAATAATTGCATAATTTTGAACATCTGATAAGCAAAATTTATACTAGAAGCGTTATTTAAGCGCAAATGCGATGTTTATTGCATCGCAGCGAGAACCCGTAATAACTTTAATGAGATTTTAATTACTGAGATAAGGGCACTCGGCGGTCTGGATACTCCCAAGATGCAAATAAGATTCCCGCTTCTGCACTATGAAATAACGTGAAGCGGGTGGTAGTGCTAATAGTAGAAAAGGATAGCCTTAAAATTCAGTTTAAATAAGTTCATTTCAAACGAAAATTAGTTTTTTTATGATAAAGCTCTAATTTTGACGGAAAATTATTTATATTCCATTCTATCATCGACCTCCTGCCCTGGTACTCTTCTCTTCTCCATCTGCTGACCTCAGTCATTCGTTATCGACTTATCTGCTCGCTTTTCGAGATCATGAAATGTTTGCAACTTTTTTGAAATATTTGCAAGAAAAAACTAAATAATGTTGACTATTTACTGACTATGTAGGACATAATTTATGATGCCAAAAATGATCATGGCTTATTAACGAATAAATTTTACATAACTTTATTATAACGTAGTACTTGTCATAATGAATACACACAAATTTTACATATCTTTATAAACCGACGAGTCAAATCAGATCAAAAGTTTCTATTTTAAGGATTCATTAGTATTTCCAAATATTAGAATACAAAATTATAGTTATTTTAATGCTATTGCATCAGTATACGTAGGATCAGTGGAAATGCAAGTAGGTATTGATTCTAATTTCAACTAAAAAACTAAGATAGGAAATTCATTGAGTGGGAATTCTAACGAGACTCGGGATTGGTACAGACATTGAGTAGAGCGGAATAAATGAATATGTGATGAAGATCCCAGAAAATTATTGCACCTTGCTGAATTAGGGAGATGCTTAATAATGGAGCACTTCCATATCAGGGAATCTAATCTGATCTCATGGAAATTAAGACGAAAACGAAATTGAGATGATTATTTTTCTGCTAGAATTATTATAGAAAACAAGAATAGTTCCATTTACCATCTTCCGTTAAGTGCCAGCTTGTGGTATGAAACTTACTAACGCTTTATCGTACTATTGATCGTACTTAACTCTACGTGAGGTCATTCAAACAAGTTATTTTTAAAGATTTTAGAATACTTTTTGGTAATTTAAGGACAAACACATTTAGCTTAGAAGGTAGAATAATACCCGAAACCAACGCTTAACGTGCGGCTTAACGAGCTGACCCAAAACACTGGTGCATTCGTCATCAAATGCCAGACAAAATATCTGAAAGCACAGTGAATCCTTCGTGATTGTTTCCCACCAAGTAATTGGGGGACTAGATGGTTTAGCAGGGCCTTGAAAGGTTGCTTAATATGTAAGTGATTTTTACAGGCATGGAATGTGACTGCTAAGGAGTTATTCTGAGATTATACAAAAACTGTTGGATAGGAGGAGGGAGGAGGAGGAAACTCTAAATATAAGACTTTACATTTTTTCATCTAACTCAGGCTTGGCTCAGCTGTTTTCGTTGAATGTGCCTAGTCATAATGATCACATCCTACCTGTAATGCAATGGTAAGCAGTCGATGCAATGCATACAGACGAAAGCGCTTCATATCGCGCAATAAGCTCGGTAATTCACTCATGGCGGCCTGAAAAATGCCGCTTCGCGCCACGCTTAAAAGACCAAGGACTATGGGACATAGAAAACACATGCGCCGGCAGAGACTTCAGGTCTTACAGAGAAACGATTTATCAGTCGCTCTTCAACCGATTCAGGTGTTGAGCTTTTAAAACATATATTTGATGCTTAGGAAAATTCTTTGGACGCCTTAGGTCTTTTTAGCGATTTGTCCAAAGCTTTTGACTGTGTTCCTCATGAAGCATTGATGAAAAAATTAGAATATATACATAAGAAACTCCGCATTGGATCTTCTTACTTTTTATCTAAGTAATACGATTTAAAGGGTTGAGGTTAATGGAAAGCGATCTCAGGGTTCTGTTGTTAAAATGGGAGTTCCGCAGGGCTCGATTCTCGGTTCGTTTTTGATTTATATTAATGATTTGCCATATTTTGTTAAAGAAAACCACGAGATAGTATTGTTTGCTGATGATACATCATTATTTTTTAAGCTAAAACGAAATTAGAATTGGCACGGTGTAAACAATGCGATCTCAAAGGCGGTGCACTGGTTTGACGTCAATAATTTGTTATTAAATGGGGCTATAACAAAATGTATTAATTTTGTGACGCCTAACGTCAAACAGGCAAACACTTTATGGTAAAGGAGGATGAGTTGACTCTTGTGGATACTACCAAGTTTTTAGGTGTTAATTTAGACTCTAAGCTACAGGGGGCCCACATATTGGTGAATTGTCGAGTAGACTCAGCTCTGCAGCATTTGCGGTAAAAAAAAACTCGCCAATTAACAGACGTTGTAACAGCTAGGCTAGTTTATCATAGCTATTTCCATAGTGTTATGTCGTATGGTATTCTTCTGTGAGGTTGTGCCGCAGATATTCAATCTATCTTTGTGCTGCAGAAGAGGGCTATCGAGCAATTTATAATCTCCCGTGTGGACATTCACTATGTTGACAGTGGCGGGTCAATTTGTTTATGTAAACCTGGTATTTATGTACATAAGAATTCTCATCAATTTAGTAAGAAAAGCTGTATACATAACCTAAACACAAGGAATAAGCATAAATTAGTTGTACCTGCCACTAGACTCCAAAAATACACAAATCATTTAAAGGTCAATGTTTGCGATTCTAATATAAAATCCCAAGCAATATACTGCAATTGAGCCTAAATAAATTTAAATTAACAATAAAACGCAAGCTGTCTTTAAAGGGATACTATTCTATCAAAAACTATATGGCAGACAAAAATACAGGCTATTCTAATATGAATGACTTATAACATGAATATATTGTTAATGTTATGTTATATTGCATTGTATAGCTTCACAGACAAATGAAGATTGTAATTCAAGTACCAAACCAATGGATATATTTAAAAGAGCATAGCCTGTGAGTTTCTTGCCAGTTTTTCTTTCAGAGCGGTGGCTCGGAACTGGCATTTAGATTCACTTACACTTAATTATTTTTTGTTTTAAAATTGTTTTGTTGCATGTAAGTGAATCTAAGCTTTGTGATTTCAGTGTAATATTATTTTGATTGTTTTTTTTATATTTAATTATGACGTTTTCAAGTATTATGTATAATAGTTTATGAAATAAATAATTTTTGACTTTTTTTTGACAGTTTTCTTGGTTTGAGTGTGCATAGTATGAGAGTGTTTTGAAGACTAGTTACGTATTCAGAAGTGGGCGGATTCATGGATTTGTATTCTTCACAAGCAACAAGCCACTTACTCCGCCAGAGAGCAGCGCATAGATGCTGGTGAGGATCTCCATGGGCCTGCGCGGCTGCGCAGCGCGCTCGCGCCGCCGCCACGCGCCCGCGCCGCTGCCCCCGCCTCCCCCGCCGCTCCCTCCGCCTGCGCCCCCGCCGCTGATGCCCGCGCCGCCGCCGCGCGCGCTGCCCGTCGCGCCCGCCCGGCAGCGCCGGCCCCAAGAGACGCCCGATTCTCTGCAAATAACAACCTTATCACACGGAGAAACGTATCCCACATAGTGACCCAGTGACATATGTTAGTTCAGTAGTACATGTACATAGTCGACTGTAATTCAGAGGGTTTACGATTTTTCGAGGTCATGTGCGCGTGCTCCGTGGTTTTACCCTCTGCTTAGGGCCCAGGGTCTGATCACTAGTTTAACCACATATGTCTGAATTTCAGTTATTACATTAACCGACTGCCATCTGACCTCCGCCACCCAAAGGGAACCATCATTCAATGATTAAACCATGTGTTAGGATATTAGTAGGCACTGGCTTTCTAATAACGACTGCCATAGATGTTTATGACAGGGCCCAACGGCTTAACGTGCTATCCGAGACACGGAGCAAACTTTAATTACGCACATAGTTATCGACTCTAGTCCGTTTGAACTCTGCGTACTTTAGATATATCTGATAACACTACAAAATACTGAATTAAAGTCTTTGAATCGCGGGCGCTGTATTGAATTAACACGACTGCTGAAGGATGATGATAGTCTCATCACAGAATCGGCTACGTGGTTTATAACTTTACCAATATAATTGTCAATTCTACATACATATAATCACGCCTTTTTCCCCGGAAGGATAGGCAGAGGCATATTAACGCTCACACTTCGCCAGTTATAATATTAGTCCCAGGTAATAGGTGGCGAGCCTATTGCCGCTTATCGGAAACATTTGTGATTGCCAGAGCCTCGTCCGTAGATCGGCAGGTGCACCACTTGCAGGTGAGGTTGGCTTGGGATTCTAAGATCTTGGTAGAATAATATAATTGTCAGTTCTGTATTGTATAAATCACTTTATCTATATATCTAATATATCACTCATCATCAAACTGTTTTCACTTACAAACCTTTCAGCCAGACAAACCGCAGCTAAAAGGAGTTTTGTTTTTTATTTAATTCGACCTATTTGAAAGGTAAAAAGAACACTTTCACATCAAATATATAGAGGTCCTACATTTTGCGTAATACCAACAAAGGTTGTCCTAAAAGCATTGTCAACCCATTGGGACTAACAAACTTCCTTGGTTCAGTATCGATAAATATATATTCAGTATATTACCTATATATTGACGTTGTTGCGTGTATTTTTTATGATCGACAGTGGACAGTAGATCAAAAGAGGTGTATACATTAAATAGCATAGATCAAACTAAAGCATAGGTTAAGGGGTAAACAAAATAGTAATCAGAAAAAGGTATTGATTTGATAATATAACTTTGTCACAATCCTCTTTTTGGTGGTACGTAAAACAAAATTCTCTCAATAGGAGCGTTTATTGTTTATTTTATATGTAATGTCAGTTATTAAAATAATTATGTTGATTAACATTTTTAAAAACTTATTTATCGATAATATCAAATATTACTAATTTAAAAAACAATTTTAAGTTAAGTTTTATTTCTTATCGAAATAAAAAAGGATCTAATCGGCAATGTAATCAATATAGTGCCAGCTGAAGCAATCCGCAAACTGATGTGAATTAAATAATGGAAGGCAAGTAGTCCCGCAACTCTTGCAATCTGTGGGAATTGATGGGAACTGTTCTGATAGAGGTTCTTCCTTTCACCACTAAAGGAAAGAAAAGAACCTAATATCGGCTTTGAGACTTGCGGTAGTATGGCATTCTAACCATTACTACCGCAAGTGAGGTCCAATCCTATGATCAAAAGTGTTAGTGCAAGAGTCAGCTACGCTAGCCATCGTTTACTAAACTCTAATGAAAATTGAATAACAATATAATTACAACCCGTAAAGAAAAATAATGACTAAGATTATAACTTATTTGATACTTACATATAGGACTTGTTATTTCATAATCACTTTTCCAAGAATAACATACGGCAACTGAATATAATACAGAAAATAAAAACTCGAAAAAATTTAAATACCAAGTTCCACATGAAACAAACCCGACTATTTCACTAACAACCAATTCCACAATGTAAATGTTACCAATAAATAAATCCGAGGCTTGTAGTCAACAAGCATACTAAACAGAGTTTTACCTTCCACTGACTGGAAACTAAATAAAACTAATTAATAGTTGGATATTTTCCAATTTCCCGGGGCACGGTGATTTGTCGTATTGTCACTTTAAAAGTTTGATCTGAGCTGATTTTATGCCTAATTATATAAACAACGGGCTTTTATTAACACCTAATGCTTTGATAATAAGAAGTTATAGTAAATAAATAACATTAAAATCAAATGTGTTCCAATTTTATCAAAATATCAAGGAATCGAGATCGTAAAACGATCTATATATTTGAAAAAATCTTTTGATGAAAGCAGATTGCGATATTCTTTTGAAGTCATATATAAACATTTATAACGGTATAATTTTTACACATTGTATAAGTTCTAACAGCTGCAAAATTCAAGTTTGCAATAAAAAGCGTAAAAGCCCTTCGGTCGACGGCACCCGAGCAATTTTTCCGATCACTGGCCCTGAATTTGTACGCAAACGTTATATTCAAATTAGGAATTTCAGTTCCCATTTCATTGTGGCACTTAAAGAGTTTTAAAACGTTTGCATTCTATAGAGTATTAATTGTTTCTGTGTGCTAATTTTAGACTGTAGTTGCCTAAGAATGCTATTGCATTTAAGACTACAGTTAATAGCAACCAAAATGCCTGGAACATCTCATAGTAGAGATACCGCCTACCCTATCCTTCTGGACCGGTCCGCTCGTTACCCAAAGTAGTGAAAAGAAATGAGAAGATTAGACAATATTGTGGTGGTCTATTCTAGCCGATATCGGAAGACATTCTCTCGTAGTTATCGGTCACGTATACCTAGGTAGACCAACCAAAGAGGTATATCCAACAAAGGGGACCTTTGTCCAAATTAAGTTCGGATTCGAAAGGAAATTCAAAATAAGGAAAATTGTGACTAGATAAAATTGGTGGAAACCTATGATTAGATGCTGATTACTTAAACATTAATTAGGTTTTAAATAAAGGCACTCAACCACATAATAGCTATACAGTTGGCTGTAGCCTTTTTGGACATAAAAAAAGCTTCCTATAAACTGCACAACATACGACTCGTATGTTACCACAGAAACTTGTGTAGAAATAAAACGTTTCCTTGCACCAAATTTGGCATCCACATAAGAAAATATAACTTTAATTTTGTACAAAAAGTATAATTGGCAACAAACGAGTTATAAAAAGCTTCTGGACTGCGGACAACCATCGGCTCATCGTAACACACAATAAGCTCAGATCTCGGTCAGTGTACACTTCATTTAATTTACATATTTCTGACAGAACAATGGGATCGTCTGTTCACGCCAATTTTAGCTGGCTTTCACACATTTAGACATTAGCTTTTAATATAACGCCTCATACAATATGTGAAAGGTTTTTATTTATATTTTACAACACTTCTTACAAAGTAAAAGTCTATTTCAAATTAAGTTCAATGATAACATGACCCATACAAACAAAGCTGATAGAAAACACATAAGTAAAATAATTTATAGCAAGGCAGAACTATAAACTGTAAATAAAAAAGGCTGTAAAATCGCTTACTCTAAATTTAAAATTGCTCAATATAACTTGGCTTTCTCTAAAGTCACTTGAGATCGTCACGGGAGCGCCTATTCATTATAGAAGGAACTTGCTATGAGAAAAAGCAGAAAAGAAACTCTGCCTGAACTCTGCCTATTACTTTTCATTACTGAGTGATGGAACATACATTTATCTGATGACGGTACGTCTGCCCAAAATCAGCACAATGCCATGTAAGTAGGGCCCTGTACTGCGCTGATAGAACTCAAGAATGGTGTTAAAATATCTGGAACTGAGTTAAAATGTGTATTACAGATCTCACCACAGTTCCAAATTTGTTAGCGATATTAACACTCTTGTTACATGTACGGTATTTTTTATAAACATCTGAGCTCACTAACGTCTATACATACTTGTTTTATTATATTTGACTATATGTCTTATAATGTTTATTTTAAAATGTCATATAAACTGGAACGATTGGCTTGAATCTGTTGTAAAAAAATAGTTTAGTAATATTTGAACGCGCCCATGACGGATTAATGACTTTATCGTACACAAACTTTTTACTAGTCTTCGAAATTAAATCAATTAGAGGCACAGTTGATGTTAAAAAGTATTGCGATAGCTTCGTGTTAAATTTGTGACAGTGAGAGATACGTAACTTCTTTAAATACACAACGTTTATTTTAAACTTCTTTAAATACACAAATGGGAAAAGTAAGCAAGATAAATTAAAAAGTACTTTTGCAGATTGCCAACTGCAAGTTTTATCATAGCTTCTTGAAGCACTGCATGTATTTCGATTGTTTTTTTTAACAACTTTCGATGAGAATAAGATAGATTTTCCGGATTAGATTATACTCTTATAAATAATTACATAAAAAAGATTACGTACCACAAAAACCTATGATATTTTTTACTCCGAAGAAATTTTATGAACTGTACTGAACTGTGTTAAATAAGCATTAAATATGAGTAAACTTACGCGATTAACTGAAATCTGTTGTACAGGTCGCAAATATGATTGCCCATTTCCCTACCCTAGGCAACTAGCGAAAGATTTCGAACTATAAAAGTAAAGCTGGCAAATGCAGTAGAAAGTTATTTTACCACTACTATTGTCAACTCACGATTACGACTGCGGAAATATGAGTTTCGAACTCGTAAAGTTTCGTTAAAGACTAACTTTTAAGTATTTGTGGCGTCGCAAATCTATTTAGTAGTCAGGAATGATTACCAAAGTTAAGATTGCAGATGTCAGTAGATTGTACACGAGCTTCCGTCTTTTCAGCCTTATGGTTGATTCTGTATGTACTTCGAGATATTCTAGGCTATTAATAAAATCTAACTAGAGGACGCCATACAACTGCCTCTGCCAATGTATTAAGTACAATCCCTCTCAACTTGGTTTCTGAGACGAGGGGAAGGTCTAACAGAACTATGAGCTTCAATGCGATTTTAGTGCAAAAGAAAAACATATTCTCATTATAAATGAGTAGGTAGTTAGTGATGTGAAAGCCAGTGCGTATTCATTTAAGGATTGTCGGAGGACAGAGGAGGATAAGAAGACCGTACAGTAGTCTATGAGATATATTTTGACAATTTATTCATTTAGGCGTTGTAAGCAATTATAAGTTGAAAACGCTGCAATAAGGGATCATTTGACGGATATTTTATTCCATACTTAATCGGAACATGTCTTCTTCACAATACAATAAAAGTATCACAACTCGGTCAAAAAACACTTATTTTTATTTTAAAATGAAAAAGTTGCACTCTTACGGTGACACCCTTTACTTGCAGTGTACACATATCCTCAGAAATTGGGACTGAGTTGAGTAAATTCGTTCTTATATTGTGACATATTTATGGAACAGATCGCAAATACAGGACGACACTATTATTTTGACAGCAATTGTAGAGGAAATCTTTTTAAATTAATTATTCTTATGGGGAAGAATTTAAGAAACGATTCTGTTCGGCGCTGAAAGTTTTTTTTGTACTTTGATAATCCTGCATATACATGAACCGTTACGTACACATACAAAAAGTATTCTATGACCTTCTCTTAAGTCTCATATAAACCGAAAGTAAATTTTAAAAAACCCACGTTATCATTTTAATGACGTAAAATTATACGAATCGAAACAACCCATGATAGGGCCAGAGAAAGCAGTTTTCAACAATATTAAAGGTATTGGAAAGTTATAGACGTCGCGGAATCTATTTTGTTATGTTTATGGCGCGGCGGCACGGAAAGTGACGACTGATGCTAGTATAAACCTATAAATTATACCCAATTCGTAAGTAGGTGACGTGAAATTTGTAATATATTTCTATTATTCGTATGTCCTAGAAAAGAGTGTATAAGGATCCCAACAACATCTTAGGAGTCAAAGCAAACCTCACCTGCAAGTTGTGTACCTGCCGATCAACGAACAAGGCTCTGGCAATAGGCTCGCCCCTGCCTACCCCTTCGGGGAAACAAGCGTGAATGTATGTATGTATCTTTGAGGGAAGAGCACTAAAAAGTGGTATTTAGTTATGAAGCGTGGTTACCTCCTGTTATTGTACCGCTGCGCGCGCACTCCCGCGTCGCCTCGGCCACCAGAAGTCTTGCCCATTGAGGAGCGCGCTCAGCGCGGCGCCTGCGACCACATGTCCGCGCTTTATGCCTGGGATAAACAAACAAACAACCATATTATAGACAAAACTATATTAATAGTCAACATTATGGTAAGTGGCTTCTCCTACTCTTGCCCATCAGCTAATAATATTAATTAGAAAAGAGTTAGAAAAATTACGATTGTCACTTCATAGCTTTCGTCATCCGAAAATTGTTAAGTATTTTTTTATATCACTAGGTGGCACTCAAGTATCATACCCACCGAATGGAAAATGTTTTCCGCAGCGTATGGACGTTTGCAAAGCCGGTGGCATCACCAGTGCGTTCCCTTGGTTAGCTTAAGCCTTACGTGCTTGGTAATTTTGATAGATATAGCGCCCTTGAAACCGAAACAAAGTCATGATAGATTCAGTCATTTGAGGGTAGAATCAACTATTAATAGAATCAGAAACGGAGATCTGTAAAAGTAAACTTTTTTTTTAAAAATATTGGCGTTATCTAATCCATGGCTTCAGCGTTCATTCATAAAACCATTACTTTAGATACATTACACAGACATACAATTACAAATTAATTTGACGAGGATTTGGAGGTTAGGAGGAGGGTTCTAAACAGGACAAATCTTTATGTGCGTAAACATGAAGGTTTGTTCTTATCTGGGTATCTTTTATGTATATTAAGTATGTATTTACAAAAGATAAGTATTTAAGTAGGTTTATTCCTTGCTTAGTATCTATAACACAAGTTCTTCATGATACTTAGGTTGGAACCAAATAATTGGTATAATTTCAATAGAATATTTATTATGTAATACATCACTCACTCTCATAGATTCTGTATATTCTGCTTAGACTTGTTCCTCATCATCTTGATCAACAGCTATTATTTTATTTAATATTTATAATAATTAATTACTGAGAAACATTATGATAAAAGCTATTATATTTATTAACATCCCGCTACCTAATAAAACCTTCCTTTATTAGGAATAATGTTCAGGTGATATGAGGTTATCCACGAAATCACATTGCAGATTGACGGAATCAGGTCTGCGTCCTTATATTTTTCAAGTTTTTATGAATGATGTTTAACGATAATGACGAAGCACTCAATATCATAGGATACATTCACGGTCACCGATCTAAGAACAGATATATAACACTGCTTAACATAAACGATCTCCAAGACTTGGGACAACACGAGCGCTATACTTATATCAAGTACGGCAGTGGGCCCAGACAGAACAGACGGCTCGCGTTTAAGTTTTAAATTAACTTCGAAGCCATGGATTACAGTTAAATAACAAAGTTAAAAGATTCAGAAAAGAAAGTAGTTTTCTAGATATCAGTTAAAGGAATGTATTAATGCTAGAATTAAGACGGACAATAATTACAGCGTTGATTCTTTCTATTACTTACAAAAAAAACTACTTCATATAATGATTTCTAAAGCGGCGCAGTCTAAACCTATGACTTTTCGTACTAACGTACGTGATTATATCATGTTCAGTGGCTCTGTGAGAACGTTAAACCGTTGATCTCGGCTGTCATAAACACCTATGGCAGCCGTTCTGAAGAAGGTAATGCCTTCTAATAACCTGACAGACGGATAAGTCAAAGAGTGAGGTTTTCCTCTGGGTGGCAAAGGTCAGACAGCAATTGCTCCATGTAAGAACTGAAATTCAGCCAATATCTGGTCAGAACAGTAAGCAGACCCTGCAGGCCGTAAGCTTAAGTCTAGGGCAACTGGGATAATGCTAATGACCTACAAATTTTTCAAATTATCTAAAACTCATAACTAGCCTTACAAAAGAAGTTGCCAAGTTTGAATCGCCCGAACATATTAAAGAATAGTTAGAACCATTCAAAAAGAATCTGTGAAATAAAATCATTTAGATAATTTATAACCTATATTTAGAGATGATATAAGGCGTTTATATTAATGGCATTTAAAAATGTACCATGTTACATTAATATGGAATAAACACAGTTAATGAACTTTAAGGTCTTACCAACCCAATATTATGGAGCTTTTCATGGTCTTATAAAGCTTATAAGGATATCCCAGAGAAAAAAGGGCAGATATTTCACGTAGCTTATGGTATTAAACCTTATTTCGCTCAGACGAAACAGCGAGCACTGATTGATGGAAAAATGAGGTTCATAACCGCTGGACATCCTTTTACGATGCCGTCCACCGAAAAGTATGTAGTTGTGGAACCTTCACGGAAATTGAATTTGTTCCATCGCCGGCCGAAGCGATACTGGCCATCGATAAACATAGCCAATATATCATACCACATATAGTAGGCATGGCTATATGATCCTGCACTCTATATCTTAAGCGTTAAACACTTATTAAAATACTTCAGTAGAAAGTACTTCAACCTACATACAACTCATAAATCATAAAAATCCGAAACTACTTTTAAAAACTGTTAAAATATAAATAACACGACACACATACTATGTGTGTCGTGTTATTTATACTCTTACTATTATATTACTATTTATATAGTCTACCCACATTCTAAAACTTAAGCACCCTTTACAATTATTAGCATAATAAGAATAAAAGACACCTACTTTTATTTTAAGAAGTAAGACAATTCTCTGATGAACTTGTAGGTAACACAAGACAATATACGTTTAAATAATATGCTCAGGATTCATTCATAAATAGTTGACCAATTCCACGGCAAAGGCAAATACAACAACGATCACAGATGGCGTAAGCTGTTAGGTCAGAACTTCTAATACTTTGAACCGTAGGCCATGCACCTGTACTTTAAATCGTATAAAACTTCTTAATAAATTTTATATCTTGGGATTAAATCAATAGTTACTACAATAACTTGAATAATTAATATGATGAGTCGTTAGCCATACAGAAAAATAGAAAAAAACTCAACCGAGCGAACTGTCACTTCCGATGAAGTTAAACTATCGCATTTTAGAAACCTTGATGATTTTTTTTCTATTCAACGTATGTAGCTACATACAAACCAATACGATTCACCGTAAAAATAAAATCCTATTACATCTTATAACCAAATTGAATCTGTCACAAGTTGCAAGACTTGTTGCCTGGGCGACGGAGCAACGTTGCCGCCGGTAAGTGATTGTCGCAGGAGCTATGTCGAACTATTGCTCAACTCGGCAACTTGGAAGAGCTCGATTGGTTCGCCCTCGCCACACAGGCAAGCGATTTGTACGGATTTGTTGAGCAGATGGCGCTGGCGTCGCAAATCCAACTTGGAAATGTTTAAATTTAAAATTACAGGATATAATACGGCAAATCCATATTATAAAATATGGAAGCTCCTCGTGGTAGGGAAGGACTTGTATCTATGTCGCCTTGGTATGTGGACGTAAATACCCAAACCCAGTTGTGGGACAGGCTGAATTGATGATGATTAGGCCGAACCTTATAGGGCTTTTGAATACAAATTAACAATAGATAATTGGACGTAGTTATGCAAAATGGATCCAACCTACAAAAACGATTTTTTGAGATACTGCCTTTAAAGTAGATAACTTATACCCAGTATTTAAAAGGAATTCGAAAACAAACTACATTTTTCATATTATGCTATATCAAATTTACTAAAACTCCTGTTTTCATAAAAGTAAGTTTTTGTGGCTGGATCCATTTTGCATAACTACATCCAATTGTAATTAAGTCTGGAGTTGGTTACTTAATTGATGAATACGCTACAAAGAGGCACATACGACAAAGGTTACGCATATTCAAGGCATTTCTTACAATTTGGCCGGATAACTGTGACTATTACTTCCCACAGAGTTAGGGCTCCGGAAAACCAACCATTAATACTTATTTACGACAAACTCAACCGAGTCCTACGAGACTAGCGCCGTTCCACCTGGCGGTAAATCATGGTAATTACCGACACGAATTATCGGCCGTTCGGACAGTATTTACAAAATGTATCCGCCATTATCAGGACAATCCTGTGAGTTATCGCTCGTATTGTCATGGCTAAACCGACGACTCACAAACACAAAACCAATGTGTACATTCATATTTTATGGCCACACATAAAAAGAACATTATGTAAATATATTGAAGCCTAAAAGCACGGCACCTAATTTTCAATTGTAATTCAAACGATTTGTACTTAGTAATAAATATGTGAATGTTCGTTTCTGAATTTTGTAAATGTTTAGAGGAATTTGAAAGAAGTTTGGCAAATTTAAATAGTCTGAAATCTCTTTTTTCTGCAGACAATCACCATTTACATACTTAATATATGCGACAGCAGCTAGTTTAGATTTTTATAAAATTATCGTACACTTTCAGATTTATCAATGAATGTCGTCTCTCGCCAGTATGTCATAAGCCCGCATTGCTGTAAACACAATACTGTATGCCAATTCCGCTTTATTTTTTCTTGCTCCTCACGTTTCTATATTATTTATTTCACGTTAAAATTAAAGAGTTTTTAACAATATGAGTGAACATAACTTTTTACGATACTTTAAAATTTACCGCTTCGTTTTCATGTAATTATTTAAACCACGTTACACACACACAGGTCTTTAATGAGTTGCATTAAAATGTTACTTTTTAAAAAGTAATTAACAATGCTTCAATAGCACTAACTAAACAACAGGCTTAACTAAACTAAAACGTTACTTTTTATAGTTATTAAGTAAACTAAAATATTATAGGTTCTTAAAATACGACTAATAAATTACGGTTACCGAAATAAGCTTCAATTTACCACACCCAATAGTACATCATGTCCCGTATTAACATATAGAATACTCTTTATCCTCATAATGTCATTTCTGTGCTTTCCGTTTTGCAGTTACTAATTTCGCCATATACACAAGTAACTGGACCAATATCTTTTTATATTATTTACAGCTACATCGATAAAATCGAAAAACAATAAAACACAAATAAAGTACGCTACCGATAGTTGCAAACGTTACAATTGAAATTGTACGCAAAAATTCTAAATTTTCTATAAAGTTACACTTCGGTACAGTTAAATCGGCGACCACACTGAGGCTTCTACATTTAAAGTGTTCTCGTTAAATATTCTCTGTGTACAAAAACGAAGTGAAATAAAATGGAAATAGGCAGCTAGGCAGAATATTGGACGGAGAATGGTTGTCTATTTCTTGGTCCTTTTTGCTCTCGGAGCTTCGGGGAACGTTCAGGAGGTAATTTTAATTGTGTTGTTCGCAGCCTTTATTGTGGATTTAAAACAGAATGGGGGGCGTTACTGTCTATCTTTCCCGAGTGTCGGTTCGGTTATTCCTTTTGCGAACAGCACAGCGTTTTTTACGACAGTCTCTCTATTATACTGGGTGTGAAATGTTGCAGTAAGTTTTATATCACCCCTTACAAAAGAGTTTTTATTTCAGTGCGCTGCCATAGTTATTTGTGGGACGTGTCTCGTATTTTCGTACTTTTCATTACAGCGATATGTGAAGTTATATTCTCGGGGCGCTGGCAATTCTATAGATGTTACCATAGGCATATGTATATGAAAGAAACTCTGAAAACACGGCAATGTGGAGAACTAAAATATTGCATTTGAAATCTGGTAATTTCTCGAAGTCGCAAATGGTGATGATATGTTACTTTCAGTCTTGTAGATTGAAATCTAAATTACTCATTAAATAAGAATCTAACGAGGCATGTTGCTTTTCAAACTTAACATATGCCAATGACGGTGATTATATGACTTACTATTAGAGTAACATTGCATTATCGTTAACGCTGAATCTATATGAACAATTCTCTCAATGTCGTTACTCTCTATAGTTATGAAGTAGGTACATATTTTTAATCTTTAAATATTTCTTAACAATATCTAAACTTCAATAAAAACACTTAAAGTAAATATAAAGAGTTTACATTTTATTTTTTTAACGTTTTCTTTTTTAACACGGCGTAGTGTTTTTTTGTTACCGAGAATATCTAGCTCGCACGTTACTATATCAAGTTATGAGGTAACTAACTAACGCCAGGCTAGAGTGGATCTTGGCTCCGTCAACAAAACACACTCGAGCCTCGTGCAGTGCCGGTTTCGTGCTGAGAATATTAACTAGTTCTAAATCATACTTTTATATGAAATTCTGTACCGATTTTTACTGTAAATATCTTGCGCGATGCCATTAATTGACATTCATCAGAGCTTCGTCATGAATTTCATGGTACTAAAAAGAAATATTTTATTTTTCATTTATTTAAAAAACAGTCATAATTATGCGATTTAAGTTATTATAAAGCCTATACATAAATATTTAATTATGAGGAGCTCAAATATCGTAGAGTATAGTTTTGTCTTACAAAGCAAATAATGTTAACCAAATAGCACGGACTTAATGAGTCCAGTGACCTTACGCCCAATTCGTGTTACCAGCAGAATTTACTGACCAAACCCAAGGCAAAAACTTTTAAATGAAATCCCATTGTCAGAACAAAACGTTAACCACTCATTGTCATTCAAAAGGAAAGGTTTGAGATAATATTTTAAAAAATACAGACATAGAAAGCAGTAACTAGATTTATTTAGTTTAGATAGATCCACTTAAATGAACTGCATCACTAACCTAATTTCTAAAAGTAAAAAGAATGTTAATTTTTAAAATAGAAATAAACTATGAATATATGATTATTACTAATGAATTTAGTATACTGTTGTCGAGTGTGAAAGTCATTCAGAAATTGTTTTACGAATGAAATTGAAAGACGTAGGTAAGCCATTGAGTTTTCAATACCAGATGCCGATTTGATACCATAATGGTAAAAGTTGTCTGGATGATGACGCATTGGTGCTATGACCCATCACATGCTTCTAAATATATCTCCAAAGGGAACCAATACTAATAATAAATAACAAAAATTGCAAAAAATATTGATTTATTACATAAACAAATAAATAGAGGATACACTTATGTAAACCAAGAAACATATCTGCTATTAAATATACAAAAGTTGAGCCTTGTTTTGGAGCAGATGACATCGTGTAAAAATCCGTTCGAAGTATCAGTGTTCTTTTGTTATTTATTCCAACAGAGTTTCTTTCAAGATAACCGAAAGATAGCAAAGGCTATAGTAGAAGCTCTTCAAGACAACAAGTTCGATGAGGAGGTGCTGTTCGACCTGAAGAAGGAGAACCAGGTGTACCTGAACCGCACCATGTCTCTGGTCATAAAGTACATCGTTAAAAGGTACCAAAATTATTTACTAGCTATATTACAGTTGTTTATAAGAAGGGATAGTCACTTCTTTAGCTATCTGTATTAGTCAGCTACCTTATGTAAAAATGATAAGCCATTTTAAACATTTCATCTATCAATCTCAATACTAAAAGTATACTTTGCTACAAAAATATCCATTTTTAAATTTTGTACCAAGATTTCCGATTTACACATTCATATTTATATACCGCTTCTGTATAGTTTAACATAAACAAAACAAACGTTTGCAATGCAGTCTATGATACTGATCATTATCCTTGTAATTGCTAATTAATTCATGGAGGGCCGAGACGACCGAGGGGTTCTTCTGATGTTAAATTATACCCAGTGTCATTTCAAGAAAATCTTTTATCCCTTTGAACTATGCTCCACGAGATGTCACGTTACTAGAGTAAATCTCAATGCTTACTAGATTTACTACCTACAACGCTTTTGAAACCAAAATGCAGTAGTCATACATCCCAACTATTTTCTGGCACGTTATCTGCGGTAAAGCCTTAAGTAGTCCTTTTTAAGATAACTTTTTTTAATATGACACGTCATAATGACTTCAACCTGCCAGATGGTAAGCAGTTGATGCAGTCCAAAAAAAAATGAAAGCGCGAAATATGCTGGCCTGCTAAAATGCCGTTTCACGCCCCGCTTAAAAGACCCGGGATCATTGGAAATAGGAAACACATGAGCCTGCAGCGACTTCCAGGGCTTAGTGGTCTTAAAATCTCTTAATATGTGCGATAAAACTAGTCGTCCTTTTTAATATAACTGCTACTTAGAAGAATTATATAACAATTTTTTAAATAAACTTGTCTTCCAAACAGAGAAGTGGATAATTACCGTTCTCGCCGTACAGACGCCATTAGCCGAAGGATATACTCCTCACTCATCATGAAGCTCATTGACATAGCAAAGGTCAGCTATTGAATTATCATTAAAAACCCATAGATGTCTTTCTTTTTTCTAGATAACCCATTTTTGGTAAGAATTGATAAGTTCACCAAGAGAAAGAAGTTCATCACCACAAACATCAGGCACGGCTGAAAACAATCAGTAAAACTCACTATGTGTTGGCAGAGTTTCTGGTACTTCTAATACCAACTAAGACGTCTTTTAAAACAAAAACATAGGAAGTTCAATAATCTGCTAGTAATCAGAGATTAACTAAGCTTTATTGTCCTTCGCCTTCGTGTTTACTTATAAATTGGTTGTGCGATTAGCTAAAATCCATTGTTTCATGCACTCCTAGGTAAGAAGTGATGATACATGAAAGGAATTAACGACTTGAAAAAAACAAAATATTTTTGTAATTTAATGCCTTAACCTTAACTCCATGTGACTCTTCAAATATATATTAGGTCGGGGAAAAAGTCTTTTCGCATAACGTAGGTATAAACTTATTATAAAATTTTTTTTGACTGTACTATTTGTGTCTGGCTGGTTTTGGTAACATTAAAAAGGTTCCATTATAAAGAAAAGAAAAAAATAAAAAAAAGTTGTTTCCCGCTATTTTTCATTTGTTTTTCTCTCCGTAAAAATGAGTGAATCTAATGAAGAAATTCGATACATTTTAAAATTTTATTATAAAAAAGGCAAAAATGCAACTCAAGCAGTGAAAAAAATTTGTGATGTTTATGGACCTGATGCAGTATCAGTAAGAGTAGCACAAATTTGGTTCAAACGTTTTCAGTCCGGAAATTTTGATGTTAAAGATGCACCTCGCTCTGGTCGCCCTGTTACGAATAAAATGGACGCCATTTTTGAAAGAGTGGAGCAAGATCGGCATATTAGTAGTTACGATGTAGCTGAAGAACTGGGAATTGACCACAAAACAGTTTTGACCCATTTGAAGAAAGCTGGTTATACAAAAAAGCTCGATATTTGGGTGCCACACGAGCTCACTCAAAGAAAATTAATGAACCGTGTACTCATTTGCGATTCATTATTGAGACGTAATGAAACCGAGCCGTTTTTGAAGAGATTGATAACTGGCGATGAAAAGTGGATCACGTACGACAAGAACGTGCGAAAAAGGTCGTGGTCGAAAGTTGGCCAGGCTTCACAGACTGTGGCCAAACCTGGCCTAACACGAAATAAGGTGATGCTGTGTGTATGGTGGGATTGGAAGGGCATTGTTTATTATGAGCTTTTACCGCCCGGCAAAACCATCGATTCTGATCTTTACTGCCAGCAACTGATGAGATTAAAGGAAGCAGTCGAGAGAAAACAGCCGGAATTGATCAACAGAAAGGGTGTGGTCTTTCATTACGATAACGCTAGACCACACACATCTTTAGCCACACCGCAAAAATTAAGAGAGTTCGACTGGGAGGTCCTAGTGCATTCACCATATAGCCCTGTACTTGCGCCTTCAGATTTTCACCTGTTTCGGTCTCTGCAGAATTCTTTAGGTTCTGTAAGGTTGACCTCAAGAGAGGACTGCCAAAACTATTTGTCCCGTTTTTATGATCAGAAGTCCCAAAGTTTCTACAGTAACGGGATAATGTCTCTGCCCACAAAATGGCAGAAAGTTATTCAACAAAACGGTACATATATATTGTAAATAAATGTAAAGAAACTTTGAAAAAAATGTCTTGACTTTTCATAAAAAAATACGAAAAGACTTTTTCCCCAACCTATTATTTATTTATATGACCACCGTGCAATGTATTTAAGTAACAGTCAATATCATAGCTGTTGGAAGACTAAATTAATTTGCCAGTATGTACCGTATATATGTACAATAGGTTGAAGCTCAGTAATGTGCCATACAAGAGGCCTATTACCATCAGTGGACAAAGATTACCTACACCATATCTTAACATGGAAATATTTGTTGCATATAGGATTTGCCTCGCAATGCTAGCGCCAGCAGCCGCATCGACACGGCCCACCGGTACTACACGTCTGTAGAAAGCCGCGACACGCACGACCAGATGGCCGACATGCAGGTCTTCCACGCCTGTGCCCGGCTCTACGACATCATGTTCACAGTAAGCACAAGCTATTTATCACATAGTGTATAAATAAATAAATAAATGCAATTAAATAAATAAATATTTTCTAACAATTACACCAATCATTTAGTTCCAAGATAAGTATCAATAAGAACTTGTGTTATGGATACTAAATAACGGATATAAATACATAAATACTTTTTTTTTTGTAAATAAATACTTAATATACATAGGGAAACGCCCAGACCAGAACAAATATTAGAATTAGAATAGTCCTGTGTGGGATCGAACCCACGACCTTGGAGCGGAAAGCGGGTATACTCGCCACCACGCCATATCGGTCGTCAAAGTGTAAGGTGAACATATGTACTATTTTTATTTGAAACATACCACCTCTTCATCTAAACCATGCGCTTTGGCAAATAAATAATAATTCATGTAATTTTTGTTTTTTAGCCCATTTAATGTCAATGTTATTTTGGTTGGTTTTCTGCTAGCAGCGTTAGGCGTTGATAGCTTGGCGACTAAGAGGCCTTTTTTTAAAGTTTAGTTAGTCTTACATACATGCATAGATTCACGCCTGTTTCCCCGAAGGGGAAGACATATTATACGCCCGCACTTCGCCGATCATATAGTTGGTCCCACATAATAGGTGGCGAGCCTATTGCCGCTTACCGGGCACTGTTATGTTCGCCAGAGCCTCGGCCGTTTATCGGCAGGTGTAACCACTTGCAGGTGAGGTTGGTTTGGGCTCCTCAGGTCTTGGTAGGATCTCTAAACACCCTTAGTTATTAGTCTTTTGTCGTTTAGTTAGTCTTACAGTAAGTATACGTTTCTACGTATATTGTGGTCACAAATCTGGCAGTACTATGAAAGTGAGATGATGTCTGTATGTCAGTCATTCTATATTGTGAAATAAACCAACGTTACTGGATTGCTTATACTGTAATTACGAAGGTCACAGCCGGAGGATCCAAAAAACACCAAAAATTATTTAATTAAAACTAATTTATTTGAAAAGAAATACAAATAAACTTAATGCCTAAACCTGATCGATGCTAGAATCAAAGTGAATGAAAATTAATATTAATAAAATGTGTAGCTTGGGTAAACGGTGTCGCGATGACGTCAATGAATTGCAGAGTCAGCGGCGCCGGTCATGTTGCTGGCGGCGGCGCGTGTATGCTCGCTGGGTGTTGCAATTGGGACATCGCATACTTGCACTTTGCATAGTAGTTATTACTATAACATCTCCCCCATCAGATCATCGACTATTTTTGAACTTTGAGATGAGAAAATAGTGATGACTGGGCCCTCTGCGGTACAGATTCTTTAATGTCTTCATAGGTCTTTTCTTGGGGAGATAATCTCATAGATCTGGACTGAATCATCTTGTAACGTCTTATAATCAGGAACATGACGAGTGCCAATGCACATAACAGTATGATGACGTATATCGGGATCGTTGTATGGTACAAGAAATCTACCGGTGCTTGGTCCAACTGTAGAGCGGGCTGTGATATAATTTTTTGCTGGGCGTCATGCAGTTTCCCCAGATCAATTGAGTTAAGGTGCATATAAGATAGTCTTCTATGTCCCATCTCCGTGTTGTCGTAGGAAAGGTTCATTATCTGCAGCGGTTGTCCTTCAACTTGGTCATTGCTGTTGGTGATTGTGAAATCTGGTGTATATAGGTAGCAGTTCATGGGGATAGTCGCCAGGTAGGTGCCATTCAGTATCCGATAATCCTCCTTTTCGCATCTGGTGTGTATCTTCGTAGCATTAGGAAAGGACACGACATAGTGCATTTCGTCCAACTCCTCCATGGCGGTTCTTGATAAGGTGATAGAGGCTATATCGCAGGTTGTATCGATAAACTGATGTGTGATGAGGTTCTGAATGCAGTCTGGTAGTTGACGAAGGTGGTGTTCCATTTTTTTGTCACAAAGATACCAATGATTGTACTTCGGGCATTCAGCCTCTATGTACACATAACCATTTCTGTTAGTTGCTATAAATGGATAAGGAGGGATAAGGGCCTGTTTATACCTATTGGGAGCTATTGATAACTTATACAAATTATAACTATCTTTAGTGAATAAAGGAACTTTAAATGTTATAATTATTTGATAGTCAGAGTAATAATAACCTGGCTTAATTAAATCGTAATATTCCCTGAGTTCTAAATCTAATACTTTATCCCTACCATATATTTCAATAAGATGGTTAATCATGTGTTCTAATATTTCGATACTGATCATAGAATGATGTGTGCTCAAGACATGGATAAAGGCTAGTATATTTTCTATTCTCAGCAACTCTCCTAATACTTCATCAACATTTTCTGTTATGATGACCAGATATTGTGCAAATTTGGCATACTTTATAAGGCTAAATTCCTTTTGGGCTTCGCTATCTAAGATTAAGTCTAATGTCTCATTTATCTTAATTTCGTTATCAACTAATTTACTTATGATCTTAGAATGCTGGACCATCCATTCTTTACTTAAACTAATATGATCGTTAAATTCATGCATAATCGCGTTATTATTTTTCTGTAAGATTTTGATTGCATTGTCGTATTTTATAGCGTCGGTATTATCTAAGTTGCCTGTAACACTTTTTATCACGGAGCCTAACCCGTCTATGAGACCTCTCTTTTTGCGACGCGGTTTCAAGGTATTTAAATGTTTAGTAACTTTTATTAATTTATTCGAAAGATAATCTATTTGAAGTTCATAAAGTAGGTAAGTATCATTATTTAGTCTATGTTTAAAATTTAATAGCTGATTCTGTAAATGACTAATCTTATCGTCTATATCCTTAAGGTCTATGAATTGGAGGTATGTATGATAATGCGTAGTGAGCCTTGTTGCACCGAGTCGAAATGGTAGTAGTCCAGGGCCTTCATCGAGGCTCTCCAGTGTTATCTCCCGATTCGTCCTTTGAGACGCTATCAAAGGAGCAATCAGGACCAGTAGAACCCTGTAACAATTGGGCACTTCTGGGTATTCTCTTAAGTCGATTTTTAGCAATGGGGCCACGTTTCCGTGAGGTATAAATATGTATGGGTAGATCTGCTAAAACCGTATCGTGACTATACCTAGGTGCTAGTTTTTGTCGACTTGCTAACGGGTTCTTGATAAAGACACGTTGGTGGGGTTGGTATTCCACTTCCGGTTCGCGGTTTTTATTGCGATTATTGATAATATTAGAGCGAGTAGCGAGGCTGGATTCACCTATGGTTTCGTATACTAACTTCATCTGATCTCTATGATTTTGAACGTATTGTTGCATCAGATGCTTGGATAGATCTACGTCAGATGGGTCCCGTGGATCGAAATGTCCGGTTATAATATCGTATGGCCTGCATTTGGTAAAACTATGTACTGAACTATTATAAGCTAAGATCGCATAAGGTATAAGATTAATAACGTCTTCATTTTTGTTACGTAGTTTTAAAATACGTAAATGCTCTAATAGTGTAGAGTGAAACCTCTCTACTATCCCATTGTCATTTGGAGAATGTGGTAACGTCCTATGGTGAATAATTTTGTGTAATGTAATGAATTCACTAAATAACTGTTGGTAAATTCAGTACCATTATCTGAGACTATTGTTAGAGGTAATCCGTGATGCGTGCAGAATTTCAAGAGTGCTTGCAGGATGCTGATGGCGGTGCCATCGCGGATGTGATAGGCCTGAGCATACTTCGAGAACACGTCTACTACAGTCAGATATTTCTCCGCTTGAATTGTTAATAGGTCTATGTGCACAATTTCGAATGGTTTTGTAGCTGGAGGAACGATGTTAAGCTGTGGCCTAATTGGCTTACGGTCGTATTTAGCCTGTCCACATATAGTACAGTCGTTTATAAACTTAGTGATTTGATCTCGCATCTTGGGCCAAAAGTAACGCTGAGAAAGAGCTAAGTAGCACTCATTTATACCGCGATGATTTGTTTTTCCTTCGTGGTATTTTTTTAAGATCTCCTGTTGCCTTAGATATTCCTTTACGTTCTCAACCTCGCGTTTGGCTAATACAAGGTTCATAGCTGAGCTTCTAAATTTGCCTTGAATAATCGGGATGATGTCGTACATAGACAACGGTGGGCTTATAAGTAAAGCAGTTTTAACTTTAGGGTTAACATACTCTTTTATGACATTAATTATATCGTTCTCTAAGTCTGATTGAGATACTTGGACGGCGGTTCTAGTGTGGGTGTCAAAAGGTTTGGATGCTGTAGGGCGTTTCTTGATATCGCCGACTACAGTGATATGAATTTGTCTATGGAATTTATTTAAAGGGTCATCTACAATCGGCACCTCAAGTATAGGGTTCTCTGCGCTTGTATGTGCAGATTCTGTGCGCGAGTTATCTATGGATGGTGGCCGTTCAGATGCGTTAGCGATCATGGAGTCAGTCTCCTCGTTATTTATTTCAATACGTGAGAGGGCGTCTGCGTTCGTATTCGATTGCCCTTTTTTATAGACTACAGTGTAATCATACTCAGATAATTTAAGTTTCCACCTAGTCAAACGTGAGCTCGGCTCCTTAAGGTTCATAACCCACTGAAGTGGCTTATGATCCGTAACGATCTTAAACTTCCGTCCAAATAGGTAGGGCCTAAAATATTTGGTAGCCCATACTATCGCGAGCAGTTCCTTTTCTATTGTACTGTAGTTTAATTCGCTCTCGTTTAGAGTACGCGACGCGTAGCAGACCGGTTTGTCTGTTCCTATGGTACCCTGGGACAAAATGGCTCCTAACGCTACGTTGGAGGCGTCTGTAGTCAAGACAAAATCTCTGGTGAAATCCGGGTATTGTAAGATGGGGTCATTTGTTAACAGCTGTTTGCACTTTTCAAAGCTATTAGTGTAATCCGAGTTGACTGTAACTCTACGGCCTTTCTTAAGACACTGAGTAAGCGGTTTGGTAATACGCGCGAAATCCGGTATAAACTTTCGATAGTACCCAACAAGACCAAGAAACTGTTTGATTTCTTTGGGTGTCCTTGGCAGTGGATATTTTTGGATAGCAACTACTTTATCGGGATTCGGTTTAATACCGTCGTTAGTGATTATATGCCCGAGATAAGCAGTTTCTAACTTGAGAAATTCAGATTTGTCCATCTGGACTTTGAAATTGGACTCTCTTAATTTTTTGAAGACCTTTTCAAGGTTGATCATGTGTTCTTGGAGACTGGTGCTGAAGACAATAATGTCATCGAGATAGACCAGGCATACCACGTTTTGAAGGTCTTTTAGGACATTGTCCATCACCCGTTGAAAGGTAGACGGAGAATTTTTCAACCCCATAGGCATACGCAAAAATTCGTAATGCCCATTCTCTACATTGAACGCTGTCTTGGGAATATCCTGTGGGTGCATCTCGACTTGGTAAAACCCACTGGCAAGGTCAAGGGTGGAAAAGTATTGACAGTTACCTAACTTGTCCAATACATCATTAATATTAGGTATGGGATACTTATCGTCATAAGTTTTTTCGTTCAACTTACGGAAATCTACGACTAATCTCCACTTTGTTTTGCCCGAGGCGTCTGCCTTTTTAGGGACAATCCAAATTGGAGAACTCCAAGCGGACTCCGAAGGGCGAATAATTCCCTGTTGTAACATTTTACCTATCTGGTCCCTAACTTCGTCTCTATGTACATATGGATACCGATAGCTTTTTGTATAGACGGGAATCTCATCTGTGGTCCGGATATGATGTTTGATTTTATTTGTGAAAGTTAAATCCTCGCCGTCTATATAGAAAATGTCTGCATACTTTGCGCATAAAGTTTCTAAGTTAGCGCGTTCCTCTGGGTTAAGGTGATCTGTGCGTAGCCGCGAGAGCACGTCCGTAGCACGGCTACACAGCTCCGTAGCATTTGCATGACGGATATAAGAATCAGTAGTATGGGGCTGACGTAACTCGTTCGTAGCACATACCGATTCCGTAGCACGATCAGTGCGGATGCACTCAACATTAAATACATCGGCTTGTACTGCTCGGTCCATAGAAAAAATGATGTCATGCGAAGTCGGATTCGTTATCTCTAAAATTCCACGGCTATTTTTAACCGTGGTAATGCACTCGGTGATAACGCAATTTGATATTATTTGCTCGTTTATCAGTGCATCTTCGTCGTGAAAGTTAATGGGAATTCTAACTAATCTAGTCGTATTCGCGGGAATGACGTCTTCGTATAAATTGACATTACGCGAGTTGTACATGTGTATCTGATTAGTTAAATTACGAGTAATTAATCTTTTCTCTTTAAGGTCAATTTTTGCTTCCCAATTCTCTAATAATTCTAATCCAATAAGCCCATCAAAAAAATCGTGAAACTTGTAAATGAACAGTTTTATGTTATCTGATTCTTGAAATTCGTTAAAACATGGGATTGTGATAGAATACTTATTACGTGTCGTAGCGTGAACATTGGTCACTTCGAAAGGGTCAAAATTCAAGGGCGTTGTACTAAAAAATCTACCTACGGCTTCGGGGCTTAAAAATGATTGGTTTGCCCCGGTGTCTATCAGTAACTTCAATGGTGGTTCTAAAATTTGGATATAAGGAAGCTGTCTTTGACATTGAAGGTTTAATTCTATTTTGACCTGTCTGATTTCCCGCGCTTGGGAAAATCCTGTTCCTCAGCAGAGCTGGTAGATGGCTGGGGGTCATTAAAGGACTCTGACTGAATCTCATCGGAATATTGTATCTCGCAGTTCGGCTGATCATTTACGTAATAACCTAGTTCGCCATAAAAATATTCGGATGGTTCCGCACAGTAATAACCTGTAGGCTCATACTCGTAGTATTCGGGATACGGGTAATCATTATAGCTCGCGCATTCGTTTACGTTCATTTCCCGGGTCTTAAAGTAACTAGATGGTGGAGGGTTGCCCTGCCTTCGCCAATCATGACCGGATAATTGTCCTAACGGTGGCCTTTCTTTAGCAACATAGTGGCTTACGCCACTCATAGGCTTAGGGCCTGCGTTATAAGAATCGTTCCTAGGTGGCATCTGGAACTTATGATTTGGATTATAATTCGGTGGCTGCGCGCGGAACATTTGTTGTGTACGCGATGGCATACCTAATGGTCTATTAAATTGAGATAGGTTATTTGCTTGATTAAAATTATTGGGTCTCCACGGCTGTTGAGGAAGTTTGAAATTAGACATATGAGCGGCCTGTGCAGGGAAGTTAAATGGTTTGTACATAGGCATGGCCGGTGGGGCCATTTGTATAGGTTTAGGAAAATGTACTGGTGGCCTTTTGTCCACTAATTCGTTACGATTTTGGAGGTACATTACATTTAACTCTTCTTGCACAAATTCGAGAGCTTTTTCAACACTATCAGGACGCATGCATCGCACGCGTGAGCCTAGGGGCTCTTTTAATCCTCGAACGAACGCTTTAACAGTTAATTTTTTATACAAGGTGCGTTTTGCTTCGATCGTAGTAGCAACGGTTTCATGAAGGGTGACATAGGTCATGATAGTGCTGAACAAATTTACACATCGATCATAAAATTCCTGTGGTGAACCATTCCCCTGAGTAGCTACCATCAGGTCATTGTAAAGAGCGGTCTCGTCGCGCTGGTCAGAGAAGTTATTTATTAGAGCCGTTTTAATGCAATCCCAATCCTCGGCTATGCCGTTCGAGTTAATAATGCGTGCGGCTGGTCCAGTAATCTTATTTAAAATACCATTAATCAGACAAAGTTTGGCCAAAGCGTTATCTGGATTTTGAGTTAGATATTCGTCTACAATTTGGTCACAAAGATGAATAAATCGTGGTAAAATATGAGGATTGCCATCAAAGTCAGGCACCAGGCGTAAGGCCTTGAAAATGGTGTCTACGTCAGTCATTGTGGGAGATTCGGGGCTTCCTGAGCTCACAGAATTCTCAAAACTTAAAAACGAATTATCTACGGTTAAACTAATATTCCTATTACTATCAAGATCGAGCCTGCGGGCTTGTCTTTTGCGCTCAGGCCCTAAAGGGGTGGTTTGCTTAGGATGAAAAATGGTTACAAATTAAAAGGAACTAAAGGACTAAAACAGGAAGCAACACAGAAACGATTTCAGTGTACTTACATAAACTGCATTTCTGGTATCTTATGGAATCGATGTCTTGATGTTTCCGCCGGCCGGGACTTCGGGTTCTTCTTTACAGGATACTCGAGGACGCGGATCACGTATCACCCGCGACGGTAGCTATTTATGACGGATCTTGATGAGAGAATTCCCTATCTAGCTACCTCAAGACTCCTTGAGTATGCCTACCAACTGCGCCAATTACGAAGGTCACAGCCGGAGGATCCAAAAAAAACCAAAAATTATTTAATTAAAACTAATTTATTTGAAAAGAAATACAAATAAACTTAATGCCTAAACCTGATCGATGCTAGAATCAAAGTGAATGAAAATTAATATTAATAAAATGTGTAGCTTGGGTAAACGGTGTCGCGATGACGTCAATGAATTGCAGAGTCAGCGGCGCCGGTCATGTTGCTGGCGGCGGCGCGTGTATGCTCGCTGGGTGTTGCAATTGGGACATCGCATACTTGCACTTTGCATAGTAGTTATTACTATAACACTGTTCTTCGTAATCATCTCATATTAAACATGACGCGCGAATTTTTTTATGTTCCGAAGCTGATGTTGCTTACGCTTTCCTAAAATCAACAAGCCTATTGAGGTCCTTTGCTTAGATCTCGCACAAAGAACACAAACTAACCCAAACATGGAACCTTCCTACTGTCCTACATCTTCTTTTCGTGCCCTTACTTCCCTATTCATTTATCTTTATTACCTTTGACAAACTGTTGAATATTTTTGTTATAGTATTGGAGTCTGTTATTTAAAAAAAGTTATTGGCACCATCCAAACCGTAAGGCAGTTTCTAATCAGTTCTCATCACTATTTTTGCTATTTATAAGTAAGTACTTTCGTCACCTACCCATAGATGCCGGATTTACCTGAAATAAATAATAGAAGCTAATCGGATAATGAAGGTATTAAGCACGCAACGCGATTCAGTTTCCAATTTCACCCTAATATAAAGCCGAGGTCAAGGAAACGTTATTACTTGAATTACATAATACTATGCAATGTCTAGTTAATATTTTACCGTCTAGCCGTAAGTCATCACTTAATTTATTGCTAATGTTCTAAGAATAGAAACACAACAGCAATATACAATGAGGTACTTTAGTTTTCAATCCACTGCAGATTTGAAATTACCATTTCAAAAGACTAAATTTGTTTTACTGTTGTATTTGTTATTTGCGCCGTGTGTTGTGTGTCGGCCTAGAATAGTTCCACCCCCTCTTATCACACTCCCCGAGTCGTAAGAGTCGACGAAAAAGAAATCCTTTGGGATGATGATCAGCAGCGTCATTCTGCGTACTGGCTTGAACTGCGATCACTAAACCGCCTGCGCAACGTAGTGATTAGTGGCAAATGCCCGCAATATAATGTATGTATGTGTTGGGGAGGCCAATATTCAGCAGTGGACTTCATAAGGTTGACATGATGATGTTGATGAAAGTTGTTATAGGGATCTTACTCACCCCCCCTGACTGGTCTCCACCTTGGCGTGGTGGGGAGGCTGAGTACCTCCCGAAAGCCGGGAAAAGGTAACACCCAGAGACCGACGACTCTGGGTTCCCTTAGTACTGACTACCGGGGGGGAAACTAAAAGGGACCTGTGGAGGGCGCAGCGGGCGGGCCAGGAGGGCCCGTCAAGTAGCGCCAGGAGGGTCTTTGGCAGCGGGGGCAGGAGGCCCCTGCTGTCTAGCCATGGACCCTCCGAGAAGTCGGCCACACACGCTATGGTCGCACAAGGAGGCAGGAGGGGCACGTACACTGCGCCTCTCTGAGCAGGTCCTCCCGGTTTTGGTCCGGGGGACGTTGGCCGCAGGCGGGGTGTCAGACGCTGCAACCCAGGTACTGGCCCTCGCCTTTTTCTCAACAAGCGGCGGGCGTCGTCGGAATATTTTAAGTGGGTATTACTGCTGGCAGTCGCGTCTGCAGGTGGTGAGCCCCACACCCCCTTTCGGTCCCCCTTTGGCCGGAAGGCAGTGCGTAAATGCATTTTGTATCCGACGTAAAACAAAAAAAAAAGGGGATCTTACTCAAGTAGTTCTTGTTTCCGAGAACTGAAGCAGTATGTAAATAAGACTCAAGAAAATTTAAGTGATGTTTGTTTATTGATCCTTGACGCTTATTTGTTTCAACTGTGATTTTAATTGTTAATATTGGATGTTAGGCTCCAAGAATTCTTGCACAACTCGGAAAACTGGATGATTTGACTCCAAGAATACTTGTTCGAAAACTGGAGACAATGGAGATTAAACCAGTTCATCTTGGAGTCACTCTACTTATTCAGGTAATTTCAAATATGTTTAGTAACCTTACAAACAAAATTGATTTATTGTCGTAATATATACTAATAGTGATATTAAATTATATTATTTTTCTCTGCTGCGTTAATTACTATTACGAACATAATTACATAACTGCCATTTTCTGTAAAATTTAATTGCGACACTATTGTAGACTAATGTGATGATCTTCTTTTTAATCTGAAGTTTAACGAATGTTATAAATGAGAAAGCTCACAGAGTCGGGATACTAGACTGTGGAGTTCTTTATTCATCAAACACAAAGTTACGGCTAAACGAAATTTGATAAGGAAAGCTTTAATCCGGTAATGTATTTCCGTTTAGGGAAAATAGATAACTTTAAAGTGAAATCCACTTTTCACTCAAAAGAAGCCGCGGGGAAATCTATTAAACAAGAAATTATCCATTCCAGTACTACCTCCGCAACACAGTCAACTTCGCAGTAAGAGCACAAACCTTAGAGGTTCTATCAACGAAGCCTCAAGAAGTCGGCCCGGTGGTGATCGACATGCTGAAGGCGCTAGCAGCAAGGCTGCTGCCCGTGGCTGAACTGCTGGACGTGCACCTAGCACACTCCAGCCCCGCTTTCAAGGACTCCTGCCCCGCCACGTGGCTCGGCATCGTCAATAATAAACAACCTTAGATACTCTTCTCTTGTTTCGATTGTTACAACAATACAACCATACCTTATCTCAAACACAGTATGATAATTTATATACTCTGTTGGATATACTTCTATATATACTGATTTGGACAGGTTTTGAGGGTAAGTTAAGTTTTTCACTACCAAAGCTGACATAATTTTTCGTGATTTCTTGCTTTAAAAATATGTATTTATTATAGGCACTAATTTGTGCAATACATATCATTAATTACTTTACATGAATTGAGTATTATAGCGTTATATTTTAATTGGGTGTTTGAACTCCTAACTTATACAAGAGCAGGTATACTGAACTCGTCGTCAAACTCTCTCACCTACTACTTTATCGCCTTTGTCACTGAACTTCATATAATTTAACCGGCTCTTCGAATGTATCGCTACAGGGATCCTACGCCGTCAATATTGACAACCTCTAAAGGTGAACAGCTAATATATTCTCCAAACGTTACATATGAAAGGGGAAGCCCCCATTCGTAACGTATTATAGAAGGAAGCAGGTTGCCTTACAGAATACAGGATATACAGAAGAAGTAATTTGACCACCCAGCGAACTTCGATAATGAAGAGGTTTTTTTAGATTTAATAAAATATATGGGAAAATCGTCCTTTTTAACCATATTATAAACCATAAATACATCGGAAACAAAATTACAAACACGGTTTCATAATAAGCAATGCGTATACAGAGTGTTCGGTTTTATTAGACAGGTGAATTTATTGTCTGTAAAAGTGCACGCGCGTATATTCGCGAGCTATAAAATAAACGGATTGACGCGAATATTGAAATGTTGAAAATATAAGACTATTCTATCCGAATTTGCCGCGTCGAAATAATTTGGAGAGGTTCTGACTTCAATTGAATTTAAGCAAAATTACGTAAGAGCCTTCAATCAAGGCATAGTATCCCGATATAAAGATTTTTATGTTTTACAACACCAGATTGTTCCAAAGAGTCTGCTACTGATCTAGTTTATGTATTTATCGTATGAAGAATTAGACTAGCAATCTGTTTCACATGGATTCAACTTATGTAGTTTATACTAGTATGTGTTGAAGTCTATTTCACGCATATTACAATTCCTGGCTATCGTTGTATATACACCAAACTAGGCAGTAATTGTGTTTAACGCCTTTGAGTATTAAATAATTAGTCAAGGAAAAATAATGTTTTTTTTTCTTGTACCCGGTATCAAGACGCCTTTAATAAATGTCCTTAGTGTTATTTATGATATAAAAGAGCCTAAGTTTGACAACAAACATCAAAAACGAATGAATCAAAATAGTAATCCATTACAGTTTGTGGGTGTTCCGATACAGCTATCTGCGCGAGCGCAATACATTATATCGGATTTACGACGCCGGCCTATAGTCGTTGGCTATTTTTATTTATATGTTATTTTATGACGACCCCGTTTGTTTAAACGGGAACGAAAGCAGCTGACAATGTTTCGACATTGCGTAGTAGTATTGGTATTGTAAAATCTAATTAGCTTTTGTTTTAACTGCTCGTCACAAATAGTTATTGTATAAATGGGTAACTGGCTTTCTTTTTTGGAAACGATAAATTTGTTTTTAGGGATTTGTTATTAAAATTGGAAAAAGAGTAATAATAATTGGCAAGCATATTTTTTTATCTATAATGCTATAAGCTATCATACTATTATATAGAATTAAAATGTAAACAACAAACCCATCTTTAACAGAAAGCGTCAGGCGATAGTTTAAGCACATGATTGGAGCGACTGGTTTCTACTGAATTTAAAAAACTTCTATATCTCAGGCTCAACTGTTTCAAGTACAAAGTATTAACATTAATGCCTTATAAAATTTTAAATTGGGGTAAATAGCTACCCCATTTTTATATTATTGTCTCATTTAATATTTCGCTCCAAGCCAAACCTTATGTTCGCCGCCCTGTTTCTTCTTGTCGATAATACTGGTTTTGAAACACTAATTGATAGTTAATAGAAAAAATGTCACTTCCATTGCGCATCATCTGCAATTGAGACACCACGAGGCTATTGAGACCACCCAACTGGTAGTTTTCATTGCGTAACTAACTGGCAGGCGCCATAATTTTTAAATAATCGCATAATGTCACCATAAAAATCCTTTTATAAATTGCGCCATATTTCAGTCTACATATCTACATATAGATAAATAGCTAAACAACGTAAGCCAACAAAACTGGCTGTGTATAAACGCGGGCTGATTGCCCCTAAGATGGTATCGCAGTAACATATACCTCCCGCCGCAGTAAACCGCCCCCTTGTCTCGCGTAATCTACCGCTTAGCACCTCGCCGGGTAGGTTACTGCTCAATCTAACCTTGGACTTACATACAATACTTGTCATGTTGTAACAAAGAATATATCTAGTTTCATCGAATATTTGCTGAGTTAATAATAATTTGTATGTGTCTTATGAGAATTACTATGATAATCAAACACTTAAACTATAATATGTTGGCATTTATTAGAGAATTTAAATGAGTTTACCTATATGTTACTTAAATATTAATTACTAACTAATTTGCTAGCAACTTAATTCACATTAAATGATTATTACTATTTTAACTTTTGGGATGGAATATTTTTTCTCTATGGTGATTGGTTCAACCTTGATTCAAAGATACTCCAAAAGTCTTCGGCAACGAGACCTTAAAGCCGTTACTTATCAATTTGTTATATTTTTAAGAATTGACAAACGAAGAACTGGGCACTGCCTACGCTTCGTATTTACGTCTACCTAAAATTTACCACATTTATATTTAATACAATCACGTACATACCTTTATTTAAATAAACTGCTACGGAATCTCGTAGGCGTCGTAGCGTCCGTAGCCCTGACGACTGTCGGGCGTAGCAAACGTAGTCACAATTTATTCCTTGCGGGCTAATCGACGCACCCGAGATCGTGATAAATCTTCCAACAGCTTTGAGAATTGACCTCCACTGAACTTTGGAAGCCGGGTACTATAAACTTGGATATCCCAAGATGAAATTTTACATCTCCAAATTTTTCGAATGAATGGACTGATTTTCGTGACAAAGACGTCGTCTTTTTCCTTTTTCACAATTTAAATACGCAATTCTTTACGTTCTACTGTAAGGGAGTTCAACAAACATACTTATAAAAATATGTAGTAAGAAGGAATATGGTTATTTTAACGGCACTTATAGAAAATATTGTTCATTAGCAAAAAGCAACTCTGTAAATTTGCGTTTAGGTAAGGTCTCAATAAAAATAATAATTTTTATTTCAGGCAGAGCCCATAATGTTAGTAACAATTATTCCTATGTGCTAATGTTAGCATTACAATAGGTAGGTCAGTAAAAATTATAAAACTACAACCTGCTAGGCTTTACAGCGTAATGCAGGCTTAGCCACAGCTCTAGCAGTGGCTAGTCCCATCTGTCAGTCAACATTAAGATTAAGACCCTCAAATGTAATAAAACTATTTACTTAAATCTAATATCGTATATTGTACTAAATCTGTAGATCATACAGAAAGGAACAATTTTAATAAATACACAGACAGGTCTTTAGGATGTCTGTTTAATAAAAGTATGAAATAAAAAATGATTATTAAACCACTCTTCTTACAGAATAATTTTATGTGTGCCATATTTGATGTCTGATCTGTAATAATAAAGTTTGGGTACTTTTAATTATCACTTTCATTTTCTAGAAAAAACATCAAATTAAAAACATTTTTTTAGAATATACCCTGTTTACGTCCTATTTTACCTAAGTTAATTCAATAACACGTATCCACTTCCTCGTAAAAAGGCGAGGCGAGTCGAAGTCTACGTAATGCGGTGATATAGGGTGTCCGAAATTTTTATCAGGTCCATTCTGGCTTCTTGCTAATCGGCGCGGCGGGAGCGGCCGACGCAGCACTGGGCCACATAAATTCTGGAGCTTATTTCACGAGAAATGTGCGGATCTGCCCACAATTGAGATATACTGCTCTGACGTCACAGTTAAGTGAATATTTTTGTACGGCCCGTGATTTAATTTTGTTTTTGCAAGCTTTTGTTTATAGAGCTACCATTTTCACGATGGTAGACAGTGATCGTGAAGTAATGTTGTCGTCTGATCTTTTACTCCGGCTGGACATGATAGGCCTGGGCGTTTTATAAAATGTTATAAATAGAGTTACTGTTTGTTTATGATTTTTTTAGTATTATATTGGTTCATCAAAAATAATTTAACTCAAAATTTCGGATTTGCCGTGACGTTATTAGCATAGCATAATTCTGAATATGATCTGTCCTATTTAACGATCGGGCTATGACAAAAACACATACTACAGATCGTCGTCAAATCGCAGAAACAATATAGTTATTCAATGTTAATAAAATTATATAATCATATTCCTAACAAAATTAAAAATATTGAAAAATTAACTAGTTTCGAAAGTCAGCTAAAACAGTTTTTAATTACAAAAAGTTATTACAACATTAAATAATTTTTTGAAGACTCTAATACATAATTCAAATTACGTTTGTAATATAATTATAATGTGTATAGTAATAGGTGTACTTATATAAAAACATTTTAAGTAATAATATATCCTATATTTTGATGTTAGATATAAAAGATAAACAACAAATGTGCAATGATTATATGTAGTGTTGATTTTTAAATATTTATGATAAATAGTAAATAAATAGATAAATAGTATGTAGTAATAAACAATTTGTTATGTCCTTACAGGGCGCTAAATTGTAATTAACATCTCTATGTATAAACATACTTACATACATTACATTATGTAACTACCCAATGTAGCATGCAATAAAGAATTGAATTGAATTGAATAGTTCTTGTCCGCCTGTCTGCCTGTCTGTCCTGATTCTAATTGTCTTTTTGCTCATAAAATGTGGTTTCCATAAACTGGAGCTTTGATGGCTTTCATAAATAAACTTATTTTAATTTGCCATTAATATAACTAAGAAGTTTTTAAAATATCGACAGCTCTGACATGAAAGAGGCGAATGCGTGTCTGGCACTTGTTAAAAAGTTGATATTCCTATTTTGAGCGAGTCAGCATCGACATCTGAGAAACCTTATTAATTATACCTCTTTGGACCGAATCCCAAACCTAAGTGAACTTCTTAGAGTTGCCTGTTTCATAGGGGACCTGTATTCAAAGTCAATGAATCGAGTGTCAAAATATTGAAGACTTAATATCGAAGGTTCAATACAATGTTGGTGAACCGATTAGGGCCTTAATTCCACTAACTACCGCATTGTTAACGTCATCATAATCGGTGAGCTTAACGCTCTGAAATTCTGCTTTAACTGCATAGATAAAAGAACAAAATTAGTTTGATATAGAAGAGCTGCACCGTGTATGAAAACTTCTGCGTAGTCTTTTAAATTTCGAACTAAGCTTTATGGCTCTCCCCTATAAGTGTGGTAAAATTGTCGGATAAATGTATAGAGTGTATAGGGCTCCTACCAAGATCTGAGCAGCCCAAGCCAACCTCACCTGCAAGTGGTGCACCTGCCGATCAACGGACGAGGCTCTGGCGAACATATAAGTTCCCGGTAAACGGCAATAGGCTCGTCACTTATAACGTGGGAACAACAATGCGATTGGCGAAATGTGGGCGTATAATATACCTCTGCCTACCCCTTCGGGGAAACAGGCGTGAATATATGTATGTATATGATCGTTGGATAATAACGCACTTGAAAAGAACCTTAAAACGGTTTATTTTAAAAGAATTTAACTTCTATTTTATACTACTGCATCCATCGATAGTTTATTAATCTTTTTATTATCAAGCATTTATTGACATTGTATTAAGTCCATGTAGTAAGTTCTGTTCTAGTAAGTTTTTTTCCAGAGGCTATAAAATATATAATAGGTTGGGGAAAAAGTCTTTTCGTATTTTTGTATGAAAAGTCAAGACATTTTTTTCAAAGTTTATTTACATTTATTTACAATATATATGTACCGTTTAGTTGAATAACTTTCTGCCATTTTGTGGGCAGAGACATTATCCCGTTACTGTAGAAACTTTGGGACTTCTGATCAAAAAAACGGGACAAATAGTTTTGGCAGTCCTCTCTTGAGGTCAACCTTACAGAACCTAAAGAATTCTGCAGAGACCGAAACAGGTGAAAATCTGAAGGCGCAAGGTCAGGGCTATATGGTGGATGCACTAGGACCTCCCAGTCGAACTCTCTTAATTTTTGCTGAGTGGCTAAAGATGTGTGTGGTCTAGCGTTATCGTGATGAAAGACCACACCCTTCCCGTTGATCAATTCCGGCCGTTTTCTCTCGACTGCTTCCTTTAATCTCATCAGTTGCTGGCAGTAAAGATCAGAATCGATGGTTTTGCCGGGCGGTAAAAGCTCATAATAAACAATGCCCTTCCAATCCCACCATACACACAGCATCACCTTATTTCGTGTTAGGCCAGGTTTGGCCACAGTCTGTGAAGCCTGGCCAACTTTCGACCACGACCTTTTTCGCACGTTCTTGTCGTACGTGATCCACTTTTCATCGCCAGTTATCAATCTCTTCAAAAACGGCTCGGTTTCATTACGTCTCAATAATGAATCGCAAATGAGTACACGGTTCATTAAGTTTCTTTGAGTGAGCTCGTGTGGCACCCAAATATCGAGCTTTTTTGTATAACCAGCTTTCTTCAAATGGGTCAAAACTGTTTTGTGGTCAATTCCCAGTTCTTCAGCTACATCGTAACTACTAATATGCCGATCTTGCTCCACTCTTTCAAAAATGGCGTCCATTTTATTCGTAACAGGGCGACCAGAGCGAGGTGCATCTTTAACATCAAAATTTCCGGACTGAAAACGTTTGAACCAAATTTGTGCTACTCTTACTGACACTGCATCAGGTCCATAAACATCACAAATTTTTTTCACTGCTTGAGTTGCATTTTTGCCTTTTTTATAATAAAATTTTAAAATGTATCGAATTTCTTCATTAGATTCACTCATTTTTACGGAGAGAAAAACAAATGAAAAATAGCGGGAAACAACTTTTTTTTATTTTTTTCTTTTCTTTATAATGGAACCTTTTTAATGTTACCAAAACCAGCCAGACACAAATAGTACAGTCAAAAAAAATTTATAATAAGTTTATACCTACGTTATGCGAAAAGACTTTTGCGAGACAAAATTATTTTTTTACTTTTCATAAATAGTGAAATTCTTGTCACTACTTGTTAATTTTGTTTACTCTGTATATTTATTTTAGTTTTGAACTTAAACATTTTATTTTTCTTTTCTACAACAATATACTTTTTGAACCTTTTGGGTATTATGGTCCCTCGAGTGACTTTAATAGTTTTATTACAGCAGAAATGACTGATAAGCTCCGTCCGCTTTTATAGTTTTCCCAAACAGTGCAATAAATGGCCATCCTTAATAGATAAACTGACACAACAGTATTTAACCTTTGCTGATGTTGTAAAGCCAAAATAGCTTTAGAACACGAAATGTAGTATAAGAGTTTCTCAAATTCAGGACCATAAAAACTCTTAAACAACTACTAACATTTTGCATTTAATTTTATTATACTGTTTTAATACGACCATTACAAGACAGTAAGTTTTCCGTTTATAAATATGAACTTATCACTACTTAAAGTCTAGATGACATACGACTAAATACAACAGTACGTCCTTATTCGATCACAACAAAAAAAATTAATGCAATAGATATCTGTTGTAACTGACTATTTCAACCTGAAAATATATTTATTACAATGCGTTCATAAATAAAGAAGTTATCCACAAAAATATCTTGAGTTTTGGATTTGAAAGTCCTTCATGTTACTCAGTACGACGGCCGCCGCCTTCTTCAGGTATCCACGAGGATAACATCTGGTCAGGACGACAAGGGATCCGGACATCCATTTCTATTTAATGGGCACTAGCTACAATTTTATATAAGTATCTATATTATTTATAGACTAAACCTTTTCTTTCTAAGCCAAGGCTGTAAGGGACTGATTTTATAAATCGATAAAAGTGTCAACCTCACTTCTTCTTAGATTAGTTTCTAGACTAAGCAGTGATACATCAGGCACTTGTTTATTTTATTGTCTTGTTTGTTTTTGTCAAAGCTTCAAGGAGTAAATTAAAGTAAGGCTCTCTCGATCAGTATGTACCCACATTTCCGTTTTTCGTTTAATAAAGAAATTATCAATTATCAATCAATTAAATTTTGTCTGTTTCTGGTATTTTTTTTTATAGCTTCTAGAGAAAAGACTTACAGTAAGAGCAGTTTGTGCCCGCACTTCCCTTATTTGCTTAATAACGGAACCACATATTGTATGGGTCCGTTGTGTTAACTTCAAATAATAATATGAGCGAGTTTGCGCTTGGCCGCCTGTCTAAATGCAACTCGGAACAGCGCGTCGTGCGAGACGGCCCTTATCTGACAGCGCGGGCTATTGTCCAGCTAGCCAGCTCTGACATACGTACTCATGTGCCCAGTTCACTTACAAATTTCAGAATGTATAAGAGCCTAAATAGTGGACCCAGATTTCCGCTTTGTTTGTCCATTGTTTAGTTTTCATATGAGATTTAAAACAGGTTTAATTAGGCCGGCATTTTATTTACACTTTAAGGCAGAAAGTTATATCAAAAGTGTTTCTTTCTAGTAAACTAAAACTGTGCCGGGTGGTACCGGCCTAGAAAAATGCCACCACCTCTCATTTCACGGGGAGTTGCAAAAATCGACGAAGTGAATTCTATCGGATGATGGGCAGGCGTGCAATCACCAACCCAGGCGGGATGGTGATTGCAGTTCAAGGCATATGTTCAACAATGGATTTTAAAAGGTTATTTGATGGGCAATATTAATTGTTATGCGGATGACAGTACCGTGACGTGACATGAGCGGTACTTAGGACATACTGCGGCAAAGCAAGCCGATATCCTGGTGCAATGGCAAGACCTGGTTGCCAAAGTGAACCGGACTCTCGACCGTGTCTCTCAGTGGGGATCTGAAAACCTTAATGCCACAAAAACCCAGGTTTGTGCATTCTCGTTGCAGGTTACTCCCTTCCTTACTCTTCCCTCTCTTCAGAACGCTCAGTTGCCCATTTTAGCGGATCTTAGCATTCTCGGCATGGACTTCGGCCAGGACCTAAATCCGAAATGCTACATCGAGGGTGTTATTTTAACTGCCTCCCGTAAGTTGGGAAATATACGCAATGAGGTGAGGCAGTTTTTCACTCCCGAGCAGCGCTGTTTGTTGTACTAGACTCAAGTGCGATCGAGTGTAGAGTATTGTTGCTAAGTACCTCCTGGACGCACTTGACAGACTGCTACGGCGAGCGGTTCGCATTATAGGGGACGCTGAGGTACCAGCCTAACTCGAGGATCTACAGCTGCGTAGAGACATTGAATCTCTCAGTGACTTCTACCGGAACTACTATGACGAGTGTTCTGAGAATCTTTTCGATCTCATCCCGCCCTCTCCTTTCCGCTTCCGAATAACTCGTGCTGGTTGTAGAAACCAGCCTCATGCTGTGTAGACTATCAGCACTTGAATCAAGAAGTTTGGGAAGTCGTTTCTGAGCAAGAGCACTAAGATCTGGAATTCGCTGCCGGCTCATGTGTTTCCTATTTCTTATGATCCCGGGTCTTTTAAGCGGGGCGTGAAACGGCATTTTCGCAGGTCGTCATGAGTGAGTCCGCTTTGTACCGTGCTTATTTGATGGTATGAAGCACTTTAATTTTTTTTTTGGACTGCTTACCATCAGGCAGGATGTAGTCATTGTGACGTTAACAATAAAAAAAAGAAAAAAACTTACACAAGTTAAACATAAAGGAACATCAACTCAATAGTATTATTTAATATGGTTCCAATCCAGTATTAACATCTGGCGGGAGAAAAAACCAACCTTGACGATTCTCTTGCCCGTTCTTTTACTCTCAAGCTCCCTTTCGCAGTGAATAGGACCGCAAAATTTTAAGATTGACCTTCATGAGAGCTCTATGTAGCCAAACTTGAATGAATGATTTTAACTTTGACTATTATCTCGGCTGTGACTAGCGCTTATGGCTCAGGGGCTAGTCACTGATCTTACTAAAGTTGCCTAAATTTCAGTATGTTTTAAAGTTAACACACACAGGGTGTACAGGACCCCTATCAAGATCTGAGGAGCCCAAGCCTACGTTGCCTGTAAGTGGCGCACCTGCCGATCAACGGACGAGGCTCTGGCGAACAAGAACCCGGTAAGCGGCATTAGGCTCTTATTTTATAACAAAGATATTTCAATACAACAAAGAAAGTGTTATAATATTAAATATTTTTACAGCGCAGTACCCACTGGCCGCCTAATTGGATGCCTCCGACATTGGCGCGTTCGTCAGCCCATTGCTCAATAATTCGCCAGTCGTTCTACCCACCTGTGCTGTAGAAACTCTGTTACTTTATCAACAAAAAGGCGAAAAGAGAATGCGGAAATATCACGTTGTTTTTAACATATTAGAAAGGGTAAAGTAGGTCGGGGAAAAAGTCTTTTCGCATAACGTAGGTATAAACTTATTATAAATTTTTTTTGACTGTACTATTTGTGTCTGGCTGGTTTTGGTAACATTAAAAAGGTTCCATTATAAAGAAAAGAAAAAAATAAAAAAAAGTTGTTTCCCGCTATTTTTCATTTGTTTTTCTCTCCGTAAAAATGAGTGAATCTAATGAAGAAATTCGATACATTTTAAAATTTTATTATAAAAAAGGCAAAAATGCAACTCAAGCAGTAAAAAAAATTTGTGATGTTTATGGACCTGATGCAGTGTCAGTAAGAGTAGCACAAATTTGGTTCAAACGTTTTCAGTCCGGAAATTTTGATGTTAAAGATGCACCTCGCTCTGGTCGCCCTGTTACGAATAAAATGGACGCCATTTTTGAAAGAGTGGAGCAGGATCGGCATATTAGTAGTTACGATGTAGCTGAAGAACTAGGAATTGACCACAAAACAGTTTTGACCCATTTGAAGAAAGCTGGTTATACAAAAAAGCTCGATATTTGGGTGCCACACGAGCTCACTCAAAGAAACTTAATGAACCGTGTACTCATTTGCGATTCATTATTGAGACGTAATGAAACCGAGCCGTTTTTGAAGAGATTGATAACTGGCGATGAAAAGTGGATCACGTACGACAAGAACGTGCGAAAAAGGTCGTGGTCGAAAGTTGGCCAGGCTTCACAGACTGTGGCCAAACCTGGCCTAACACGAAATAAGGTGATGCTGTGTGTATGGTGGGATTGGAAGGGCATTGTTTATTATGAGCTTTTACCGCCCGGCAAAACCATCGATTCTGATCTTTACTGCCAGCAACTGATGAGATTAAAGGAAGCAGTCGAGAGAAAACGGCCGGAATTGATCAACAGGAAGGGTGTGGTCTTTCATCACGATAACGCTAGACCACACACATCTTTAGCCACTCAGCAAAAATTAAGAGAGTTCGACTGGGAGGTCCTAGTGCATCCACCATATAGCCCTGACCTTGCGCCTTCAGATTTTCACCTGTTTCGGTCTCTGCAGAATTCTTTAGGTTCTGTAAGGTTGACCTCAAGAGAGGACTGCCAAAACTATTTGTCCCGTTTTTTTGATCAGAAGTCCCAAAGTTTCTACAGTAACGGGATAATGTCTCTGCCCACAAAATGGCAGAAAGTTATTCAACAAAACGGTACATATATATTGTAAATAAATGTAAATAAACTTTGAAAAAAATGTCTTGACTTTTCATACAAAAATACGAAAAGACTTTTTCCCCAACCTATTATTATATTCAACATAATACAAAAGTTGGCATCAAAATTTTCTATATATGCAATAAGTTTTTTCCTATGTACATCAAAAAAAGGATTTGTGTATTTTTATGCGTTATTTAGTATCCATAACACAATTTCTTAACGATACTTATCTTGAATCTAAATAATTGGTATAATTTTAGAAAATATTTGTTTTTTAAAATAAAAATATTGACATATTATGAAAAAATGTATGACATTTCAAACGTTTATTTAATCAATGTGTCGATGTTATTAAAATCTCATCACTGAGTTAGTTAAAATGTTGCAGTTAAAAGACAATCGAGACAACAAAAAAAACTTTTGTTGAAAAATACATCGAACATTAGTCGATACAAACGACGCCCACGTACCAGGCTAGCATGACCTCAAGTCAGCTCGCACGAAGTGACGCGCGCTGGAGGATGTTTTTATAAGCGAATACAGTGTACTAGGAACGCATAAACTTGCAGTAGGCACTTTTGTCCAGGGTCTAGCCTTAACAATCAGCAATCTTAGATCTAACGTATACTAGCTACAGAGTTGAAAATGCTCAAAACTCCTAAATTGTTGTGACTTGAGCCTAGTTGCTATGATAATGGTCCGAGAGAGGTTCACATTATTGGGTAGGTACGTATTAGAAGCAAGCTGGAAACTTGTCCCGTGCTTCTTTTAAAGTATCTTACAACAACTTATATAAATCTGAAGACCTTGCTTAGAATTAGTAGCGTTTTATTTTAGTTTTATTTGAGTAATTAAACTTAACTTTTTTATTCTTCTATAAAATATATGTTTATAGAAACAGCACTTTCATACTTTATTATTTTGGTTCAAATATGTTAGTTTTAGTATTAAATACATAATATATGAGGAAAACTACATATAAAAGTTATTTTTAGTTAAATATTTGATTACCTGAGGAGGTAATGTAGAGCGTTAATTCTAAAGCATTCAAGTCCAGCGCTTTATTTGTTTAAAAAACACATTTCTGTTAATAGGCCGCTTAAGCGCGTCTTACTCGGTAATTACAGTGTTAAAAGGCAATTCTTACGGCTTATTTTCTTAGGAGAAAGTCATTTCATTTGTGAGCCATAATCCAGAAAGTTGTATTAAAAAAAAAGGCAAACATACATTAAGAGCGAAAAACCTTCCTGTTAATAAAAGTTTCTATAAAAGTTTCCATTCAAAATCATGATTCTTTTGTCAGTAACTATCATCTAGGAAATATCAATGTTATTAGAAAATAGTTTAAGAGGTATGGTGGTACATCAGATTAAAAATTTAATTCCAAAACTCAAAACAAAAATAGAACATACACTGATGAATAGAGTTGTTCAAACAAAAAAATCTATTGTAACTTACTTTTGTCATCATTTATCAAGATCATTCCAAATCAGTGACCTGTGTCATATTCCAGCAGAGCAGAGAGTACCTTTTACATTTATAAATCTTTTTTAAGGGCTTTTTACAGAGATTTTATTGAAGCAATTATACTCAGTCATGCATCGTCTGCGAGTGTGCTGCCGACATGGGGTCTAATACCCATGTTGGGTAGCGGGGAGGGTCGTATCCAGGATATTTACGAGGAAACGGGCGGTTTGTCAGCCTCATCGGGCAGTTATCGCTATCTAGATGACCCGAGGCTTTATGCAGCAACCCATGGAAGGTTCGAGACATTTCCCTCCCCATTTAGGTAGCTGAGCGCGAGCATGCACCGTCTTGGCTCTACGTTGTGACGGAAATCTAATCTAGCTATTGTTGCTCGTAGCGATACTTGCAGCATAATCTATCACCGCAAGGTATTAACATAATTAGTTAGACTGTGCCCTCTATTTTAAACAATGTTATATACATTAAAATATTGATAAGAAACATGTTGATAGTTCCATTATTTCTTCGAATTGTTATTAAAATCAGATTCAGTCAATTGAACTTAATTCAACATAAATACTATTGTTGTTTTTTTAGTATCATCGCTAGTATTTATGTAAAAACTAAATCAAATTTATAGCATATAACAATTAAATATTATTTCAAATGTTATCTAGTAATGCAATGCAAATAAAAAAGCAACCCTTAAAATCAAAAGAACGTCATATCAAGTAAACTTAAAGCCGATATTAGTTGAAATGTTCTCCCGAAAAAGTTTCCATGGAGTAGAGAGGTTTTGCGGTTTTGCATTCATGTGTATTTCTTTTATAAAATTCCTTTTTCTATCGGAAATTTGCACTTTGCTACCGACATGTACGATGTTGAATATTTTAAAATAGGAATTTTACTACGAGTGTTAAGAGTGGTTTCATCGGAGTTTGAAAATGTTTATTTAAAAAAAAAGTATGTACAAGGTACGTACATTGGTTCCTCCTTTTACAAACACTTGTGTCTAGAGAGGCTGCACAACTTAACAATAACTGCATTCAAAGGTTTGTAAAAACAAGATTCAATTTACACAAATATTTGTGAGTATATTTGTTAATAATCATTGATTAAAAAACAGAAATAATATTTATTTAACCTATAGTAACTTATGTTGACTGAGAACAAAAATAACAAAAAAATACAACTAAAAATAATGTAGCTAGTAAAATAAAGAAATAGATAAACAAAGTGAATAACACGAAACTCAACCGCCTCGTACATTTAGTACATCAGTTGAAGTGAATAATAAAACAAAGAGTGGAGTAAGTTAACTAAGTGAATAGAGAGCCGACATAAGCCCGGCCCATTATGACAAGAGTGAGTGCCGGAACTACACAAGTGACGTAAAAAGTTGTCAGCTGTTTGGGAAGCCAATGACTCCCTCGGCTAGGGGGGCTATTTATCTGTTTCTTTATTTATTTCTTTTCAGTACTAAATGAAATGTTTTGTCCTCATCTTTTGGTGCTTGATGATCTTGTAATTTTTAATGGGTGCGACGTTGAAATCAGCTGACAAAGTTATTCGAAATGTTACTCGTCATAGTGAGCACATCCTGCCTGAAAAGAATCCAGAACCATCGATGCAATCCAGAAAAGTAGGAATGCTCCGTACCTTTTAACAAACACAGTAAAAGCGCACACATTCATGACGACCTGCATAAATCCTTTAAGTATAAAAGTATTACATACATTTGTCAAAAAAAAGGGCACAGCAGTTAAAAATGTTAAGATCTCGTTAGATGAATAACTACGTTTGGGGACGTCAAGTTATTCACGAATGATTAGGTAATATTTTAAAGAATTCAGTTACTGGCTCTCTCAGACACACATCATACTTTTATGGGACTTTCAAGAGACTTATGATACATACAGTATATTACTTATATGCTATGTCTACCGGATACCACCCCCATTTCGTCAGAGCTGAAAGTACACTTTAATAATGACTTACTATCAAAGATGCACACACTAGCAACAATTTATTTTTAATAATATATAGATACGTTAGGCTTTAAGCTTAGGTTAAAGAAAGTTAACTTAACTTTTACTTTGTTAGAATTATTGTCTGAAAACATAGACCACCTACTCCATAGACGTGCAATAAGCCAAAAATGCTAAACAAACGAGTTTGTCGAACAACTGGAGTACTTAGTACAAATTGTTCTTTTTCTCTCTGATATTGTGTAATGAAAGCCCAACTATACCTACTCGTTACTAAAATGACAATGACATAAAAATGAAAGCACTTGTGCCAGTTTTGCTTGTTAGAAATTAAATCAAACATGCTCAAAAGTCAATCGGCAATCAAACAAAATTTAAACGCCAGTTGTTCTGAAACACCGTGGAATCGAAGGGAGCTTGTACCGCCTTTGATGTTTTATGTCGGTCGGCTGGGGCGCTTAATTTGTTATGTCATTTAAAGTGGGCCAGAGTTTAGCGTATTTAAAAACGACACAATTTCTTCGTGAAACCAGAATCAGTTTGTTATAATTCTGATTGATTTAATTATTTATTATTCTTTAGAAAGGTTTCGTAATCTTGCTGTTGCGAATTAGTACTAACAGGACTTAAACAACTGTTCCACGAGAAAATAGCTGCATATCTCACATTTTTTTATGTTGTTTTTTATGTTTAAAAATGTTATACATTGATTATAGCATAGAGATTACAAGGAAATCTCCAACATTATTTGTTTTACAACTTTTATTACATTGATACTAAATCGATAAAATCTCGATTGGTAGAGTTGACAAATTGGCCTAAACAGTGTTTTTTTTTTTATGAGAGTAAAATACGGAATGTTTATGGGTCTATAGTGAAATAAAAAGTATTTCTTAAAAATATTTTACAGAACCAAAATTCATAATTTGTTATGTATTTTGTATAAATAATTGTAATATTTTAATCACAGAAAAACATATATAAGCAATTATTTCGATTGAGAATGATGTGCCACGGATAACATTAATGATGATCGTTACAGCTGATCGCCTGTCATTCATTAAATGCTATCAACATATACTTGAACGCACCTGGAGGAAAAGCGCGGGAAGATCATCCGTCTTATGGTGTCTCACTGTTGTTTGGTGCCAAAATCCACAGTCGTCCATCAATCGTTCACTCACTCTCATTGTTGTGGGCACAAATTACACAGATAAAAAATTGACACACATTTTTCTGTAAAACAATAGTCTCAACAGCGTAGTTTGTTTACTTTTTTGATTTGCGGTTTCCGTAGACGGGAGTGCGCGTAGGGGCCGACCAACGCGTGAAAAGTTGTAGGGCATACTGGTAGGAGCTATGTGTCGCGAAGCGCTGTAGTTTTCTATTCAACAGTTTTCTTCACCGGATTGTGTCATAAGTATTGTCAGGGCCGTAGGTCGGCTATTTTTGATAGTCTCAAAATTCGGAAGACATAAACAGAACTGCACGATAGTCATCTATTTTTAATCGTTCTAATTTTGAGTATGATACACGGCACGGGTACATGCTATTGTTTCGTAGATAGTTCGCGATTAATGTATTATTAATTGTTTTGGAAATGTAATTAAGGATTAAAAAATTACAATTTACGTTTTTTAGGAAATTTTTATTTCACTATTTGATAAGTATGTTTCATCATAAGGTTTTTAAGTTATTGGAGACCGTTGTTAATGGTATTTAGTGAATAATTTTAACATTATAATAACATCTGCAATTATTTTTATTATTTAAAATAAACCCTTAAAAAGCTCAGCACCATATTTTCGTATATAAATTTATTACTATTTCAATTTTTAATAAGTTTTATTTTCATCTTGAAAATAAAAAAATTAATATATATGTCACGATTTGTATTTAGCAATACTTACATCTAAGAGTATTGAATTAATGGTAGTAACGTACTTCTCATCAATATTGACTAATTTGCTTCCATTTATTCAGCCAACAGCATCTTGCCTTATCCATTAATTAACTTACTTAATTGAAGTAAGTGATTTTGACTATTACCTACCTACATATTATTAATAGCCTTAGAACAGAGACGATGGCGCCATTTAGGTAATTTCATCTTGCATTATATTGTAAGTATTTAACACTGCAAAAAGTTCAATTTTATACTAGACTTTTAATAATATACTTAACCGATTCACTCTCCACTTCGTCACCTTAGCCGCTATAATAAAAGCAACCTTTTTGTTAACAAGACGTGAATTGCTCAAAATACAAAAACCTCAACCTTTTTGAAGTTCTGTGCATAATCTATGGAGACACGGAGGTAAGCGCGGCAAAGAAATGATAATTAAAGAGAACGGATCTCAGAATTCCTTAAAGTATAAAGTATATTTTAATATGTAGTTTTAAATACTTAATTTAATTATTCATATCTTAAAATATATTATGTGCTTTCATACGATTTTTTTTTGTAACCTTGTAAGGTGATAGAGAATTTTAAGAATGTTGGGAATACCTTGTCGGTATGTCGGTTAATCCGAATCCTATCATTATCCCGGTTGCCCTAGACTTAAGCTTAGGGCCCAGGGTATGCTCACTGGTATTTTTGGCTGGTTTAATTACGCCATAACTTCGAAAAGTCATAGGGCGCACCAGGGTTTGAATCCGAGACCCTCTGAATTTGAAGGCCCTGCTTGTGTTACAAGTGCGTTAATATACTGATATGATATTTTTTTAGGTATTAGATATATAGGAAAATAAAATAATTTTGCTTACCAAACCTTCCGTACAGAAATAAACTATTGTGATGAATTAGGGGAACATTACATTAATTTACTTATATTTATTTATTTATATATATTATTATTAATTGCAAATCATTTCATTTTTTAACGTAAGTAAAATAAAAAAGGGAGTATTTAGTATTCTTGCGTTAAAAAGACAGATGAAAAAGACTCTTGTGTAAAGGCACAAGCCAACAGTATACAAAATTAGAAAATATCGCACTGCGCCGTAACTCTGGCCGCAGTAAATTAAAGTTAAGCAAAAAAGTTTACATAGCAATTCCGAGACTGTTCTCCATATCAAAAATTTTAAATAGAATGCGGTCACAATTGAAAAAAACTACAAACGCATAATACGTATACTAAAAAGGTTACAGTCTAAAAATTTACCCATAAAGTTAGAGTCCGGGGGTGTACAAGAATTTCCCTCGCTGCATACAGAAGTAACAATTAGCCGGACTAGATCCAAATAGAGCATTCGCCAAGCCTGGCAACAAGCCAACTCTCTTTTTAAAACAAAATTGTACTTAAAGTGTTCAAAACTTATAATAGACTAAAAAGTTGTTACTGCTCTGTATTGGCTATTACACAAAATTGAATACGGGCGGAAGAAATGTGAATAAAACGCGAAGAGAATTTCCGATTCGTAGGCAAACACTAATTAATGCTCGTACGTATTTGTATTTGGTAAAATTAAATCTTCTTAAATGTTCGCAACAAGTCGCGTCATCATAATACAGTTGCATGTAATTTCCGTGAACACCGATAGATGTCGTTGTGCCCAATACCAAGCTTAGAGCAATTAACTATATGAATTAAGAACAGAAATAACAGTACTAATATTACATTTTGTAATCTTACAAATTAGCCAAAAATGTAGAAGCTACGCGCCTTGTCTGCCTGTATGGTACGAGATAATCTCAGAAAGCACTGAGACAATTTTGATACGGTTTCCACTAATCACTACTAAACTCACTCACCTAAATTTTTATATCATTGTTTGTTAAATTAAGAAAAGTGAAATTTATTATTATTATCCTTATTTTTGTTTCTATTCTGTGGTTTGTTTTTGTTTTTATTTGCAGTTTAATTTTGGCGTGTTTACTTTTCGTTTTTGCTGAAGTGTTAACTTGTAATTTCTGTTTTTCTACGTGTTTACTACTATGTTGCGAACCTAATGAAACGGGGGGGCTGAAAACCAGCGCTGCGTAGAGTAGCCTACTCTGTGCAGCATAAGCTGAGCTTACTCCAGTTGCTTTTAGGATTATGACTATTTTTAATTTTATATTTTTTCATGTTAATGTATTCCTTTAAAGCAATAAATGATTTTTTATTTTTTATTTTTTTTTTTTTTAATAAGTAAGTTAGTTTTTGTTATTTTTTGCAATGAATAGGCACGCTAGAATTACCTATTTAATTGATTTTCGAAATCATTTTACAAATATGAAGTAAAAGTCTTCTTCGTGAATAACCTAGGCATAGGCTATGTATAATTATTAGATGTAAAAAAGAGATCGTGCCAGAAACTTCAATAACCAAAGACGTGGTAACAGAACAGAAGACAGGATGGTAACAGAAGACGTAAAAACTGAGAAATGTATTATAAAAATATTATTGTTATAATTATGATTGCAAAATGAATCAATTTTTATTTATATATAATAACAATTTAATACTAACAAGACTATCATAATATCTTTAAAAAATAATCCGGTGAAATAGCCTTGTAAAGAAAATCATATCCTAGCATTATCCTGGTTGCCCCAGACTTAAGCTTAGAGCCCAGGGTTTGCTCACTGGTCTAAACAAGCCGTCTGACCTGCGCAACCCAGAGGATAACATAATTCTATGGTTTTATCAGCTGTCAGGATGTCAGAAGGCACTGACTTCCTAATAACGACTGCCATTGATGTTCATGACAGCCGGGACCAACGGCCTAATATGCTCTCCGGGCACGGAGCAAGCAATAATTACTCACATAACTGCGAAAAGTCATAGGATCATAATAACAATATTAATTAGACTTATAAGTGGCAAATCGAATATGTATATCAACTCAGAATATAATTAAAATTTCGTTCAATAAAGTTAATATAAATGCAAATATGAATTATATTAATAATGTGTGGTTCGTATTTTAATTATCACTGGATGCACGAAACACACTTAAGTCGTTACGCATAAACACTTTTAATTAAGTTAGTGGTACTGTATTATTGTTATGAGAGGATTGTAATACTGAGTCATGGTGCCTCACTGTGGGCTTTGTTAAAAACCTCAAGGTCGCCTACCGTGCAATAGAAAGAGCTAATGCTTGGAGTAGATAAAATCAGAAATTAAGAAATCCGTAGGAAAACTGGAGTGACCGACATAGCGAGGCGAATTTGCAAGTAGTGGGCGGGGCTCATAGCTCGAAGAACCAGCGAACGATGGGGTGTTAAGGTTTTTCAGTGGCGACTGTGAACCGACAAACGTATTAGATTATGATCTGGGCAAGGCGGCGGGTAGCCGGTGGATGCGGGCGTCGCAGGTGGCTTAATGTGGAAATCTATTGGGGCGGCCTATGTTCAGCAGTTGACGTTATATGGCTGAGGTGATTAATAAATTATCGTGTAACTAATTGCTGTACGTAATAAAAGTTTTCAAATACGTCCTTTCACAATTTTGAACAACATTCTCCACCATCACTAAAATAAATTGAAAAACATTCACCACCATCACTAAAATAAATCAAAAATTACACTCATACACGGAAAAAACCCATCGATAATTTTTTGTTATAAAAACATATTACTATTTCACATTTAGATATTCAGTATTCAATAACCCGGGCAGCACTACAAGCTATTACACCGGAAGTTAGGCGTCAGTTTATACGGGAACAACAAACAAAACTTACTCATAGCGATATTGATTCACACAGTAAGTAAAGTAATCCGGAGGGGATCTGGTGTTCGCGAGCACAAAAGAACAAGAAAAGTCGCTTCTAAAAAGGACAAAGCAATGATGATGTCAGTTTGAAGTAACGGCTCTCGTTTCATTTAGCGATGCGAATTACCTACAGATCTGCTAAATATTTTTTGGCCGTTTTTTTTTGTAAGCACACTTTAGAATTAAAACTGTTGAATTCAGGGTTAATTGGCGGAGGGAAAAGGTGTTTATATAAAAGCCCCTTGGAGTAGGAAAATTATATTAATAATATAAAGCATGAGAGAAAAGCATTTATTTCCCATGACAACGAGAAGTAATACCAATTAAAGAATTGAGCAGGGTCCGTGGCGTACACGGCTAGTTTAGCAAGTAAGACCAGTTTTTGGAACGAAGTTCCTTATCGCGCGTTGTGAAAGGGGGCTAGACGAAAAAAAATCTTAAGAAATTTTGTCACGACACTTTATCACGGTCTAGTGGCTAGGATACCTGGCTTTCACCCAGGAGGCTCGGGTTCGATTCCCGGTACGGGAACATTTTGTTTCCTCTTTTTAAGCGTTAATTATTTGATTTATTGATTTGTTTGTATTTTTGTTTAATAAAATTTTATGGAATATAATAAACTAAACCTCTAAAAAAAGCTTTTTTGATCATCAAAAATACTGAGTGAGCATCTAATGAGGTGATTAGGTGCTCAATCAGTATTTTTGATGTACAAAAAGGTTAGGTTAGGTTGGCAATTTATTAATTTTGAAGACACGTTAAATATGATCCAAATTTTATTACAATTCCTTCACTAATTAATCGAAAGGAACTTCGTTCCATCCGGGTGTCCCTTGACACCTCTCATTCATTTTTTTTATGCTTTTTTTCTTTATCTAGGAGGACTTTTAACATTTATGTAGCAATGTAAAAGTAGGCTTTACTGCTTGATTATGAATAACCTAAAATAATTAAAGATTACGAATATATATTATAAATGTATGTAATTTCGCTTCCGAAGTATATTGAAATGCCATTGACATTACCCGGGCTCCGGCACGGGGAGACACAAGGATGGGGGAACGGGGTGACGTCACGTGTTAAAGGGCAAAAGATACCAGGCGAACAGAAATGCCGAAGAGCTTCTCACTACATGCACGAGTAGTATGCACCCCTACCCCTGAAGCCTAAAATACCACATTGCAACGTCAGATATCAACACGTACACAACGTCACAAAACAGATTCAAGCTGATATTAACCGAGATACCAAACTTTATGGCACAGTTTTGAGTGCAACCAATGAGTGTTAGCTTTCATCGAATACTATATTACCATTTTATGTTAGTATGGTTTCACACTTTTTATGACAAACGAAAGAAAGCTTATGCGTAACACAATAAGATACAAAATCATAAAGATTCAAAAGGGAGTTCAGCTGATTCCGTTTCAAGTGAAAAGACTGCATGCGCTAGGGGCTGTTTACCAAAAAAAGAGACAGATGAAGAAACCATTACGAGTGTGAGAGAGATAGAGCATCCTCCAAAGCTCCTTTCGATTTGATTAACGAGCACGCCGACATGGCAAAATGGCCAAGTTGTTAAAAAGATTCTTTCTGTTAACACTGCTAATTATTTTAAATAAGATAATCTTAAATGAAAAGACTGAGACTTTTTGTGATGGAACTGGCTTTTGTAAAATAATTGAATTTTAAAACCCTTAAGCAACTCTCTTAAATCTACAACTGTATGATTTAATTGCAATCTCATTATATTTATTTTAAATTTACATTGTGTTGGAAACATTAAAATAATATAAAAATCTAATGTAGGATGTAACAGAAAGCTTCTACTGCCTATTCCCTAAGCAGTAGAAGCTTTCTAAATAATTACAATTACTTTCAACAAATGAGTTATACAGACTAGCTGTTGCACTCGTCCTTTGCCACGTGCCACGGAAGCTTATTTGTAACTGAGTTACAATTACTATTACATAGGATTATTTACGTGTCAGGTTTCATAAAATTATATGAAACATTATTTGAAATCCGATGTTTTAAACGTTTTCGTTTATAATATTTTTTTTAACAGATTCTTAAGTCATAATTAACCATTGCAATATTATGAATAACGAATTATACTTACCCTGTATATTTAACGTTAGTTAGTTAGTAATAAATATACAGGTAACGTAAGCTAACGTTAACCCTGTATATTTTACATTTATTGTTCTAATGAACTATCATTTGGGCGTGGTGCCGGCGCTTTTATTTTGAAGGCCAGCAATAATATCCCAATAAAAAGTTTCAACTCTTCAAGAACCATATAGTAAAAAAAAAATATTGAGCTAAAAATATGTTAAGGATTAAGATGGATCACTGATTATATATTTTTATTAAATTTTAGTAATGTTATTCTCATATCGCGCTCGCTATTATATATATCGCTATTATATATTATATTGCTCGCTATTATATATAGCTTGCTATTTATATTAAGTTACGATTTAAGCATTTTGTGTATATTAGATAAGGTATGTGTGGTTTTTACCTCGAAGCAAATACAGCGGTATGTACGTGTCCATCTGCTGGATTTCCAAATAGCTCTTGACGTTCAACCAATAACGAGCTGCCAGCTGTGTGGGGTGGGCATCGGCTTTTTCCGGGAGCTCCCGACTATCCGGTCACGTTGCGCGTCGGGACGAGATACCAGGGAGCTAGGAGTATGTTGGCAGTGAGCAGTGAACTCGCTCGTCTCACCTCCCTATTGAGTTATGCAGTCCGTGGAAGCCATCGCTTTTAGCAACGTGACATTCATCTCTTTCCTTAAAACATTATATTATTGTTCTCTCTTTTTTAAGATAGCCTCAGAAAATTTTAGAAAATACTCAGAACAAAACAAATGTTGTGTGGGAATCAAACACACGGACTTAAGGGCAAAGCAAAGCCAAATGTAGCTCTATCTAAACGATAGTAACTACTAATAAATAAAAAGTTTGTCTCAAATTGATACAAAGTTAAAAATTGCAAATTAAAGACAGAAATGGAAGCGGAGTTTGGCTATTTTGATCAGATTTTTTTTTTATTTTTTGCAGTAAGATGTGAAGATAAAAACTTTTTTGAATTTTACCGGGCATGACTTAATGACAATACTAATATAATAATACTAGTTATATTTTCATCAAAAAGGCTATTTGTTACGGTACACATATAAGAAAATTTAATTTAAGTAGCGTAGTAGTAGCGTATTATAATTAAACCACAAACCTATCATTACTTACTTGAGGGACATTGACAGGCTCATGAATGGAAAGATGCTCATAATTAGTTGAATTCAATAATACCCACAATCACACAGTTGACACAAACTTGTTTGTTAGTCGGCGTCAGGTCACGTTGCGAGTTGATAGGGTGTACCAGGAATGCATAAATACAAGCATGTATATTTAGGGAGGAGCTTCCTATCAAGCTACTCCTTACCGAGTATGCAATCCGCGTTGGGCATCGCTTTATGCGTCGACGTGGCTGCTCTCCACGTCATTCAGCGTCTCCTTTCGCTTAAAACGGAGTGGCGCAGTGGCACAATTGGTTTTGAATAATTATTAACACAACATAAAATAACATCAATTGTATTCGTGAAAAGACAATTCTATGTGTTCACCATATTTCATTATATTAATAGCTTGCTAAACGGACCTACAGTTTATTGTGTACCGTAGAAAAATAATCTTGGTTATTAATACCAATTAATACCAACAAGGTTGGTAATGTCCATATTTGGTGCATAGCGATCAATCGATATAATCGGCCCCATAGTTTCATTCGCAAAAAAAGAAACAAACAAACTTATTCGCGCTTGTTAAAATTGTAGCTCTGTATTTTTTTTAAGTTATATTTTCAGCTTTGATAAAATGCTTAGTTGAAAAGTAGTGAGACAACAATAGGTTGAATTGAGATAGGGTCAGTTGGTCAAATAATTTGCTTTTGTTCTGTATTGTGTCGCATAACAATAAAAAAATGGTTGCCTGTAAAGTCGTTTTTACGGGCGAAGATTTTACGTGACAACGTCTTTTTCTCGGTAGAATATTTATTGATATGAATATAATTAAATTGCACAATAGGAACAAGGAATTGAATGAAAATAAGAATTGCACAAATTTTAACTATAGAAATATATTTTGTTCAACCGATCATAGTTGAGTGGGAGAGAGACGCAAGGCATTCGCCGGGCCTCTCTCTCGTTCGGTGACTCATCGTAACGTTACCGAGCGTTACACTTTTTCATAAGTGACTCCCAGCCGCAACCTAATTTAAGACGTTGTCACGTCAAAAAATCAAAAATTTTGTAGCAGAGCTGCTTGACCGTTTTCGGACGTGTGGCGACAATATGGCGATGCGAGACGACGCGATGTTGCGGCGCGTAGGCGACAAGTCACGTTGCATATCGGAGCCAGATACCAGGAAAACATTAAACAAAAGATGTGTTTCGGAAGTTGGTGTCCTTATTTGCGGTACCATCCTACCGAGATATGAATCCAGGGCCGTGTTTATTAAACGTTACAAATTGTAAATTTATTTTACAGGCTACTCAGATCAAGTAAAAAAGGTAGACAGCGAATGGCCATTGATAGCACCGAAGTCACAAAACTCAGTTCCTTCATGTAAATACACGCGCTCACGCACAAAAAGTATAAAAGAATATCGTTTTAACGGAAGTTAACACAAATCTATATTTTTTAATGTTTCAATATAGTTTGTAGGTTATTCGGAAAAAATATAAACAAAATAACCCGGGTTGACGCAACCAGAGAGTGCTGCCAGTAGTTGGTATTTCTAATACTCAAAAATGTGGATACTAAAATGTGTGTGCTCGCATAATTTCAGCACGTATAAATGATTTGGCACAATCATTTGAAATTTTGTTTGTAATTGTCAGGAGTTTATGACAAAAAAATGCAGATTTCAAAACAATTTTTCTATGAAATATTATGATTGGTTTTAGTTTTCCAACGATTATTGTAGTCCGGTCATTTTAGACAATTGAAATAAAGAAAATTCCGACAGAGCCAAATCTTCGTAGAGACCTTAGGTTTACCACAAGGAATAAAGTGTCAAAAGTCCCCATCAGTCCCATGTGAGCTTAGGGACTTATTCGGGGCCCAAGGTCAAAATTTTAGGTTTTTTGGATTTTAATCGAAAACGGTAAGTTTTATCGAAAAAATACCTCAAAGCAAAGTTGTAGATCTTAAAATTCTATATAAAAATGGTGTCTATGATTTTTTCTTTAAGACCCACTATTTCCCAGATACTGCGCTTTTAAGAATCACGTTCTACATAATATGCACACATTTCCACACCACCTGTGAGGTAATGTACTCGGCGCGTTTTTTGATTTGTGATACCTGTATGTATGTTGTACCTTTAAATTGTGAATTTGTACCTACCATTTTATATATTTCTGTTTAATAATCTTTATAGGTGACATTTTCCATATTTATAGAAAAAAAATTGTAAATTGTAATACAATGCCTACCCGTTGTATGTCCGAACTTCACAATTTAGTACAACACCCTAATGAGTAACAACTACTAGTGTAAGTAGGAATAGTAGTATTTAAATAAACAGCAACAGCGAGATTTTTGTAAAATTCGTAATTGTTTATAGCTGTAGTATTCGAATGAATTGAAAACTAAATGGTAAAACCAAATTCTTAAAAATATGTTACTTTTTTTAATCTGCTCGTATTGACTTCTTTAACAAAAACTTAAACTTTATGTAACTTACAATTACAAATTGATCAAAATCTATAGGCGTTCTCTACAATTGTAAACGTTTATTATATAATTTATACTTACAATATGTGTGATACAACTGGTGACTTTTTTACATAATTGTTAGGTTTATTAAACCACACTTGTCATACAACTTTACAAATATGTATCTTATTTACATGATTGTCGGATTGTACAGTTTATTAAACAGGGCCCAGCATTCGATTTCAACAACGTGACCGCTCGCCCAGTCATTGTCGTTGTCGCTTGCAACCGCAAAGATGGGTATCTCGAATTTAGATGTATGGAAGTATGGATTTAAACATATATTAAACTAATATCATTCATACAGATTGGATACAGTGATATGTACAGTACAACCAGTTCTAGAGTTAAAATGCCTAGAAAATCTAACGCGTCTATTCCTTTATGAGCACGAGGTATAAGATAGACCTAACAAACTCATCAAGCTATTTCTCCCTCCAGCCAAAAGAGGTTAACCTTTCAAACCAAACGATACAATTTCGTTTAACTGTACAAATTTCATGACATTATTCACTCCTATATTCTGTGATTCTTATACCTTTATCTACAAACGGTGGTTGTGCCGATAGCCCAGTGGCGAGCATCAATAAATTTAGAGGGTCTCGGGTTCAAACCCCTATCTCCCACTTCTGACTTTTGCGATGCGCCGTGTCTCGAAAATGACGTTCAGTAGGCACCATCATATGGTCCTTTTGGGTTACGGAGGTTAGAGGGCAGTCGCTCGATGTAATAACTGAAATTCAATAAAATCTGATAAGACCAATGCTCACTGGTCGGTTAGCTGATTAGCCTGGACTTATCCAACTCAACCGGGAATAATGATCCAATATGATGCAACCAATCCGCTCCTTCCTATCTTTTTCAGAACATCAAACATATTCCACATTCAAGAGCCTGTAAAAAATTACATCGGCATTGCATTCGTTTCAGAAGACAATCATCATAATTACTTGACTATGGTCTTAACCTCGATTGACATTTAATTAAATTCACCTATTTCCAAGAACATGGTATTATAAATAACTACAGTAATCGGCATATTCTATCACGGGTGTGTAATGTATGATATAAGTATACTTGATCTAACACTCAAATAGTATAATTTCATTTGATCTAATCTTGTATGATATAACAATTCATTTCATATAATAAACGATAAATATAAAATCATATGGTCTAATGTCATTTGATAAAATAATCAATTGCTCTAAAGTTCATTTTATATAATGTTCAAATGTTTTTAATATAAAAACGATTCACATATATTTCGTATCGTATAACGCCTACTCTGCATTAAACAGCAAAAACGTCAAGTGCAGTTTTGTTTCTTCTGATTTCTTGTTCCGATTTTTTAATCGTACAACGTGAGTAGGTACTTTGAGAAAATTTTATGACAATAAAATATAGAAACCATTGATTACGTAGACTTAAATGTTTTATTTGAAATGTTTAGTTTATGTACAAGTAATATTTCATAAAAACTTTGCTTCTGGCGCTTCGCCGGCCGCTGTCACTTCACGCTCGCTTCGCTCGCTCAGCTCGCGCGGCGTATGGTCGCAATTCTAACCTAACCTAACCGAATCGTGAGAAACCTTACCGAATCTAACCTAATTCGCCGTATAATAGAAACAAAAGCCAATTTTTCATAACAAATGATTATTATATCTCATAACCGTTATATAATTTAAGCATTATACAAAATCATTTTTATTTCTCATGAGTGATATATAAAATGTTATAATAGCATCTGTATTTTATATTCAACAATAATCATACAAAATGAAATTATTGGAACTGTATATATGACGAGTAAAAATTATATGAAATGAGTGATATACCAATTAATATTAGTTCATTTGACATTCGATCAAATGAAGCGCACCCATTCTGCCACAGTCATCATGGAAATGTTTGGTTTACAATATAAATGTTGTCATATTATACTTTTACTACTTATTTATAATTACAAGTTATATCAATTAATTAATAGAACTAAATTTTACATAATGTTTAAATTTAGGTTCTATAATGCACTCAGAATCGTGTGATCGCGCTTTTAGTGGCATCTTAAATAATAGATTGACTATTGTATATTTTATATAACTACGCCGACTATTTATTGACTTTGTTGTTTAAAAAGTTTCCATTTTGTTATTAAAAATTATTTATAGACTATGCGCGGCAATCAATATTAAGCCAGATTTTAGTTAGTTAACTTTTCCTAAAGCCTTTCCTAGGGAACTTGGAAGAGTTAAGAAAACAATAAATACAATTTATTCCCATAGCTGAAATATTTCTGAGTGTACACGCTTCCTACAACACGTGCTTCTACCAGGGACCTATGACACTGCAAGAGACACAGACTCAGTCTCTGTATGGATCGATCTGTAATAATTCTAGTCTAGACACAATTTCCAGACATGCGCACACCTGCATTCAAAATAACGTCCCAGAGCGGGGTAGAGAACTGGGAACACAGAAAATTATAAGAGTTGTGGAATATTGTGGCTGCGGCAGACAGTCCATCACGAGCAGCTAGGTGTGTCTGCCACTACCACAGACGTAGACTCCTCGTGTTGACCAGGACCGCTATGCCAGGAGTCAATATTAGATAGGCTAGAACATCTTAATTCTTTTTGTGGGTAATAATGAGTTCTATTTTATATACAAGTTTTTAATTTTGAAAAAAAAGTAACGTCAATATTTTACGTACGCTTTTTGGGACGCCATAAACTGATGGTTATGCGAAAAAAGCTCCAAGCGCAAGACATTGATATCTCTCCTTAAGTGTTCTCGAAGATTGTGGTTAAATAAGTAAATAAAACAAATAAGTAATTTTCTAACATTTACACCAACTATAGTTCTAAGATAAGTATCATTAAGAACGTGTGTAATGAATACTAAATGACGGATAAACATACTTAATTTTATTTTATTGAATACATACATAATTTAAGCTCATAGGAAACACTGAGACCAGAACAAATATACATGTTCATGCACACAAATATTTGTGCTATGTGGCGCAGAGTGCTGGTATACTGACCTCCAATCCATATCGGTCGTCAAATATATTTATACTTGGACTGAAGGCCTAGGTGGCTCTAATCTAGCTCGTTTCAAACTTACATTTGATTAAACTTAAACACTAATTTGTTTTATGTTACGATTTAGACTAACTTTGGACATCTTTGTAATTTATGATTTAGCCCAAAGTAGCCGCGATGTTACCTTTTTAGACCACATAAATTTACATGTCCTTGTAAATGTAACATAGCAGCCCAATATTGATGTACAGATTACTACGTGATCTGATAGAGAAACAGTTTGAAAATAAAGGGAAGTCGTAAGAGTAGACGAATAGAAATCCTACCGTATGATAGGCAGCAGCGCTATCCTGCGTGACTAGCTTGAACTGCGATTACCAGCCCGCCTGCCAAGAGTGGTAATTATGGGTAAATATTCCCAATAGAATATAATTATATTTGAGTATTGGGGACGGCAAATGTTAAGCAGTGAACTTAATAAGGCTGAAAGTTGATGAATTATAAATAGCATAACAAACAAATCTGCATTGATATGATTATATAACTTTTTGATATTTTTAATGGATTAAATTGAATGCTTTTGGAAATAGAAAAAATACATTAAACATTGTCTAGTAAAGGCTATTCCATTTTACTGAAGTTAATTTTTAAGTTGTGAATTGTCATCCAATTTAATTGTTGTTTTTTTGAGAAGCAATTGATGTGATTTGTTAATAAAGGGAAATTCGTAGATTCACCATAAAATTCTGTCTTGAGATCCAATATTTTTTTGATATCACGCAACCTGTACGTGTCCTATCGCTTTTTTTTGTTACGTATGTACGTGTTTGTGTGTTGTTGAAATAAATAATAGTTCATTTCATTTCAAATTTCACAAAACGTGCCTGCATCTACGATATGCCTAACTTCTGTGCTTGGGCGGTTCTTCGTGACACTTTGCCGTCATCCACTACCGTGGTAGACAGCACTCCGCACTGGTCGTATCTTCTTATGACATAGATTTCTATATTAATTTCAGCAATGGCGAACAACAAAAAACAAAATAAACATATAGTCGTTCGTTTAGTAGTTTGTCCTCTTGATGTCCTGTAATTACAAGCATGTAATAGTCAATCCTCGATTCTTTACAGTCCATAAGTTTACATTAGGTGTTAAAATATGACAAATAGTATCTTTATGAACCTTGTCAGCAACGGTAATATGTAAGAAAGACGACATATTTATAATAAGACGGATAAAGAATAGTGGTAACTTGTCCGTATATTTTGAGTTCACTCCTACGGGGAAACAGACGTGATTGTATTGTATATTTTTAGTTCACAACCTCTAGATGAACAAAGTGAAAAACGCTTATCGTGACCGACACAGTAGATGGGAAAAGGCCTCGTAGACGCAACCCATGTTCTGATTCAGGTCTGATTTGTAGAAGCATTATTATTCTCTCAATTAACTATCGATCTATCCTTAATTTGGGCTAGAAGCACTGTATAATATATTTTATTTAAATCCATTTAATATCCGCCGTTTTGTATTGAAAAGGGATCTATAAAAATAGTAAGATAATAAGATAAGATAATAATTTATTTAAATCCCAAACACACAATACAAAATAAAAACAACAAAAAAAAAACAAAAACAAAGTACGTTCAAAATGCACAAACAATAATAATAAAAGTTAATTTTCCATAGCATGTATGCAGCAGTGACGCAAAGGGGCCAAAGCTTTGCCTTTGATGAGAGCAAACACTGATCTTCAGCTTTCATTTAGAAGAGCATCACGCAGATTTGCTCGTAGATTTGCAGACGTGCCTATTTTTTAGAAAAGGAAAATAAATAATAGCAATTTAACTACTTTCCAACGCACCATTACTACCTAATCCTAACTTTTGGTGTTCCAATAAAGATATTGTTGATGATATTGGAGTCTTTTGTTAAAACAATAGTTAGACCGTTTTTGTAGAGGACAGAATTGGCATATTGTGCTAGCATAAATTATTTAGTCCTAAAACTTGTTGACTAAATCAATTATCACCCAGATTCGAATATGTTTTAAACTCCATTTATATTTTTGTTTACTGTTACAAAGGAACGACTATTACATAAGGACGAAAACAGACAGACAACTAAGACCATTTTACTAGTAGTACACCAAAAAACCTTATTTCTTTGTCCAATAGACAGAACGGTTACATCACGTGTTTTTTGAGAGTTGAAGAGAAGAGTTCCGTTTAAGGCTTGAGTCTTGCTTCCAATAAATATTTTAAACCTTACGGTGCATCAACATACAGTAACATTTACACCGTATGAAATTACTTTTGTTTTCAAATTTTGCTGAGTAACACTTGGAAACAATAATCAACAAACGAATGACTGTGGTTTGGATGCACGGTTAGACTAGGAGAAGAAAGAGATACATCTAGCATTTCGCAATATGATAAAAAAGATTGCGCAATGCTAGTTTCATCTCGTTTCCTCTTTGTCGGCAGACGAACCGCGACACGCGACACGCGTTTCGTCTGATGAAGTATCAGGGACGTTCGAGCAGTTCCACTATAAAATAAAAATTGAGGAATCTTGTGTTAGGGGTCATAAAAATAGATGGTGTATACAAACGCAAGGATTGTTGAAATTATAATTTCTGCGTTTATTTCAAAAAGTAAAGAATCTTTTTTCAAGAACGTTTCACGAGAATATTTTCTATTATTTTACATACCAATCTGCAGTAATAGTATTTTTATCTTTAAGCTACACTTGTGCTCTAACTCTGTGTGCGTTCTAATTTGCTGAAAAACTAAATAAACCACGTTCAACACAATAATAAGGGCTACGAGATGGGGCTTCATCACCAAATGGCAATCAAAGTTTCTGAATCTCTCTTACAGAAATACCCAGTACTGAAATGAAAAGATCTAAATCTTTATCAACATTTTTTTAAAGAAGCCTTTGTTTTACGGTCCCTTCATTTTAAAAACGACGACATTTGTAATGAATTCTAATGACAATAAAAAAATAAAAAAATTACGGCATGAATAAGTTCCTAAAGTGTTCTCTCTTAATGACAATTTTTAATTGAACTCTATTTATTATGAAATTAACTTAGCAGAAAGATGAGGCGTAACCATATCACGTGTTCCGTGCTCTGAATCACCAGGACTGTATGGCCCCATGTCTGTGTCAGACTGACACTGTCAGTGCGGGAAAATCAAGCAGCTTCTCTTTTATTCCAAATATAACAGACAGAGATAGACAATAGTTTTCATTTTACTATACTACTAGCATACTCTCTATTTTTTTAAATATTTTACACCGAATTCTCCAATAAAGTAACCCATTTTTTATTGGAGATTTCGATGGGATCCCAAATTCGTTCTAGTTATAACTATAGCCTATGTTACTCAGGTTCAATGTAGCATACCGATAGTGAGCGTTTTTTTTAAATTGGTTCAGTAATTCTAGAGTTTTTTCATTCATTCATTGTTAACATTCAAAAAAACATATCGTTCCTTTTTACAACATTAGTAGTAGTTTACTAGGCGTACTTATGTCGATACTCTACTTAGATGTGTTGTAATTAACAAGTATTGACAGGCTGACTAATGCAAAAACCGAACATGTAATATTATACATCCACTGTTGAATAATATTTATAAATTTTGCGCCTATAGATGACCACACACAATAACCTGGATTAACACAAAGTTTTACACCGAATACTCTATCCCAACAAACACATCAAACCCTGATCTATTGACCGCGTCAAGCTGTTAAATATAGGTTCAAAATACAAAATGTAATGCATTATTATTTATTTGCCAGAACTTATGAATTGGATAAACAAGTGTTATGTTTCAATTAAAGCACTGCAAATGTGCGCTTTATACACAAAGACATACAAACAATTTAAAGGCACTTACTCATATTTAATTCCAATAAAATGCAGGTCAGTTACATGCAATAATTCAATAGGAGAAACATAATACTTTTAACATGTATGTTAAACTTTATGCTGTTCTGACTCAGTTTGTTATTGTTAACCAGTCGAGGGCACCTGTCGTGGATCGATGGTATTTATTCCTTCCAACTATGAAGTCCTGATTATATTTGTTATTGTATGTTATCACCACTGAACTCCCCTCGTGAACTCAACTGGTGTGACGTCACATATTTCAACTTTTTCGTAGAAATTATTGGATTCACAGCAATTTCGACATTCCTTTTGTTCCATTCAAACTTATTTCTCTAAATTTGGTTTTTAAAACGAATTGGAGAAACATATTAGGTCGGGGAAAAAGTCTTTTCGCATAACGTAGGTATAAACTTATTATAAAATTTTTTTGACTGTACTATTTGTGTCTGGCTGGTTTTGGTAACATTAAAAAGGTTCCATTATAAAGAAAAGAAAAAAATTAAAAAAAGGTGTTTCCCGCTATTTTTCATTTGTTTTTCTCTCCGTAAAAATGAGTGAATCTAATGAAGAAATTCGATACATTTTAAAATTTTATTATAAAAAAGGCAAAAATGCAACTCAAGCAGTGACAAAAATTTGTGATGTTTATGGACCTGATGCAGTGTCAGTAAGAGTAGCACAAATTTGGTTCAAACGTTTTCAGTTCGGAAATTTTGATGTTAAAGATGCACCTCGCTCTGGTCGCCCTGTTACGAATAAAATGGACGCCATTTTTGAAAGAGTGGAGCAAGATCGGCATATTAGTAGTTACGATGTAGCTGAAGAACTGGGAATTGACCACAAAACAGTTTTGACCCATTTGAAGAAAGCTGGTTATACAAAAAAGCTCGATATTTGGGTGCCACACGAGCTCACTCAAAGAAACTTAATGAACCGTGTACTCATTTGCGATTCATTATTGAGACGTAATGAAACCGAGCCGTTTTTGAAGAGATTGATAACTGGCGATGAAAAGTGGATCACGTACGACAAGAACGTGCGAAAAAGGTCGTGGTCGAAAGTTGGCCAGGCTTCACAGACTGTGGCCAAACCTGGCCTAACACGAAATAAGGTGATGCTGTGTGTATGGTGGGATTGGAAGGGCATTGTTTATTATGAGCTTTTACCGCCCGGCAAAACCATCGATTCTGATCTTTACTGCCAGCAACTGATGAGATTAAAGGAAGCAGTCGAGAGAAAACGGCCGGAATTGATCAACAGGAAGGGTGTGGTCTTTCATCACGATAACGCTAGACCACACAGATCTTTAGCCACTCAGCAAAAATTAAGAGAGTTCGACTGGGAGGTCCTAGTGCATCCACCATATAGCCCTGACCTTGCGCCTTCAGATTTTCACCTGTTTCGGTCTCTGCAAAATTCTTTAGGTTCTGTAAGGTTGACCTCAAGAGAACCCTATTTGTCCCGTTTTTTTGATCAGAAGTCCCAAAGTTTCTACAGTAACGGGATAATGTCTCTGCCCACAAAATGGCAGAAAGTTATTCAACAAAACGGTACATATATATTGTAAATAAATGTAAATAAACTTTGAAAAAAATGTCTTGACTTTTCATACAAAAATACGAAAAGACTTTTTCCCCAACCTATTATTTTTCTCAGTAATTGACTTATTACTTAACATAGATAGATGCTTATTGGGCTATAAAGCGTTGTTCTAATAGTGATGTTGAACTTTTTTTTTTCATTAATCACACCTTTTTCAAATCCGAAAATACCCCATATTTTTTCCGGGTTATTTTGTTGTTTTCGATTTAAGAATTTTGAATTATATTGGTTATTAATTGTTACATCAGAACGCCGCCATTTATTAACCAAATTTGGACATTCTGAATATATTTCAAAGGATATACATTGAGGTTGGTACCATAGAAAATTTAATTATAATCACTCTTACCCAAGCGTTTTAGCGTAATTGAAACAATCAACAAGACAAATAGAAAATAGATACCTATACAACAGATTTTTTTTATAATTTAAGGGTGGAGTGAGGTGAATTGGCTACAAATACGCTTTTTTACAAAAAAAAACGTTATGAGAATATCGAATACCGAGGCAGCCTTTATCTTATTGCTTCTTTCGTGACTTTTAATGTATCTAACACAAAGTCCCCTCAGTCGCCCTGTTCTATAGTAATCGGAAGGTCATCAGCGTCTACCCACGCCTTACAGTAAGAGTACTACCAGTATTAATCAAAACTTAAGTACTGACTAAAAATATAAACCTAAAATAAAATTATGGATGCGTAATAGCCATTTACAAGCGTAGGGTAATAAGGATAGCCTTTTTGGCTTAAATGTTTAATAGTGTGAGTTTATACTTGTGATGAAATCACCTCTGGGACGATGTAAGTAAAAGTTGATGTAAACAGTGGCTGAGTATAGGAAAATAGGTCAGAGGGTCATATAATATTAGGTCAGACATAATACAGTGTTATCATTTAAAAAAATTAAGCGAAACTTTTAGGCACTACAAATTTTTTTTTTTTTTATATACACATATACATGCGTGTTCTACTATTTTTTTATACCCTATCTTTGAAATCCACTTATTTTTTATGTTACTTATCACAAGTTTCCTCATTCCATACCATGTGTATATGGAGCTACACAGAGTTCATGGGTCCCTGGTAGTGCATGGCGCAAAACACGTGGCGTAACTATCTATCGAAAACGAGTTATTTTGCTGTCTGTATTTTATCAGGTTAGTATTGAAGCAACGATTTTTAGAATGAATGTAAGTTATTTATTTTTATTTGATCATCTATCGAGCGAGACTATTTTACTTAACAACTCCCAGGTATAAGGAATATATATGTCCCTGATATTGCAGGCTAGAGCTACCACTTTCCTTCAGTTTGGTCGCATTTTATTGTAAGTGAAATTTAAATTTAAATCATTTAACAGTAAGTATAGTGAATTATATACTTACTGTTAAATGATTTTTTTTCAGCAAAATAGGAAAAATATATTTAAATTTACATTACGCTGAGTGCCGGAATCACTGTAAATATTTAACAATTTTAAAACAATTACATTATTTCTTCTACAAATATTTACTTTTCCCTATCCCATTAAATTATTTATTTCAAAATCATTATAAAAAGTAAGGTGGTGCAATTAGGGCCATCATTATGGACCCTAAGCGAACGAGACAATCACATAAGGGGCACAGTCCCTGGCATCTGAAGAACAATTACTGTTTCATTTGAAAAATTAACACTGCATCTCCATCTCATTCGTTAGCCATCAACGGAGCAATACGAGTAAGTGCAAATAATTTGCACAAACGTAATAATTAATAAGTCTCTGAAAAAAATACTTTTGATATGCTTTTGTTTTAAATTCGTGTAAGTGTAATATTATAAAATGCATGTAGGTCACAAAAAGCAGAGTGACACAGCTGTAAATCCGCTAAGAACTTAGTTTTGGACTGGACACTTTTTCCTATCTCTGCTGTGCAAATAAAAGAAAAGCTGCCAGCTTTTCCCGTTTTAGAAACACAGCCCACGCCCACAGAAATGTCACAGTTCTGGTGATTCAGAACACGGAACACGTGATGTGGTAACGCCACCTTTCTTTTAAGTTAATCTCGTAAATAAATATTTTAAAAAACATAATTATTGTCATTTAACAAGGCACTTAACACTTTCGGAGCAAATTGTTGTTTCTTTTTGATTATTGTGTAAACATTAAATTTGTTTTCATTGCCGAATCGTTGTTTATAATATGGTAAAGCACCATATTAAAACAAAGGAATACTATTCTACCAAAGATTATATGGCAGATAAAAATGCTTGGGATTAAACTGTCCTTTCTTGCAGGCTATTTATTAGAATATTAATATAATTGAATGGCATAAAATATGAATATTGTTAATGTTATATTCTATTGCAATGTATAGCGTCACAAATAATATAGATTGTGATTTGAGTTCCTAACCAATTGATAATTTAAAAGAGTATAATCTGTGAGTTTCTTGACAGTTCTTCTTACAGAGCGGTGGCTGGGAATTAGCACTTAGTTTCACTTACACTTAAATGTTTGATTGTTTTTTATATTTAATTTTGACGCTTTCAAGTGCTATGTAATAGTTAATGAAATAAATATATTTGAAATTATAAACAATGACTTGATAAAAAATTGTATTCATTTTCTACTATATTACAGTACAGTCCAGTACTTTACTATATTTTTTAAATAAAGATATTTCAGAAACTCCTATTATCATTTGGTGGAGCTCCTTCTCTTAACCCATTTGTGAACGTTGTTAATTGTATTTAGATTTTATTATATTTATAGATAATTTTATCGGCCAATCAGGACTCTACACAAGTTTGAAGACTGTTTCTGCAGATCGATATATTAGGTCGGGGAAAAAGTCTTTTCGCATAACGTAGGTATAAACTTATTATAAAAATTTTTTGACTGTACTATTTGTGTCTGGCTGGTTTTGGTAACATTAAAAAGGTTCCATTATAAAGAAAAGAAAAAAATAAAAAAAAGTTGTTTCCCGCTATTTTTCATTTGTTTTTCTCTCCGTAAAAATGAGTGAATCTAATGCAGAAATTCGATACATTTTAAAATTTTATTATAAAAAAGGCAAAAATGCAACTCAAGCAGTGAAAAAAATTTGTGATGTTTATGGACCTGATGCAGTGTCAGTAAGAGTAGCACAAATTTGGTTCAAACGTTTTCAGTCCGGAAATTTTGATGTTAAAGATGCACCTCGCTCTGGTCGCCCTGTTACGAATAAAATGGACGCCAGTTTTGAAAGAGTGGAGCAAGATCGGCATATTAGTAGTTACGATGTAGCTGAAGAACTGGGAACTGACCACAAAACAGTTTTGACCCATTTGAAGAAAGCTGGTTATACAAAAAAGCTCGATATTTGGGTGCCACACGAGCTCACTCAAAGAAACTTAATGAACCGTGTACTCCTTTGCGATTCATTATTGAGACGTAATGAAACCGAGCCGTTTTTGAAGAGATTGATAACTGGCGATGAAAAGTGGATCACGTACGACAAGAACGTGCGAAAAAGGTCGTGGTCGAAAGTTGGCCAGGCTTCACAGACTGTGGCCAAACCTGGCCTAACACGAAATAAGGTGATGCTGTGTGTATGGTGGGATTGGAAGGGCATTGTTTATTATGAGCTTTTACCGCCCGGCAAAACCATCGATTCTGATCTTTACTGCCAGCAACTGATGAGATTAAAGGAAGCAGTCGAGAGAAAACGGCCGGAATTGATCAACAGGAAGGGTGTGGTCTTTCATCACGATAACGCTAGACCACACACATCTTTAGCCACTCAGCAAAAATTAAGAGAGTTCGACTGGGAGGTCCTAGTGCATCCACCATATAGCCCTGACCTTGCGCCTTCAGATTTTCACCTGTTTCGGTCTCTGCAGAATTCTTTAGGTTCTGTAAGGTTGACCTCAAGAGAGGACTGCCAAAACTATTTGTCCCGTTTTTTTGATCAGAAGTCCCAAAGTTTCTACAGTAACGGGATAATGTCTCTGCCCACAAAATGGCAGAAAGTTATTCAACAAAACGGTACATATATATTGTAAATAAATGTAAATAAACTTTGAAAAAAATGTCTTGACTTTTCATACAAAAATACGAAAAGACTTTTTCCCCAACCTATTATATAATATATTGTAATCGATGGTTTTGCCGGGCGGTAAAAGCTCATAATAAACAATGCCCTTCCAATCCCACCATACACACAGCATCACCTTATTTCGTGTTAGGCCCGGTTTGGCCACAGTCTTTGAAGCCTGGCCAACTTTCGACCACGACCTTTTTCACACGTTCTTGTCGTACGTGATCCACTTTTCATCGCCAGTTATCAATCTCTTCAAAAACGGCTCGGTTTCAATTACGTCTCAATATTAAATCGCAAATGAGTACACGGTTCATTAAGTTTCTTTGAGTGAGCTCGTGTGGCACCCAAATATCGAGCTTTTTTGTATAACCAGCTTTCTTCAAATGGGTCAAAACTGTTTTGTGGTCAATTCCCAGTTCTTCAGCTACATCGTAACTACTAATATGCCGATCTTGCTCCACTCTTTCAAAAATGGCGTCCATTTTATTCGTAACAGGGCGACCAGAGCGAGGTGCATCTTTAACATCAAAATTTCCGGACTGAAAACGTTTGAACCAAATTTGTGCTACTCTTACTGACACTGCATCAGGTCCATAAACATCACAAATTAGTTGCATTTTTGCCTTTTTTATAATAAAATTTTAAAATGTATCGAATTTCTTCATTAGATTCACTCATTTTTACGGAGAGAAAAACAAATGAAAAATAGCGGGAAACAACTTTTTTTAATTTTTTTCTTTTCTTTATAATGGAACCTTTTTAATGTTACCAAAACCAGCCAGACACAAATAGTACAGTCAAAAAAATTTTATAACAAGTTTATACCTACGTTATGCGAAAAGACTTTTTCCCCGACCTAATACATATAATATATGAAAGTAGCAAAAAACGTCCGTTCTTTTAAGAAGGTATATTCAACGAAATTAACGCATAAATATTTTTCTAAGGTCCTTCCTTGACCAATTCAAAACCATTTATTTGTATGCCCTAAGTTAGGGGCTGTTAATTTTCGTACTTTGTTTTAGTGGACCTGCATAGATGTTATGGGTCCCTAGTAGATCATGACACGAAACACGTGACGTTACCGACTCGGCTGGACTCGTCTGCCGACGAAGAAGGAGCGACGAGATAAAACTAGCCTTGCGCACTGCGATAGTGTGATAAATATTTTTTTTAAAGCTTGGCGGCATTCGGATGTCCCAATGAACGCAGAATTAACATGGGTCAGTCCTCGGATGTGTGGCATATAACATCAATCGCTTCCATGATTCGGAAGGACGTTAGGCCGTTGGTCCCGGTTCTCGTTAAGTGTAGTCGTTAAATAAGAGGCCTAATTAGGCGGATTAAAAAAATCTAACAACAGGGCGCGACACACCTACTTTCGCCAATCCGCCCTGAGTCCGCGTGGTGGAGTATGATTAAAATACCTTTTCACCTTGGTTCGTGGCAGAAAGGTCGTGTTCAAAAATGGGACGTTAATGGACTGAGATGATTAGTAAATATTATTATTTAATCTAAACTTAAAATAACTGTTTGTGAAGTTGCGAAATATTCGACGCTTTTGCCACTTATTATTTACTTTATCCTAGTTATATTATTCTCCTAGAACGTTATGCTGTTCTGGTATCGTTTGTTATTGTTAACCATCCGAAGGCACCCTATCGTGAATCGATGATATTTACTTCCATCCACTTATGAAGTCCTGGTTGTATTTGTTATTGAATTTTACAAAACACCAAGCTGGGCTTTTGCTTCAGTTCTTTTGACAGGCAGTATGTATAAATTTTAGTCAACCAGTCAAAAATTAATTTAATAACAATTAGCTTAAGTTTTAATTATATACTTAATAATAAATAATCTTGGACATCCCACTAGCCCTAAACTAGAGGATAACGGATAAACTATATATTTTTAAGTAATACAGGGAAAACACAGACAAATCTCATGCTCATTCAACACACACACATTTGTTTTGTGCAGAGATATACTTAAAATATTAGTTTTTTTTTAATTTATTTATTAGGTTTGTCATCTGATGTTACAATAATAATTGCTTAAGTTTAACACTGTTATGGTTATAATATAATTGTACAACAGATTTACAGCCAAACACAACTTGCTTAATTTTCGTTTACGAGTAGAATAGCACTGTGTAGCACTATTTTTGTAGCTCATTTCGTTCATCTTACTAAAATCTTTGTATGTGAACATCCCGCTTTTTGTCTTTTCTCCCTTATTTTTTAACTCAGTTGATTTGTTGCATTAAGTTGACAGATCGAAATGATCGGATGTTTTGTTTACTTTACCTACGAATATTCAGCAACTCTACCCTCCTCGTTAATAACTAAGTTTTATGTACTCTTATTGGGGCCTCGCAGTGCTGTTATTCCTCGGAATTTACTATTATATATTACTGTTTCTATTGTATGTTAACTCTCACACTTCTGTTTTACTATGTTGAATATGGAGTAGACTGTAGAACCGCTACTAGTAGCTAGACTTAGTTTTGTATTGGGCACTTTTGTTTAGGTTATGTTTGGAGCAAAAGAGAAGCTGAGAACAGCTGAGAGGTCATACATTCCTGGTGATTCAGAGCACAGAACACGTGACGTCCCGAATCTGTCTGTATAGAGGAACATCAAAACATATTGTTATCTTTTTCCATTTGCTGCAGTAGGCATGAAATTTTTATTATTGCATTAAGTGTTATTTTTTCATCCATGGAAATGATAAAATAGATCGTTACATTGATTGTTAAAAAAATATATGCGTGTATAACTTAACCATTTCCTCATACCAAATTTTTTAAACACATCACTTGAATATAAACTTATCACAAATTCCTTTATACTATGTTATATATAATGTATAAACTCCGTGACTAAATAAGTAAAAAATGGCGTAACTGACTCGTCCGCAAGAAATGTTTGATTTCTTTGTCCGATAGCTAGTTCGGTTACGTCACGTGTGCGATGCTCTATCAGGGACTTATGAACTCTGTGCAGCACGCAGCAGCAGCTACGAATACATGGGAAAGGTGGAAAAAAATAAAATAAAATAAAAAACAAGTATACTTTATTGTCTTTAAGATGACGACCGATATGATGTGGAGGTCAGTATACCTACACTTCACTCCAGAGGTCGTGGGTTTGATTCCCACCCAGGACAAATCTTTGTGTGCAACATGAATATTTGATCTGGTCTGGGTGTTTTCCTATGTATATTAAGTATGTATTTACAAAAAAAAAGTATGTATGTATGTTTATCCGTTATTTAGTATCCATAACACAAGTTCTTAATGATACTTATATTGGAACTAAATCATTGGTGTAATTGTTAGAAAATATTTATGTATTATTTATTTAAGATCAACATGATCCATTAAGATTCGTTAAATATTCATACACAAAATGGAAATTCGAGATATTTTTTAACGACAATGAAAGAGATATGAGCGGTACCATAATAAAGAAATAAAAGCAAATGGGTTCTTTGTCAGAATTTGTCAAGGTTAGTCAGTTTATCTGTCTGTTGTGGTTTTTCTCAAGATTTGTCCAGTCTATCGGTGACTTTTATCGGGGGGATCTGTCAGTCAGCCTGTAGTCATTCTAAAGGAGGCAGGGGATTGTCCGTCAGTCAGTCAGTCAGTCTGTCGATGACAACGAGATTGAGAAGAATGCCTTAAGAAACTCATCTCGGCTTTTTTAAATTATGTCTTAAAATCTAATTAATACAATTAAATATATGAAATATTAAGATTACCGCTGTTGTTCTTAAAACTAATAAAAAATGTATTCCGAGAGTAGGACAAAAATTTGGTAAAAAATGTGCATCACCCTTACCCCATAGACGAATGAATTAAGTTTTTGTTACTAATTGACAATTTTTAATGATAAGAGCAATACAAATATATTCTACAACATAGATAGTAAATAAATAAATTATGTTTTAGATATTGAAATATATTTTTTCAAGCTACGGGTGTACACACGAAACAGTGATTCTGTTGTTTCCTGTCTCCCGCCGTAGTCCGCGACCTCACAGTAGTTTTTGAATATTATATATATGTTGCTTGTTTTTTTAGTTTCAAAGAAAAAGGGTCTAGCTAGGCGAACAATCTTTAAGTCCGGCTGCCTAAATAGCTTTTCAACCTTATCACACTGCGCAATGCAAAATGCTAGTTTTTATCTCGTTTTTTTCGTTCTTCACCAGATGAGAGTCGGTTACGTCACGTGTTTCGTGTCATGATCTACCAGGGACCCATGAGCTCTGCGCAGCTCGCCTAAAACAAAGTACGAAAGGAGGGAACTTGGGGTAGAGGGCATAAAAATAAATGGTCTTTAAACGCAGGACATAAGGACAATAGTTAAAATATTTATGCGTTAATTTCGCGGAATGTGTGCATATCCCATCTCACGGAAGAACCTTTATTTGAAAACTACGACTAACTTCTACTACTTTACATACCAATCTGCAGTATAAATAGTGTTTTGATCTTCAAGCGATACGTTAGTGTAGTTTCTGATTTGCTGAAAAAATCATTTATTCTCATCAAACCACGCATAACGTGTGGGCTATTATACGTGATAAGGGCTTCATAACAAAGTGGTTTTTAGTACCGCTTCTGAAATTTCGCTAATTACAATAGTACCGAAATTGATAAATCAAAAATGTTCTTAAGGAAGCCATAGTTTCACATACCAATCATTTTAAAAAAACGGCCAAGAGCGAGACGGACTCGCGCATGAAGGGTTCCGTACCATTATGTATAACAATAGTACTGAATATTATTTGTTGTTTAATCTAATGCTCAATTTAAAATTGTATGGATAAATTGATGTTTTACAAGGAAAAAGATTAACTATTTTTTTTACTCGTTTACGCTTAATGTTGATAACGGCAACAGTAGACGCTTGAAATATTCACAGGATATTTAGCTATATGCGCTCTTTCCCTTTCCTAAATTATCATTAGCATCATAGCATTAGATTTAACAACAAATAAAATTTAGTACCATTGTAAAATATAATGTTAGTGAATTTTTGGAATTCTTCGTGCGCAAGACCAACCCGCACTTGGCCGGATTTTTAGAGACCTTTAAGCCGTTTGGTAAAAATTACGACTTACTTTATTATATTGAACAATATTTTCTATGACATATATAAAAAAGAGCGTTAAGAATTTATGATTACTTTTTCATGCCACCTAGGTTGTGGTTGGTGGCCTCCTAGCCAAGATATGCGTACACTCAATACTATATAATAACAGTACTGTGTCCCATATATATCATTACTGAGAAAATAAGTAAAGTCTAGGGGCCCTGGGATCTTGGACTGTATGGGTTCCATTTATCCTTTTAAAGTCCTGTAATCTAAAAGTCGTTGCCCCCTAAAATTATTATTTTACACCACCACACACAATGCTTGTTGCTCAATAGTATATGTAAGTTAGAAGTTGTTGTATGTAGTGTTCGTGTTGGTCGCGACACGTGTTTTGTGCCGGTTTCTACTAAGGACCCATGAACTCTGTGCAGCTTAACCCAACACATAGCATATAACTTAAGGGAACTAGCGGACGGTAGTCCGTCCACTACCGGTGGGGTACCACGTGACACCTCCGTCATCGTAACTCAGTTTTCTTTTGTCTGGCACGTACATTAATGAAATTATAGAACAAATTGATATCTTTTATAATTCTAAAAGATCCTTCAAACACCATGTACTCAGGCCACGCTAAAGGACAAAATTAAGTCTTTTTAGTTTCCGCAATGACTAAATTTTTTTTTTACCATTAACATTATTTTATTTGTTTAATTATATTAGTTTTATATTTTTTAATCACCACATATCTGCCAGAATCACCAAGAGTTATTAGCACTATACAGCAACTGCCTCTTTTATAGTTTATTATTTGTAATAGTTGTGGTGTTTAGGGTTTCTACAAAGATCTGGGGAGCCCTTTTTTTTTTATTTTATTTACGTCGGTAACAAAATGCATTTACGCACCAACCAACCTCACCTGCCGATCAACGGACGAGGCTCCAACTATACAAGGGCTGCTTTATATGTTATAAGTTATTGTTAATGTGTATATTTTGTAAATTTATGTAATTAATGTTTATGCTGAATGTTTATCGTATTAGGTATGCAACACCTGTAAAGATAGATATAAGTTTGGATAAAATAAATAAATAAAATAATTAGCGAAATGTGGGCGTATAAGGGGAAACCCGAAGGGGTCTTTGAGGATACAGGCGTGTTTGTATGTATGTGTATGTATGTATGTAATAGTTTCTATGTTTACCAGTCACATGTTTTTCATATTAGGGAAACCTGTAATTGGCCAGACTAGCTTTAAGTTCATATGTCAATTGTTTTGTTGTATACGCTGATGGTTTTCTCAATAAATTAATAAAATATAAAATTCTAATAAAAGTTCCAAATAAGAGTGTAGAGTGTAGTAGTGGTGGAAAAGTAGTGGAAATAGTGCCAAAATCTTCTCAGGAATGTTGTTATATAACACACCCACCTTTTTAATAACGACCACATCGCAATGAAAAGTACATCAATCAAAAATGAAAAAGTAACAACAATATGTTACAACTATTTTTTGAACTACAGACCAAAACCAAACTTTAAAAGGCAGATTCGGGACGTCACGTGTGCCCTGAATCACCAGGACTGTATGACTCTCATCAGATGCAAGGCGGGAGCAACTAGCTTCTCTATTTTATTGCTATCTTATCAGACAGAGATAGACCACTATTTATTTAATTAGGCACACCAACAGTATCTATGTTTTACAATTACAAAAGTACACTAAACAAAATAAAAAGTTCCAAAAAAAGTACCTATTATAGGTATACACAGCATTTATTGTCACAAACATTTTGTTGTTTTATATAATTATGGTAATATTTCTTTTAGAAGGTACGTAGAAATATTTATCTAAAATTTTAAATCAAACTCGCATCCATAGAGTTCCAACACTTTCTGTTTATATACATTTTTTTTATAGATGTTTACCAATTTCTGGCCGATTTAAAATAGTACACTCTCCGAAAACATAATTTAAGGCAATATGCCTCTTCCGTACCCTTGTGTACGTAGTCGAAGAAGTTACGTCTTAAAATTCACGATATTTACATACCTATAAAAACCTGAATATAAACAGTTTTCGGAAATAAAATATGGCCGCGATGTCTTTTCCCGGGTTGGCGCCAAACAATTCGTTACAAAAAGACATTCTTTTATTTTTATTATTAAAGTTAATTTAAATAAACAGAATAAGGGGTCGTCACGTTTTCTGTGCCTCAGTCACTAGGAGTGTATAACCTTATAGGTGTATAGTCTAGGTGTTCTCCTCAGTTCTAGGTGGGAAAAGCTTTTAAGCTTCTCTTTTACTCCAAACAGAACAGACAGAGATAGACATAAGTTTCAGCCCAAAACTAAGTTCATAGCGTCTGCTTAGTGACCTGCATGCATTTATTTAATAATATTCTAGGCGTGGGTATTACTGAGGACTATACTTGTATTATTGTTTTTATCACTACTTATTATAAGACAAAGTCCTCCGCCACTGTCTATTCGCGATGAACTTACCAAACCACCAAATGGTTTTTCACGAGGTATGTACCAACAGGTTGAATGATTTTTGATGAAAATTTTTCTCAAGTAAGTTTTTTTTCCAACGCACATATGCAACAACCCTATTTAAAAACGAGGACATCGCAATCGATCAATGACCATCGCATCGCAATCATAAAAAACTGGCCAAGTGAGTGCCCGGTCACGCCCAGTGTAGGTTTCCATAATTGCCGTTTATTAATTTTGAATGAAATTTTGGTCGACTGTCGTTATTTATCTTTCATAGTCTATCCAGTTTTGATAGATTTACTAATGCAATTAAATTCTTAGGTTGCAAAGAGGAGCCGGATGAACATTTGACACTAGCATTACTTTTTAAAGATAATATTTCGATAATAGATCAAAAACCGTTTTCTTTCATCCGCACTCCTGGAATATTAAAAACTGCTTTGCGGACTTATACAGGTATACAGAGTTCATTTTTATTATTCGTTCCATTTTCCATAGATTTGCATAATTCGTTCAAGAACAATCCGTTGCTTTTTCTGATGCCCATTTTTATTTGTTGGCTACGTTAGTTAACAAGCAATATTGCTTGCATTTGGGCTTCTTATAATCAATTAATAAAAAGATTTAAATATGTACTCTATAGATAAAAAAACATTTAGGAGGAGTTTGATTTGGGACGAATAATGACCGACGAATAAGGTACCGAAAATGTTTAGGAAAATGTGTATAATGTTTTCTACTAGTAATAAATAACACCACGATAAAAAAAATTGCAGAACAACAACATAAGAGGCGAGATTTGTTTCATAAAATTCAATAACAAAGACAACCAGGACTTCATAATCGGATGGAAGTAAATATCTTCGATCCATTTGTTAGTGATATCCATTCGAGAGCATCCAATCGGGTCCAAACGGTGTCAGAACAGCGTTACGTTCTAGAACGATATTTATTTTTAAATACAGGACCTTTCGAATTTCGTAGTCGATTAAAATCTGAATGTAGTGTTTTGTCTGGATTGTGGTGGGACATTATGTCTGCCCCATTATTAACTATCGACGGCCGATCAACATGAAGGACAATAAACCTGCACTACTCTACTAAAGTCGGGTGTTCGATACCCACACAGTGTCCTGTGATCTAAGAATCTAACAAATCAATCCAAGATTACAAATAAAATTGAATTATGTCACTAAGCTGCATAACATTAACCAACCTCTTTATTGAAAATTTCCATTTGGGAGGTTACTCCCACTTTATCTTATTTCCACGATATGCACGTGCGGTGCGTATCAAAAGAAACTTTTGTCGGGTACGGGTTGAGGTGAGGCAAGGTTTCTCAAGCGGGCTAAAAAAAAAAAATTCTTAATGCGCGTCTGCAATGATGCAGTGACCATTTATTTCATTTATTCTTATTATATATTTTATTTTGGGATGCCTATTTCCTGCCATTTTTAAGCGACTATGTCAAAATAAAAAATAAGTGATAATCAGAAAAAAAAATAGCAAAATTTGCAGATATTCTCTTTTTAACGTTATGATTGTTTTTCGACCATTTGTTTTCTTTAGTATGGGCTCACTCGTATAATTCAAGTTAATTGCAACAATTTTCAGCGTTTTTGCTATTCAGTCACACTTAAAGTATTGTCAAGTAAAGTCATCGCAGTCGAGTTAAATTAGTCAGTTTTGTTATTAACACAGAAAATCACAATTCGCTGCAGTATACCACTTTCCTTCGTGTGAACGTTGTATAAGAAGTTATGTCTATAAAACCACTATATTTACACAAAAAAACTTCGAATTTACACTAGTTTTAAAAAAATGGTTGCCTGTAAAGTCGTTTTTACGGGCGAAGATTTTACGTGACAACGTCTTTTTCTCGGTAGAATATTTATTGATATGAATATAATTAAATTGCACAATAGGAACAAGGAATTGAATGAAAATAAGAATTGCACAAATTTTAACTATAGAAATATATTTTGTTTACTAAAACTGCGCGCGCGGCAGACCGATCATAGTTGAGTGGGAGAGAGACGCAAGGCATTCGCCGGGCCTCTCTCTCGTTCGGTGACTCATCGTAACGTTACCGAGCGTTACACTTTTTCATAAGTGACTCCCAGCCGCAACCTAATTTAAGACGTTGTCACGTCAAAATATAATACTACTGCGTTGTGACTTTTTCCGCGTTAGCGCCACAATTCTGTTTTTTTACTGTTTTATTTTAACCCTAATTAACAGACAGATTGGGTACGTCACGTGTTCTGTAGATGGAGCTTCATCATCAAATGGCAATCAAAGTTTCTGAATCTCTCTTACAGAAATACCCAGTACTGAAATGAAAAGATCTAAATCTTTTTCAATTTTTTTTAAAGAACCATTTGTTTTACAGTCCCATCATTTTAAAAACAACGACATTCGCAATGAATTTAAATGAAAATAAAAAAACGGCATTAATAAGTTTGTAATGACAATTGTTAGTTGAACTATTTATTTATTATGAAATTAACTTAACAAAAAGATGGGGCGTAACCATATCACGTGTTCCGTGCTCTGAATCACCAGGACTGTATGACCTCATATCAGCTGCAAGGTAGGAACAACTGGCAGTCTCTGTCTCACTCCAAACGAAACAAACAGAGATAGACAAATGTTTCCAGTGCGAAACTAGTTTTATAGGGAGTATACAATCTGCCTAATTCTGCTTTGTGACCTACATGTATTTCATAATATTCTAGGCTTAAGTCGAGACTCTCCTATTAGTATCAAATAGCAAGTTTTGACTGACTTCTGATTCACAAACGCTGAACATAAAATATCAGACAATTACTAGAATGATTTCAATGTGTTCTGCACTTTACGGAATAAAGACATGCTATAGAAGCTAGCTATTATACACATGTGTGTGATAAAGGTTATATATAGCCACTGGAAAACAAGATAGTACACTAAACCGTGATCTTATCCACTTGAACTACAATAAATATATAAATTATTATAAACATCATAATATGCAGCCCAAAGAAATATATAAAAGTACTACAATGCAGGCCGCTCCTTTTGAAACTTATGGGGGAGGCCTTTGTTCAGCTATGATCAAAAATATTTCTTGAGTAGGCGTCACAGTTCCGCCACGTGATTCGTGCCATGTTCTACCAGGGACCCATAAACTCTGTGTAGCTTAACTAACTCATAGTATGATATGAAATGAGCACTAGTTCCATAAAAATGAATGGATTTCGAAATTAAAACTTTATGGACATGGTTACGTGGTTGATTTCATATGTTGCGTTGTCAAGATCAGGTCGTGGTTGTCGAGTACTAAGTAATCATATAAAGTAAAAGAATATACTTTGTTCTAATAATTTTTAAATTCAATCTCTTTGCCGTTCGAGGAACACTGCTGAACAAAGACCTCTCCAAATGATTTCCAGGTGGATCAACTTAAAAATCATTAATTTTATAAACTATTACAGTAGTACTTGCAAATGTAAAAAAATAAATATAAAAAAGCAATCGAAATATGATTACAATGAAATCACCAAGCTTAGATTCCCTTACATGCAACAAAACAATTAAAAACAAAAAATATTTCAGTGTTATTAATATTTTTAGTTGTAAAACATATTTTATTTATGGTTTTAAGTAAAGGTAGTTTATTTAAGTTGTTTAGCTATGTGATGTATTATGTTGTTATAGATAGTTAATATTATATTACGTTTAAGTGTAATACATGTTCATGTTTTAAGTCATTCATATTAGAATAGTCTGTATGAAACGACAGTATAATCCCAAGCATTTTATCTGCCATATAGTCTTTGATAGAATATCCCTTTGAAGACAGCTTCCGTTTTATAAATCAATCTTGATCTCGATAATCGAATACTGAAAACTCACTTAGTCTGTTCAGTATATTTTCGACTTCGTCGTCGCACGATTAGTTACCACAAACTTTTGCATTTATAAATAGAGTAAGGGATTTCATAAAACATATTTACTTTGAGAGAGAGATTCTTTAAAAAATCTCTAGACTTAAGATTATTGATCACACCTACAACTAATTTAGCGACATCCCTCATCATAGGCAAATCATGCCCACTTTGAGTTCGTGATAATGAAAATATATTTTATGTAACCACTTGGTCGGTGTGATTATTTGTATTTGCAAACGACAATACAAATTGTGAATGTTTGAATTGGGAAACGTTTGTGTATATATAGAATACAATGCAACTTATTAAGACACACAAGTTGGAGGTGCGGTTGTAGTATAATTGCGCAATATAACAAACCCACGATTTGCTTCGGGAGCCACTTGCAGTAAACTTAAAAAAAATCTTCACACTACTTCACAGGTTGCTTTGCCGTTTTGTCAGTCGACGCATTCTATAATATATGCCATTTACCTTTTGCCTAGGACTTAGTCTCTGAGTTAAGCCGCTAACAGACAGTGATACTACAAGATTATCTTGTTTACTTACGATACTATTAAAAGTAACAACAATATGTTCCTAAAGTAACTTTCCAATTTCTTTAACGCTTTATATATAAGTAAGCCAGAAATTAATTTGAACAGAAAATGGCCGTCACGTGTTCTGTGCTCTTAATTACCAGGACTGTATGGCCTCGTATCTGCTGCAGGGCGGGAAAAATTGGCAGATTCTCTTTTACCTCAAGCTTACCAGACAGAGATAGACAAAAGTTTCTTGCTTCTGTCTGCTTTGTGAACGACATACACACGCGTAGAATATAAATTTGCTTTACCTTTATACTGCACTTAAAATATTATTATGTATCAAGTTTTGACTGATTGATTTTACGCAGAATGTAAAGAAAATAGTCATCTGAACCCGAAGTGTGTATGAGTAACAAAAGGCATATGCCGGAAAAACAATGAGAGTAAGAAATATGAATGTTGGGGAATGAAGAGGATAAGGATACATAAGACTAGTAAAAGCATGCTGCGTGTACCCCAGATATGGTGGGAGCAGGACACGAAGACAATGATGAAGAGATTTTAATAAAGAAAACAATCTGTTCTTTTTGGAGTTGTTGGCAAAACGACAAATATCAAACAAACCAACGGAATGAAAAACCATTGTCATAGGGTGCATAGGGATTCTACCAAGACCTTAGGAGCTCAAGCTAACCTCACCAGCAAGTGGTGCAACTGCCGATCAACGGACAATGCTCTGGCGAACATCAAAGTTCCCGGTAAGCGGCAACAGACTTGCCACCTATGACGTATACAACTACTACTTTGGATATATAATTACTGCTTACCATGAGGCAGGGTGTGCTCTTTAGTTTCGATGTGCAATTTCTTTTTTGTGGTGACCCGCACATTAAATTTGACCCTTTAAACACATAAAACTTTGACCACAGTTTGCTAGCGTGACCATAGCGTGTTTTATCACACATGGAACACCTCCAATCTCTAATTTAAATCAGTAAGTAATATTGTTGTAACTTACAAATTGTGTAGCTTTCAATTACTAAAACTGAATCAGCTTTCATTAATAAGGGTTCCTTTATTCGCTCGGAGGCATAGGATTAAACCACCACATATAGAATACAGATACACAGATAGTGTGCACACTAAGTTCGTGTTGGTTACGCCACGTGTTTCACGCTATGTTCTACCAGGGACCTATAAATTCTTTGAAGCTCAATCAATGCATAGCAGACATATGACGTGGTCAGTTTGGTAAATACAAATAAATAGATTTTAGAACTTTCTCTTAATCTTGTTGAGTAATTACGTGATTTGCCGTTAAAAAATGCAAACCTATGTTTACAAGTTTTGAAAGAGTGTTTTGGCGGCCAATCTTTAAAAGTGAGCCTCAAATGGTCGGCCTTTTCTTTTCAGTTTCAAGCAGCTCCAGGTTTCACTACCAATCTAAGTGCAGACACTATTACTCTACGTTAAACTTTGTCATCATTTTAATGGCATTCCTGTCAACGTAGTATTTTTATTTGTCATCTGTCATTTGTTTGATAAGTTAAACAATAATAAACGATTACATATCGTTTTAGACTACAGAGCCTTGCACCTATCTCTGATGCCATGTTCTTACAATAAGGACCTGGGTGATATCTAAAATATTATATTTTCTAACAATATTTTCTAACAATGACACCAATTATTTGGTTTAAAGATAAGTATCATTAAGAACTTGTTTTATGGATACTAAATAGCGTATAAACATACATAAATACTTTTTTTTTTAAATACATATTTAATTTACATAGGGAAACACCCAGATCAGAACAAATATTGTTGTTCATGCACACAAATATTTGTCCTGTGTGGGAATCGAACCCACGATCTTGGAGCGGAGAGCGGGTATACTCGCCAACACGAAATAAAATTAAGTTTAAATATTGTATAGTTTATAATATAATAAATGAAACAGTACTGTACTATACTTTTTTTCTCCCAACGCAGGGCAAAGGACTGCCTCTGTGCAAATGAGTGAAATCACGGTGGAGTGTGTTGTGTGCTATTTATTATATTTTTTTATATGATACACACTTCTTCTATTAAATTGTATATAGTAAAAACAGCCAGTGCCCGTCTACAATTATATACACAAAGCAGACCGTTGCACTAGGAACGTTTGCCTGTCTCTGTCTATAATGATTGGAGTAAAAGAGAAGCTGCCAGTTTTTCCCGCCTTGCGGCAGATGCGAGGCCATGCAGTCCTGGTGACTTAAAGCATAAAACACGTGACGTCCATAATCTGTCTGTTTATTTAAATTTAAATAAGGACTAATATTCTTTAAAAATAAAATTGTTCAAAATTAGAAACAAATTGTTATGACTTTTTTTTTCTTTTAAATAATGGCTTTGTGCGGTACTCTTCGGTACCAATCAAGATGTTTTAGTAACCCCTGTTTATATTTGGTTATAAAGCGTTCTCGTAATCCATGCTCAACATGGTTTATTGAGTTTGAAGTTGCGACGAAATCAGCTGGGTGAAATAAACTCATGTGAATAAAGGTCTACCAGTGAGTGTGGTCTTTTAATAACATTATGTAGCTTTCTCGATCGCAAGCCCACCACCTCCATCTTTACTGGTAGTGGTGGGGATGCACACTAATATAATATTCTCTATAGACTGTAGACCTTCATGATTGTATTATAAACTTTTTTCTATGATTAGAGTATAAAGAAGCTGCAATTTTTCTGCAACTGATGTGAGTCATAGAGTCCTAGTTATTCACAGCACAAAACTCGTGACGTTTCATTAAATTCACATAGTTTAGTTCATTATTTTACTAAGCATATACAACGCATTATGATTTGTTAAATGATTATTATTATGCTGTAATAATATGCTGTTAAGTCGGTTTGATGACATTACTGAGATTTCAGTTTATTTTTTATATCAAGGACGGAATGCGCTTCAAGGGTTAAATAAAGGCTTATGTGTTAATCCAGGAGCGAATAATTTACTAACTACTAAGTTTGAAAGATGAAATTTTTACTAAATGCTATCAACTAAATATAGCATCGCCAATGCAAAAATTACATTTTATATATAACTATATACCTATTTTAAAGTACCATAGTTTGGGAAGCTTAAGTCAAATAAATGAAGAATACTTACCTGTTAAACGACTACATGAAGAGTGGTGCCATTGGCATGATAGCAAAGTATAACGTATTTTTATTTTTATATATCTAAGCAGACAAAAGTGTCTTTATTTCGTACTATGCATTAGTTAAGCTCTACTGAGTTCATAGATCCCTGGTAGAAAGCGTGAAGCACGTGGCGTAACCAATAATAATAACACAGTGTGAAATATCTCTATATAGACGATCTCTACATGTGTGACTTCAAGAGAATAAACACAGCTCTCATACGCTGATTTACTTATGCTATAAAAAGCTATATTCTTCGAGAATAACAACTACATTTTTATCGATTTGAATTAGGGATCCCTACAATCCTATATTTATATCCTATAGTAAATACAAGGGCGAACTCAATGCTAAAGGTATTCTCTTAACTTTAATTCTCACAGTTGTTATTTCTGACAGGACGTTATTTTATTAGCAAGCTCTTTCAGTTCTAAGCATGTTTATGTAACTAATTATGGAATTTAAAGGACTGTTTTTTATAATAATGGTCCGAACTACTAAAAATGCTTTTTATTAAAACTTTAAAGTGGTTCATATTAATTATTTAGTATTATTAGTAACTTGTGTTAGGGATGCTAAATATCGGATAAAATACTTACATATTTTCTTTTTTTGTAAATACATACTTAAATAAATAAATATTCTCTTACATAACTTATCACACCAGTTATTTATTTCCAAGATAAGTTCACTAAGAACTTGTGTTATTGATACTAAAGAACGGATAAACGTACTTATATAAATACCTTTATTTTTTTTGGAAAAAAAATGCTTAATAGGACAACCCCCAGACCAGAACAAAATTCATGTTCATGCACATAAAGATTTGTCCTGTGTGGGAATCGAACCCACGACCTCTGGAGTGAAGTGCAGGTATACTGACCTACACGCCAAATCGGTCTTCAATGAGAAATCTATATTCTTCGAATTAATATACATAGAAAACACCTAGACCAGAACAAATATTCATGTTTATGCCTCAGGAAACTATTTTATAGAGTTGTGTAATAAAGAGGTAGTAAAGTTTGAAGTAACGTGCTATTCATTATATCAGCATTATAAAGTCGACTGCTGAACATTGGCCTCCCTAATAGATTGCATTATATTGGTGTGGTAAACGCAGTGCCAACCAGTATTACGTGGGTCCAACTTTATAATTGGCGAAGTTTGGGCGTATAATATGCCTCTGCCTACCCCTTCGAGGAAACAGGCGTGAATGTATGTACATATTTTTTTAACTAGCAATAAAACCTGGGATAACCATTTGACACCAGAGAGAAAAAGCTAATCATCTAAGGCCCATAGTACACGGCGTATTTTAAACGCGCCGACGACGCGCAGATGACGCGCGTATACGCGCTTCAAACGAAATTCGAACGCAACCTAGTAACCTAAGCACACGGGGCGATCGTGAAACGCGCCTCTACTGCGCTTATGCGTTTTGATCAGAGACTCCTCTTCTTCAGTTGCACAATGGCCTCGGTTGAGACAATACTGCTTACGTTGGCTTTAGTACTTCTTTTAAAAAGATTTAATCAATGTAAACGCAACAAGCAGCGTCCACGGCGCCGAAGACGCGCGTTTCTGAAACGCGCGTCGTCGGCGCGTTTAAAATACGCCGTGTACTATGGGCCTAAGTTTTGGCGATGCGTGCTTATTTTTCCACCGACACCTATTCACTATTGTTTAAAAATCAAAAGACTGCACTAAAAACAGAATTTATTGTGCATTAGTTGAACTGCACAGAGTTCATGGGTCCCTGGTAGAAAACGGCACGAAACACGTGACTTTACCAAACCGTCTGCTGAGAGAGACCATTTATTTGTGGGCTTGACTGAAATAAAGTACTAAATGATTTACGACAAAGAGTATCTTAATACCAGTGTAGGTAGGTTTATTACATTTCTATGCTTTTTATATATATTTTAATTCTGCAATAACAATTAGTAATGTTTCGAAAAATTTTTTGTAACATTGATTTCGATGGAATGCGTCGTTCACAATAATTTTATAATAATAAGTAAAATATAATGCACACTATTATAATTTTCACGTCATTTCACATATTTTGTTCTTTCTGGCCATTAGAGATTTTCTTGAAGTATAGAGTACAGAGTGGTGTTGACTTCAATCAAGCAAGGCAGTCGTGTGACCTGTGTTCGCCTTTGCAATAATATTGAACCCTAATTTAAACCAGCAGTATGGTTTAAATTGGGGTTAAATATTTTTGCAGATTTATATAGGATAAACGCTGTTATTGAATCAGAAGCATTGTCAACATAAGATTAAAAAAGCATAACAAAATACTTGCTGAAGAATTGTGGCATCTAAGAATTTGACATCTGTCCTTCATGGCTTAACGCGGACATAATAAGAAAACGGAGTCATTTTTCCAGAGTATTCTTCCAACTTTTTTCGTTTCCGCCGTGGTGTGTTATGAACTTCTTAAAAATATTTTATTGTACTGAAAAGGAAGCACCAATCACTTACACGTCTCCCGTAGCGTATGAGATAGGAAATGAGTTTGGCCTGAAAAGTTAGATGATAGTGTAGAGCTGCTATAATAGTTGCGTATGTAGGTGACATAGCTAGCACATACTGTAAAAGCAGAAACTGGAAACTTTTGTCTATCTCTATCTGTAGTGCGGTATAAAAGAGAAGCTACCAGCTTTTCCCGCCCTGCAACAGATATAGGGCCATGCAGTCCTGGTGATTTCGGGCATGGAAAACGTGACCATTGACGACGTTGCCGAATGAATGTGCATACCAGTAAGCAGACCCTGTGTTTTTAGAGTGAATCTAGGGCACAACATGGATAAATGCTAGGATAATGTTAAAAATATGTAAAGATAACCCGGTGCAACTTCTTATTTTAAATTTTCAATACATATACATAGTACTTGAAAACTTCAAAATGAAATATAAGAAAGCATCTAAATATGATTTTTAATGAAATCACAATGCTTAAATTCTTTCTTGTGTGTCTGTTTAATTTTGTATGTACTTTTAATCTAAGTCGTATTTTGTGGCTCACTTGAAGCCTGTTAGCAGAATATACGCAAAATCTCTAAAGTTTATATGTAAAAAATGTTACATCTACTACCACTAGTAATTTTTCCTAATAAAAACTCTATTTTAGTTAAAATAATTCACCTAGAAGCTTATGCAATTTGGTACCGACTGTTATTGTTCACCATCCGCGGGTGTCCTAGCGTGGATCGATGATATTTACTTTCATCCGTTTATGAAGTCCTGGTTGTCTTTGTTGTTGTATTTTATAAAACAACTTCCAATATTTCGAGCTAGCAGCATTTCGAGCTAGCAGCTTGTAGGGCGCGTTCATATTGACAGCAGATCTGTATTGCCAACAATTGGGAACCATGACGGTAGCTAGCCGTTAAACAAACGAGATTGGTCAACTGCTTTAGCACACTGCTGCTTCATGACAACGCCTATAGCTAGATTGGAATGTCTCCGTTACCCAAAATACTCCCCGCACCTTGCTCCAACCGATTATTACTACTTTTCGGAATTTGGACAATTTCTTAATTGGAAAAAAGATCAATTCAGATGAGGCAGTCCAAAACGCCTTCAAATATTTTGTTAATACTCGCTCCCGCAGCTTTTTCAGCAAAGGAATCAATTAAACTCCATATAAAATATAAAAAGTGCACAGGTAATAACGGTATATATTTTGATTGATATAATTAAAAAATGCAAAAAAAGTTTTCATTTTTCGATGTAAAACATCAATTTTATATACATACGTAGACACAATATATACTTTTTACACCGTGTTCGTGTTAGTTACGCCACGTGTTTCTAGCCGTGTTTTACCAGGACTCTATGAACTAAGTAGAGCTTAACTAAAGCATGGCATTAAATAAAGGCACTTATGGTTCTTTACATACATACATAATTATTAAGTATTTTCGAACTTTCTTGTCATTAACTAACGATATTCTTTGAAACAAGTGTTTTATAAGTTTTCTTAACTTTCGTTATTGTCATTCGCCACGACTCCAAGCAATACAGACAGAGGTACAAGTGCCCAGCAAAAACTAAGTTTATAACCGTTTTACTGTCTACAGAACATTATGGACTACAACACACATACTTTAAGACCACTTTAAATATAATAATTCCTGTACGCCGATCATAATATATTGATGTTACGTATACACCCACAGTGAAAAAACCACTATTTACCACAGGAAATCTCTCATCGCCATAGGAAAGTACGATAATTTGATACACATAAGAAACAGGTCAGACCAGAAAAAATATGCATGATCATGCACATATAGATTTGTCCTGTTTGGAAATCGAACCCACGACCTCAAGAGTGGAGTGGAACTATGCTGAACTTCGCGCCATATAAATCGTCAAAATATTTGTAAATAGTAAGATATCATTTCTATAGAAATCTCTAAAATTTGGCTTTTGGTTACAATATAAATATGTTGTTACATTGTAAATAAACAAATATTTGCCTTTTTTGCAAAACAGAAATTGTTCTGTTTTGCAAAAAAGGATTCATGTATTGACATGATGCTACGAATAATATTATTCGCTTCGTATAATATAATATAATGCCGTTATCTGCAAAACTGAAAATGTTATTTAATCGTTCGTTCTTTCTGTGTCGGTGGACATGTTGGTTTCGCCTCGTGGTCCACCAGGGCCCTATGACTCTGTGCAGCTGCACAGAGTAAAGCTTTACTACAGCACCAAATAAAATAAATGAAAGGTCTTTATGAAGGTAATAAAGGTGCAGTAACTTTCCAGTACTAACCAGTGACTATGAATGGGGCTTCATCACTTAAAGCTAATAGAAGTTTCTGAAAACTCTCTAGGAAAATTAGTACCGAAAACCATAGATCGACAATTTTCTCCAGAATCCCGTTGTTTCGCAGAATCACCATCAACTGTGAAAGTAATGATCAACAAATCCGGTAAAGCAAAATATTTGGTGACACTTTATTTCTAATGATAAACCCAAGGCCTCTACAAAATAATCAGCCTTACCAGAAATTTTGCATTTCACATGCCTAATTTACCGAACTACTCCAAAAAAAATTTCCAACAACAATTTAAACCAAAAATGGTTTACATTGTTTTTTTAATATTTTTTATATTTATTTGACTAGCCAAACTTGAATAAACGGACAGATTGGGTACGTCACGTGTTCTATGCCCTGAATCACCAGGAATGTATGCCTGCGAGGCGGGAAAAGCTGGCAACCTCTCTCTTACTCCAAGCAGATCAGACAGAGATAGTCAAATGTTTCCAGACCAAAACTAAGTTTCGTCTGCATTGTGACCTAGATTCATTTTATAATATTATAGGCGAGCGAATGTCTAAACTTTACTTTTATTATTATTGCTATTATTATGATGAAGAAAGAGAAATAACAACAAGTTTTAACTCACTGAATAATTGTTAAACGCCTAATGTACAATATTAAAGTAACATATAATGTATAGTAGAATGGTTATTATGACTAATGCATTTCATGGGCACAATACTACGCGCCATAACCTGGATTAACACACACTGTTTACAACATAGAACTCTATTAATGCACCGGGAAAAGAAGTACACCGCGAATCTCTATCATTTACGAGTACATCTTCTTGTAAAAGTTACTTGACAGCTCAACAAAATATACAAAAATGTTGTAGTTGTATGTCGCAGGTACTTTAAGAACATAAAATTAAATATCGTAGATAAATAGCAAAGTTACTTATTAAACCAAAAAATCGCATCCTTATCGATCTATTTATTTAGGAGCCAAAGACCAGACAGATAGGTCAAACTTATAACACCCCAGTTTGTCTTAACTCAGTATAAAACGAATATAAATGCAATATAATAGTAATATAACGAATATAGTACAGTACATACTATAACGTCCTACCTAATAAAGGGATCCTACCAAGACCTAAGGTACCCAAGCTAACCTCACCTGCAAGTTGTGCACCTGCCGATCAACGGACGTGGCTCTGACGAACACAACATTGCCCGGTAAGCGGCAATAGGCTATTAGGTGTGACAATCTATATAAATAGCGAAGTGTAGGCGAATAATATGCCTCTGCCTACCCCTTCGGGGAAACAGGCGTGAATGTATGTATGTATGTATGTATAACCAATATAGTACAGTACATACATTAACGTGGAATATCGTAACACACAACGCAGCTTTACATTTACAAATAACGGGTCGATTTTTATGAAATTTTCACTGACAGATAGCTGAAGTTATAAAAAGTAACAGAGTATCTCTAGGTTACGCGGACGAAGTCGAGGGCGCCCGCTAGTATGACAGAGTTACACACAGTAAGTAATGAGACAAAAAGAGTGAAAGACGGCCGATATGGCGCGCAAGTTAACTGCACTACATTCTTAAGGTCGTGAGCTCGATTCCACACAGTAAATTTTTTTTCTAGTTTTGGTTTGAACGGGGTATATTTTAAGTATTTAAATTCATACAAGATAGTTATACACATAACTTCGAAAAGTCATAGGTAGGTTTTGAACCCGAGACCATCTGACTTTGAAACCATTTGGTCTCACCAATGGGCTTACAAGTAATTTTCTACATCCGTTCCTTAGTTAAGCTTGTGCTATGGATATGGGCCTAGATTGCGCTGTGTGATATGTCAAGGGTAATTTATTTATTATTCAAGTACATATACAATTTATTCATAGGAGCTAACGTATTAAGAACTTAAACTATAACTCGTATATTCGCCGGAACAGTTTTATGAGTTGTTTTTTTTAAATTCAATAACAAAAACTACCAGGATTTCATAAAAGGTTGGAAGTTAATATCAGCGATCCACGATAGGGTGGCTTCGAATGGTTAACAATAACAAATGATACCAGAACTGCATAACGTTTAAGGAAAATAATTTAACTTAAGTAAAGAGAATAAAAGCTAAAGCCGGGTACAGACTGCTGTAACTTAACATACAATGTAACACGCAATGAAAGATTTTGCCGTCCACATCGTCGCAATGTATCATGCAATGTAACAGAATTCCCATAGTGTGGACGCCTTGCGCGCACGAACCGTGCACACTTCGCGCGCGAACAAAGCATTTCAACTCGTGCGCGCCGCGATCCGCCATTTGTCGGTTTTTTCGCCGAACACAAAGGGGCGCGCAGTATGCGCGGAATGACAGTGTGGACGGGTCGTCTATGTCTGTACTGCGGAACGCGCGCGAACCATGGCAGAAACCACAACCACGGCAGAACCTACAATTGAATCATGGAGTGATGAAAAAGTTATTCAGTTAATTGAGACGTAGAGAACAAGATAAATTTTGTGGATTCCACAAAATGAATCTTTTTACAAAAAACATCTGAAACTGGACACGTGGTTGGAAATTGCCAACTTGATGAAAACACGTGTTCACGGCAGACTGAGCTATGTTCACCGCGCGCATGCCGGAAAAGATGCGAATACGTACATGCTCAGTTCGTGCGCGCGCTGCGTCCACACTTATGAAATGCTCCTTTCATGTTACATTGCATGTTACGTTACAGCAGTCTGTACCCGGCTTTAAGTGTCGAATTTTAAGCCTTTTGTAAACACAGGGGGCTTTAAAGAGGCAGTCATGATAAAACTATTAGATCTGCCTCAGGTCTGGCTGGCTTAGGTTAGAACATTGTTTCTACAAATAAGCTAATCCTTAAGTATATCTTAATAATTACTTGCTATCTTCTTGTAATAAAAATTTTGGTGTCTGTTAAAATAGCCCAATATAAAATTAAAAAATCGCGAAATCACATCAACGTAACATACGAATTACATAAAAGAATTACATTATTAATCAATCATTATTAGTAAACAAGTTTCAAATATATTTTTACTGTAAACAAATATTTATTAGTTTCGCGAGCATGGAAGTCAATAAATTTAGCTGGTAAAATTTTGACTAGAAGTTGAGTTTTTACAGAGAAATTAAGTGATTATTTTTACCATCTAAACAGTAAATGATCCTGTATGTCAGTATTAATAATTTTACATACTAACGTATTGTACTTTAAATATTTGTATGTCAGTAAACTCCTCCTAAACGGTAGTCAGTTTATTAGTTCATATATATAAAATCACGCCTTTTTCTGTAGAGGTAGGCAGAGATCACATCCTTCCAGTTGCTTCGATCCAGGCTAAAACGCAGGTAAACCATGCGTTTCCGTGTCTTCCTGGATTCATATCATACAGGACAATCGCTGTCGAGTCCGCTAGTTATTATATAAATATTACATTATATTATTACATTGCTAATAGTCTCAATTGTCAGTCAATAATCGTCGTCCGCTTTATAGAATAATCAGTCACATATTTTTTGCATATTTTAATTATTTACTCTTTATTTTGTGTACAAAAGTAAAGTTTGTCTACTAGAATGAAAAGACTACATAAGGGTTCCTTCCATCCTCTTCAAATTCTGCTGCCTAGGACTATTTTGAACCCTAGACTAAATTATTCACTGCGCAGTGCGCAATGCTAATTGTATCTCGTTCCTTCTTTGTCGGTCAGACGAGTTAGTTACGTCACGTGTTTCATTCCACCATCTACCAGGAACCCATGACCTTTGTGTAGCTTAACTATCGCATTTACTATGAAATAATTTTACTATAGAAAATAAACATCTACGAGCATAGTATGTGTGCTAATAAAGCTGTTATTTTATTTGCATGTAAACTTAGATTAGTTTCGTTATTTCAGTGTAGTCATATTTGTTTTTTTTATATGTAATCTTAAAGTTTTTAATTACTATGTAATAGTTTATGACAAAAAGATTTCTGAATAATCCTTTCCAAATCAAAAGGGTTTGGACAAAGGGCAAGTCAGAAGTACCCTAAACCGACGGGTGTGATTGAATAGGTTGAGGTGTGTGAAATAAGCTAAGAGTGTGAGCCTGGATCGAAGCAACTGGAAGGATGTGATCTCTGCCTACCGCTACAGGAAAAGGCGTGACTATAATATGTATATGAATTAATTAACGGACTATCGTTTACCCTATTTTTAACATTTTCCAAAGCATAGTTTCTTCTTGTTAGTGAGAAATAAATAAATGGGAGATACTCGGCTTATAAAGTTACAATTTTGTATGGATCCCTTATCTGTCAAGTCAACACAAATGCAAACTGTGAAAAAACAAATGGACATTGTGAAACACATCATCTCTTTTATTTGTGTAACCTAAGACTGTGCTGTTAGCAACATTATTAAGAGTTTGGGGTCATCACGTCAAGTCACTGTGCTCAGTGCTTTGAATCACGAGGAACGTATAGCCCTCATCAGGGCATGGCGTGAAAAGCTGGCATCTTCTTTTTCACTCCAAGCATAAAAGGCAGAGATAGACAAAAGCTTCCAGTGACAAACTATGGGCCTAGCACTTTATGGCGGTTCTACTTTCTTCTTTATGACCGACGACATAGACACGCGCAAATGTTAATAATTGTTTCTATAAGCATTAGGAAATAAAAAGAGGAATCAATAAGACAGAAATAAAATTATAGTAAAACCCAAAAACAAAAGAATAAATTCTCCTGCGCTTTTCTCCTTTTGATATGTGGCATCGTTTCTTATATATGAATCGATTGATATGGTGATTTGTTTAAACTCTGACGTGACAGAAATGGTTCTTAGGCCGGCTTGCACACCGGTCACTAAACTGTTTTGTGCTAAATATATTTAAAATATCGCTATGTCAACTACCAACAAATGTCAGTAAGGCAAAGACATTTTAAATCAAATTTAGCTTAAATTACATTAAGAACTGTTGTTTAAGCCAAGTAATGTATACTTCCTACTTGACATCAAGGCACTACTTAAGTTAAATGTAGTTTTTACAATCCCGATAGGTATAATATTTGGTATACTTTTACTTTGTCGATTTTTTAAAGACACGTGAATTGATACTACCGTAGCCGTATTAGATAAGTAATGATTGACCAGGTAATCTTAACATTTTTGAATTATGTATGTACGAACAACATTCAACGCCAGCGGTCCCAGATACAATAGAAAATCTATTGTTTGTATGTAACTTGCTGTTTAAAGACTTAAAGAAAAAATTCCCAACTATAAATAAAATATGTAAAATTATTTAAAACGTGCTTGAATTAATTTAAATAATTAAGAAATATGTATGGATTTAAGCCGTATGTAGTCCACTGCTGAAAATTAGCCTTTTCAATAGATAACAATTGGGAGTTTTTGCCCATAATCACCACACTGGGCAGGCGGGTTGGTAAAAAACCATTGGTTAAAAAAGTTAAGCTGCCATCCACTCAAAAGGTAAAAATCTGATTTCTTTATTGGCGGCCTCTTACTTTCACAACCTTATAGATATTTTCATGGAAATCGCGGACGTGATCCGTTTTTCATTCAATGCGTCGTGTCGCCGCTATCCGCTGATTCAATGGAACGAAGGCTCGTCTGGATGCTTTAACAATAACAACACAACCAGAAGTTAATAAACGGATGGAAATAAACATAACATAAACAATAATCGATAATCCCCTACCCCTATCGAATAGTTAACAAGAACAAATGGTACCAGAATATCATAACGGTCTAGGAGAATAATTTAACTGTAGGGGTAGAAGTGACGAACTTTGCGCTTTTTGATATTTTGTTTGTGTGTTTAATAATAGCAATTGCTTTTGTCAAGTTCTTGTTTATTTCTATAATTAATTGCTATGTCCTTGTAATGAAAATTCAAAACAACAATAAATGAAACACTTTATATAAAAAAAAATCAATTCATTTTTTTTTTGTTTTATTCATTAACTATAACATAGAATATTGAATTGCTTTAATTAATTAATTAGTCGACCAAGAAAATTACTTTCCATCGCACTGAGGACCATATTGCCTTCTAATCCCGGCTTCTAAACTATTAACTACCATTACTATTCCAATAAAGCGTGCTTGAGAAAAATTTATAATTGTATTTAATGAATTTACTAAGATAACTCGGAAAGGTGACTAAGTGTGAAAATTGCGCTATTCTCCAATTGTATTCTATTTTTTGCTATTCTCGGATTCATAAGATACGCTGAAATATTATTATTATTAGTGTGTACTAACTGTAGGTTAAGTAAATTGTTACTAACAAAATGGACTATGGTTCGAAATAAATGATCGGGTTTATTTTATACTTTTACCTTATAAATTGTTGCTACTAGTGCACAGGCTTAAATTTTAACGTACCTTCTTTGTCGGACAGGCTTGTCTGTTTTGTCACGTGTTTCGTGCCTTGTTCTACCAGGGACCCATGAACTCTGTACAGATCAACTTATGCATAGTCAATAGATACTAGATATTGTTTTTAGAGAGAAATGTTAGAACATCAAGTTGTATTTTTTATGTATAATTTATTGAAAAGAATAATTGTTCCATATGTCGAAAGTTACATTGAAATGTTGCCTGATCCCTGTTAGATAAAACAAAACAATATATAGTTAAATAATTTGTCTTTTGAAAGATCTATAAAAAAGCAATTCAATATTCGCAATGACGTATGTCTATCTTATTAATATTTAACTAACTGTGATATAATGTTGTATGTATTAAAGAGCTACGAGGGCTGCACTAAAAGTTTCGGGAATGGAATATTTCCACTGTTCCTGTCTTATTAAAATCTTTTTAATTGAAAACTACTTGGTTTTAAATATCGAATACCATTTATTTATTCAAAAAAATAATCTTGGTCTTGTGACAAGGTCTTGTCAAAATTGTTTAGTCGTTGAAAAAATGCAATTGACTCGAGAAAATTCAAGAGCGATGTTTTCATATGACTTTCGAAGTGGTTTAACACAAAAACAGTATTGACCGACTGATTTCTGCATTTGGTGATGAAGCCCCATCCAAAACCACAATTTATCGCTGGTTTGCTGAATTTCAACGTGGACGTGTCAAGCTCAGTGATGATCCCCGTCAAGGTCGTCCAAAAACTGCAGTCACCCAAGAGAACGTTGATGCTGTTCTGATTGATAAAAATGGACGTGTGACACACCGCAAAATTCAGACTACTTTAGACATTGGCATGATTCAAATACAAATAATCTTGCATGAACAATTAAATGTAAAAAAGTTAATTTTCCGACGGATACCGCATGCGCTCTAGGAAGAGCAAAAAGCGGCTCGCGTTACTTGGTGCGTCAGAACACTCTAAAGATTCCACGCAGGATCCTCAAATGCTGTATACAACATCGTATCCGGTGAGGAATCCTGGATATACGCGTACGAACCCGAAACAAAAAACTAGTCACGAGCTTGGGTGTTCGAAAATGAGTTAAAGCCAACAAAAATTGTTGGTTCACGGAGTGTTGCTAAAAGTATGAAGGCCACGTTTGTCTCCAAAACCGGCCATGTTGCGACTATTCCACTTGAGGGACAAATAACGGTTAATGCAGAATGGTATGCTAGCATTTGTTTGCCGCAGCTCATTTCTGAACTCCGTAAAGAGAACTGCAATCGCCGCATCATCCTCCATCACGACAATGCGAGTTCTCACACCGCGCACACAACAAAAGAGTTTTTAGAGCAAGAAAACATAGAATTATTAGACCATCCGCCGTCAAGGGGAAGCCAGTGGATAGAGATCGATCGATTGGGGTCGCCTGTCTTCAGCAGTGTACTTCTTGTGGCTGTGATGATGATGTTTGATAAATGCGTTCCTAAGGCGTACTCAGCAGTAAAGAAATATAAAAAAAAAAATAAGTTTATCTATTTTACTATAAGATGCCGCTAAGAGACAAAAGTAGACAAAATAGTTTAATAGTTGGTTACGTCACGTGTCCTGTGCTCTGTATCACCAGGACTGCATGGCCTCTTATCAGTTGCATGTCTGGAAAAGCTAGCAGGTTCTCTTTTACTCCAAGCATAACAGACAGAGATAGGCAAACGTTTCGAGTCCAAAAATAAGGCGAGTGCTTCATAGCGGTTCCACGGTCTGCTTTGTGACTGGCATAAGCTTACATTTTATGGACTATTTCGAGATTCTACTTATTTATTTACTTATTCACATACATTCATGTGGGCTTCCAGACAAAAATTTCAAGACGCTGACATTTTAAATGAAAACAGGCTTTACAATACATGCAGAATAGTAAACAATATATAATATTATGTCAAAGTATAAAAAACCAGAAATGTGGCTACAATAGTATAAAAACTATACCATGTCCAAGTTACAATATTAATGAATGAAATGATCAAAAAATAATTCAAAATGAGTCAATAAAAGATTACTATAATAAATAAATAAATATTTTCTGACAATTACACCAATTATTTAGTTCCAAGATAGGTATCATTAAGAACTTGTGTTATGGATACTAAACAATGGATAAACATACTTGAATACTTTTTTTTTGTAAATACATACTTAATATACATAGGAAAACACCCAGCCCAGAACAAATATTTATATTCATGCACACAAAGATTTGTCCCACACGTAATCGAACCCACGACCTCTGGAGTGAAGCGTAGGTATACTGACCCCCACGCCATACCGGTCGTCATCGTCGTATCATATGTCCCAGTATTATCCTAAGAACAAAATCATCAAAGTTTCAACTTATTAGCTAATTCATAAATGTCTGACATAATATATTGAAGATAGACGATACAACATCTTGCCGATAGGGCTATTTTACACTTATAGGGTTTATAGGGCACTTCCTTAACGTAAACAATCATATTGGAATGATTTTGTGAGTTCTACCGGTACGCTACCACGCGCTTACCTAGATAACACAATACATAATTAAACCGTATTCTTTCCCGCTGGACAACGCTGCCACGGGGTAACAAGATACTAGTATGACATATGATCGAAATCCATGCCTGAAAGTTAGCACATCTTGTTAAACAGATAAAATCATTATTTACAAAAAAAAAACTGTAAAAAGTTGATTGGATTTGACATGACATAAATCTTTTTAAATATGAAACAAAAAAACAGTGCCATGGAACCATACTTTTGTCATCGTTTCAATTCAGATCGAGGATCCTGTTTGGTATTTTGCAATTAATCGTTTAATCAATCGCACATAATATATATAAAGATTTCTTTTCAATATGAAAAAATAATGACAGAATGGGCACGGATCCAAAGGTGGCGTTATTGCCGACGATGTACTAGGAACACAGAATTCTAGAGGCACTAGAAATACACTGCAATGGGGTAATAGAAAGTGAAAGTAGTGCATCGATTTTGAGAAGCAAAGCATTATGCATCTCGTTCTATAGAATTCATATGTGTGTAAAATATATATGTGTGGGTCACCCGAATAGACGCTATCGTCTATTCTTTCGATAGCTGCTAAATGCTATTATAAATTAAATATAACCAGTTAAGATTTCCTTTCTTTTCTCTTCCTTACAAAGTGTGTGACCTGCTTTTTATAAAAATCTTTTTATAAAAACAATGCAACGATTTCGTGGCTTGAACCTCAGGAGCTTCTTAATTTATAATGTTGTTCCCTTCATATGAAACAAATAAAATATAAATGCTACGAATTAAGTAAAATAATAAGTTACCGCTTTATTTGTTATATTAAAAGTCTCTATACAATTTAGGTTTTAGTTAATAAAGAGGTAGCTAGCATACGACTTCCTGTAGTAAGGAAACAAAAACATATGTGATCGCCCGTAACTTTGTCGCTAGCAATTGTCTTTACCAGCGTTTAAAATTATACAAATCTTTTTATGTCATATTATATTAGTCAAATATCGTCTCCAATTTATGTTCTGATAATTTTCAACCGAGGAGATAATTTGATTGTTTTGGCTCGTAATGTTATAACGTGGTTCATATAAATGACAACACCGTGCTTAATGTTAAGCTGTCAGGTTAGTACAATAAATCCTATAGAGTACTTACTTATGTAATTCTCATTGTTTAAAACAGTGGTTCCAAACGCTCTTTACCCTTCCCGGTTCGCGTAAAAGTCCCAGATTAAAAGAGGTAGGAAAACACGTGTAAAAAAATTCCAAAAATTACAATTTTTAAAGAAATATCATATAGAAGAAGTTATCTATCGATCGGGTTTTTCGCAGACCTGTCTGTCCGTTTGTCACAGCCAATCTTCAGAATCTTCTCGACTTTTTAATATAATAAATAACAAAAAATAAAAAAATACACTAAAATTAGTGAATTAAGTGTAGATGTAAATATTTTTGTTCTGTTTAAGGATGTCAAAATCACAGAAACGTCCATGTCCATATATATCCACGTCTGTGCACAACTCAAAGAAAACTGCCGCCTTTGCTATCTAATACCAATATTTATATAGCGTAACAATACCATTGCTGCACACTAGAACGCGTAGTGCTACTGATCAAGTAATAAGACAACGCGAACAAATGATTCCAAACTTACGGAGAGCTCTCGTAGGACCCTCGCGATATAACGCGAATCCCGACTCTCGAAAGTGTTGTTTTAGAATTAAAATTTGGCAAAATAACGATTTGAAATTAAAAAAAGTATAATAGGAGAGAGATATATATTATTTGTATATGTCACCGTAAAATTGTAAATAACGTTAAATTATAATCTATCCCGCGATATTGTAATCTGTCGAAAAATTGTGATCCGTAACAAACCGCTCACAATTTAACGCATTATTTTTCAATAGATTATAATCTATCGAAGACAAACCGTCAGATTGTAAAATGGCATGCGACAGAACGCACCTCGCGCTCTGATTGGTTGAACTTCATGTTCCCCGCTCAGCCGCCCGTCGTCGCCATCTTCGGTTGTTATTAGTCAAATTCATTTGTTGTGAAATGTAAACAAACTGTGTTTTGGTGATTTAAAACAGATTTCGTGTTAATAATAATAACGCATTGTATTATAATAAGTTGTAGGGAGTGTTAACGGACCTGTGACTAACTCACATTTATTATTTAACTGCACTTCTTTAGGTTTAGGTAGGGGAACATGAAGTTCAACCAATCAGAACGCGAGGTACGTTCTGTCGCATGCCATTTTACAATCTGACGGTTTGTCTTCGATAGATTATAATCTATCGATAAATAATACGTTAAATTGTGAGCGGTTTGTTACGGATCACAATTTTTCGACAGATTACAATATCGCGGGATAGATTATAATCTAACGTTATTTACAATTTTACGGTGACATATACATAGAAAATGACTAGTGAAATAATAATAAAAATCGCTTATTTCAGGAAAAAATATAACAATGGAAATGCAAGAAGGCGCTTGCGCTGCCAAAGAGCAGCAGGCCACAGAGCCTATTGCAAACCTACATAAGGATTTGAATAAGTACGTCAGGTCGTCGACTCTGCAAGACTGTACGTGTGTGTGCAATGCAATAGATTTCATTCGCAGCCGGTCGCAGTAGAGACGTAGTAAGTAATCGTCCAGCGCCCCACAAACCTTGGAGACTGTGGCTTCCCACAGCCGGCGCGCGTTACCCGCATTACCGCCACTTACAAGACTTTCTACTTCTTCACTTTACACATGTCAGAGTGTACCTACATTGCTAATCGGCACTCTTATTATTGTAGGTCTGACAATTTTTATGTTTAGTTCTGAATCAATTTTAAATTATTTCAAAACAATAATATGCAGTTTAGCAATATTAATTTCTAACGACATACATACAATCACATCTGTTTCCCCAAAGGGGTATGCAGAGGCATATTAGAAGCCCAACCTACGTAATCAGTTATATTAACAGGAGATTAAAGTATCTTTACGAATATAGTTTTATATTTTCAAGCAACCAGAAATCGTAATGTTCCGACAGTCGTCCGTAACATCAGAATATGTTAATATTTCCCTGCCCATAAATAATTAATATAAACGACACAGCTAACAACATACAGGTACTCTAACGCCATCTGTTGTTAATATCCCGAAACAAAACTCGTAGCTGTTCGTAGCAGTGTAGTCTCCTCCCGCTGTGCACTAAGACCCATGTATTGATTTCTGGCCATTTAGACTTCTCTACTGATCTCAGCGCCACCTGATGATGTTTTCCTGTATTTATAGATGTTGGAAATTCCGATGTGCTTTCGAAAAAGCGAAGTCAAAGATGGCGGCACCGGTGTGTTTTTCTACATTTAAGAATTGAAAATGACGAATTTATTTAGCAATAAAGACAAATTTAAGTAACATAGGAATGTTACAACAAAAAAATTACAAATAAACTAGACTATTAACTGAAAATTTACATTCACGAATAGAAAATCACAAATTATAGTTTGGATTTGTTTTAAGGATTTGGTGCACTCAACGCAAAGTGTAGTCGGCGGGGTGCGGGACAAATTCTTATAATTCAATTACATAGATATATACATAATTAAATTAAATATTTCAGACTTTTCATTTGTAGGTTTTTATTTCCTTGTTAAAATAAAGACCCCTATTTTGAATTATGGTCTCAGCCATATAATGTCCACTGCTGAACATAGCCCGTGCATATTTTAAATCGGTTGAAAATAGTTTAATCCGAAACAGGGCTACGAAATTCCTATGCTTATGCACTTTCAAATTACTTTCAATATATTACGTCTATATTTTAATTTAATGTTTGAAGGAAATTACACCTACCTTGCGACGGCCAGTAGCGAGGTAGGACCCAAATATCTGGGTGTTATGATCGGTCTACCAATGACAGGCATATTTGCGACAATACAGTCCTGCCCGAGATAATTAATTGATCTTGGTAGAGCAATGCATGACCACTTTCAAGAAAAACCAACAGACCTGCCTGCGATACTATAGGCAGTTCAGGTCCGACAAGGCAAAAACGGTAAGATGCTGATGGATGATTTGATCCTGGCTACAAGTTTATGCCCAGTTATATATATGAACAATCAGAAACCACTTGCCTGAAAGATACGCGCAGAAACAGCTATATGGACTTTAATGACATTTTACGAATACTGATTACGTACGCATTATTATTATTTATTTTCATTTCTTATAACAATAGCCGAATTGCCGAATTGCCGAATGTTTAATGGTCTGTGCGGATATTCCTTATAATGTAATTCGTGCAACATACTCGTAAACAGGTGTTGCCAGAGGGCATCGCACTGCTCAAATCTACAATGTTTTCTTAAAATTTACTTGTGCGATTTAGTAAGTAAGACTATGTAAGCAAAGTAATCAATGTACGATACATATATATTGAATAGATAATTTGAAGAATTCTTCTCTACTTGAACTATTTCCCGCAGTAAATTGATTTCTTTATGTACACTTTCATAGGAACTTTATGAAGCCCATCTCGAATAAAATATTTTGGAATTTTTAAACTGAATAATCAAAATAATATTTACCGCGCAAAATTCCTATTTCCCATGTGATAGACAGATACCCCGTAATTATTGTTTAATGGTCAGCCAAATCTTTTTTTTTTTGTTTTACGTCGGTAACAAAATGCATTTACGCACTGCCTTCCAGCCAAAGGGGGACCGAAAGGGGGTATGGGGCTCACCACCGGCAGACGCGACTGCCAGCAGGAGGACCTCCTCCCAACATTTTCCCGCAGAGGCGGGATGCATAGTTATGTGCTCACATTTTGCCAATTTAGTATATTAAATATAATATGTGTAATTTATATCAGAAGCTGCATTTTATTATACGTTAGCTAATAATACAAAATCGAGGGATATATAAAGAGGGCATACAGCTTGCGACAGCTACGGAGTGAAGTATGTAACAGTAACGTATCTACAATTACCTAACTGGACTAAATCTAATTAAATTTTATAGATAACAGAAATATCTTAAGTACTTTAATCTAAACTCTTCCACATTAGAATTTTTTCGCACTCCAAGTCATAGTTCCTAATTTGGTCGATTTGTAGTATGATTTCTTCGACATCATTGCGACAGCGCGATATATCAAACAGCACGGCCTCGTCGTAGTACTCCACCGAGCTGAACTGGTACTCGCTGGCTCGTCGCTTCTTCGCGTCCTCTTTCTTTCCTTCATTCACGCCTTCATGAGTCGTCGCTGTATCGCTACCTTCTTTAGATGATTTAGCGTCGCCACCACCGATATTATTTTCTTTTTTATCAGATCTAAATCTTTCTTCGACATCTGGGAGTTTACATTCATCTAAAAGCAAATCGTTCTCTTGGAACGGCAATGGATCAGAGGATACGAATTGCACCAAGGAGGCGTCTCCTTTCAAAGATTCTTTGTATCTTCTCATCTTCTCCGGCATAGTTTCTACTTTACAACCGCTCTTCCTGGCACCAAAGTCCACGTCACGCAAATGAGACACGTGCCATTCGTCGTCGCTCAAGTTTTCTAAAAATCTTGTATCTCCCCCTTCGACATTCTTTTTATCAGATTTTTCTGTATTAACATTTTTGACACTATCTGTTACAATTACCTCTACTTTGGCCTGGCCAAATATCAATATCAAATTTAAAAAGTGTCCGAAAATATTCATTTTATTCCTTGTCCGTCACATTGGTCGCTGTTATCGTTTCGGTTTGAAAACAATTTCTAATTAAAAATGTCCGCGTTATATATGTTCAGCTGGTAGCGCGTATCAAAACAAATTTTTAAAGTTGATGAGTAAAAGTAAATTAAAATAGGTCGTGTTACAATGTTAAGATAACCTGTGTAGATTTTTTTAAAAGCAGACAAGATGTTTTTACTGTACAAGTTAAGATGCCAAATATCCGCCATAATCGTGAAGAGTAAGTGAAACCGAAAATTTGCGGGGGCTTCACTGGCAGATCGTTATCTGCCGCGCTAACTAATCCATTCAGCCAGGGCTCACATAACTACCCTACAAACGTTGGGAAAATACTTCAATTACCGCCGCCTGAGCCCTTCCCGCCCTCCTGTCCCCCGCTGAGAGATCAAAACAGCCCAATTACCTCGCAGCACGACCCCACCCTTTAATAAACCCTCGTTTGCTCAAATCTAAAATAAAGACGCAAATAAATAATCACAATTTCGAAATGAAAAGCCCGAAATTAGCATCTCGTTTGAATAAATTGACAGTTAATAGACTTCGAGACCCTGTCGAAGTTTCCAGTCTGTTCGTAACAGACCTCAAAGCGAAGAGTAGCTTTAAAATCTTAGCTTTAAATTTCGAGATGGAGTTTATACGCAGTCGGTGCTCTGTTTGTAGCGCTGCAGCGCTTCCCGCTCATCCTCGGTGTTAACAAGTTGTAAGAGATGCAAATAGACAGCGGTTGGCAGCAGTGATTCGAAATGGCGCCAAACATTTACATAATTTGTTTGATACGGGGATGATTGCTCGTTTACAACGGTCGCCAAGGTGGAATATTGAAAAGCTATATATAATTTCAAATCTTTTATTTCAACATTGTATTCCTCTTTCCCTATTGCACAATCATTTGAATTTTAATATGGCGCCATAAAATGGCCTTTCGGCAGTTTTTAATAAGAGTGATAAAGAGGATAATTCATTTTTTTCGAAATAAACAATTACAGCAATTACACTATGACAGAAATTTTAGTAAGAGAATTGCGGTAGCTAAATAACAGTTATATCTTAATTGTCTGTATGCCTCTACTTTTAAGGTAAAATTACTATTTACAACTTCTAAACTAATTAACTAAAAAAAATATTACAAAACTTAATGTACCTAAATATTGCACAAAAGAAAATAAAGTTTCAATTTAATTGAGTTTAATAAGAACTTTTAAAATTAAACAATTGTAGAGCGAACTATACATTTGGCTCAAGCTGTAAGTAGCTTTACTGAAAGTAAGTAAAGTTATTCACAAATTAAATTCTTATCTGAAAAGTTGCTAGACTACATAATACGTCGTGCATGAAGGTGCAATACGGCAGAGTCCGCATTGCTTGCGCCAGGACATCAACAGATCCGCTTCCTTGACTCATCTCATCGACTGTATTGCAAGTAGCTTCTGGTGGTATTTTACAGATGACAGTGCATATAGGAAGGATATGGAGGCAGCAGCGCGCACGCTAGCGGCAGGGCGTGTGCCGATAGCTCGCGCTCGCCGGTCGCGGCTTGAGCTCGAAGCTGCTCGAGCCGCAGTTGATTTTGACGCTTCCATTTTGTTCTGTTGATCAAAGAGACGAACCGTATGTATTCATAAAACACATTTTCACAAGAGGGTCTATAATATTTCAGCTTTTGTAGGTACATACATACATACATTCACGCCTGTTTTCCCGAAGGGGTAGGCAATGGCATATATATATTATACGCCCACACTACGTCAAATATATATGTGGCGAGCCTATTGACGCTTACCGGGCACTGTTATGTGCGCCAGAGCCTCGTCCATTTATCGACAGGTGCACCACTTGCAGGTGAGGTTGGCTTGGGCGCCTAAGCTGTTATGATAAACCCTATACAGCAACAAAAGCAACCCGGTACTGACAGAGGTGTTTATCTCACACGCTTGGGTCATAAACTTAATATGCTTCAGTGTAATATTATAGAAAAATATGTAATATTATAGGTAGGATCCCTATACACCTCAGGCACATCTCGGCTTATTATCATCCTACCGCTTTAATAATAATATCGCTAAATATGCATGACAGTTTTTTGGCGATGTACGCTAATTATTATAATGTATATATTAAATACACACACACAATAATTGTCAAATCAAATCTGTTAATCTTTTCCAGAACGGGCCTCCGTTCACAAATCAAGTTGAATGGGATTCATGCTTGAAAACGCTGACCACGCGCGGATTGTGGTAGGACACATAATATGTGTTATGTGAAGGTTAGTAGACACTATTTATTTATTTAATCTTTATTGAACACAAAACAGTAATACAAAGGCATTCTCTACCAGTTAACCATAGAGTTAGCAGAGAGGGCTAAAGGCGGTGCTACAAAGTAAGAAAAAGAAGAAATATTAATAAACTTACATAAATCAACACACTTTAGAAAATAGTAAAAAAATGCACTATATATACATAATACAGGCAACATGATAGTAGGGAGACTTAAACCGACAAGGCGCACTTATATAGCAATAATGCAACATAGCTTAACATAATTATATTTCAAGCTTTAATTATATTTATTTTATTCAGTCTAAAATCAATAGCGGTATATAGGCAGAGCGTTCCACAATTGAGCAGCCTTAATATGAAAAGAATACTATTGCAGTGTACATACCTCCTGTTCTGGTACCAGGTCTTGACCTGGGTCTCACTGAGGCTGAGCGCGTCAGCGACGTCTCCGCGGTCGGCCACGCTGAGGTACTTCTGGCAACGGAACTTGCGCTCGAGGTAGGCGAGCTGCGCGTGGGTGAAGGCCGTGCGCCGGCGCCGCGGCTTGCGGCCCGAGCTCGAAGTGCTTGCTCTCATGGGCTGGCGATCTATGGGAAAGCAATAACCTTATTTATTAATTTTGTATCGCGTTTATTGTTTTAGCTTTTAAGCTAAATTTCCTTCCCGGATTGGGAACCAAGTAAGTACAACTTATACTTTAAATAATATATTGTAATAACAGAAAGATGACGTTTCTCTCACTTCCGATATTACCATATATTTTCCTAAACTGAGCAAAACATATTAAAAACTTTGGAGGCTATTTTCATAACTTTCATTTACTTTTTTTCAAAAACAGCAATTTGACGACGGTGATATTTATAAGAGCGACAACGACAGCGGAAATGTATCAACTTACGAGTTGATTGCAATATTGTAGTTTTAAAAAACTCATATTGCGACTTCGTAATCAATGTTAACTGACAATGTTATTTCATTCAATATTCATTTTAAGTGTGTCTGTAACTTTTATCACATGTTATTTTGAACTCCTGCCTAATGGTAAGCATAAAGGATGGATACAGACCAACAAAATGAAGGCGCTTCACATCGTGGAGTACGCACGGTAACAAGCACACCCACTCGTGATGGCCTCTTAAAATGCCGTTTCACGCCCCGCTTAAAAGACCCGGTATTATAGGAGGATATACTAAATGGTCTTACACAGTAACCAATAGTATTTTAAAATATAATCCAAGCACAATAACAGTCTTAAAATTGGTATTTGGTGTTCAGATGTTATTAACAGGTATACGTTTGAAACGGTAACTCAAAATAATAAATTGTTATCAGAATGGCCCCACCTACATCTGGTCTTAAATTGGTATGTGGTATAATATTGCCTGTGGTAGTTGATCGAAGCGTGTGATTTATTCCAATAGGACAATCCGATAACCTTAAAGTGTACATAAATATTTTATTTGGAGGTTTTTATTTACGATCTTTATATGTTTTGTTTTGGTATTTCCAGTGTCGAAATGTTTGATAATTTCACAGCTATTAACGGTAAACTTTTTAGGCATTTAAATGTCAACCGGCAACATTATACTCGTGTAATTATTATCTGACTAAATTCAATTATCCTTATCAAGTCTAATCAAATATTTAAAATTAGTTAAAAGAAGGTTGATTGTTAAATTTTATAGGCGTTATATTTATGAGTTTACCTCTATCTATGCGGGATCTTGGAAAAGGCTAAAGAAAAAATAGAATGAAGGCTAAAGAAAATGTTCTGCTTGGCAATATATTTTACAATGATTTGCATGCTATTTTAATAGTGAAACATGAGCTCTTGTATTGATATTGTGTAAAGACCACGTTATACCATGTTTTGTGCAAGTAAATGATTATTGTTATTATTAATGTCAAAACATTTTTATATAACTTTATTCTAGACGTCATTCCTACATTTCGAATTACAAATGCTGGAAGAATGGATACTCTGGATAACTTCAGTGATCACCCAATAACGCGAGCGCTTTGCAATAACAATTACGCATAAAATTTATATCTTATTTAAATACAAATAATTTTTTTTAATAAAACTGGTTTACACCCACCTGACGCTTCTTGAGAATCTCGTTGCGTGTTCCCAGCAATGACTGAAGCTGCAAATCCGGCTAGAAGTTGTGATTGAAATGAATTCTTTGATAAATCCATAGATCGTCCGTATATGCTTTCTGAGAGAGATCCTCCCATTCGACCAAAAGCAGATTCTTCATTAACTTCGTCTTTGTTGCCACCTCTATCCGGTTTGTATAAATGAAAAAGACTGCCATCGTAAAACTTCATTTGCTCTTCAGGGCGATGCTCAAATTCGGAATCATCCTCTTTAAATGGCGAATTATAATTTGAATTTGATATTCGATTGTTTGAGTTAAATTCGTTTGAGGAGTGACGTTCATTATCATCAGAGTCGACCTTTTTTTCATATCCTCCTTGAGTATTTTCGTATAGTGATTGTTTTTTTGGAGTAGATGCTTCGCTGCGATTGTCTCCGACTGAAATATCATCGTCGATGTCGGAAGCCTCTATGTTCTGACTTGTAGCTGTAGAACTGCATCTTGGCAAGTTTTCTTCTTCATTGTTAGCAGCTGCACCTGAAAAGACTTATTATTTAAATATACACCATAGATCAACTGAATGACAAAGTTCTTTATCAAATCAACAAAGAAGTTAAAAACATCGCTTGACTGAGACTTGACAATTAACTACTGCCAGAAAAGAATCTCACAAAGGCTGGAGGCCGCATAAAGACTCAGTTTTAAAAAGGAACGACCATAGACACGAGTTTCTGCTCTAATTAATGCCTCGGGGCGTTCCGTTTCGCTCTCCAGCAATTGAATACGACGGCTATGAATGCCGTGTTTTAACACACACACCTTGTTTATGGGTACGTTTGTGTCTTTTAATTTGCGTGAAAATGGTGAAGAGTAGACCTGAGGTATTCAGAGACGAGGTTTGTTTCTCCGTTAAAGTTTTGTGTACATCGGTAATGGCAGCGGTAGGTCGATTACTTTTACAGGGAGATATGAAGAGGCGGGGTCGTTGAGTGGATCTCGTTATAATATCGCATAAACATGGTTTAGCCTCCACCGTGAAGGGACTTCGAGGCTCACGCTTGAGTATTTTTAGGAAATATCAACGTTAATGAGAAAACGAAACTTGAGTTTTTACACGCCAACAATTTTTGCAATTTTGAGATTGCTCTGTGCATTAAAAACCATGCTTAGGCTTGTTTACAAAAATAACTCTATTTCACTTTTTAAATAATGACAATCGATGCGATATAACTTATCAGGAAAAACTGCGTTTTAATCAAATTAATCGGGTGTTAACAAACTAAAGAAAAGAAACACATACACATTTGAAACATATGAGTTTAGACTAACTAGATACAATATAGTTACACATATGAGCCAGTACAATATATATATATATATAAATATATAATAAGATCTGCTTAAAATTTCATTCTGTTAAATATTTTGTCCCCATGTGAAGTACATAGTCTTTGCAATTTTGATCTAAAATTAAATAAGCTTTTTTGATCTTTGATTCTAAACACTTTTTTCACTACTAACAAGAAAATATTTATCACAGTCTAGGACAATACAGGAAATCTGTTATTAGAAGAATTCCACTCTTGTTTTAAAGATATCGAAAGTAATAATTTGAGAATTTTTTTTGACTTTTGACTTTAATTATCTCACATGAGTCTGTTACGATAGTCTCGTTACGATTTATTTTTAATTTTTACGTCAGATATTATTCCTGCAAAGTTAAGAGATTGAGGACGCACTTCAACATAATGTCCACAAAAAGAAAAACACAACGGCATTTTTTTTTATTTTAGTCACTTGGCTTATTGCCGCATTGTTTAGTATTTTTTATTACCACATAGTTTATTTTATTTATTCACCACCAATTTGTAGCAATTAATATAATTTATGTACCTGCCGTGAAAAGACGTCGGTACAGACTGTATTTTTTTAAATTATAAGTTTATCTACTAAAAATTTGGCAACCACTTATATCTTGGAACCTTCAGCTGTTGTAATCGCACAGCGAGCTATGAAGAGGGCTACGGTCCGTAAATGAACCAAAATCGCGGAAATTGCTCAGAGAACATGAAAGCTAAGGTGCCAGTGGGCTGGGCACCAAGGACGTTGAATTAAATGCCGCTGGGGCAGAAAATTTCGATGACCTTACGCTTACGCTGGATGAAGCTCGCCTACAATTGGTCACTACAAATAAGACTAATATTTTAAAAAAATAAATAATTTAACATTTTTTAAATAATTTTATAAACGCGGCAACACTCACCTTAGAAAAATTGGTTCTTTTAATAAAGTTTAACCGAGTGAAATATATTAAATTCGCTTTAAGACCTACATTGCCACAGACAGACCACCATAAATATACAGGTCAAACTTATAACATCCTTTTAAGAACTCTTTTTTAGTTGGGGATTTAAAATTTACCAGAAACAACAAAGCAAATTTTAATTTAACCCGTTTATCGAGAATGTATAATGTTATTGATATTGATGTATAATGTTAATTTCTACATTATTAATGTAATAAGCGTTCAAAGTTCCTAAACAAACTTAGATTTTTGTAATCCTGAAATTATATCGTTTGATGATATAATTATTTTAATCGTTTTTAAGTCCTTATGGACGTATGGATTAAACGTACTGACAAGAAATCATCATCATCAGATTTTCCCGGTTGCTCTAGACTTAAGATTTGACTGAACTTAAGTTATTAGACGGAGCGACTGCCGTCGGACCTCTACGACCCAGACGGAAACATCATTATCTGACCAGACCTGAAACCAGATGTCAGGATATTAAAAGGGAATGAGTTTCTAATAACAACTGCCATAGATGTTCATGATAGCCGGGATCACCGACTTAATGTGCTTTCCGAGCCACAAAGCTGGCGATAATTACGCACATAACTACAAAAAGTCAAATGTTCGAAAACTCGGCTTGAACCCGAGACGCTCACTATTTATCTAACCACTGTGCTATCGCTTTAACAATTTACTAGACAAAAGATAATCAGAACTAAATACTTTTTCTCTATGAACTACTAGACCGAAAACTATATGACCCATGGAAAGCTTAACTATTCCTGATAAGTGTTGACTTTGTATTGTATTGTCATAACAATGCTATAGACAACAGCTAGTACATAATAAATATAATGTAGCAATTTGAACGAGTAATTTACTTTATCATCTGCAAATTAAACTAATAGATAGGTACGGAACTAAAAAATAAAAATTTCAATTTTTTTATTTATTCGAGTTTGGTTCAATAGAGCTCTTATAAAGGTCAAATTTAAAATTTAACGCGCCCATTTACTGCGAGCGGGAAGCTTGATCGTATAAGAACGTCAGAAATCATAAAAAAATATTTATTGTCAAATGATGCTACTTTTAAATTCTCCTCCAGCTCATGTTTTTTCAATATCTTCTATAATCTCAGTTTCCAAGTTATAATAGATCTCTGTATGTAATTAACGTGCTGTGTGCCGACTGAAGGTGCATAAGGATCCTACCTCACCTGCAAGTGGTACACCTGCCGATCAACGGACGAGGCTCTGGCGAACATAATAGTTTCCGATAAACGGCAATAGGTTTGCCACCTATCACCTGGGACTAACTAAATAATTGGCGAAGTATGGACGTATACTCGTTATATGCCTCTGCCTACCTCTTTGAGGAAACAGCCGTGGTTGTAGATATATATGTGATGACTGAACAGACAAATTAGTTGCACCCCGCTGACTTCAAGTATTCGAAAAAACGTGAGTTTTGTTTTATTCATAAACGTCCCTCATTGCATAGTAGTTTGACTAAATACTCATAAGGATGGGATAACATTTCATAATAGTGGATCAGTTCGTCAAGTGTCGCGGCGTGTTCGGCGGGCGGCGCGTGACAAATTAGCGGCCTCCCGCTGACTCCTTAACATCAACCATTCTGAGCCGCCGGCAATTTTTACACTAATATTGGAATTTAATTTTTCTTATTCTGGTAGTAAATTGTGATAGTATGGATATGACTGAAATGCTCTGGCGAAAATTAATCCTCACGTTTTGAATCTATCCAGTACAGTAAATTTCGAACAATGCAATCAAGGCAATTATTGAAACAAAATAAAGTAAATGCGAATGGTTCCTAACTAAGTCATATTCCGTTGTCTCTGTATTGGAGTTTATTAATAAGCCTATAATGGTACATAAAAAGATTTATTACAATAAATCGTTAGTTCAGTTGAGGACAAACATCGCATATAAATAAGATATTTACTTATCAAACAACCCGAAACGTCATATCAATACGCTTTAATTAAATAACAAAGTACCAATTGATGTAGGTAGATCGTCGTATTATCGTTAGGGTGTATTGTTAATCGTTGTCCGATTTGACAACAACCCCTCAATCAGAGTTGTTATTGTAATTACGCTCGCATTATTCCAAGCCGCAGGCCGCGCAAGTCAGGGGCCCATTTTATTCATCTTGATTTATTACTTCTGATTGTTGACACTTGATGGAACTTCGCAAGGTCTTATTGATTGATAACAAGTAAATTTACTCTTGTAATATGTTGCGACCACGAATCAGCAAACGTAGTAGAGGGCGGCCCCCAACGCGATGGACCGATGATCTGGTCAGGGCGGCCCACTATGGGACGAAACAGTATGTTCCATCTCAATAATGGTTTTGACGAAAGTCGTAAATCCATAGATTCCTTTATGGTTTTATACTCTGAAAGGGTGGATTTTACTAATAAATTACAAAAAAAATTAAATAACTTAGTTTTAGGTTTAAAAAATGAACCTCAAACATTGGGCATAAATATTTTCAAGCCAATTAAATTACCGTTAAGGAAGTTCAACACAAAATTATTCGGAAGTTTTCCAAGAAAGTATATTAGTGTTATACATCATTAGATAGCTTAGAATGTACACTTTGCAACCAAGTTTAGTATTTGTAAAAGAAAAAAATGATTATATTTTTTTAATTCTTTTTAGTAAAGTAAAGAAAATTTCGTTTTTGTTTATTTCAATTGGAGTTTTCCTTGTTGCCGAAGGCTGCCGGTGTCAAGTTAATCACTCTATTAGTGACCTTACCTATTCAGTAATAAGAGAATTAAAAAAAATCTTGCGCGTTTTTTGCGCCAATTGTGATTTATAAGCAATATGTCAAACGAGAGAAAGTAAAAAATAACCCGAAAATTACGGTTCTTCTTTTTTTATGAAATATCTTATATTTAATTATTATATTTTGATGTCTATCTTGTATTCTTTATTTCTATGATAGAGCACACAACAAATTAGACTACAGGAATCTTCCCATGGCACTTTTGTTAACGCTGACCACCTTAACCACAAGTATGATATTTCTGCGGAAGTTTCATTTATCTGTTGTGGTAATGGATAAGATTTATGGAAATGATCCTCCATATATCTTACAATTTAGGGTTTGAGAAGTGGTCAGCAACAACTACAGAAAACAAGCAAAAACGTTTCCGAGAAGTGCTTGGTTTGCACATTGATAAACCACGCCAAGGTTCCGGTAATAGCAATGACGGAAATACGGCAAGGAGATTTTTCCAAAATTACCAATGTTCTGCAGGTATAACCGGAATTGATGAAGAATTAATCAAGAGATTCTATATAATTCTTCAAACTATGTCATCGGGATTCCCTATTAACGCAGAAAAATTCGGCCAGTATATATTGATAACAGCGCAATTATACGTAAGCAAATATAACTGGTACTACATGCCATCTTCGGTCCATAAAGTACTTATATATGGTGCTAAAATAATAGAGCATATGCAGTTTTGCCTATAGGACAATTATCCGAAGATGCCCAGGAAGCCCGAAATAAAGATTACAAGAAATATAGGTTACATCACGCTAGGAAGTGTTCTAGATTAGCAACAAACGAAGATGTTCTGCATATTTTGTCATATACATCTGATCCTTATATACCTATCTAGCTTAAATAAACCCAGTTTTCTTATATCCAAAGAATTATTTGACAAATCTAAAGAATTGTTGGAAATAGAAAGTGATGAATAGGATAATATGCGAAAAAATAAAAAAAACTAATTAAAAAAATGTAATGTTATTTTTAGCATGTTTATTTAATAATAATAATTTCGTTTTAAACTTATTTTAAGCAAAAGTGTAAGTGTTTATTGGTATTTTATTTTAACTGTATAACTTTTTGTATGTAATTTCGTGTAACTTTATCTTTGCCATTTTTTTACGACAAATATATATGTTTTATAACGATAATGTTTGTGTACTTTAATTGGCAAAATATTCATTAATACGTAAAAAAAATTTCAAGGAGTAACATCACAAAACAAAAAAGTTATCGATTTTTGAGATGAAAAACACCAGTTCGTCCCATAGTGCGGCCCCCAACGCGATGGACCGATGATCTGGTCAGGGCGGCGGGGAGCCGGTGGATGCAGGCGGCAAAGAATCGATCTACGTGGAAAGCAATTGGGGAGGCCTATGTTCAGCAGTGGACTTCAGATGGCTGAAATGATGATGATGAATATGTTGTGTAAACCATACTTAGTCCTGCGCAGAAAGCGTACCTCAATAGGAAAAGAAAACTCTATGTTTTACTGTATGGTATTTTCCTAAACTTTTGATGTTTTTCTTGTTAGTTTTATTAAAGCCTTGCACATTAAAATATGCCATTCATTCAAAATCTACAAATAAGGATCAGATTTTTATTGGCTTATGTCAGATGATTTTGCTCTGAAATATATACAAATTGCAAAACAAATATTATTATAAACGTGTATACAGCTCAAGAATTTTGCACTATGATTAGATTCTACTATGTTATAAATTTTACAACTAATACACGAATTTCTTTACTTGATAAAAACTTAACTTTCAAGGCATTATGGTTTTATGGTTGATTATGTAAGGTAAAAATGATATGAAACAATAAATAGTAAAAGATTTATGAATGTCTTTTTCAGTATTACTCGGACATCAATATATATATTTTTAAATATATATGACGCCGTGCCGCATTACTTATTTTTGCTAATAAGCTAAGTTAAGCAGAGAGTTGGTAATTCACAGTTCCGAGCGTTATTCCTGCCTGTAGTATGCAGGCTGCTTACCACACATTGCGTAACTTACGTATGAAATAAATAGCAATAACAAATAATTTAGTTTTTAAATAGACATTTAATCCCAATTAGTTACAATTAAAATAGACATTTAATTACAATAGACATTTAATAATTTGGCGATCCAATTTATTTTAATATAATAAATAACATAAATGGATATGACGAAAGTATGAACAGACAGTATTGTTTATATTTTGGGCTAGATTATCTATAACCTCGAAAGACCCAACAACCTAATTTAATGACAAAAATATATTGTCACTCCGGCCCATACACTTTTTAAAATCATTTAATTACGGCCCAGCGACCTAATATTTTGACATGATATTGAAACGTATTTTTTGGTTTAAATAATCCCGCCAATTTAAATCTGCCAAAAAATTATTAACCTTAAAAGAGTTTAGCCAAAAGAATTAAATTTAAACACTTTTTTACTAAACCAAAGTTCTGGGCCGCAACTATTTGCACCTATTTTTAGTTCATTGGGCCTTAATATATATCGACCTAAATTTAGGTTAGGCTTACGAGGATAAACTTAATTACTAAAGAAGTAATTGAATGTGAACTTTCCTTTACACAATAATAAAGTTTTCGATCCTAAAGTGGAGTCAAACAAAGATTTAATAGAATATTAGTGAGAGAGAGGAGCGCGGGCACGTGACCGGCGCGTGCGCAGACGAGGGGCGCCACGCTGCGCTCGAGAGCATATGCACCGGCCATTCGGCGATAACGAATCCACTTGCCTTTTAGGAGGAATCAATGGGCTCACCTTTGTCTTTCAAACTCTTTACGAATGTAATAAATTTATTGTGCATAGAATAAGGGTTATTTTTTTAGGGGCACAATAATTGCTGATAACCTCATTGGGCAACTTGAGAAGTTCTAACAGGACGCTAAACACCTTTCGCCCTGGACGCGAGTGGCAGAACTGGCAGAGTAAATCATCTTATTTTTCACAATGTACCTACCACAGTGTTGAGTGAGTTTACGGACACGATATGAGCTTTGTAATAAAAAGCCAATAATATCATAATGTCTTAACAATAAATAGAATTCTTATCGGAATACCTACTCTAAAAACTTTTTGTTATAAAACTCATATGCTTTCTTGTGTATCTTCAAGGCGTCGTCTACCGCTATCGTCAATTGTGAATTTTCGGTGTGAACGAGAAGTTATACATAGTAAAGAAATGAACTGCGTAACGCACGCTTACAGACAGCAGCCACCAATACGTTTGGTCTACAATGTCTAAACACCTACACCTACGTACTTTAAAGATAATGTAGGTTCATACTAGTAAAATGTTTTCTAAGACGACCGCGGGCGAGTGATCGTTAGCTCCAAGTTCGCCGCGAGCCCGAGCCAAGTGGCCGAGCGGACCCGCAGGCCTCCACACTCGCTTCTAACAACGTTACTTTCACACTTGCCTTGTTTCGTCCGTGTCTGAGAGCACAAATTCAAAAAACTGTTAACTACTAACTTCATCCTTGACAAAAAAGTTTATAACTTGAAAGCAAATCTTGACCTGGACGTATATCAAGAAATATCTGAAATGCATCTCATAGATAATGATTCTTCAGAACTACATAAAATGTACCTAATAGGAAAGCTTTTGGGTTTGAAAAAGACAGACAGTAATTAAACATATGGTCTTCATTCAAAGAAAATACAATAAAGTGCTGATTGTCTCTAAATGTCAATGATAAACTGCGATTTTACTTTCGTTTATATGTACTCACTATATTAGAGTATTTTCCTGAGTAAAGTAATTTGATAACTTGTTTTCGTCATTTAGTTATAGCAAAAGTTAAGTAAACTCTGTTATAGCAGGGCACACTCATATCATGAAAAAAAATCCTAGAAACGCATTATTGGTAATAATGTTGATGATGCCTTATTGTGGGAAAGTGGCATTTTATGTAAGCAGACCCTGGGCCCTAAGCTTAAGTCTAGGTTAGACTTAAGCTTAGGGCCCAAGGCCTGCTTACTGTTCTAACCAAATTTTGACTAAATTTCAGTTATTACATGGAGCGGTTGCCGTCTGACCTCCGCAAACCTGAGGGAAACATCATTCTATGGTTTAACTAACTGTCTTCTTAATAACGACTGCCATAGAAATTCATGACAGCCAGGACCAACATAACATGCTTTCCGAGGCACGGAGCAAGCGATAATTACGCACATAATTTCGAAAAGTCATAGGCGATCAGGGTTTGAACGCGGGACCCTCTGAATTTGAAGGCTACTCTCGCCACTAGGCTATTCCATAATAGTGTATGCTCCTGTGTTTTATTTTGCATGTTTTTTATATTTATCAGAAAGAATCATTAAAGTCATATAAATTCGAGAAATCACAACTATATTTTTTTGCAGAAAGGATAACAGGCCTCAAAAGTTGTATGGGCAAGTCCATAATTACTATCTGAAATCTTACACTATAGCAACTTTTTTGAAGTAAGTATATTATTAAACGCAACATTTAACAACAGAACAAAGTTTACGCGACCCATACAAAGTACCAACATGTGACGTCATAGCTTCCACGTTATGACGTTGAATTAAGCGTTTTTAGGAAAGTGTAAAATGTGATAGTAAAAAGGTCTTATTCCGCCTTACCAAAAATCAGCATTATTTATTTTAAAAATAAAGAATTTTCTTACACTAATAAGTATAATTAAGAACTTGTGTTATAGATATAAATATAAATGTACTTTAACATTTTTCTTTGTAAATACATACTTCATATACAAAGGAAACACGTGTATGGGTTGTATGGGGATCCTATCAAAAGCTTAGGTTCCCAAGCCAACCTTACCTGCAAGCAGTGCACCTTGTTTTTTTTGTCTTACGTCGGTAACAAAATGTATTTACGCACTACCTTTCGGTCAAGGGGGACCGAAAGGGGGAGTGGGACTCACCACCGGCAGACACGACTGCTAGCAGTAATACCCACAAAACCTTCCGACGACGCTAGCCGCTTGTTGAGAAAGAGGCGGGGGCCAGTACTTGGGTTGCAGCGTCTAACACCCCGCCTGCGGCCAACGTCCCCCGGGCCAAAACCGGGAGGACCTCCTCAGAGAGGCGCAGTGGACGCGCCCCTCCTACCTCCCTGTGCGACCATAACGTGTGAGGCGGTCTTCCCGGAATGTCCATGGTTAGACAGAAGGGGCCCCCTGCCCCCGCGTCCGAGTGCGAGTGCGAGAGGCGCTGCGCCCTCCACAGGTCCCTCCTAGTTTCCCCCCCGGTACACAGTACTAAGGGCACCCAGAAAAGTCGCCAAGGTGGAGACCTGTGCGGGAGGGTGCACCTGCCAATCAACGGACGAGGTTCTGGCAATCACAAATGTTCCCGGTAAGCGGCAATAGGATCGCTACCTATTACGTCGGACCAGCATTACAACTGGTGAATTGTGGGCGTTTAATATTTCCTGCCTACCCCATTGGGAAAGAAGGCATGATTGTATGTATGGAAACATCCAGGCCAGAAGTAAAACGATCTTATTCGATATCATTTATGTCAGACATCTTTTGTAAAAAGTTTAATGGATTTTGTTAAATTGTTAATGAAACTAACGAACCTACCAAAACATTTTCATGTAAAATGTTGCCAAGACGAGACCATAAATTATGACGCTCACTGTAAAAAAATGATCAGGTCTGATATAGCTTCAAACTCTACTCAACTCTAAAAGGCATAATCTTCACAAATTCTACACCTTTGTCAAAATATGTGGCATGAGATTCAGATAAAGTTTCAAGTTTATTTTGTTGTTGGTACACTACTCGTAATACTAGCTTACATACCAAATTTCAGCTTTCTGGGACATTAGAAAGTATCCTAAGAATTTTACTGCTATGCCGCTGTTGACCACATATCATAAAAAATTGTTTGTCTAGTATGATTCAAACGCAAGTTATGATGATTCAAAAAAACGACGAAACGCTTAGATAAAAGGCGCTTAGCTTGGCTCATCTCAGATAGATATTTTCGTTTTATAGTTTACATTAAATCTTAACATTAATATACATTTTGAAATAAGTGATTAAAGATAGTCGTCAGACCCTGAATGTTGAGAAAGAGAAATATGAACCGTTTTCGTAGCGCATAGTTTTCTGAAGCGTTAATAACGTTGTTATAATTTATTGATTTGAACCCGTTTTATAGTAACTTCTAAGCCTTTTATACAGTAAGTGGGATACAACAGTTTTTACTCGATAAACTTTTTACTTATTCATTATTCACATTATATCTATCTGATAAAAATACATATTTTTTTCTAGATTACACCACTTGAAATGCAAATTTCTTAGACATTTCGATACAGGAAGCTAAAGGAGAACCTCCCCCCACATACTCACCTCCCACACACAGGCTAAGTAGCTCTCAAAACTACCAACTACGTCATGTAATATTCATGTAATCCAGGCAATTACGAAGTCGAGAGTGAGCACGAGATCCTGGTGACGCAAATTAGCCGCTAATTAAGCCCACCGCTGGGCCCGTTGGCGTTAATATTCATGAAAGTTGTGTCCTTCACCGGTGGGACTCCACTACACGTGAGGGACGCTAGTGCAGGATTTCATTTACATTGTTAGGCTACTTTTCAGATTGGTACTCTAGAATATACATTTGCGAGTCTATTAGCATCTATTCGTATCTCAATGCGGGGTTGCTGTTGTTGAGCATAGAATGAAATTGGATTACTTATTGTAAGCAATTAAAAGTCAGTAAAATATTTTACTATTGGGAGCTTACGTTTTATTATAACGGCTCTATGAAAAAATTGCATGTTCAGTTGTTTTTCTCTGAGTTTAGCGATAGTCCATTATTCACGTGATTCAATCATTCGTCAATTGATGACCTCAGAAGCTTATAGTGCTTGTGTTAGTATGGTTGCTTTTTGAAAGAAATTATTGTAATTGAATTTGTTATCAGTTTGAGCTTGATGCTTCGAGTTTGCGCTACATAAATATTCTTAACATTTCACTTTGTTCACGCTCGCTCATCATAACTATTATTATTCATAATTATTAATTTTAGATTTGCAACATGTATAATACATACCGACCGATGTCTCAAGGAATGTTTCTCGTATCAGTCGTATCTAGCTAATATCGTAATATGAATATTTTGAAATGTGGGGGGGAATTATCTTTATATCACGCCGCAAGGCGCTGGCAAGGATTCAATATCATCGGTGCTGTGATCTAACTCAGTTTGGACAAAAATAAAGAAAACAAAGGAAATTTATGTTGCAGACGATAGCGTTTAATACTTCATATTTATAGCTGATCATGTAGGACAACATTTTCAGTAAATTGTACAGTAAGACATAAAGACAGGTACCCATACGAATTTATATTTTTATTGCAAGATGCTATTGCGTTTGTACATATGTATATGTTTGAAGAGTCAGTACCTACACTGAAAACAACCATTGACGTATTATTAGTGAGTCTATAAATTTATTAAAACAAAATTAATATAATCTAGACGCTGTCCCCCTGTAGGTTGTGCGGAAGTTATGCGCGTGCATATAATTATTTCAGCGACTTTTTTATTGTTATATAGATTGTAATAAAAATAAGTCTTCAAGGAAAGGATTTTTTATAGAAAGGGAAGAGGTTATATGTTCACCAGTTTCACCAGTTTGTATTTTCTTTTCCCTACCAATTGTCCCCGTGAATATCGTAGATCCATCCAATTATTCTTGTTTGAAAGAGAATTATTTCGAACTGGTCATAAAAAAGTATACTTCATACTTCTTTATTTAGACACAGATACATTCACGCCTGTTTCCCCGAAGGAGTAGGCAGAGGCATATTATCATATACATATTTTGTTTATTTATTTAATTTTTATTTCATTGCACTTATAAAAAAAACGAAAGAAATGATTAGGCACATTATTGACCCGTCAAGCTTGTGTTTAGAAGAATGAATGAATTATAAATATTGAAGGTGGTGTGAATAAATTATGTTAGTCATAAATACATAAATGGAGTTGGATGTACTCACAAAAATAGCACGGTTAATTATGATAAATTGTATACATATAAAAGGTAAGGTCGACTTTTTCAGATTTTTGACTTATTTTACTATAAACCACCGTACTCAAAACTTAACCGTTCTCAAGTATAGTACTTTGAATTTTATGTATAATTTGTTTTTGTAGAAATGAGAAATCCAATCTTGTTAAAGATATTTTAATAAGATTGTTAGTTAATACTATTAATGGTACTTACTTAAGTAAATTTTTGAAGGCGCTTTAAAATAAAGTTGGTATCTAAGGATTTATTTTATATGGACTTGCAGCTTTATATTAAATTGTATTTATTGATTATTTCTGTAAACTGGTTACTAATTATGTCTATTAGTGAATAAATTTGTAAATATTTGCATCAGGCTTAGAAGAATGCCTCTCCCTCTCAGCTCACGGGGAGTCGTTAGATTAGACGAAGAGAAATCCTATCGGATGATTGACAGCAGCATCATTTTCGGCCAACCCGCCTGCCCAGCATGGTGATTATGGGCAAATACTTTTAATAGGATGTAGTTTATTGAGGAGGCCGATGTTCTGCAGTGGGCTTGATATTTTGGATGCTTGGAAGCTAGCAAGAGTTATATATACCCATTTATAAAATGGTAAAAAGGGTCATATTGCTAATTATCGACCAATAGCCATACTCTCGACAATACCAAAGGTCTTCGAATCAATGATGCATGCAATAATCTTCAGGCATATAAAAAAATATATTATCTGTGAACAGTACGGATTTATGGCGGCAAGGTCTACGAATACAAATTAAGTGCTATTTGCTTTGAATCTAATTGACTCCGTGGATAAAATTTATACGGAATTCTCGGAGGCGTTTGACATGTAAACCACCAAATACTATAAGACAACGATTTATGTTCGGTGTGACAGATAATATTCTAGACTGGTGTCGATCTTTCGTACGACTTACTGTTAACAGTAGTTGTAGATAATGAACAATCGGGACCATTTTTCGCTCTTTCTGCTGTTCCTCAAGGATCTGTTCTGGGACCACTATTTTTAAATGTATTTATTAGCGATCTAGCAAAGAGTATCAAAATATATCTCTTCGGTGACGACCTTAAGTTGGCTAAGCAAATTTTACATATAGAAGACTCTAAATACCTACAAGACGACGTTATCAGCCTCCAAGAATGGTGCACTACAAATAAAATGTTTCTAAATCCTTAAAAATGTCACCACATCAAGTTTACTAGGAAACATTTATAACAAGTATCTGAGTACTCAAAAGGCAAAGATAAGCTAATGCCATAAGGGACCTCGGGATCTTATTTGATAGTAAATTGCGGTTTTCGGATCACGTGGACCAAACTGTAAGGGAGGCAAATAAATCGCTGGGATTTATTCTTCGAAGTAATAAATACTTAAAAAAAACCCTCTTTATTGATTCTGCTCTATAATAGTTATGGAAGAAGTAAACTTGAGTAAGGTAGCACGGTCCATCATCCAGATTACGATAATATATGTGCTAAGAGATTTGAGAGACCGTTTTAAGACACCGAGATCAATTAGGACCAGGAGGAGGTTATTTATTAAGGACCTACACAGATAAATTAAATAATTTTTGTCTAGATGCACTTTCTGTTCGCCGTGTTCATCTGGATATGGCTTACCTACACAAACTGATGAACAATAAAATTTACAGTCCCGTGCTAATAATTTAGTTCATATTTAATGTTCCCTCAAGAATATCGATACACTCATGAAAATTGCAATCAATTCGGGAGAAAATTTATGGAACTACAGTTTTCCATCGTAATACAGTTATCAACATATAGAACTCGTTCTATAATCATCAATTCAATTAAAAATCTTTATATTCCATAACCTATTACATACCTACTTGAAAACGTCAAAATTAAATATGACATAATTTTTATTAACTGTTATAATTATCTAGTGCATCCCAACTATCTTGCTTATCAAAATATTTTCAAGGCTTTGAGCTTTACTATTTTTGAACTTGAAAACCCAATGAGTTTTATTCGAATCGAAAAGTTGCTGTGCGCGCATCCAGTGTGCACCAGTGCACCCCGAACTATGACATACATTGCCGATTGTGTTCGTTACATTTGAATCGGACCTCCCTTCGAAAAATCTATGTAGGTACTGTGTTTAAAAAACAAATTTAGTCTGTAGTAAATGACAGCAATCTCAAAATACAATTTTCAAATTGGCGACGTGCGTTTCTTTTCAAATTGGCGACATTTCATAGTTTAACCTCAGCATATACCATTTCTAGTCTCTTATTCAGATTTATACATTTTGTAATCAAGACTGCTTAGGCATAGTCCTTACAAAAAACTATACAGACAGGTAACATATTTTATGTGACTGCACGACATGTTAACTGATGGAAATATATTTTTTGAGATGGACAAAGAAATTACGAACGCGATGGTATACCCTTGCTTGCTAACTAATAAATTCAAATAAATAGTTCTGATAACCTATTCATGTTTTATATGGGCTGATCGAACATGATCATCAAGCGCTGTGCTAGAATAACTCACAGAATGCTAGGCTTTATTGTTTATTGGTTTTACCATATTACGTAGTAGTAAAAGTAAAGTCAGATTAAGACTATTTCGCCTCAATTTACATTTTACGTCCGCTTTTGTTAAAACCTTAGGAGTTCTTGGTTTGGCGGCGTACTAGAATGTGATATCTATAGGGAACTTTTATGTTCAGAGCCTCGTCCGTTGCTCGGCAGTTGTACCACTTGCAAGTTAGGTTGGCTTGTGCGATCCCTATACACCCATATAATGTACCACACATATAATGCCACAATAATAAGATAAATATTGCCGGGTATCTTTTTCAATTGGGTAAATGTGTATCAATGGGAACAAACAAACTTACAAATCGGTACTTTTTATTTCCGAAATAAAAGAAATAGCCTAATTATATCTATATAATGGGTGTCTCAGTAAGAATGCACTTTTTCGTTTCAAAATAAAAACAAGTATTTTATTTTTTATAAAACAATCGACTTATTGTAGCAACGATTTTCAAAACATATTAACTCACGATATTCTGATGCCAACTGACCACCAAGATCGTGCGATTTAACGCCGTGCGATTTATTTCTTTGGGGTTTTGTGAAATCACGTGCTTTCGCGAATAAACCCGAAACAAATTCTGAGCTCAAATCGGAAATCCAACACGTCATCGGTGAGATACAGCCACATCTCTGTGCAAAAGTCATAGAAAATTTCATGAAACGAGTAATGGCTTGTTGTAACGGATATTTTATTCCATACTTAATCGAAACATGTCTTCTTTACAATACAATCAAAATATCACAACTCAGTCATTGTTTTTATTTTAAAGAAAAAGTGCACTCTTACTGAGACAGTCTTTACATTGGCTATGCGTCAGTGAATCTTCAAACGAAATCATTCCAACCGTTTCAGAAATTAGTCGAAAAAATTCACAGAAAAAGAAATATCATTTTTACAATACAAATATAACTTGTAGCTAAATACTTACATTTAAATATTATTGTGGCGTTTGTATTACGAGCTAGTTCCTGTTCTAACTTATAGGCATGGCTTAAGCTCATCTTAATTATATTAAAACTATCGTTAAAGTATATCGTAAACAAATGCAATAAAAAACTAAACTTGAAATTTTTTTTTGCACACTTCTTATAAGTTAAACTACAATCCTTGTAAATATTCAATTCCCTTGAAAATAATGAAAGTATTCTATGCTACCAAAACTAATTACCTCATTCATTTTAATTATGTTTTTTTTAAATACTTGTTGAATAAAACCTACCGTGGATCACATGTGGCGCCCCGGGCCTCAACACGTCACCCAGCAAATCTTTAATCAAAAACGATTTGTGGCTGTCTTGCATTCTAGAATCCATTTCACTTATTTAACAGAACGAAACTTTTTCTTAACAAAACTCAATTTTTCATCATATACTAAACTATAACCACTGATTTTATATTTAAATAAAACTTAAAATTAAAATTAATATGTACTTAATAGATATTATTAAAGAAATTATTGGTAAAGGCTCATATTCAATTTGTCGTGAGTTGGGTGCACTTTCCCGCGCATCCAAGATGACTGTCCGCCATATTCGAAAAATTGTCGTTCATTCGAGAAAATCTTTTCATTTAGCTACGCCCTACCCCTAACCGACGCTACATACATAGATTTTCTTGCGGTTTTAGGCCAAAATACCGCTTAAACGGGCTTTAAATCGCGTTTATCATGCGCAGAGAGGAGATAGGCGGGGCTAGCTAGCTCCTCCCTCGGCGTCGCAGCCAATGACGACTACCCAAAACTTTTACACTCGAATGATTTCTAAAGTGCGTATTGAAACGGAGGATTTGTAGTTATTGAGTTGGTTTTTAAAAGACCGTTTTGAATGTAAATCGAAAAGTTAAGCGAGGTAAAGAGGCTGCCCGTAGATCTCCAATTAAATTGATAGTTGGATGTCGAGTGGCGGTCGGGAGCGCAATCTGAAATAACTTTCGCGGATTCGCCAAAAAGTAGGTAAGGGTGCCTTCATTAAATTTACAATGTTCATTGAATACACTCTTCTTGTTTATGTAGGTACCATATTGTTATTTCTTATTGTTATGGAAACTTTGGAATTACCATATTTTAGAATTTATACTTAAGCACTAGACAATTGTGCGATATTGCATGTTAAAGAGAAGGTATTATTTGTAACCTTTCAAGCCTTTGGAATTATATTTTTTCTTTCTATCTCCCAACAGTCGGACGCCTGCCACTTCACTTGTTAAATCAGTTAATGATACCACGAAGTGCTCGTGATGCGGCGAGTCTAGGACGTCGGAAACGGTAAAGTTAGACAGAGCCGTTGACAGAGATCCTTACATTGCTCACCGGTCCACGCAAACGGTGACCACCATGCAGCAATGCCACTATTAGATTCCGAGCTTTTCCGAACTTCGAAAACCACGTTTTAAGTCACGTAAGTCTTTTTATCCCCTGTTTATCACCTATTCCTCCGTCCTGACGCCACACGCCCGTCTCAGTTGGGAGGTATTAAGTCTCAAAGATGGGAACAATAACAACTCCACAATCAATCACACTTAAGTAAGATATGTATTCTGAAGGAAGGTAGTCTACAGCAAACAGTGCTGTTATGAACTGAGAAACCGTCTCACTTTATTGAGAATAGAATACCAAACTTACGAAACGCTGTTCAAATAATACTCTCATTTTGTATTAGTTCCCGTAAAATCTCGTAAGAACTCTGCTTTCTCATTTCAGTGATGCTAGGATTTTTAATTTCCTTTATTTTTAATATTAACGCGCCCATTTATTACGGATAAGGAGTATGGTGAAGATGAATTAAGATTGAAACTCACCTTCATCTGATCTTTAGGGTTCCATATTAAACAACAATCCTATATAGTTCCGACAGTTCTGTTCGGAACCTGTAATATTATATTAAAATTCCCTTTTGTTGAGACAATGTTTTCATGACTTATCCAATACACATTACTTTACGCAGCTGCATACAGTAATTAAGGACGAAAATCTACGGGTATTATGATGATTTCTGAGACCAGTAGGTACGTTTAGTAGGCCGTGTCGAATTTTCTTAGAAGGAAATTGGAGGGGGATCAAGGCTAAACGACTAAATTTATTAAGAAATAAATTTCTGTATAATACGTAATATATTTAATGAGATACTTACCTATATATAATATATTTAATGGGATACTTTAGTGAGCTACCCTTTGTACCTAACGTTTCAGTCGAGTCATAGACCGCTGAGTTTGGTGCGGATTTGCTCACTCTACATAAATCTGCTACTACTGATATTACTTTTCTGATAACCCAATGGTCTAGTAGGGAATGCCTTGTTCTCGCCACCTGGAAGTTCGCCTACTTAAATTTTTGATAGCTGAAATAAATAAAATATAATATCTGTCTCATATCACCCGCACGTAATGTCGATTTGGCGGGATTAATTTTATAGCCAACCTACACACCATCGCCACCATCTACAGGGCACGGGTATCTTCTCACAAACTTAATTAATCCACACCTGTTACTCCGAAGTGGTAGGCAGAGGCATATTATACACCCACACTTTGCCAATCCCATTGTTGGTCTCACGTATCTATTAGGTGGCGAGCCTATTGCCGCTTGTATTGTTACCTTCATGTGATTAATGTTAAAGTCCTTGGGCTGGAGGCGCTGAATGCTGACATACAATTTACTCTAGTCAAGCAGCAGATGCTAGAAATTTGAAATATACTTAAGTATATTTCAAAGAACTGTAATTCATATAAATTTGTATAATTTATTTATTTATTTATTTAATCAGAACGAAATACACCAATTACAGTAATTATTAAAAACAGTAAAAGTTAAATATAATATTAAAATCTCACACATAAAAACTTCTTTTATCCCATTCTCTCACAATACCTCAGACACACTGACAAAATCTCAGGCCATCCATCCGCAAACAAATCACAGTCGGGTGCTGCATCCAGGATGACATTAAGTGCGTTGAGTGTCCGCGGAATGGGTGATTTTGAGCGGGCTACGGTTTGGCAGGTTGGCCCAGCAAACAGCTTATGTTTGCTGCTCCTATAATAATTATCGGGTGCATAAAGTCGACACAGCTCACCATGAATATCAGGAGAGTCTATTCTACCACGTAAAACATTAATTATAGTGATGATTTGATCACAGGCTCTTCTCACCTCTAAAGAATTGTATTCTAATTGGCCAAGGAGAAACTTGGTAGGATACTTATAAGGGTAGTAACCGTATCTTCGCTATACAAAAACCTGAGGAATGCCTTCTATATTTTCCAAAAGCAGTGTATATTTGCTTTCATGTGGATGCCACACACTTGCACTGGCTTCAAGTTTTGTTCGGACCAGCGCACTAAAGAAATATAAACTTATCCAAGTATTTTTGAGTAATTATATTAGAATTCAAACCAATACGGGGTATTCCTTAGACCACACCAGACAGGTGTCAACCGTACTGTTAGAAAATTTTAAGCCTCTACTAAGCTTAACGTCTACTATATGCAATGATGAACAGGGCCAGAGAAACTGTTGTATAGTTAAAAAAATGGTCACCCATCTTATATTGAATTCGGAAGGAACTTTTAGTTCTTTATTTATTAGTACGGTCATTACATATAAATTCTGTGTTTAACATGTACCTACATAAATTGGCCCAGTTATATTTAGTAGAAAAACTAGTTTTCATATTTTTAAGTTACTGCTCAGGGTGCACGTTTAATTAAACCTTAATCGTGCATAAATTCTGATTTCAGTAAACACTTGGGGAACATTCAAAAACTTTAACAGTAGGACGCCACTTATCTCCCGTCACAATTCAGCACTGGGCCGATCTACAGTAGGTACTAGTCCCAGCGCGGATTTTTGTTTAATTTTATTTACCAGCGGCAAAAAGCGTATAGGTTTTTTTTAAATCTAATTCCGCGGGAAAATTAAAAATATCTCGTTAAATGCAGCTATCTGTTGATGAAAGTCTCGTTAAAATCAGCAAAAAGACCTCCCCGGGAAGTTGCGCCGGCACGTTTGCCCCGCAGGAAAATAAAAAATTGCTTAGAATTTTAGTAAAGAGTATATTGCGTGTACCAGGGTGTATAGGGATCCTTTTTTTGTGTTTTACGTCGGTACTAAAATGCGTTTACGCACTGCCTTCCGGCCAAAGGGTGACCGAAAGGGGGTGTGGGACTCACTACCGGCAGACGCAACTGCTAGCAGTAGATAAATAGATGGATAAAAAATTCTTTATTGTACACCAAATTAAAATAAAACAAGAAAACAATTGCATAAGAAAAGTGATACAACTGGCGGCCTTATCGCTTACAGCGATTTCTTCCAGGCAACCTTAGGATGGAGAGTGATTAAAATTAAAAGAAAATCGGGGGTGTAAAAAAGAATAACAAATACATAATTATATTTTAATAAACAAATACAAATAAATACTACTATTTAAATAACATAAAATAAACCTACATATATAAATATGTACATGGCATAGGAACATTGAGCAGCAGGACATTACTTCTGTGAAAGGAAAAGCTTCTTTACTTCAATTTTGAAAACATTTAGTGATTGCGCTTGTCTAATAGTAACTGGAAGAGAATTCCAGAGACGAGCAGCTTGGACAGTGAACGACGAGTCGTAAAAAGAAGTGACATGCGATGGAATCTCAAGGCTTCCTGATGACTGCAAAGAACGCGAATGTTAGCAGTGAAGGAACTTAAAGTTTTCTTTAAGATAGTGAGGGTAAGTGGGATTGTGCAATATGTTATAAAGAAGAGCAGTTATACCCACTAAAAATCTTCCGACGACGCCCGCAGCTTGTTGAGAAAAAGGCGGGGGCCCGGGTTGCAGCGTCTGGCACCCCGCCTGCGGCCAACGTCCCCCGGACTAAAACCGAGAGGACGAAACGCCATTTACGTCAACAATAATAGTGAAAGTGTTTACTTAATGTACGATACTGCTTGAATTTCTCAGCAATACTAATTACATAATATAGTAAATGAAAGAAGGCATAGTAATGAAAAATATTTATTTATTATTGTTACAAAAAGAAATGATTATCATTAATTATAATTAACTAGTAGCTAGCCATAACTGATGAGTTTCATTCGGGGGTAAACTGGATCATGCTCTTGATATCTTTTAGTAGGACGTCGACGAATCCGCGGTGCATTTGTGGTTGGTTCTGGAACAAACACAAAAGTTACGACATCTATATTTTAAAAATACACATCATTTAAATGAAGATATAGTCAGTATTGTGCAAGTAGAAGATCAAATAATGAATTATAATCTATTTTTAAGCACATTGTTTTCTTTGACTATTTTGTTTTAAATGTTAGCTCTAAGTATTTTTTCATCACCCAGTGGTTTACAAACAGATACGTTTCATCAACCATGATATTTATCTTCGGGTATAACAATTTTGTTCAATCAATAGGTTGGTAAGCAAGTCACAGACCATTTCTTTTCCCAAGAGGTAGATTTAGTCTTACGGTGTCGTCAACTTCAAACTTAATAATTCTACTGTTTGAAGTCAGATGAGAGACGGGTTGGTTAGGTTATTTACCTTGGCAGCGTCGAGTAGTTCGTCGGTGAAGCGGTCGTTGAACACGGCTACGAGTCCCTTCCTCAGTTCGGCCAACTCGCCAGTGGACGCTCGCCACGTGTTGTCTGAGTTCACCGCTGCGGAAATTATAACATACTAATTATTGCCGAACATAAATTTAATACAGTCTGTAGGGAGTTTTGTGTAGGTAGGTCAGATAATACTGTATACCGTAAAAACTTAAGTGTAATCGTTTTTGTGCTTGTGCCGGTTAGCGCTATCAGATAGAAAGGTTTTGACAGTTCTACGTCAGCTGTCAATAGTATCGCTTACGCGAGCGCCTCTATTCGATTTTATTAAAATAGTTACGTTGCAAAATATAGTTCTACATTGTAGCGTAACGTAAGTTAGTATTGAAAATCAGAGCGCTAATTTAGCAAACAGCGTGGTTTTGCTATATCTCACCATAAATTTACTTTGGATGTAACGTCATATATTTTTGATCATTCAAGAAACTGCTAGCTTAACTATGATTCGAAATGTATCAAGAAGCAATAGCAACACCAAAAAGTGTTATGATCAGCGTTTGAGTACTCTAGATAATTGTTGCTTGGCAAATCAAATTGCTCACGTTGTCTAATTATCTTTCTGTATATATTTAAGTCGTTTTTTTTTGTTTAATAATATCTTATGACAGTGTGTAAATATACGTCGTACAATGTCGTTGTCTGTAATGTGAGTATTAGGTAGTATAGTAACCCCTGGCAGCCCGCAGCGCCGCCCAGAGCGCCCGCAGCGCGTGCTCGAGCGCGGCGGCTGCGCGCGCGGCCCCCCTCCCCCGCGCCGCGCCCCGCGCCCGCAGCACGCTCACGCCCAGCGCGCGCGTCTCCGCCGGGGAAGCGCGCTCGCTCTCACCGCCCACTAGCTTCTTTATGTCTGCAACAAAACAAACAACCAGCTCACGTAACTATGCATTGTATCTAAAGAAACTAAACTAAATCTTTTTGATGATGAATTAGGTCTCTTCAAACAATGTAATGTATTATCACAATGCACAATATAGATTAAGTTTATTAAAAAAACACTTCTTTTATACGCATTTTAGAACAAAATTGAGCATCCTATATCCACAAAGCTGATATATTAAATAAAACTACTTAAAAAAAATCATAATCATCAGGATAATCTCAGCCCATTAACTTCTTCTATAGATTACGGGACTCCAGTCACGAACCAACTTGAGGACCCAATACGAATTAACGGAAACCGGCGTGCTGCGTCCTGTTGTTTATAATTTTTCAAGCCGCTGAATGTATGATAACCGGGACCAACGTGACGTGCCTTCCGAAGCACGGAATCGCAACCAAGGAGAGACTACTTTGAACTCTGCTGTATTTCGGTGATCGTTTCCAAATACCTAGCACCGCAGTCCTACGAGCGCTGCAATCCACATATAGCTTTTATTTACGTAATCAAAATTACAGTAAATTTATTTAAAAAATACTGAATTAGCATCTAATGTAGGTACACCGCATGTTTTTGTGGATTTGGAGACCACATCTACTGCACATCAGATGTGCAGTCGAACGAGGTAAGATTGTAAATTTTATATCTTTTATAACACGATAAATACATCTAAATAAATAATACGTTAACTGTGAATACACGAAAATATTATATTACAAAAAAATACACGCTTATCCGCGGAACGACGGCAAACAAAAAAATTTTCTTTAATTTTTTAAAACTTTATTATGGCTTCTAAAGTCAGATCTAAAACCTTTAAATAATTAATTCACCGATTTTTACGTCCTTTTCATTAAAAACTAAGCTACATAGCACTTACCGTCTAGAGGCATTGAGCAAACAGCTTGCAGCTGATGCTGGTCAGTGGCCAGAAGTTTGCTGTAATGACTGCAACTGGTGAGGCAGGACTGTAGCAGTTGCAGCAGTGTGCCCACGTGAGGGGTCGACGAGGAGCCTCCCGCCTGGAGAGATAGGCGGAATACCACGTGGGGCTCTTCGTGGGACGTCATGTTGCGTGCGAATGTTAGCAAGTTGCATACGATCTGAAAAATTTACGACTATGAAATCAAGTAACTTAATCTTTCATCATTTCCCACACCAACAAAGTTCTCCCCATCATTTTATATAATATTGGGGGTATTGTCCCATAACCACCCTGAGCAAGCAGGTTCGTGATCGCAGTTCAAGCCAGTACGCAGGAGCATCATCCGGTAGAATTTCTCTTCGTTGACTCTTACGACTGCCCGTGAGTTGAGAGGGGGAGGCACTATTCAAAGCCGGTAACACACGGCACCATACATATGTATCTTTTATTAGGTACCCTAAAATTATATAGATTAAAGTTATGCTTTTTCACATATGCCAATTATAGGTACGCACATGTCTCTTTCATGGTTGTTAAAAAATATATCAAATTTCCATTTTGTGTGTAAATGTTTGACGAATCTAAATGATCATGTTGATCTTAAAGACAATAAAGTACTTTTTTTTTCTTTGCACAACCTTGGCATTAAAGTAAGCGACTATTAAACTTATATATACATTAACATAATGAGAAATAAAGACATACAATCGTTTAAAAGCAAATTGAAAAAGACTACTGGATATTTAAGTGAGCTGCATTGAACAATCCCAAAACTAAATGCGTTTACAAGCACAGTCAATCTGAAAATGTCGAACTTATACGCAACGCATTCAAATTTTTATATTTTGTGTAGAATTTTACTATGAGTCAGTGAAACCTTATTTTAAAAAGATTTATTGTCAATTTTAAAGTAACCTGTCGCAAGGCCGTCTATACCTTATAATGAAGTTTGTGCGGGTCGTGTGAGTTAGTCCCCGACTTATCCGCTGGAGGCGCTGCATATCGCTGCAACAACGCTAGCATGAGCTGGTGCAGCCGCTGCAGCGCCGGCGCACTGTGCTGCAGCGCTGTGTCGGCTCGCACCGCCGCGAACACGTCCCGGTCGGAGGCTCGCGCTATCACTGACGTCAGAGCCTCGGTCTCTATCTGGAGGTCTTCGGGGGAATTAGGATGTGCAGCCCTGTTAAGTAGGATAATTTGTTTAGACCACAAAATAGAACCACTAAGTAAATTACTGTCAGGTGAGTGACATTCTAAATATGGAAAATAGTTTGCCAAGCATTTTAAGTTTCCAGATTTCTCTGGGTCACTATTGGATGGTACAATAACATAAAAATGTTTTTTTTAATCTCAAAACATTACAACCAAAATGGTCCTTCCATCCGGAAAACCAGCATTACCTGAGAATTAAATCCGCACACTCTACATGGCTGAGTAGGAAATGCGTAACATGAAGCACGCAGCTGTGGTTGCAGGTGCCCAAAGACGTCAACAAAGCGTCACATAGCGCCAGAGCTGGGACTAGCATTTGACGAAACCTGGCGAACAAAATCATAATTTTTTTATTAGTTTTAAAAGTATAACAGAATAGTCAGTCTTATATGTTTTAACAGGTGTGTTTTAACTATGCTGTACCCGACAGGGTCCACAAATGTACCAAATTGTAATATTCACCACCTTATAAAACCATTGTGAACGCAATATTGAGTATTGAGTCAGGTTACGGCAGCAATTTAGCAACTGACGAAGGCTTAGCCGTTTTAAAAAATGTGGGCTTCGCGAATTAACAAGTTATAGTCTCACCTGCTGGTAGGAGAAGGCACAAACTCGGAGTCCCTGCCATTATCCACGTTGGTGTGTATATCAGGATGGCAGGACAAGGCGCGCATGTTGGCGAGGCAAGACAGGGCTCCCTGAGACAGCACGGTCTCGGCGCCGATGCGGCTGCCTGCTAACTTCATTAATAGCGCCATCTTCGACTCGTACACGTATAACACACGGAGGGATTTCGGATTTGGTTCTAAAGCCTGGTGAATACAAATAACGAAACTTCATATTTTAGTTGAATGCCAATAAGTTAAGATAGCGAGCATCAAACGAAAATCACCAAAAAATATTTATACTTTAAGTGGTTTATAAGATGATTAGCAAATATAGAATTTCAATCAAACAATATGAAAAATATATTACCTCTTTCAATCCTTCATCGTCTTGTAACAGACTATCGATGAGACTCCTTAAGTATCCCTGATTAATCAATGTGTTGAGCCAATCGGTCCTGGGATTTATTTCCACCAACGTGTCGAGACATGCCAGCGCCACCATCCGGCACACGTCGTGACCCGCCCCGATACAGTCACTACACACTATCGAACACAACTTGTCGCCAAAACCACTTATAACATCAATCACCATTGCTTTCAAAGCAGATTCCTCTTTACTTGGTCTCACTTTGGAATTATCCAGCCTACTCACATACGTATCGTTGACTTCTTCTTCCGGCTCAGCCGGGCTCGGTTTCAAATTAACTATATTCAAAAAGTTTAATAAAGCTCCGTACAAATTCACCCGCATTTTCTGCGTTGAAGTTCCAGAAACTAAAATCCAGCTTAAGATTTTGTGCAAAATGAACTTCAAGGATAAAGATTTCGTTTGCATGATCTGGCTGGAAGGGCCAAAGAAAGACGTTTCAAAATCTGACGCTTCTAGGTTAGACTCTCGTTTTTGCATTATATAGCAATGACGTAAATTGACTAGCAGCAGCAATACTGTTCCTGAGGCCAAGTTTCCGAGTTGTGGGAGGACTTCAGCTGGTGGTATCTTATTCAATAAATCTTGTAGTATATTTAGCAATAGATTCTTTCGCGATTCGAGACTGAGTATGTCAGGAGGCGCGACACAAAACAATATTTCTGTGAGTTGTCGCCATGAGTCATAGTAGTGTGTTAGCGTTGCCGCCAGATTGCGCTGTCTGTTAACTTCTGTCACGTAATCTAAGACCTGTAACAAATACCAAATATGTTATCCAAATATCATCTGTGACGATTATAATAATTAAGTCAAGCATTTGATGGCCACATAAATTTTCACTAACTGCTGATAAAATCTACAATGGTATTTATTTTATAATGGCATTCGGCATCAAAGATTTCTATGGTGCATTTTTTCCCGTGATCAAGGTATCTAACCACTTACCTTCTGAATCTCCAAAGCGACAAGGTTTCTCTGGGGGGCCGTCGCATGCAATGTGGCTAACTCTCGACACAGTAGTGCGTGAACCCGCGGTATGCTGATACGTTTACCGCCAGTACCTAGGGAAATGAGTTATAAGTGTAAGATGTCGGCACTTGAAACTATCAACACAATACATAGGCCTCAAATCAATATAGATCAAAAATCCAAGTTATTACGATAAAGTATGCAAATAGCAATTTCACCTAAAGACTCATTGACACGTATTCTACCACAATTTGTGGTTAAATTTAAGACATTCACATTAATATTCTCAAAGTTAAAAGTGCTTTATTTAATGTTGGCTCTTATGAATCATTTACGCGGGCGGCTTGAAGCCGGTGGTTGCAGGCGGCTCATGATCTATTAACGTGGAAAGCAAATGGGGAGGCCTATGTTCAGCAGTGGACTTCAAATGGCTGAGATGATGATGATATAGAAAACAACAAGCCATCAAGCTGGCAAGAGCAGTGGAAAGACGCGTTAGTATTATATAAATATTTTCTATGTATATTTTTCTAAATGTATCTGTATAAATCTACATTGCAATAAACTTGGTTGTAATGCAGCTACACGACTTTGGTGGCAATTATTTACATACCAGTGGGCAGGTCGCAACTGGCGATGGCTTGTGTCAGCTGTTGCGCGTGGAACAGCTCCCAGTTGGGTTCGGGAGCCGCCTCCACAGTCACGGGCAACCTCTCTAGCGCTCGACGCAGGAGACACCATTCCCATTCCTGACAACATCAATTTATTTCGTCATTCAATTCTGTCAATTTGGTAAATTTATATTTACAAAAACAAGAAAATTCTTTAGTAAAAACTAGGTCTTACATTAGATAAGCATTGTGCGATATGGTGTATGTTATTTAATGACACTTTAATAGTTCAATTAAACAAGACGAAATAGCAGTGTTAGTGCGTGTGGGCGTATGTCCAGTTTTCAATAAAACCCACATAAATTTCATGTTTTTGTATAGTCCGTGCGCGTTTAATTCTTGAGGTGGCGCGTGAGGTTAATAAAACTATACTATAGAAATTGAGTAATTATTTGATTTCCGTGTGGTACCGGCCTAGAATAGTGTAATCCTCTTATCTCACGGGGAGTCATAAGAGTCAACGAAGGGAAATCCTACCGGATGATGAGCAGCAGCGTCATCCTGCGTACTGGCTTGAAATGCGATCACCTAGTCGCCTGCTCAGCGACAAAGGGGTGTGGCTGCGGGGGGAGGAGAAGGCAAGGACGCGGCAAGGCAAGGTCGCAAGGCCAACACCAGCTTTCGAGAGCAGGCAGCCCAGCCGCCCGGCCGCACATACTGAACTTTACAGTTACTATTTCTTTTGACACGAATCATTTATGTAGATATGGGCAAATAATGCATTCTATTGGGGAGGCTGATGTTCAGCAGTGGACTTCATAAGGCTGCTATAATGAGAGGAGGTTAGTAACCTGCGCGTGCGGCCGCTGCTGGCGAGTGAGCGCGTCGAGTAGCGCGGCGGTGGCGGCGTGTTGTCGCGCGCCCGCCGCCGCGCCCGCCTCGCACGCGCACGCACGCAGCACCCAGGACCGCGCCGATAGAGTTACAGCTGACGCCGTCTGAAACACAACCACGATATAACATTTGTTGGACTTCTTGGCGGGAAAGTGAAGCGGTCTGCCTGCAGTTTTGTTTTATTTTATTTTCTAAAATTTGTGATATTTCAAACATTAATGTGTAATAACGGGGGATATTTAAGGTAAATAAAACAAAACAGTGCAACATAACTTTTCAAATTCTCTCAAGAAGTCCATGTGAGATCTCAGTACAGTCCAACATCTTTACTGAGGACTCAAGGGGTTTAGGGGAGGGCATCTCATTTACCATTCATCATCTTTATCACCACTCATTCTCATACACTATGATTGTAAGATACAAAACGATATGTTATCAATATTTCTCTTACTTGACACTGGCTAAAACGCACGAAGTCATTATTTAAAAGAAATAAAAATAACATTTGTGTGTCTCGCGTCACTGATGGTATAATCAGTGGCACATAAATTGCGCAGGCACAATCGTAGACAAAAACAATAAAAAGGACGGTGCTTTACTATAATTACGCACGCGCCACACAGCAGGTCGATTATGACTCGATAATGTGTTACAGCACCGAATTTAATGTTCAACTTAAGCGCCGCGGACTGTGACATAGAAACGAAGATTTCACCTCTTGACTAATCTGACAATTAAAATGGCAAGTTGGCTTGCCTAGTGAATTATCGTTAAGTCACAACATAGCAGGCTGCCTCCACAAGTCTTCTAACTTTAATCAGACACCTCGTTCAGGTTTTATATGTGCAGGCCAGTGTGAGTAATGCTCTTATACAATATACAACACCTACCACATTATAAGATGGATCTTTATTTAAGTTATTAAAGATACAGTAATTTTTTTAAGTTTAGTTAAATAAATATAATGTTGGGCTTAGCATAGATAGTTTTAATTATGTTCGAGCTTCCTTCTTCTAATAAGAAATTGATGCAACTTCAGACGTTGAAATGAAATTGACAACCAACTACGAATTCTTATTTTTCCTTACCTCAAGGTTGACAGTAGCCTTAACATGTCGCGACAGGAAGTAGTCCCTCGTTCGGAGATACCGCAGCACGGGCGCAGAGGTACTTGGGCGCGCGCATAGCCAGTAAACCAGGCGATAACAACTTTCTATTAGGTTTGTTGCTTCTCTGAGAAATGTCATAAAAAAGCTGAATTATTTATAGAAAAATCATATGCAAATAATCATTATTAACAAACAGGCTGACCTAGACACCTTTGGAATCTGGAAATTCGATTTGTCTTATGTTTGTTACAAGATTTGATTATACTATCCTGACTTTTTTTCATAGAAGTCGTGGGCTGTTTGTTAAAAAACAAGTTCTGACCTGTCATTGGAGTGGTGCGCAATGTGTTGCTCCAGTATGTCGAGTAACGAATGAAGACACGTGCGCGGCTGGCCCGCAACCCCTGGCTCGTGTAAAGCGCTCCGGCTCACCTGTCATATAAAATAAAAATAAAATAAAATATACTTTATTGTCTTTAAGATCAACATGATCATTTAGATTCGTCAAACATTTACACACAAAATTGAAATTCGATATATATTTTTAACAACAATGAAAGAGATATGAGCGGTACCATAATAAAGAAATAAAAGCAAATGGGTTCTTTGTCAGAATTTGTCAAGGTTGGTCCGTTTATCTGTCTGATGTGGTTTTTCTCAAGATTTGTCAGTCTGTCGGTGACTCTTATCGGGGGGATCTGTCAGTCAGCCTGTCGTGATTCTAAAGGAGGGAGGGGATTGTCCGTCAGTCAGTCAGTCAGTCTGTCGGTGACTCTAACGAGGCTTCCAAAAAGGCAACGAGATTAAGAAGAATGCCTCAAGAAACTCATCTCGGTTTTTTTCAAATTATGTCCTAAGATCTAATTCAATTTATAGGTCAGTAGACTCTTCTATATAATTCTCTTAACCATTTAACCGTTCGTGGCAAAACAATTGCTTACATAATTTAGACTCACGCACTTAACCAAACAAAGAAAGGTTAATAAAAGAAGAGTAAACAATTTAAATCTCTAAAAATTTACATACAAGTCCATGTACATTTTTAGTATAAAAGTATAGGCAACTTTTTATTTTCTTTTTAAGTCCTCACATCATCGAGCTGGTATCCGAGCAGGAAGTGAGCCAGGTTGGGGGCAGCAGAGGGCAGAGTCTGCAGCAGTAGTTGCAGGATCCCTTCCTTCGTCTGCTGCACCGTCGCGATGTATTCTTCGTCGCCTATCTCTTCGGCTTCAAGGCACTCCACGAAGCCATGTCTAATAAGGATACAAAATTAGCAGCGTTAGCTAAAATTTATTTACGATACAACATCGCATTTTATAATAAGAAATGCCCTCGTTAAACAATCAAGTTCACTATAACTGGGTGTCACACAACAATTACAGCAAAAAAGGTTCAAAAACCTTAGTGTAATAATTTCTTAAACGTCTCACACTAAAACCGACTTTCTGTCTCTTTTTTGTGTAAGACTGCAATTAGTTTGCGCAGTCAACCGCCATTTTTGTTCAACTGTCATCATCATCCTCGCATTTATCGCGTTTGTGCAACTACTTAGACTTACTCTATAGACCCTGAGGACTCAAGCTTAAATGGCTAAATTTCAAAGATTACACCTTACGTTTTTATCAACTTGCATAGTGACTACAGTACCTGATGACGACACTCCTGGAGTGCGGGTTGGTGACGGCGAGCCGAAGATGTGCGGCGGCGTGAGGACACTGCAGTATGCGCGCCAGCAGAGACACCGCACGCGCAGCCGCCGCGCCGCCCAGCTGCAGGACCAGGCATACTGACACCAGCCGGTCCGCTCCCGGGGAACCGTCGTCCGCTGTAGTTGTATACACCATTTTAATAAACGATCTTTTACAATTAATTTCTTTGATACAAAATACAAATACCTATGTGCATTCATTTCAAGTAAAAAAACTAAAATATACTTTCCCGTTCTGAGACCCCCATTGCAATTCAGTCTAGTGTTATACTCAAAAAAATACATACATACAATCCACACCTGTTTCCCCGAAGGAGTAGGCAGAGGCATATTATACGCCCACATTTCGCCATTGATATAGTTGGTCCCACGCGAGCCTATTGCCGCTTACCGGGAACTGTTATGTTTGCCAGAGCCTCTCCCGTTGATCGGCAGGTGCTTGCAGGTGAGGTTGGGTTGTGATCCTCAGATCTTGGTAGGATCCCTTTTTTTTTTATTTCGTTCGCATATTAGAGCTTTGAAATTAAATGATTTTATTAAAAAACTTCTATTACCAACTGTGAGATGTTTAAAAAGTTATCTTTTAATTATATTCGAATATCGGTTTACAATGCAGTTTCTCTTACAGATTTCGTAATACCAACATACCCAATAGTAGTTTAGACAATCCGAGTACAAGAGCGGGTCTGCCTGCCTCGGCGGCGGCTCCGGTGAGGGACCTCTCGAGTGTTAACGCGCGTTCTAGAATCTGCAGCACGCTCACCAAGCTTTGCTCCACGAACTCCTAGCCAGAAAACCATTATTTTTAAATAGAGTTAATTCGGATATTCTGCTTTAATTTATTGCTAAGTCACTTTTGAACCGTTTTCAATTAATAAAAAGTAATATGAAATGAAGACACAATGAGGAATGAATGCGTAGAAGGTATTAGAGTAAAACTTGTGAATAAAACAAAATTACGAAACCTTTTTTCTTTTCTGTAATGATACTCTTATCGTCGTCTTTACTAAGAGCGCTCACAACGCTACAAGCGCTCTGATCGAGCGGGAAAGTGAAGCGTCAGGTCTTAGTTTTATTTTCAAAAAATGTGATATTTCCAACATTAGTGTGTAATAACGGTGACTTATTAGCCGTTAAGGTTTTGTAAACGTACATGAGTGTTGGTAAATGAAAACAAAAACAGTGCAACATCACTTTTCAACTCTCAGAAAGTCCATGTGAGATCGCAGTACATTCCCACTTTTTTACTGAGGACTCAAGGGGTTTTAGGGATGTTATCTCATTTATAACCTTTATCACCATTTATTCTCATTTACTATGAATTGAATTTTATTAATTTATTTTTTACTCGACACTGGCTAAATGTGCTTACCACTCGAAAGACATTATTGAAAGAGAAATACAAAAAAAGCGCTCTGTTGACATACTAACCTTCCCTTGATTAATAAGTTGCTTATCCAGAAGTTCCAGGGCATCATCTAAGCTTGTAAGCACCAGCCGCAACAGATCTGACTTAGAATGTAACAGCAGGAGCAGATGGAACCCTGGAGGCGGGTCCAGATCTGGCTGGCGACCCACCGGCGGGAAGTCAGACGGGGACGGCTCGTATTGTTCTAGCCACAGGGCGAACAAACGGAAACACAGCGACAGCATCTGAGGGATTAAACAATCAATTAGTATAAGCATGCTGACACAAAAATTGAGCCCTATTAAGAAACGAGTAGTTTTGGGTTCGTTATGCTGTTGGTCTCAGTGTCAACACCGTGCTGATTGTTTTGAAGCGCATACTTAGTAATTTTTTCCAATTTTATTGATAGCGCGTGCTCGACGTATCTCTGTGTGTTTCCGCAAGTGCGGAAGTTCCGCGCGATTTTCAACATCCGTTTTTGCTTCTGTTTCCGCAACTTGTGTAACGGAAATTTTAAAATTTAAATATTAATAAAATGTTCAGTAGCAAAGTTGCAATATTGTTTTCTATAATAGATATCTAATATATCTATTTCTTATCTAGATTTGGTGTATTTAAAACTTCATAAAGAATTATGTATTTTGTAAATTTCTTTTTTTTAATATTATTTACACTTCCAAATCTCCCTCCCTTCCAACACTCCCAATCCGTTTCTGCTAAAATTTACTTTTGACATCTTTTTCCATTTCTAGTTCCGCTAAGACACTTCCGTTGCAACAATACAAATCATGTTTCACGACTCCGCGTGCAGCTAAATATTGCAAAGAGTATAGTGTGGTTATAGAGTAAATGAAAATGAAAAAATGTTTATTGCATATACAAAGTATGTTTCTCTATACAGAAATTGGATTCTCCTTTTAAGTGAGTATATCACTTGTTACAGGAGAGTCCGCTCTCCTATAAATACATATAATACATAAATACATATTTCCCCACAATCACACCAATTATTCAGTTCCAAGATAAGTATCATTAAGAACTTGTGTTAGTTAGGAGGTTAGGATACTAAACAACGGATAAACATACTTAAATACTTTTTTTTTTGTAAATACATACTTAATATACATAGGAAAACACCCAGACCAGAACAAATATTCATGTTCATGCACACAAAGATTTGTCCTGTGTGGGAATCGAACCCACGACCTCTGGAGTGAAGTGTAGGTATGCTGACCTCCACGCCATATCGGTCGTCCTATAGCAATAAGTGGTATATAGTGAGGTTATCAATAGAAGGAGGTGAGTATGTGGTGCATGTACCTGCCACTTGCGATGTTTGTCGGCGGGTCGATGCGGCGCGGGCAGCGCGAGGCGGTGCAGCACGTGGTGCACGTAGGGCTGCAGGCCGGGCGTGCGCGCGCCCGCCCCCAGCGTGCGCGGCGCGCCCCCCGCCGCGCACAGCGCGCTCAGCAGGCCCACGAACGCGCGCGACAGAGGGTACTCCTCCATGCGGCACTCGATCTTCACAACACAGGGGATGATGGCCAATCAATACATCAGACTCAGAACACCCAAACCCCACACTCTTCCATGCGGCACTCGATCTTCACCACACAGGGGATAATGGTCAATCAATACATCAGACTCAGAACAACCAAACCCCACACTCTTCCATGCGGCACTCGATCTTCACCACACAGGGGATAATGGTCAATCAATACATCAGACTCAGAACAACCAAACCCTACACTCTTCCATGCGGCACTCGATCTTCACCACACAGGGGATAATGGTCAATCAATACATCAGACTCAGAACAACCAAACCCTACACTCTTCCATGCGGCACTCGATCTTCACCACACAGGGGATAATGGTCAATCAATACATCAGACTCAGAACAACCAAACCCTACACTCTTCCATGCGGCACTCGATCTTCACCACACAGGGGATAATGGTCAATCAATACATCAGACTCAGAACAACCAAACCCTACACTCTTCCATGCGGCACTCGATCTTCACCACACAGGGGATAATGGTCAATCAATACATCAGACTCAGAACAACCAAACCCTACACTCTTCCATGCGGCACTCGATCTTCACCACACAGGGGATAATGGTCAATCAATACATCAGACTCAGAACACCCAAACCCCACACTCTTCCATGCGGCACTCGATCTTCACCACACAGGGGATAACGGTCAATAAATACATCAGACTCAGAACACCCAAACCCTATAGGGCTGCGATTCCATCAATAATTTGCGAGGATGCGTTACGAGGGATGTTATTTCTAAGAACCACTGGGATTTCTCCATTTACCAAGCTTCGCTCAGCGCAACGATTGTATTGGTTCTTAACAATCCCAACGTAATTTATTAATTCAGGCGTTACTTTGCGGAAATCCATTGTAAGCAAGTGATGGATTAAAAACATCGTTGTCCTGAGGCTCCTATCTTACCTGAAGATACCCTGTGTAAGGGCAAAACACGTGTCGTGTTGAATAGTTTCTCGATTTTTCGGGAAATTATAGTAGCGCGGGAATTGTTACAAAGATATTTTTAATCCATCACTTAATCCCAACGTATCCTCGCACATCTCTGGTGGCAATTCGGCCTAAGTGTCGTGTTTTCGAAATAATAATGTAGTGATCCAAGAGAATATATATTTACTTACATACATACATAATGTCACGCCTCTTTCCCGTAGGGGTAGGCAGAGATCACATCCTTCCACTTGCTACGATCTTGGCACACACTCTTAGCTTCAATTACACTCATTAACCTTCTCATACACGCCCGTCGGTTTAGGGTACTTTTGACCTGCCCTTTCTCAAAAACTTTCTGGATTTGGTCATGGAAGGTCTTACGTGGTCTTACCTTCCCAACACTTCCATGCAATTATCCATTATGAATCACTTTCGGTAGTCTACTTTCATTCATCCTCTCAACATGGCCAAACCATCTAAGCATACCTTTCTCAATTCTTGCTACTATATTTTCTTTAACACCAGCTTCGGCCCTTATCGCTTCGTTCCTAATCGTATCACTCAATTTCACACCTAGAATACTTCTGAGTGCTCTTATCTCTACTACATGAATCTTACTTTCATGTTTCTTCTGTCACACCAGCACACCTCTATGAACTGCCAGACGTGCCTTTTCGGACACTTTCTGACTGCTTACAAAGGCATGAAGTGCCCCATTCAACATGTTTCCAGCATTCACTCTTCTATCGATGTCGCTTTTACAGTTTCCATATATATACATAATGTAATATATATTTAGAAAAATATATTCAAAAGAGCTAACTAATGTGAACGCTACTTATAATCTCGAAGATACAATTTAATCAATCAAGGCAATCAGCATAAGTGCTACTTAATTTTAGATCAGGTAAATTAATACCACATGTCTTGAGTGTAATTACTAATCCCTCACACCTTATAGAAGAGATCCTTGACGAGGGTTTGCTTGTCATCCGGCAATAGTTGCTTAAAATACATACATATATTACGCCTATTTCCCTTAATTTATATGTTTGCCAGAACCTTGTCCGTTGATAGGCCGAACACTGGCAGGTAGGGTTGGCTTGGGCGCTTAAAATCTTGGTGGGATCCTAGCACACCATAAGAAAAATTTTATTACTGTAGTCAGTAACCCCTCACACCTCAGTAAGATCCTTAACAAGAGCTTGCTTGTCATCCGGCACCAGTTGCGCCGCCTCCAAGGCTGCCCACACTCGGGGCGCGGCTGAGGGCGAGCTGCCAAGTGCTGCCAGGGTTGTTAGCAACTCCGCCTTAAGCTGGATCGGCACGTGGCAGCGGACTAAACCTGTTGTACAAAGAAGTCTTTATTTTTAAAAAATCGCATTTGTGGTTTAAAAAAAAACCATTTACAGAAGCCGGCACGTATGTTAAACAAAAATACAATCAGTAGACAAAATTAAGAAAAGGACAGAAGGTGCGACAGAAGACGCATGAGCGCGAGGGATGGGTTGTCGCGTTGCTATAGTTAGGAGCCATCCCAATGCACTTCGTCACCCAACAGTGTTACAGCGCATTTAAGATCATTGTTTAACTTATGCGCCTAGCTCTTAACTAGATTTGAAACTAAATTGTATACCAACCGAACATAGTGTTAACCGCGTCCCACTGTAGATTTTCGCATATGTTCGCGCACGCGGCTTCATCTTGTTTCGCCACAGCTGCTATCAGCTTCAACGCCGCTATCATCGCTTCCACCTAAACAATGCGTAAGATTTTACCGTAACATATTACGTTTTAGCATCACATTTACAAATGCGGTCATCACAAATCTCTCTATGATCCATAACCAAGTCAACAGTAATAAAATTACCTCCTCTTGCCTAACCAGCAATTTGCCAGGTCGTGTTGTCGGCGTCACTATAGCAGACGCTCCCATTGAAGAGTTCTGGTGTTCGGAGAATGGAAGTGGATCAGCTCGGAGGTTCCTAAAACATTAAAGATTCATTCACTGATTGTTTCCATAAAACAATCACCTACAAAATAATGAATACCTAATTTATTAAAACAATCAGCCAATTGCTGTTCACTGCTGAGCCTTTATCGAAGAGCGCCAACCATCCCGGGCTTAAGTATAACGTACTCATTTCTCAAGTCATCAGTCTATTACCGCAGGGCTTCCTAAACTACGTCAGCAGTTCTGCAAAAATAAGTTCTCCACTCCCAGTGCGGTTTCAGGCCTATATGAAGGACGGATAGGTTAGACGGACCTATGTCTTAAACAAGCCAACCCAAGCGTATAATCTTTCGACCTCCTTTCTAAAAACCTTTTATTACTTCAATTGTATTATTATCTTATTGTAAAATAATTTTATATAACTAAGTTACTGCGATACTTACGTGTAGTACCGCAAAAGCGCCGCCAACAGGTGATGCGCACAGAGAGCATCTCTTCTACTGAGAAGCGCCCACGTGTGTCTCGGAACGGTGAGGCTCGCTAACGCGCGAAGATAGGCTGGCAGTAAAGCTGCTACCACAAGCTCTCCCGAGAGACGAACGAATTTGTAAAGAGATGCTGCGCGACTGCCCGCCCTGCGAAAAATACTAAGAATTTAAGCCATAGGTAAAAATAAAATAAAATATGCAAGTATCACAGCTGCACTAAAATGGGACCTAGTTAAGCATGTGTCAATGTTATAAAGCTGACGCTGATTTTCAACTAGGCCCCATTTTGTTGTGATTGATATCTGAATACGACTACGAGTCTGAAACCAGTGCGAGTGAGTGAGAGGACGCCTGTTGGCAGGCCAGCCACTTATCGTATCGCATATCGAGCGGATCCTTCAGCTGTCTCTACTGACCTGTGCGAGTGTGAGTGAGAGGGCGCCTGTTGGCAGGCCAGCCAGTAGTCATGGCGCAGATCGAGCGGGTCTCTGCTGTAAAGTTTCTCGACACACCGCAGCAGCGCATCGAGCCGGGTGCGACTGGCCCCAGTGCCTGCTGGTGGCGCCAGACCCTCCGCTTGGTACATTTGTGCCGCCCGCGCTCCTTCGTCGGCTCTGGAAAACAATTTAAAGGGTAATCGCTAGTATCTTTTATCGTGGGTTCACTTTATAATACTCATTCTAAAATGAGATGGCTTAATTATGTTACAAATCTTGATGGTCTAATGAAAAAACAAAATTGAAGAATCAACATACTTGACCCTCATCTCCATCAACTTGGAATGCATCAGGACAATGAAATCCGTTATGAGCGTGTGTATCCTGCGCTGGTAGTACTCCTCTTTCCACACGTAGTCTGATGACAATATGGCCTCGTCTAAGTATTCAAACACCTGCGAAGACAATATTTTTGAGTACATTTTACTTCCTTCATATGATCTTCTATTGTCTTGCCACCTGAGCAGGTTACCTTAGCATCGATGGCAGCATCTACCAGCAGCTCGTCCTGATCTAGCAGTTCTGAGGCAAGCTGATGCCGCGCAAGGGACTGCGGTCCTCTCTTCAGTGCTGCCAACGCTAATCCTAGAGACAACTGACAGAGGGCGCGCGCACCGCTTCCTGAACCGACAAAATAGACAACATTAGCAATTTTATCACATCATTTTGAGTGTCGTACGGTGCGTCCTCACCGCAGTTACTTTTTGTTGACCAATGTTTCCAAATATTACTCAGCAACATCTGACAACAAAAAGTTAGATACCACACAGTATAAAACAATATGTTACCAAAGGTTACCGTGTTGCAGTGTGTTGCTCAATAAAAAGCAATTTTTATTGACAGTTTATTAAGCGTCACCAAAAAAGATACTGCATGTTGGTCGTGCAAATACTCAATGGATTCGCAAAAAATCCTAACTGACCAATTTGTTTTCGCCTCAATTAATCGAATATAAACTCTTATCGGAATGAAGTTTTTGATAGCGCTTAATTAGCCGTAGTATTCAGCGTTCTTGAGACTCACCAGCGGTTGCGGCGTTTGCAAACCCTTCAGCGTCCCCGTTCTGCGTCGGAGACAGCCTGTCTATCAGACTCGGGATCAACTGGGGGTCCTCTATCAGAGGGAGCATTTTCGCTAACTCTTCGCCGTCTTCTCTTCTGTAATTCGTTATATACTTTATAATCAATTATCATAAGCTGAATTGAAGTTAATTTAGGTAGTATTAGGTGGCATACAACTTGTCTAACTGAATATCGAAGCACAGGCAATCGAAGAAGCATTAAGTTATATGAAAACCGTATTCAGTTGCAAAAAAATTGCAGTTCCATAAAATAAGAAAATATTAGGATTAAAAACAAAATAAGATGCAAAAGAATGATAAATAATATTATGTGTGTCATGTTATCGTGGCTGTATTATACCACTAGGTTATTTTAGTATTTAGTAAATTTTGTAACTAGAGAGCTTTAATCTTAAAGGTATAAAATATAAAGAGCAATTAGCAGGCCTTTAATGTATAATATTCACCTGTGTAATACTGATAAGTCTAGAGCGTATAATAATGCCATTTGAAGCGCTAAAGATACTTCATCCAATGTTCCCGTCGGTTCCAAGGTTGGTGCTGTAGTTTGCTAAAAATAGAAATATTGTCAGTTATATAGCTTATTTTTTGCCATATTATATCATTCATCTAGTTTTCAAAATAGATTTATTACTATTAGAAAAAGGATTAAAATTGAAAATTTTAATTATTTTGGATACTATGCAACCCTTGGATACTATGCAACCCAAAGACAAGTCCCAGATGACATATCGAACAGAATTTATCCATAATTTTACAAAAGAGGACCATAACAAATGGTTAACAGTATTGTGCATACTTCTGTGATCAGTCTCATTAGTCCTCTATTTAAGCCGCGTTGTGCAGATGCTGCAAATACCACCCCAGCCAATAGTTTTCTGTGAACAAAAGAAGAAAGTATAGAAATGGAAGTAATAACGCCACAGGATACTCCGACCTTAGACTCCTTGATCTTTGTATATTTTACTTAGTTACAAGGCATCACGTCATAATTATGTATGCAAATGTAAGGCTTTGCGTTTTTTACAGTATACATTTATAATATCATGTACATTACCAGAAGAAAACATCAGCTGGTCTAAACGCATTTTCCATCTAACATAAATCTATCTACATGTCAAGGCCTTTCCGACATGTTTCCCAACTTTTTGTAGAAAGCTGCTTTAAGATTTACGTGACGCTTACAAATCTTTCGAGAAGAAACATGTTCAAACAGAAGAGTATATAACAGTGACACATGCTACCACATATTATCACACATATTATTATCCTCTTCTCTGAACTATAATGTGAGTTGGAAACCTCTTCTAGTGCAGTGTCCTCACCTAGTGTCTCTGATAGCTTGCAGCAACCTCGCATGGTGTCTCGGTGGCGGCAGCGCTCTGTTCGCCTGCAGAAGTTGCAGTTCGCCCTCCAGTGTGAGTTGCTTTAGAGAATCTAACGCCCCTTCCACCAGGCCGTCTGATATAAGCTGCTGCACGTATCGCGATATGTAGTTTATGATTTCATCGCGTGCACTTATTGACCTGTTAAAAAATATAAATATTTTTTTTATATTTGCACATATCTTTACCACCACTTTTTTATATAAAGTTTACATTTATAGTTGATTAAATTGTAATAGGTGATTGGTTAACTGTTCAAGCTGAGTGTCCAGACGAATTTTGTTAATATTTGAAGTTTCTGTTTCCTAGCCGACGCCTGCTGACCAATAACTATAAAATTTAATAAATTTTTAACTGACCAGCATACACCATCTCTGGCGGTGACAAGCTGTTTAAGCGCCTGTACCAGAGCCCGTCTTCCGTCGTAGTACAGCAGCACAGCCACAAGCCCTCGAGGCAAGGTCGGGTGACGAGGGGCCTGGCGCTGTGCAGTGTGTAGCAACTCGAGAGCCAGGTATTCATTCACATTGTACATATCTGATGGATAAACATTTTAAATTAATAATAAAAATTTTGTAATTCCTTAAAGGGTGATTTGATGAAAAAGCCCTCTAGCTAGGTGAAGCAACAACAAACTGCATTAGCAACAAGCCTGCATCAAACGATTGCATAGAAATTCCTGTCTTAGAAACAATCATTTTGCATAACAAATATATTGACAATGACAGATTTTGTAGCCAGGTTCAGTAGGATAGTGAGACAATACTTTAATAAGAAGGAAATTAGCTGTAATGTTCTTTGGTACATAAATATCAGTCCAAAAAATGTTAAATATTAAGTAAGAACCTTTTACTGACCTGATATAATGATTGCTTCGTCTACAAGTTCTTTGGAGAGGAGGGTTCTCCCAATACTGGGGAGGTTGACCCCCTCGGTGATTCCTTTCTTTAACTCATCTCGGCTGGTTGGGTTCTTTGGCTACAGTGAAAATGAAAGCATAAGGTTATTTTTAATTAGATTCCATTTTACCTATATAGCTTAGCTAGCTATATAGCGGACATACTCGACTTCTTCATATCAAAAGGGCTCACCAGACAGTACATGAAGATTGAGTCATGCTATGATGGATCATCTGAACACACCCCAGTCTTACTAACTATTAGTACAACTATAATTGAAGTCGAGAGACCCACAAAACTTTACAATCGTTATACTGATTGGTTCTCCTTCAGGGAACACATAGAAGAAAACTTGGATCTAAATGTCAGGCTCAAAGAAGCGGTGGAAATTGAAACAGCAGTAGTGCAATTTTCTAATCTCATACAAGCTGCCAATCATCCAACAAACGTACCTTTGGAAATAAAGATCATGATCCAGGAGAAACGCAGATTACGCAGGGTTTGGCAGCTAAGTCGTCATCCGCAAGATAAGGCCGCCTTTAATAAAGCTATTGTCGAACTGAAGCAAGCCATTAAGAATGCCAATGATTCAACAATGCAAGCAAATATACAGTCCTTAACAGCTACTAAAGCCAGCAACTACTCGCTCTGGAAAATCACCCGTTCCTGCGACAGACCTAACGTACAAAAAGCCCCAATAAAGAAGCCAAATGGTTGGGCCAGAACAGACCAAGATAAGGCGGACTTATTTGCGGATCACCTAACAAACGTCTTTAAACCAAATGCTACACTAGACACTTCGTCAGAAGAACATGTGAATTTTGTCCTAAAACGAGACTTTCAAATGGACCTCCCTCCTAGATCTGTGACGTCCGCAGAACTAATAAAAACTATCAAACGATTGGACAACAAAAAGGCACCGGGCTATGATTTGATAACAAAAGAAATGTTGTTGGAACTACCGAGAAAGGCTTTTGTCTTTATCACTATCATCTTCAACGCCACGCTGCGAATAGGTTATTACTCAAGTGCATGGAAAGTCTCTGAAATCATAATGATTTACAAGGCTGGCAAACCAATAAACGAAAAAACATCATATCGACCAATCAGTTTGTTGCCTGTGTTATCCAAAGCTCTGGAGAAAATTTTACATCATAGAATTATGCCGGACCTACTAGACCGCCAAGTGATCCCAAATCACCAATGCGGATTTAGAGAATGCCATGGCACAGTAGAACAAGCACAGAAAATGTCACGCAGTAAGAACGCCCCTAGAACAAAAGGAATATTGCTCGTCAGCATTCTTGGACATCCAGCAGGCATTTGATAAAGTCTGGCACCAAGGACTGCTATGCTTTTCAATATTCAAATCTTACCTTGATGATCGCATGTTCTATGTGAAAGAAAGCGATGCTACCTCTCATCTCCAAGAGATTGACGCCGGGGTACCACAAGTTCTTGGCCCTATGCTTTACACATTATACACTGCTTACCTACCGGTAACGACAGAGACAACAATTGCTACATTTACAGACGATACAGCTTTATTAGCTAGCAAGATTAGCATCAAAGAACTTGCAAAAGGGTCAAAGTTAATGAATGGCTCCAAAAATGGAAAATAAAAGTTAGTGCCACAAAGTCAGTACAGATAACATTTGCCCTAAAAAAAAGGAGATTGCCAACCTGTAAAGTTGGGCCAATGCACTCTACCTCACAGTGATCACGTAAAATACCTTGGTCTACACATTGATAGTAGACTAACTTAGAGGCACCATATCGATTGCAAGAAGCAGGAACTCAATCTAAAGTACAACAGCCTATACTGGATGCTAGGTCGGAACTCTAGACTCTCCTTGTACAAAAAACTGCTGATATATAAAGTAATATTGAAGCCCATTTGGACATATGGTCTGCAACTGTAGGGCAGTGCAAGTGACTCCAACATAAACATACTTCAGCGCCAACAGAACAAGATCCTGAGAGCAATTGCAAATGTACCATGGTACATATCCACTAATGAAATACATAAGCACAATTAAAGAGGAGATTCGGAGTTTGGCAGCTAAATACAAAGAACGGTTAGCCCATCATCCTAACGAACTTGCTCGCTAACTCACCATGGACCAGTATGTGAGACGGCTAAACTTCACCATATCCTGGAGCTAGCAGACTGACAGTAGCTCTAGGCAGCAGATGAGTTGAAGCTTCCAATGGGAAGTCACTCCGCATGACAGCTTCACAGAACAAATTTGATCATAGTCCTAGGACTGATAGCAAATACACCCAGAAGAAAAAAAAAATTAGATTCCATTTTACCTATAAAGCAATAAATTTGGGAAAACCATTTATGTATCATTCACCGAGATGCAGTACGCAGAGGCCTGAGTTGGTAGGCACTCTTTGGAAGTGGCCTATGTTTGACAATTAGCCAATTAATAATGTGATTGATACAGGCTTATATATAAAACACAGAAATAACATTGAAACTCAGACACATAGTTTAAAAACCTTCCTTATTGTAATTGGGATGCACTTGATGTTGTTAAATAAAAATAGTTACTATTATTATTATTATACAAACTTAATATAAAGAGGTTGTATTCTAGTAAATTTTACTGTTAAGTTGTACAGGTTATATTTTAAGTTATTTAGAAGTGTTTTTCGTATGTAAGTAATAAAATTAATGCCTTACTGGATTTTTTACAAGTGACAGGAATGTTTGTTTATGTCTTCTCAGAACAGACTCGAATGTGTGAACTGCGTAAGGGGCACCACCACTCTCATGGGCCAGATAGCCTTCCACCACTGACAGCAATTCTTTGTATGGTGTCCATAAGTCGTCAGTTGTTGTACCTGCAAGTTCAAAGTCAAATTATTTCTTGCACTCCTGGGTAAACAGTGATCACAAACATTTTCCAGTACCTGTAAGATATCAGAGTATTGCTTGTATTTTGTAAAGATTAATTTTATTTACATTTACCTTTAAAATATTTATCGTTTCAAAACTTTGAAACAGTGTGTGCCTCTCGAAAGACAGTCAGAAAATTTGCAATATTGTCATAACCTGGTGGATTATTTCTATAAACCATATTGGACTTGAAATTATTTGTAATTTCTAAATAACTATTTATATTTAACTTTTTATTAAGTGCACAGTTTCATGTCTTCCAGATTTGTAATAGAAACAAATATTTTATTTTACTTGATGTCAAATGTAGGGTTGCCTTTTATAGCAGGCAACAAAATACATACTTTATATGAGTGGCATTTTATTAAAATTTGAAACTGATATGGCATGGAGGTCAGTATACCTGCATGCCGCTCCTAAGGTTATGGGTATAATTTCCACACCAGACAAATCTTTGTGTGCATGAACATAATTATTAAATTGTAGTCAGGGTTTTCTGTGCATATTATGTATGTTAATTTAAGTATCTTTATTTGTTATTTGGTATCCATTACACAAGTTCTTAATGATAATTATCTTGAAACTAAATAATTGGTGTGATTGTGAAAGATACATTATTATTATAATATGGTTTGAAGAAGAAATTAAGGCGTAAATAAAACTTATGCAAAATAAAACTTATAAATAAGACTTATGTGCTTAAGTCTGCTGACCCTAGAATTTACTCATGCGATTTCATAACTTGTAACCTAATTATGTTTAATTCATACACTATACGTTTTTAGATTCTTGACGCGGCGTAGTCTCGAACAAATACTCGACCACTTATGAAACTTAATACTGAAAAACGAAAATTACACAGAAAATGGAAAAATTACAGCAACCGCTCTGATTATCTGGAGTTCTCTAAGCTTCGGATGCGTTTGAAAAAGCTGGAACATCAGTCTTTTTTACATTTCGTCTCTCGCTGAACGGCGTATAGGGCACAATCCTAAATATTTTTGGTCGTATGTTAAGCCAAAAAGGCAGGGCAGTGACATGCCCCACAGAATGCTTTACGAGGGTACGTCGTTCAGTCAATGTACTTCGTTACTTCAGATCATCCTAATAGTAATTGCTTAGATAGTGATTTTGAACAATCACTCGGCTCAAAAATCGACATCAACACTGTCGACCTAAGTGACAGCACAATCTTGAAAGCTCTTAAAACTGTAAATGTTCACAGGGGAGCTGGTCCTGATGAAGTACATCCCGTATTAATCTCTCGCTGCGCTACGGAGTTGCTCCCGCCTATTCCCCGCAAGCTTCTTGAAAAAATTTTCACTGATCAACTATCATATGCGGTTTGTAATCATGTCACTGAAAACCAGCATGGTTTTATTAAATCTCGTAACGTGGACACAAACATGCTATCATTTACTGACTTTCTTTTGCAGTGTATGGATAATAATGTTCAGGTAGATGTTATGTATACGGATTTTTCAAAAGCATTCGATAAAATTATTCACGACCTACTCCTTCACAAACTGTGGAAACTTGGTGTGCATTGCGACTTGCTGAGATGGATAGAATCCTATATTAGAAACCGTAGTCAAGCAGTCTGCTTAAAGGGCTACACCGCAGATTTTCTAGAAATCCCTTTAGGTGTACCGCAAGGAACCCATTTGGGACCTGTGCTTTTTGTTTTATATATTAATAGTTTGGGAGATGTACTACAACACAACCAATATTTACATTATGCTGATGACACAAAACTTTACATTGCTGTTCGCTGTGTAGAGGGTTGTTTAAAACTACAATCTGACCTTGATGCCTTGACTAAGTATTGCTCAGATAATCAACTATTCCTCAATATAGATAAGTGTCACATTATGGCATATACCAGAAAAAAGTCTCCCATACTACATGACTATATTCTATCTGACACGGCTCTCGATCATGTATCCCAAATGCGGGATCTGGGTATATTGATGGATTGATGGATGGATGGATTTACACCTTGATAACATTATAAAAAGGGCTTTAAAGAGTTTAGGTTTCATTAATAGAATTACACAACAATTCAATGAAATAACTACCTTAAAGATTTTATACTTCTCGTTTGTAAGGTCTCTTCTCGATTTTGGAAGCAATATATGGAATCCATTTTTCAAAGAAAACATCGAAAGATTGGAAAAAGTTAAAAAAAAAATCATTAAAATAATCAATTATCGCTGTAACAGAACTGCTGAGGATTATCACACATCTCTAAGTAACAATAATATGTTGAGTTTAGTTGATCGCCGTAAACTGTTTGATATAGCTATACTTTATAAAATGTATGTGTGGTTTCATGGTATGGGTGATTATGTGTATGTATATTTTTTTTTCTTCATATTTTTAGTTTGTAAAGACGTGTTTGTTGTTAACCTAGCTCTTAATTTGTACTTTTCTTTTCAATGTTTTACTCGGCACTCATTGTCCTTCACATGTTTAAAATTATTTAATGTACTTTTTTTTGTAATGACTGTTTGTGCCAGATTAATAAAAAATAAAAAAAATACTCGGAAATCATTTTTGTCTTAACTTTATGCCGAATTTGTTGACCAAAGTAAATAACCTCATAAAGTTATTAATTGCGTAATTATGGGTTCTAAAGCGTTTGATACCTATTTAATAGAGCTTTGATTCTAATATAAGTAGTTAACTACATAAGTAAACACATAAATAAAACATTTAAATGGAAAAACGACAAACGAATAGGTTACCGCCAAACGAGTAAAACCTGAATAACCACTTACCCTCGTTGAAATCCATTACTTTATTATCGCTCTTTGCCTCTTATTGTATTTCTTTTGATTTTAATGGACAAAATGAACTAAAAAGAATCTATATCTATCCTCTATATCATTTGCACCGAGCATTTATCCACGGTATTTTGATTTAAAATCTGACATTGGTATTTTAACTATCGGAAATATGATTTGAAGGTTGAAAGCTATCCAGCCTACATATATTAAGAAATTAACAACACAAAATCACGGTAAGGTGAAAAAACCACATTTATTAAAACAAGTAAATGCTCTTAGACATGAAATTTTTATTCAATTTGAGCTCCAATGCACACATAAATGTCAAAATAATTTAAATTAATGCACCCATTCACTATGGGGCGAAGCTTGAGTGAAGAAGAATGGGGCAATTACCTCGTCAAGTTAGTCCTCTCACTATAGATTGATTTATTTAAAAAAAAAGTAAAAAGAAGGAAGATGCTACTAGCGCGCAAATTTTAAAGTTTTGTAATTTTGACTTTCACAGAAGCTTTATTCTGCGAAACTTGAACAAGTAATTTTTATTTGACTTGATTAGATTATAACCTTCGAGATATTTATGCCACAGCACCAAATATATACCTACATATTATCTCGCTTTCATCTCCTATGCGTATGCGGAGATCACTCTATCCACTTGCTGTGATCCTGGCGCCCAGTCTTCTTTAGCTTCGTTCTCACTCTTTTCACATACTCCTGTTGTTGAAGGTACTGATGACCTGCCGTTTCTCCAAAACTGTGGGTTTGGTCATGAAGGGTTTTAAGTGGCTTCCCATTCCAACGTTTCAATTTACTCATCCATCATATCGCTTTCGTTTTTCAACTTTCTACAAATTCATTCAGTAAAGTTTGGGTTCAATCTGAAGCACTTAAATCCGAGAGCGCCCCTTCATAGGGAGCCTGCTTAGATAAGTTGGCAGGGTTGTCTCCCTCCTAGACATAAAGATAAATTTATTTAAAATATTTCTCAGAAACCGTAAGCAATATATACCTATTCATCCTCTGAACTTGACCAAACCATCTAAGTATAGGTACTTTTATCAAACTTTGTCACTAGGTACATCTACATTTTTCACACTGACATCTTGCTGTATCACTTAATTTTTGATCCTGTCACTCATTTGCTGGGGACAGCGGTTGGCTGACTTCATGGAGAAGGAGGGCCTCTTTATGATGAACTCCTTCTTCAAGAAGCCACCACACAGGAAATGGACCTGGCTGAGCCCCGATGGTTTCACGAGGAATGAGATAGACTTCATCATGACCACTAAGCGACAAATATTCAATGATGTCTCTGTGATCGCCAGGGTGAAAACCGGTAGCGATCACCGAATGGTAAGGGGCACATTGAATATTAATATAAAGCTTGAAAGGTATCGTTTGATGAGGTCTACGCTTCGACCCTCAACATTATAAGACTCGACAAACTAGACCAATAAAATGTCGACTCAAACTCTTAATCTCATGAAAGCGCGACGAAACATGCGATTGCAGTTTTCAGCGGAAGCGTCCTCTTACCGGCTCATGAATAGACGGATCTCGAAATCCTTGCGACTCGATATTCGCAAATTCAATACAAATTGTATTGAAGATGCAATAGAGAGAAACGTCGACACCTGAGATTATGAGGGAGATCGAAAGGTTTTATGGACAGTTGTATACCAGTACGCAAGATCCCGCTTCTTTTTTGGCTAAAGACCCTAGAGCCAAACTAACTCGACACACCACCGAAAACATTCCGGAAGTAAGCCTGTATGAGATTAGGATGGCCCTGAAACAACTAAAAAACAACAAGGCACCGGGTGAAGACGGGATGACAGCAGAGCTTCTGAGAGCGGGTGGTACACCAGTACTTAAGGTACTCCAGAAGCTCTTTAATACCGTCATTCTCGAGGGACGTACTACGCCACAGGCGTAGTCCAGGGGTGTGGTTGTCCTTTTCTTCAAGAAAGGTGATAAATCCCTTTTGAAGAATTATAGGCCAATCACGCTACTGAGCCACGTCTATAAGTTGTTTTCACGGGTCATCACGAACCGTCTCGCTCAAAGGTTTGACGACTTCCAGCCCCCAACAAGCCGGTTTCCAAAAAGGCTTTTCAACCATAGACCACATACACACGCTGCGACAGGTTATTTATACAGTAGACCGAGGAGTATAACCAGCCACTCTGCTTAGCCTTTGTGGACTATGAAAAGGCCTTTGACTCGATCGAGAGCTGGGCAGTGTTTCAGTTCAGTCCCTGCAGCGATGCCGCATTGATCATCGGTATATCGAAGTGGTATGGCGAGTATATGACTCACCTTCGATTTGCCGACGACACAGTGATCATAGCAGAGTCGCTTGTGAATCTGGGCACAATGCTCGGAGACCTCGTCAGAGCTTCCCAAAGGGTAGGTCTTAAAATGAACATGGGTAAGATGAAAATCATGTGTAATATCCATGTTGTGCCTCCCAGTAATAGTCGGAAGCTCGGCCCTCGAAGTTGTCGACAAGTACGTATACCTGGGACAAAAAGTCGAATTAGGTAAGTCCAACTTCGAGAAAGAGTTGAATCTTCGAATTCAGCTCGATTGGGCTGCGTTCGGGAAACGTCTCAAAACGAAAGTCTTCGACCAGTGTGTGTTGACAGCGATGACGTATGGGACTGAGACGTGGTGCGTGACTATGGGCCTCATAAGAAAGCTCAAAGTCGCTCAGCGTGCAATGCAGAGAACTATGCTCGGAGTGATCGAATCCGGAATGAGGAAATCCGTAGGAGTACTAGAGTGACCGACATAGCGAAGCGCGTTTGCAAGCTGAAGTGGTAGTGGGCGGGGCACATAGCTCAAAGAACCGACGACCGATGGAACGTTAAGGTTTTTGAATGGCGACCACGAATCAGCAAGCGTAGTAGAGGGTGGCCCCCCACGCGATGGACCGATAACCTGGTCAGGGCGGCGGGGAGCCGGCAGATGCAGGCGGCAAGGGATCGATCTACGTGGAAAGCAGGCCTATGTTCAGCAGTGGACTTCAAATGGCTGATATGATGATGATGATCACTCATTTTATTTCTAGCATACTTCTAAAGTGCTCTCATATTTACCCTAAACAGTTTATGCCAAGCTTAGTTAACGGATACTTACTAGACAACAAATAAACTTAAATAAACATCTAAGCCATTGAACCTTCACATCGTTTCGGTTGTTAAATTACAGTATCGTTATTATCTTAATTTCAGCAATTTTATAATATACTTGCTTATGATATTTTTTTAAGACTAATTTATAGAAAATGCGCGAATACTCATTTTTAGCGGCTTTCTAGTTTGTAAATTCAGTCTTGTCGGACTAGTCACAAAATAGGCACTAACAAAGTTTTACAATTGAATGTGTCAAAAATAATTTGGGGCCTAGTACTGGGGACAATAAATGAATGCAGCTACTTAATTTTGTCACAGAATATTTTATTCATAAAATTAAGTATTTACATCAAGAATTACCATACAACTGACAACATTAATACAATCAATATATTATTATTATAGCCATAAAAGTACGACACATAAAATATAGTAAGGAATTATCTATCTACACATCAAGTAGATCTTTTTAGTAAAAGGTATTTTGATAAATGCATTTTTTTCTATTACTTAGAAATGTAACTTTGGTTAACAAAAGCACATATAAAATAATGTGGCTTACATATTATTTCTCACAATATTATTTTAGACATTTCGTTGTATAGTAATAAGATATTCAGAACATCTGTTTCTATAAAAAGTATTATTGTACAAAACTATGTGATTAAAAAACTCACCAGAGTTAGTAGTTTGAACTGGAATAGAATTCAGAACATCTATAGTACCTTTATCTTGTAAATTCTTACATTCTTTTTGTATTAATTCTAAGTGAGCCTGCATAGATTTGTTCATAAAGTTATACAAAACAATAGTATCACAACCTGTGAACCCAACTTTTTCGAAACATTTCTTTGACAATATGTATAAAACACTAACATTAAAGTGAGTCAATAAATTAAAGTTTTTTAAAACCAAACTGTCTCCAATCGTCAACAAATTCAGCATGCACAACAAAGTATTGAAACATCTTTTTTCAAAAACAGAGTATGTCTCACTATGGTCATATTCTGGCAAATCAAGTACTTTGTAACTATTTAATTTGAAACTTTTAAAGTCAACTTGTACCGAATTTATTTTACTATTAAATATTATCTCTTTGAATTCTTCTTCATATAGAATTTGATGGTATAATCTAAATATTGGTACAAAAATAAATTTTGAACTATTTACTTTTTGTAAAGGAAGTCCATAAGTAAAAGATATGTCTAATGTATGTAATTCATCATAATTTGCAAACCATTTAATTGGGTCGTTGATTAATATTAAAGGATTACTGAAAATTTCAGCTTGTAATGAAGAGCTTAGGCTTTTTGATTTCTCTTTTAAAGATAATTTACCATATAGTTGCCTTTCGGTGTAGGAGCCTCTGTCATATCTAGGATTCATGTTAATCTTGTTCTCTTCATGTAATGCACCTTTCATTATCTCAAATTCGTAGGTTAAAGGTTTAATTTCATATTGCCAAATAAATTTAGAAGCAACAATACCTCTTATTTGTTTCATAACTCTATGTAGAGCAATGTTCTTCTGCATGAGGTAAGCTTGTAAGTTGTTGTTAATGACTTGGCACTGTATTGAGCAAAAATAGCAAGCACATTCTTCAATTTGCTTCAGGAAACTTTCAGGGATCAGTTTGCGAGGGAAAAGAGAGTAATTGCCATACATCTCTGTTCCATAGGCTGATCTGAGATTGGGTATAAAAGGTTCTATGTCTGCAACGCCTTTAAAGTTAAGACAGATGGCATACACTTCTGAGTTTCCTTGGCGAGAAGTAACTGGTTTATAAATGTTGACTGATCCAAACAAATGGTTGATCAAAAAGAGTAAACTCACTGTTGAGTGCTCGAATAACGTAAACAGCTTAAAAATAAATGTTCCTCCTGTAAATAGAAGAAAATCAATTATATGTAAATCTAATGAATTATCAAAACATTAAAATATTTCCCGATTTCAAAATAAGGTTACATTGTTTATTTTTATGCATTATTAGACTTTTTTTGCCAATCAAGATTATTTATTGTTAGAAAGAGAATGACTCCATAGTTGCCTTCTCAACTTCTCAACTTACTTTTTAACTTTGTTAATTTGTGATCAGTTGATTTTGTTTCATTGTAACAAAATTTGTATTTGGAAATAATAATGATAGATTTTGCATCCAGATAATAAGGAAAATAGAAAATTAAATAGCCATATTTTTGACCTAAAGCGGACTTTTAAAATTGCACAAATAGGGAATTGGCCACAAGACTTAAGTAGGTATAGTGTAGCCAGACGCCTGATTATCCTAGCTCATTCCACAAGGAATAACTTAATTGGTAGCATAATTACGTGCTTCTACAATTTGGCTACTACATAAATTTAGGGTATGAAGGGATACATGAAGAACTGAGAAGCCCTCACCTGCCAAATAATGGACAAGACAGACATAATTATTATTATTAATTAGTGAAAAGTGGGCGTAAAATATGCCTCTGCCTAACTCTTCAGGGGAACAGGTGTGATTGTCTGTATGTATAAATTTTAGTACCTGGACTGAGAGCCTGCAGTGCTGTGATGATTTCACAGTAATGGAGAGGCGATGTGACCTCCTCCTGTGCATCAGGTCTATGCATGCAGTCAATAGACCCATCGGCTGTCACCAACAGCACCTAATTTACAAAAAAAAAATTGTTCTGATTATTTTTAATATAACCAAAAAAACCTATAGTAATAATATAAGCATAAGATTCCATTAACTTTTCAATACATAAAGACAAAAAAAAATTGAATAAGATAAAAATTAAGTTATGTATTAAAGTACAAAATTAATTATATTATAACAGTTTCCATTATATATTTACCTTGCCAAGTGATTTTGCTTTTTTCACAATAGCTTGTGAGTTTTCCCAGTTCATAAGGTTTCCTGTATTGTCTGTCCCAAAGTCCCAGTTTTCCAGTGTGTGAAACATAAAGCGATCATCACTAATCATGTTTGATGAAGAGTTGCCTTCATAGTATGGGTTTAATGTATTTGCCAACCATTTCCACTGAAACATAACATTATGATGACACACTGCAACTAAGCCTAATCTAGATGCAGAGGATGATTGGAGTTAAAAATGCTCCAGAAATAGTATTTTAACCAATTGCCAAAAGATTGTTTTTATGAATTCTTAACTGTTAATATTATGAGAATTACTCATGTTGCCAACTCTCAGTGGATTGAATCGTCTACTTAACATATGGCAATGTGTAGTCATTATGACAAGCTTCTTATACGCATACTTCAATATTTCTATTTCTGGGAATTAGTTTCAAAACAATAAACTTATTTGTGAAATGTGAAACCTTATAGTACATTATAGTTGTGTCTAATTATTTAATATAAATAAAATTTAAAGAACAAAACTTGAACTTACTTTGATGTCAGGATATTTTAATTTCAGAAAATGATTTAATGATGATATAAATGCACCAGGAGCTTCACACAAATGCAATGATACCATTTTTTTCTCAGTTATAGCTTGATCAGGCACAATCTTGTATGTTGAAGCACATTCGTAAAATTTGGTCCAAGCCTGAGTCAAGAACTCTGGGTTGATCAAACATCGAATCTTCCAGCCCACCTCGCCCGCTGGGTTTCTCCGTCTCGTATGGCTACTCCATTCTTCAATATTAAAGTCATTTAATTGGCTTTTGTGAAAGTTTAAGCGATTTTTCAGAACTTCTAACTCTTTCACACACCATGGAGTTGATGATAGCCAATGCTCCGGGTCTGGCAACTTCCATTGACTATCAAAACGAAACTGAAATTTTTTGTTAAACAGACTGATTATCTCTTCTTCATAATCGTCGTTTCTGAAATATCCACTCCTTGGGAAGGAGTAACAGTATTCCGAAGAATTAAACATTTTTACGATATCAGTGCTCAATCAATGAATTTATGATAACAACGAGCGAACAAGATAACTAATCGCAAACATGAAGAGAACAGAAACTGAGAGGTAATAGCAAGTTCTTGCTATAATTTAAATAAGCAAGCATTATTTTCGGCAAAAACAAGTGTTTGTTTTCGATTTTCTAGAGCGTGTTTTTTCGTACGATTATGACATTGACGTCTGCGTATTTGTTTGTACATGGTTTTAGTGGGTAGAATAAGTCAGATGATGCCCAACTGCAGAATTTCTAGAAAGTGGGTCGTGGAATTTAAGCTGATCTTTTTGATCCAGTATTAAAATTAGTCAGACAGTTGAAAAAACGAATTATGACTATGTTGTTATTGATTAACTGATTTTTGAACTACCTGCGTGATGATCCCTCAATAGGAATTGGTAATTTTGCTTTTTTAACGTAAAAGAAAAAACCTAAGAGTACCTAATCATAACGTTATAATGAACAATGGCTCAAAAATACATAATCACGCCTATTTCCCTGAAGAGCTCATTGCCGCTTACCGGGAGGGAACTGTTATGTTGCCAAAACTTCGTCCTTTCATCGGCAGGGGCGCAAGGAGCGCTACGGTTCCTGAAGTAGGATCCATAAACACTTACCTTATACATATACATGTATAAATACTGGCCGATTAGAAGCCACCAATATGACCTAAAGCATATTAGCGCCGACAGCGCGGCGTTACAAAACCACAAATAATACGTGATATGTGGACATTCTAAGTATGTGCACATATGATGTGCCATATATCGTATCATTAAACTGAAACCCGAAAAATAGTACATAGCCATACATATTAACAAGTCACGAATCCGATGCAAGTATATAAAATATTAAAAAAGTTAGTTTGACATTGACACCCTAAATTGACACGTTCTATGTTTGGAGAGAGGTTTGGTTGTTAAATGATTTAATTATTTTTGGATTATTATTTTATTTAAGTATTGGACTACAGGATATATTTGTGCGAGCTGTGAATTACTAATATGGCTAGATAGTAATTTCTAGAACTATTTTGGTATTGATTGAAAAAAAATTATTTTTGATTTAAGCCTGCCTACCTACCTAGAATACTAGTAATACTTAGTGTTTTCGACTGATGACTTCATAATACTGCAGTGACTGACAGGGTGACTTACATCCGCCATAACATTGAAACTGACTTTACGACAAAGAAAGTAAATAGACAATACCACTATGTATAATAATTATCAAAACCGTCGTCAAGATGATCGCAAAGAGGACAAACCGCCTTATTCAAGAGTATTCGTCGTATGCAGCAAACAAACTACTGTAGAAGATTTACATAAACCATTTGAACAGTATGGTCAAATACAAGACATATATCTTCCTAAAAACAATCAGGGGGAATTGAAAGGTGTAGCGTATATAAAATATTTCAAAACATCATCTGCAGCAGCTGCAGTGCAAGCTCTTCAGAGTAAACCAATTATACTTAACAGCAAACCCATCAAAGTAATGGTGGCATCAAGTAGAAATGAATCTTCTACTAATGAAGACAGATATAAAAGGCTATTTATCAAGGTAGACAAGGAAGCTGACCATGATGATTTATATGAGCATTTTTCTAAATTTGGTTATGTTGAATCGTTGCATTTGCAGAAGGATAAAGAAACAATGAAATGTAAAGGTTTTGCCTATGTTAATTACTTAACATTCTTTGATGCAGCAAAAGCTATTGAAGAGTGTGATCGAAAGTACAAACCAGTATTTGCTACGCCAAAAGATGATTTGAAAAGAGTTAGAAAAAGCTTTGATAATCCCTGGGCCATGGGGGACTATTCCTTTAATAGCAGTAGCCAAAAAATTGCAGATTTTGAATGCAATACAAATGACAGTAATCAACAAACAGAAAGCTACTCATTGCTGTGCAAAGTAAAAGCTCAAAACTTTAATTCCATCATTGCCACTTGCACCCCTCAAGTGGCTCAGATACATATAGAACAGTTATTTGATATAGTACCTGGTATGGTTAAATGCCAATACTCCAAGGATTCTTTTAATGGCTTGTGCAAAGCTATTATAACTTATGAACAAAAAAAGTCTGCTACCTATGCCTTGGAAAAAATTAATAATTTCGAATTTCCATCTGGTGAGCTTGTTTCAGTAAAACCTTATGAGGATCCAATAAATAAAGCAGCTAATAACTTAACGAATATTGTTAATACTTTCAAGAACTCTTTAGATGCTGGTAAACCTAACTTACTTACTAATACTACTACTTTATTACTAGCTGATGCCATTGCTCAAGCTTCAAGTTTAATCAAAGAAGCCACATCATCAAACCCAAAACATCATGCTGAACCAAAAAATTCTATAAATGTTAGTCTTCCTCCTCCACAACCACTGGCACCTTCAAATAGCAGAGTAGCACAAAGATGTTTCATTGTTTGTAAGCCACATCCACCTCCAGCAGCTGCTTTACGTGATGCTTTCTGTCGCTTTGGAGATCTGATTGATGTGTGTACAATTCCTAACAAAACTTTTGGTTTTGTCAAATATGCTTCTGTAAGTGCTGCGCAAGAAGCAATGAAGACTCTTAATAGCGCTGTCTTATGTGGTGTTCAGTTAAAAGTATTAGAAGCTGATGAAAAGCCTAAGGATGTAGACATCAGAATTGATCTCGATGAAAACTCCGAGCATGAAAATAAAAGAATAAAATTGCATGGCAATGACTAACATTTTGAACTAAGGTCCAAGACCAATTTTGACTGAACATATAAAATAAGACATCCAGTGTAAGTTTTAAATATACTTATGACTTAATAATTGATAAAAGAAACACCAATCTTGACTATATCTATCTAGATTTTTAACTTTTCAATGTGAACATGAATTAATATCATATGAATTTATAGACTTGACTTTTATTACTGCATGACTACTCTGAAATATCTCGAGTTAAATTATAATTTATAACACTGTCTTACTTACTTTATACATTTATTTATAAACATGAAATACTCATCTTCTGATTACAATCCTAATGTCTTATTTAAAGAATATATTTTACAAAAAAATATATATTATAATTATAAATAAACTAAGTCAAATGTGTCAGGCACATGTACAATTATTCCTTGACAGATCCCTTTCTCTTAAAAAAAATCTTTGTTTTTTAAAAGATTTACATGAACAAAAATTACAAGAGCACAAAACCAAATTGTCAGCAGCAGACCATGTTGATATAAAATAACACTACCACCCACACAAGATGCCAGTTACTACACTTGGAAAGTAATATAAAATATATTAGTATATATATATAGGCATAAATGACCACCATTTTCACATAATACTGCAAAATTCACTTCACCATTATTGTGTACACTAGCCATCTCAAAACTTATTGACTGAACAAATGTGGTGGTAATATTTTTTTCAATATTTACTAGTCTATTGTAGTTACTAGAATCTGCATCTAAACCTTCTTTGACATGCCTATCTATTAGCCTTTTTTTTTTTTTTTTTTTGTTTTACGTCGGTAACAAAATGCATTTACGCACTGCCTTCCGGCCAAAGGGGGACCGAAAGGGGGTGTGGGACTCACCACCAGCAGACTCGACCGCCGGCAGCAATACCCACTAAAAATCTTCCGACGACGCCCGCCGCTTGTTGAGAAAGAGGCGGGGGCCAGTACCTGGGTTGCAGCTTCTGACACCCCGCCTGCGGCCAACGTCCCCCGGACCAAAACCGGGAGGACCTCCTCAGAGAGGCGCAGTGGACGCGCCCCTCCTACCTCCCCCTGCGACCATAGCGTGTGTGGCCGACTTCCCGGAGGGTCCATGATTAGACAGCAGGGGCCCCCTGCCCCCGCTGCCTAGACCCTCCTGGCGCTGCTGAGCGGGCCCTCCTAGCCTACCCGCAGCGCCCTCCATAGGTCCCTCTTAGTTTCCCCCCCGGTAGTCAGTACTAAGGGCACCCAGAGTCGTCGGTCTCTGGGTGTTACCTTTTCCCTAGCGCCTCCTGCGCCCTACCGGGAGGTACTCAGCCCCCCCACCACGACAAGGTGGAGACCAGTCGGGGGGGATGCCTATCTATTAGCCTGCAGTTATTCTAAATAATTCCAGCACTTATCTTCACATTAGATTTGTGTGAGATACACATGTATTGTAGGAGTTGTTGAAATTTATACTATGTTATAAATACCCTATGGGTATTATTTACGACAAAAGCAATATTAGAAAAATTTGGTTGGTTTAATTATTATATTAAAATACAACAATATAAGACAAACAAAACAAGTCATTAACCCATTCCCCCCTCCCTTCACCTGTCTTGTACCATGGGCTAGATATCAACGTATTTCGTAATATGAACAGTCCACTAAGTAGCCTCTAACTTACGACATATAGGTAAGTAGATTCTAGAAATAACATATATTTTCAATCAATATAGTATTAGGTAGACTAATTAGTTGTTGAGCTCTGTTTACTTTTTGTTTTGTAGTAGGTATGACACCTCATTAACACCTGACAGCAGCTTGTTTATAATGTTATCATAGTGCATTGCACTGCTGGAACCCTGTGTTTCGCCCCAACTCTTATTAGATTCACTGAGTGTTGTTTTTGACTGTACCATCTGAAAATTTCAATTAATTACAGATACATAAATTATCATCACTATTGTAAAATATATATATAGTTTTAGCCTGGGGAGGATACCTTTGCCATGATTGACAAAGTATTTTTTAATAAGTGCATAAAGCCAGCTTTAAATCCGAAGATAAACTATAAATCACATATTGAATTACCTGAGTAAACATGTTGACGTCATTGCACAGTTGGGTCAATTTTACTTCAAGATCTGGATTTTTTTCAAAGGATTCATCTTTTTTGTTAAGCTTCAAATCTGATAGGCGTTTGCTGAGTTGGTCTAAGCTGTTAGCATATTGACCAAGATCCAATTTACTGGGTTCTGTACTTTTGGGTGGGGTTTGTAATAGTGTGTAGTTTTTCTTGAGATCTTCTGCATATCCTTTCATAATGGCTATAATGTCGTCCAAATCAAGATCTACATCGCTTTCAGCCATGTCTGGCAATAGCAATTTAGGTACATCTGAATCTAAAAATTTCGCAACATCCTCACGTTTTATGTACTTACTTGTCGGCTCTTTCAATTCTGTTTGTGTTGTAGGAATGGAATCGAATATAGCTTTTATGTCCAGCATTACGTTCTGTGAATCTGCTAGTTCAGAATCTAGGTTTTGAGTGATTCTTTCAAGTACATCCAGCTGTACAATTGATTTCATAAAACTGGGATAGTCCTCGGGACCTCCTTTTCTGTTAAAGTCCATTGTGCCAAGAAAACAGTAACTGACTACCTATTTACTTATTTGAATAATTCCGTATAGTATACCGAATCTGTGGAGATCAATCAGACACTATAATCTTATTCCGAAATCAATGGTACCACACCACAAATCGCGGCGGGGAAGAGATAAATAAATTATAACAATACGCATGCGTAGAAACAGCAGAGTTAGACAATCGCTCAATAAAGTTGAAGCCTATTCTGCATTGATTGACATTGGCACTGACGCGATTTTAGTCAAAATTCGTTTTAATTTTTACCAGCCTGAAATTGAATCTACTAAGTTATTTCTAAATAGGTACTTAACGTTATAAAATTCAACTTTTTATATATTGGTGTTAGTTCCACATTTACAACATAGTACTTTTCGCATAAATGTAAAGTAGCGCACATGTGTCTATCAATAAAAAATTAAATAAATGTAAGATTTATTGAAAAATATAGTGCATTTATATGAGTAGATTCTAACGAAAATTGTACGAACGAACGTGGCATACTGTAACTTGGGGATGGGATTTAGTGACAACTTCCATTCTATATCATTAATTTTACCTAACTATCGGCCTAACTCTCCCGTGCTTGAGATACACTCCTACATTAAAATGTCTTATAAATTCGTAAAAATATAGCTAAATCATGTTTTATCTTAATTTTTCATGTATAAAATGTTTAGAACCAGTATTCGCAATAACATTTTCATGAATAAAAATTCGAACAAGAATAGCACTTTACAAGATTTCAGAACTGTAAAACTGAGCTGTAACGACTTTGACAGACATTTTATATGTCAATGTCAGTCTGTGTAAAAGGAACACACGCACGTGTTGTGTTTTATTTATTTTATTTTCAAACATGGTGCGTAAACTTAAATTTCATGAGCAGAAATTGCTAAAAAAAGTTGATTTTATTTCATGGAAAGTAGACAATAACTTGCACGAAGTTAAAGTTATAAAAAAGTATTATATTCAGAAAAGAGAAGATTATACAAAGTGGGTTTTGTTTATAAAACTTCTTCATATTATAATTTATTTTACTGTCGTATTGCATTGTAGTATGGTATTATTTCTATAAATTTTTATTATTTTTCTTATTTCAGGTATAATAAACTATCTAGAGAAATAAGAGATTTGGCAAATAAAATAAAAGATTTAGATGCTTTAACAGAATTCAGAACGGAGAGTAGTGCACAATTATTAGAAAAACTGTATCAAATGGGTCTTATTCCTACTAGATGGGACTTGGCCTTAGCTGCAAATGTGTCTGCCAGTGCATTTTGCAGGCGGAGATTACCAGTGGTAATGGTTCGAAGTAAGTATTTGATTTTTATATTTATTAATTGAACTTCACTATCTATTTTTTAGAACAACTTGATCAAACACGAATACACATAAGAATCAAGAAAATTGCCCTAGAAACCACTAAATCCTTATTATAAAACCAACTAACGGACTTAATTTTAATTCCAGATAAAATGTCAGAAAACTTAAAGGAAGCTACAAAATTTATAGAACAAGGTCATGTCCGAGTGGGGCCTGAGTTGGTAAAAGACCCTGCTTTTCTAGTAACCCGGTCTCTGGAGGACTTTGTGACATGGGTTGATGGGTCAGCTATCCGCAAACATGTCATGGAATATAATGATTTGGTAATTCCTTTGTTTATTTACTTATAAATTTGTTATCATTGTTTTTATGAAATAAGTGGAATCAAATAATTTAACAAAGTTAAGTTACACAGACCCAGTTTTAAGGTAAAACTACCATACTTGGCTAGGCCCATATTTAATTCGAAATCTGTAGAATAAAACTACAGGAAGGTTTAATGAGGCATCTATGTTTATACTGTATGTGGAGGCTTAAATCAGTAGTATAAATTCATTTCTACCTGAGAACAATTTAAAAAGTCAAGATACTTGTGTAAAACAATCTTTTCAGTCTTTTGAGTGGGGTGTTGAATTATTATTTAATGTTACGCTGACTAACCCTCTGAAAACAGGTGTGATTGTATGTTTTAAATATTCATTTAAAGCATTTTTTGTTTCAGAGAGACGATTTTGATATGCTGTAAGGAATGTAATTATTGTTTACTTAAGGAAAAATTATTAAAGTGTTAATAAATTAAAAAGGCTGACTGAGTTCCTGTTGTTTAATTTAGGACCTATTCTGAAAAATTGTAATTTGATAATCATTGTTAATTAATTATACAATGATTAAATGACTAAATTTCATTTAAATATCAGTTACTGATCTACAGTGATCGCCAGAGACTAGATCAGTCTCTGGCGAAGCTACGACGTCTGGGAATACTTTCAGTAATAGATAAATAGATTCTGCAATTATTTTCAAATTTGCAGTGATAAAAGTTATTCATTATTTTTAAAAGATAATTAATTGATCTGGCAACAATTTTGCGTAATCAACCAATTTACATGACAGTAGCAGATGCACTTCTTGGCGGGAAAGTGAAGCGTCATGTCTGCTGTTTTGTTTTATTTTCTAAAATTTGTGATATTTCTAACATTAATATGTAACAAAGGTGGATTATTAACCGTTAAGTGTTTGTGAATATACATGAGTGTTGGTAAATCAAACAAAGCAGTGCAACATCACTTTTCAAATTCTCTCAAGGAGTCCATGTGAGATCTCAGTATAGTCCCACATCCAAACTGAGGACTCAAGGGAGGGTATCTCATTTACCATTTATCATCTTTATCACCACGCATTCTCATTAACTATGAATTATATATAATTAATAATAATATATCGCTTACTTGACACTGGCTAAATGTGCTAGACGCACGAAGCCATTATTTAAAATAAAGAAAAGAACTGCCGCTAGGTTCGGTTTTTACGGCGAAAATTTGAAATTGTACCATTTGTGAAGCCCTAAATTAATCTTTTAAACAAATAAGAGTAAAAATCCCATTTAATTTGTAATTTCCAGTGGATTCTTTCCCTAACTTTGATGTTTCTAGCCGACATCCGAACTACGGATGCGTTCGATAATAAATTCCACACATAGGGTCACCCACCTTTTTTTTTTTTTTCGGATGGATAATCATCAAATGACCGTCTTCCGCTGTGGGTGAAGCGGAAGGGTGTGTCAGACTTTTACTGACCAAAAACTATCCATGTTCCTTCTTGAGCCTGTAACACCAAGGCCGCGGTAACCCTTTCGAACGGGACTGGACTGCAACTGGGTCACCCACCTAGGATTGACCTCTTTCGACCAATGAATATACCTCTAAAAAGCGACTTTGACTGAGTGCAAATGTGAAATGCTACACTGTAAATAAAGTAATTTTTATTAGTCTGAGAAAACAAAGTTCCTCAGAAGCATTGCCTTTCTTTGGTTCGTTCGCTATAAACTAGTTCACACGGGCTCAAGCTACTGCTGCCAAAGTAAAAAAAAAAACATTATTTGTTATGGCATGCCATATTTTTTTTCTAGCAAGATAGTGGCAACAATCTAAATGTTTTGCGCTGAGTTGAGTTAAGACGTGAAAAAAAAATAAAAGGAAAAGAAATGGCAGTTACTAGAGAAAAAGAAAATTGTTCAAGAAAAATTAATGGAAACATCCCTGCCTTGTCCCTCAATAGTGATAATATGTCGACATCTACCGATAGTGATGACTTGGCGGATCCCACATATGAAATCAGAAATATTCAGAGTATTATAAACGTGACTCGTGATAACATAGACGCTCTGAATGCAAAGTTTGCTGGTTTCCAACATCCACCGTCTTTGTATTTGTCTGAATATCAAGAATTAACATCTAAGCTACACGATTTAGAACTTAGGGAACGGACTTTGCGGGAATTATTACAGACTGAATCGCCAGATAGGAGTGAAGAGTGTTCTTTGCAAGATGATTCGAAAAAGTATGATACCCTTACTCGTCAGCCAAAAGTATTCCTTAGAGCTCATCTGCCGAACCAGCAGCGCACCAGCGTTCAGGTCAAGGAAGGTGTTACGTTGAGGGACGCTCTTTCGAAAGCTTTAAAACTACGAAATCTAACTTGTGAAATGTGTGAAGTGGTTAGGACAGGATTAGACCAAGTGATACCCTGGGATGTAGATATAACTATGATCGACGCTGAAGAGGTCTGTTTTGTTTATTAATAAGTCTATAACTACAAGATTTACCTAAAAAATGTTACCTAAGATATACTTTGAATTTATTTACATATTTATTATTGTACCAGGCATTCTAGAGCTGTTTAATTAGTACAAGATTTATACACTCAGACACAAAAGTTCTGGAATATTAAATCACTATTTCGGTAACAGTTGTAAATATTGTAATACTTAAAAAAAATGTGAAATTTTATTAAGTTAAATTTTTGTTAAAATAATGTTGCTTAAAATATAAACATTCTTCCGAAAATTGGGAAATTAAGTAGCATAAGCAATTAAAAAAAAAACCACCATTTTGTATTATTATCTTAATTTAAATAAATATTCAAAGTCATTTATTTACATATCACATAGTTATAAAGTTGATCTTAAAAATATGAAGTACCCTGTAATGGCTCCGGAAAGTGGTAGTCTGCTACTGTTTCTTTTATATATTAATTTAACATAATAAAACTATAAATCTACATTACTTTAAAACACATTACATTACATTTTGACATTTTAATTACAGGTAGGTATATTCAATCCTCAAATTTGTAAAATAGGTACTTTTTTTAGCTCTCTTACCAAGTCAAATAAATTTTCTTTGTCCTGTACATAATTTTGATACAATTACAGCCATAGAGTGGGGTCTGGTTCTACATGAGTATTGGTTGTTTTCTTTTTATGCTGTTAATTTGTAAGGGTTTCTTTTTATAAATTTTCAGCACTTTAATATATATATATATATATATATATATAATGTGTATACGGATCCTACTATCACCTAAGGAGCCCAAGCTAACCTCATCTGCAAGTGGTGCACCTGCCGATCAACGGACGAGTCTCTGGCGAGAATAACAGTGCCCGGTAATCGGCAATAGGCTCGACACCTATTATGTGGGCCAACTATATAATTGGCAAAGTGCGTATATTATGCTTCTGCCTACTTCTTCAGGGAAACAGGCGTGATTGTATGTATGTATGTATGTAATATATATAAAGATGTCAATGTTAAAATGTTCTGCTGAAAAATGGTTTACAGGAAGTTGTTGTGGTCTGTTACATTTAATATTTTTTAGATTTTTACCCATAGATTTCTTATTCAGAGGTTCTAGGGTTCAAACCCTGCATACCCTCGACTTTTTAAAGTTATGAGTGTAATTATCATTTGCTCTGTGCCTCAGAAAGCATGTTAAATCGTTAGCCATTGGCTGTCATGGAAATCTATGGCAGTTGCTGTTAGGAAGTCAATGCCTTCTAATATTCTGACAATTGATTTAACCATAGAATAATGTTTTCCTTTGAGTTGTGGAGGTCATATGGCAGTTGCTCCATGTAATAACAGAAGTTCAGCTAAATCTGGTTAGACCAGTGAGCAGACCCTGGGCTTAAGTTTGGAGCCACCAGGATAAAATAGAATAATGATAATACATCTATTTCCCCATAAAATTATACTGTAGGTGAGTCTTTAAATGAAATTAGTGTAGTATGCAGTCATAGCAGATTTAAAGTCGTTGATTTTTTGGGTTGGGTTAAGCATAAGTAAGTGATTCTAATATAATATTATCTAATAATAATTAAATGGGTTGTAACTAAATTAAGAATCTGCACACATTATGGAAAGCGCATGAGGAAGCGATTTAAGACTACAAAATACACCTGGTGATTTTTGCTATAAAGTTATATCCCCTTGGAATCTGTGCCAGCTCTCTTGCAAAAATTTTATCTAATTTTTTTTTGATCCATTAATCAATGGGGGGTTATCTGAAGTAAGATTAAACAATATTTTTTAGATTTTTTTTAATTGTTATGTTTTGGTTGATTAGGAACCACTGCTCTTTGTTTTCTATAAGTAATTGAGTTTGAACAGTGTTTTTGGGATAAAACAAATTTTAATTGTAAATAGTTGTCATCTTCATTTAGTTGTTATATAGAACTTTTAACAAAACAGAGAATGTCTAGCCCTTTTACATCACATAATGTGTATTCAAAAGTGCTTATTGCTTGCCCCTGATTAGTATCAGTATGTATTTTTATGTAATACTTGGGAAAAAGATAAAATTATTATGTTTGAATAGAAAATTTTAATTCCTTCATACTACTAATAATAATATATACACATAATTGTGAAAAATGTTAAAGAATCAATTAAACTACCATGAGGGAATTTTCAATCAGTATGCTAAAATATGAATGTTGGACTATTTGTAGTGGTAAATACTTAACTTAATACTGTGTTATTTGTTGTTATATTAACTGAAATTTAGGCATTCTGGTTTGACCAGTGAGCAGACCTTGGGTCTTAGTACATAGTACTTGAAAACGTCAAAATTATAAAAAAATAACAAAAACAAATAAAATATAATTATACTAAAATCACGAAGCTAAGATTCACTTGCAACCAAACAATTTAAAAAATCAGAAAATATTTAAGTGTAAATGAATCTAAGTGCCAGTTCCGAGCCACCGTTCTGTAAGAAGAACTGGCAAGAAACTCACAGGCTATGCTCTTTTAAATTATTAAATTTAATTATTAATTAAGTCTGGGGCACAATGGGTATAATGCTATACCATTATTTGCTAATGAGTATTTTAATGACATCTTAAAACAGTATGAGTTACAGACTCCTCTAGAAAAAAAATATTTGAACACAGAGTAAGAATACGTGGTTCAACAATGTCTGGAACTAACTCATTTCAAAGAATACCACTGTTAGTTAAATTTGTCTATGTAAATAATATTTATCTTGTAAATCACAAAACAAAAATGTTTTTTTATTTAACTTGTATGAGAAAAAAATATGTTAGCAAAGAGGTACAAAAATTAGGCACAAGTTTATTCCTGACATAATGAAAATTGAAACTGAAAATGTTTAAAAGAAGCCATTATTTATATTTGTGGTATGCGCTTTATTGAATATTAATAAGATAAAGACACATGAGTTTAAGTGGAAAGTAATGTCTTTTTATTGTATTGTAAGTATTGTTTTGTTTCCTGCAAGATTTTCAGATGTTTTATAAACAGAGAATTGTTTGTATATTCACACTCTTTTCTTTAAGGTTTTAATAACTAATGTGTTTAGTCATTACTGTTAATATTTTTCTATCAAACCAGCTTTTGAGTTTAGGGATAAATTATTTATGTGATAAATTTTTTTGTGGTGACCTTTTATATATTGATTAACATAAAAACGTATCAGAATGATTTATAATTTAACTTGTTGATATATTTTTCAATCAGGACCCTAACACTTAAGTTTGTTTTTAATATAGGTGACGGTCCGCACGCTGGACAAGCTCCCTATAATGTCCCACATCTCACATCAGTTTACACGAAAGACTTTCTTTACGCTTGCCTTCTGTGAATGCTGTCGAAGGCTACTCTTCAATGGGTTTTACTGCTCACAATGCAACTTCAAATTCCACCAGCGGTGTGCTGACAAAGTCCCTAGCATATGTCACCAGGTAAATGATTTATATTCATATGTGATAGATAAATAATGTGCTATGCTACCCTGTAAATCAACTGAATCTAAGAGCGTCACTTCCCTAGAGAGAGAACCTGTTTAGAATAAAAGTTAGCAAGGAACTCAGCAAAGTTCTATCTACCACAGAAAGATTTTTTAAAAATATATTTATTTATTTTTTGTCTTGTATTTTAAAACATATAAAGACATAGTGTGGACGTCCAGTGTACTTGCACTCTGCGCGTAATTAACAATTTCGCTCAAAACAGTAATTTTTTGTGTACATGAATGCAAAAACTTTGTTTTGGTCTGGCTCAATATGAAATATCATAAAAAGGTGTCTCAGTAACGGTGCACTTGATAAACCCCAAAGGCTCATCGTTAAATTGCATCTTGGTGGCTAATTGACATCAGCATTTCTCGAGATAATGTGTTCTGGAAATCGTTGCTGCAATAAGTCGATTGTTTCATGCGCGGTGTTGCAGGTTCGACTAGATTGCTTTCAGTGAACGCAGATGATGAGTTTGTGAAATCACGGGTTTATGCCAATAAACCCGAAAAAAATTCTGAGCTGAAATCTAAAATCCAACGCGTCATCGGTGAGATACAGCCACATCTCTGTGCAAAAGTCATGGAAAATTTCATAAAAATAACGATAACGACCGATATGGTGTGGTGGTGAGAATACCCGCTTTCCGCTTCTAGGGTTGTGGGTTCGATTCCCACACAGGACAAATCTTTGTGTGCATGAACATGAATATTTGTTCTGGTCTGGGTGTTTTCCTATTTATATTAAGTAATTTATTTACAAAAATATATATGTCTATATATATGTTTATCCGTTATTTAGTATCCATAACACTAGTTCTTAATGATACTTATCTTGGAACTAAATAATTAGTGTAATTTACAGTACAATAAATATATCACAACTCTGTCATAACATACATAAGTAGTTTATATTAACCAAACAAAAAGAAGTATTACTAACTCCTATTTTGTGAGCTCTGCTTAGATTGGATTTTAAAAGGACTGTGTGTGATGTACATAATTATTTAATTTCCTCTATTGTTCAATTACATTCTGTAGGTTTTTTAATATATCTGTTTTTGTACACCAGGTCCGCATGACTGACACATATTATGCAGCACTCCTGGCCCAAAATCCAGAGACACAGGCAGGCATACTGCACTTTCCTCCGCATTTCGGTTATCATCACATGATGCACAGGAACGACCAGAGCAAGTAAGTTCATGAACTCCAATATTTATTGAATCCTGGCACTAATTTAAATTTTAGTTTTGGTGTTGTAGCTGAATACATTACTCAACATGTAAAGCACTGCGATAAGTAGCAATATTACTAAAGTCCATGGCCGGCGATGATCAAGTGCTAATCATTAATAATGCCAAAAGTATGGAAAAAATTGTAGCACTGTGGTCCACTTGCTAAGCCAAAAGCGTACTTGCGCAAATTACTATATTATCTATACCACATTTTTTTACTACAGGCAGCCACATCCACGATCGTTAAATCAGCAAGACCGATCTAACTCAGCACCCAATGTCTGCATCAATATGGTTCAGAGGCCGATGACACTCGCCGAGCACCAGAGGAAATGCAACCAGGTATGTTGTAATTATTATAAACTAACTTTGACTAAAACCGAAAAAAAACAGCAGACCAAAGCAACACAGAATTGAACAATTACATCGCGGCTTACTTACTTTTTTTTAATTAGCAGTTCGCTCGTAGCTCCGCAAAACTAGGTAGTCAAAAACGACCTTTCTCTGGGTTTTGGTATACTTTAATGATACACATAAAACTTTCTAAAATTCATATAAAATAGTGCACAGTTTTTATGTAAAACTTTTCACTTTCAAAAGTATAGTTTAGATAATCTAAATTTATTTATTTAAAAGCTGCTTCACAATTAAGACAGGCGAAAACACTAATTTCAATTTGTGTGACCACAGAGCACGAATTCCCCTCAGTCGTCAGCCCCGGCTTGGCGCACACACCTAGCCAACGCCGCCACCACGCAGGCTGCCTCCACCTCGCGGAGCACCCAGGCCTCCCCCACCGGGACGCTCCGGCCTCGCCGCGCCCGCGCGAAGTCCGCAGACGAGTCATGGAAGCACGCCCTCTCGCCGCGAGAGAGCTATGATGACTGGGTTATACATGCCGATGAAATACTCATCGGACCTAGGATAGGTAAGTTTATTGATTTAGGGATAGGAATTAACCAGGGAAACGCTTTGTACACTACCCTATTAACTATTTTGCTAAAATCTTATTGCTGGTAGAAACTAAAGGTTCGTCTGGTGACATACTCTTCCAACTTTCTGAGATGCCTGAGGTGTAATGGACCAGTTCATTTAGTAGTTGTCATATCACAATGGATTAAAGATACACGAAAAAACTTTTTTTTTTACCAGCATTTATTTCAGAATTTCAATTTTTTTTATGTCTTGTCTTGTTAGAGGTACTGTATTTCTGATAAGTGATATATACGACAAAGTTTGATACTTCCCAAATTTGCATTTATCCCCAGGGGAGGACTCAAGCTACGACCCACCTAAAGTTATCAGAAATAGTTAGCAGTCAGTCTCTGTCGATTTGTCGTGCCTTTAAAGTCGGGTTATTATTTTCCTTTCTTGACTTTTATTACTTGGGAGTTGGGACCTAAAATAATTGTTTTATGTTTTAGGCTCTGGCAGTTTCGGAACAGTGTACAAGGCCCATTGGCACGGTCCAGTTGCTGTAAAAACGTTAAACGTGAAAACACCGACGCCCGCGCAATTACAGGCTTTTAAAAATGAGGCAAGTATATATCTGTGAAAATATAATTAAATATTATGAATAAATTGTAAGGTTTGTTTAAATCATTTGAAAGTTTGAAGAATTAAGGTAAGGCGTATTGAGCTTTGACACAGTGAGTCGCGTAAATTGTGTCGCTGCTTTCGGTTTCATAATTAAGTTCTGGTTGTATTACGCGTTCGTGCGACATTATTGTATATATATATATATATATATTTTAATTTTCTTTCTTCACAAAGGTTCACAAGTTTTAAATGTAGAAAAATTAATACAAAAAAAATCCTTTGTGAGAGACTGGAGTCCATACTAGGGAAACCCTGTGTTATGGAATCTCCAGACCCCCAACTCGGAGTAGGTTCATTCGTAAACATAATGTAAATTCCGCGACCCATTTTTGTGTGCATGATCATTGTTCTGGTCTGGGTGTTTCCTATGTACTTAAGGTTTAAAATTGAAGTTATTGTTCTTATACTCCAGGTGGCAGTCCTCCGTAAAACCCGGCACTGCAACATCCTCTTATTCATGGGCTGCGTGTCCCAGCCGGCGCTGGCCATAGTAACCCAGTGGTGCGAAGGTTCCTCCCTGTACCAGCATCTCCACGTGCTGGAGACTCCGTTCTCAATGCTGTACCTGACAGACGTGGCCCGCCAGACTGCTCAGGGCATGGACTACCTGCATGCCAAGAATATTATACACAGGTACGTAATACTGTCTCACTTGGTATTCCAAAAACTGAGCATTAAGTCCAAACCGATTTGGATGTTTGAGTACAATTTTTTTCTTAACCCATTTATATTAGTTTGTGCCAAGGTCGTAGTGTAGTGATCTTTGCCTACCCCTACGGGAAAGAGGCGAGACATTATGTATGTTTATATCATTTTATTATTAGCCCCCAACCAAAAAAATGGCTATGTGTGACGTGTGACATCGTAGCTCGTAATAGACTGATATCATAAAAATATTAATAGGTTTTTGTATGAAGCTAAAAGACATTATTGTAGTTTTATTTTTTAACTTTTATAGTTTTTTTCGTGTTTGTTACCTTAATTATTTTGTAACCGGATTTTTATAAGAGTAGTATTTTTCTGTGCATTGACATATGTGGTCATATAGCGTTGGCATTATTAAATTATTTTTTCTTAATCCCAGGTGAAACTATTTATGTTTGTTGCAGGGACCTCAAATCAAATAACATATTTCTAAGGGACGATTGGTCTGTAAAAATAGGAGATTTTGGTCTTGCAACCGCCAAAGTGCGGTGGTCAGGTTAGTACTATTTGTATTCATATAAATTGGTGTATATGTCATCTTAGTCAGTTTACGTCCCACTATTAAGCACGGGCCTAAGATTTTTTATCTTGACAGACTCATCGAGCGCGGGCGGCGTCCAATGGCAGCAACCAACAGGTTCTATACTATGGATGGCTCCAGAAGTGATTCGGATGGAAGAACCCGCCCCATACACTTTCCAATCCGATGTGTATGCGTATGGGATCGTGCTATATGAACTTATGGCTGGGGAACTGCCCTACGCCCATCTTAACAATAAGGATCAGGTAAGATTTTTTCTAACTTGTTTTGTTTTGTCAAATGTTTCTTTATCTAAGCCCCTTGCAATGTTATGATGCGAATGAATGCCTGAACGATCGCTTTGACGTACTGAGCGAACAAAGTACGGTCAAGCTGTGATGTTGTAAAGATAGGCTACCAAAAGTGCGTGAGAAAGGTGACTTGGTCCTGGATAGATGCGTTCTGCAGAAGGCCGGGGTGGTTGACACTCTTTGAAGGAGGATCATCAGCCGTCATCAAAAGCGTCCACTGCTAACCATAGCCCTCCCCCATAAGCTTCTAATGTGACCGATTTGCAGGCTGCCTGCATCAACGTGATTCCATGTCCTCTGTCAGTTCGTCCGTCTATCTTACAGGTCTCACGCTACGCTTTCATCAAAAGCTTTCCTTACCAGAACTTTTCAACCCCAACTGCCGTAAATTCTTTGTTGACTGCCACTTGCTGATTCTATGAGCTATCACGGTGACAGTAGTTAATTCTTTAGTCTATGTTCAGAAGCGGACAATTGGCTAATTGATTTAAATGTGTTGTGCACAGATCCTGTGGATGGTGGGTCGCGGGCTGCTGCGGCCGGACGCGCGGCGACTGAGGCAGGACGCCCCGCAGGCTCTCAAGAGGCTCTTCCACGACAGCACGCAATTTGACAAAGCCACACGCCCGCTCTTCAGACAGGTACACTTACATAGATTGATGAATAAAAATAATAATTTAAAAAAAGCCGAGATGAGTTTCTTGAGGCACTGTTCTCAATCTCGTTGCCTTTTGGAAGCCTCGTTAGTCACCGACAGACTGACTGACGGACAATCCCCTCCCCCCTTTAGAATCACGACAGAGTGACTGACCCCCGATAAGAATCACCGGCAGGCAGACAAAATCTTGAGAAAAACCCAAAACAGACAAATAAACTGACAAACCTTGACAAAGAATCCATTTGCTTTTATTCTTGATTATGATACCGCTCATATCTCTTTTATTGTTTTTAAAAATAATTATCCAATTTTCATTTTGTGTATAAATAGTTGATCTTAAAGACAGACAAAGTATATTTTATTTTTATTTTTTCAACACTAACCCTTATACACATTAATTACCAGGGATGCAATGATACATTGGAAAAACAAAAGATATCAATATATCGGCTTCCCTTAGTATCGATATGGAAGATCCACGATTATTTTCATTATTATATTTCGATACAGCCATCAAAGTAAAGCAACAGTCACAAAAAAACTTTCTTTGGTTTGTGTGATATCTAATCTAGAGAGATTATGGAAGCTCCCCACGCTCTTCAGATGTTCTGATCTCTCTGATTTTTATATTCACTAATTTATTCAATTAAACCAATAAATTAATTCATATTGTAATATTTGCATGATGCATGAAATATGAAATTGGTATCAGAACTCTTGACAGATAAGTTAGCAAATTTTAATAGCAACATTGTGCTACGTAGGTCCTAGCGTCGTTAGAGGCGATGCTCCGTGCGCTGCCGAAGATATCTCGCTCAGCGTCCGAGCCATCGGTGGGTCGCGCGCTGCACGCCTCAGACGATTGCCTCGCCTACTGCGCCTCGCCCAAGACGCCCGTGCATTTCCACTTCAACGCAGACACCAGCTTCCCCGCCTTCTATGGGTATAAACTATAAGCATTCAACAACGACACTATCCACTAAAATGTATATAGGAAATCCACTAATAGTGCGCGAGTTCAATGTGAATTAATTAGAATTCGTTGTTATAAAAGTCATTCACGGTCCACGTAAAACTGCAGTTTTACATCAGCTGTAAAATGAACAATCGAAACGGATTAACTAATTTTTTTTTTGAGCCAGTAAATATAAAATCAATTCCCTTCTTTAGAATATCGATTTGAACATTTGAAAAACAAGTCAACAATTTTTATTTATTACACAGAAAAAATGTATATAAGATTTGTTTTATTTTTAAATGGGATTAAACATTTAATAAATTAAAAAAAGACGACACGTAGTAAACGTACGATAATCGTCGGTTCTCTCGCGGCTACTTCATTGAGCTCGCTATCTATACGTGATCAATACTTGTAACTTGTTAGAAACTAGACCGCCAACTGGTGAAGGCAGTGAGTTAATGTTTTTTTTGCGATTGGAGTCGCATAATAATATATACCTGTTTCAATTTTGTTTATTTAAATTGCCAATATTATTTATTTAAAAATAAAGCCTAACATTTTTCCCGGTTCATATGAATTCCTTTATATATTATTATCATATGAGTTTATTTACCATGAAACAGTTTTTAATTTATTTTTGTATTAAAATACAGCCGAATTAACGACATCTTTAAAGATTTACTACCTGTTACAATGTCATTGAAATTTTTGGCTGTTCACAAGCAAATAGACCTTTTTATTCTAGCAGAACCAAGTTTTATGTAAGTGCTTCACCGTCATACTAACTGTATATTCAACTTTTAAAATAGTGGTATTGATTCACAGTACCCGTTTATGCATTTGAAATATTGTGAACAGCAATATCGAAGTAAATGTAGTTGATATTCAGTAAAGTTTGGTAATATTACATAATTTGGTTTAAATATGAAACTTGGTTAAATACTGGTGAAATTGCTCATAATAGTTGATGTGTATCACTATTGAGAAAATTAAAACCTAGTCTTCATTAAAGCAATTTAAGATGCAGTAAACTTCTTCGTGGCAACTATCACTTTCTTGTTACAAAAGAGCAACTCAGCTCTGTCTGCTATAACCATAGTAAAAAATACATTTAGTCTTTGATGAAGTTATATTTCCCATATAATATTTATTAATATTATTAAACCCAGAAATCCTTTTATGTTTGTTCTTATATTTTGTATATGTACCATATAATATACTTATCTGCTTTATTATTATTTATTATCTTTTCTCTTCTGTGTAAAATATTGAGTTGTTTTTTCTAGATACTTCATAAATTATTATTACATCATTTGTCTCTTTGCAATTGTCCCTGGTGGTCACACGCAGATGTTTTGGAAGTTAAAAGTGGATAATTAATTATAAACTGAAACATACTTGATAATTTTATCTCATACCTACATAATAATTAATATAATAGCAATATAAAAACTGAGTTCACTTTTCCATCCTAATTCGAAATAAGAAACTTATTTTAGTATTTATTTATGTAACACCACTCACAGTAAAATTAGTGCTGTCTATGTCAGATTATATTTGTTTTGAACTTCAGGTGTGCTGTGATACTTTGTATTTAGTTTAGATGGCATCAGATGGACCAAGCGTATTGTTAATTTTATTTATTTGACATTATATTCTTAGCGAATATCACAATGGTTATTTTTGTCCAATACAAGTATTATTTATTTGATTGTTAATAAGAATGAGTCGTGCCGAGGCACTTATAGGAAATGTAATCATAGTTATTGTAAATAATAAGTAATTGTAATTAAGTTAGGAGCTTAATGAGTAAAATTATTAAGAATCATGTGTATACAGTATAATTATTAATAAATTGATATGGCATAACTATGAAACTCTTAAATAACACAATAAATTATTGTTTCAAATTTAACCAGATTTTATTTGATCCCTTTTTGTATATCGTCGGGGATAGTGCAAATCGGCGTAACTAACATTGGCTAATACTGCTTATTAAGTTTTTTTACCTTCCCATGTAAAACTAGATCTATTGCAGATACGCGGACTACGTAAGGTAGTTTCGCGGATTTGCACTATCCCCGACGATATGTGGCTTTTATGTGTGTGCAATATTTTAATAATATTTAATCCATCAACAAAATAAAGTTCACATAATCTGAAATTGAGTACGTGTTGAGTACCTGGTTCTTTAGTACCGCAAACAATACCGAAACCAGTCTTATTAAAATCGCCTTAATAGTTTTAATTATTATAAGAACAATATCTTATTGCATGTGCTGGTACTTGTTTTCAAGCGTATTATTATCAGTTTCCGTGGTGTAGCGGTTATCACATCTGCCTAACACGCAGAAGGCCCCCGGTTCGATCCCGGGCGGAAACATATTTTTCACATTTTTAAATCTTGTTCTTTTATATCCACCTACGTATTGCAAGATATTGATAAAATTACAACTTAAAAGCGTAAAATGTTCTCGTATCTCTCCGAAATAAAGAATTTTTAATTGTGTTCGTAATCGTACTAGCAACTAGGTCAGTGATCTGTAAAGCTGTGTCAGCATACAAAAAATATTTTGTTTTTAGTTATAGATTTTTTAGATGCAGAGAAATTTGTTTTCTAAAATAATTATTTAATATAAGAACTCTCTTACACCAGTTATTTGGTTGCAAGATAAGTATCAGTAAGAACTTGTATTATGGATACTGTTTTGCGTAAATACCACCTTCAGGATCAGAAAAAATTCTTGTTTATGCACACAAGTTTTGTCTTATGTGGGAATTGAACCCTCGACCTTTACACGGTGTGAAGGAATACTAACTTCCACGCCATATCTTTCGTCGTAAATCTATCTTCATTTTGGTTTTTTTTTAAAGGTTAGGTAAAAAAACTTCTTAAAATTCAATCAGTCAATTTTATTCAATAGAGGCATCACTGTCTGCCTTATTTTCTTCATCTTGAGAAGATTTTTTATTTTTGTGTTTCTTGGTCCTTATTTCAAATCGTGTGCAGTGCATCTTTTTGCCGTCTATACGCTCGGTGCGGGCCAACACAAGCGCCCGGTCCACCGCCTCTGCACTGTCGAACACAATAAATGCAGTACCTGTAATAAATAACAAAATATATTCCAAGGTAAATCGTTTATTGCACTCATGGGTAAAGTAGTGATCACTATTTACTTTTCTGTAACATTTTCCAGTACCTTACCTGAATGTCATATTTGGTTAGGTTGGGTTGGAAATGTGACCAGTACAAATAAATAAAAGACTAACCTATGGATTTTTTCCCTTTGACAAGATGTCGAATTTCCCGTACCCTTCCAGCAGGTGCAAAAGTGGCACTCAGCACATGCTCTGTCAGGGAGCCAAAGGAACGCACTACAAGAGTCGTCAGAGTGGGGGGCAGTGCTGGAATTACACGGATACGGGACCCTTCTAACTTTGTATTGTGTTCTTCTAATGCCTGTAAAAAGTTCATACAATTCTTATAACAATCATTATTACACCTAATTAAGAGTAATCCTACTATTGCACTGTAAAGATAAAGAAAAAATCCAAATCCAAAATGCTACATCGAGGGTGTTATTTTAACTGCCTCCCGTAAGTTGGGTATACTCAATAAGGTGAGGCGGTTTTTCACTCCCGAGCAGCGCTGTTTGTTGTACAAGACTCAAGTGCGATCGAGTGTAGAGTATTGTTCCCATCTTTAGGACGGTTCTGCTAAGTACCTCCTCGACGCACTTGACAGACTGCAACGGCGAGCGGTTTGCATTATAGGGGATGCTGAGGTAACAGCCTCACTCAAGGATCTACAGCTGCATAGAGACATTGCATCTCTCAGTGTCTTTTATCGGAACTACTACGGCGAGTGTTCTGAGGAGCTTTCCGATCTCATCCCGCCCTCTCCTTTCCTCTCCCGAACAACACGTGCTGGTCTTCGAAACCATCCTCATACTGTGCAGAATATCAGCACTCGAACCAAGAAATTTGGGAGGTCGTTTCTGTGCAAGACCACTAAGCTCTGGAATTCGCTGCCGGCTCATGTGTGTCCCGTTTCCTATGATCCCTATGATATGTTTTAAGCGGGGCGTGAAACGGCATTTTAGCAGGCTGTCATGAGTGGTTGCGCTTTATAGCGTGCTTATTTCACGTTATAAAGCGCTTTCATTTTTTTTTATTGGACTGCATCAACTGCTTATCATCGGGCAGGATGTAGTCATTATAACGTGTCACAATAAAAAAAGAAAAAAAAGAAAAAGGTATACCTTTTTCTAGTCATTAATATTGTAACTAGAGCATTTTGAATATTTTGCATTTTCTAGTTGCACAAGTATAGATATAATATAATAGCTAGTTCTGTTCAGTTATTAGTGTTATTGAGGAAGAAATAAATCTTCACATTTATAAATTTTGTAAGACAATAGTTTTAACTATTATTTAATATCTATGTTCTAATAGTAGTTTACAGAGGAAATTTTACAGAATTATCAGCATAGGTTCTTGCTCAAAGCATCGGAAATTTAAATATGTGATGTGGGTAATCATTACACTACTTAGTAATTAATAAATCAGAAGCCGCCCTGATCTTACCTTTGATGCTGCTCCATCCGAATAAAATAAAATTGTTGTGGAGAATACTGGCTCAGATTTCTCAGTGGGGTAAAATTCAGCAATTCTGCAAAAAGTAAAGGGCATTGTTCAGGCATTATTGTAGGAATAAATTAAATATATTATTATTTATATTTAAATAAGAATAGTGCATACCCCACTTTTTTTATTAATCCATATTTCCCAAAATGTTCTGCAAGTAACTTTTTGTATGTGCATAAGATTGATAAAGGTAAATTATCTACTATTACAGTGGTCTCTGCCACATCTTCATTTGTACCTCCTTTCTTGTCTTTGTTCCACTTTCTTTTTTTCCACTTAATTTTTTCTTTGCCTTCTTCATTATTTTCTTCTTCTATTTCACTACTGGGTGTACTAGGTGTTGTTTTTTTATCTTTCTTCAGTTTTCGTTTCTTTTCTTTGCCTTCTCCATTATTTTCTTCTTCTATTTCACTACTGGGTGTACTAGGTGTTGTTTTTTTATCTTTCTTCAGTTTTCGTTTGTTTTTCTTCCTTTTGTCTTTTTCTGCCACCGACATTTCATCTAACAGATTTGTTAGAGTATGGGGATTGTCACCAATACTCAAATTTTCAAGATTTTGTACAATAGCTTCTTGTTTAACATCTTTCTTATAGGATTTAGAAGTTGTCTCACCATCAGAATCTCTTTTCTCTGGTAACTTTGGATTTTTCACTTTATTCTTTTTCTGTTTGATGACATCTTGTGTTTCCTTATCAGAAACAGTCTCTACTTTAGAAGTTTGTTTCTTATAATTTTTAAGTTTCCTTTTCTTCTCAACAGTGATTGTTTCACTATTTTGGATACTTGAAGGCTCAGGATTTAACTTGTATTTATCTTTTGAATTTTTTGATGAAGCATCTTTACCTGGGATGGGTGGATCAACACTATCCCCAGCAGCTTTAACATGAGGATTGGCAAAGTTTTCCTTACCTCTTACTTGCTTTTTGGACTTTTTAATTTTCTTATAATTGTCTATAGCAGAATTAAGGTTAATAGTTTCATTTGATTTGGTTTTTTTTACCGATAATTCGTCAGTGTCATCCAGCATGAAACTTACTGACTTGTTTCGCTTTTTTGGTTTACCGGGCGAGTATGGAGCGTCATTATTAAAGTCTTCGTGAAGACTTGTAGAGATTTTCATTATAGACTTTACTTGAAATTTCTGTGAATCTCTCGGCGTAGAAGTTACAGTGGCATTGCCGTCCAACATACTTCCATCGATATCTATGTGAGATATATCAACGTCGTCAAATTTGTTACAGTTTTTGTTTACTAGTCGTGAGCTTTTCGTCGTTGATCCATATTTGTTTTTAACTTTGAGTCTGTTTTCTTTAACGTCTTTGGTATTTTTATCATTTTCCAAAGACTTTATAGTTTCAGCAGCAGTTTTATAGTAGCTTGAAAAATCAAATGACTTTTTGGTATTAATCTTATCTTTCTTCATCGTATTTGTTATTTTCTTCTATTAAATGAATATTTAAAATTCAAAACACATGATTGAAAATTACAGGTTATGTTCAGAGAAAACTTAGGTTATATTTGTGTCATGTCAGCTGTCAGATGGTTCAAGTTTTGTCACTTTTTTTTTCTTTTAAGTAATGGCTTTGTGCGCTTAGCACATTTAGCGAGTGTCAAGGAAGTAATGTATAAATCACTTTTTTTACTTTTACTTTTTTAACCTTTTGAGTCCTCAGTAAAGATAGTGGACTATAGTGAGATCTCACATGGACTTCTTGAGAGAATTTAAAAAGAGATGTTGCACTGTTTTTTTAATTTACCAACACTCATTTAAAACGGTAGATTATTAACCGTTAAGTGTTTTTGAACACACTTAACGGTTGATAATCTCCGTTAAATATTACACATTAATGTTTGAAATATCACAAATTTTAGAAAATATAACAAAACTGCCGACATGACGCTTCACTTTCCCGCCAAGAAGTCCGTACAGTACTTGTAATGTCACGTCACTTTTTACCTGAGATCACTTAATTCTCTGCTTTGGCTTAGTTCTTTTCTTGCGTCTGGCTCACCTAACCTTCTTTGATAAGTTGAGGTTTAATTATTTAATATACATACATGTTTATGATGTTGTGTAGCGTCAATAATGTAGGTAACTATAGATAAAGTGCATAAAAATATCATAATATAATATCAAAAACTGATAATAATTACAAGTTTCCGGTTATAAATAACGGTACCAAATCTTTTTACAAGTGAGAGAACGGTTTTCAACAATAATCTGTAGTTTAGTTGGCTAAGGTTATATGAACGAAAAAATGTAGTCACTACCATTTAGATTTTAGGTGATAGTATTACATTCTTATTACAGATCCTTTCTTCACGTGGACGTTTAGGCGTGACTTTTCTTACTTGCCCCGTTCATTTATTATTTACTATATGAGTTCCGTTTTTTGTTTTTCTTAGCCAGTGTCAAGTAAATAAATTAACTAATTGTTTGCCAGTGAAAAGCAGCATTTTCGTCATTTAGTTGCAGTTAAGGTCAAGTAAAGTCCGACATATTCGAGTCATGCCCCAGTAAACAAGTGGAAACTTTACTAAGAAGGCGAGTTTTGAAGTCAATTCAGAAAATTCACAATTCACTGTAATATGTCACTTTTCTACACTTGTGTATGTTGCCGAAGAAGTTATGTCTATAAATCCAGTATATTTACACACAAAAACACGAAAGCAGGTACACTATAGTTTCTGAAAACAAAAAGTATGGCCGCATTATCTCTTTCCGAGTTGGCGCTAAAACTCCAGCCTTGTTTTTGTTTTTACGCTATCATTTGTTTACTTCGTGGTTCGAGTCATAAAAAACACCCATGACATGATAATATATGAAACATCATGCTCGTAAGGAAAAAATCTAATCAAAAAGGCATGTACCTGCAAGCTGCGGTACTTATAAAATAGATCAACTTTGACTTCAAAAACTTTTATTGCATAAACTATTACATAGTACTTGAAAACGTCAAAATTAAATATAAAAAATAATCGAAATATCTTGACACTGAAATCACGGAACTTAGATTCACTTACATGCAACAAAAAAATTTAATAACAAAAAGATTTAAGTGTTAGTGAATCTAAGTGCCAGTTCCGAGCCACTCTGTTAGCAGAAATGGCAAGAAACTCATAGGCTTTTATGCTCTTTTAAAAATAATCTAATGATGATAATTAATTCATCGAAATTGTTTAAATCATACAACGAATAATTTAAAATTTTCTTAAAATATGCTCTTTTAAGTAACATAACTAAAAACAAAGAAGAATACTAGGCGTTACGTAACAAAATGGAAACAGGATAAAAGCTTATCCAATGCATTAAATTGTTCTATATTCTAAAAAAAACCAAGAAAATACAATATTTTATATTATAAAATAAATGGGTGTATAGGAATTAGTGATGAAAGAAACTTAGTCTTCTAAGGCCTATTAGAAAGACTAGACTAATTTTTAACGCCTTACGACTAAATTAGTCTTGTTAACCTTTAGTGTGTAGTCATAGTACAAACTGACGACTAATTTTAGTCGTAGTCTTTAACCTTACAACGTAACAGGCTTAAAAGACTTAAACGACTAAAAGCGCCTATCGCCTTGAGCTGTGTGGGATGGAGTAGCGCGAACGCTAGTGGTTTGTGCGTAATGCGTAATTTTTAATTCAGTGACCAAACATTACAGCTCGAAATGTCACTTTGTAATATAATTTTGCCATGTAGAATACCACGCAATTAAAAGTTAAAATTAAACAAATCAATTTACACTTACCGTAAGTGTACCCTTACTTTTTGCGTACAGTCAACGACATATCAACCTAACCCCTCTGTAGACCGAATTGTTCTATATCTACTGGTGGTTTTGCTACGGCAATGGGTAGGTTGCTGTGTACATTCAACACAAATTGTGTAAATAAAAAAACTTGAGAGGTGTCAAGGGACAACCGGATGGAACGAAGTTCCTTTCGATTAATTAGTGAAGGAATTGTGATAATATTTTAGAAATTACATTGAAAAAAATATTTTATTTCTTATTAAAAAACACTAAAAAAAATAAAAACAAATCAATAAATCAAATAATAAAACGCTTAAAAAGAGGAACCAAAAAGTTCGCGTACCGGGAAACGAATCCGAGCCTCCTGGGTGAAAGCCAGGTATCCTAGCCACTAAACCGTGAAAAAGTGTCGTGACTACTTTTCTTAAGATTTTTTTCCGTCTAGCCCCCTTTCGCAACGCGCGGTAATGAACTTCGTTCCAACAAATACTTACATAATTTACTATTATTAACTCATCGATTTGCTGGTTTTTAATCGAATGTAAAAATACAATCTCATGTTTCGCAAGTACAGATTATTTATATAATATTTTTGTTAAACACGGGGCACAATAAATAAAGTTATAAATTTGTGAATTCACTTGTACGAATAGTGGTCAATCATTCGATTCATATCGATTATTTTTTCACGACACTATTATTTTTTTCGTCAAACAGCAGGTCATCCCTGTTAGTGTTAGCGTTACTTCTGGTCAATGAATAAAAAAATCCACTGCATGTAAATTCGAACGTTTTGATTACTCATGACATGAATAAAACATAATCTCAAAAACTCAACTCAACATTGTTAATTCTTTTTTAAATTATAATAGTCGTCTATACTTAATAACAAGCTTTTTCTAGATTAAGTTACAGCAGCATAACGTAAAAATTGGTTAATTTTATACCACACTTGTACACTGACCAAGCCAAATTTGCTGTTTTGTTATTTCTAAAAAATTTAGGCATCAATGTCAATGGGCTTATAATCATGGATGAATTTCCATTAATTTAAAAAAAAACGATCGAAACATAATTATTATTACTAAGTAAGTACATACCTATTATTATTATGTATTATAATAAAAAAAATAATTAAACATTTCTAATAAGAAATTATGTTTTTTTTTCTATCTAGTAGTTAGGATATAAAAGATGACGAGCCATGTGTACTACTCAGGTGCGAGTCTTTTTAAAAATAACCTCAGTCATTTTAGTCTTTAATGTTTTTTAAAACGACTATAGTCGTTTAGTTTTTTAATACAACGACTAAGTATCTTAAATAAAAACTCGTACTTTTAGTCTATATTTTAGAGTCTAGTCCTTTAAGATGAAGGCTAGTCTTTTTAAAAAGCCTTTTTTCATCACTAATAGGGATCCTAACAAGACTTGGAACCAAACCAACCTCACCTGCAAGTGGTGCACCTGCCGATCAACAGACGAGGCTCTGGCGAACATAATAGTGCCCGGTGAGCGGCAATAGGCTCGCCGCCTATTACGTGGGACTAACTATATAATTGGCGAAGTGTGGGCGTATAATATGCCTCTGCATATCCCTTCTGGGAAACAGGCGTGAATGTATGCATGCGTGAAGAAAATATAAGTTGGTTTGATGTATCTAAGCTAAATTATTTCTCTCGCGTTCGGGAAGTAATGATTGGGTGAATAATTTACTGAAATCATAAAGTTTTGTGAAATACTGGAAAATCTGAAGCTGAGCCTAAAATTATCTGTGATTGCAGTACGTAGAAAAATAATTAAGCATTGTTTTTGCCAAGACTTTGATTATATATCAAAAATTATAGCAATCAATTTTCAGCTTTCTTAGCAACATGAGATGAGAATTATTCGTTGGTTTGTTAATTAGGTGTACTTAATGTATATACGATTATGTAGAACAAAATCGTCTTTCCATAACTAGTCAATCGATAAAACATAAATGTCTATCTATTCTTATATTTTTAAAGTGGCAGCACTGGTAACCTCACTTTTTAATGGCGGACGCGCTTGCGTGATGCCGGTTTCGTGTTTTTATTGCGATTAATTTGGCGTCCATTCGATTATCCTCGAAAGTATTATTCAGTGCTCTTGATTTTAGCTGTAAATAGTGATTTGGTAAGAATCATAATGTTATTTGTTCTAAATTCATAGTTTTATTATAAGAGAGTGTTGAGTCAGTGTGCGGCACGCGTCCGGCGACTGGTATTTTCCATACGAACCAACGCCATGCCAATGGTTTGGTTCATGGCCGATATGGATTTTTTGGCGATGTTTACCGTTATGGCGTGTCTTAGCAAATAGGTCATTATTTAGATAATGGTGATTAGTGTTAGTACAATCGAGATATAAATAGCGATGTTTCGCGCTTAAGATCGTCCTTGAGATCCGTAAACTGTGAATAGCCGCGTTGCTAGGTACTTAACTACTTCGCGACGCGTTTTACGCACGCAGCGTTTCGCCATGGCGGGAAACGACTCGCAAGCATTACCCATGTGTGAATTTATCGATTTGCGTTTTTTATGTTGTTGAAATAATTTTAGTGCGCATTGAAGATGGTCGCTCAGAAAAAGCGCGGCGCCAAGAAAGCGGCTCCAACCAAGGCCGCTCAGGTCGTAGAGGAACCTGTGGTTGAAGCGGAAGCATCGGAAGCGATGGATGCGGCCGACGATAATGATAACGGAGATACGGAGGAGCAAGCGGAGGGCGGCGACGAGACCGGCGGCGCCGAGGACGCGGCGGCTGAGGGCGAAGGCGACAACGCCGCCGAGGGCGACGCTGAAGAAAAGCCCGAGGAAAAGAAAGAAGAGAAAGTCGAAACTGGTAAACTGCTCGTGCAGAACCTCCCCTCAAACTATCTTTTTACCTACCAAGAGAAACTCAAGGAATTGTTCTCAAAATATGGAGAAGTCATCAATGTCAAGTAAGTATAAGTAATTGTTCTTATTCATTACTTTTAAATGAAAATATTATTTTTGAGATGTGTTTGCTAACATTCAAATATCAGTCCCTGAGTTGTCATGATAAAATTTAAAAAAAAAAAAGTTTGCATATCTTGACTAAATTAATATTGATGATGAATGCAATTGATAATATCAATAATTTATTTTTAATTTATTTGTGGGTGTGATGAGTAGCTGATTGCTCTCAATGTAACACCAACCAGAACGGAGTATTAATGAGAGAAATTTTTCTTTCTTTTTAGACGTGGTCCAATCATTGTAACAGAACTGACCACAACTCCGACATTATCGGCAATAGTCGAATTCAAAAACAAAGAGTCTCTGGACCAGGTAAACAAAAGTTTATTACCATTATAGTTCTATTTGAAGCTATCTGTAGCTAATTTTAGAGTTAACTGTGCCTTAAATTGTTTTAAACAATAAAGGTGCATGTTTATATAATAAGTTTATGCATTTTTCGAAATTTTTATTATAAATCTTGTTTTTTTCTACCTAAAGTCATGTACAGAATGAGTGACTATTTGAATGTTCCAAAAGGTTGGTCTGCTACTGAGACACCCTATTGGAATATATTTCAGTAAGTGACATATCATAAATTACTGACTTAACTGGTGATGATGCTGGAGTAGCAGATCAACCGATGAATAACTCCAATGTTTGTGATGTCTTTGTAATGTGGACCCGTTTAACATTTTCCGATATTTTCAATTGACTTTTGACTACTACTCCATAATGACATCAGAAAACATATTGGATACTTGCTTTGTCTGTAAGACAGACATTTCAAGCAGAAAAATCCTCATCTTGACTTGAGTTGAATGACTGGATGGAGGACAGGTCATCAGGTCAATGACATTTATTACCAAAGATGTTAAAACTTGATCATATGTTGATGTCAGTATGCCTTAGTCATATAAGTGATAATTATTGTTATTTGACTTATGGTGTAGTAGATATTAATAGATATAGATAATATTAAATTTGTATTGGTATTGCTATTATTGCATAACAATATGTAAAATAATAACTTTGGACACTGTAAAAGGACAAAAATCTGAAACTTGAATGAATCTGAACCTAAAGATTATAAATTGATTTCTTTTAATGGTGTTAGTAGTATTTGATGAAAAGAAAGATTTTATTTATATTTACTTACATTTCTTAAAAATATCTGCAATGTGAATGCTTCCACATTATTATAGTTTATAAGTTCTCTTTTACACTTAGCTAAATTATTTGTCAAAAGGTTTTCTACTTTTTAGACATAATTGTATCTAAATATAAATCATATAGGTAGGTATTACTAACTTTGGGTGGTTAATGTCACAAATTGTTATCTTAATAGTGAATATTTTATCTAAATTTAAATATAATTCCAAGGTGTGATCAAAGGTAAGTCATCACCAGAGGTCGGAATTAGGTAGAGTTATTCATGTACTTACACTGATTTCACACAGCGAAAGAATATAGTGGATATGCCTCAAATCCCGGGATTAATTTTAAAGAATAGAAAAAATCCCGTTACTTTTTAATAAAAAGTTATTTACTTTTACTTTTTTAATTTAGACTACTGCACGCGCGACGTTGCCAAACTTACATCAATGATATTGGATGACCGAAGTTGCAAAATTCCAATACGCACACGCGCGATGTTGCCACGTTTATTGTTCGCACTACATAGCTTGTGAGAACAAAAGAATACAATAGCGAAAATGCGGAGCACTCCCATTTGAAATCCATTTGAAATCCCGGGAAGGTCCACATTAATATCAACATTTCGATGCAAGTACATAAATAACTCTACCTAATTCCGACCTCTGGTCATCACTCTGAACATAATCTGTTGATTCTTCTTTTCGGAAACACATCATTACAACAAAAAAGAGTCAGGCAGCATTTTTTTTCAAAATTAAATTTTACCTACAAGTAAATACAATTTAACAGTATTGTAATTTTCTCTCAACTTTTGTGTGTGTATGTTACTACCTCACAACATGCTATGCTATTGTACAATTTGAGAACTTTTTAATTTTCTCTGATTTGAGAACTAGACTACCATCGGGCTATGAGATAAGATATACTCTTCAGCCTAATAAATAAAGTATATTAATCTGGCGCAGTTGTGGTGTCCATACCAAACACGGTCGCTGTAGCCAGGTAAATTATACCCATATACATTATCATACGCTGAGTCAATTCTATGCTCAAATTAGTATTTTACATACGAAAAATGCTTATTATAAAATCAACAAAAAATTTATTTTGTTTTTAACGTAAGCATTTTACTGTTAAGAATAAACTTTTTAGAACAGAACTTTGAATCTGAACTGATCTGAATCTACATTTGAACTTTGGATCGTAAAAAACAAAAATTTTAACAAAATAAGTATGAAAAACAAACGTTTTTATTACTTATGAACATAATAACAATAATTATTAAAAAAAAGCTTGATTTTGTGTTAGGCGATTAGCACACGGCACCGCGCACCGCCGCGGTTGGCGGTGAAGCGGATCTCATGTCGCATTGATCTCTATTAAATCCGTCGATGCCTAACACACGTACACCGCACCGCTCGAACGCGCGATCAGGCGGTGTACGTGTGTTAGGCATCGACGGATTTAATAGAGATCAATGCGACATGAGATCCGCTTCACCGCCAACCGCGGCGGTGCGCGGTGCCGTGTGCTAATCGCCTTACAACTAGATAATTCCTTATCGAGATCAAGGCAACTTTAGCATACCGGTATAATATGTAAGGCTTGTGTAATTCTTACCATTATACCTGGTTTCAAAGCTCAAATTCTTGCTTGCGTGTAAGTTGATGATAAATTTAAAAAAATAATATACGGCGAGGTAAACGACCGCAGCTACTGAAAGTCGCCGGTAATTTAAAGTTATTTAAATATTAAAAACTGATGGGTATCAGATACCCACCCACAATAGCGCCTGATTAAGTACTATATTTATTATAAATGTATTATACTTATACATCTATCTCATTGTAAAATGATAAAATAGTTTTGATATGTCCAGTCATTTTTGAACAGAAAAATTTAAAATCATCCTGAAACTACTAAGGAAAAACTTTACACACTGAATAAGCAGTAAGTTTTCAAACCAAATGTCACTGAGTCTTGAACACCTTAATGAATGATTTTCCCCCTAAGAATTAACAACTTGAACATACTATAGTAAGTATGAGTAAGGTCCCAGGCTTAAAATACATATTATGTCTGTGTATATTTTTTATAGTCACTATATTTTTATATTAGAAAAAGTCCTTTTATTAAGGAACAAATTAAAGTACAAAAAATTAATTTCTAAAATTTCCAGATGAGCTAATTTATAATTGCATATTTTCTAATATAAACACTAGGCCTAAACTTAAGTTTTACAATGTGCTAAATTTTTACGTTATAAATAAAATTAATTATGTTAAGTAATATTAAGGTATAATACCAAATTTAAAAACTGTCCATTTCCTTAGAAGATACCAAATTTGGCAAGAAGAGCAATCTTTGGATAACAGAAGTCTGCTTGTGATTTGTGATATTTTGCTTTTAATAAATTACATTTTATTTTAAATAGGCTTACTTTCTAAAATTTATATGTAATCTTAAAATAACATTAAAATTACTTAAAACTAGAGGATTTATTAATAAATAGAGTCGATTTTAGTATTATTATTTTATTTATAAAGTATATTGTATTACATATAGGTTAAAACAATTTCCTACGAAACTGTCCAAACAGTTTTACTGTGGGATCAATAACTGTTAAGTAGGAATAAACATATGAAATAAAATTTTTACTATCATATTTTATGAGTAAGACTGACTAAAAGTTTATTTTAAAAAGAACCAAAAATATTAATTACAGGAAGTTAAATTACTTTTTACATTTTTATACTGTAGCGTTTCACAAGCAGATTTTTGTTTGGCATTAAGCAAACTTGTACTACAAATTCAGCCACATTAGAATGAGATATTACCACAGGCGCTGACCTTATCGGGCAGTCTGGTAGAGGGACAACCACTGTCCCTAGCAGTGGAGTCGCGAGCTGATACAGCTGTGCTGGTGGGAGTCCCGTACGAGGCAAGCTCCGATTACGTCGGGAGACTGTTCGGACAGTGCGGCGAAGTAGCCCATGTTTACGAGTATGGCAAGACTAAGTATAAGATCTGTAAGTACATTATTTTTTATATTGTCTTTTGACGTGACAACGTCTTATAATTCGATAGAGCCGGCTGCATGCACGAAAAAACATGACTCATGCGGCGTTACCTCGCTCTGAGGCGTTCCATGTAAGGCTTGAACGAGCGACAAAGAAGCACAATCGGCCTTTGCGTTCGGCAGCGTTCGACAGCGTTCGACATCCGTCTCTCTCCTACTTGAGTGAGCGATGCGTCTGCGTCGACAGCTGCTATACTATAGTACATTTACATGTTTTGATCGAGTATCAAGTGCAGTGAAAAGTGAATGTGGTGTCAATTGTTTATAGCAACGATAATTACAGCGATAAAGGTAATGATTCTTTCGATATTAAAAAATGCTACCATTCCATCAGTATTTTTTTAAGACGTTGTCACGTTCAACTATCGTCAGTAAACCGACTTAACCAATTTTTGTTTAATAAAGATTTAGAGTGTAAGAAAATAGTTCTATAGAACCGGTATTGCAACGTCAAATTTCATTTACAATTTCTTCTATTGCGATTTGTTGGAACCCCAAATAAAAATCTAACTTTCTATCTCAGCGTGAGACGATGTATAACAAAATTTATACCGCAATGATTAAAACCGTTGTTTTTAAATCAAATTAATAGTAAAATTTGCTATAAAAATGTTTATACGAAATATTAGCAATATAATATTTTTAGTCCTATTTATCTAATCACAGTATTAATTGAAACATAATTCTGAATAATACATGTAAATAATAATACGTGTATTAAAGAGAAGTAGAATAGAGATGGTGTATAAATACGTTGTTGTAGTGTTAGGCGTATACGATTAGCCCCTATTTCGGGTTCATTGACTCGGATTACATGCACCCCTACAAAATTACAATATATTACATTTATAAAAAAGACTCAAACTCTCTAACCTCGTGTTTGGTTTTTTACTTTATTATTAACGTGACAATATTATTAGTTAAAAATACAACTGCACCAAAGTGGATAACTCATTGTGCTCCTTATAGTCAGACGTGTAAAAAAAAAATATTTACGAAAATTTTAATAATATGAAGTTAGCCGGGTCTGATATTATCCTATAAATTACGAAGACCACGTGGTATTATTTGTGAAACTCCCAATTCGATTTGCAACTATAAATTGCTATTATTACCCTTCACAGGTACTGGTAACACAATACGCTCGGTAGTCAAAACATGTACGTGAGTTTTTTTCGTTCTATTTATTTGCGGTTCCAACATATCACTTACTTCTTTTTCTTATTACAAGGTGGATTTTAGTACAGCGAATTCGGTCTTGTAAGAATTCCGAGCCTAATAAAAAGTAGTATGACCAAGTATGACCCAATTTTGTAGGAAATCCTAATCCTAATTAATACACAAATAAATATATATGTGACGCTGAATAATCAAAAAAAGTTCATACTACATATTATGATCAATATAATTAATTGGTGACGGTATAAATATGTGCAGTTAAATGTCGTAGCAGCAGAGCAGCAGCGACATTATATAGTTGTGAATAGCTGCGCCTGCGTTTCTCCCGCACCATTATAACGCTGTTTTCTCCCAGCAAACTACGATCGTAAATTAAAATAAGCCATTCGACTGAAAAAATACCAAATATACTAAAAAAATTTTACCACATTTATTATTAAAAGTATGTAATATTTTAAAGCAAATATGAAAACAAGAATAAAGTTACACTTCATAACATTAATATGCACACGTGCTGTCATCGTCATTTGCATTAACAGAAGTTTGAAAACGATTATGCTATGGTAGATTTAAGTTTTTATTAAAGCCTGTACTTTAAAAGTTTTTTTATTTTGTATTTTGTATTCTAGTTGTTTTTCTTGTGACTATATTTGGCATACTTATTCTTTGTTTGCCGTAATTAATGGTATATGACCGAGTTCGTTTGTTTCGCTAGTGCGTGTGACATTCCACGCGGCGGAGGCGGCGACGCAGGCTCTTAAGCTGGACCGCGAGCTGCGCATCAACGGGTTCCTCGTTACCGTCTCCAAATACAGAGACGACGACGACCAGAAGGCACATGCCGCCAAGGTAATCTATTATATCTATTTTTTTCTGGTCTAGGTTTTTATGTTTGTGTTTTCTGATGTACCCTACCTATTTATAAATTATTCTTCTTATATATTTGTTCTGGTCTGCGTGTTTTCCTATTTATATTAAGTATGTATTTACAAAAAAAAGTATGTAAGTACTCGTATGTTTATCCGTTATTTAGTATCCATAACACAAGTTCTTAGTGATACTTATCTTGGAACTAAATAATTGGTGTGATTGTAAAAGAATATTTATTTATTCTACACTTTGTTTTACATTTTTAAAGTTGTAAAGAACGTTAATTTCTTTCTAGTAAAAAAATTAAGCCTATGTTACTGTTAATGTTAACAAACATAGATAAATACAAATCTTTTCTGTTTTAAATATTTATAGATTATATTTCCTCGTATGGATTTCCTCTTCATAATATTAATATAGACTTAAAAACATGCCTTAATATGTTTTATAATATACAACCCCTTGTTGATATCGTAGAACAAGCGACCGGCGCAACAGAACCGCAACAGCACTCCGAGCACGCCCAACAATTCGGCCAACAACGCAGCCAACGCCAACAACAACGCGAACAACCACGCCAACAACCGCCAGCAACAGTTCCGGGGCCGCGGCGGCGGTTTCAATGCACGCGGAAACTTCAGAGGTGAGACTACACAATCAGTATTATACAGACACGACTTTATTAATATCTGTCATATCTTGTGTGCCGTTGCCGTACCTAGTCTTTAATGCCCAGTCCTGACATTTTTTAATGCAAGGCCTGCGTCCTGTGCCCGAGAAAGCTGGCACCGCTAGGCATTCGTAACAGGAATAATAAATGCATAAATATTTCATGTTAAAGTCTAGGTGAATAAACAAAGTAAATTCGGACTAGAAGTAAATTTACTTGTATGAAATAATTGTTATGAATAGTTGTAATTTTGTTTGTAATATTTCTATAAACAATACATATCTCAACAATATAATCTCCCGCCCATAATTCCATATGGGGTGAGGGAAACCTTGCTACAATTATTTTAAATGCATCTTCATAGTTAACTTTTAGCGCAGAGATCTCTAGGTGAAACTTGTCAAATGGCCCTTAGCCCACGTGGACTTCAGACGAGATTCCTCTTTTCAATCCCATGTTATTGCTGTCTATAACATGATATGTGTTTGATCAGGCCGCGGAGGTCGCGGCGGATTCGGCGGCCGGGGAGGCGCTTTCCCCCGCGGCGGATTCGCGCCCGTCAACATGTACACTCCTCCGCAGGCCTTCATGGGCAGACCGGTCAGTATCTATCATATTGTATATGCGCACAGACATACATTATCACATAAACACACATACTGGCCTAGTATCATGCTTTTTTGTTTTCTTTTGTGAATTTTAAAAAGACATCATTAAGGTGTAATTCTTCTGTCTCTTGTCATGTAATCTTCGTATTTTATTATAAAATGCCCACGACGTAATTGCTTGTTTCGTGTAAACCTCATAAAGCAGCAAATAATGATCAAGAACCGGCGCCAAAGCCTGTAATAATAAATTAATCACCACATTAAATATATTCTTAAAGCTATTGGAATTAAATTTAACACAAACCATAGAAACACACTTTCATTAGCTGATTGTATTTTTTTGCAATAATTTTTGCTTAATTGCCCATATTTGCATGCTTCCGAAGAATTGAGTGCATAGAACAATGTGATTCATGTAATAATGCAAAGAAATGCAGTTATGTCCAATATTGTTAGGGCTGCAGTTTCTTTGCTGATAACATATTCTGTGCATTCTTTTCAGAGCTTCCTGTAGTACAAACATGTAGAAACACATAATGCAGGTAATACGACATTTCACCCGTACACTTGCAATTTGAAATTAAATTGGTGACAACATATAATAGTTGGTTCAAACATAAGCTGTACTTTCGGCTATTGAGTTATTTTAAAAATATGAATTGTCATTCAGTTTAATTTAATACATATGAATTATAAAGGTGGCGTGTAGGTATAGTTGTAATTATTGAATACGTATTTTTACAGCAAGGGGGCTTCATGAACGACGGTCAGAGGCCAAACAAGAGGCTCCGGCAAATGTAATCGTCTAACATTGCAATAACATCAAATATCGTGCGTCGTCGTCCTATGTTCATGTGTGTGTGTGCCGAGTCCCAGAGACTACAGTGACAGTTCAGTTTCAGAATAAATCTAGATAATTGTATTTACTAAGTACATGAAATAAATAATTGTAAGCTATTGTCTTTTGACAGGTAATAAATGTAAACTAATTACGACAGCTGGTGGTTTTATTTGTTTCACTGATATTAGTCTGTATGCAATTATCTAGGGCATGGCAATTATTGAAATGTTTTAATATTTATAATCGATAACAGCCGACATTTATACCGAATTTCATTATATTTTCTAAGTACTTCTATTTTTTAACATTGAAATTACATGATCATAATGAGATTACAATTAATTATAATGAAATAAACATATATTAACACAATATCTAGTCTTTCATTTTCGAAGTTTCCTTATAAATGATAGTTTAGTATAGATAAAAGTAAAATAAAGTAAAAAAATATTTATTTCATAAACTATTATATATATATATAGTACTTGAAAGCGTCATAATTAAAATAAAAAAATCGAAATATTATTACACTAAATCACGAAGCGACTTCTGGGCGGGAAAGTGAAGCGTCATGTCTGCAGTTTTATTTTATTTTCTATAATTTGTGATATTTCTAACATTAATGTGTAGTAACGATGGATTATTAAACGTTAAGTTTGTAAATGTACACGAGTGTTGGTAAATGGAACAAAATAGTGCAACATTACTTTTCAATTTTTTTTGAGAGAAATCCATGTGAGATCTCAGTATAGTCCCACATATTTACTGAGGACTCAAGGGGCTTAGGGGAGGGTATTTCATTTACCATTTATCATCTTTATCATCACTCATTCTCTCATTTACTGTGAATTATGTCTTTTACCATTGATATATCACTTACTTGACACTGGCTAAATGTGCTAGACGCACGAAGCCATTAGAAGAAAGAAAGAAAAGAAATCACGAAGCTTAGATTCACTTACATGCAACAAAACAATTTAAAAACAAAAAATAATTAAGTGTAAGTGAATCTAAGTGCCAGTTCCGAGCCACCACAGATAGAACATACTAGGAGAGTTGATAGCAAATTTTGGGTAGGTATGTCATGAAAGCTCAAAACTTGTCATACATATATCGCATCCCTAGATGAAAACGTCACTAACTAAAAAAAAACTTATTCTGAACTAGTGGCATTTTCGGATACCCGGCATAGCCAGTAAGTGTTGTTCGGGAGAAAAAGAGAGAGCAGGAAAAGATCCTCAGAACAATCAGCATAGTAGTTCCAGTAAAAGACACTGAAGGAGGCAATGTCCCTACGTAGCTATAGATCCTCAAGAGAGGCGGTAACCTCAGCGTCCCCTATAATGCGAGCCGCTCTCCTTTGCAGTCTATTAAGTGCGCCAAGGAGATATTTAGCTGAACCGTCGTAAATATGGGAACAGTACTCCACACACACGATCGAAAGTCCAGTTCGCTTTAGAACCCTGCTGGCCTTTGCACCAGGATATCGGTTTGCTTGGCCGAAGGATGTCCCAAGTACCGCTTATGTATAACAATGAATATTGCCCAAGGACAACATGCTATTAATATGCAGAAGAAATAAGGTAAGGTCTGGCAGGAAACATAATTTCTTGCCAACTTTTCCAAGCACGCGAAGCACGTGTAGTGGCGATACTAGAGTTAGGTTATTTTTATTCTTTGATTCTGAATGAAGATAAGCTTGAGTACTTTATTTTGCACTTAACTCCCTATTGTTGCTGTTAAAAATGAGAAGCCAAATATTGGACTCGGCAGTCGCAACATCCAACTCGATAATTAAAATATATGATTGCTAGAAGATATTAATTTATTCAATTGTTTAATTACACCAATTATATTTTTTCTTAAACCGGTTACATGCTTTAAGCAAACCTTTATGCAGGTACCGCAAAAAGTTCCGTTAAGTAATATCGGAAAATAGTAACAGCCATAGGCTGTGTGAAACTTAATTGACAATGATTGATGAACTGTTTTCCTACATTGAGGACTAACGTAGCGCATGAGCTCCAAATAAAAATAAGGTTTTATATAGAAAAAGGTTTTTACATTTTTTTTATTTATTTAATAAAAGTAAGTACCGTTATTATCGGTGCACTATTTGCATTTCATTGGGAATTCATTGCTTCCTTTGCTGTGCGCGAGCGTAATCTTTGAAGGCGCTTTGGGCTGCATCATCTGAATTGAATTTTTATCCATCTAATGCTTCCTCCGTCAAATTCCGAAAAAAGTGGTAATCGGTTGGAGCAAGGTCCGGGGAGAATCTTCTGCGAAGTGGTGATGAAGGAGGCGGCGGAGCGGGAGAGGGAGCGGGATCCGCTCCGGGCCAGGAGGCCCCTCGCCCCTTTAACAGCGGTGGGCGTCGTTAAAGTTTTTTAGTGGGTAGGACTGCGGTGGTCGCGTCTGCCGCAGTAAGCCCCACATTCCCCTCTCGGCCCCCCCATTGGCTGGGAGGCAGTGCGTAAATAGCATTTTTTACCGACGGAAAAAGGTTCGGGGAGAATTGTGGGTGACGGAGACGGATTTGAATAATCCTAGCTTCTCTAGTTTCGCCGACGTCTGTTGTGCAGTGTATTGTTTAGTGTTGTCGTGAATCGCTTTCAATTCCTCATTGACTACCAAGGTCTCCGGCCGTCCACGAGGTTTGTTCTGGAGGTCACAATTATCTTTAATGGGAACTTTCTTGGACATTGTGGAACAGCCTCATAACACCTCAGTTTAGTACTACCATAAAGCCAAAATATATTCTACGGCCCAAATGTACCGTCTTACGCAATGTTCCTTATGCATAAACGCAAGCTTAGTTAGATGACCTGTGAACTGGAAAAATTTAAACTTGACGTTACGGTACGCGCAAATTGTAGGAAACGATTCGCTATGCTTTATTGGGTACCTACGGTTACGCCACGAAATTTAGAACCGATGATTATTTGTAGTTTTAGACAAATAATTACCAAAATTGATTTTTTTATTTGAGAATTTTATAAACATCTACAAAGACTTACGAAATGTGAAAAATAAGCAAATAATGATTAGGTACTCCAAACTTTCTTGTCCAGCTTTGAAAGATGGCTTTTACATACATTACCTACGTAAATGCAGCGTAGTGGATCTGATAGGTAAAATAAATATTTATTTGCAACAAAGGGCACATGGTTATTAAAACAATAATAATAAACTCCCAAGTTTTGTCTTCTGCCAGTTAGGGGAATACATAATAACTATGTTCATACCTAGCTTTGCTGAATGACTTAAATAGGCATATATACAGTACGTACAGGTAGAGATAGTGAGATATCTCCCACTTGCAATTAACTGCCAATCAGACCCGAAGCTAAAATTAAAACCCTGGGTTTACAAAATTTCTTCACAAACACGATTACTTTTTTCTTGGGAAAAGATCTGTACCAATTACAATTTTAATACGTTTAGGTAATTCTGTATTTACAGCATTCCTTATACAGGAATTCCGAAATAATGCACAATACAACAAGTGCACTAAAAAATTACGCTAATTGTTAGTTAAGTAGTAGATGAATCCAACCCATAAACGTATGTACGAAATAAAATTATAATTTCATAAGTAGAATTGTGTTAAAAACCACAATGTAGATAAAATCAAAGCCAAATTCGTTTAATTTATTATTTTACTAATAAAAACAAGCAAGGAACGACTATTAATGAAGTAAACTTAGGACTTTTTGTTAGCAATAAATAATTCAGGTGAAATTCTTATGAAATGTCGTCTTTTAACGCCGCACCGAATTGATTGATTATCATTATTGAATGCTATGATCAAAAGAAATACTAAAACGACCCTACTCATACGGTCAGGTGGGCATTCACTGTAGCCACTACATAGTAGTAATAGATACTGTTGGCAGCGGCAGCCCCGGCAGTACCGGAGAGAAGCGTTAGCCGCCGCACGCGCACCACAAACCCATTTGGCAAATAATGTAATGTAACTATGGATACAAAAATACTGTTGATATTTTTGTTTGTTTTGATTGTCTCAAGTGTGAACTCAAGGAATGTGAGAAAGGATGACAATGCTAGAAGTCATAGCAAAAATTTAAAGGTACGCGGTGATGCTATGGAGTTGCTGTTCAGTATTTACGATCCTTCGTTCTTGTCGCTGGTGTGGCCGAAAATCGCGAACGGGGTGCATCTGAGTCTTCACTCCGCTTGCTGGGAGGACGTGTCCACGCTTTACAAGGACCTGATTGATGGACGCGCATGGGCGTACAGTGGTAAGTGCTAAGTGCTAATTATTTTAAAACCCCTTGACTATAGGTACGCCTTTAATGCCCTGCCCAGACGCGATCAACTAACATTATATATAGTTGTGGTATTAGTATAGTGCGTAGATTCAGATTGTAAATATTTTTCCGGAAGCAGACTTCAAAAACCTTTAATTGTTTAAAGATTAAACACTGGGAAGTAAAATATTGGCACAATTCAATGTTATTACCCTTTTACTTTTGACGCATTTAAAAATAAAATAATTTTTTTCAAGATTTGAAACTTACCCTACAGCAAAAGAAAAAAACAGACATGAAAGCAAAAAGAAACCAGTTCTTTAAGAAAATTGTTTTCAAAATACTTACTTCTTTAATTGAATGATATCTTGATGCATAGGACTTGATGTACGTACTACGTACGGTACCTAAATACCTTTATGTAACCCGTACTGATTAGTTTATCATTTGTATTGTAGTAATACTAATAATAAGTTTTTAGATAGGAAAATGAAAGGACTAAACGCTTTTCCTGTAATTCACTTTAATTGGCTCTAAATTAAAATGCATTAACCAAAAACGCAGGACTCTTTTAAAATCATCGGAACTGATAAAATAATACGTATAACTTATTTCAGCTGGCAGAATTAGAAGTTTTTTAGATTAAGAGTTTTCTATTTTTTACAAACATGATTGACTAACCACTTGTGTACCATATTTCATGTGAAATAAAAAGTCTTTATCTTTGTCTAAATTCCCAAAACGTCTGTAAAGTAATAGGAAATCAATTTGAACATACATTCACGCCTGGTTCCCCGTAGGGATAGGCAGTGGCATATTACAAGACCACATTTTGCCAATAATATTGTCTGTCCCACGTAATATGTGCTGAGTCTGCTATGACTAATTGATTGATAGACAGCATTTGAGGAGTTTCGTACCCAATTTTTCTCTATTCAAGCTCCTATCCGCAATGAATGGTAGCGTTAGTTTATAAGTTAACGTTCAAAAGAGCTTTCTTGAGCCAAACATGATACCAAAATGTGAACTTTAGTTTTGAATAGAAATGGCACAATACTGTTTAAAATTGTTATAACTTTTTTTGCACAGTCAGGCTTAGGTGAAATTCATTAACAATGGCGCGACCCTTGGCCTTATGGTCATTTCATAATCAACACATACAATTACAGCTTGCAGTTGCTAGGTCAAATTACGGTAGTTCGGCGTTTAAATAACTGTTCCCATAAAGTATTAATGATGTATTGTAATTTTGATGTCTATTTTTTTATAAGAAATATGCTTTGTCATCTTTCTATATTTTCAACAAGTAATGAGGCTGTCATCGTAGGAGAAAGTTTCTAAGATTATTATAGCAACATTGTTTACTTTATTTTATAAAAAAAATATAGTGTGTTAGCGATGTGAAAGAGTTAAAACCTACTTACTGACATTATAAAAATAATTTTATTTCATATAAAAATAGGAAGATAATGAACAAAAGCATTAATAGTTTAAACCACCGCAAAATAAAAATTAAAGGCATCATAAGATATTATGTACAACATGAAATAAAATTATTTTCGCGTTTCTTATAATATGCATCACCATTGAAAGTGGTTTTCATCAATTATGGTTAAATTCCACCAAGCGCAACAATAAAAACCCGACGATATAACGATTAATGAAAATATAATATGAAATAATGACCACTGTCTGCGATAGAAATCTACGACGACGACGCTGATAGACTTCATTCTAACCAACTACTTCGGAAGAAAAAGTAAATTTAAGTCCGTAGCGATTAAATCTGCAGCAATTTGCATAATTAACTAGTAATTGCTATGTGAGTGTGAGTAAATACATTATTATTTGATGCAACTTTCGTTGAGTGCGTCGTTCGTTCAAGTTCATCAGTTTGCCGACGTAAAGGCAAGCCAACCTTAGTAGTAAATAAAATAGTTCTTAATACAACGGGACACAGCTATTGTCATGCTCTATGTGCTGTTATCTGGACCTGTTTACAAGGTTCTTGTCGTTGCGCCTGCGCCGCCACGCGCACGCAATGGACGTTGCGAGAACAGCGGTCGCAACGCAAGTGGGACGTGTAATTAGTACTTTTTTTTAACTCTTCATAAGTCTATGCTGTTAGATTATTAATAGAGTATTTATGCAGAGACGAAGATGTTCAATGACTGATAAGATATAAACGTAAATGTTTATATATTAGACGTGTATATATAGATATAGAAATAAGATTAAAAAATGAACATGTTGTATGTACAATGATTGGTACAAATGTGGGTACCTAAATCAATACTTATTGTTAGATAAGCGCCGTATGATCGATAACATGTCATCTTATTGTCAACGTAGCTCACTTTAGATCGTGCATTTCTGGGGTTTTTATTCTAATATTTCCTAGAAAATTATCAACAACGGTTTCCCCTATGTTATTTAACTCTAAATCTGTTCAATCCATAATATTGTTGACAACAGTTAGGTACTGGGGGGTAGAGGTAGCGATGTACCATTTCTGTTGAGGTGACACGTGCGGTTTGCATACAAACGCTTATCTCTAACCTAAATGTAGTCACTTGCTATATCAAGTGCGTAAAGAGTTTTTCTCCTTTAGGACTTTTTAGGCAGTACTTACAGTAAACTTGTAAGTTCCTAGCCTAGACGCAAGCGGTAAGAAAATCCGGGTCCCTGCCGCTGGCGAGTGGTGCAATGATAAAAGGTAATAATGGTCTGCATTGGAACCTTATGTCGCCAGACCTAAAGTTCTTACAGCTAATAAAGTCAATCGATTAACTCGCGAAGCACGTATTTGAGCTGCATCATAAGATACGAGCTGGAATTATATAAATTTCCATGTCTAGATATATTCTCAAATAAAATACTATGAACAAATTAACATTGACTGACAGTCAATAAACTATTGAGTTTGCAAATAAAATTAATTATCATTTCAACGCAAGAAATATATACAGTGTATTAGTATTTAAACTAACATGTCGTGACAATAGTTGAAAATATTAATTTATTCTTAAAAAAACCTAATTGAGTATATCATAGACGCGATCTCTGTTTACAAGGTTGATGAGTTCAGTCACGAGATGCGGTTTCGTTGAAAACCACCGCCCTGAGTGAAATTAAAACGCCTTTAATCAACGCTTGTCATGCATTACAATGAGACGCGTGGCGTGCGTGGCGTGCTACTGGTGCATGATACGTTGACACTTACATCGGTGACTACTTTTAGGAAACATTCCTCCTGTCACAAACCAATGTGTATAGATTCAGCCCTCTTACTAATTAACTTATCGAGGGTTCCGTGCTCAAACCCGATAAGTGACAAAATTTGCGGTTTTGGGCTTAAAGCAGTACTTAAAAGAATTTATCGGTTAATTAAAAAAAATTAAACTTAAAAGATTTACTTATTGGATTGTGAAGTTCTCAGTTTTCAGTCCTCTTTTCTGAAATCGACTTATTTGATAATAATTATGTATCTGATGTTGTCACTTATCGGGTTTGAGCACGGAACCCTCTTTATAATATCCTATCATTATAGCTTTCACACTAATAGATATATCTGTGAAATTCCCAATGTGTATTAAGGTTTAAACTATGTGTATTTGTATACTTCAAACAATGGCTCTCAACCTAAATATGATTGTAACAATTTTAAATATACATGAATTTTTAACTGGCCACACAATGGTCTCTAACCAGAGTTAACGACTACCATATACGTTGATACCATGTTAGTCCATAGCTTCACGTACGTTCCGTACTTATCAAATGACTCTATGTGAATGCTTACCAACTTCAGTGATTCGACCAGGTAGCATATAGGCCGGCAGTGCCACCAGTACTAAGTAACTGAAACCTATTCAAACTTTAGAGAAGCGAACGGGATTTTTGAATGCTTTTGAATTTGATGTCAGTAGAATAAAACTTTAATTCTGTTAAATTTGTATCTCATTAAAAAGCTTTGAAATCTGTAAGACTGTTCACTCATTCAGATAGAACAAACTTAAAAAACTCTGGGAAATAGTTAAAATAAAATGCTTGCAAATAACTACAGATTAGTGTTGTATCTAGTGTATTGTAGCGAGATCATAATATCTAGTGAGGTACAGAAACAGATTAAAATGCCGAGAGCCTTTAGAACGCTGAGATCGTCTCATTGGTTATTAGTTCCTGTTATAATAATATACAGTCCAGTTTTATCTCGAAAATCTAGCCAGGCTTAATCGAAACCATTGGAGTTAGTTCAATTATAGAAACTGATAATTAAATATGGATTGAGATGTAACATTTTCAGGGCTTCCTTAACCTAATTACAAAAAGAAACTCATAGTTTCAACACTTTTGTTCGCTTCACACCGAAATGGCGTGGAGGTCAGTTTACTTTTTCTTCTTCTTCAGTATACTTTAGAGGGTGTGATTTCCGCACAGGACAAATCTTTGTGTGCATGAACATGAGTATTTGTTCTGCTCTGAGTGGTTTCTATGTATATGAAATATACAGAAAAAAATATTGATATGTTTATCCGTTTTTTAGTATCCATAACACAGTTTCTTAATAATACTTATCTTGGAACTAAATAATTGATGTAATTGAAAAAAATATTGTTTTATATACTATGGGTAGTTAGGGAATGTAACCGCTTTTGTGATTGATTAAAAAAAACCTTTCATGTAAAAGTTCACCAACTTTTTCGCGGACAAAATATATCAACAAAGCCAACAATACTTATTAATGAAAAGCATCTATAATCCGTTAGACGTGGAAAATATTTCCATGTTCCAAATTTTAGAGAATGATTTCCAATTAAAATCTCCGGCTGGTTTCCTTTCCTTTAAAGGGTTAAATATCTGATAATCCCTTCTTAGCGAATGCAAAATAAAACTTATTTAGCACTTTTATTTTATGATCATGTAATTTATTTTTATTGTAAACTTTTTTGGATTAACGCCTGAGTGTATATTTTTTTCTTATTTTTCCATAACTAGCATAATTTGCCTGTGGCCCTGTACAGGTTGTCATTAAGTTTTGGGACAACCTGCATATTATAAATTTCTTACATGTTATTTTTATATATATTCTTTAAAAATAACGGAATTCTAATACAAATAAGCCTTATCTTATATTTACTTTTTCATACTTCAGTGGTGGACGCCTCAGGCCGCTATCAGTCTGGCCTATTATCTGGAAACCGCTACTGGCTGGGGTCAAAACAACAGTGCCTGAGAATGGTGAGAACATATTTTATTGCACATACATTCACGCTTATTTCCCCGAAGGGGTAGGCAGAGGCATATTATACGCCCACACTTCGCCAATTATATAGTTGGTCCCACGTAATATGTGGCGAGCCTATTGCCGCTTACCGGGCACTGTTATGTGCGCCAGAGCCTCGTTCATTTATCGACAGGTACACCACTTGCAGGTGAGGTTGGCTTGGGCTCCTAAGCTGTTATTATAAACCCTATACAGCAACAAAAGCAACCCGGTACTGACAGAGGTGCTTATCTCACGCGCTTGGGGCATGAACTTAAGATGCTTCAGTGTAATATTATAGAAAAAAAAATTAAGCTTCGTGTAAATCATGACTTTTGAGTCACCTTTATTTTTTGGTACTGAAATTAGTTTATTGTTTTATGTGTAAAGTAAAACGTAAACAAAAACTTAATGTTTAATATACATTTCAGAATAATAATTTTTTGACCGGGGAAACCAACAGCAGTTTGAACGAGTATTACGAAGGCGATTACCTGAAGGAAGTCATACAGAGGGAGAAGTACTACGCCACCCGTGAGTTTTTATAACAATATTTATATCCTCACCGCCATTAGGTGCCACTTTAATAAGTGAATCTTTATGAAAGCTTTATTACAATATGCAAAATAATTAATACAATTTAAGTCAGTTCAAATCGACGGCATATGGTTTAAATGTACTACATAATGGCAAGTTGAAAATAATACATGTAATACATTTAAAAATATACATAAAATTTACTAAATAACACAAACGTAATGTACGGTGGTCGGCTTGCGGTTGTAAGCCGCCGCTCGCCACTCGCACAGTAAGAGGAAAGAGGGATTAGATGCTGCACCAGGGGGTACCCTGGCCACCAGCAGGAAAGGAAGGAACTGTACCGGGGTGTAGCCTCGGCCGACAGTAGGAGATGTAGAGAGAGGAATGAGACCCAACACGGACGGTTGATATAATTGTAAGGTTTTTATATGAATTATATGTTGTGTACACATAAAGAAATGAAGAAGTGCAACGTCTGTGTAAAGTGTCGACGCTGCACGTGGATGTTGCAACTGGGCCAAATCGCCGCTGACGTCAAGTCCAATGTACAAGATGTAGACTTGTACTCGTAATTTATTGGGTCACAGGTGGGCAAGAATGGCAGCAGCTGGCTCAACGAGACGAACTGATCCAGAAGATGGTGGCTGCCGACAGCCGTCCACCATGCCGCTTGGCCTACAGCACCGCCAGGATAAGCCTCAATGTGACCAAGCTTACCATGGCCAAGGTAATACGATCTTCTTTCCCCTTTTTTTTGGATCGAAAATCATCAAATAACCGTCTACACCGCTGTAGGTGTTTCAGACTTTTATTGAATAAAAACCATTCATGTTTCTTGAGCCTGCAATTCTCTGGGGCTGCAATAGCCCTTTCGACAGACTTGGCCCCTTATTGCGATGACATCTTATCTTTCTTCATAACATTCTTGAGGAATCGTCCATTACAAACTGAAACGTACTCGCATATCGGTTAAATTAATATTTATCTTATTTATCTGTGTTCTTTGCAGTCATACGACATAACACTAGGACTGTGTTTGCCCAACTCCTGCTCAGTCGAAGACGTGGAAAGTATCGTGACCTTTTCCATTATGATCAATGATAACCTAAAATCCAATAAAACCATTCCTCGATTAGCAAAATTAACATCTGTGAGAATTTTAGAGGAAACTTATAACATACAATCAGACACTGGTGCGATAATACTAATTTGTGTGAGTATTTTCCTGTTACTGCTATCTACTATTGCTACATTTGTAGAATTGAATCTCATTAAATGCAGACTCACTCCTCGGGCTTCCAGATCAGTAAGTTTTGACTTGCAAAAGTATAATAACACTGATACACATAGTAGGTATTATGATAATGCGAACATAAAGGAAATGGATGCTGCTTGGAAAGATGTAAACTTAGGTAAGCTTACACTTACCAAACCTGAAGATGCTGCTGTTATGAACCCTGTAAAGACTGGAGTGAAACCAATTAATGTTCCTCCGACGATTACGCTCGACGTAATGTCCACGGAGAGAGCCACTGGAAGCTGTAAAAGATGTGGAAAGTACAAGAGGCAATGTCACAATAACCCGAAACAAACGGATCATTTAACCGCGTGTCCAAGAGTCAAATACAGTTCAGTTGCAAGTATCAGCACTGAAGACAGACATAGCTTTACGAAAAGACTCCTTCTTTGCTATTCGTTGAATTATAGTTGGAGTAGAATTTTCAACACGAATATGGCGAATAGAGATCTGTCGGTAATGCATCTGCTCAGGATACTTGCAACGTTATGGATCATATATGTGCACGTTGCTGTGATGGTCAACTATATTGCAGGTATATAATCATTAACACGCACTTACTTTGTGTAACTTGTTTTATCTAGTAAAACTTTTAAAAAATTGTTTCAGATGATGCTGGTGATATCAATGACCATAACAGTGTTTATCACATTATAGCAACAGGAACTTTAGCTTTCGATACTATACTGTTTGTAAGGTAAAATAATGCTAATGCTGCCAACAAAAAACTACATAATTATAAAAGTGAAACATTTAAACATTTAATCCTCTTTTTGCAGCGGCCTCTTCAGCTCGCATCATTTCTTTTACTTAAAGAGCCATTACACAGTGGAAGAACTGGTCAGCTTTGGAGGCACCTGTGGACAGATCTTACAATTCGTATGTTTTGTTACTAATAGGATAATAAGGTGATTTATGAATAATAATTTTAAGTACGAAATATTTATAAATTAAATTATTTTCTAAAAACTTCAAAGCTTTCGTAACTAACCAATAGGATTGAGTTTCTCTATCGTGAATGTCTATTGTGTTTTATTTAACATGTCATTAAAATATGCGGTTTTGAACCATTAAGTCTGAAGAGAGAATTTGCCTCCTTGTGTGTGTATTTGATGGGCGGCGGCTTGTATAATGGAGTGTGTTCTGAGGAACTATTTAAAATGATGCCAACGGCCTCTTTCTCGCTCGACGGTTCGCAAACAGCAGGAAGTTATCATCCTCACACATTAGAAGTGACGCGTACGGTACGTTTTAAAATAAACTTTCTGCCGCGTACCAGTGCATTGTGGAATGAGCTACCTGGCGAAGTTTTCCCAAGAGATAACAGCATGGGGCCTACATGAAGAGAAGAAGGTGTCAAACCTAAGTTTATTACATAGCAAAAATATATATAAAATCCTGCAAAGCGTTTTTTCAATGCACAATCAGGTTTTTAGGGGATCAGTTTGATATTTCCCACGACTTTTTCGTTTACGGTTTTTTTTCTCTTCCGAACTCTTCTCTAAAAATATATAATGTTTTGGGTGCATTCTTTGTTTTTAAGGTTGCTACCATCATATGCATATGCAATTTTGTTCTGCGGAGTCGTAGCGCGGGTGTCACGTGAAACAGCCGCTCTGTCTCTGCCTGACGGTGACAGTGAGAACTGCGACCGCTACTGGTGGCGAAATTTCCTTTATGTCACCAATGTATATCCGGTTGAAGAGCGGGTAAGCAAAATTATTTTTCATTTATTTCATCACATACATATTAATATGTCATATAACAAATTAAAAGGGATCTATAGAGTTGTAGGACAGTTCACCTTAGATGAAATGTGTCAAATAGCGAAAGGTGAGAAAAGGCTAGCGCTTCGCCAGCATTGACACTAGACGGGTTTATTTTTATAAATGTATCCACACAAAGTATACATTTATGAAAACTATTCCTTTTTGATATTCATCCATATTTGTGTTGGGAACTGTGGGAATTGAAACGTTTGCTTGCACTGAGTAGGAATTTAGTATTATCACTTCTTAATAGTGACATTTTTTTGCTGTTGCAGTGCATGCAGATATCGTGGTATCTGTCGGCGGAGACCCAGCTGCACGTGGTAGGCGCGCTGGTGTGCGCGTCGTGGGGAGCTCGCGGCGGGGCGCGGGGGCGGGTGGTCGCGGCGCTGGTCGCCGGGGCAGTGCTCGCAGCCGTCGCCACCGACCTCAGCGGGGCCTACACTGATTATGGATTTTAGTATGTCCAAGTCTTTAAACGCCAAATGATCGACAAACAATAGGTGTCAAACCGACCGAAAACAATAGGTGATCGATGGCGTCCAGCGTATTAGAATTCATGCAGGCTAGACTGTCGATAAACTACACTGTTTCCTGTTTCCATACTATAAATTTACGCCTGTTTCCCTAAAAGCAAGCAAGGGTAGGCAGAGGCATATTATATGCCCACACTTATACAGCTGGCCACCAATTACCAACCAACTGCCCCATGTAATAGGTGGCGAGCCTATTGCCGACTCTCCGCCAATCTTCTTTCCAGTCTGTAATAAACTTGATGAGTTAAATAAAAACATAACAAGCAAAGTGGTGTGTAGAAAATTCTTTTGATAATGTGATCTGCAATGAGTGGAAATGTATTTATTTCTAAAAGATAACAGAATAGGGCTTATAAAAAAAAGCGTGAAACGATTTTTAATAGAGTCGTAAATGCTTCTAGTTTGTAGGGGTATCCCTAGTTACACCAAAAGAAAATTGACAAATTATCACTTCCCAAATATTGTTTTGTAAAATTTCATTTGCCAAATTATTACTTGGCAAATAAACTCTTCACAAATAATTGTATCGTAAACGTAATGCTTTCCAAGTGAACGTTTCGACAATAACTCAGTTAGTATTACATATTTTACGCAAAATAAAATAAGCCAAATAATTCGTCTCGAAACTTTTCAAATAACCATTTCTATTTGCATCTTTACTATTAATACTAATCTACAAATATTGGCCATACATAAATCAACAGTAGTATTTTCTGGCGCTTCGCCGGCAGCTACCGCGGCACGCTCGCTTCGCTCGCTCGGCTCGCGCGCTTTGTGGTCACTGTTCTAACCGAACCTAACCAATATGTATCTAAGCCTCACTCATCATCATCACGTTAATTTAAAATTATGAACACATATTAAACAAACATTCCTTATACTATTTTATTTTTAGTATATATTTAGTATTAATATCTTAGTTTGTGATTATTTAAAATAATAAACGTAAAACTTTATGTCCAAACAAATCATTTGATTAAATGTTATTTGTCTAAAGTTTGTTTGCCGTAATAAATTACTTGTTAAAAAACCTAATGCCATAATGTCATTATCCGTAGTAATATACTGCCGAGTAAAAATTTGACCAAATGAAAATTTGCGTACTAAAATAATTCGCAACGTTGCATTGGTGTAAAAAAAGTTTGCTAAAATTTGTTTGGATTATAAATTTTTGTCAAAATAGTTTTGGCAAAACGGCAGGATCCCAGTTTGTAGTGACCACTTTTCATAACGTAGAATATATATTTAACTCAATGGAATATATATTCAACTTGTAAAAAACCTTACAAAAAATACACTTGTCACCATCCTAATTAATACATGACACTTTCTATAGTAGTTTTACTTCGACAAAAATATAATACGCTTGATTTTATGATCTTTTTAATTGTTAAAGTTTACCCGGAGTGTACGAAACTTACACACTTTTAATTGACCGAACCTGCGCAAGAGTGTTCCCATACTTCACTGGAGTTCTCACGGGCTGGATGGTGCATAAGTCTAACGGAAGGATAAAAGTGTCAAAGGTAATTTGTGTTAGATATATTTAAATACTGGACTATTTATTTCATGATTAATTCCGTGGTCATTTGTGCAATCTTGATATATGAAAGGTTCAATGAGTCTTCCCTGGCAAACTGATACAATACTTAGTCACAACTTTTACCAATATGCTATAATAGGTTGAACTATGTATTAATAAGTTTTATGGTGGTATTAGTATAGATGAATATTTCTGTAATTTTTTTAGTAATTAGAGACCACTTTATCAAAAGCTTTTGCCAATTCCATTCCAAATTTGTATTAAGCCAGTATATACTTTCATTCTAGGTAACAGCATTGTGCTTGTGGTTTGCCTCTGTCACGACAATAATGACGTCACTCATGGTTCCTTGGGTGGCCAGTGACTGGCTTTCAGCGTGGCTCCATATCACTTGGCCTGTTGCTCTACTCTGGCCATCCTTAGTGTGCACCACCAATCTTGCGTGTAAGTCTAATTTCGATTTTAGATAGTATACTACGCTTGTTTTAGGACATTCATAATATAATTATTATCATTATACGAGTAAGAGGAGAAAGCACACTAGTATTTTTATTATAGCTAGAATATTTTAAGTGCTTAATATAACTTTTATTGGTGATTTATCTTGTAATCATAATCATGAAATTTCATTGTGTCTCATTAAACGGGTATACAATATAGAAAAATACAAAAAACCAATCGAAATTTAAAATAAAATATAAATACAATTACAAATTGAAGTTCATAATACAAATTTAAAAGTTTAATAATAGTAATAACTGGTCATGATAGGAATTATCACGGATTTTTAATTTGTGTCTTACAAAAATATTGATCGTTTTGCAGCCTCCTGCCGCCGCTGGGCGTGCCGCGGGCCGGTGGCAGCGTTGAGTCGGCTGAGTGGGGGGGCGCTGTTGCTGCACGCGGCGGCTGCAAGACATCTACTGCTCGCCTCCAACGTTGCGCCCACAGCCAGCGCAGCGAGTGTTGTGAGTATATCACCCATCCCAGCCCAGCCTTTCACTTCGGACCTCCTTTCGCAAACCGAAAACGAGCGGGTCATATTCTGTCATGCGGACCCAGGGCAGACTAGCTGGGCAGGTAGTGTGGCAGGACGCCCTTCTTTTAAAACCTGCCCTGCCTGCAAGCCGCGGTATGAGGCCTTTAACTTAGCCTTACAACTATCACAAGTGATAACCGGGACAATGCAACGGCTTAAGGTGCTGAAGCCCAGAAATATGTAATATGAAATGCCTCACAAACGGTTCTCCATCTAAGGATCGACCCCTGTGAATTTTCAGCTTAGTTTCGCGGAGCTATAAATACTTTAGACTGACTGGAAAATCCTTCTGATAAGGTGGAGGCTTGAACTACGAATACAGGGGCTTATCATTTCAGACTAGGTTCTTTTATTATCCGCCTATCACTATAGTATATAGATGTAAGTCATTATTGGTAGTATACTATCTCAGTACACCCGTTAATTCCCCACCCTACTTATATTTATATTCATTCTTTATGATAATCCGTGTTCCATATTTCTTTATCCTAATAAGGAGGAAATTTGTTAATTTCTAGTGGGCGTATTTTGTGGGCACGACTGTCATGACCCTGGCGGGATCCCTGGTGCTTTCTCTACTAGTGGAGATGCCGTGCTGCAGTATCCTACGAAGAATTTCCGACTGCGCCACTGTATAGCTTTAGGCTCTACAAGTAGCAACCATATTTACATTTAAGACTGTATAATTCTTCCTTAAGCTTTCAGAAAACTGTCGTGCCACATTATTTGTTTTCTATTTTTAAACCAATTTTACTTTGAAGTTTGTTTTTTAATTTAAGTATGTAATTATCTTCTCACATGTCACCTGCCTATTAATTAAGTAAACATTATGACATTGTTGTACTTATGAAGAATTTTTTTGTACATAATAGATGTTGTATTTTTGTCGTATGTTGTAACTAGGAGTTTAACATTATGTCTTGTTATTTTTGTTCATTAAAAAATAACTGTACAAGACAATTACTCCTAAGTTAGTTGTGAACTTTTGAGCTTCTACAAATGCTATAATCATACCTATGTAATTAAATAAGACTGAATTACCTGATATGAATAAGAACTTTTGTGTTGTGTTAAACGTAAGGATAAGTAAACGTTTGTTTTTATTATTAAAACTTTTATTTTATTATTATCAATGTTTACAAATAATACCTACAATAATATTCAATATAAAACTTAATCATATTTACAACTTATGTACATAGATCATTAAATCAAACACATACTTTTATTTACATTTACAATTTCATATATAACTCGCGTGTATGTAAATTTATATTTTTGCACATTTTTGCAGTGAACTTTGTGGTAACATCACCAGATTAGCCAATGTTTCTCGAATAAGTAGCTATATAAAAACTTTGGCCTAAACCTGACCTAACTATGAAGTATTTTCGAGAATAAGCGCTAAATACATATTGATATTTACAAACATGGAAAACACATCACATATCAAATATATTATACCTACTGGGTTGAATTTTCGAGATCCAACGAATAACTACTTTTTACTTTGAATAATTATACATTCAAACATAATCATTCTAAACATTATAACACATTCTTAAATTGAATAGTGAGTAAATACATAAATAAAGCAGAACCCTGTTCCAACGAACTTCAGTTCTCTTTATATTAACGAAGAACATAATAAGAACACATTTCTACACTAGTCAGGTCTCTGTATTCTATTTCTGCTAACTGACACACGTACCTTCAGTATCCGGCGGTAAATATCGCATATCGGCAATCATAGTATATATCCGAATACAAGCGAATCTTAATTTTCATGTCCATCACTTATTAGATTTAACATTTATTAACTTTTTTGCATGAACTATGTACAGCTGTAAAACTATTTCCTTTTTCAAAGGTCGATATGAAAATTTTACCGCTAAGCTGCTACTTCGGCGTCTTTAGCCCAATAGGTTGTAAGTTTCAAGAGTTTTAAATGAATATATATGTTACATCCAAGTATCACAGATAATTTTAATTCCACCTTTATTTTTTTGGTTTCTTATGCAACATCTATGTCTGTCTGCTAGGTGGAAATTATCTCTGTGACACAGGGTGCGTTTGTGGACACTAGCATTAAACCAACCAAAACAGTATCTACTTTAGTGGAATTAAAGTAACTTATTTACTGGAAAATGGTATCTAATGAACTAAACAACTCATAGCTTGGAGTAACGATTATAGTGCAGTACATATTCGGTTTTTTCAAAACTAAATACAAATACAAACTTTTTTGAAACTGTAGTTATGCTGCACTCTACCGTAATATAAACATCACATTCGTTCTAATGAAATTCAAAAAAGACAATTGAGAGAATGTCATCACTAACGTTAGCAGAATTGGAATATTTTCGTACTCAAATGTTTAAGTATAAAATCAATAGCATTCATAATTTCAATGTCAGTTCTCGCATAGTACTTTCGGTGGAGTAACATAGTCCACTTTCGTTGCACAAAATGCTGTGATATATTATAATATAACGACGGGGATAGGGGCGATATACACTTAAACCTACACTAAGTTGGTATGAGAAATTTAACATTTTTCATTCCATAATTCATTTCATTCATAAAATTTGGAAAATTAAATAGAGTTAGAATTGAAACACCCTTCGCCATTAGACTAGAGCCCAAAGGCTACTTTCAATTTCACAGTGAGGGAGCGAGTTTAGGTACCTTAGTCGAGTTCCCCGTCGTCATATATAACCTCAAGATTACAAGCCATTTTTGTACGTGGCGTTTGGACTGACGCTCTTGGTTCAAACCCTGTGTGGCTTCCTTTGAGGCGAGAGAATTTTCAGCATCGTGACGATTGGAGCCTCGAAAGCCACGGAGATTACAAACGCTAGAGCGTATGACACCACAGTTAGTCCCAGGAACAGCACGAACTGTTAAAAATAAGAAAATTATTATATTGTTTGACGAAAATCTTATAGACCAGAAACCACCTGGAAATTGTAAGCCAATGTGCTAGAATTGCAAAAAAAGAGTGTCCTATATTAAGAGTAACAAAATTAATGAACATGATGAAAAATACTTAGATATCCAAAAAATAATCAGTATTATGTTTACTCGTAGCATCTATACTTAACACAAAAATTAACTTGCTTTACTGTTGATATTTTTTGAATATATAGCTAACTAAGTAAATAAATATTCTCTTACAATCACACCAATTATTTAGTTCTAAGATAAGTATCATTAAGGACTTGTGTTATGGATACTAAATAACGGATAAACATACTTAAATACTTTTTTTTTTGTAAATATATACTTAATATACATAGGCAAACACCCAGACCAGAATAAGCATTCATGTTCATGCACACAAAGATTTGTCCAGTGTGCGAAATCGAACCCAAGACCTCTGGAGTGAAGTGCAGGTATACTGACCTCCACGCCATATCGGTCGTCAATTGTCTCATGTTATTCAATATTCGATGTACTGCACATTTTTTTTTGTTTTTCATTGTGCATCGTAATTACTGTACTTGAACATCGTAAAAAAATACTTACCACCAGCAGCTCCCCGAGATGTATGGGGTGTGTGAGATGCATGGCGACGTACCGCAGTACCACCGGGTGCACCAGGTACGCGCAGTACGTCACCCTGGAGAATGGATACAGGACCGGCGCGGACAGTAGCGTGTGCACCCAGCCTAGATACCAGATATATTGTTATACTTCGAATTGTAGCACTATTAGAGATATTTTCTTAGGTATGTAACTGTATTGTCTGTATCTTTGAGAGATTTTCTCGTCGAAGAATGAAGACCATAAAATTTTATATTCTAATTATTGTTTTAAGTTGGCTTCATTTTGAAGCTCTTGTACCTACTTCACCTAATTTGCCCGTAGTGAATGGGTCCAATCACTAGATTGGACTCTAAAGATTAAATTATTGGGCTGCGATAGAGCACTTGTTGTGATAACTTAATATGACTGCAAGCAACTCGTTAAGTGTGTTGTTTGAGAAGATGATTTGTAAAAAATGATGTTAGACAATACTGTTGACGAACTATTAAATAGAGCCCTGTCGTCTTATTGCCTTAACTTCGGAATAAAATAAAAGAGTTCTACAAAAAGTTAATAGTCACAAAAAAAATTAAAACTTCAAGACCTCCTGGTAAAAACTGTTTTTATATCCTTTTTTCATATGAGAGACTATATCGTTGTGGGAGAGATAGCCCGGTCTTGCTTATAAGCCGATGAATGGGTTAATTGACTATTAGATAAATTGTACCTCCGTGTCCGGTGGAGCAGGCGAGAATGACCCAGCCGATGCAGGCGGCCCACAGCGAGTGTGACAGCGCGCTATACACGGCCGCGGCCGCCACGCCCAGCTCCGTCGTATACAGCCCGAAGATCAGGAATAGCAGCGTCGCCGTGCACACCGCCCATCCCACTAGCGCCCATACCTGACAAACATACACACCTCCAATTACATACATATTATAATCAAGCCTGTTTCGCCGAAGCAGAGGCATATTATACGTCCACTATTTTTTAATCCCACGTAATTGGTGGCAAGCCTATTGCCGCTTATCAGTGAACTTTGCCAGAGCCTCCTCGGTTGACTGGCAGGTGCACTTGACTTGAGGTGAGTTTAAATTGGCTTGAGTTTTTCCGTTCTCTATGTACTACACCTACAATTATCTACTTTTACTGGCTATTATAATTAGCGGCACGCATATTAAACAAAAATGGCGATTGGTCGTCCCGGTACAACCGTAAACAAAAGAAGGAATGAGATAGAAAGTGACTAAGCGCATGCGCGTGAGCGTAACGTCGTCGCGTTGCTATAGCTACGTGCCACCCCCCCTGCCCCACTCCGATTGAGACCCGATAATGTGCTACTGCAAATCCGACATCATTGTTTAACTTATGCGCCGCGGACAATTAATACAATATGTTTGTAGCTCTTTCTCTCGGAAATGCCCTATTCGCACTTAGTACAGCTAATCATTTTCGACAACCAATTTAGTTAAATTCAAACTGTCTGGAACTCACCCTGCCCATTCTAATCTTTAAGTTGGTCTTGAAGAGTATCCACCCAGTGACCATGCCGACGAGGTAGGGGCCGAGGCGCGTCCAGGGCTTGTCGTAGATTTTGTCAAACTGCGTGAAGGGGTCTTCGCTGTTGGGGATATGTTCGTTGCTCCACGACACGTAGCCCGTGGTGAATAGCGACGATACAAAGAACACGCCAGTTAATGATACTGAGAGCTTGAAGTGACTGTAAACAGAAATAATAGCATTTTGGTGGCATTAACAACAATTTTTTTTTAAAGAGAAACTTGTGATTTTGTTATCGTAATGACAATGGTGAAGTATATTTAGTAACTAGACTCCATAAAATAATAAAACAATTAAAAAAAGGGCAAAAACAAAAGTAACCCAAAAAAGAAAGATAAAATAAAACGTGTTTCGCATTTCTCACGTATTCAATTGAACTTTCAAATTAAGAAAAACAGCTGTCTCCATGTAGTCTACACGTCAAGTTACAATCGGTAAATAAAAATACCCAAGCTTTATTCTATTAACAATGTGATCATGCAAACGCAAAATCTTTTCAATTGGGTATGAAACTTAAACTAGGCAAGAAGCACTTCTGATAGCATAAAGCACTATTATTTGCAAAATGGCAATAAACCACTCAATTCTTGCTAAATTATTTTTTAAGTCAATTAGCTATATTTATGAATGTCAGCAAGTATATATATATATTACCTGGTCGCCAAGATGAGCAGGACGGCGCTGACTGCGTAGAATTGTGTGTCGTCTGACAAGTACCAACTCCACAACATACACTGGAATAAAATTGAATTTTACTTTATGTATTCTTGTCATAATTAACTATTAGTCCCGTTAACATTTCGTGGTAAGGCATGCGCTTTACTGTTTGTTAGTTAGAAGGGGACAAACATGTTAACATATTCTTTATATAAACGGTTCACTAAACTAAGACAACTTCTTCTTATAATTTTAAATAAGTTTAACAAAAGGGGTGGTACGTACCATTTGCTCAACGGGGAACAGAGTATTAATGTACAGCAGATTGCGCCACCAGTACTGCGGGCAGGTCTCGTGGTCAGGCGCGGGCGGCTCGAATACCGCGTTGTGCGCGAACCACTTCATCGTCACCTCCACCACGCCCAGCATGAACAAGTATGGCGCCGTCAATCTATATTAAACATAAACACGAAGTGTCAATGTCATCATCTAAGCCCATTAACATCCCGTTACTAGCATCGTGTTTCCTCTCACAAAGTATGAAGAGACATGGATACCCCAGGCTATTCTCCCCCAAGCGTGGTAAAAAATATTAATTACATGGTATCCAGAGTTATATTTCTACTAATAAGTATAATTTTGAATTACAGCATAATAAACAATTTGAATTACAGCACAATTAACATAACAAATAAAGCTCGTGTTATATCTATGTTTTTTGACGGGTGATGCATGATTAGCATAGGTATCTAAATTTAAAAACTATTGACCTTGCAAATCTGTAGCCGATTAGTCCGAAGAATTGCAGCAAGCCTGAAGTGAGCTTCCGGTGTCCCTTGGTAAGCAGGTCCAGTTTGCCCTTTGCGTTGGTTCGGAAATACAGGAACGTCACCAGCATGCCACTGCAAAACAATAATAACACCTTGAATATAATTTAGTCATCATAATCTCAGCTCATTTACGTTTGTTTAACGCTTCTATCACGTCCATTGTCATAGATATAACTTATTGTGTAACTGCTAGGTTTGATGATATTTTTGAAACAAGATTACAAGCGGTGCCATGATGGTTCCCATTCAAAATAACTTTGTTGTGAAGAACCTTAATACATCATGACACTTATCACTTAGCGGACTGAATGGAAGCTCTCCCAATTTTGAACTTTACCCGAGACAGAAGAAAGTATCGACGCTGTAAACGGCGCTCAGAATCAGCTGGAACCAGAAGCTCTTCTCCAAGATGGCGCGCAGAGCGGTGTTGTCCGCATACTGAAACCAGGCAATATTCTCACTATTAAATATTGTTTTAGAATATATTTTATTAAAATTTAAACAAATAGGTGACTCCTGAAGTAGCTCGCAGCGATCGCAATAGTGCAACTAAAAGACTAAGATTGTGGTATAGAAGACTGGCTCAAATGCTTGTAGAAAGTAAGAAATCGTAGGAAGTACTTTAAGCAAATCTTTTTACATTTTTTTCAAATCTTTCTAAAAAGCATAATATATAATACATGCACATACATTTCGATAGCGTTTGCAGTGTGTAGCGCTCGTAGTTCCATTAGAGTAGGATGTAGAACTAAAGTAGGAATTTAGTTTAGGTAGACTATGATAGAAGTGAAGAAGTGGCGAATATAGAAGTGCCCGGTAAGCGATAATAGGCTCGCCACCTATTACGTACGTTACGTGGGCATATATTAGGTATGCCTCTGCCTACCCCTTCGGAGAAACAGGCGTGATTGTATGTGTGATTTTGTAATCATATACGCAGTGCATGTTGACATGTATGGTGTGCACGACACTTATAATACATAATGTCTGTTATAGAAGGTTTTTAGACCTTGAAGACAACGATGCAGGTGTGTCCGAAGATGACCCAGACCATGGAGAGGGAGCGCAGGCCATGCACCACGGGCACGGTGTCGGCGCCCACGGTCTGGTCGAAGATTTGGAGGATGTTCGCTTTCATCGAGAACGACAGCAGCAGCTCCGACCACACGCCTGGGGACAGACAATCTAATAAAAACACGGGCTTATTCAGATTTATAATTATCTTCTGCCTTATTATGAAAATCTGTCAAACGTTCAGGACTCAGTCTCAAATATAAACTGTCAATTTTCTATAGACATAGAATACAATATAAATTGATAAGTAGGTAATTTTGACGTCGTATATTAAATAATTCTCAATATTTTAAAACACATGTTCTTACCTAATAAATCCATAGCAAATGTACTTATTGATCTGAAATAAGAAGGCTAAATGAAGTTGAATTTCTGCCTGGGCTCTAGTTGGTGTTAGAGTTCCGTATATTCTCCTAGCTAGAGACTATTACAAGTTTGTCAACCTATAGAATATGACCAGGAAATAAAGTATGAAGCCAGAATATTACTTACTATCAGATAGGTTTTTGTCACGTTTTCTGACTGTTATAAATTTACCACATATTTACAAAAAAGTTTTATCAAGTAAATATAATTCTGATGTTTCTTAGAAATTATTATATAAAAACTATGTGGCTGAATAAATTGATTTATCTTTGTGTATTTATTTGTAATCTGGTAACATACTGAGTTTCAGTTCCTCATCTGTGGAGGCTGTTTCGGCGGTGAGGCGCTCTTCAGACGTGTTGCTGTTTATAGCGATGTTGTTGTTCACGTTGTACATCTTCTTGCCTGAAAATTAAAGCATTACCATATTTGCTTTAGACAGAAATCTTACATAAGGAGTCAGACATTAGGGATCACGTAGTTAGGTTGTGACGTTAGATAAAGCAGTTAAAAGGTTGTCAATTCAGAGGTTATGAGTTAAAAAGTTTATAAGGTTAAGGAGTTACATTGAGTCAATAACTTAGCATTTCAAACTAACCATAAAACAGAAGTTAATCAAGCCAGTTAAAATACTTTGTGTCGAGATTAATGACCGTTTGACATTTAGCTTCATTATAAGGTAATTGGCTTATTATCTAAATAACCTACCTTGAATCAAAGACAATGAACTCATTTCTAAACTACATTGAAATGAAATAAAATTCTCAATGATTTAGATCTTACTGCTGTTTCCCTATATTGAGCAGAAAATTGGACCCAATTTCCAAACTAAGACATATACCTTATACAAATTGGAATATTTAGAAATGAACGAACCCATAACCGCTTTGTGCTAGTAAGCCATACTGCTATCCTATAGTTCCTATCGAGTGATTCGTGCAGTTATAGATATTCAGTTAGAAACCACTGCAGATGTTGAGCGGCCTATAAACAACTTCTATGAACTCACCATCGTCCCCAGTCTACCGTAACCCCTACTGCTATTCTATACGGCAGGCCTACTCAGGATTAAAAGCCGATGTGTTCTTGATCATAAAGGGGTTCATTACCATGATTATCGCATGGTTAAATAGTGCAACGTTGGCCAATAATACGAGTAGTATGACGCTGCTGTATATCCCTAAAAAAACTAAAAAGTCTTAAAGTAATGTCCCTCAGTAAACTTTTATGGCATTTACGGATAACAAAGCCGAGATGCAATTCGGTGACGGTGTTTCACGGTAAGCAGATCTAAATAAATACATCTACCCGCCTTGAAACTCATAAACCTCGGCCTCACCATTGGCACCGGTGAGATCGTCCAGTCCATTAAGGTCGAGCTTCAGGTCCGCTCGGGGAGAGCTGTCGGCAGACCTCATGTTGGCCTGTCGTCGGCGCTGCCGCCGCACCTGCCGTGCCAGCCGAATGTCGTAAGTCGTCGCCACCACAAGCAGACTCGCTACAATGCAGCATACTCCTCTGTGAAGGTGAATCTAATATAAGACTAAAAGTTTATTGGGGTGAAAGTGAAGCTTGTAGCAGCTTCCATGTACAGAGAACTAGAAAACATCCACGGTGCCTTAGATAAAGCTGACACAAAATTATCATCCGTAAACAAAATTTTGATTTCAGTGTACATTCGCAAAATAATTCAGTGGACCTATCCAGAATTGGCATGTGTCACTACTGGAAAATGTAAATAAAACAATCACAGCCTGATTTGCAGTATTGCCATAATACGATACCTTTGTAATTAAAAATTCTAGAATTAGATAGGAAGTTGAAAGACAGAAACGGCTACTTACAGCAGCACTTGGAAAGTGGGGTCCTTCAAGTATTCGTATCCGCCATGTTGCGGGGAGCGCACTGCTACCACCGTCTGCCGCAGCAAAGGTGCGTGGGCAGCGTCGACCATCGCTCCCACACTGTCCCGCGAGCAGGACCGCGGCAGGCAGAGGCCTAGGTGCAGCGTGCGTTTCTGTAAATCAATATTCACAAGTATAACAGGTTAGAATAGTTGATATGGCAATGAACAAATTGTGTTTTAATATATATGCTAGTCCATATCTTTATTATTGTTAAGATCTTCTACACTATTGGTACAAACGAACTGCCTCCACTAAAATGTGTGGCGAGTGGATATCTATTTAAATTATCTTCGTTGCATTAAGATTAGTGCATGAGTATTTAATACCATTTGTTTTTTTTAAATGCAATTTGTGATAGATAGATGGTTCCTTTATTCTGCTGAGTCAAGGGCACCTTACTACCAATCTAAAACTTAATTTGTACTGGCGGTTAGAGCCACTTCACGAGCTCCTGCCAGTAGCGAATGGGCGCGTTGGTTGAACATCCATCGATCCACTCCAATAACAATCCACATAGAATATTACCCTTCTATAAATTTCGATTCGCGAGCGATTCTGGGTGCCCTTAGTACTGACTACCGGGGGGAAACTAAGAGGGACCTGTGGAGGGCGCAGCGGGCGGGCCAGGAGGTGAGTCCCACACTCCCTTTCGGTCCCCCTTTGGCCGGAAGGCAGTGCGTAAACGCATTTTGTTACCGACATAAAACAAAAAATAAAAATGGTTACCGTCTTAATGAGATCAGGCAGCTGGCTGGTGACAGAGACGCGCACGGTGTAGAAGGCGGTCTCGAAGGGCGGCCCGGATCCCGTCATCGACACGTCCTGCCTCCATTCGCTGAAGATCTGCGACCCGCCGCTTTCTATACAAAAGAAATGAATGCTTCACTCACTTGAGTCATCGAGGTGATAGGTAATGGAATGAACTGTTGAACATAATGTGTTATAGTTTAATTAAATTACTCATTCGAGGACTATCCAAGTTCAAAGCACAGATCCCTTACCTTCACAGATATGAAATTTAAAAAAAGTTTTATTGTAGTGACCACGACCACCTTAAGTAAATGTGAAATCCGGTCGGAAAAAAGACATATCATAAAAAAGACATTTTAAAGACTACAAATTTAATGGTAAAAATTTAAAAAAGCATAATTTTTCTGGTATGCTGTTATTCAGACAAAAACCCCAATTTTGGTATAAAAGTTACTGTACAAATAACTACCAAGTGTACAGGTACTGATATGATTATATCAAAGTAATGCCTGTTAACGTTATATTGTACCAGATTTCTGCATTATATAAACATATTGCCGAGCATTACGTGTGATGTGAGTAATGTAATAATAAAGTCATAATTAAATGAAAATATGTCTCGGAAAGGCTGTCGAGGTCGCGCCGAGGCCGTAGAGAGCTGCGTTTTACCAACGGCGGTGAGGGCGCCCAGCGGAGTGTCCAGAACTGACGTGTACTACTTTGTGTTGGTTATTAGACATTTGTAGATTGTATTTTGGTTTGTTGTATGGCTGGAAAACTTTTCAAATATTTTCATAGGGTTTTGTAGTTACAAATACAAATGAAGGTTTTGTACCCATGCTAATATCATAAATACAAATGTTCTTCTTTATGTCAGTTACGCCTTAGAACTTACTGGTCTATTTTAATTTGATACAGAGGTAAATAGAACCATTATAGATTACTATTTATCCAGTCTGTTTTAACCGAGCTTAAAGTAAAGAGTTTCGTTGATGTCTTTTGTATGAGAACTCTTTCTTATGCGTTCTTAAAGTAACTTCAATAGTAAAACGTACCAGTTGATGAAATTGGTGCATAAGATATTTTTTGGTAGTAGTTTTATAGATAACGCCACAACTAACTGGTTATTATTTTACAACAAATAACCAAATAAGTTAATATTTTACATAGTAACGCTCTTCAATTACACTTTACAAGCAATAGATGTCTCAAAGAGAGATCGAGTCGGCCTCACGGGTCAGGATGAGATAAGTAGGACAAGCTTAACGCCGCGTACCCAGAGAAGACTTGCAGCTCCGCGGGCCCCTGGTTTGGGCTCGACCAGATAGCTAAACACATTCATACATTAATTATATATTTCTTAAGTCCTTAAACGCCAAATGATCGACAAACTAAAGGTGTCTGGAACCTGAAGCGTTTTACGTGTTAATACTGTGATGCCCGCGGGCCCCAAGCATTTACCTTGTGGAAGTGGAAGGTCTTTCTTTTGGTGAGGAGCGCACCTCGGATTCGTACACTACTTATAAATAAATTATTTTGAAGATTATTTGTACTTCTTTTGAATATTTGAATTAAATTGAATGGAAGTCACAATAGGCGTGGAACTACATGATACCAAATGCCACATAAGCACTTAATCAGTTACATAACTATGCACGCGGCGTTTGTTTTGATGGTCAGTTGGCCAATTCTCGGCGCTCGCTGCTTACATCACTATTTAGTAACCGCAATACACGGAATGCAAAAGTAATAATCTTATTTATCTCTCGGTATCACTAAATTATTTCAGTTATTAGTTTTTTCTTCTCTCGAGATGAATGAAACGTGATGAAAAGTGATACAGCGTAGACCCAAAATGCTACATGCCAATCTTTTTGCCTTATTTCTAGTTTATTTGGGGTTGGCACAGCTCGACATTGTTTCGAAGTTATGTAGCAAGAAATTTTCATAGCCAGCCGCTAATGCGCCTGCCTGACTCCAAACCCGCTCGGGAATGCAGTTATTGGTTTGCCACCTATAAATGTCCCCTGGTGCTTGGTGGAATATCGGGGGCCATTTCCTATGGTAGGTTACTATGATAACTCAAAACTGAGACGGGGCGGGCACATTCTATATATTTCTTTCCCTCCTCGCCAACATAAAATGTATACCCAATGTCGAAAAGTTCATCATCTCAGCCCATAAACGTTCCACTACTGAGCACGAGCCTCCTCTCACTAACCAAGGTGAGAGGGTATTGGGTCATACTCCACCACGCGGACCCAGTGCGGATTGGCGGAGGCAGGTGTATGGCGTCCTGCTGTTAGAATTTATCAAGCCGCCCATTAGGCCTCTAACATGGCTTAACGACTACCACATTTAGTGATAACGGGGACCAACGGCTTAACGTGCTTTCCGAAGCACGGAAGCGCTCGATATCAAATGCCACACAAACGGTCACCCATCCAAGGACTGACCTCTGTAAACTCTGCTGTGCGAAAAGTTAATTTGTACCAAATACAAGCTGCTGTCTCGGGCCGGCACAGAGTATTGCCCGACATTACTTTGTGTGCCTGCCGGTCAGCTCTCAGACTGCTTTGCTGCTGGTTTTACCAAAAAGTCTGCAACTTCGGTTGAAATTTTCGCAGTGATATTGCGAACATAGCCAAAGTTTAATGTAAAAATAGAATATGTTTGAATGTATAATTGTGTATATATAACCTAACATAACCCCTCTCATTCAAATGCCACGTGTGCCGCGCGCGCTGTGCTAGGTGTAATAACAGTAACTAAATACTTCATTACAATATTAACTTCTACTTTAATATAAGTGCATTGTAGTCTTTTATAAAGTGTCAAAGCTACAATAATAGTTATATCTTTTACCACCTAGCATTTTGCATGATTATTTTGTGAATTCCTTTAATAAGTTTAATTATATTTTTTATGTAATATACTCACAAATTTGCGTATTAACCCTTTACTACACACGTAATAGGATAAAGAAAAACATGTTATTACGAACTGCCTTTAAAACGTTGTGAATGTCGCAATTTAATACTCAACTCTCATTCTGATGTAATTATTGCGCGTTCTCGTGAAATTGTATCTAAAAATTACTGATCTGACGTACTGACGCTAAAATGGCCACATTTGGACAGTGTGAGGAAAGTGAATAGTTAATAAAAAATCTATACTTAGTTTAGATAGAAAACACTTTAGTTAACTGCATTATGTTCGTAAAATAACAAGTAATTAGTCTAGTCTAGTGTGTGGCATTTGATATCGAGCGCTTCCGTGCTTCGGAAGGCACGTTAAGCCGTTGGTCCCGGTTGTCACTAAATGTGGTAGTCGTTAAGCCATGTTAGAGGCCTAATGGGCGGCTTGAAAAATTCTAACAGCAGGACGCCACACACCTGCCTCCGCCAATCCGCACTGGGTCAGCGTGGTGGAGTATGACCTAATACCCTCACACCTTGATATGTGAGAGGAGGCTCGTGCTCAGTAGTGGGACGTTAATGGGCTGTGATGATGATGATGATGATGAGTCTAGTTATATATAGTATACTAGTACTAGTTACCTATATATACAGAAATAAATTATTATTGTTATAATGTTATAAAGCTGAAAAGTTTTACGGTTAAATTTTAATATAAGAAATAAAAATTCTTGGACATCATACAAAGCGCTTCTTTTTTGGGGAAAAAAATTATACGCAGAAAAACTCAGGAAAAGACAAATATTTATATCCATGCACAAAAATACTTGTATGGTGTGGGAATCTAACTTGCGACGTTAAGAGCGGATCCTATCCATATGCATACCATATGTCTCGTCATCATCATATCCTAGTATGATCCTTGTTGGCCCAGCCTTAAGTCCAGGGTCTGCTCACTGGTCTAAACAGATTTTGGCTGTACTTCAGTTATCACATACCATATCGCTCGTCAAATGGCGGCAAGTACATACGGAAGGAAGGGAGAAGAATGTAAGATATATTTGCACACAATCAATTAAATCAATAATTATGATAAATTGCTATGCATGCGCGGGTATTTTATTACCTTTTAAATTGTCCGATTAAATATACATGCACCGGCAAATAATTCCACAAACGAATTTTATAGAAGAACGACTAAATTATTCGCCTATATACGTTTCAGTTCCATTATTCTGTAAAATTAAATTTAAAGTTTACTTTTTAAAATTAAAAAAAATATTTGACGTTTTTTATACTTTACAGTCATTTGTGGTGGTGGAGATAATAATAATTCCTTAACGTGTGTTAAATTTGATATGCATAATAGCGTATTGTAACTAAAATTGCCATTGCAATATGCGGCTTGATTGATCCTGCGCAGGAGTGCTGCAGTTCTGTGAGAAATAAATGTAATTTGAGAATATGTCGACATTTTGATGCAGTGGGTTTGTGTGTCAGCTGCACATTGTGTAATGGTAGGTGTGGAGAGGGGGGAGAACGTTCGAAAGCATTATGCGAAAGCGATGCTTCGTTTATTTGAAGAACTTGGAAATATTAAACAAAAAAAGCTAAAAATATTCTCGATGATGCAGTACGATTTAAGCGAAGGCCTTAGTATAATTTTCAATAAGATAATAACGAATTGAGAATTTTCTGTAATGTTTGCCCGATTGCGAAAAGCAAATGTATTTGTCAGTCTATATTTGTTTTTATATGTCCTTTATTTTAATCTGTGCTATTACCAAAAAAGTATAGCGGAAAATGCCGTCGTTTGGCAGCACAATATGTGCCCCTGCGGTCATACCTATCGTCTACGGCGTATGCGAAAACTGCAAATTTGCTTACAAGAGGGTTAACCCTAGTATTATCGTTGCCATTTATCTTAGTAATTTAGTTGAATTCTTAGGAAACACATGCATTAGTTAGCTTTGTTTCAAATCCTTGAGAAGTGATGGTAGTGTAATGTACCTTAGGAACTTCATAAGTCAAATCTAGCACACGTCCGTTGACATGATGATGTATGACTCGTGGGTTGGTGTGGCTTTACATCTTAAGGCAGTACTATTATTTATCAAATTACGAGTTGTTATTATATCTATTGACAAACTGACTGTAATACATTTTGTACGGAGTCAGGCTTTTGTTACAACTTGCTACAACTATTTATTTAAAAAAGATCTATACATATATTTGTAGTCAAGTTCACTTTTAGTACAGAGATCTCAATAGATGACATCACATTCCTTTAGGCGACTTCTACGACACTCCGCTCACGACATTGCCGCTACCGCAAAGCAGCGAAGTATATATATTGTTATTTGAATGAGAGTATAACATTGATGTACTGACTGTTGTTTCGCTGCGCGGGCGCATCCTGCTCGTTGAGGATCTGGCAGAGCTCAGCGGAGCCGGTCCAGTAATTGTTCCCCCAGTAGAACATCGCTGTGTATCGCCCGCTGGCGTCCTCCACTAGAACAATGACAAAAATAAAGTTAGCCCAATGATATCGTAGAAGTCATAGTAATATAATAAATTTAAAAACAGCAAATGAAAACAATCCTGGTAATCTCACGATAAGGAGGATATCTCCTTCTAGTCTCAAAATAAGCAGAGCTTCTACTGGATACTAGAAAACGGACAAGTCTACGTAAATACTTTTTTTATGTAAGTCCATATTCACAATACGTAGAAAGCACCCAAGAGAAATAAGCGTTTTCAACTACACTCGGGAGCGAAGTGCAGGTATACTGACCTCCCTCGACGCTATATTGGTCAATCGTAGAGGATATAAATGTATAAATAAAAAAACATTTTCAGAACAAGACTATTTCATCACATGGGAAAACTAATATTAATATCCTATCTAATATCAATTATCTTTTGTTCAAAGAAACATGCAAACGAATGAACCATATTACCTACCTAATGATACATTTGACTCAATACTTTCATAACTTTACTACGGTGCTATTGCCGTTGTATGTAGCCAGTGCATATACATTGATATTGTATTTAGTGTATTATATATCCATTCATAAACAAACTTATTTCAAACAAAATCACAATTAAAATAGGTTTTATACTCCAATATATTTATTTTTTTGGGATTGTCGTGAAACCCTGATTTAAAGAAAACCAAACACGCGACCGGTTTTTGAATCATGTGTTTTGCATCGTTTACTTACTTAAACAAAAGTACGTGGCCTAAAGCGGCTTTCAGAAATGATAAGAAACTCTTAAACAACAGTTACACGCGTCGTTAAGGCAAGTTTGGTTAATATTCATGTCGTTTTCGACCTCAATCTCCAAACGGAAGATCGGTATTGAACGACGTTACTATGGAACCTCCAAATTCAAATTCAAATTCATATTCATTTATTCAAGTTTGGCTCAAAAGAGCTCTTATGAACGTCAAAACTTAAAAACTAGCGCGCCCATTCACTGCGGGCGGGAGCTTGATCGTAAAAGAACGGGCAAGAAAATCGTCAAGGTTAGTTTAGTGATTGTGTGTCCAAGTGTGAAACATCTGTTCTGTTCTTCATTGGTTTTTTTTGGTTCTAGGGAACTTCATAGAATGTATTATCAGTAGGTAACAACTTGTTAATCCTAAAAACATAAATGTAAATAGTATATTATTTTTAATAATGAAAAGAAAATTATTATACTTAGTTACAATGACCATACCATGGCAAATTAAACATAAATGCTCATTAACATTTTTGGAATTCTGGTGACATTCTGCGGTAAACGTAGATAAATATTTTAAATATTTTCTGACAATTACACCACGTAATTAGTTCCAAGAGAAGTACTCGTGTTATTAAGAACTTGTGTTTTGGATACTAAATAACGGATAAACATACATAAATCCTTTTTTTTTGATATGATAAATCTTAAATGTGGAACTATAATCACATCAGGCAAGGATTTCTTAAGCAGAGCTAAGGCAGTGGACGGTGAAGATTTCAGCTCAGAAGTGGTCAGTGTAGGAATCTCTGCAACGTAGTCATCAAATATGTTTGCATTTGCTTTATTATTATTAACGACTCCCTGATCCTCCATAAGAGCGTAAATATTATCACGTGGTTTACACTTTCCACATTCGGGACTTATAACGTTCCAAGTTGCTTTAATTTTGTTACTGGATGCCAAGTTCTTATTTTTTGCGAACTATGATTTAACCATTACACACACCCCTTAACATACTTTCGAATAATTTTTGATATGCTCGAAGAAACTTGGGAATTGGTTATATTTTTTTAAATTTTATAATTCGTAAAGTTCATTTCTACTCTTGTATATTATACCCTTAGTTGCCCACTTATAAAATTGAAGTTTATTTGAAGGCTTAATAGATTTAGGTGTGAATATTTTGTTTATGTCTGTTTGAATTACATTAAATAAATTTTCATACATAATATTGGGATTCTTATGCAAAGTTTACGCGTAGCAAGATTTTTACTAACATTTTGTTTGAAGCATTCTAACCGTTTACCTGTCACAGGTCTGTATTGAAAAGATTTTGGTACATGTACCTCATCAATGTAACTTGTAATCCATGATGGTCAGAAGTCATATTTACAAGAAATGTAAAGTAACACAAAAAACAAATTTTAAGTATTATATGTCTTCTTGGATTTTCGGGATATATATAAGTGATAAATATATTTATAGATATTTGCAAGTGTATTTAAGATTAATAATATAGAAAATGATCTATCAGATCTCTAGTACAAGCTCTCTTTACTTTGAGATCAAATGCAATTTTGCAATGCGAATATAAAAAGTTGTTGAATAAATCAATGTTGACTACCTGTCTATAGTATGACATAAAAGCTATTCTAAAGCCCCTACATTATATGAAGCCATCTAAAAATAAAATGGATGCATAGAAAGCTTCCAAGATTCATTCCTTATATAAATTTAATGCAAAATGTGATTTCCTGCACTACAGTCGCGCGGATGCAATATTTTTCCAAATGTTTGGCAACGGGCTGCTCTTAGAGGTTTTATTTGCTTGCAGGAGAAAATGTGCTCAGAACTCATAGACAGACTAAATATGACATAGAAATCTGACTAAAAACTGACTAATCTACCGTTATGCACTCCGAAAAAATATTGTTCAAGCATGTAGCTGAGTGTGTGGTAATCCTAGTTGGTTCAGAAAATTGGTTTACCAAATTGAAAATTTAAACAAAGAAACCAGCCGAGTAGTTTGATGATGTCAATGATGAACTTTCAAGAATGTTCACATTGAAATTCCCACGTACAATAAGATGTTTATTTTTTAATTTCTTTAATACCTCTTCCATAACCGTTTCAAAAGTTACACTATTTCCTAAAGGAGGTCGGTATACGCATACAACAACAAATTTATCTAATTCCACACAGGAGAGCTCTATTACACGTTCTACAGAAAGGCTTACAATATCTTTTCGTACCTTACATCTAAGACTGTCTTTTACAAAAATTAAAGAACCACCGTGACTTGCTGATACTATAACACAAGAACTTATGAAATCATGATTAGAGCCAATGATGTATCATTTTTTTTAGCCAGTGCTTAGTTATACAAATAATATCAATATTCCTGCTTTTAATAAATAATTCTAATTCTAGAACCTTGTCAGCCAAGCCCTGAATAGTTCAATTTTAAGTTCAAAGGGCTTGGCCTTTGTCGTGTGTCTCAGTTTGAACTGGGTGATATGAAGACATTATTTGTAAAGTACGGAATATTTATGTTAATTTACACAAAGATTTGTCCTGCGTGGGAATCAAACCCACGACCTTAGGAGCTGAGAGCGGGTATTCTCGCCGCCACGCCATATCGGTCGTCGAATATCTGAATTCTATCTAAAAGCTACCGGAACTAATAAATAGTGACTCTGATAGGCAAGGATTTTCGTATCGTTTAAACACTTCCTAAGGTCTAATTGCTAATGGGACATTTTCTGTGAAACATACATACTTAAGTCTACCACTGTATAATGTGTCGTTGAGTTCCGGCAATAAAAGTATGGAAGGTAATATGTTACGTAGCTCTGTAACTTTAGAGAATCCCAAAGTATGTCAGCAAATTGAGCTTTACGTAAAGTTATGCCTAATGGACTTGACAGTAATTCACGCTCACCATAAGTGGGTTATGAGTCATATCCATTAAACTGATATAACAGAAAAAAAGCTTTAAAATCCGTTATTGAATCGAGTAAATGACGACGAACGAGTAATACTCACAAAGTTTTATATTATTTTATACTTCTATAAAATAATATCATGAGCAAGTTCATGGTTAAAGCGATAAAAGAAAAAACTGCATTTTATATTCCGAACATCACTGACAGGACTATTTATTGATAAAAGCCATTTAAATTGCGATGTAATATTTATTAACTCCTTTCCTGACCTCATGCAAGTAATGAACTTACTCTTGAACTTTTTTACGAGGAAGAGACCTTTGCCGAAAACGGGAATGTGTTTTTGAAGGTTCAAGGGTTTAAAATAAACAATATCTTTTGTATCTTGCAATTGGTATGAGCTTACTAGTGGTACTAGGGTTATCATCTGTAAGAAAATAATAAGTTCTGAAATTCGTGACTTTTTTGCCATTTTAGATTGTTCGTATATTGGAATATTTAACTAAGTTAAGTTAACTTAGCTGAATTTAACAAGTTAATTTAAGTTCCTATAAGGACTTGTGTCCCAAACGATCAAGTAAGCAAAATCTATAAAAATTAAATTATATATTCATTGAAAACATATAGTTCCATACATTTTTATTAGGTAAATAACATAAAACAAGCGCATAATAGTAAATATCTGTATAATTCGAATTCAGCGCAATAATATTATATTTCTTTAATCGTGATTAAAATACTTGAAAATGTTGATGACATTTTGTGACTGAAATTACAGGTTATTTTGGCAACCCTACGTATAAGTTTAAGTTTGGCTGCATATAATAATATAGCCTTCATAATGTGTGGGGACTGCCTTATAAGACAGTATAGTATTTAATTAATGCATTTCCTGTTTCAGAAATACAACTGTAATTTTCTTTGAGGGCCAGCCATCAGTGGCTGTCTTCCAATCATTATATGATTATTTTTAAGATATATTATTTGTGAAATATTTTATACGCCCCTCATCAAAAACAGGATCTTATCACTCGTTTTAGCAGGTAGTTTATTCTTCTTAGTCTATGAAGGTAAGCAGGTAGACCGCGGAGCACCTCGCAGCTTAGAAATGTAGTAAGTAGGTTCCTTCAAACTTCATGTGTTTAATTTAAAGTCGTGGTAGACTGTAAGTGGAGTTTTATTTCATTTTTATTTTCCTACGTTTTGTAAGTGTTAATAAGTTTGTATTAGACAAATGTGTGTTCAATATATGTAGACAAATGAATTTTTAAAATTTGTTTTTGTAACATAGTCGAGAAATAATTAATAGATTGTTAAATCTAAACACAATATTTTGTTGTGAGGAGATCAGATGAAAACTCTCATTTCATTTGCAGTTCTTATTCTAAATATAAAGGTTCACACAGTCTAACAGTTTTATATTTATAATTTATTCTGAGCTCTTTGCTGATTAACTACAGTAGGCTCGTCGCCACATAATAGGCAGCAATAGACTCTCCACCTATTAAGTTGGACTAACTTTTAACGGTTGTATTAACTTTAACACCCACATTTTAGTAAGCAAGCAAAAAGCAAGAGGTAGCTCTTCGGGAAAACAGACGTGATTGTATGTATGTATCTATTTAACATGGACCCAGTTTCAGCCAATACTTTAAATAAAATAAACCTATTTAGCTGGCGCTTATTCCAAAAAAAAAAAGAAATAAAGTGTTAGCAGTAAAATGTAAAGTTAAGGAATATTTAGTTAAAAAAATTTATTGCTTAGCCACGCAAATGAATACAGAAAGTGTTACAAAGGGCTGTTAATTGGGTCTCCGAGCAATAAAGCTATACACATAAAATTAACAAAAGCAGGGCGAGTGCTAAACAAAGGTTCGGAAGCGAGTGCAGTGCTCGGCCGTGACTCCGCGGTGAGGAAACGGCGCCTTCGGGCGAGGTCGCAGTGGAAGTGACACGTCGACTTGTTTTCTTTATTAATTTGTAAAAAAATTATAACAATAATCAACATGAACATCGATCTTGCACGAAACGTTCCAACAAAGGGTTAAACAATTTTAAAGTCTGTTAACTTGATAATTTTTTCCAAGAAAAATCGTTTGCATTTTTATGTGTTTAATTTAATTTCTATTATAGTGCATGACCATAAAATATTTATAAAAAGGGAGGCAGGGCTCCCGCTGACGTTACAACCAAATTTATACAGACAAAAAAATATTTTTTTTGCTTTTTGCTAAATGTATAAGGAAATATAAACGGTACATATACCAAAAAAAATTGTTTATCTTATTGTCTGCTGTCTGATTGTTCTAGCTAATCTCTGAAATGGCTGGACCAATATTGACGGGACCTTTATTGGCAGATCATAGTTGATGTTAATAAATAACTAAGGCTACCTTTTAGAATAAAGTCACGGGCGGCCGCTGTTCATTTATATTTTAACATTACCATTATAATTTTAATTATGTAATATAAATATTTTTCTTACTCCACTTTTTTTGTCTAGAGTAGTTTTTTGCCCTTTTTTTAATTTTAAAACGGTGTTTATGTAAAGTAAACAAACTACTACATAACTTAGTAACGCATAAGTAGTGTTTATAAGTAAGGCCGTTACTTCCAATTTTTTCTGACCGATTGAGGACACGAGCGACTCCCTTGATGGTAATAACGCGCCGGCCCATAATCTTTCCAGTGTTATTAAAACGAATTCAACAGTACTGTGTCATCAACCCAAGGTATCAGTTATTATGTCTTTAATGTTTGCTTGCGCCAGCACCGATTAAAATAGAATTGTGCTTTGGCACTTATGCATCTACAACAACGAAGCGAACTTCTTCCCTCTGTTCATCAATGGGTCTTCTGTTGACTGGGCAGAAGACGCTCTACTCCCTAAAATTTACATAGACTACATACTTGTAAGATATGTCATATTATATATAAATATTTTTTAATGATTATGCAATATCTAAAAAGGTAGCTAAACTTTAAGTACCTATAAGAATTGTATGACACCTGCAGTTGTACACAACTATTGAATATAAAATTATGATTTCATTTCCTTTGTCTGAGAGTTTTAGCCGTAAATGTCAAGTTTTCACTACAATGACTTACTTTGATTGTTTACTAAACTTTGCCTAATCTACTAGCTGGATCTTGTCTGCAGCTTACTATTATTTTCTATTCTATTTAAAATTACTTCTCATGTAAACCTTATAATTTACGTATATATTCCTTCCTTTTTCCATATCATTCTTCTAATATAAAAAAATTGATTTATTTAGATTTTATGATCATTACTTGCCATTATTACGTGTACAAAATTGTATTCTACGGAGCATAACTAATGCGCCATGGCTTGCAAGAAATATCGAAATTTATTTACTAACAGTATTTTCAGAGATTAAGCAATATAAAGCTACAGATGGAAAGGCTACAGTACCGCCCAAATCCTCTCGCTTTGCAATTGCCTGATACTGCTAATGTGTTGAAAAGATTAAAAAGAAACCACATGCAATAAGTAGAGTCAGAGGCATTGGCCTCCTTCTTTACAAACGACATCTAACGCACAACGAATCTGATTTCTTCAGTCTTGCGTCTGATTACAGATATAGAAAAGACAAAAGAAAAATGACTGAATGATGACGATAAATAAATCGTTTTCAGCCAACCCTACTCAGTGGTTAATAACATTGTAGTGATACGAGTAATCTATTTAATAACCCGTATTATTTATTGCCCAAATGGCAATGAAACCTCGCGTGCTGATACGCGGACACTTGTCAATTTTCAGACAGGATGTGTGTTGCAACATCGCTACAGTCAGTTATTACATTCGAACAATAAAATCAATACATCGTTGTGAAACGATATCATAATTCTTATTCAGAGCGTAAAAATCGGCAACTCGCCGGATGTTGCTGAAAAGCCTGTATTAAAATGAGTAAGCGACGATGAAAATACTTAATTGAAAATATCTGGGCCATGATCGTGCAGGTTATATAGTCTATTTGCCGTTATATAGACGTTAAATAAAATAAAAGAATAAGCAAGCCTATCGGTATGTAAAAGTAACATAACTAGGTAAGAATGTTAGTTCGATACTCAAACTGTTGAATCAAATTTGAGTGTTTTTTTTATTTCGAAATGCATACTCAGTTTCTATGAATCATGTCACACGATAAACACGCTATAATGAACAGTGTGATGGTACTTGGGAATTCAATGACATAATTATATTATTTCTTTTTCGAAAAAGTATCCAATTGTTGTGCCCTTCGGATACGAAATTCCATTGTTCTAAATTAAATTGGTGCTCATTATTATGATACCACATACAAGGTTTTTTAAATGGCTTGTATTTAACGTGTTATCAGAATTAATAAATTGCCAACCTAACCTAACCTTTTTGTGCATCAAAAATACTGATTGAGCACCTAATCACCTCATTAGGTGCTCACTCAGTATTTTTGATGATCAAAAAGTATTTTTTAGAGGTTCAGTTTATTATACTAGGGTATAGAGAAGTCACAAAAGCAATTTCAACACCATTTTTTGGATTGCACAATTGCTGCAATGTATTAAACTACCTTTTTCGAAAATATGTACAAAATGGGCGAAGGACTTTGAATAAATATGGTTAATTACATTGTGGAGCATTTAATTCTGCTAAATTATGAAATACACTTTGGTTAGCTCCTTTGAACTTTTGGCTAATATCTAAATTCACTCTAAATTCGTCATCATTTTGTAACTCTAATGGCTTTAATGGCGTCTTGTTAGCTGAAGTATGCTTATGATAAAATCAGAGTGACACGACATTACACTACAGAAGCTATGCACAAAATTTGTGATTTCGTAATGTGGCTAAGTCAGTTGAGAGGTAAAGCGGCGCAGCATAAGAAGTTATTTTTCATAGAAGACATTGTTACTCTATAGTAACGTTCTGCCTACGATATAGTCCTATACTGAAAAAATGCTTTAATAGAGATGAGGAATCAAACAAACGAACAAACCAACTTTCGCATTAATAAAGAAGAATAATAATTATGCTAATTATTAAAAGTGTTTTAAAAATTATCACGTTCCCAACTAATTAGAACAGAACTAACCCAGGCAAGCTGTGTTAAAAGTGTTGAAACTAATATCCATTAGGAATCGAACAGTTTCAAAACTCTGACCTTGGAGGTCGTGGGTGCACTACTAAGCAGACCATTAGCTGTCGCCGGAGTGTACGACCGCTGGCAGTTGTGCTAATAATTTTGCAACAGCACTGGTGCATTAGAATGCAGGCGACACTTCTTCTGACGAATTTTGTGTCGACACTCGCTGTTTGGTTTTGTTGAACAGATATTTATGAGTCGTTAAAGTTATTTGTTAATGTTGACATATTTCATCGATTAAAGATGGTAACAATTGATGAAGTCATTACTAAATTGAGATGTATACTGTGTATTGTAATTGTAAAGTTTTATTGTTTGTGCATTGTAAGTAGGTATTAGTACCAAGCAGCTAGTTTTGTTAGCAAAATAAACTTTATACTGTTTAGAGATCTGTCAAAGATACTCCATTACTACATTACCATACAATATACGATTTTTAGGTCAATTGTGTAGAAGTTTCTCTTAAATATTCACCGCTAAGTTACAAAACTGACCCAAGATAATGCAAATCGCCCGATTGAAATACCGCTAATGACAATGCTTGTAAGCTAAAGCATAAACGTAATTACGAACGACTGATAGCTCCGGATTAGCGTATTTCGCATTCTTCACGTATCATACGTCTCGCGCGGCCATTTTCACGGTACATATACTACGAGAATATGTGCTAAACCAAAAGTATTTAAAATGAAAGGCTACTGTTATAATAACGAAAGCGTTTAAAATAAAAAGTGCCAAGTAGCATAATATAATAACGTTAATAGGTTTCACCGCCATAGCGCACGACTGCAGTGCCCGGCCAATGTTGACTTTTGCGAGTGGTGCGAGCGACAAACTGAAGAGTTGCTTTTGATCTTTGCAACCCTATGGTAGTTGGTACTATTTGTCTGTTTTAGAAACACAACATACGTTAAAAGGTTTATTTTATGTACATACTTCTTCTTACAAAGTCACGGAAAGAATCAAATAACTATTTTTATATAAATATTTTCACAAAGCTCCTGAATTGAATTTGAAGATGTAAAAAACCAGTTCTTGAATATTCAGAAGTATGGTCTGGGTCTTCTATATATATAAAGTATGCATTACATATAATAAGTATATATCTATGTTTATCTGTTATTTAGTATCCATAACACAAGTCCCTAATCATAATCTTGGAACAAAATAATTGGTGGAAATTATTTATTGTGATTATGTACGTTGTACAAAATTCTTTACAATCCCCAGCTCCTCCATAACTTGCGTGTTCGTTTCAATTTTCTACTAACTACATTCCACCCCAAACGATCCTGTAACTAAGACCCTTGTTTCTCCTTCCTCCAACACTAAGTATTACCGTAACTTCTTCTCAGCCCGTGCTGTAAGAATGTGGAACAGTCTTCCCTTTCTGATTCGTAAAAGTCCATCACTTCATTCGTTCAAAAGTAAACTGAATAATCTCTACTTGTCAAATTTAGCACATAATTAGCACTTTATTTAAAAAAAAAATTCGTTCTCTTAAAATAATGTTAGCATAAGTTTTATTGTAAAAAATATTTTGTGCAATAAAGGATTATTATTAATTGCCAAGATAATTGGCTGTACACATTACAGGTCAAATATGACCTTTTAGCAAATCGCTTGAGACTTGCACCTACCCAGGTGATGTGTTGCGCAAGCCTGCGTATTGGGAGTTCAGCACTTTCTCTGCGCGGACGCATCGTGGCTCCTTGTTGGAAAGGGTAGCCTTAGCTTAGATTGGTTCCCTTTACGATGCAATATGCCAATAGCTCAAACTTGGGTTTTTTTATAGGACTACAAATGATATTGTCTTATCTGTAAGTCCCACCTTATCTGTATTCTGACAGTTACGGTCAACGACCGGGCCAGTAACTAGTTAATAAAAGGATAAATACCCACATTCCGTCGTCTACCGGTTCCAGGCGTTTATAACGCGTTTTAATAATTTTTTTGGGATTTTGAAACTGGTCCCTGGTCAAAAATAAACAGTTGTTATGTGTTACTTTTTTGGATCATTTCGTTATTACTGGTATGAATTGATTTCTTATTTTAAATAACAGTTACACCAAAAGTGGTCATTACATAGTATAATATTTCATTGAAATGTTGTATTCTATAAAACATAAATTACGCTTAAGACAAGCAGGACGAAGAAATATATCCTTTGAACGGAACCAGTTTTATGTATTCTAAAATCTAATTTTTATTCCATAAAAAACATTATGTGTCACAATAATTTCTTTACTATTATCATTAGACTGCATGTAATTGTTGAAACAATTTTAGGAAATAAAAGCGTTACAAGTGGATCTGTAGTAAATACATCGGTAAGGCTTGATTCGGTGCCAAACTGCCAACTGACTTTTCAAACAAACCCTCAGTTATAGACTACGAGTGCAATATATGTTACAAGTACATGATTAGCTCACATACTTATATCATCAGTCAGCATGTAAATTTAATAAGAACGACAAACTCTAGTATGATAATAATAAATAATAAAATAAATAAATATTTTCTGACAATTACACCAATTATTTAGTTCCAAGACAAGTATGATTAAGAACTTGTGTTATGGATACTAAACAACGGATAAACATACTTAAATACTTTTTTTTTGTAAATACATACTTAATATACATAAGAAAACACCCAGACCAGAACAAATATTCATGTTCATGCACACAAAGATTTGTCCTGTGTGGGAATCGAACCCACAACCTCTGGAGTGAAGTGTAGGTATACTGACCTCCACGCCATATCGGTATGATAGCGGGCTCTTTCTGATCAGACGCAGATAAAGTCCTCATACCTTGTAACCACTATATTCATTTGACAATAAATCATCTAAGTATAGCAATCATAGTTACCTGTCTGATTGCAGGTGTAAGTTGGTGTGTCAAGAAAGCGAATAGATAAATTACTTTGGGGCAAAGACCTCTTCCCGCTTTCACTTCCGGGGACCTTGTAATTGGACAAACAATACCGAGTATAATGAGGCGGGTAATCTAAGTTGCCTTACCTTCAATTTAAAATAATTCGTCCGTAAAAATATTTCCCAACTTATTTATCTATCTATCTATCCTTTCATTATAAATACCCACGTTGCTTTAACTGTCTGTCTATATACTTTTTAACGATTAAACCACCGAACTGTTTTTGAAAAAAAAATGTTTTGTTTAATAATAAAGTTTTATACGCTGGAAAGCACATGATGATTTTAGGCGTTGTCATAGAAACATCCGGCTCTTAAAGAGTAATCATTACTTAAATAATGTGATTATAAACACGGGTGATTTCTGAGAGCCTGGTTTTAAAGTTATAGAATTAGAGAAGGTTAAGTAATACGAGTATGGTACGTGTTCCAAAGTTTTAAAATTGCAGTCGCAGATTTACGACGACATTATGAAATTGATAAAGATCTTTTTGATTAGAAATAACCGAACAAATGATAAAAGTGTCTAACATCGTATGTAGCCTTTTGATGTTTTTTGAGTTTTAGTTTGTTTCCATTTCTCAAGGAAAGATTAATGTTAAAAAAGAAAAATAATTTATTCAGAAATTATATTTGCCTGTGGTAAAACAAACCTCGCTAAAAGATATTAAGTATCTGTATAATTAAGTAGGTACAGCCGCAGAATAATAAATATTCTCTAATTGCTCACTTAATTGATGATGCATTACGTAAGTAAGCCTTAAGTAACGTCTTTGTAAAAGCCTTCTGAATAATAAGCAGGATCACATTATAATATTGTACTATTATGACCTAGAACTAGACAAAAAGGAGACTAAAAAAAAGGTAAAGGATAATTTTTTTTTTAGATGAATCACGCTTTTCTCTACCCGAAAATACTTCATTAATGATCCGCGATTTTTTATATTTTTCAAGTTATGAATTGTTTTCTGAACTGAATATTTAAAAATATTCTTAAAAATAAATAGAAGATATTTTAGATGCTTTTTAAATGCAAAATAAATCTTCATAATTTGTTCTTTTATAATTTAACTTATCAGCTTCGTAACTTTGAAAAGTGAAAAGTTTACGTTCGCTAAATTATGTTTAAAACTTTCAACTTTAAATTGGGAGGAATTTTAAGTCCTGTTTACAATTTTCATATTTTAATTTTTTACATATACATATATTACAATTAAAACCTTGACTTTGAAAAGGTCGAACCGTTCTATGAATGTAACTAAAACTTTCACCAAATATTTATCAAACCTAGTTCCCGTTCCTTTAGTTAATTAGTTATATTGACAAACTCTATGTTAACGCAACTTTAGAAGACAAAGAATAAAATATTTACATACTGATATTTCCTTAGTATTTCTCAAATCTGCCATTTTTGCGAGAATCAGTGGCTGTTATTACTTACGCAATGTCTGTTATGTGGGCCCATCTGTCTCTTTCACCTGCCTGCACATTGTGCTCGACCCGCTTCTCGGAATGACCCACTGATATCACAACCGGTTTACACCTCGAGAGATTTTTATTGACTCGAAGTCAGCCTTATTGGATAGTTTCATTAATTTGGACTTAAAACTCTTTTGAGTTTGGCTTTGATTTTGAGGGTAAGGCCGGACCGTAGCCGTAGTAGAAAGATCGTTTGATTTAAAGCCAGTAAGTATATTATGGATGTTTATGTGTGTAACGAGACTAATAAAATATACCAAATAAACCTACGCCTTGTTAAATGTTACAAAAAGAGATTGATATGATAGCGCGTTTTACATGAGAGTTGACTCGCGCGTTTGACATACATATATTCTGTATGTATACATAATATCAAGCCTGTTTCCCCGAATAGGCAGAGGCATACTATACGCCCACACTTCGCCAATTATATTGTTGTTCCCTCGTAATAGGTGGAGAGCCTATAGCCGCTTTCCGGGCACTTTTATGTTCGCCAGAGACTCGTCCGTGAAATTGGCAGTTGCAGTTTAGGTTGGCTTGGGCTCCTCAGATCTTGATACGAGCTCTATACACCTCCTAAAAACGTGTCATTTAGACAGGCACTTAGGGTCTATTTTCTAACCTCATCGCACTGGTATCATAATGGAAGAATTGATAACGTAATAATATTTTAACTTCGTTACTTATGATTTAATATGTCTTAGAAGGTTACTGATCAGATAAACAATGTACGAGGAAAGGAAGTGTTAATAATAATATATAATAAAAATCTGTCTCGCCTTTTATGAATACAGGAAAAATAATATTGATACACATTAAAAGTATGACTCGTGGAACTATTTACCCCCCCCTTCCACCTCTAAAAGAGCCTATTTCGCTTTCAAAAAACCATTTACATAAATATCTGTTGAATTTGCACAGAAAACGGAATGTATGTAATAAATGAAACGTTTTCAACATTGGTAACAAACTTTATTTTGTATTCGGCGGAACCGTCTGCCATATTCCATATTGTCCTAATATTTTTCTTTTATTTCTCACTAGTTTAATATTTTGTTACTCAATTGATGTGCGAAGCCTCAAAATATACCACATTGGTAAAGCTTTGTTATGAAAATAGCACTACAAATAAAAGAACGAAATCGGAAATCCTGTGCATACGTGACCTCAGTACGAAGAGAGCAGCTATTATCCAACCGAGTGACGTTGGACGCGAGCCCGTCACGGCCCGCCACACGCTGCCACACGCAGCCACACGCAGGCTGCGCAGGTTGCATAATGCTACGTCATCTACGTTCGATAACGATTAAGCTCAATAAAATCAAATGTTTGCAAAGGAGGAAAGTTGACTCTTGACAGTGGCGTGCACACGATAAAAGTAAAAAAGCACTGCAAACCCTACATAAGAGTGTGGTACTACTTTAGACGACCCCTGGTCTTACGGATCTGAGATCGCTACACACTATACATATATAGAGGTCATTTACATATTAATTAGTTATTATTTATCGGTCAAAGAACATAAAAACTAATAAATACTAATAAATAATAAATAATTAAAAAATGATTTATTTCGGGCTATTTTATAATTTTTACATCTTTAAATTAGTGATAGCTCTTAAGATTAATTCGATATGTTTTTAGTTTTCGTCTTAATAAAGTTCATTACGCTACCACATACATTAAATCAGCTTTTGCTACTCATTGAGTTGGCTTCTCTCATTTATGACAACTTGTAACTCTTTCATGTACTGAATAGATCTTAATGAATTACACATACCGCCGTAAGAAAAAACCTAATTCCCATGGGATAACAAGATACAACTCTACTACATATGAAAATATAAAACAAAACGTAGTAAGTGACCGGACAATATGTGCAGTGTTTGCAGTTTCCTATGTATGCTGAAATGTAATTACAGAATATATTTTGCTGTATAGACGTGTCTGTTGATAAAGCCTGTTTGTTCCCGTTAAAGTATAGTTTTGTTCATTCGCCTCTTTTTGAAGAGTTAATATATTTAATTGTAGTAGGGTACGGATATCTATAGGGATATTGTAAACTTTATATAGTAATATTAGCAAAAAATACTTTGGATTTTAACTCCAAAAATGTATGTCAATCGCACAAATATGAGAAAACAGTAGCTAATTAAACATTCTCGAGCGAAGTCTGTGCTCAGTGGGGGTACGAATTACGCAACTGCATCGTTTCATTCACTCAATAAAGTTTAAAAGGCATTTATTATTTAGTTTTACTATATATTACACATGAAAAACTCTCAATTACTTGAAGTATATCCTATTTTTAAAACAACAAGATTCTATTATTTATTTTTCCTGGCGTTTATCAGCTGCATCAAAAATTACAGTCGCGTATAAGACTAATTTAATTAACTAACTAACTTAGAGGCCTAATGGGCGGCTTGATAAATTCTAACAGCAGGACGCCATACACCTGCCTCCGCCAATCCGCACTGGGTCCGCGTGGTGGAGTATGACCCAATACCCTCGCACCTTGGTATGTGAGAGGAGGCTCGTGCTCAGTAGTGGGGCGTTTATGGGCTGAGATGATGATGATAATTAACTGTCGTTCTCCCAGGTTGACTGTGTAACGTAGGTACATTTTGAAATCGTATAAAAACTGTCAAACCCTTTTCAGGGTCTAACTAAAGTAATCTCCATACAAAACTTATCTAACTACATAGATTTACTGGTTTAGGCGTCAAAAATTGAATCAACTACTGACACATTACACATCTATGTAACTTTCTTTAAGTGAAACTTATAATTGTCGAAGATGTAATAAAAGTATCTTCCAATACTGATAGTTTCTCATTAAAGCTGGCAACAAATTTGCAATAATTATAATAATAAGTTATCACTAACTATATTAGTTCGCAGGCGGCGATATTGAATGCTGCTGTGACGAAAGATCTTGACCACAACAATTTGCATGCTGCCGACCGATTGTTGCACCACTTTATTACGAATATGACTGCAATACGCCGCCGGTGCTATCCATCATGCCCATTAATAATCAGTGACCTATTTCTGAATGCTTTACACCACATGTCACACATTTCATACTTACCTAATTAATTTACTTGAATAATTTATTTTCGATATGAAAATGAATGAAGAAAGTTAAAACCTAGACTACGACGATTAGAACCAATTTCTAAGCTATATTTTATCGCTTCTCTATAATGCCAATATCTGTATGTTTGGTGACGTTTCACGCAATTACCGGTGGGTCGAACTGAATCTTAGAATAAGCAAGTCGAATGTTCAGAGATATTGAATAAGACTGCAAGTTACCCAATCTGTGAAGCAAATATGACTATCATTGCACTTTTGAAATTCCTTATTAGTTCTTTTCAAACTTAGAAAGCAATTGTAAAAAACATAATTTTTTTGACTGTGTAGTCAAGCTCATACAGTACCTACTTTGTTGTGATTTTGAATTAAAAACTCTTATTCAATGCTTTTAATGTTTCATTAATGTCAGGAAATCCTTGGAAGGACAAAGTATACTAGTGAGGGCTAAGGTGAAGGTTCGCCAAGAGTGCGCCCTGCGCTCGGGGCCGACCGGTCGCCGCGCCCTGCACATTACAGATACCTATCAACATTATATGTATAAAAGTCATTGCTTAAATTCTATTAATAGTCAGAGACACATACAGACCAAACTAAACTGGATTACTTACACAATAACCACAAACATTATCTAGAACGTTGTTTTGTGCTATATGGCGCAGCTGATGGAAAGGATTAAATTAACTTACTGTGATTTGCAATACTGTGCGCACGGGAATAATATCAAGTTCTGATGATGTCAAAATCTTATATATGAATTTCTAATTTCCATGAATAGCGGTTCAACTGTCGGTCGAGTTATAACTCATACTTACATTTTTGTTATTTATTATGAAATAAATACAAAGTAGAAGTAGGATGATCTGTCAAATTAGCTGATTTTAAGTATACTTGATACAATAAAAGCCTAAATCACGATAACCTATTCTATTCTGGAGATATGAGCAGTTTCAGTAATTACGTAGGTACCGGAACTTAGCTTTAACCCATATTTTTGATATAATAATATACTTATTAGACGCCACAATGTCTAAAAATTTATTTTCAACAAAACATTATTTCGTACCAGTAATAAAAATATACTGCGTAGGACTCCTTCATAACCACGATTTAGTTTGTTGAAATAACACTTTTTCGTAAGATTCTATTCTTGCAATTTTAAACGCATAATTACAGTAAGAACTCCTAATAGTTGGAGAATGTTACTTTGTAATCTGGACGGCTCTAATTATAGGTATAATATTTTGTTTACACCATAATGAAGATTGCCATATACCTGACACGCGAACGGTAAATATAATATTTGGTAGGATTCTGTTTGATTGACATGGCAACATACAGCCACGGGTTTCAACAGTTCCCGCCATTTTTGTAACAAATATTGTTTTTACTCGCTCAATACGACATGTGTGGTCACGTAGTGGGTGTACAATGAAAAATAATATGTACACATATTGAAACAACAAAAAGTCAAGGTAATATTTAGTTGTAATGTAATGAAGCCTTACAAGGTACAAAGAAAATCGGCCATCAATAAGAACTTAGAAAATATTTGACCAAAGTTTAAAACGTTTTGCCGACTATGGACGTGACTGTTTAAGTTTACTTTTCACATAGATTAATCATGGTGATTTGAGGTGAGATTACTTAATGAAAAATAAGAAGGAGTATAATCCTCGCAAAGTGGGATGGTCAGTCAGGTCAGGGGTACACTATTATACTCGTAGTTGACTAGAAAATAACTTTACGATATTGTCTGATAAAAAATTAAATCTTATCTAAATATTTTATGTGAAAAATCACCACATCATTTCAATACACAGTAACTATAAGACAGGTTGCAAAAAACAGGAGCGGTAAACATTTTTTTAATTGCAAACTGGTTTATTTTCTATGATCATGTACCGAAAGTTTGAAGCCGGTACCGAGCTCGCGCGGTATTTTTGAAGTATTGTAGGATTCACACCTTAACCGAGTTTATATTTTAGAAAGTTGTTAACTTTTACTTCTTTGCAAAATAAATTACTTTGTCCATTTAAATGGTTCATAATAAGTCTCTTAATTTTAACTGTAAATATGTAAATTTACCTGCATTGCTATTCTATTAAAAGTTATTGTATGTATTCATTATTTTCACAAAAATGTTCCTTAAACCCTGTTCAATTAAAATGGTCAATAATGCCTACCATTAGATCTGATTTACTTCTCATTAATTCTGCACACCGCTTCGTAAAGATGAAAGTTAAAGATTATGAGCAGGAGACCATTGTTACACTTCCATGTTAGATAGGGACTTGACAAATAGTTCATTCACTTTTGCTAACAATCGGAGTTTAAAATTGTCTTAGTTTAAATTGTCTTTATTTATCACTTCCTTCCCCACTTGACGCTATATGATCTTATTATTAGAAATATCGAGCAAAAATCCTGCTCAGTTATCTCTTTAAAAAAGTATTATCATTCTGTTGTCTTGCTACTAGTAAATTGGTGTGGGTGCAGGATACCAGGATACCTTAGTCTTATGATTTTAACACATATTCCATCCATCTCTTCCCAATAGATTTATTCCCATATTTCCCATTCATTAATATCCATATTTCCGCTTAGAAAATGTACACAAGAATAAATTATAATATATTGCTTTTGTTCAAAAGTTACCTCTAACTTACACCTTCATAAAAACTTAAGAACTAGCTTGTTGTTAACTTGGTAATATCCTAATCATAAGACTCAAATTTTTATACATTTTGAAGTACTTAATGACCAATAAGTCAAAATTTTTAAAAACAATTATCATGCGATTTTTTTTTGATTTTATATACAAGTTTAAACTGAAGTAAATATCATAGTATAGTTGTGACGACCGATATGGCGTGGAGGTTAGTATACCTGCACTTCACTCCAGAGGTCGTGGGTTCGATTCCCACACAGGTCAAATCTTTGTGTGCATGAACATGAATATTTGTTCTGGTCTGGGTGTTTTCCTATGTATATTAAGTATGTATTTACAAAAAAAAAAGTATTTAAGTATGTTTATCCGTTCTTTAGTATCCATAACACAAGTTCTTAGTGATACTTATCTTGGAACTGAAGAATTGGTGTGATTGTAAGAGAATATTATTATTATTATTATTATTATTAGTTGTACGAGAAATTTTTAAATAAAGAAAATAACACTATTGTTTGTTTTTTTTCTTTTAATTCATAATTTGCATTTATAGTTTTACGGCAGTAGTAGTAAAAATAACACGTTTATTTACTTTTTAGTATGTTTACCTGGGAAAATCCTTAAAATTGTTAAAGAGATTTTCGTTATTCTCAGACATAGATAGAGTATATACGTATAAAATTTTGTAAATCGTAAAGGTGTAGTTTTTTTTTCGTTCATAACTAGTTATTAAAGGATTGGAGGATTCAGGCAGATTTAAAAATGAAAACTTATGAGTCGAATTTATAACTTGTGTTAATGCTGTTGTTACAAATAGGCCGAAATAAGCTAAGCGTATTTAGTATACACTTAGCTATTAGCATTAGAGGTAAGAACTGGAATAAGATAATAGACCTACTTTAAACAAGAACCTTTTGCAAGAATCTGCGTCGAAAGACCCCGCCTGAGTAATGTAGGAGCACCGTTCTAACCGTCATTATTACGTGGTATTAACCATTGCATCAAATAACAACTTTTACATTCTTCACGAAGTTCAAAGGTTGGTTATGTTATTATATTTGTTTATTTTGTAATTGTGTACCATTACTTACTGTAACTACTATCGTTACTATAATTTATAATGAAAGCTGTGTTCGTTTGAATTGCAAAGAAAATGTTTCTTATAAATTTAAATAAAACTATTTGCATATTTACAAATTGAAGTTACCGCTTCTGATAATTTATTTTATAAAAAATCATATAGTAGTCTTGCAAAGAAAAAACATTTGTCCGATTGTATATTAGCGAATATTTAACGGTTTTTAAATCAGAAGCTATTGACATGAAAATAAATTAAATACCTAAAAAAATTTTTCGTAGTATGGGTCAAAAAATAAAATATTTAACATACTGTATTTTCAGCTTAATATTGAAAAACGACTGTTTGTATCTGTTTAAAAAAATAGTTTGCCTACTCATTTAGACATTTGTGTTTGTTTCTCAATCAAATATTAAAAGATGAGTGGAATTACCTAAAATTTGGCACACTTCTAAGATTTAAATTTTTGGTCTTGCAGAAATAACTGCAATATATACAACATTAGCGTAATTTATATTCTTAAATTAGTCACGGCAGACTACAATTGGTTGTTTATTCCTATAGAATTCCAAGACAATGGCCGTGTGACTAAAAAAAAAAATATAGATTTATATTAGACTAGCTGTTACCCGACAGACTGTTGTCCTGTCTTATTAAGATTCTTTCTGTCCATTTCGCTCATTGTCAAACGACTGATAGCAATGCCAAACGCCATTGTTACAATGAAAAGTTCGTATTGTCAGAAACTTTTATAGGGTAGTAAAAAGGGTAAAAAAAATATTTAAATCGGTCCAGCCGCTTAGGATAATTCAATACACCCACGTATAGTAGAAATATACATAAATAAAGATTTACAAGCAAAAAAGTAACATAATGCCATGCATGTATAGCTTCATCATCATCATCATCATCTCAGTCATCAGAACTCCTCTGCTCAATATAGGCCTCACTTATGAGAAGCTTACAATATTTCAATTGCCATTTTTGTAAATTACAAATCGAAAGAGCGAGCCTCACCTCAGATAAAAATAAGCGTGAATATATTATTTACTTATTTCATTACACACTGCAATATTCATTTACAAAACTAAGTGCTATCTATAAACGTAATTTTTATTTAATCATTATATGTAATAAGCTGAACAAGTTGGTAAATATAATGCATAAGAATTGTAACCGAAGTGTTTCTGAGTTATAATTTGCACAAGAATTGTTATAAAATAGTTTAGTGGCGCGCATTACATAAGCAGGTTAGGAAAGATTCGGTTAGGAAACCGTGGTGGGCCGCAGGAAAGCGCAGCAAGGTCGGCGGTGAGGAGGTTCTATTGGATACTATAAGTGAAACTAGACTTTATTGAATAATGCGTGGGAGTTTATTTATACTATACCATACTGATATTACAAAAAGGAAGGATTTGTATTTTTTTATGTATGTTTGTTACGAATACAATACTCAAAAACTAATGAATGGGTTTAGATAATTGTTTCGCCATTTGAATGATACATTATCCAGTAGTATTTTTTACTAACAAATAATTTGAGATTTCTGCTAAAACTTCAATAAACCAAACCCAACCCAAGATGTAAAGTAGTTACCAAAGCGAAGCGAATGACATTCTTTTTAGTAAGAAGCCAGAAGAGTATAAAATTTTAATATTTGAAGTAAATTAAAAATATACTTACATAGCTAATTCAAATGTTATAATGGGAAATAGAGTTTTTTTAGTTACGCCTTCACGTCTCACAGTGCCAATTTGAATGAAATTTGGATTGAAGATAACTTGAACTTTAAGAAATACTTTTGTGTGCTCTATATCACCAAAAGACGCGTTGTTCCTATGATATTAGTAGATTAAGCAGGCATATTTAAACATACAGAAGTAATTAATGTCTATTTCGATTTTCACGCAAAAATTGTTTAAACAATATTGATTTTAGATTAGTTGGGTTGGAAAAAACTTGGGTCTCATAGGACCTGAGATGTTTCTATATTATCTCCAGATTATTATTATCTAAGTGTGACTCGTCAATAGTTTGTATTGTACCATATCGTATTAACCATATCGATATTAATCGTAGACAAATAAATTCCTCTTTAAAGAAGTACACTTGGATACTGTCGTTTATTTACAAAACCTCCAATCAAGGGTAATTAAAAATAATTTTGATATATAAGGAAAAAGTCGAGTGGTAATGACATTAACAGTCAGCTGTAACCATGGCACATTACACGCCAGCTTCTTTAATAAGAATAGGTAAATTATTTAAAGCGTTCGTGGTTCTGCGAGACTAGTCATTGACAGGGCAGTGGAATACGATCTTTGAAGTGGTCGGTCTGATTTCATACCTATCGATTGTGTAGAATTTTATAATTAATTCTTCCGTGTTTTGAAAATCATATTATCACATTAATCCTTTTACAAATAAATTAGTAGTTAAAAGCAGCAAGAGATCGCGCTATTCGAATATGACAAAATCCATTTCACGCTACATTTAATTTGCGCCCAACAGAATTCGAGCCTACTCAGTTATTATAGGAAAATAAAAATCAAATATACTTTATTGTCAACATGATCACTTAGATTCGTCAAACATTCGCATACAAAATGGAAATTCGATATATTTTTTTAACAACAATGAAATATAAATTCATTTGGAAATTATATTTATTAAATAACTTGAGCTTAAGTTTGAAGTGCAAAATATGGCCTGGCACTACAAACAAAAAACTGTTAAGTTGATACATAATTAAAATGTCACTCATTAGCTAGCCAGGCAAGTTGTCAGTGGTAACATTATTTGTAGGCGGCAAATAAGGTCTCCGAAGTACGATTAAAAATTAAATATACGTAAAAAATATTAAAAATATATCATTATGTCAGCCACAAATTCAGTCCACTGCTGAACGTTGGCCTCCTCAATATTTCATTAAATAAAGGTTATTTGCCCATAATAATGGTTGGTGATCGCAGTTCTAACTAGGACGCAGGATAAATAAATAATAAATAAATATTTTCTGACAATTACACCAATTATTTAGTTCCAATATAAGTATCATTAAGAACTTGGGTTATGGATACTAAAAAACGGATAAACATGCATATATACTATTTTTTTGTAAATACATACTTAATATACATAGGAAAACTCCCAGATAGGACAAATATTCATGTTCATGCACACAAAGATTTGTCCTGCGTGGGAATCGAACCCACGACCTTAGGAGCGGAGAGCGGGTAACATTTTTCTCCGTCGACTCTTATCTCCCCATGAGATGAGAGGGGTAGCACTATTCTAGACCGGTACCACACTGACAACGTTATTTTAATGAACTATGAAACGACGCGATGGCGTTCAACTTTTGGAGCCTAGTGGCAGGTACAACTAATTTTTGCTTATTCTTTGTGCTTAGAAAAGCTGTATACATAACTGTATACAGCTTTTATTACTAAATTGATCAGTATTGTTATGTACATTTACCAGGTTTTCATGAATAAATTGACCCACTACCGTCAAAATACTTAGTTAATGTCCACGCGGGAGATTATAAATTGCTTGAATAGCGCTCTTCTGCAGCACAAAGATAGTTCAAATATCTGCGGCACAACCTCACAGAAGATTACCATACGACATAGCACTATGGAAATACGTCTGTTAATTGGCGAATTTTGTTTACCGCGATTTTAGTAAGTCCGCAATTATATTAAATTTAAAGACAAAGACAAAGAAGCATATAAAATTCGAACTCGACTCAAACGGATTACACAAGGGTTTATTTATTGTCATTTTTAGCTACGGAATCCTAAAGCTTGAGGACTTATTGAGGCCTATTTAAATAATGAATTGGAATTGGCAAAATAACCCCTAAATATTTGTAGAATATGACCTTCATGCCCATTAAGTACACCGATTGTTCTAAGAGGACAGACATTAGAGACTAGGAAACGCCAACACTTCAACGTTCAATTGTCTTTATTTACATCAGGTAGTGCTTATTCCGTTCCAATAAGCATTGAATTCGCTTGTTAATTCAGGGTTGTGTATGACTTGTCAACATACTGGAATACATGATCGTGAGTGACTGTCAATATTAGATCACAAGTGTAAACATGTTTTATGGAATCTTCAAGTTTTTTTAAAATTCCATAATGTCCATCTAAGTTTGTTATATGGCGTCGTTATTATTCATATTAATAATAAATGTTATTTCAGTCTAGTTTTGTTGTATGTACATGATATTAAATTGTCGCTAGGGAATCTTTGCGCACGTATTTAATGCGAACAAAGTGGGCTTGAATCAATAAAATCATACGCAGTATAAACAGAAAGAAATACCTATACTAAAACGTAATTATTGATTTTGAACTTTAATAAACTAGTATTTTATTCAAGTGTTAAGTGGTGTGGAACTCTGCTATATAACAATGATTCGCCGTTTTGTAGTACTAATAGTACGAGCTTTGCTTATTTTAGGTATTAAAACCAATCAAAAGCTTTGTGTGAGATGTTCAAGGCTCTTTTTTTTCTTTACACGCCTATATTGAATTCACAAAGAAAAAACTACTTTTATTCCCCCTACAACGTGCCTACGATTATATAATTATACATAAAGATATAGAAGTGAGTAATGTTGTTTATTTTAGTAATAATACGACAGTTAAATGCACAGTGTCTTACAAAATAACGTTCTCGTGTATTGTTAGCAGCTAGGTGTAATTGAGCGCCATAATTAAAGCTACAAACAAAATTAATGTTATTTGATAAAATCTTTATTGTTACGCGTAGCAGAAGAAGCAGCAGAAAATAACAGAATAACTGTCACCTACTGGTGCAATACAAAGCGCCATTTTAGAAGTAAAATGTTTATTTTTCAGTTAACTGATGTTCAGCTGACCCCAATCTACTAACAGTTATAAACTGTACAGAAAAAGTGCGCCAATACAATCGCTTGTGAAAATAAACAAACACTTTTGGTCTTATTAAGCCTCGGTAGGTCAACTGACCTACATTTAAGTTTCGGCGGTCATTACGCAACTACATTTAGTTGTCCACAGATGGTAAAAACCACCGGAAAGGAAACTTTATCTTTTGGTTTTTTTGTCTTCTATTGATTCCGACACTCTCTTGACAGTTTGTGGGTCAAACGGTCAGAGCTTTATTGGTTGCTGTTGGGGATTTACTTTAAAGTGGTATTAGTATTTTTGATAGATTATATACTTGTATTCGAATTTACCATTTATGTAATTGGTATATTTCATCTATATTTTCGTTGATTATATTATGGACGGGTGATTTTCAAGTGTAGCTAGGTAATTAAATTAAATTTTGCAGAACTTACTAAATCAAAATGATTTATTGCTCGGTTGCTCAGTAATCAATCAATTAAAGATTGTGCAATATGAGAAACTAAATAGAGATTTTTTATCGAAGGTTGTGTTCATTACAATACATCTACAATGTATTCTTAATATTTGAACGTAAACTGACTCTATAGTACCATCTTGATAGAAATGTAATGTGATAGCGCCCCTTGTTCCTTTTTTTATTTGTACGTACTAATTTTATTGATAATTGTTTGTTATACTTTCGTTGAAATCGCAGTGTACTGAAATATTTTAATTATACTTTACAGTGATTCCTGGTCATGGAGAGACTAAGTTGGAAAGACAAAGATAATCACAAAACACTAAAAAAACAATCAAATAACTATTAACATTAATGAACAAGCTTCTAAAATGAACTTGAACTAATTTAAAACTTTCATAGTTAAGTGGATAAGATAAAACTATCAGTAAATTTAAAATTTTGTTGGAACTTGTCATAATGACTAACCACTTCCTGTGCGCTTTGTCTACATAGCATTTGCTATGTAGACGAAGCGCACCAAAAAGTGACAATTACAAAGTAACGCACGCTTACATCTATAATAACCTCCACATTTTCTTATTACGATCAGGGGTTATATGAAGAATCGAATATAATGAAATTGAATCCATGAAATAAAAATTCAGACGGAAAATAAGATGCGACGTATGTAGTGTTTACATTACATTTTGATTTGTCATAATCCATATTGAGCCGTAGGTACTATGAAATAAATATGCTGAATCACAACTCGTAATTGAAGAAGAAAACTACGTGTGATTCGCGCATATTTTCATAACTACGAATAATACAACAGCAAATCCCAGAAGGAAGAACTTTCATAATAGTATAGTAAAACTTACTTTTAAGTGCCCATAGTTGCTTCTGCGATAAGCCGTCTACGTAATCCTGCATCTCAAGTTGGCAGCGGCCGGAGACGCGCTTGCGTAGGGTTTCCCACTGTCCCACCAAGATCTCGGAGTCAAACACGCGCAGCATGTGCTCGATGCCTATGCCGCTCGCGTTCACTGCCTCCCTTCTCAAAACATCCCTCGAATCATTTACCGTCATTCGGATCGAGTCACTGAGCTTACTCAAAATATCGTTATTGACAACCATTTTTTCCGGCTGTTTCGTTGATTTCACTATGTGCTGCACATTGTGCGACTTTTCAGTAGTCGGTTCAGTTTTGGTCTCAGATCTGTCGAAGTCATCGCCGTCCGCGAAGGAGAGCCCGTCTTCGGCGAACAGGTCGAAGGCGTCTTCCGAGGAGGCCTTCCCGTGCCGAGGACTCGCCACGGAGCCGATCAGAGCCTCGTCGCCGCCTTTTCCTGACGATTTTTTAATATTTTGAAAAGCGTCAATTAAAGCACTTCGAAGTTTTTCCTCTCGCGCATTTTTGTTTTCGATTTCTTGACTATTAACTAAAACTATACACAGAATGATGAGCACAAAACGTGCCATGATAAGAAAAAATATTTATATTTTTTGTAAAAGTTTCACAAGCACATGCTGTTATGGATACACTTGGATGCGCGAAGTCAGAGGTGCGCACGCGGCGTCATAGTTGAGTCGACTGGTAGGCTGCGCTCGCCGCAGAGGCTGTGACATAACGCGTTACGACTTGCGAGGCACTTTCACTGCGAAGCTGCGGGCAGGTGCCGCCGCCGCCGTCGCTGCATCCTTGTAGGGCGCCGCATGCCACGCTCCACTTTTTTCATTGCTTAATTCATTTGTTACAATATGATAAATCACGGCATTTAACCATAAACAATGGACCTATTTCTAAATGTTACTTGAAATTGTATAGGAAAGTAGTTTAAATTATTAGAATATAATATGATGTATTAAAATTAAACTCTTTTTGTAGTAGTACAAAATTAACAAGTCTAAAGTCTAAAAAGCACTGCAAATCCACCTGAATTATGTATATGCTGAAAAATAAAAATAAGGTAATTAAATAAATAAAGGCCAGCTACATTAAATCGTCAAGATAATTTATATCTATCTTATGCATATATAAAAGGGAAGCGAAGATTGGACTTGCAATATTTAATCATTTATAAAAATATACGATAATAGGTACTATTATAAGGTTCAAGAGAAAGAAGACAACAAAATATATGGCGAATATATTTCTCTTTTTCATAAGGTAATCTATCACAGTAAAATAAGCATAGAAGGGTATTTTATAAAGATCAGCACATAAAATAAACGTTCACATGATTATTAACAAATTATTATGGCTATAACAGCTACATCTCAACATGAGTCACTGTCTGAGCTGTGACGCTGGTTTTCTTACAGATGCAAGCAGGTCGAGAGAAACATAGCAAATAAATTAATTGCAAAATAAAGGAAAAAACTTCATTATTTTGAAACAAATAGGTCAGACATTTAACATTGGTAGAGTACAGAAAATGTATTAGGAAATACTGTGTATCCCTACAAAGTAATAGTTGGAAGTATAAAGAATTGTTTTGTACCAAATGCGCCGTAGACCGTGTCTTGTATATAGTAGTTACCCACTGTAAATTTTCATTTCAAATCAATACTGTGTCTATACTATACTTAGCTCTTCCTGTATGAAGAAAGAAGACAGATGGTAATTGGTGGAAAGGCAAAAGTAGTCATAAATAGTAATTTATTAATTATGTTTCTGCTGAAGAAGTTTTTAAGTCTTAGTTATAAGTCAATATGGTACTATAAATTAAATTATTGAGATTGCAATATGTTGCAACTACTAGCATCGATGCTAATAGAACAAGCTCCAAAGTATCATAGTATAATTGACTAATTAAAAAAAAAATACGGCTATTAGATAAATCAAAATCGTCATGAGACTAAGCACTTCACGGCTCTACATAGCCACTCCATTGGACTCTTCATTAGTGGTCACTCGCTCGAAATAACGCAGCGCCTCCAAAAACCTATAGAGGCTTTAGAGTTCTCCCCAAAAGTTGTGGTTTCTGCGGCTAATATGGTCAGCGCACTGCCAATACAGCTTGATAATGCGATCACCAACGTCGATGACTTTAGTTCTCTGTCGGGTAAAGTAATTACGATTGGATTAAATTCCGAAAATATCCATTACATAGCGACACAAGGCCCTACTGTGAGCGTTTATATTTCTGTTGTTTATACCATAGCAAGTTTGAGGACACACTGATTGGAGTAATGTAACGTTGCAGCACATTTCATTAATGTAATGTTCTTTTGTTCTCGTAGTTATGCTCGTATAACTAAAAAAAGAGTTATTTTCTTCTTTTATGCGGGAGAAACATTTAACCTTGACGGTTTTCTTGCCCGATCTTTTACGATCAAGCTTCCGCCCGCAGTGAATCTAGTTTTTAAGTTTTGACTTTATAAGGGTTCTATTGAGCCAAACTTGAATAAATGATTTTGGCTTTAAGGGACCGACGTATTCCCATACACTGCCCAACTAAGCTGTTCTCTTTTAATATTTATTTCTCAAATATATTTTTTTCCGAGTTATGTCCATGGTTGGATATTTTTAAACAACCTCGAGAGACCTGCCTTGGACTGCAATCGGTTTTGATAATATATGTTCTTTAAGCTTAACCTTGATTTCTTTTTAGTTCCTAAGACCATTGGCTAGAAAGAACCAGCTAGATCAGTCAGCAGCTATTGCATATGTTGCACCGTTTTAGTCATGTGAATACATGACTAAAACTGCGCAACATCTCAAGTGTGAAATTTTGAAGCCGTTGCAGCCTTTCCTATTCAGTAGCTTGTTTAAGCTGGGAAATATTTATGTCCTCCACAAGCATTTGTATATAAGTTTGGGGAAATAATACTTCTTCAATGAATTCAACGTCGGTTCATGAGTGTCGCCATGTTAGAAGCCGTGCAGACTTTTTAACACTTGCATTTATCGCTAGTCTACTTAACAAAGCTGCAAGGGTTCTTTGTACTCCTTGGGTAAGGCTCGGTGGAGCACTCAAAATCATTTTGATTTTTTAGAATGTACCGTGGCCTTATACTATTTAATTTTAATTCGGCTTAAAAACGAATCTTTTTTTATAAATAATATTAATCGATATTATGATAACTTTTAATTACGATTTGAATGAAACTATTTATAAGCTCAGAGTCTCTCTGAATGCCAACATCAATCCTTGACTGAGAACTTTCGATTTGAATAATAATCGATAAGTGTACTTTATTCTATACCGGTCGTCATTTGATTGCGAGATAGGACCACGAAAGAACACTTTGTAGGCAGGTGTAATACTTTTGTCGCCTAATAACCCATTTTACGTTCAATTTGCTAATCGTAAGTAATTGACGATAGATAAGGACAGTCGAAATAATCTGTCTTCTCTCAAAAGTTCGTGGGTTCAGATTCAAAACAAGACTGAGTCTGTTTGTAGAGATGATTTTGTATTTTAAACTTCGTTTACTTTTGTTTTTCTCACTTGCATCACCAAAACTCAATCATACGTGTACGTAACAGACTTAATTTATTTGTAAGAACGTGTGACATCTGTAACTATAACGTGGGACACGACAGACAATTTAAAATTGTAAGCCTATGTCGATTCCCATTGAAGCATCACTTACATAAGTCTTGAAGGTATATCCCTGTCTTAGTGATCGGTTATAAACATGTTAAAACGCTACGTATTCAATACTTAAAAAAAAGTTACATTAAATCAAATAAAAAATATTACCGAACCTAAGATATCTATGATCGTAACAATTAGACTGACCTAATGATTTATCCAAGGGTTTCATGTTGTTCATGCTTGTAAATAAAAGATTTTTAAGGTCGATGTCAGAAAATGCTTTCTAATTAAAAGTCTTGCAAACATTTACTGTTCTGATACATAATAATTATATCGTCCTACTTGCTGTTACCCGCAGATTCATCAGGATATCATAATGAAATGTTTTATTATGACTGATAATGAAGCAATCCATATGTAAAATACATTTCAAAGCTTCAGACATTAACCTCTAAATACGTGTAAGTCAATACTCAATACTTTATTGCGTTCCACAATGGTTTTATAAGGTGGTGAATATTACAATTTGGTACAATTGTGGACCCTGTCGGGCACAACATAGTGTAGGAGAGAGGCGGAAGGGCGCCGTATAATTCTTATTATTATTAAATTACTATTATTAAATGACCGTTATTAAATTATTGTTATTAAATTATTATTTATTTATTAAGTATGTATCAAATGATGTCAATAGATTTAAACAATATTATAACAGTTAGTATAGGTAAAAACATTAAATAAAAATGTAGCAACAATGTCACATAATATATTAATATGTAAAAGAGTTAATATAAAATAAAATAATGTAAATAGTCTATGTCAGTAGGTATTATTATTAGTCAGTATGAGTATTGAGAATAAGATATTTAGCCAAATGTCAAAGTATTGTTTTCAGATATTATTATTTTCATATATTTAATTATTTATTTACGTTACACTATTTACCCACAAAATTATTAAATTTTTCTTCCATATATTCTTTTAAAGTGTAGTAGCTTTTTTGTATTAGGAAGAGTTTTAACTTAGATATAAAGACATTAAATTTTTCTTCATTTTTGATATGGTCAGGTAGTTTATTATATATTTTTATGGACATTACCAAGGTCAAAGTCTTCCACGTGTTCGCGGAGTTATTGATTGAAATTTGGTTTTTTCGATTAATATAATCATGCAAACATTAAAGCTTATCTCAAAAATCTGTTCCTTATAGTTATAGCAAGTCAGCATCATAACAGCGTAGAAGTTTGAGAGAATGAGATTAAAGAAAGTTGGTATTGCATCTAATAATTACGTCTCCGATAGTATTTCCGCAAACAATAGTTGATGACAACCAATACTGGTCATGTAATGGCGGTAACAGACACTTTGGAACTGTTCCGACCGGCAGAGCGGAACAGTACCGCGACAATAATGACGAGACGGTAGCACTAGTGATGGGCATCACAGTAGCTTTTGTTTTTCTCCTATTCGATTAAAAATACGTGTAAGCAGTGTCTCGATTGGGCAGTGAAGCCCCAGCACATTCGAGTCTCAAGACATTACATTTTCATATATAAATGTAAATTGTATGTTATAGAGCTGTTGTTTAGGTTACAAGTCAACGTAGCGAAAAGACTTAGGATAGTGGTGTCACTCGAATTGGCTAAGACCCAGCACATTCGAGTCTCAAGACATTATATTTTCATATATACATATAAATTGTATGTTATAGAGCTGTTGTTTAGGTTACAAGTCAACGTAGCAAAAAGACTTAGGATAGTGGTGTCACTCGAATTGGCTAAGACCTCTCATACAACGTATGATCGCAGGGCGCGGTAAGTCATAGAGTGACGAACGAGCCGTAGTCTCCTCTCAAAGACTTTCCATATGATATGACACTGCGCAGCGTGGACAGATTCCCACTGGTCGGCTTCATTTTTATAAGCTTGTGGTACGAGTAATGTAAAGGACTAAAAACTATACTAAGAAGGCCTGATTATACCTTAAAGGTGCAGTACAATAACTGTTTCAGGATTCTGATGGGACTCCCTAGGCGGCCGCTATGCGGCAGTGCATCGGCGATGTTTGCAGAGGCCAGAGTCGATGATTTTTGCGCGATATTTCGCAAAAAGACGGGCTCACTTCTGAACAGAATGAGATCTAGTCCCAACAAAATCCCGAACATGTTAGTGAATAAGTTTGATGCACCAATTATAAGGCACTTTGTGTCTGTATTAGTGCATCAAAAGCCACGGTTATAATTTTGTTGAATTTTAGTTTTTTTTAAATTTGTTATTGTATTTACTAACACTAGTCTTTAAGTTGTGTAAATTACTAACAATTGGACCATTGTTGTCAAATAAATGAATTTAATTATTACTATTAATGTAAAAAGTGTTCGGCTGTAAATGTGTTGATCAGTATATTTCCGTCGTCCAGTAAAGTAATAAAAATTACTCACCTTACAAATAAAATATACAAATAACCCATTTTCTGTCCTTGGAGGCTTTTTGGTTATAGAGAAATTAAATCTACTCAGCTTTGTTATTCTACAACGACAAATATATATGTCAATTCTACATATTCCATATTCCAGTAATATATAGTAGTAGCACATTGTTATAGTTCGGTATAACATACATATTAACCCCTTTTCCTAGCGCATTAGTTTAGCAAGCAGATTTACATACAAAGAATACATATCAAAATCTGTCAAGTAGTATAGGCTGGTGATATTTATTTATATACATACATATGATATATATTATGTAGTACATATAAATATTGAAAAAGTAGTTGCAGTATAGAAAATTAAGGTACCGGGCACAGCTTATTCCATGAAGAAATGCTAAATAAAATGGATCAATGAGATGCGAAAGAAAAGCTGCACTCGATTTCCACGGTCCCATCTCTAGGTAGGAGGGAAAGTTATTGCTTCCAGAGGTCAATCATTGCTGTTCTTACATGACTTACGCACTGACCACTGTTACGTAGCACTGGATTAGGTAAGGTTACGTTCGTACGGTTTTAATGGGGCATGAAACGGGTAGACACCACCGTATACTTATAACTGCAGTCTTTTTGAGTAGGTAGTGAACTTCTTATAACTTTATAAACACAAGTTGGAAAGCTTTTGGTATGTCCTAAATAGATATTGAGGAGTAGGAAGTACAGCTTCAATTTCATAATACATTTCAGTGTATTTAGATTTCGGTTGTTTGTATGTATGGTAATAACAAGACTATCATTAAGTCATATCATGTTTTATTGTTCGTTCTTTGTAGTTCAAGGTTTTATTGACGCGAAGTGCTTTAAAGTGCGTTTATATTTTAAGAGAAGCCCAAGTCTTAGTTTGCGTATGATGGAATTACAAATTCTTTTGATATTCAGGAATACTGTTTATTGCCCTGTTCTCATAAAACTAAAAATGTTTTATAGAACTTTGTCTAGCAATGAATTTCTTTATTAGCATTTTTATAATTTATTTTAATTTACAAATATTCCTATGTACAAATCTAACCAAAATAAAAACATACGTCGTCATGAGATCTCGACTATCGCGCTGCCCAGTTAGTTCAAGAGTATTATTAGACCGATAAAGTTAAAATGTGCACCTTTGTACATATAGGACTTTTCATTCGGTGGCATTTTTTAGGACATATCAGAATATGCTTATTTTATTCTATTATTACAGCAGAGTTTACAGAGGTCAGTCCTTGGATGGGTGACCGTTTGTGTGGCATTTGATATCGAGCGCTTCCGTGCTTCGGAAGGCACGTTAAGCCGTTGGTCCCGGTTACCACTAAATGTGGTAGTCGTTAAGCCATGTTAGAGGCCTAATGGGCGGCTTGATAAATTCTAACAGCAGGACGCCATACACCTGCCTCCGCCAATCCGCACTGGGTCAGCGTGGTGGAGTATGACCCAATACCCTCACACCTTGATATGTGAGAGGAGGCTCGTGCTCAGTAGTGGGACGTTAATGGGCTGAGATGATGATGATGATTCTATTAAGTCGTTCGTCTCGAAAGTCTGAAGTAAATATAGTTTAATCAATTTTAGCTATAGTTATCAACTAATGTTATAAAGAAAGGTACAGTTCTTTTAGACTTCAGGGTAAAATATAATATCACTTAAATATTGGTGCCACATCTCTCTAAAATCAAATCTATTTTTAAATTAATATTTTTTGCTCCAATGCGGAAAAAGACACATCGCGGCAAAATTTTATTTTTCTAAAGTTTGTGGATTTTTAGACATAACTTTTCTGGTAACGTATTCCAGTGTGTAGTGTGAAGCGCTCGTAGCTCCCCGATACTCGGTGGTCGGAAACGATCACCGAAGTAAAGCAGAGTTTACAGAGGTCAGTCCTTGGATGGGTGACCGTTTGTGTGGCATTTGATGTCGAGCGCTTCCGTGCTTCGGAAGGCACCCTAAGCTGTTGGTCCCGGTTATCACTGAATGTGGTAGTCGTTAAGTCATGTTAGAGGCCTAATTGGGCGGCTTGAAAAATTCTAACAGCAAGACGCCATGCACCTGCCTCCGCCAATCCGCACTGGGTCAGCGTGGTGGAGTATGACCCAATACCCTCACACCTTGATATGTGAGAGGAGGCTCGTGCTCAGTAGTGGGACGTTAATAGGCTGAGATGACGATGATGATGATTCCAGTGTTGGAAAGTGGCATATTACAGAGAATTCAGATTTTTCATTTTCACCAGAAAGACTTTCGAACGCCTGCACTGAAACCGGGAGGCCGCTGAAGCAGATGCCACCTCCATATCTATAAGTCGGAGTGCTGACACATATGAAGCGAGCGGAGGACATCAGCGATATGGCATGCCTCTGTCTAGTAAAGTGTCCATAACTTTGACTTGACTGGACTATGACGGACTTTACTGCCGAAATAAATGACGAAAACTCTGCATTCCTGAAAATAACTTGATAAATTAAATACTTGACACTGGCAAATACTCTAAGCGAGTGAGTTTTTTTCTCTTAGATATGGACTAAAAGAAAAAAAGTTAACTCCATGTCCAGGTCGTGCTTGCCTCTGGTTACGTATGATGGTACCGTTATACCTATTGCTGACCGAGTCAACAATTTGGGTGTGTATCTCGACAAAAATTTGAATTGGGGTCCGCAGTTGCAGGAGGTAAGCCGCAAGTTGTTTGCATCGGCTGGATCATTAATGAGACTTCGTCACTTTCTTCCAACTACAACCAAAATTGCGCTAGCTCATTCTCTTCTCCTTCCCATATTAGATTATGCTGATGTCTCCTACCTTGACTTGAACCAAGACCAACTGGACAAGCTTGAGCGCCTTCAAAATTTTTGTATAAGGTTTGTTTTTGGGTTGCGCAAGTTTGACCACATATCTGAATATCGGGCCAAACTCTGCTGGTTGCCAATACGTTATCGTAGAAATTACCACGTTGTATCCCTTTTGTATAAGATCCTTTTCCATCCTAATACTCCTTTTTACCTCAAAAATAAATTCAATTTCCTTGGTGATTCCCACTGTAGAAGTCTTAGATCTCACGAGAGCCTGATTCTGGCTATTCCTTCCCACACCACCAAATTCTTCGGCTCGTCTTTTACTGTGCATGCAGCTCGGCTCTGGAACGCGTTACCAGGCAACATAAGAAAAGCAAAATCCTTGGATTCGTTCAAGACGTTAGTCAAGGCTCACTACCCTTCCTTATAATAATAACCATCTGTTTCCTTAAAAATTTAATTTTCTAAATGTGTTTTTTATTTTTAAATAATTAATTTCTGTTAGTTTTTCATTTTATGTTGTGTTTATATTTTATTTGTAAATTTGTAGCTGGTTTTTTTGTTTATATTGTTTTAGTAGTTAGTAGTTTTTTTTTTTTATCCTTGTTAGTCTAATTTATTATTTGTTTTGTGTTTATTTATTTTGTTTTCAATTATTATTGTACATCACGATGTACCTTTCTGTGTTCTTAACTTTTCTGTCCATTTAAGGTTGCCTGGAAGAAATTGCTTTAAGCGATAAGGCCTCCCATTGTATATGCCTACCTGTTTAATTTTATTTGTTTTTATGTGTAATCCTTGTTATGGTGTACAATAAAGAGTAAATTGTTATTATTAAGTCCATATATTGGCATTGGAGATAACCTTTCATAGTTTTGGTAATATATTTCACATTACCCACTTTTCTGTAAAAAGAAAGTACCTACGTAATGAATTATTTTCTTGTGTGTCTGTTAGTATTTAATTGTGCAATAAACAAAGAGACTTTAGTGAAAACCACTTATATCGCAATGTCACACACCATCCCATTGTTTTGTATGTGTTGCACTATACACGGTACAGTAACTAAGGAAATAATAATTTCTTACGTTTCGTCAGGTGGTCGTCCCCTTCGTAGCAAGCAGAGGATTCTGATTCTGCGTAGCATTGCTTTATTGCCACGTAATTATTGCTATTTTACTTGTATTTTATTTTTCCCTAATATATCTGTGATAATTTATACTTTATTTTCGTTATTTATAAGTTAATACTGTAATAGCAATTTTTATACAACTATATTTGTTAGCTTCATAACCGATGTACATATTATTATGGTAAAGTGGTTTATAAAAGTAAAATGCAGTAGAATTAGAAAGGACTCTCTTATAACAAGCCTGGACTATTAGTTTTCTTAATTAAGTCATAGCTACTAAGTCAAATAAGACAAGTCAAGTATTGTTTCTAAAATATAATATTACTAGCGGTCGCCCGCGGCTCCGCCCGCGTGGATGTCGGTTACCGCTACAAAATGCCTGCCCAGAAAAGACACGGTCAGCAAAATGATTCCCAGGTCAATTCACAGACACCGACAGTCATTATCCGCAGGCTGCATAGATTGTCTTTATGTGGATGTTAAAGTTGTTAATGATGAAAATATTTAAATGTAATTAATACTAAGTTTTCACTCCTACCGGCTCGGAGTGCAACCCGTTGTTTTGGGATAGATAACTAAAGCGATTATTGTAAAGCTTCTCTATAAACAACATTTGACGTAAAATTATTTTCAGGTAACAACATAAACTGATGGCCGGGAGCCTCGACCCGTGATAGGGCGCCGTGCAGCAGAAATCGTAATAATTTAATTTCGCCATAACTTCAAAACCAAACGTCAAATTTTGATCATTCAAAGACTAAATATTATCTACATAAACTGCACTTAGTGATGAAATTTGATAAGGATTAATATCATAAGTAAATTAAATGCGTTTAAATGTAGTACAATAAAAAAATGGTTGTTATGCCTCACTCGACATAGATAGGTATAGTGTGTCGCGGACTTTTTAGTAGATATTTATAAGATCTACAATTAATTAGCACATTTTGTGGTTCTATCTAATGTAAAAGAATATTTATTTAATTATTTTATCTTCTATAGTTTAGGCTGCGTACGCAAAATGAGTAACTGTCCTGGTTGATTTTTTACACTTTGTGTCCGAAAAACCCATATATCTTACGAAACCCTATTTTTTTACACATTAAAATTTTGCCTATGTTACTAACTAATAATGTAGCTTTCTAATGAAAAAAAATTATTAAAATCGGTCCAGTACTTTTTGAGTTTATTCGTTACATACAAAAATACAAATCTTTCCTCTTTATAATATTATTACATTGACTCCCCCTCCCCCGTACCCCAGTGAGCCTACATCGCATGCTGGCTAGCTGAGCGCGGTGAGCGGCAACCACGCGACTTTTTTATAATACTTGCATTTTTAAACTCGTGATATCTTCCAAATGAAATGTCCGAATTGAATAATTCAAAAAGTTATAAAAAGGTGTTGAAGCCGTCTTGAATATAAAGTAATTTTTTTTGATAAGGATTAATACCAAGGTACAAATATAGAGCCTTTTCAAGCGGCAGCATATAAGTTAAATTTTTAGAATAAAAAACCGCTTACTGTGACGTAACTATAATATTTAGACATATGCTGTCGCGACTTTTTTTGTAGATAATGATGAGTTCTGCAAAGTCGTAGTACATGATTTTGTTCTATCATCAATAGTTTTCGCTGCGCACGCTACGTAAGGAATTTTTCAGGTCATTTTTTTACACCTTGGGTTACATTATTGGATTTTTAGTAAGGATCCCTAATTTTAAAAAAAATATAATATAGCCTATGTTACTCGGGGATAATGTAGCTTTCCAAAGGTGAAAGAATTTTAGAAATCGGTCCAGTAGTTTCGGAGCCTATTCATTACAAACAAACAAACAAACAAATCTTTCCTCTTTATAATATTAGTATAGACAAGTTTCAGCTTCGCTTCACCAGCAAACACTGCATTAGTCGCCACCACGATTAGATAGACAGGCGGACATGACGAAACTGCTAAGGTTCTGTTTAGACAATTGTCTCCATCTAAAGGAAGGTGAAGATAAGGTGGTTCTGATATGTTGAATAGATTATTGCAATATGAATCATTACAACTTCAATCAAATTAATTTACAGAATAAAAACTTAGAATACCGACCGAATCCCTGAAAAAATATATCTGTAACAGAGACGGGAACAAGGCAGTCGGGTGATGATGACCTTTTATGTAAAGTACTTGTAATAACTAACGTCCTAGGTATATAGGGATTCTAGCATGATCTTAGGATGCGACAATAGGCTCGCCACCTATTACGTGGGACCAACAATGCAAGAAGCGAAATGTGGGCGTATAAGATGCCCCTGCCTTCGGGGAAACAGGCGAGAATATATGTAAATATGTAAGAACTAACGTAATCACATAATTGTGAATTTTAAATACCGATAGTGTAGAGCAGATCTGAAAACTATACATGATGTCTTCATTACAGTGTTATTATTTAATTACTTATAATGGTAGCAGATATGTATCACGTAGCAATTCGTTTTTAATATTGTTAATAAAAATCTTTATAATGTTGCCCTTGCTCCAGTAAATCTCTAACCTTTTTTGCCAACAACATTTTGAAATGCACTCGTAAATTTCAAAGTATTAAATTTGCATATATTTCTTTATTTTACTGTACGTGGGGTCTAGCTATTATCAATAGGTACGATAAAGTGAAACCCTTATAGATAGGCGTCAACACAATATATCATTTGCTATCGCTAGCTTTTAAGTTTTGACGTTCATAAGAGCTCTTTTGAGCCAAAATTGAATAAATGATTATGAATTATGAATTAAGACTCAAATTCCCAATTTTCTAGCTACATTCTCTTCATGTTGCAGAAATCACTTTTATTTGTCGGCAGAATTTAACTCTGTGCTCGGTATAAGGAGAACTACCGCCTGTTAAAATATAATTATGCTGCATTATTTTGGCATATTTTTGTCACTGCTGGTCAGCCCCGTAAGCTATGCGGTCTCTCCATAGTTCGTATGTGATCCAATGCAATTATCAGCAGTTATGATAAATTCGAAGATCGACTCGACATTTACTGGTCAAGGAGACGGCCTTTTGTCGCGACTGGGAACAATGCAGTTGATTATCTGATTATATCGTTACTCAATTTCCATAATGTCCGATGTACAGAAAGCTGCGAATTAGCCCGCCATTCATCTAATGAGCGTTCGAAGGCGGCAATTTCGTCTTTTCTGCGTTTGTGCTCTTGAAGTGGTAATCATTGTAACTAGTTTATTCTTATATTTATTGACAGTTATTAACTACCTAGTTTTTAGGTCAAACTGTTTTCCAAATAAATATTTTCATTGGATAACTCTTGTAACCGTGAAACGGAAAGAAACTTCATTTAGAAGCTGAACTTATTCTCCATGTGTATTTGATTTATCAAGTAAACATTTATTGCTAAAAATTAATCCCTCAACTTTTTTTACACATACTCTGGACCTTTGCTCTTACAAACGCATTTGTAATAGTCTCGAAGTAACAGCATTGTCAATGCTATTTATCAATACGGGCCTAAGTAATATTGATACGAACTGATCATTACCGAAGTAAAGTAGAGTTCTCAAAGCTCAATCCTAGTTGAATGCGTGACGGTTTCATTCCTCCCGGGTATCACACTATATTTAGTAGACGTAAAGTAAAGTTAGAGGCACTTCAGTGGCTTTAAAAATCTGCCTGCTGGACGCTACACATCTGCCTCATACAGTACGCACTGGATCAACATGGTGGAGTATGAGCCGCATTCCTCCTACTTTGGTTCCTAAAAGGAGGCTTCAGTTGGCCGATGATGATGAATAAGCACTTAGACGCCTTGCGGATATTTAAAACAGTTTAAACGGCCACCCATCCCAGAACTGATCTCATGAACTCTGCATTAATTCGGTGATGGTTTCCGAATTCCAGGTTACGTAGAGCTATGAGCACTACTTCCTTATTATCAATGTGAAATAGTAATGTCAAATTATAAGTAAATAATGGAGGCCATCGAATACCTTTATAGGTCAGCGTTCCTCTTCAGTTTAGATCTGATAGCCGGTGTATTTTCCTTGTGTTGCGATAGAGAACTTAAGCCGCGCACAGACATGCAAACAATGCGACAGCAAGCAATAGACGGAATCAAACAAATGTGGGAAAAATCTTCTAATCTAATGAACTCAACACACTCAAATTAATAAAATTTGGCATACAAAATAGTCCGCAGTATTATAAGATCAACTTACAATTGTAATACAAAGCACGCGCTAGATATGTTTGTTCAAGATACCTACTGAAAGCTCGTTATTTCTTAATCTTCTAATTTTTTCTCCTTTCTTATCTCACGAAAATATATACTGTTAAGTTGCCAGAACTGTAAACTGTCTATAGCCGTGACCCTAGACAAAAGTGCTACTATAATCTCTATGTGATTCGCAATAAATTATTTAAAATTCTGTCAAAAGAGTATATGACCTGAATTTTACATTAGCATTGGTTTTTACATAATTACAATCTGTACTCGACTTTACACGCGGTGGCAAAGACGTAGTGACGTAAGGCACTCTTGTTCTCAATTTCGTTATGGCGATTAAGAAAGCGCTGCTCCACGGGCCGCAGTGCCTAATTGCTATCTAGCTGACTGCTTAAAAGGAGCAAATGTACCACAAAACTAATAACGTGTTATCTTTATGCTATCCCTTGTTTGAGTAAGCAACGTGAGACATTCCGACTTTGGTTGCCTCACTGTGTTGTTGGATCTTTGTATTACAGGATGTTTAATTGCGTTTTTGTTTCGAAACATTACTTATAAGAAAGAAAATGTCTTTAAAATTTTACATTATAAAAGCTTAACAGCCTAGCTTACACTTAATGTTTTTGTTTGCGTAGATATTAGAATTAAACTAAATACAAATTCCACGAAAACACAAATTTCAACGATTTGCATTCTTGCCAAAATTTTGTATTTTATTTTAAAAAACGTTATAACGTTATTAAGTTAAATAATTACTTATAATGAAATGGAAAATATTTATTTGTGAAAGACCTACTTTTTATTTATTTACATAATAACTTCGCTATAGCTTTGCTGCCATAATTCTTAGCACCAAATATAAAAGGCATAGTCTGTTTACGACAGTTTTTTAATGCTAAATACTTTTTCATTGATTTATCGATATGGGCGAAGGTCAGCAAACTTATTCTTAGATCCAAAGGTCGTGAATTCGATTGCCAACCAGGACAAATGTTATTATACAAATATTTGTCTAGTAATGTAGAATGGCAATAATCATTAAATAAACCAAAGCACTCGTTATGACGTAGGACTACCTACTCTGGGATAGTTAACGTTTTGTCGATAAGAAGTCTTGTTCGGTGTATAGCTAAATAAAGAGAAACCAACTATGGGTGAACATTTGAAATTTGATACAGATCTAATTCATTGGTTGAGTTCAGAGGATTCGAGTCTTAGTTATATTGTTCGCTATGCTTCATATGCATCTATTTATAATTTTTTTTGTAAACAAACGGTTTTTTCCAAGCGTTTTTTAATCAATGTTTGCACAAAAATAAATTATATTATTTCATTGGAGGTTATTTTTATTCTATAGCAAAATATTTCCCTTTTAATATTTAAATTCCTTCCTTCAAGTTCCAATTACATTATATGTTAATAATTTTAGACGAATAAAAACACACAAAAAAGAAATAAGTAGGTATATTTAGCCTCCATCCAAAGACTATAATATCTATAGAAACCCCATAACACATGTCTTTTAATTGAAACATTCAGTTTGATTTTATACTATCAAATGTTGGTACCAATAAAACATCATTCGAATCGAGAGCCTCTATATTTTGAAATCGGCTATAAATATGGTACCTAAACTTAACTCTTAAAAGTTTTGTTTGTGTGAGGTTCATTACTTATACAACAAGTTTCTCGTATTTCTTCTATTCGAAAGTTTCAGAGAGATCACTTCTTTGAGAACTAAGATAAAGATAAAAATGTCCTCGAACATTTCACACGACGCCATTCTCCGTTTCCTCGAAGAAGTGGACAGAGGCATATTATATACCCACACTTCGCTAAGTATATAGTTGGTCCCACGTAATAGGTGGCGAGCCTACTGCCGCTTACGGGGTACTGTTATGTTCGCCAGAGTCTCGTCCGTTGATCGGCAGGTGCGCTACTTGCCCCAGAGGTTAGTTTGGGATCCTTAGATCTTGGTAGGATCCCTATACACCCTATAGGTCCTAAACTACGCTCAGCTTAATGTACAATTAGACAACAAATCAACAAAACTAAGTTTTTATTTCTTTTAAATAGTTATGTAAGTATATCGTAGTCCTTATTCATTATTTCTAAGCTGATTCTTTGGACCCTATAATGATGACTTTAAATATTTATGTAATTTTTTTCTTGGATACCTTATTGCAAGTTCATGTGTAGATGAGAGATGATGAGTAGATATAAAGTAACTTTCTAAACTAATCTATCATTGACAAAGATATCAAAAATTATAAATAGAATGCACTTTATTGCAGCTGAATAAATCTACTGAGACAATTTCGGAGATTGATAAAGAGATTGATATAAATTTTGATCTCTTATATTTATTCTATTATATTTGTTCCTGTCGCTACAAATGTAGATATTGCAGATAAAAGCTAGGGAAGTACTTCGTAAGAAGATAATGTAAATATAAAGATAATGAAAAATACCCCTGAACATACCGATCGCGTCACGTCATCGGCCACTACGATTTAGACATAATGTTGCCAAATGGCCAATGATCAGCGTCCATCAGGCCACACACGCCTATTTCTAGTAAGTATTTCTACACAAAACGCTTCGTCACTGTGGTGCAAGTGATATTTCGTTATATAAGGTCCAAATACCACACGTTCGCGTACGACATCGGCCTTGAGATGAGTCAGCAGTCTCGTCAGTGTAGAAATTACATACACCCGATTGGATTAAAGAAATACTTTATTGTATTGTATTGTAACTGTACTTCATGTATATATTATCTTTGTTGTATCTTGGTTCAACTGAAGTTTATTGTTCTTATGTCTAACCGATTTATGTATTTTCATAAGATTGAGTGCCGTTCCATAAACCTATTTGAGAATCAAAGTAAATATTTCATAACAGCAAGGCTGATATGGAATGTAAGTTATTCTCGGTAATACAGTCTTCAAATAAATAAAGACAAACCTTCAAATTAAAGGATTAACTAAGCGATAAAATTATTCATCCAAGATGAAGTTGAAAGCAAAAGCAGGGTTAAAATATTCTTGTAAGACTAGCTTATGAAAGACTCGTAGTGACGAGTCAACTATCGGAAATTTAAAGTCCTTTAAATAGTTATTAATCATCCATACTTATCTAAATGACCTAGAGTTTACGAAAAGCCTTTAAAGACAAGAGATACATCGCTTTATAATAGTCGAAGCATCTTCGGCTTGTGAAAAGGGATATAGCTGGCACTTATTAAATCATCGATAAATTTCAGATCAGATCCAAAACATGGAGCAAAAACTTCTCGTGGTTTTCGCTCCATGTTTTGGATATACAAGGATATTGCTGTCCGCGTTCATTAACCTTTTTCCAAAACCTCCTGCAATTGGTCATGGAAGGTCTTACGCGCTCTTTCCCTCAATATTCAGTCACGTATTTAAATTAAGCGCCTACGAATTTCACCTCTACATCTTATTTATCTCAAATTCAAAAGTGTTTATTATAGCTTCCATATCTACTACTTGAATAAATTCGACAATTTTATAAGGAAGTAGTTTTTCGCCTGCAACCACAGGAACTATAGGGCATCCTGCTGGATAGCTACTTATAGCTTTAAACATTCCTGAATAGTCCTCTATCTAATGGTGACATACATTAAAGTATAATAATTCACTGAGAAGTTCAAACACGTTTAACAGAACTCATATTGCTTGCTCTGTTAATTTTGGGACTACGTGGCGCTTTGTGAGATGTCCACTGACACCTGAAACTGATATTGACTGATGTTTGTGACATAAACTATCTGACTGCGATTTTGATAGTTTTAGTTACGACAAAAACGTGTAGTATTGCGTGCTGCTAAATACCTCTAGACATTAAACATTAACACTGCTGTTTGGAGAAACGCACGACCTCGCTTTGTTTCGGTAGCTATTATACATCTCTTGGGTTACATTATTTGACGTTTTAGTGGAGATCCCTATTTTTTATAGTAAAATATATTACTGATGTTACTCAGAGATAATGTAGAATTCAAATAGTGAAAGATTTATAGTTTTTGAGTAGTATTCATAAGAATTATACAAATATTTCCTCTTTATCATATTAGTAAGCGTACAACAAGTAGGTTTATAAATTGAATTTTATGTGTATCTACTGCTACTGCTAAGTGCTACTGTTTGCAACCTTTGATATTTTGTTCGAACAAGACGTAAAAGCAACAAATAATTATATAATTACTACGTATTAAAGACAGTTTTAACCAATATGTAAGGAAAACAATGAAGAAACAGTGAAAGTGTTGGTAATATAAGTATGTCAAATACTAGTGTAAAAACTGTGTTACGCCGAAGTTGAACTCAGGGCTCAGCGAACTAAAAACAACTATTCAATGCATACTCATCTTAATACACTGCAATAGAGCACTTTAGCTATTTCGTCTTCTTTGCTTTAGGTGAGTGGTGTAACTTGTAACGTACATAAGTGTGAAAGTAGCAATAGTTGGGTACATCTTGAACCGGGCTTCGATATAAATAATAATATATTTACTATATATAGCCACTAAAATGATCATCCAATTCTTTAAAAATCCAAACTTTTGAGAAACACACATCAGTTTCTAGGTAAGTACCTAAAATCTTACGTAAAAATACATCCTTCAGTTCTCGTAGTCGTTGTTTTAAAATTTTGTTTGTAAAATAATTTTACAAAGTCTTTAAATCGACAAAAAACAGATAAAGATTTACTAGCAGAATACTGACTATCTAGTAAATTGCTATTATAAGTTGTCAGGTGATAATAATGGAACTAAGTTAAAATCCGTCAGATGGGCAGCCAGAAAAAGAGACAAAATTAAAAAATAAATTGTAGGTCCCGGTTAAGTTTGCAAATATCTTTAGTAGATATACAGGCAAGACCCTGCTACAGTTTTATAATAGTACGAGAGGCCGCCCGCGACTTCGTCCGCGTGACCTAAAGGTACTTGTCTTAAATCGGAACTCGCTGGCAAATAGAAAGTATCTTCGGTTAAACCTTGTAACTAACTATCTGTTAATGGAAGTATCACTTAAAATCAGGCCCGCTATTTCGGAAAGGTCTTCCCTGGAAAGACCCGTGCCCGGCGCGGTTTTACAGAAGAAAAAAAAAATAGTTTATACTAGTATCTTCACTAGTATAAACTATGTTTTATTTTATAATATACTCTTGTATATTAGTGAGATTAGAGTACATAGATTTAAAAATAAAACATTTTCCTTACGAACTTACACCGCCTTTTAATTATTTTTTATTTTTAACCCCCGACGCAAAAAGAGAGGTGTTATAAGTTTGACGTTCGTTCGTTCGGGAGCTATGATGCCACAGACACACGTCTGTGGCATCATAGCTCCCGAACGAATAAACCGATATCAATTTAGTTATTTTTGTATTACAGGTGTTTTACGGGCGATTGTTCTTAGACATGTTTGATGAAAATCGATTGAGCCGTTTAAAAGTTATGGGGGGTTAAAGTGGGGAAGAAAAACCAAATGTCAGCAAATATGCTTAAGTCGGGTATCAAATGAAAGGTTATGACTTGTACATCACAAAAAACAACAACTTTTATAAGTTTGACGTGTCTGTCTGTCTGGCTGTGTGTTTGTGTCTGTGGCATCATAGCTCCCGAACGGATAAAACTATTTCAATTAAGTTTTTATTTCTATGAAGAACCTATGTATTTACAACTTAACCAGAGATATTATAAGTATGTTTACCTTTAAAAAATATTAAATTTAAAAACCACTGACACAAAAAACATAAGCTAATATACATACCTTTTGCATACATACATTAACGCATACCTTTAAAAAGTAAAAAAATAATAAAAGAAAATTAATCTTAAAGTACCTATATGTATAAGTATGTATGAATATTTTAAAAAAAAAACTTCGCGTTGGGGGACCAGCCTGCGCATGAATACGCACTCCGCGCCGCCGCCGCCACCCGCGTATTGTCCAAAAAATAATGATTCTTAGCTAAAAGATGTGATAGGTAAGCATGTGACACTAATTGATTAGGAGCGGTCCTAAAAGAAACTCCTATGCAACAACTGCAGATGTTTTAAAATTTTATTAAATACTTAAAACTTAATTACCCTTACAGGTTCGGCATATTAAAATTAAAATACAACTTCACTTTCTCTATAAGCTTAATCGCAGAAGGATGCTTAGAGAAATTCAAAATTCATTTGTCTAGCCACAGGTATCCTTTAATGGGTCGAGCATCGTAAAAATCAATACGGTTTTATATGTGTCATCATTGGATTATAACGCTGAATAAAACTAGCTCATTGTCTAAAATCTTATAATGTCTGAAAAAAAAACAAAACGTCAAAAACTGCGCGCGGTGAAAAAGTTGAAAAATAGAGCAACTGAAAAATTATACAGTGTTTTTAATTTAAATTCATAGTCTGACATTGAATATTCTTGAAACTAGGTATTAACTGAACTTCAATTATTCACAGAGGAAACATGCATTTTCAAAATTTATATTGATTATTATTTGGTTGTGTTTATATGTAATTTCAGATTTATAAAATTTATATGAAAATAAATTATTACATATGAGCTTTGGTTCCAACAATGTGGTGTTGTTTAGAGTAATAAATTTTCGTTGATAAAAATAGTTCATGAGTTTTATAATACTAAAATTGTTCTCCTTTAGTTAAAGAAATGGCTAGACAAATAGCAGAAGTAGAGATCCATGCCTCCGACTCTCCTCTGAATGACTTGGACGATGTTGATGTGAGCGTTGACTTGATTGATGAAAGACTGTATTTAGGTAAGTGAATATGTTTTCATCCAATGACTTCCTGGACCATAATATATTACTAATGAGTAAGATATTTTTAATGAAGGCTGGATAAATTACTTAAACTCAATGGACTTTCCCATGCTGAACATTGTACAACTTGCCTATGGTTTATTTTCTTCTCTAATTTGCAAGACACAGTTATTTATCTTCTTAAATAATAGTGCTTAGATAATATATATATCTATCTTACCTGCAGAAATTTATATTGGACATTATATTATTTTGATTTTCAGGTAATTTGGCATGTGCTCGAGACTGCAAGACTTTGGAAAAACTTCAGGTGACACACATTCTAACCATCGACTTGGTGCCGCTGCCCAGAACTATATTGGAAAGACCAAATCTCACTTTCAAATATATTAAATGTAAGTGTGGATTGATTACTTACCCTAATATCTATAATGGTATTTTTTTAATGAAACCATTGTGAAAAGGCGCTTAGACTAATTGATTTTTGGCATGCAGCTAGAGGCTTTACATATTTCTTCACTAAGCTTACACAGCTTTAGACAGTCAAAGTTATCTGAAGATTAATTCATTTTTGAGTGATTTATGTAGCAGTTTTTTTAAACCATAGTTTATAATAAGTCGTTTGTTGTATCTCTCCAGTGGCAGATGTGCCAAAGGAAGACCTGATCAGCCACCTCCCACAGACAAATCACTTTATCAAGCAGGCTATCAGTGAAGGGGGCTGCGTGATGGTTCATTGGTAATATTCTTTTTATTGTAAATTTTTTAACTGGGTTACCCCAGACTTTAACTAATGTTTATAAAAGTGGGTTTCATTAACCTGATGCTTTGTCCACAGCATTTATAGGCTGTGACTAGGATCATAGTATTTTTTCCAAAGCAGCCAAACATATGTAGAAGAATTCTATAATAAGAGCCTTTTCAGAAAGAATATCATAACCACCATTTTGCATATTTTACAGAAGTTTTTTTTTAAATATTTCTCAAAAGATTTATATCATCACTTAAAATTTTTTACTAAATGTTATATTGGCACCTCCCTATTAGTTTAAAACTTTAAATGCTAAGGCTTGACTCAGTAATCAAATGGTTACTATTAAAACAATATTTTGGGATTTTTGGTAAAATCTTTTTTCTTGAAAGGCTCAGATGTCGGCAATAGAAGATTTGAATGTTTTTGTTGATAATTAATAAATCTCTTTATAATTAGTTACTAAACTTTCAGCACTGACTGACATCATAAAACCTTAGGTACTTTGTCTAGAAACTTTGGTTTTAGGTAATGTATAATTATATTTTTCAGTTATTTTGGTGTTTCCCGCTCAGCAGCAGTAGTGATTGCCTACATTATGGAAAAATATGGCTTATGCTATGAAGATGGTCTGACCCTTGTGAAGAATAAGCGACGTTTTATCAGCCCTAACATTGGCTTTGCAGCTCAGCTCAAACTATTTGGTCATATGGACTGTCGCATTAATAAGGATGATCCTCGGTTTAAGCAGTTCCGACTTAAAATGGCTGGACAGAAACTAAAGCAAGGTATTCAAATAATTTTCTACTCTTTAATTATTACAATCTAAAGTATAATCAGATAGTTTTAGCCCGTTTATTAGGTTTATGTTATAGAGCAGAGCTCAAATCTTACTGGTATATTATTGATATAAGGTTTGTGAAAAATGCAACATAAGATTAGTGAATGAGATGAATAATGGCGTGATTAAGGTTTAATGAACTAGTAAAGTGAGAGTGAGTTGGAGGTGTGGACAAAGTGAATGCTGTTCTTTAAAAAAATACCACATTGGCGAAATATTTTATTTTAATTTTTTTTTTATTAGGAAAACATACAGTGGCAATTTAACTTAACATTAAATTATAAATAAATACTATGCACTAGTTACATGTTTTCGCATATGAATAACTAATATTACGCATGTATAAACAAATACAATAATTCATACAAATACAGAGAAAAAAATAAAAATATATGTAAAGAATAGATTAACTAAACATTATGAGAACCATTAAACCAGAATTTAGCCAATGTATCCTTGAATAAGTGATATTTTGAATTAAACATATATTCAATATTGGTGTTGACGAATATTTACATAGCTATATGCATAGTAATAAAACGTTATTGTATACTATACATATAAGGCTAACTTTGGTATTTTATTTTTCAGTCAAAATCCTGCCTCAGATATTTGCAGACCTAATCAAGCCAGACCCAGGGTTAGCTCGGGAGAGACCTGACCCTATTGTGTACCGCTGTAAGAAGTGTCGTCGAGTGGTGGCCAGTCAAGCCAACATCATCCCACATATACCTAAACAGGTTACTGCCCTTGAAAATGTATAGAAATGTCAAATTATACTTCCAATACTACTATTAAAATAATAATAATTGGTAAATTGAGTATGCAAAACATTTCTGTGAACTGTCAGCGTCACTTTTTTGTTAACATCCAAAGCGACATACGTCTTTATTATCAGGAGCGTTAGGGCGTGTTCCGTAATGTATTTAGCTTTGGGTGCTACCAACTATTTAACGCTGACCGTACCAACATCAAAATTACATGTAATAAAAAAGTGTGTCAACTCTTTCAGCCCACCAAACATTAAATTTTTCTATTCTGGCTATGACTGATAGTGTTTGAGTACTCTTAAGCTAACTAAACATACATACATTCACGCCTGTTTTCCCGAAGGGGTAGGCAGAGGCATATTAGTACGCCCACACTTCGCCAATTATATAGGTGGCGAGTCCATTGCCGCTATTGGCACTGTTTTGTTCGCCGGAGCCTCGTTCGTTGATCGGCAGGTGCACCACTTGCAGGTTAGGTTGGCTTGGGCTCCTTAGGTCTTGTTAAGATCCCTATGCACCTAACTAACCTAGCTAACTAAATATTATGAAATATTTTTTTTGAAATTTATAAATAACTATTTATTTTCTAGGTAAAAGTAGAGTTGGCAAAAAAAGGCCTGAGGCCACCTCCCAGCACGCTCACAGGCCTTACCTGTCCGGCCAACGGAGAGTTACTTATAGAGAAATTAAAGAACCTCGCCACGCAGATCCTTGACGATAAGGAAGAGCCAGGCACCAGTCACGATGACGAACCTAGTCCGGTACGTGTGTCATTCAAAAAAATTCAAAATTCATATTCATTTATTAAAGTTTGGCTCAAAAGAGCTCTTATGAACGTCAAAACTTAAAAACTAGCGCGCCCATTCACTGCGGGCGGGAGCTTGATCGTAAAAGAACGGGCAAGAAAATCGTCAAGGTTAGTTTTTTCTCCCGCCAGTTACAAGAATATGTACTTAGTAGTAAAACAATTTGACAAATCTACAAAAAACATGTGTTCCGCAGTCACATGATTTAAAATAAAAGAAGAAAATAACTTTTTATTTTAAGTTATACGAGTATGATTACGAATAAACATAGTAGACATGAGCAAACCAGTCCTCACTGGTGGCACCCGTTCACGAGTATGACGCATGAACCAGCCATCGTTTCGCTCAACCATATTTTAGGGAACGCAACGACCCGACGCATGACGCCACCACCGCAAAGACATTTGAGTGAGCATGACATACTCAAGCTACAGGATAAACTAATTTTAACAAAATATAACATTATATTAATTAAATGTGCTGCAAACCACAAATATTTTTGGTCTTATGAAAGATATCATTTACAGCAATTCAGTCTTAATATCTATATATATCTCTCCCATTTGTACATATATTTTTTTCATCATCACTATCAGCCTTCATTTGTCCACTGCTGGAAATAGGCTTCCCTAATGGACGCACGCCACTTAGCTCGATCTTCCGCTCCTCGTCTCAAACCGCTGCCAGCCGCTCTGCGTAAGTTGTAGCTAGAGTCTCACGCTCCGCTTACCGAGCCGTAGTCTCTATCGACTATCTATATCTTTGGGCTATATTAATAAATTCTGCTATCCGTCGGATAATCCCATTTCTGATCCGATCCTTATAATAAATAAAAAGCACAGTACTCTCCACAACTCGCTCAGCGCCTTTAAATTGGTGAACCAGTCATGTGTCAGCACCGTCTCGGCTGCTACTCGCAAAAATATTGGGGAGATTTGTCTTACCCTCGATGCAGCTGGATTTGTCTGGTACTTGGACGGTAACACAACCCAAGATCGGATTGTGTTAACGTTATATTAATTATGGCGACGCTACGCCACTTCCTGTTTCTTTTGAACCGATTGTACCTGCGCAGACAAACGCTATGCTTGTTCAAGTTATGTGCCGACAACTAAAACTCCCCTCTGTCCACAGTATCTGGATGGGTACAGCGAAGAGAACCTGGTAGACGGTAACATTTTAGCGCGCAGTACAGACGCGTGCCGCCAAATGTGGTTCGTGGAGCCGATGGCGTGGATGGCGGGAGTGGCGGGCGCGCCGGGCGGGAAACTCCTGTGTCCCAAGTGCAAACTGAAGTTGGGCAGCTTCAGCTGGGTTATGGGTCAGTATACTTCAGATACTTGAATGTTTTCTGTGTCCCAAGTGCAAACAAAAGTTTGGCAGCTTAGTTGGGGCTACCTCTAAAACTTGGATATTATTTCGATAAGTTGACAAAACATCAAAGTATAATTTAACTTGTTTTAATAACCATCTCTTTAAATAACCATCGTGTTTTAATTGATTTAATTTTTGTCTTTAAAACATTTAATAATACTATGGACCGCCCCCCACTATTAAGTAAATTTAATTTGCGTGTTCCTGTTCGATATCCCCAAATGAGAACTACCTCTCTTGTAAAACAGTGATTGGCCCTTATTCCCCTGTTTTCAGAATGTGTGAAGCTGTAAATGAATTTAGAGATGTAATTGATATTTACCCTGACTCAACTATGTAATAACAGAAATTCAGCCAAATCTGGTTAGGCCAGTGTGCATACCCTGGGCTATGGGCTTAAGTCGGGGGCAACCGGGATAATGCTAGGATATGAGATGACCCTTATTTATAGATAGTTCACAATCCACGATGACGCATAGCGACGCTCTTAACACCAATCTATAGGGTTAAATATTGCTCAATTCATGCGTCATCGTGGATTGAACTATCTATACCTAGTAGGCTCCGTCGTACCATCATCCTACATTTACAATCAGTAGTTGTATTGCGAATATCTAAATGGAGGCGGCGCGCCATACCTGGGAATTTGCAGAGTACTACGGCTGACTGTTCCCTAACATGCAAATTGTAAATTGATTAGTTGTAAGTTTATTAGTCTCTGTATTCTAGGTATTGGTAAATGTTGTATTTATCTGTAATTGTTTGTTGAATTTAATTATGTCTTTTTACATGTGTTTAGTTTAAGTAAACTTGTGTAAATGTTAGTGAATCTAATAAATAAATAAGTATGTGGAGGCCAGTCTACCTACACTCTGCTCAAAAGGGTTGTTTGTCTGCATATTTTTCTTGGTAAATGTGTTTCCAATACATACAAACACCAAGCCGAAAAAAATTTCAAAAAATAAGCGATGTTGCCTTTCTCTTCTATTAAATTGTGTTGTGCCCGACAGGGTCCGTAATTGATATGATATTATTTAAGCCACCATCTATTGTTACATTTTGGAACGCAATATAATATTGAGCACAGTATTGTAGGTTGTGCAAGCTACTACTAGATGGCGCTTTCCAAAGATAAGCTTAAATTTCGTGCAGTAATCATGTTTTGTGTTGTAAATTTCAGGTTGCAAATGCCCCTGTGGTCAAAAAGTGGCTCCGGCGTTCTACCTGGTGCCTTCTAAAGTGGAGTGGGCCAACGTCGTGCAGAATGTTCAAGTTACAGTATAAAACGTCGCGGCAGACACACGTACTTGACTCTGGCATGTGCGTAACAAGTTAAAAAATCCGATGCTGGATTGGAAGACATTCTGAAAACCATAATTTATTATCTGTCACAGGACATACTATATGGGGGTGATTCGGGTACCCCAAGGTGTGCTCTACTTCTGGACTTCCACTTGATGCTCGTTTCTAGGACATCCTGTATAATGTTCTAAGCCTATTTTGTGGTCTACTTAATTAAAGAGTTAAGGGTTCGACAGAAAATTCTCATTGAGTGCCATTTTGAAGATTTAGCAGCTAAGTATCCGAGAAGCTCTAATTTTTTTACCTTTCAGTTAGCTCATTTGCGCAGGTTTTCCATTAGTAAAAGCCTCTAGCAAGTATTTTCAGTTTTTAAATTACCTGCATTTTCGTTTGGACTGGAAAATACATTGGGTGAAAATACAATTTGTTACTTACTTATGCACCTTACATATTTCTAAGTAAGATCATTTTTTGAACCGAATGATGTGTTATTGTCGCAAGAGCAACTAGACATGCCTTTAAATTTATAAATTTTGATTATTTATATTTTTTTAAATCAGATTATTGTTTTAATGTAAAACTATATGCTCGAATATCTATTTTCACTTAGTTCGATCTATTAAGCCCGGTATCAATACCATAATGGAAAAGACAACTATCTCATGGGCACCAGGATAAATAGTCAAGAGAAGAGAAAAGTATGTATTTAATAAAATACATATTCGTTGTTATGTACCCATAGTGCAAGCTCTGCTTAGTTTAGAGATGAAAAACCCTTATCTGAGTAAAATGTTTAATTATGTTTTTATAATATTTTATTTGCATACCCTTTCATTCCATACCCTTCAAAATAAGAGACGCTCATATGACTTTTCGAAGTTTTGTGGGTTAAGCCGCTGGCCCCGGCTGCAATGAACATCTATGGCAGGGAATAGGGAACATTAGGAAAGCAGTACCTTCTAACGTTCTGCCAGCTAGTTTAACCATAGAATGATGTTTCCCAGTTGGTGGATTAGCCAGATGCCAGTAACTGAAATTTAGCGAAATCTAATTAGACCAGTAAACAAAAACCCTGAGCCTTACATGAATCCTTGACAGTTTTTAAATGACGACAATAGTTAATACGGTACTAGTTCTTAAAGACAAAGTATAGTGTAGCAGGTAGGCGTACACAAATTATAGAAGACAATATTTACATATATTTGATAAGGCGTACTTCTAGCTCCAAGAAGAAGGGGATGACATTAGCATTACATAGTCTTTCTGAAAATTCTATAATTTAAAGACATACTTAACGCGTAATCGAATATAAACAGTAAGAAGCAATAGCAACTTATTTCTTAGCTTCCAAAAGTAAATGTTTGACGTGTGGTATGATTTTAATATTGCAGAAATAACTGTATTTTAGCTTAATTACATTTTTACTTAAACTATTACTTAAGATCTTCAAGTTATCTGAAGTTCAAAATATTTTCACGTTTATTCGTTTGAAAATAGTACAAATTTGGATTTGTGTTAAGTGATAAGGGATCATCCATAAATTACGTCACATCAATTGGGAAATTTTTAACCCCCCCCCCCCTCCGTCCTTGTCACAGCTGGTCACACTTGTGAGACTCCCCCCTACTTAGTGTGATGTCACATATTTTGCAATTGTACAGCAAGAAATAATTACATTAAAACAGCAGTTACAAAATTTTCATCGGACCTAGATTTTGAAATGTGACGTCACGAAATTTTGTATCCCCCTCCATCCCCTTGTCACACCATGACACACTTCGTCAACCCCCTCCCTCCCCCTTAACGTGTGACGTAATTTATGGATAGCCCCTAACACAGTTTAATGTGTTCAAAAGTATTCAAAACGATGTCTTATCCAACTAAGATTAAGTAAGAGCTACAAAAAGTAAAAACGATTCAATAACATAAGAGACTAGTTGTTGCATCTATAATAGTTGATAAATTGCATTTATGGATGCCATAGATTTTGTTCGTAATAATAGACAGTGTGAATTAATTAGTGAGTATACATTTTCCGCATGGTTTTATTAGCTTTAATTATCGTTTTGGTCTTTAAATTGGCCAGATCATATTAAAGGGTACAGGCAAAAAAGGGGAATGTCCCTCTGTTTATCTGTTAAAGTCTATATTTTTAAGATATAATATGAAGATCGGCATATTATGCAGTAATTTTTTCTTTAAACTAATGATATGATTATTAATGAAAATAACTGTGTAGTCATGATGGGCTTTTGAGTTATTTAAAAATATTAAAATTTAACAAAAACTAAACTGAATAACTCATTGCTAGTCATATGGTTAAATTCTAACCTCCAAATCACAACGATCACTTTGGACAAGTTCCTCTTTACCAGTATGTCATGGAAATTCCCAGATTTTCCAGTTCTTTTTGCTTCGGCCAATATAAAAAGCCTTTTTGGCGCCATCTGTTAACGTTTTTTAAAAGTAAGTTATTGAGAACTTTACTACTATAGATAAAGATTTTCTTTCAATAGAAAGTAGAAAGATTGTGAGGAATGTGACATTCCCTGTTCTTTGCCTGTATCTTTCATATACATAATATAATTATGACCTTATTATTAAGGTCGCGGCAATTCAACACCCACGCTTTTTATGTTCTAAATAAATCTATCCTTTTTTCTAAGGATAAGCACAAATATCGCAGGACTTAATATATTAGGAATTGTTCCGTAAAATGTGCTGCCCGATTAAACAACCGACGACAAAATATATTGGGAGGACTACAACTGTTATGGCCATAGGACGCCGTCGGTAATTAACTGACTTACTATGTATTATTTTAAATATTTGTAATAGTTTTATCAATAATTCTGTTAGCTGTTAGAAATTGTCAGTTGTGAAAACTTTAAATGTTGTAAGTAGTCAACTGTATGCGACATTAATTTGTGAATAATTTCATAGACTTAGTATTACGCTAACTTGCTGATAACAATTAAATTTGATGTTACTTCAACAGCAAATATCATAAACTTCATAAATACTTCAATGATGTATTTGATATTAGAAGTCAGTAGAAAATAAACAACAAAATTAAAGCCGTTATTAGATGGTACTCAACAGTGGGCCCTTGAGTTGCTGTTTTCGTAACGTCGTTATATTCTGTAAAGATAATAAAGCTACATGATGCTCCATTGTTAAGATACAAAAATGTACACTATTGAGTATGAATGTTTATACAGCCTAAGGTGCGCAAATGTTAGGTAAAAATCAAGGAGTTTAGCATTCCAGAGTGTTCTAAAATTGTATGTATTATTTTTTATTGAATATAAAATTTATTGACCTGTTGCTTGTAAATAATAAATAAAAACAATGTTTATAAAAATACCAGATCTTTTAATTTTATAGTATTTTTTTAGCATTTATTATCATTAGTTGGCATTACATACCTATTTGCTTTAGATTTATAATAATATAAAATTAGTTATCAAATTAGACTTTTACGTATTTTAACCAAAATTAAATAGGTTAATTCATTTTTGTGAATACGTTTATTTAAAGTGTTTTTTGTAACATATCTGGCATATTGTAAATTATTTTTGTGCTTCCCACTATCTATCATTGCATTTTGCATTAATTTAGAAAAAATATTATACCATTCAATTAATTCTAAAATAAGACATTACATGCCCAAAAACATGACCAAGTTCTCATAAGTCGGCTGAAACGACAGCAAAACACCTTGTACCCAAAAGCTCATTTTGCATCTGTTCTATAGCTCGTTCATGTCAACCCTTCTGGCTGCCTCGTCATGCGCGGTATGTCGGCAAGCGCACTGGCATGAGCGCGCATCAAGTGCACTTTGCGCTTCCAGCTGTCCGAGAACGAACGCGGGCACCACGAACACGGGTACGGTCGCTGGCCAGTGTGTGTTCGGGTGTGACGGGACTGAAATTAGAATGCACAATTTAAGCGTTAAAAGGTTAGGTTCAGTTTCTTTTGCAATTCATTAAACATCTCTTAAATGATACTAAACGTAAATGAACATAATGTAACATATGTACATTACATGAAGACTCAAGTAAGTGACAAAACGCGATTGTCACAGCCAGTGCCAAATCAGTTAAAAAGTGTTTAAATATTTAAAAAAAAATTCATAGTCGATAATAGGTGAAGCCTTCGTGGTATTTTGTTGCTATAATTTATTGTTACATACTTGAAACTATTATTAAATTCATAAATAAAAAAAATATAATTATTGTTGTTGACTTACTAAAGAACTAGAATCACAGAAGCCCTTCCCGCAGACGGAGCAAAAGTGCTTTTGCTCCACTCCTTCATGCGTCCGTGTGTGTCTCGCGAGGTTCGAAGCGACTGCACTTCTGAAGGGACACAGAGTGCAGGCATATGGTTTGTCGCCAGTATGCCTACGTAGATGCACCGATAAGTTGCCTGCTGTGGAAAATAAAGATTCTTATAAGTTTTGTAAACTCAGTTGAGAGATCTGTCATTAGCACAAGACATAATAATAAATAAAAGTATTTGTTCAGTAGTTTTTCACCAAATGTAAAGTAACAATATTATTACATCACAGCCTGTGAACAGTTATTTCAGCCCTCAATGGGTGCTCTAATTTGGCTTATGTATTTTTAAATATACAAGACAACAGCCTAAATGCAACTTAACACCATTACAAATATGCAGTTACAGGTTAGGCAGAGCTCTATAAAATAAGACAGTCTTTTTTACTTTGCTTCACTTTGTGATTATTCTACTTACTAGACCTGAGGAGCGAGCTACAAGTAGGTAAAATAAGGTAAGTAAGTTTCAATGTAAAATATCATGTACAAAATGTTGAGAAATTTGCAAATATAAATATGATGTAAGTCATTTGAGAATCCCTTACATTCATCCATCCAGAGTCCTTTCAACTATATTAAAATAATACTGAAATTGTTGTCTGTTGAATGGTTTACCTTGAGAGAAGCTCCAACCACAATAAGAACACAGATAGGGCTTTTCCTTAGCATGAATTTTCATATGGCACTTCAACACACTACGCTTTTTAAATCTGAAAAGTTTTTGAAATTTTACAAAGATTAGACATCTGAATGTTGTTACATATACACTATTGAATTAAAGATGATTCAAAGCTTATAAAATGAAATAAAAATACAAGGACAGAACTTACTTCATGCTGCATTTGTCACAAGCATAAGGCCTAGCTTCACTGTGAGCCCGGCTGTGCACTGCTAGTTGCTTGTTTAGTTTGAAGCACTTTCCACATGTGCTGCAAGAAAACTTTCGCTCTTCAGAATGGGATGTCAAGTGGGTCTTCAGCTGGGACTTCTTAGAGAATGCTAGAAAGTAGTAAAAAGACAGAAATATGTTTGTAACTTTCCATTCCAATCAGCTAACTATAATTATTCATATAATTTAAATATAAATTTACACTGACACATATATTGAAAGTGTTTCTTGCCCAGTAATATAGCATTCTTTAAGACAGAACTACCTGAAGCCATATGTTTGACTGCCTAATATCTGGTGCTGACCTTGGAGTCTTCTCTCACGAAAAAAAACAGTTTTGATACTAACAATCAATGTTTAACTTACTTTTGAGACAGTAGGAACAAATGTATTGATGTCCACTATGTTCTTTTTCAATGTGCTTAGTAAACCATGTTTTAGAAACAAAGCATTTTTTACAAACAGGGCAAACATTTTTCTTTAAAGTTTCATCATTCTCAGACAGAGATTGTGTTTCACTCTCCAATTGAGCCAGTGTGATTGTTTCAAAGTCTTCTAGGGAAGAAAAAGTTTGTCCAATTTCATCCATGGTTTTACACTGTTCAAAATCATCAATTTCATAGTTCTGATCGTGCTGTATCGTCTCGATTACAATTTGCCCATTTAAAATATCATCTTCTGTTAGTATAATACTTTGTTGTCCAATACAGTCATAATTTGCTGGTTCTATAATCACACTTGTTTTATTACGTAAAATTATATTTCTTAGAGCCTCATTTACTTTTTGCGCTTCAGTTATATATGTATAACATGCCTCTAACTTTCCGACACAATCATTACAGAATTGTTTTGGAAGGATTTCATCGATATCGTCTGCAGCCTAGGGAGATGATAATTATGTATTATTATTTTTTATACACGGAATTCACTTATACTTGTTATTTAATTCAGAAAACTATATTACTTACCTTGATATTAGTACAAATAAAAAACATTTCTAATAATCTGTCGTCGATAGCTTCATTTTCCCAAACGCCTAGCTCTCTCATACAGCTACGGCATAATTGATATGATTCCATTTAATTTAATTTATGAAAACAGAGAAATAGTTTTTGATATCTTTTAACTTGAATTTCTTTTTAAGAAGTTTTGTTGATGAAAAAAAAACATCTAATCAATATTATCAAGAACAAACACTATATGAAACGCAAATTGAAAATATAGTGTCAATGTCAAATTATAGTGAAACCAAATCAATCTAAAGATTCGTTTGGACAGCCTAGTAAAAAATGTTTTAATAATAAACATCATGTCAATAAGTTTAATTTTTAACAGTTTTATTTTAATGGATGTAAAAAGATTTATTAAATATGTTAAATTTAAATTTAATGAATGTGTTTTAAAAAATAGGAAAAAAAATATAACTTTCAATTATGTATTTCTAAAATAAGACTTATTACTATATTACAGATTTCGCAGGAGGAACATGTTTATTGTCAGCCAAGAGTGTCCTGAGTGCTTCGATCCCTTCTCCAGAAAGTGGGGAAGCCTCCAGCAGAGTGGGAACGTTCTTGAGTTCAGTACAGAGGCGCGTGTACTGCAGCATGAGAAGTGCTTCATTACGCATTTGCCTATACGCCGCATCCATTTTGCTCAACACTAATATAAACTGAAACGACATATAAATTTTCTACAGAAATGCCAAGCTTCTCTTGTAATTTCTTAAATATTGACAATAAACATACATTTGCTTCTGAGCGGAGATCTTAGCTTTGATTCTGCATTGTGTTTTATGCGATACGGTAAGAGTATAATGATTTTATATTTCTTAATGATATGATTCCACACGATGCAATCTACTAAGATTAATTATCCTGACACAATAAACATTTAAACGCTTTTCTCAATTTCATTTTGCGAGTGCAAATACTTACTTTGGAATTTACCAAGCGGGGTTCTGACAACAAAGTGTATAATAGGACAGCAGCAGCAGATATTTGACATAAATTAGAAGTGTCCACTACGTAGATTATCTGAAAATGCGTAAAAACGATAAAAATATTAAAAAATATAGTTTTGCATATTTAGTTTTTTCCGAAATACTCATGATTATGCCACATAATGTACAAAGGCACATAATGCATATTTAGTTTTAATTAAGCAAGCATTATTCCTCAATTCTTTCTTATATGTCAAAACCCAATCTTAACCGTTTGGTAAGATTGGATTTTGAGAAAAAAAATACTAAGTAAAGGGAGTTACTTACTATCCAACTTACCTTTTCGATGCCATCTAAATAATTGCTCCAGAGAGGGGCCATTTCACCGCCCACCTCTCTCACGGAAACAGTTTGCTTCTTGCCGTGTTTATTTAAATAATTAACATCGTAAATATTCGTACCAATGGTGGGTACTGGGTTGTATGTATTATCTATTCCCTCAGCGTCTTGAAGCTTTTTCAGTAATGTCGTTTTGCCAGATCCTTTAGGACCGAGACACAATATAGTAATTTTCTTATCAGGATCATCCATTTTTGTTCAGAAACTGTATTACTTTTTTTGTTTTATCAATAGCCATAGTTCTCTGGGCAACATCCGAAAGTAAATTGTAAATGCTTTTAGTTCAGCTACTCGTCAATAGATAGCGCTGCCTAAAGTTTGTTGGAGCGTTGAAAATTCTTGACGCACCTTCGTTCGATGACTTTGAGTAGACATACTTTCCAAAGTAAATTAGCCAATGTAAGAATCAAGGCAAAGCTAATGAATGAGTTTAAGTTAATAGGGCAGGCATTAGAGTAGGCGGGTGGAATAACTTGCTATTCAGTGTCGTGCTGATACATAATTCATGCCGTTTATTTAAATACATTTGCACTGCCCATCTGCGGAATCCCGAGTTTTACCTAGACTCAGTGTCTCTTACGCCCAATACAGAATTATTATAAAATTACCCAAGGCATAAATGTATAAGATTCAGTGATAGATTTATTTCTTTAAATAGGGGTTCATTTAAGAAAATTTTGGGCTTTAATTGGTGCTAAGTGTTAAAATAAAAATGCATATTAAATCGTATAGCATATTTCAATGTTCCGTATTAAATTGAAAAGAGGTATCCTCCAGTTTAATCATTACCTTCGTCTGTTTATCGAAACGAACAATATTTTTATTTCAAATAATATGTAGTTACAAACAGTCAAATCATTTATTACTGTTTAGTTAAATAAAAAGATGAGATTTTTTTTTAAATATAATTTTGCTTTCAAAATTGAAATCAATTTAAATATTGTAAGTCATGCAATATATATTAGGTACTTAATTAGTTCGGTGTTAACATTTCATTGAAGCGCTCGTAGCTCCGCGGTGGTCGGAAACAATCATCGAAGTAAAGCAGAGTTTACAGAGGTCAGTCCTTGGATGGGTGACCGTTTGTGTGGTATTTGATTTCGAGCGCTTCCGTGCTTCGGAAGGCACATTAAGCCGTTGGCCCCGGTTATCACTAAATGGTGCAGTCGTTAAGCCATGTTAGAGGCCTAAATCGCCATACACCTGCCTCCGCCAATCCGCACTGGGTCCGCGTGGTGGAGTATGACCCAATACCCTCGCACCTTGGTATGTGAGAGGAGGCTCGTGCTCAGTAGTGGGACGTTAATGAGCTGAGATGATGATGATGATGATGATGATTTCATTGAAGTTGTCGAGTAGTTGCCGTGTGGTAATAGTGCCGCCCCCTCTTATCCCACGGTGAGTCGTAAAAGTCGACGTAGAGAAATCCTACCAGATGACAGGCAGCAGCGTCATGCTGCGTGCTGGCTGAAATTGCGATGACAAAAGCGTGATAATGGGCCAATACTCCCGACTTACACTCTAAATGATTGGGGGGGCAATTGTTGAGTATTGGACTCTATAAGGCTGTTATGATGAGTATTCCATTGACTTATTATACTTTTACACAAAAGTGGCTCTATCAGTTAAGCGTTTCGTTATAAAGCTGACAGGCATCGAGTGCCATGCCGATATACTACAGACGTAAACTCAAAATTTCATTCATTTTGTAAACCTATCCTATGTAATAGAATAATTACTCTATTGTCAAAACGTAAAATATAAATCTAAAGTTTATCTTGTCGTTTGAGCCATCTTTTCATCTTCGAGTCTCATAAAAGAACTTCTGACCATTTATGCGTTAATAGCTTATTTTTTTATCTGGTAATAAATACTTTATGTTTAAACAGTTATTTCACATTTGAAAACTGATCTCTCTTCACTTTAACATTGCACCATAAATAATAATACTTCTGGTTTTGGCATATTACCCAGGCCAACCACTGCCCAAACTCATGATACCTTATATTACTGTGCAAGGTGTTCGAACGGCTATCAAATTGGTCGGTACAGTCTCACCGCGGCCTTTGCGGGTAAGAGCGAGGCCAGCGCCGAAACTACGCTGCCATTGGTCCTTACACGAGTACGTTCATTGTTTAAAAGTGATCATTAGGCCCTCCGCACACATAGCTATTTAAAGCCTCCATCAAACGAAGACCAATAGTGCTAGTCATATATTTTTAGTGTTAGTGAACATGGCACTAAATGTATACAACTGCGTTAGGAAGCCTATAGTTAATTCAAAGGTTTTTTTTTCAAAAGATAATTATGAGAACATTGATGTTTTCGAAGCCTCTAGATTCATACGTACAAACACATTTCAGAGTCGAAAGTGGCCTTATAATATTAAAGCCTATGCAACAATGCACATGTGAAGATATTCAATTACCCAGTCATTTTGGAGTGCACCCTCCCCTCCCCCTTGCAAGAAGTGTAATAAAAACGCAGCATAAATAAAAAAAAACAACTTTCGTGTCTTAACTGTGGCTTCAATTCAAGGGCATTTGACTCATTCAATACCATTCTAAATTTGTATCGAACTTAAAACCAGAATTTATGAAAATAATATTACTTGCAATTTATAGTGCTTAAACGTTAAACGCTGTTTGCATTTTAGCCCTGGTAGGCGTCAAATGAGTATGGTTTATTTCTCCTTTGATCCTCTTCTTCTTAATGCATAATGAATTACTCTTGTTTGCTCTTATAATCCAAAAACCAAGTCCAAAGCATTTATAAATGTCAATTTTAAATTGGTGCGCCAACATACTGTGGGCAAAGCAGTAGCTGACCATGGGCCTCGTAAGAAAACTCGAAGTGTCGCTACGTGATAGAATCAGAAATGAGGAAATTCGTAGGAGAACTGGATTGACCGACATAACGAGGCGGATTTGCAAGATGAAGTGGCCGTGGGCGAGGCATATAGCTCGAAGTACCTACCGAAGATCGATGGGGCGTTAGGGTTTTTTAATGGCGACCACGAACCAGCAAACTTAGTGGAGGGCGGCCTGCCAATCTATGCCTCAATGATCTGGCCAAGATGGCGGTAAGCCGGTAAACGTTTTATTATAATGGAACTTGCCGTATTTCTTTACTGCTTTATTTAAATCAATATAACATTACTTTTTTCTTTTTATAATTACTTCATTTTGTATAATTCAATTCCCTTAGGCTACATCTACTCATCATCATTATTGCATGCGTCCACCATCGTTGACCATAACCAGAAAGAGAAAGAAAGGAATTTATTCCGGGACACACGACACAGTGGTTAACACTGAAATAATACCTACACCATAAACTAGCAGTATATACCTACACTATACACCTTTACTTTATACGACATACCTAAATTATATATATAGGTAGAGTACATACAAAGCTAGTACCTACACATATACTGGCAACAAATTTGGCGACTCAACCTTAACAAATAAACCGCTGTACGGCTTCCGTTGAGGTTTTTAATAAATGTACCCTTTTGTTATGTTTTTTTATATATTACATAATAGATAAATTTAAAAAAATATATAGACATGTACACAGGCACCGGAAAGGCTTATGCTCAGCATATGCCGAAAGGTCACTATGGCACCGCAGCGCTGGTCTTCCGTACAAGCCTATATAAATAATACGTAATTAATAATAATTCTTTTAAATATTTTCCTCCAGTTAAAACTGGAAGACAAAAGAAAGGCCAGGCTCAGCGTACATCAAACCATCTATATTAAATTGTTTTTAAAATATCAGGACACATTTGCTATTTATATAACTAACTACAAACATTAATTTACAATTTGTTTGTGTTTATGACAGGAGTATCGGTATATAATAATACAGAGACTTTATAAATTAATCAACCTAAGGAATTAAAACCATAGTTCAGTGTTTACCGAGCATTGTACAATGTTTTCTGACTAAAACAAAAAAATAATGCGACTCTCGCTGGCCTGCACAAAAGAAATTATTTGTGTCAAGACTTCTTTGTGAAAATACTAATAGAAGTCACTATGGCTTTTTTTACAATGAGTAAGAGTAATTACTCTTCAATACATATGTCTGTAGGATAGTGTTCTTCCATTAGTACAGTCAGCGTCATATAATTGATAACATCCAAAGTGTCAAAAGGATCGACACACGTCTCTGCTGTCAAGAGCGTCGGTCGGGGCGTGTTCCGATGTATATGGCGCTATTGGTGCTACCAACTATTTGTCGCCGACTGTACGTCTGGTGTGCACTAAATAGGCTGGCAAGGTGGATAGGGTCAGTCGGTCCCGTTGCCGGCGTCCTCAGCGCGAGGCCCGCGGACCCACTGGCCTTAAACTTGGGTTACGTAACCAGCCAACGTGAGTGCTCAATGTTGTCACCTTAGTGATGTGCTTGCTTGAGGTCGTAAAAATATAATTTCTTGTTACTTACCTATATAATTTTGCACAGATAGAAATGTATGTAGAACTGCTGCAATGAGTGTTGCGTAAAAAGGAATTGAAAGATAAAATATAGTTATGAAAATCTTGTAAATATTGTCATTTTGTGTATTTTTTTTTTAGATTCGTAGACCGTATACCCGAACAATATATACTGTGTTAATACTTTAACGAAACCTTAATCACAAGAAAATATCCTAATATATAAAAGAAAATAGATAAAAAAAAGCAAATATGGTTTTTCTTAAAATTTTCTTTCTTTTCGTCCAATAAAATATTATGAATTTACCAACTGGCTGAGGTATCAGGCATCCCTATTGGCCCACATTTGTAATTACAGGTACCAGCTATATCAAATAAACACAATCAACATTTTATTTTATTATTAACCTCCGAAATTTGAAAGCAGAAAAATCAGATTAAAATTCCTTAAAAGTATAAAGAAAAATCATAAATCTTTTCAAAATGCTCCAGAGTATAAATAAAGCATTACTTAATGGTTGTCTTAAAAGATGCTAAGCACCGAGGTAGTATAGACCGTAAGTAAGTAGTTAAGTTTACTAAGTTACTTCCTTGATATGACAGCACCGAGACATCATTCTACTTAATAGAAAACACTTGACAATGTAAGAACCGTCTGTGATGCCACGTAAGTAATGTTAAGAATGATAATTACATAAATACTAACTTAGAATAAGTAATAATTGACAGCAATTTATCTTAAAAGCATGTCAAAATATTTTCTATATAATAATTATATTAGCCCAATAAAATTATTTTTACATTATGTACGCATAGTGTTTTAAAATACACTGCAAGTGCATTTAAGTTTTAAATATATAGATTATTTATACGTGTACTGCAAAAAAGCACCGATCAGCGCCTCCCTACTTAGTGAGGTTAGCAACTGGGCCCGCGAATTTCGGCGCGCGGCTGCGTAACTAGGCCAGCGCACCCTTGACCCACTGACTCACTGCCAGCCGACTCCGCCATTGTTTTTCAACAATCAATAAATAATACACCGAGCAAAACTCTTTACATACGACTTTGCGCAATATCTGCTCATCGCGACGCCTTTGTGTTAGTTTTTCAGTTTTCGCGATGTGCCATTTTTTTCAAATTCTTTTTGGACAATGCTGTTTCACCATGTAGCCTAGTTTTGGTTAAATACAAAGATTTTATCTCATTTTTTTGTATTCATTATGAATGCAAATAAATGCATGCCTCTTCGCTATGGTCAGAAAAGTAGCACAAAGTTCCCTTTTTGCGCCAATCGAATGTTGACGTTTTGTTTTATTGGGTCATGCAAAGTAAGTAAAACACAGTCACTCACCATCCTTCTCGCTACATAATAAATATTGATATGTTTGGCCTTCGTGTTTTTAAAAGATATTATAGTGGATGTTTTCAACAGATTTTGGTATATTGTTTTGAATTCGTGTATTCATTTTAAGTTATTTCTGCTGTTGGGGGTTTTCTTAGTGCAATCTGGTTATGTTACTCAATGGGTAACTTTTGGCCATGCTTTTAGGGATATGGTGGCTATATAGCCTTCGTATGCAAATAGCCTTGTTTTAGGCCGAATGTTATCCGGCCATAGACCAAGTTCGCTTCGGTGCTTAGATCTGCGTTCAAAACAATGGAGCAATCCATGACCTTAATGTTGTATAATTAGGCACTTTGTGTATTCAATTGGATTCACACATAACTAAGGATATTATTTATTTTTATTATAGGATTTTTTTGAAGTTGATAGCAATTGTGCAATGTATTGTTTATGAAGGCGTGTTTATTGTAAACTAAGTGCTAAACTTTTTTATTTGTCGGAAAAAAATGCTGTACTTTTCAAGGTTTACCAAACACTTTTAACACAAATAAGTATTTAAAAAAGGATATGTTCTATGTTTGTATGTTCTAGACTAATATTGGTAATATTAACAATAACGATCGAGCACCTTCGGGATTATGCTAATTTAGCTTGTTTATATAATCATAACTGCGCACTTAAACTAGCGAGATTAGGAGTTCTTTGCTAGTTAACCTCAGGCGCTCCCTTACTATGAATGTTCGTCTGTAACCAGACAACACTACTTCACCACGACCTAACTCACTAACTGCGTTCCTGTCGTCAATGTTACATGTTACTAGAAATGACAGTTAAACTGATAATCAGTTTATTCAAAAAGCATTTCTTTCAAAATTAATTACGGAACAGTTTCCTCATTAGACGTATAAAATCATTGAAAGCAATTTAACTACGCGCGTAAAAACTACTCTATAACTTTATTTTTTATATATTTCGTCCACTTCTTCGTTTGCGCACTATGGAATTTGTTATAGGTGGTGCTAATTGGTAAATAATTTTATAACTTTAAGTTATAATCTGTAACATTTTGACAAAATTCAGCAATATTCTTTCTAGCTGAACCTTGATGCATACGAATTCTTACCTTTCTGGTCAAATTAATAACATTATATACATCTTTCTGGAACGCGGCCATACACACCTTGTACCACGAGAGGAAAACGCGATCTTAACTTACGTACTTGGTTTTAACCTTACAACTTGCTGTACTTTTCTACGTTTGAATATGGGTGAAATTGTTTAAATTCGGAATTATTTAAGTCAGACTGTGGCGTGAACTGTTGAAAAAAACGAATACTCGTTTATTTATTTCCAATATTAACGAAAATTACAAGAAGTTCTCTTTTTCGCACATTTGATAGTTATTTTATTTTTTACCATGTTAGAAAAATTGTTTTCTTACAATTGTTTTAATTAATAGCTAAATATCACAACGACCACAACCTGCCTGATCGTAACCAAACGATGGACCATTGTAACTGTTTTTTGAACTGCATCGTATGCTACCCTGATGGCAGGATATGTTCATTGTAACGAGTCACATTAAAGTATTGACATGTTTATTGATATTTAGAAAACATCTGAAATGTCGTCAATGCGTGAAGCATTTTTTTTTGGTGGCAGATTATCTTTCACTACAGTGGTAGTTCAGACTCTACTTACATACCTGCTTAGGCATATTCTGTAAGAAAAATAAATATATCACTACATCAGCTGTTATTAAATAAATAATAAATAAATATTTTCTGACAATTACACCAATTATTTAGTTCCAAGATAAGTACCAGTAAGAACTTGTGTTATGGATACTAAACAACGGATAAACATACTTATATACTTTTTTTTTTTGTAAATAAATACTTAATATACATTTTATTATTTAGTTAAAATAATTTATGTATACAATTGAAAAGAGACAACATGATAATATTAAAGTTATTAAAAAATCCCAATTGGAGGTTTCCACATTAAAGCTGTAACGTGACTTCAATAATAACGTACTGAAATATTAAGACGTACATATAAAACCAGTAATTATTTATAAAAAATGTTGACCAGGGCCGATTTTGATTCGATCGGTTCGTTGCAGGCAACCTTACCACTGCACTTGGTATGCAAGTCCGTATTCGCGCGAGGTCGCTCTTTATGATAGGGAAAGATATATTACATGATACTAGCACTATCCGCGACTTCGTCTACGAGATCCACAGAACCGCAGCTTTTTTTGGGCATAAATTATGCTGTAGATAGTAGATATAAAATAAAACTTTTCGCGTTGCAAAATTTGACTTAAGTACGTTAGATAATGATGATACTTTGTAATAGCCAACATTTGTATTTGGTAAAATAGCGTAATAATAATGGGAATATACTTTCTTTTATATATAGAGAAATAAATTATTATTCACCCGGACGTCATTTCAGATATCATTTTCGTATCAGCGTACGGGTTATAAATCCGTTTAGTCCACTCTCGCCCCTGGAACCCTAAAAAAATATTTGTCTATTGTTTTCCTCTTGAACCCTAAACATAGTTCACACTCGACCCCCTGGGGGCGAGACTGAATTTTTATACAAAGCATCCCGTCCACTTTTGACCCCTACTTCGGTAAGTATCTACCTAAACTTAATATTTTGGTACAGTAAGGTACAGATTGAAGGTAACATAATAAAAGAAATAAATATTTTGTTAATGATCTGCAATAACTCATTACTTTTACCAAACAAGTATACAACCTCCGTATATAATAAAATTAATAAGTGTGATATATTTTTATTTACAAGATTAATAAGTATAATAAAGTAGTATAAACGGTAAATTTAAGTAATTATTTTTGTGTCTGATTGCTGCAGTCTAAAGACTATCTGACTAGAAAAATCAACTATCTGACTATCACGGCTCATGAGATACAGCCTGGTGACAGACGGATGGACGGACAGCCGAGTCTTAGTAATAGGGTCCCGCTTTTTACCCTTTAGGTACGGAATTTTAGAAAGGAGGGTTTCTTATTTAAACTAAGTATGAATGACCTAATCAATGTTCCCCAGTACTTACATCTTAAACTGATTTGTTTATACTCGTAAAACTGATATTTGTATGTTTAGCCAAAATTTTGTTAAAACCATAATCAAACACGTATGTATTTGTAATATTATGATAATATAATAAAATTATTACCAGTCATTTCAATTAATGTTAAGCAACAGTTTATGCCTTAATCTTTATAGATCTAGAAAAACATGAGGCCTGGTGACCCAATTTACCGTAAAGAAAAAAGAGACCGAATATTTTTTTCCCCATTTTTTTTAAAAAGTAAATTAGCATTGAGGAGCAATGCTACCTTTTATAATCTGTGCTTTGAAGGCACACAAAAAAGCATGCCCAAAAAATTTTCGCATAGTAGTTCAATGTCACGGTATTTACGAACTTGGCTTACATTGCTAGCTTCCGCCTGCGAATTTATTTGCTTCGAGCTCTTTTCTTAATATGAAATATATACTGTCTTCAATTTTATATACCTGTTTAACTTTTTGTTTTGCTGAAACGTAACTTATTTCTGAATATTACTGAGATACGTTTCAAATTTAAATTCTAGCTGTTATGATCCAAGTTACATTTTTTCCTCCTTTTTTGTTCTATCAGCAGATAAATTCCAAAAAAATATTTATGTTTTTTTGAGTTTATAGATATTTTTTACTATATCTCATTTTAATCCATACGTCTACTATAGTATTACAGGCAGTCCTCGTACTTACGGCATATAAGGTTCTCGAAATACGCGACGTAAATCGAAACTCAAGAGTTAGGATCCACTCGGATTCAAAATTAAAAAAAAACAGCATTTATAACAAAGTATATACATACTTTATTATCAAAAGTATGTTCTTAAAGAAAATATACATGCACTTATGAATGGTATTTGTGTGTTATTAATTTTAATAATAATTATGAAACTTGTAACTTACATTAAAATATTTAATGAGAAATAATAAATTAAACTTGTGGCTTAAAAAACTATCAATTCTAGATTGCTTCGCTTCTTCCTTCTTGCTATCATACATATCTTGTAATTAACGTTAAGACTTCTCTAAAAAATTAAGATCATTTTCTTAAAAAAATTTCATGGCGTTCTCCAAATTTGCAAAGGCTACGGAAAGTATTTTAGTTTAAGTTCTTTTTCAGAGTTACTAATAGAAGAAGCTATTTAATTGACTTAGCGGCAATTGAAATCCTTGAGAAATAGTGTAAAAACATTGTTACGTAAATCGAAACGACTTAAGGCGAGGACTGCCTGTATATTATCTGTGCTATTACTGAGTATCATCATTACTTAATAATGAGTATGAGCGATATATAAATCAAGAAATACGTGTAAACATTTTTAATAAAAATAAATTACATTACATAATAGGTTGGGGAAAAAGTCTTTTCGTATTTTTGTATGAAAAGTCAAGACATTTTTTTCAAAGTTTATTTACATTTATTTACAATATATATGTACCGTTTTGTTGAATAACTTTCTGCCATTTTGTGGGCAGAGACATTATCCCGTTACTGTAGAAACTTTGGGACTTCTGATCAAAAAAACGGGACAAATAGTTTTGGCAGTCCTCTCTTGAGGTCAACCTTACAGAACCTAAAGAATTCTGCAGAGACCGAAACAGGTGAAAATCTGAAGGCGCAAGGTCAGGGCTATATGGTGGATGCACTAGGACCTCCCAGTCGAACTCTCTTAATTTTTGCTGAGTGGCTAAAGATGTGTGTGGTCTAGCGTTATCGTGATGAAAGACCACACCCTTCCTGTTGATCAATTCCGGCCGTTTTCTCTCGACTGCTTCCTTTAATCTCATCAGTTGCTGGCAGTAAAGATCAGAATCGATGGTTTTGCCGGGCGGTAAAAGCTCATAATAAACAATGCCCTTCCAATCCCACTATACACACAGCATCACCTTATTTCGTGTTAGGCCAGGTTTGGCCACAGTCTGTGAAGCCTGGCCAACTTTCGACCACGACCTTTTTCGCACGTTCTTGTCGTACGTGATCCACTTTTCATCGCCAGTTATCAATCTCTTCAAAAACGGCTCGGTTTCATTACGTCTCAATAATGAATCGCAAATGAGTACACGGTTCATTAAGTTTCTTTGAGTGAGCTCGTGTGGCACCCAAATATCGAGCTTTTTTGTATAACCAGCTTTCTTCAAATGGGTCAAAACTGTTTTGTGGTCAATTCCCAGTTCTTCAGCTACATCGTAACTACTAATATGCCGATCTTGCTCCACTCTTTCAAAAATGGCGTCCATTTTATTCGTAACAGGGCGACCAGAGCGAGGTGCATCTTTAACATCAAAATTTCCGGACTGAAAACGTTTGAACCAAATTTGTGCTACTCTTACTGACACTGCATCAGGTCCATAAACATCACAAATTTTTTTCACTGCTTGAGTTGCATTTTTGCCTTTTTTATAATAAAATTTTAAAATGTATCGAATTTCTTCATTAGATTCACTCATTTTAACGGAGAGAAAAACAAATGAAAAATAGCGGGAAACAACTTTTTTTTTTTTTTTTCTTTTCTTTATAATGGAACCTTTTTAATGTTACCAAAACCAGCCAGACACAAATAGTACAGTCAAAAAAAATTTATAATAAGTTTATACCTACGTTATGCGAAAAGACTTTTTCCCCGACCTAATATGAAAGACATTTGTTATTTAGATTTCAATTCGTGGAAATTCGTCCGAAAATCTAAAGTTAGCCAAACCATCACATTCTTCGTTTGTCACTGCGGCGTATTTGCGACTGTTGTGTACTGTGCCCACCGAACTTCCAGAAACAAGGGTATGACTCCGTGTCTGCCGTTTATATGAAGATATTATACTGTATCAAACCATTACCTTTGTTATGCTAAAACTCATACCTTGTTATCTACAATCACTTGCGCCAAAGTAAGTGAAAACTTACTAAATTTGAACAATAGTTCTTTCCATAATAGTTAGTTAGCCTTAATCCAGTTTCTCTCGGTTCAATTAAGTTGGTATTGTAACAGCGCGGTACGTAGTGCCTTTCACCGCTGAAAGTGACAGTGCGCTTTTGTGGCGCGCCACCGGTGCCGCCCCGCGGGGTGACCGCCACCGAATGCAGGGAAAACTACGTTGCGTCACTCTGTATGGTTTGCGAACATGACGTGAAGGGTGCGGATAAATTAATTTTAAGGGAAAACGACTATTACTGTTTGAGAGTGTTAAAAGGCCTTCCAAATCAAGATATAGGCTTGAGTCGAAGCCACTAAGTCTAAAAACTGAAATATGAGTTTATTTATTGATTACCACATGATATAAATAAAAATCACATACTCTTTAAGTATGCTAAAATAAATAACTAAAAGCGCTCAGAAATAACTGTAGTATTTCCATACAACACTAATTTTAAACGTTTTAATTCATAAAGTTAATGCTTTTATTACTTTTGCTACATAATAAAATTAAAACTTTAAATAAACATTAATTTCTTTTACATAATTTCTGTGATAGACCCATATGACATATTAAAATTAAACATTATCACTTACTCGTAACCTAGGATGTCTTTGAGGAGGACAGTTACAAAGGGGTATTTGTAAATATAGCGTTTATTCGTAGATGCCATCAATTAAAAACACATATTAGACACTTTTATAATATTTTATTTTATTTTACAATATGCCTCTGCGTACCCCTTCTAGAAAACAGGCGTGCAATTGTATATGTATTATTTATTTTGAAAATTTAAGAGCAGGTCCTTTTTCCTTTAGCTCACTTTTAAAGTGGTTGGTTTGGTATTTACACGAGACAGATGTTTGGGCGTGCGAATATGTGTTGGATTATGTGTTTTATTCATACACTCACATTTGTACATACAATTATGCCTGTTTGTTTGAAGGGGTGTAACTAAAAAAAATTACAATCACCGACATTTAGCGAATTGTATTTTTTGCTCCCACGTGATTGGTGGCGCAAGCTTATTGCCGCTTACCGGAAACTTACATGTTCGCCAGAGCCTAATCCGTTTATCAGATCGGCAGATCCCACAAAAGGTAGGATCCCCCATCCACCCAAGATAGTATACGTAATGTAATGTGTGTGTAATGTGTTTAATGAGGAAATCCTGATGAAAAGATGAGGATTGCAGTGTAGTTCAGTTGCGCTGCATTCGTCTGTCAAGATGAGGCGTCAAGTGAAGTTTAAGTAAATTCTAAAGCCACAACAAGAACACATTATTAGGTGGAGCTATACAAACAGAAAGTAGTAGAGAACGGCCTCCTATTGGTGGACCTAAAAACTAGTCCAAGCGGCTGGAAGCTGATGGATACAGGCGACTCAAGCTAGCTCAATGTGGAAATCTATTGGAGATTATCCTATGTTCAGCAGTGGCACAAATTTCTACCACATTTGTACTGCGAACAGAACAAACTTGTAAAGTTAAAAAAATATTATACGGGGGCTAATGCGATCGTATGAATTTGGTAATAATACCCGTAAAATTTCCTGATATGGCGACAGATTCGATGCACAGAAATTAATAGCACATAAAATAATGTCTTGTTTGTACCTCCGATATTTGTAAATAGATACAAAAAAACATTTCCTTAAAGACTTGCACACCGAAGTTTTATCTTTAAAAAAAGTGTTGATTTGATTAACTTCAAAATATTTCGACAATTCAACACTTTAAAAAAATATAACAAATGGGCTATAAATTACTATCTCTGTATTGTTTGCATAGTAACATAGCTTGAACATTATCGAGTTAAGTTATTTGTTTATAATAAGATTTTAACACATAGACTTCTTATTTAACTGTTTATTCTATCTTATTAATATGGGTACTAAGTAAGTTTGTTACTTTTTACTTCTTAGAGCAAGTCAAATATGAAAAGATAAAGGTGAAAGTTTGTGAGGAGGAATGATTGTGTGCAAAAGTAATGAACGGATTTAAATGAAGTTTGGCACAGGTCCTGCTGTTTGACCAAAAGACATTTGGCAAAATTACACTTGACAAACAAGATTTGGCAAAAAAATGGTTTCGCCAATTGATCATTTTACCATTAATAATTTTACAACTTACTCGCTTTTCCAAATGATCATCACTTAAATTTACATTTTATAAAAAAATATTTAACATAATGAACATTTAGCAACTGATTTATCAGACAAAACTTTTATTGGTCCCAAAACGTTTGATAGATAATTTTATGAATTCTGTCTGAACATATTGTATCGTTTTCTTTTTTTTTCTTTTAAATAATGGCTTCGTGCGGTTTGCACATTTAGCCAGTGTCAAGTAAGAGATATATTAATAACATATAAATTATAGCAAATAAGAATGAGTGGTGATAAAGGTGAAAAATGGTAAATGAGATGCCCTCCCCCTAAACCCCTTGAGTCCTCAGTAAAGATGTGCGACTGAGATGTCACATGGACTTCTTGAGAGAATTAGAAAAGTGATGTTGCACTGTTTTGTTTCATTTACCAATACTTATGTACGTTTATACTTAACGGTTAATAATCCACCGTTATTAAACATTAATGTTCGAAATATCACAAATTTTAGAAAATAAAACAAAATTGCAGACATGACGCTTCACTTTCTCGCCAAAAAGTCCACTGTCTGATCTTTAATCTGTTAAACATAATAATGACAATCAGGGCGAAACCTTCTATGATAAATTAGGTTAAGGTTGTTTTTTTTTGTTGACCATTAAAAAGTATTAGTTTGTTATGATTATACAATCAGTATACACTATACATATACACTATACAGTATATACACTGTCACAACATATTTTGGACAAATGCTTAAATTGCGAAATAATATTTGGTGAAATGAAAAAAGGACAATTAAAATTTTAATATTTATTACATTAACAAGTGCAGTCGAAAGACCATTTGTCAATATTTTTGGTCAAACTTTAGTAATCCCAGACAGGTCATGACTGGAATGATTAATGTGAATGACCTGAATCCCTATCATATTGGTTTGTTATATTTGGTATCATATTTTTATGAGAAAATTACTTCATTAATGTCAGTGGGATAACATACATTCACGCCTGTTTTCCCGAAGAGGTAGGCAGAGGCATATTATACGCCCACACTTCGCCAATTAAATTGTTGGTCCCACGTAATAGGTGGCGAGCCTATTGCCGCTTACAGAGAGCTGTTATATTTGCCAGAGCCTCGTCCGTGGATCGGCAGGTGCACCACTTGCAGGTGAAGTTGGCTTGGGCTCCTTAGATGTTGGGAGGATACACATTTATATACTTTCGGGTATGCAATGTCCAATAATGCGACGCGCTCACTGAGAGAGCAACTCTGTTATAGAGCACTCAATGAATTATACCTATGGTATTAAATTAAAAATACAAGCCATGTTGTCAGAGTATGCGATAATTATAAAATTTATATGTCAGGGCCCTATTATGCAATCTTACAATGTGTAAAAATATAATTATTTACTAAAGACAAGTAACACCAACGGAATGCAATGAGATGCACGTAAGTAACAATCAAAGCTACTTTATCTCATAAATAAAATTATTACGTTACCCGACATTTAAGCGGACAAAAAGTATTGTGTTTAACACTTTTTATTGGACACGCAATAGTACTAATAAACCCAGTTTATCCATCTCGTTGAGAGTGCGGTTCAGTCGTCTCTTCAAATGGTGAGCGTTTGGCGTTTGTTATCGGGCCGCGAAAGTTGCAGGTCGCGTGCGCAGTGAAAGAGTCGACGACCTGCGCGGGGGCAACGAACGTCTTTGCGGCGCATTGTGCCGAACGCAGCACCCCCCCGCCCCGCGCGGCCCGCCCTCGCCCTAGCCTGCACGCACCACTTGTATATAGAGCTGTTTCTATCCCTTATTTCATTTAAATAATAAAAAAATTAAAGCAATCTACATAAGAGTATTTTGAATATACGGAGCCAGATGTTCCTCTTTCTGAATAATGTAGAATTTTACTTCACAGGCCTAGTTTTGACTGGAGAAGAAAAATTTATTAAGGATATTTATTACTTCTAATTAATTAATTTATTTATAAGATATTCAAACAGTTCACATGAAGAAGCATTTTAAAATATATATACATAATATATATATACAAGTGAAATAATATGCAACGATTACAGTAAAGATTAAAATAAAAATAAAATAATAACTAAACGACAAAACAAAACAAATATCTTCATTACCACCGCAATATAACTCATTAAATATCTACATCATTATTTAAAGCTGATAACTTTAACCTTATTACCTATTCGAAAGAGTTAGAATGAAAAGAGAGTTTTTCTATATACTGCTCTATGTGATATAATCTAATGGCGCGCGGTGCATTAGACGCACACCGGCACACGCGCATTGGCGTACAAACGCTCCTAGCTCGTCGCGCGTCCACACTGGCCGCTTTTCTATGAGCTGACCAGAACAGGGAATGATGTGACTCAACCCAACCCGACGACCAACATCGAGCACGAGCGACTCGTGGTGGACTGTCTGGCCAGCTTTCTCTCTGCACCGATGGCGAACGAGGAGGACCCCATCTTCTTCTCGCCCGGCCAAGTGCAGGGACAAATTAGGAAAACGAAGCCCAGGAAGGCACCTCGCACAGACGGGATCTCCAACGTCGCGCTGAGCAACCTGCCGCCGAGATCGGTAGCAGCGATAACCCGCCTGTTTAATGGCATTATGCGTACGGGCCACTTCCCAGGCCCATGGAAAACGGGGCTTGTCATAATGCTCCCGAAGTCGGGAAAAACGTACAACTCACCGCCAGCTACCGCCCTATCACCCTGCTGTCTACAATGTCGAAACTGTTTGAGAGGCTCCTGCTTGAACAGATGATCCCCCATATAGAACCACGCAGGGAGCAGTTCGGATTCCGTGCCGAACACTCGACCACTCTGCAGCTTTTCAAGAGTACTGCACGGCCGCCAGCAAAAAGTAGTACACTGCTGCAGTACTCTTAGACATGGAAAAAGCGTTCGACCGTATTTGGCACGAAGGTCTGTACCTACGCAGCCCCAGCCTGGTACGCGCTAACCGGAAAGCAGGCCAGAAAGAAGCTTGAGATATTCCAAAACCAAAACCTTCGCCACATCGTTAAGGCACCTCGCTACGTGAGAAACGCTACGATCGCGAGGGATCTGAGGCTATATATTGAAAGTATAGAATCCTTTGTAGGTCGATTGGTGGGACCATGTTCGCGCATGCGGATGCGTCTGGCCAAGATCACATTCGAGGCTTGGCGCCGCTTCATGTGCGAACACCGGATGCCAGGGCCTACGTCCGCAGCGTCATCCCTCAGGAGACCCAGGACTTGACCCGAAGCCTCACTGACAGGACTCCCATGCGCCGCTGATCGCCCTAGGGGTCGATCGCGGCACCCCCCCCGGACATGACATCCCGGATTTACAACGGCTAAACAGCCACCCCAACACCGCGCTCGTATTCACGGGCGCCGATTGACATCACGATCAGGGGGCCCGGGCCCCGACACCGCGCCGTGACCCCTACCAGGGGGATTACTTTTGATCACAAACGAGACTGACTCATTGTTCTGTATTTTTCATCATTATCCTAGCATTGTCCCCGTTGTACTTTATAGACTTTAGGGACTGCTCACTGGTCTTACCTCCTAATTAAATGTGGACCATAAAAAAACACCTCGTGATTAATTGAAAGCCTCTTATTTTTTTTGTTAGGAACTAGTTTTTTTTTAATTATAGGTACGTAATAAATACTATTAACGTATTCAATGAAGTGCAATGAAAAAATTAATGAAAGTTGGCGACAATCTGCGAATAAACCCTTCGATAAATAAATTACTACCTTTTTTAGGCAAGACTTCCATATTTAAATTTAAAGTAAAATACGTTTTGATAAAAATTGTAAGTTGTTTACAATATAACACAGTAATCTAGCTTGCAACTTTATCTTTTAGGTTAAAATAGTCACAAATATTTGATTGAACTCTTTGCTGAATCTGTCAAAGTAAAGAAAACCCTATATAAATCAATCTACTTTTTCATAATATCAATATGAACGCAGCCTACGAATAGTTGGCGAAGTGAAAGTGAGCTTGTGTTTGAGTGTAGTGCACGGACTCACGCACACACGCGCGCGGTGCAGTCTGCACTCTCCGCTACACAGGCTGATGCCAAAATGTTACTCCAAATCTCCTACTTCTGGTGAAAATTTCCTTTTGTTATTTATTAATAGAAAAGTAACAAATGGTGATACAATCCTGTTCTTATATTCTTTATCTATAGAAAAGCAACAAAAATAGATAAATAGATATTATTTGTTATAGAGTACTATATTTGTACGAAATTTTCATAATCATGATATTTATTATAAAAGTGATGCCTAGTGTGTATATTGACATTGAAAATACTGAATTGTCTTAAATAAAGCACTACCTAAAAAACGTAGCATTTTTTTATTCCCTTTTTTGGAGCCAACGATATGATAATTTTAGATTTACTCTAAAGTGCATACTAAAGTTAATTACTATGATGTACTTGATGTACATTAAAAAGTATCGTATTTAATTTCATATTAAATTGTACACAAATAAATTAAAAATTGAAAAACTATACAAAATCTAAACCAGTAAGTAATAATATACATAAGAGTCGTAAAGTATTAAATTATCAAAAGTAATAGTTGTAGCAAAAGTAAATATAAATAAAACCCGCTATGAAGTTTGCTTTTTAATTTGCAAGAATAAATAGATCGGTTATTGAACCTCACACTCGCTGCAGGTATAAAAATAACAATAGCACTGGACAAAATTTGTACGTAAAATATAAATTATATTGATAACATATCATTAATATAATTGGTTAGGCACACCCCGACAGGTGTCATGTAATGTGTCACTTAATTTTATTAATGTTTAAGAGCATGTTGCCTACTCGCCTTAATAAATTACATGAAAAATAGCACAAATTGCAGTTGTTAAGTTCTTACAAAGTTGTTAATAGAATATTTATTACGCGCTTAGTTACATTGTCTTGTAAAATATATTGAGTAATTTATGTAGTGAGAGTGAATGGTTGCGAGAACTATGAAAGTGCCTAGGCGTGTTGATCTGATAATATAACAGTGGGTAAAAATTTGCATTATTAACTACACAAATCAAAGTTTAACAAAAAAGGACAACCAACTTTAAAAAGTTATACGAAAATAATTAAGTTAACATCTACATGTAATTAATTAGGGAAGTCAGTAATATTGATGTTTTGTTTTTTATAGTAACATTATCTTATCCACAATGCTAGAAGTAAGAATTTAGTCACTACAAAAAAACTAACAATTACACCAATTATTTCGTTCCAAGTTCCAAGATTCCATGATTTTGTATTATGAATCTAAATCCTTTTTTTTCTTGTATATACACACCTAATATACAGAGGAAAAGACCAAACCAAAACAAATATTCATGTTTATGCACACAAAGATTTGTCCGTGTGGGAATCGAACCCACGATCTCAGAAGCGAAGTACGGGTGTACTCGCCACCACGCCATATCGGTCGGTACACACCACTAACATATAAATATTAAAGTATAAAGACAATTTTGTCTCTCTTTCTTACAATCTGTCTTACACTCCTTCTCTAAATACAATCTTTTTATTTGACTTAGTTTTACTCATGTACTTCTAAGCCTCATAATAATAATATGTTATGTTGCTTATTTTCGATATGTTTAATATTTTTTTTTAATGTTTTTCCATATTATCTAAGCACATTTGTTAAGCGGGCAAGGCTAACCCCACTAGATGGCTAACAAAAATTATTTGTTTAAAGTTTAACAATTGGGCACCCGATTCCTTATAGTACAAAAGAACCAATGGAGGGATAAAAATCGTACATTACTTATATAACGTGTAGTAGAGGTATCCTGTACTATTTTACGACTCTGTCCTCGTAATTTCAAGTTACAGCTTTCTACGAATGAAAAGTTTGTAAGTTAAGACGGGGATAGATAGATATAGCGAAACTTTTCCCTCTTTTCGTTTTTAATACCGAACTTTAAAAAAGTTAAATCTAAATTATCGTCAAACTTTAATTGAATACTTATCTGTTCATTTATTATCTCTTATTTTAAAGTCAGTGACGTTAAAATATTTTTTATTGCAAGTAATATAAGAATAAGAGTTTGTTTGGCTTTTATGTGAATTATCTGGACCGGACTTTAATACGAGTATTATTTGAATGTTTTATCATTGGGTAGATAACAAGTTTAGTTATGTTTTTTAAACATTTTAGTGTTTCGTGGTATTTATGTTAATTGTTATGTAACGATATGTTAGTAAACAATATATAACCAGTTTCAATTTAAGCAATCACGAGTCAATTATCGTCTATCTCCGAAGCTCTTCAATAGACATTTACTAAACTTTCATTATACAACAGTGAAAAAAATCAGAAACGGAGTATGTCAGTACGCCCAACCTGTTTTAAATATTAAGAAGTTAAATATAAGGTCTTGAACTTGGAAAATATTTTACAGCGGCATTAAGCTAGATCGGAGCTTAATTTCGCTGTAAAATACATAGTAAATTATTCAGCAAAAATTTTGTAGGAACTCGCATCGCACTTAGCTAAATAGTTGAATGAAATGTTTAACTTCACCTATTCATCATTAATCATTTTTCATCTGATCTTAATGTTTTTTTATATATTATAAGTATGTACTCATAGTATAGGTACTGTTTCATTTTAATTATTGTTACTATTTAAAGAAAATACATTATATAAACGTAAAATCTCCGTCAATTTGAAATGGTGTAAAGAGCAAAGTCGGACAGGTGAGGAATATAAATCTCATCTCCCTGCGTACTGGTTTCTCTCCTCCCAGCATGGTGATTATGGGCAAATCCCCCCATAAGAGTGTAATCTATTGGTAGCAGTTTTGCACAGAGATGTGACTGTATCTCACCGATGATGCGTTGGATTTCCGATTCGAGCTCAGGATTTTGATCTCAGAAAATCCTAATGCAATCCATGAGAAACAAGTGCGGATTTTGTTTAGGCAACGTAATTGAACCTAACTTTTTTGGAAAATAAGGACGAAATCGCAGTGACTGTGATCGGCATTCGATACAGTAATATGAAAACGGACGTCTTATGGCCTCAACGCGCAAGAAACCATCGACTTATTGCTGCAACGATTTCCAGAACACATTATCTCACGAAAGTGCACTCTTACTCAGACACCCTTTACAATGTCTGCTTAGTTTGGGCCTAGATGACGCTGTGTAATATGTCCACATTTTTTAAATATTCAATTCCACATCTCATGAGGTTTTGTTATTATGTGCCCATATTATCGGGCCAAAAGATTTCCTGTGTTTCAAAATTCAGAAAACCTTAGTTTGTCTAATATAATGTGTTGTATAATTAATAACTAAATCCAAGTGGCCACGGCTATGGTAATTAACATAGTGTACATTAAAATATATCACGTTAGTTCTTTACATATTAAATAAATGATAAATATTGCATAATTTGTACGTAGAGAAAACAGCATTTATGTGTTACATAAAAAAAAAGTATATGAAGACATTTATTTACATAGAGATATAACATCTATATACATACATAATATCACGCCTGCTGTAGGCAAAGGCATATTATACCCACACTTTGCCAACTATAAAGTTGGCCCTACGTAATAGGTGGCGAGCCTATTGCCCCATATCGGGCACTGCTGTTTTTTTGTGCAGGCCAGGAGGGCCCGTCAAGCAGCGCCAAGAGGGTCTTAGGCAGCGGGGGCAGGGGGCCCCTGCTGTCTAACCATGGACTCTCCGAGAAGTCGGCCACACACGCTATGGTCGCACGAAGGGGTAGTAGGGGCGCGTCCACTACGCCTCTCGGTTTTGGTCCAGGGGACGTTTGCCGCAGGCGGGTTTTCAGAAGCTGCAACCCAGGTACTGGCCTCTTTCTCGATAAACGGCGGGCCTCGTCGGAAGATTTTTAGTGGGTATTACTACTGGTGGTCGTGTCTGCCGGTGGTGAGCCCCACACCCCCTTTCGGTCCCCCTTTGGCCGGAAGGCAGTGCGTAGTAAAAAAGGACTCCTTAGATCTTGGTAGGAACCCTTTACACCCTATACATTATACTTTTATGAAAATTTGTCAAGTATATTCATATATAAATAATAAATATTTCAGACACTTACACCAATTATTTAGTTCCAAGATAAGTATCATTAAGAACTTGTGTTATGGATACTAAATAACGGATAAACATACATACATACTTTTTTTTTAAATACATACTTACAATACATAGAAAAACACCTAGACCAGAACAAATATTCATGTATATACACACAAATATTTGTCCTGTGTGGGAATCGAACCCACGACCTTAGGAGTGGAATGCGGGTATATTTGCCACCACACCATATCGGTCGTCATATATGAAGCTCGTCGTAGATTATACGACAAGACGTCGTATTCTGATTATGTCTAAGAGCCCGTAGTTAAGTGTATAAACCTGGGACCAGAAACAGTTTTTTAAATTCCAAATTACATTGTGCTTTAATAATTTCGCGGGGTGCATAAAAAACAAACAGTGCAATCAAAACCAGTAGAGTAGTGGGGAGTATATTTTACAACTAGAGAATTAGATCTTTTGTTTAATCCAACAATAAAAATATGTACAATATGTATATACATACTTACACTCCTATTAACACTAAACTTCATAAACCTATTTATTATAATGTCAGGGCCAAAGCGAAATGAGATATTATTTGAATAAGAAAAACATAATTAATGTAAGAAATAGTTTTAATAGTTAATATAAGTTAGCGGATTTACACTCTTATTTCAAAAGCCATTAAACTCATTTGATGATAATTTAATTATTTATACACTGTTTAACTAAATACAAATCTTTATAAAGTTAATTATAATATGTTCCTTACCACCTGGGATAGTAATAGAACTTCATATGGAACATCACTAGCCTCATTATCAGCTTCTTGAGATTTAAACACATAACTAGTCGGTTATTTATTATATTTCATTTATTTGGTTGACGAAAATTTGTAACCTAAAATATCAAATTTACCTTTTAAATTTAAACAAATCATTTAAATTATGTAATTACTATTTTTTTAATTTTTTTAACTCTAGTAAAAGAGTGCTTCATTTATTTATTATCTTGATTGTCACTAGTCTTTCTCATTGAATTGATTATTACACTAGCATATACACATAGCAGTGTCATCCTTTTTGAGGTTTTAACCGCTCAAAAAGACGCTCATCAGCCTAAATAATTTAACTAAAACCGACGCAAAAAGCCCAGAAAATAGAAAGCTCAAAGTTGTTTTATAAGCAGTTGTTGTCGGACCAGGACGAGAGAGAGCTGGAAATACAAAGGAAGGTTGTTCAAAAAAATCACTGATTTAAAAAGTGTGTTGTAAGCCTTATAACGACAACACCAGGAAGTCTTAGGGTAGCGTGACCAACCAGCTCACCTTGTAACAGCTTGACCAGTATACTGCAACCTATAAAAAGCTTAAAACTACCGCCTCGCAAATGACCTGTAAATATGAACACAGAGATGCAAATAATATCTAGATTATTCAGAAAAAGAGAACATGCATGTGTATGTGAACATGGTATGTGTGTATATGTATATATACGGGCATATATATAGCTATGTGCATATATGTATAAAATTAAATTAAATTAAATTAAATTAAAAATTAAAAATTAAATTAAAAATTCATTTATTCAAGTTTGGCTCAATAGAGCTCTTATGAATGTCATACTTATAAACTAACGCGCCCATTCACTGCGGGCGGGAGCTTGATCGTAAAAGAACGGGCAAGAAAATCGTCAAGGTTGGTTTTTTCTCCCGCCAGTTACAATTAAAATACATAATATTAAAACAATTGTGTTCTGCAGTCACAAGATTTGAAAAAAAAAAGGGAGACAGAACTAATAAAATTATAAAATTACATAGACAATGTATGTAAGTAATCGTTATATTGTAAAGAGGGCCGCAGAACACAACTTTTATCATTGTAAATGTTACATCCAAGCGTTTTTGTCATTAACGTAATCATTAACCGTGTAATACCCTTTCTTGGTAAGTGATGTCTTAACGGTTTGCTTAAACTTTTCAAAAGGCAAATCTAAAATATCTTTTGGAATTTTGTTATAATATTGTATACCCTGCCCCATAAACGATTTTCGAATTTTATGCAGGCGTAAAAATGGATTTAATAATTTATTTCTATTTCTAGTATTAAAACTGTGATCATCACAGCGCCTGTTATAGGTTTCTATGTTTCGTTTTATAAATATTATACTATTATAAATGTATTGAGAGGCAACAGTCAAGATACCTATTTCTTTAAACTTTTCTCTAAGAGTTGTCCGTGAGCTTAGTCCGTAAATAGATCTTACAGCCCGTTTCTGTAAAATAAAAATTGTTTCTATATCTGCTGCTAGTCCCCACATAAGAATACCATAAGACATTAGGCTATGAAAGTAACTAAAGTATACCATTCTTGCCGTATCAACATCTGTTAATTGGCGAATTTTGCGAATAGCATAAGCTGCGGAACTAAGTTTGCCAGCAAGAGTATCAATATGTAGACCCCACTGAAGTTTTTCATCTATAGTTATTCCCAAGAAAACAGTAGAATCTACTAAATCTAGTTTCTGACCGTCAATAATGATATTTGTTTCGAGTTTCCTTACGTTTGGAACAGTGAATTTAATACATTTCGTTTTTTTAGCATTTAGCTGTAAGTTGTTAACAGTAAACCAACGAAGCAGCTCTGCAAGGGCATCGTTTACATCGCTAAAGTCCTTTTTATGTCGATCAATATTAAATACTAAAGAAGTATCATCAGCAAATAATACCATCTCACAACGCCTACTCATAAAAAATGGCAAATCATTTATATAAACTAAAAAGAGAAATGGTCCTAAAATTGAACCCTGAGGGACCCCCATACGCACAGACGACCCGGGTGATCTAGTTCCGTTAATATCTACCGTCTGAATTCGTGAACAAAGATATGATGACAATAACTTTTGGGCTAAGCCTCCTATACCATAGTATTTTAATTTAAGAATTAGAGTCTGGTGGTCAACACAGTCAAAAGCCTTAGACAGATCACAAAAAACTCCTAGAGCATTCTGCGATAACTTCCAAGCTTCAAAAATATGCTGCATTAAAGCTGCACCAGCATCTGCCGTAGAACGGCTCTTTCTAAAACCGTACTGCTTTTTATGTAGAAGATCTTGTGAATTAAAGTAATATGTTAACTGATTAAGAATAATTTTTTCAAAGACCTTACTTAAAACTGGTAAGATTGAAATCGGTCTATAGTTACTTTTGTCCTCTTTGCAACCGGATTTATGTAAAGGAATAACCTTACTCAGTTTCATTAAGTCCGGAAAGGACCCTTGATTAATACATTCATTAAATATGAACGCAAGGTATGGGGCAATAGAATGTATTATTGATTGAATTACTTTAGTGGACAGATCCCAAAAATCACCCGTATTTTTAATTTTTACTTCTTTAAAGGATTTTAAAATATCTACATATGTGATATATCTAAATTCAAAGATGGAATTGCAGACTGGTACATATTCCGAAAGAAGTGATACAGCAACTACAGGAGACGAATTTAGACTTGAAGTTGTCTCTATTGGTATTTTCGCAAAGAAGTCGCCAAATATTTTAGCTACTTCTGCTTTACATTCTACAGTTATATCATTATCTTTAAGGACAAAGGTATCATCTTTGGGCGCACGCCTGCCAGATTCGCGGTTTATAATATTCCACGTTGTTTTGATCTTACTATCCGACGACTTTATTTTATTTTTTATGAAATCGGATTTTGCTGCAATACATACCCTTTTAAATGTCTTAGAATATCTTTTAACATATTCAATAAAACCTGGATTATGATTGCAATTCTTTAAGTTGTACAATTCATAAAGTCGCCGCCTACTCCTATATATACCTGTTGTAGCCCATTCACAAAATTGAAGCTTCTCAAAACGTTTAGTAGACTTAAGGGTAAAAACATTATTAAACTCATTTTTAATTAAACCAAAAACATTAGCATAAAGAACACCCGGATCGCTGTGCGAAAATGGGACTGAACCTATTTTTTTATCTATACTGTTTTGATAGTACTCCAAACGATTATTTGTTATTGGTCTATATTTTATTAACTTAGGAACTTCCGGCTGATTATATTTAAATGACACTAATAACCCGCAATGGTCAGACGGTAGGCAACTCAATAGATCCTTAAAAGATGGGTTACATTCCGAAAATACGTTGTCTAGACAAGTTGCACTATGTGCTGTTATCCTGGTTGGCTCTAAAAACTGATTTCTTAAATTAAAGCTTTGAAATAATGAAATTAAGCGTGTGGTTGTCACTGTTTTTTCAAGAAGATTAACGTTAAAGTCGCCACAAACTATAATGTGTTTACTTTTGGATTTTAATTTTTTTAATACATCTTCCATAGCCAATTCAAAGGTAGAAAAGTTGCCAGATGGTGGCCGGTACACGCATACTATAACAAATTTTTCCAATTCCACACATGACAATTCAATATTACGCTCTATAGAAAGATTTACAATGTCTAATCGATCTTTACATTTTAAACTGTTCTTGACAAATATCATGGATCCTCCATGAATAGCGGTTTTTCGTACAAAAAAGCTTATTAATTTAAAATTATTTATGTTAAAATTTAATTCACTGCTTTTAAGCCAGTGCTCAGTAATACAAATGACAGATGTATCCTGACATTCCAAAAACAGTTCAAAATCAAGGTCTTTGCCAGTCAGGCCCTGGATGTTTTGGTGTATTATGTTTAGGTCCAAGGGCCTGGCCTTTGTCTTGCCTCTCAGTTTAAAATGGGAGAAGTCAAAAAATTATTATTAGTAACAGTACTAACATTTTGTATAAGATTAATATTAGAACTAGTCATCTGTATAACAGAATCTTCTAAAGTATAAGCTAACAGAGTAGCTGTCTGATTTTTATACCTCCATGGTAGGTACATAGTATCTGTGGTCAATTGAAAATTCTTAATAAAATTATTCATTTCAAGAAATGAAATGTTAGAATTATAACAAGTCAAATTATAAATTAATAAATTTAAATTAAATATTTTCTGGTTTTGTTCCCAGGTTAAGTTTTGTGCATAAGGAAATGCACTTATAATAAATTTACAATTAGTATCCATTTGTAACTGAGTCAGATCACTAATACTTTGGACAATATCTCTCTTTTTTACCAACTGACTGTCACCACACAATATAATAACATTTTTTGCATCAATAATGTCTTGGATTTTTATATTACTTATGATTTCATTAATTTTTTTGCCTGGTGTGCAATAGTTTATATGTGTATGTATGAATGTATGTATATGCACCTGTATGTAATGTTATAATTATCTAGTTTTTATATAATTTTGAGAAAACTCTTTATTTTTCCAATTAAGTGCCTTAGATATAAAACTATAGGTCTAAAACTATGTTTAATTTTAGTACTAATCTCTTTTTGTATATGACTGTTTGTTTCTAAATATAATAAATAAACATGGTAAGAAAAAAAAAATACATTAACTTACACATATTTTTTTAACATTACATATCTTAATTTGTTTATTGAGTTTATTTTTCTTCCTGTTTTATTTATATCACGTTTTAAAGTTTTAAACGTATATATTAAATAAATGTGTATACAATTACTTATAGTTAAGTGGCAGTCCTACTTGGAATAAACTATAATTGACGAGTTGCATGAATAATTAAAAACAAATTTAATTTTTCGCTTTAAATTCTTAATGTCACGTGTCTATTTCTTCACTGGTGGCCCGAATTTCGCTAAATAAAACACAATTTCAGAACAGTTTCCAAGAGTCGTTGTAACACGCTATTTTTGTAATTGGAGAATCGCTGCAATTCTGCTAAAATACATGTAATTCAGCCTCGCCTACATTATTAAACTTTCGGCCGAACAAACAAGAAAGCTTTTTATAGGGCTTTTGTGTGGTAGAAACAGCGTTTTGTAATTCAAAAAAGTTTTTGAATTGATGTTTATGTACTTACTTTCTTAACTTGGATGGTAGTAGTGGCATATTAATGGGCTGAGATAATACTTATACATATTTAAATATTACTATACCGATTAAAAAAATATTTTAAGCTCTATTTGCGTCTAGAATGACTGATTCGGTTATAAAGTCTTTAAGTTGCTAACTTAAATAAGCCTGGTAAATTTATAAGCGATATTACACTTAAAACTTAAACGTAAAGCTCTATATACTATGTGGACGTAGATTATATGGTACTGTAATAGTTCGAGTGATTTATAAAAATATGTCACCCAATCACAGGCCTCCATCAAGAGGAAGACGTTTTCTATATATTTGTTAAGCTTTGTTCAAATGCGTTTAGTAGTTTATTTTGTAATATAAAAATATCTCCATAAACTTTCACTTTATTAAATATCCCAAACCATTGCTTGCGAATCCCCTCACTTTGTCAGATTAAAAGTAAATTTGGGAAACAAGGGAGCTGTCTAGTAGCATAACTAACTAAAGTCGATCTTCTTGATAAAAAATATTAGTGTTATTATTTATTTTTATTTTTTAGATAAAATTTCTTAAGGCGACAAGTCGATTATGATAAAATGTAAATGATAAATGGTCACCTTGGGCAAATATTCTTTTATCAATTTTTTTATGTTTTTATGTTACACTTCATTATGGCAGTATTGTTTTTTTAATGTTACACTTCATTATGGCTATGTCCTACATGAGGGTAAGCAGTAAATGCAGGCCGAAAAATGAAGGCGCTTCATATCCGCACGGTAACAAGCGCACCCATTTATGATGGCCTGCTAAAATGCCGTTTCACGCCCCGCTGGAAAGACTTAGGATTATAGAAACTAGGAAATAATAAATCATAATATTTAAGGACAGTGTCAGAAACAGTAATAAAATGTCAAACCCATTTCATGCGTCCATCTGTCATGATCACATATCTTATATTGTAATTTGAAATAGCTACCTCATCGAAATCAAACTCATTAGACTTCATGTAATAAAACTCCTAAAAATATGGCACCACCCTCTGTGTTGTTATTTGTTCTTGGTAAAAATCGGTTGAATGCAAAGAGCTGAGGATTGAGGTCAGTGGTTTGCCATTAGAAAAACCTATATACAGCAGTGGATGAAGATTGGCTCCCGATGATATCACACATATGCATTTAAATTAAAAATGCAGTAAATATTAATTGACATCGAGTACATTTTATTGTTTTTATTCAACTTTTTATTGTTAACACACTCGTAGCTCGCTGCGTAGACAAGCAGTCTAAATGTGCCAGAAGGGTCACCGAAAGTAAAGCAGAGTTCACAAAGATCAGCTTTGATGGAAAAGCTACTGTCCACGGTTTTTCTTTGTATAAAGTTCCCTACTGTGATGGAATAAGGATTCATCATCATCTCACACTTAACACCTCACACTTCGACTTCTTTTACAAACCAGAGGAGAAGATGGCGAATGAGGATATTTAAAACTACACGAACCCACTACGGAGGAAGGACTATGCTGTCGCATTGTTAGATCTTTTTCATCAAGCTGCCCATTAGGCCCTAGGCCAAAGCCCTAGAATTTCTTGGCTTAGCAAACACCACGTGTAGTAACAACGGAGACCAACAGCTTGGAGTGTCTTCAAAAGCATTGAAGATCTCGATATCAAATGGCATACGATCGATAACCTATTCAAAATCTGACCTCTGTGAAGTGTTCGAAACGTTCAGTGGCCGTTTCTTTTGATAAAATTATAATTTTTACCTAATACCTAAGTGAAGTGCGCTACGTAGTGTTGGCGCACCCTGTATGTGGCGGAAGCGCGGCAGTCGCGGCCGGTGGCCGGTGTGCGACTTTCTTGCGAATATCGCCACCATTGTGCCCGCTGGTGCTACCCTCACGACCAAACCGAAGGCTTGTACTAACACTATTTGTTAAGTTCTTACAGAACGATTAACATATAAAGACTAAATGAGCGAATTCTTCAATGAGTTTTATGGGGTCATTGTACAATATTTTATTGCAATAAGGTGATTTTGTTTACAGTACTAATCAAAAAATTCTAAGCTTAGAATTTACTTGGGACGCATTAGAGTATATTAAATGCATAAGTATATAATCGTCAGAAGTTTATATTTCTACAAAAAATACAAATATACTTTAAAAAAATACAAGTAACTGAAATTTTAAACTTAATTCGCTGACCTTATGCAATATAACATATGATCTAGACTTATTTAAAGAATTCTGTACAAATTAAGTCTCTGCTAATATTCAACACTAACGAGTCAACGATAACTTTCGGTTTTATTACTGGACAATGAGACGCCAGTTAACGTCACGTCTCCAATCTTCGTAATTCAAATAGAAATAAATGGCTGTCAAACACCAGGGTCTGTCACAAATCACCATAAGAAAAAACAACATTAGAGAGTGAAGAGCACTGTATCTGCGCGAATCTAGCATAATTAAAGCTAATCCATCAGAGTAGTATTATATCACCGCGCGCGCATCGCTGCATTTCTCCTAGAAGTGAATGCACTCTTGTCATTACGTAACCACTCTTGCGAGAACTCGCGCGCATGTGTGCAGCGCGCGCGCCAGTGTGCGCCAGTTTTTGTGCTAGATCAGTGTAGGAATATCTACACTTAGGGCCATTAATGTTTTTGTTTCATTATTGATTTGAAATTCTGCGGTAGTGACATGGGAGAAATTAGGAGGGAGTAGGAAAGAATACGCCTTAACGCAACTTTAACAGACACTCTATCGGAAAACTGATGATCATCGAAACTTTCAAATGTTTCTTTAATATTATTGAAATTTAATTATTGTTATGCGAATGGAACGTTGGAAGTGGATCGGTTGAGCTTTCGGATAGCAATAAGTTCAAATTTCATGGTAATACAGATTTGAATTGTAAATCCACTCATTACACAAGCGCCTGCTATCGACAAAGGAAAGCAGGGTCCCAAAGGTAAAGGTTAGTTATTTACTTTACTTATTTTTCGATATTTTATTTTAATTAACAATAATTAAAATTACTTAATTAATAGTTTTCAAACCACTATGCTTCTTTCACATACAACATTGTTAAAATAATATCTAATGGTCTTTAATGTTAACACGCTAAACACACATGACGTATCATAATTACAATTCAGTATTTCCAATCTCCACGCTATTTTGAGTGCCACTCAGGAGCGTGGAAAGTTTGTGCTTATTTATATGCATTTTTTATAAACACGTACCTAAGTTAAGAAGTGTGCGGCCAGTGACTAAGAGATTCAAAGAAAGCTATTGCGCAAAACCAGTGCGACTAGCTTGGTCATAAATAATTCTAAAGTATTTCTCTAAAAACGCATAAATTCCTCGATCGACGGCTAATCGTGGTCGGGCCACATTATTTCCATAGGCCAATATCTGGCTTTCACCGTGTCCCCCTCCCCACTTGTACCCTGCGAGCATAGACCGGGCCGCGGGTGTCCTTATCTTACGTAATTTTTGCAAAATATTATGCGTCTGGTCAAATTTAAGTTTATAATTTAATAACGAATAGTTTTAATTCGTGGATAGATTTAAGACAAATCTATTACATTATTGATACCGCTCAAAATTCGATATAATATTGGATAGATTTAAATATTTGTATATGTGAACTTTTATAAGAATTTGTAATATCACGGATATTAGGAATATAAGTAGATTTATTCCAATGCGTTCCAATCCGTTTAATTTCTCTGACTCTCGTATGTTAGATTGCTAGAGCACAGCAATTACGGTGCGACTAAAATATTGTTCAGGAATAGCCCAATCACGAATTGAAGTAGAATAGCATGCGCGAAATTCTGATTTCAGAGCAATCCTCAATACACCACAAGGGGATCAAAAACTTAAGGTACAAGTGTTCTTATAATAGTTTCACAGGAGTAATTTGCAGCGCAACCATGGCGCTCAAGTCACGGAGCCTAAAAGGGTTTGAAACCTCTAAGTGAAAATTGTCTGTAAAAGTTTTGTTAAGGAAAATGCACAAACTTCAGTTTTTGTATAATAATGTATAACACAAATAATGCTTATATTATTGTATATATTATATCCGGAAGGATTATTCTCATAAAATAGTATTCAATAAATAAATATTATTTTGTAAAGTAGTGAAAACACAAATCATGGATTACGAGATCGAGATACTCGTAGATCATCATTATCATCTGGTTAAATTTCTTTTTTTTATATGAATAAATAAAATAAGTGCCTAAATAAGTTTCCAGACACACACATACATGAAAACAGCTAAAATTATTTTAAGCCTTCACCAGGTAAACATGACTTTACTGGTGCTATAAAAAACAGTAAATTTATACGCATTGTTACCGAAGACCTTGAATTTTGCCCCAGAATTCACGCTGCTGAAATCATAATGTCTATATGAGTGTTTCACCTTCACTCGACGGCGGCCAATTATAAATCCTTTGCCAAATTTGTCTTACGTGAATTATATCGTTATAATTAAACTTCAATTAAGCTTGTTCAAAAGAAAACAGGAGAAGCAATCAAAATTCCGATTATTTCATGAGCTTCTTAAAAACTTGATCTGATTAACTATAAATGTCTTTCCTCTTCTCTGATTTTGTCTAAATAATTAAAAATTACATGATTTACTGAAACGCAAGAAATAAATATATTAAACTTAAATAGCAAGGTTAATTTGCATAGTTTCTATTAAGTCACAATTTGCTAAAATGCGAATAGCGAAAAAACATAAATTAAAAAAATATTTACGTATTACTTAATGCTGTCGATCTCTCTATTATCTTCACTAAATATTATAAAAAAAAATTCTTTGATACTTAATTCCAACTTTGTTTGTTCTATGTTATTTAACCTCAAGTACCTTTACCAAATAAGTAAATGACATAAAAATATAATGTACATAAGTAATTGTAATTCAGCTGGAACTCTAACTTTTAATTTCATTGTATTTTGTGGTTTTAAATATTTTGTATAATTATTAAGTTTCTGCCTTTTGTGTGCAACACACGAATGTTATTAGGTCTCCACGGAAGACCAGCGCTGTTGTGGTCCTCCACTGCAGCACATGCTGAGTGGAGTCCTTTTTAGGCATATTATATTTAAATTTATTTGTTTACTGTTATGATTTATTTTCTTTGTTTATATGCATTTATGTCTACATAAAGTTTTATTTCATTTTATTTAAAAAAAATAACTATGAGCTTTGCCAAAAATCTTTGATGTAGTGGTTGTGCCAAGGATGAGACCGAGACTTTCAAGTGCACCAGCAAGCTCATGCAATGTTTTTCATTTTCCACTCACTTTGCGTACAGAGATATGAACCCATATTCATTTATTGCCATAGTTGTTAATAATATAATAGGTATTTTGTTAGAATTTTTTAGGTGCCCAATTGAGCACTTATCTTGTTTTAACAATTATCTAGCACACAAACGGTACACGCCCTGTTTCGATTTTGTTTCCTGCCACTTAGCGACTCGTGATGCTAAACAAATTATTTACTTTTTAATTATATACTTATTTCACATACACAACGCCCAGCTCAAGCCTAAAATATTGATTATTAATATTTGTCTTGTGTGGGAATCAAACCCACAACTTTTGGCGTTAGAAACGGATATACCGACCTCCGTGCCATATTGGTCGTAATATTGATATTTATTAAGAAGCATTGTTAAGTAATAGTTAAAACTTGTATAAACCGATTTATTTGCACAAAATGTAAGTGTGATTGAACTTCAGTTCTTTACCCTGTAGTGCGGGTTTCGATAGTACAGCTGGCTGGATGCGAAACGGTACTGAACAATAGGCATAGATAATTTTAGTTAAATATTAATAATATACCTATAATTTAAATTTACTTATAAAGAACTGATATATAAAGAAAAAATATAACACTACGCATAAATATAACACTGTTCAGAAATAGACCTAATAGCGGATTAAGTTTTAATGAAATTACAGAATGTACGTGAGTCAGACGTGACTGAAATAATGTGGAAAGTCGGCATACTGGCTCTCAGCTTGGGTTGTGGGTTCGCTTACTACGAAATCTGCGTGCTTAATTTCCGCTCGAAGTCTACAGAGGATGAGGCATTTTTGTGTCCGTATATCAGCTACCGTATTCATACAAGTCGCCATATTGATTTGCTATGCTCCACCAATAAAATCTAAGAGATTTATTGGTGCCTAACAAAGTAGCATTGCAGCACGTTAAGCGTACTCTTAATGGAATAGAAATATACGCACAACGGTGCGTTCTGCAGAAGACAGGGATGATCAAAGCTCTCTGGGAGATAGGTTCAGCTACTGACCGATTGATTAATCCAATAAGCCGTAATTTCGGTCGGGCTAAATATTGTTTTGCCAACTGTAATTACATAAATATATCATGTAACTTAACAAAAAATGTATCAGTTGTCTAGTATATAGAGGTAATATCTGCTTAGTTGAAGACTAGCACTGTCGGATTGCACTGTATGAGATGTCAAAATTATATTTTTTAATGGCCTTCTTATGTTTCCAAACGTTTTCTCTTATGTAATACATATAACAAAAATTACTGCTCGTTATACTGAATGATAAACATTCTGTATAGAGGACATGTCCGATACAGCCTAATATTAAGCATTGTGTCGAAGACTTAGCAATAAGTCTTGCTCTAGTTAGGACGCTCCTCTGGCAATTTTATTAGTTTTATGTAATAACATATAAAGTTTAACTATGTATAAACCCTGAGCCTAGTGACCTCACCTCCAGTCAGTGACCTTAGGAGGTTTCGCGTGGCCTCGCGTAAGGTCGCATCGTCAACTTTCGCAATTCCTCGCAACTGAACGCACTTGACGCCGTCCACTTTTCGGCGACTTGCGGTTTGATCATGATCATGTCCTCATACACTGCTCTTCAGCCTGTGCTTTAGTGGCAAACATTTCAACATTAGTGTTCGCTGGTGTTTAACCGATTTCAAAAATAAGGAGTTTTTATGTTTCTCCGTACCTTGTATGTTCACCGACATTTTTGTTAATTGTAAATATTTATAAGAGCAACGGTCCCATAAAAACGTAGAGCTGATCTGATGAATACTCTTGAATTCATACAACATATTTATTGTCAATATGCTGTGATTGCTAAAACTTAATTGTTTTTAAACAATTACATTAACATTATCAAAAACACGTAACTTAAAACAAAAAAATATATTCATGATTTTTTGTTTGTCCGAGAATGACCTATTAATAACTAACAACAAATTTGCAAACAAATCATTATACAAACTAAGAAAGTTTATTATTCTAGTCATTTTAAAGTTAACATCATTTAATCAAGTTGGCTTGATAGAGCTCTTAGAATTTATAACTAGCGCGGTTTAGTGTCAATTAATAAAGCACGTTATTATTTTATTATTCATATTGTTTCTTGCAAAAATGGCCTTCCGCTTTTAAGAACTTTCAAAGCCGTCAAGACCCTTGTGACGTGAAGAGACAGGGCAATCACAAGTTTACAAGATGAAGTGTAGAATGGGACCGTCTGAGTGGAAACGAATTGAGTCTCGTTTGCAAGGTTTCTTTTTTATTGTTTTTGGTTGCCGTTAACAATTAAATAGATTGTGAAATGAGGTGCGTTATATAAAAAAAGTCTCTATATATACAAAATAATTTGTAAGGAATCTATTAGTATGTAGCCTGCCTCAAATGGCAGCTCTTAACTAAGCACTGGAATCTTAAAAAAATATTAGATATAAATAGATATATGGACAATGTGTTACAACTTTATTATTATTTTCTTCTAGCGTTCATATCTGTTATCCGAAGAATTGACTGCTTACCGGCTCCAATCCGAAGGCTCTATCGATAAGCTTCAACCGCCTTACTTGGAAAAAAACATTACATATAAATAAATTACTATATATGTAAATGGAAACAAGCGACAGAAAAGAACACAAATTAAACAAACAGTCACCATGACGTGTGACGGCGGGAAAAGAACCAACCTTGCGATGACGAGCTTCCCGCGCTCGGCCTCGCTCGCGGCCGCCATCGCACATTCGGCGGCGCTCGGGCCACGTCGGCTCTTATCGGATGGCCTCGGTTTAATTCGGCACTTTTTAACTGATACATGTATTGTATGATTCACATTTTACTAGTACATTAAATTACAATACAAAGTATTGATATAATTGCCTAGTATTTACAAAGTGATTTTCTAGTGTCCACAGACCCACAGGATTCCCGCAAAATACACATTAGTAACGTTAACATTACTTACGCAGTCGCACAGTATTTAATAAAGCGATACTTATGTACCCAGGCCTACAATAATCCATTTCATATCATATCCTAGCATTATCCCCGTCGCCATAGACTTAGGCTTAGGGCCCAGGGTCGCTCACTGGCTTAACCAGATTTGGCTGAATTTCAGTTATTACGTGGAGCGGCTGCCGTCTGACCTCCGCAACCCAGAGGGAAACATCATTCTATGGTTAAGCCAGCTGTCAGTCTTGTAGAAGGCACTGACTTCCTAATAACGGCAGCCATAGATGTTCATGACAGCCGGGGCTAACGGCTTAACGTGCTTTCCGATAATTATTTGCATTGCATGATACTCCCTATCAACGGAAAGATCTTCCATCGGGCGGATGGATGTGCCCGGGGGCCGCGGCTTACATTAATCTATATGAAATTACTTAAAAGTTCAATTAGATATCTTTGACTTACACTTAGCAATCCCCATAGTGTATTTAGAAATCATACTGTAATAAATGTAGGCATTTCTCTTGGCATCAGCGAACTTCTCACTGTGTCAAAAAAATCGTATGACTGCCAGGCAGTGTGATTATACTACCCGCACAATAAGCCTCTGATTACATTCAACGTTGCCTGAACAAACAAAATCACGGACAAGAACTAGTCGCACGACAAATAATTAAGTAGACTTAATGACTTCCTCGGTGGCCGCGGCAGAGGTCGACCGCATCGCGTAGACCATTTATGGACAACTTGGTGTTAATCTCGAAGGAAAATGACAAACCATTGTAAAATTTTCTGTTGTCTTGGAAAGGGAAATTACATGAAACGTGTAATGGTACACCAAGACTACAAATAACAAACAAATATCAATAGTGGAGGATAGGTTTGTTATTCCATTTAATTAATGGACGGTAAGAGATAGAGGTCATACTTGTTTCGCTTCTAAGGCCGTGGGTTCGGTTTCCGCTCAAGACAAGGGTTTTTACTGGGCTTGGTGTTTTCTGTTTTTACTATTTAAGTATGGTCATATGTTATCTAGTACACATCTGCATAGAGTGGGAATAAAAGACAGACATCGAATTAAAGCTTAATTAAAGTGTGTTGTCTATAGAATAAATGTTTTGGAACAGCAATGTGAGATATTGGTGTTTCGAGACCCCCCTAATCATTCGTAGGAAACTATTACCGAAATTAAACTGCGTTCATATGAGACAGCTTTTACTTGTATAAATATGACCGTTTGTTTTTTTATTTTATATCGTGGGGTAAGCCACTATTTAGCCAACACTAGGTAAAAAATTAAAAAAAACATAAATACTTTATTGTCATTAAGATCAACAGGGGACTTCTTGTCGGGAAAGTGAAGCGTCATTTCTGCAGTTTTGTTTTATTTTCTAAAATTTGTGATATTTTGAACATTAATGTGTAATAACAGTGGATTATTAACCGTTAAGTGTTTGTGAACGTACATGAGTGTTGGTAAATGAAACAAAACAGTGCAACATCACTTTTTAAATTCTTTCAAGAAGTCAATGTGAAATCTCAGTATAGTCCCACATCTTTATAGAGGACTCAAGGGGCTTAGGGTTAGGGCATCTCATTTACCATTCATCATCACCACTCATTCTCATTCACTATGATTTATAAGTTATTAATATATATCTTACTTGAGACACTGGCTAAATGTGCAAACCGCACGAAGCCATTATTTAAAAAAAAAAAAATATCAACAGGATTATTTAGATTGTTAATTTTTATACAAACAAAATGAATAATCAATATATTTGTAATTAACAATAAAAGAGATATGATCCGTACCATAATCAAGAAATAAAAATGGGTAGTATCCGCGTAGTGCAGTACTTAATTTCTTTTAGCCCTTGGAGACAGTCCAATGAGTAGACATATATACAGCCGAGATCATGCCGAATGACTGGGAAAATTTACTTTAAGTTAATTTTCCTTGTTATAGAGCCTACGTTAGACTAACACATATTTTTTAAACCTAGAAAACATTAAGAGTAAATTCCATAAATGTGCGTGTACATACAACATATTTTGTAGAGTCTACTCTCTCATCTATTGAAACGACTTTCCATATTATGTTCCAATTTCGTTTATTTATATTGTACTTTTTTAGTACGATAATATTTTCTCTATATTGTAACTCTTATAACTAAAATAAGATTTTTCGATATTTTATGTCTGAACTGGACTTCTAAACAATTTTATTCTTTTCTAGAGTGTTTGTAAGTTAGATACTCAATATGGTTTCCTGTAGCCAATTTTCTTCGCAACTAATTTTGGTTCCTCGATGCTGATATAAGCTTTGTTATTAATATGAAAATATATATATAACCAGTTTTCAAATAGTAATAATGGCAATATATTTATCATAAACAACACTCGCTTAATCTATGATCGTCTTTTTGGAAGGTGGACCTTAGTTTTGTAAGTAGAGTAGAATCTACATATAAAATTAAGATGAGGTAAAAATATTTTTTTTGGCTCAACTAATATTTTATAAGAGCCCTGTCTTAAAATTTTTTTTTTTTTGTAGTACTAGAATAGTAGATACTATTGTTGCAACCTATTGCATATTTTTATGAATAAGAAAGCTGTTCAGAATTGGACAATATATAGATTGAATAAGAACTTTATGACTTCGCTTTCTTTGACGAAATCAGTTATCATTAGTACCTACTTAAGGGTACGCTGACTGACCCATTTTCACAATTCCATCAATCCACAAGATAACGTGGTCTGGAGTGACAATAAAAATACGCAAGTAACCTCTGGTTGGGGGCGCGGCGCGGTGCGGCGTGGTGTGGTGGTTCAGTGACTCGCCAGCCGCGCGCCGCACACCACGCATGCCGCGCTCCGTGCGACCACAACACGAGCTTACGGAATACTTACAGTGACACCAGTGCTTACAGTGATTGAATTGTTACAATAACTCATTGATTTTTGAATATTATATACATATATATTGTGGTGCTTGTGGACGGATCTATTTACATTTGGATTGCGTTTTGGATTCGGTGAGATTTGTTGTTAAATATTTTTTTTGGAGTTTGTTTGTTTTGATGGTTTTCTTGCAATTAATTATGTTTGTATACAAAATATTTTTTAGTAAGAATGATTTTAAATGTAATTTGTAAGAGGACTTAATCTAAAAGATTTTACAATATCAACTTTTTATATATTTTTTAACTGACTGTATCATAACTATGATCTGTATTATTTGGTTTATAAGAAAAACAATTGTATATCCTTGTTATAAAGTGTATGAAGTCCACGCGTGAAAGAGTTTAAGTAATTATGTATAGTGTAGTTTTTTACATGACAGGACCATGATTATAGAGTCGTAATTTTGATGTTATTTTGTAACATCACTTAAAGAGAAGTGAAATATACACAAACGCATATCAAATAAAAAATAGAGTTTAAGAATAAATTTACATGAATATAACAATAACAGTCAATGAAATTAATAGCAAAGCTATATAGCGCCATTATAAAATAGCTTAGGTCTAAAGTATCATTTCAGTAGTTTAAATAACTGACTTGACTGAGCCTTACTTTAAGGCTGATTTGAATGATTTTTCATTATTATTAACCTTGCTGGTCCAAAGTACAGCTAAGAGGCAAATTGACGCACACCTAAAGTGAAATAATCTATAAGTTATAGTTTAAGCAAGGACCTAACTAATACTTATTATACATATTAGTTTTGTTTGAGTTTTATGCAACGTCTTTTTATCTCAATGAAAAAGTATAATTTAAATCACAATTTTTTGCTAATTTTATTTCTACTATCTGTTTTCTTTTTCTGGTCGATTACATTTACAAAAGTAAAATATCAAATATACGTCTTTTTTATACAGAGTTTTTATTATTTTATGTAATTTAATATGTGCTTTAATTTTACTAAATATTACTAGGCTTTACAGTACTAACATAATTTACAGAATTTCATTTAAGTACTTCGCAGTCTCATTTTACATCTTTGTGTGATTGACACGAATTTCCATGTTAAAACGCAATTTTCTTAAAAACATATAAAAAAAATCTATTATTGTAAAAAAATTTACTCAATGATAAAAATAATTTTAACCAAACCTTGCCCCTGCTTCTCTCCCTTATAGTATTTACGAATGCGGTTCCTGATCTAGAAAATCACGGAAACCACACCAAACAACGCAGATAATGCACTTTATCTGAGCAAACATGATAGCACCGGCCTTGCCCTTATCACGGATTCAAATACACTACTTACATAGCATAACGCAATGTCAACTACAGATACCTATCGACAACACAGTGCACACACACATTCATTCATTGGATAATATTTTTGTGGAAACTATTATTAAAATATCTTAAAGCGCTTTTGCCCTAAATATTTAAGGAACTGTTTGTTGAACTGTAACAACAGCTGAATGATCATTATATAAAATTTATATCAGATTAGTACTCCATTATCACTGCCTACATACGTGCTCTGGAGGAAATCGGGGCAACAATGTTGGAAACTTTCTCAAGTTCTATTTCTCAAATATTTCGCAAAAGATATTTCGGTTAAGATTAATATTTTAGTGCTTAGTATTTTCTTTTCTTTTCTATTTTAAAGGGCTCTTTAATTAACTTGGAGACAGAAAAGGTGTGTGTATTACATATATATTTTATGACATTAGCTAGCAAAAATAAATAGAATAAATTAATCTCCACTTTAAATAAAAGAAACAATATATATAATTGTATGTATATGTACTTTTCTCATTATCAAAAATTGTTGTAAACATAAAATTTGACACTTTCATAGACCTATGACACTCATCGTTACACAAAACATTTATCGCTACACTATCTGAAGTCATTCACTTCTACAAAACTTTATAATGAAATGAAATATTTTTTTACTATCTTTTGCAACAAGGAACTTGAAATAAATTATTGAGAATTACACTTTACGAGCTTAACCTTTTAAGCCAGAAGATAAGAAAAACTGTTAATCCTTGTAGAAGTACTACGAATTATTGTGAATACCTATTATTCGACAACCTATATGGCGTGGTGGTCAGTATACCTGCACTCCGCTCATGAGGTCGCGGGTTCGATTTCCATACAGGATAAATCTTTGTGTGCATAAATGTGAATATTTGTTCTGGTCTGAGTGTTTCCTATGTACATAAAGTATGTATTTACAACAAAAAAATTTAACTATGTTTATCAGTTATTTAGTTCTCAACGACACTTATCTTCGAACTAAATAATTGGTGTAATTGTTAGAAATTATGAAAAGTATTGAGCTTAATTTTGGTTATAAATTAAGTAGGTATGATAATAACTATCAAATAATTCATATTCCATGTAAAAATAAAATACAAGTCATTTGATAACAATATAAAAGACCAATTTACATGTCTGTAGACACTTAATAAAAATACTTTCACTAATACTACATTTTAAGATCTTCGTATCCGTTTGATATGATTAATTAATCATTAAGAAGAATTTTTATATGATTTCTAAAGTATCTACTATCGTTTATTAAGTTTTTGCGATTTGTTAATTCAAGTCCTTAAATAACTACAGTGCAAAAAGGTTGGTCTGTGTTTCTCACACAATATAAAAACAATAACAAAAAGATAAAAAAAGAAAACATAATGTCTTCCGTGTGTCGTCGCATGCGCTGACGCTCAGTCGAAAGTGAAAGTCATAATTTCAAACATGGAACGATCGAACGTCACCGATTAGGCGGCGACCGGTATCTAGTCAGGTTCACTTTTTTATTATACCCTCACAGCTGTTTTGGAACTTGTTTTTATGGTTTTGCAACATAAGGTGGCAGGTTATAAATATATAGGTTAGAGGTAATTTCTGTTTAAAATAAATATAAATTTATGGGATTCTGCTTGTTATAGATAGATATTTCTTATAATGAATATTTTATATGTAATTGTAGTATCATATAAAGGCACATAATTGCTAAAATCTGATTTTCGGTGCAGCAAAACGACGCAGTATCTTGTTTAAGATATATACATAATTATATAAAAAATTACTACAATTTTCACTAAAACAAATTAGAAAGCAGTACAAGACAAAAGTCAGCATAAGGTCACTAATAAACATATTTGGGACTGGCATGGTCGAATAACGACAAAAATCTCTAAATAATTTTAGGTTTAAAAAATGTACATATAAGAAAAACGTAAGTAAATAATGTCTGAGGAATGTATACGGTAGTTAGTTATCTAAGTAAGTAAATAGGTACCAGGTTCACGAGACATTCATCCCCGAGGCAAGGCTGCGAGCCCCACCTTCCAACGGCCCTTACATACCTACTAAAGTTGTGAAACAGTTTACTTACAATTAAAATATAACTGCTAATGAATATAAGTACTGTATTACAAAATTTCATACATTTTCAAAGCATGATTTCTGTAAAATACTTCTGTGTACTGTTGATAAATGCTACAGTTAATCCCTGCTGTTGAACAAATTCAATTTTTTTTGTGCAAAAGACAGGACTTGATTTCTTAAATAACTTAAGAAAATTAAGTTATTTTATTCTCCTAAAAAAAATTAACATTTAACATAGCATCTCACTCACACTTCAATATTAGATAAGCGATTTGAATAATCATAATTTGTAAGGAGATAATTGGTCAAATAGTGCTATTTAGCATGACCAGCTAATGATAAAAATTATACTCGTTATCAATAGGTGAATATTGATTATTATGGAAAATTTAGGGCACGTGCACAAGTTTTAGTAAGCGCCTGTGATTTCTATACTGAAAGTTTTCTGATTGCAGTGACCCTAACACAACGAAGTTTTAGTAAAAATACTTCGGAGTACATTTTACAAGAAAGAGTTATGCAAACTTTTAACGGTTTAACTCAAAGACAAAAGAACCACCTCGTAAATTCTGGACTTCAGACGCAAAAAATACGTTGGAATCTTCGCGGACTTGAAGGCGGCTAGCCTAGCGCTGAATTTATATAATGTCATTTTATTTTATGTATAATGTATATTACTATAAACATCACTCATATTAATAACAACGAGGTTAAAATCGTCGTGCGCTTACCCCTTACTTTTCATGCATAAATTATAAGTAATTACACAATTATTACGAAACGCAACGAATGATTGACATAACATTTAAGCAAAACTAACTACACAAGACAGACAAAATGAGACTTAGCACATAATTTTGACTAACTGCTCAATAATTCACTGTAAAATGGCGGCGGCTCGCAAATTTTTTTCCAAGTCGAAATCGCCTTGACACACATTTTTGGTGATGCGCGCGCGAAAATCGCTCCACAGATAACAAATGTTGAATCACTGGCTGATAATAAATAATGCTTTCTGTGTGTGCGAAATTTAAAGTGTTTGATTTTCGAGATTTTAATAAAACAATTTTGCTTTTGAAATCAGTTCATAACAATCAAGTCCTGATAATGTTATAGAAACTGAAATTATTCTATTAATTATTTAGGTATATTTGTTATTCTTTGGAAAAAAATCATATACATGTAAGGTTGTTCAAAGTTTTAATTTACGTATAAGGTACTTGTCCCAATGCCTAATAATATAACAATAGATACTACAAATATATTTTATAACTTGACTAAGTTTTCCCGCAGTGTTAATTACATTACTACATTCATATTATAATCATAAAGCACGTATTATATTTATTATACATTACTCATTATAAATATAATCTATATGGCTTAAACTCCTGGTAGAGACTATTCTACCGTAAAGAAACGACAATCTATTAATTCGAATAGCACGAATCTTCTAGACTAGTATATTTTTATCTGTATAAAATTCTAAATAGCCCAACCTTGATGATGGCCCAATTACTTCGATTTCGCGACGTGTGGGACAGAAAATTTATTGTATTCAAGAAAAAACTGTTATCTGCAATATAATAAGGTCAATTGGCTGACTAGTGGGATTTATTATATCGATGTATCCTACTAAACCGCCGCAGTGAACAAGCGGTGGATACAATAATATGTGCTTTCTTTGACAAAACATTGGTAATTAATATGAGAGCAGCAACGACATAACCGTGGGTATTAGGCGAAAATTTATACTGAAAAGAAAAATTATTAATAATTGTAAATATCTGATCTTTTCATATTTGATTCAGAAGCTGAAACTCAACTCATTAGTAAAAAAAGTTTAACAAATTGTACGAAACTATAGCCACGAGAAAGCAAGTTAAATCATTAATAAAGTACCTGGCATTACAACTAACTCATTTTTTTACAGTAAAAGGTTAACCTTTTTGACAATTTTTACTGTGAAGTTTAATTTATTGCCTAATTTTTATTGTTTGCGCGCAAAGAACGGGTTGACGGTAAAGTACGGGCGCCATTACGGTATCCTTTCATTGCGTTTTTATGAGGGACATTAAATAGTGGTTATTAACAAGCAACTTTTAAAGTTGTGAGGCTTGGAGGAAACAATGTTATAACTCTTTTTTAAAGAAATATGTACGTCTCTATGGTTTTTGTTTTGTTTTATTTTTAGTTTTATGAAAGAAGATGCCTGGTTGCGTGAAGTGACGTTAGTTCGGAATATTACAGGACAATTGGAGACACGGTATTGAGACAAAATATTTAGTAGTCAGATAAAAGTAAAAAATATTGTCTCTCGTTCTCCGGCAGTAGTTCACATTATAACAGAAAAAATACATAGATTGTATCATATTATCACAACGATTTAGCGTAGTTTCTGAACAGACTCATTTAAACACATATTACACTATTAGACATTTCGGTGTATTGAGTAAGATTGTTGTACCAAATCACGCGTATGCGACCATATAAACATAAGGCTAAGAACAGAAACTATTTTAAAGTCAGGCAAATATTTTATTATTAAATTAACATGCAATTATCAAATATATAAAAATAAAAATAGATTATTATTTTATTAAGGATGACACAATAATTAGGTGGTAGTATGCAGTTCACATACTAAATTAAATGACCTACATAACCATATAGGAACTATTACTCACGTTTTTTAAGAGTCAAGAGTAAGTGGACGTTACATAAAAAGACTGTAGACGTAAAAATAACATACATATTTACGTTTCAGCCCACATCTGAAACGTAACGGGTGTCTAGCTGAAATTATGCGTATTATAATTCTTAAAAGACTGATTTCTATGCAAACTGTTAAATTTGTTTTATGTCTAACGTTGAATATATCTTTTGTTTAGTGTCGCGATATGCTAACGGTATTAGATCTAAAACTACCTACTAAATTACAGATGAATATTTGACCAGCTTTCTCCAGCTATGGGTTATATTTTTAGTTTAGATAATCTGAAAAAGCGCTCGCGGAACTGTTATTATGCATCGTCAATCGCCTTGACATTGTTATTGCGTATCAAGAAAATAGCACGGACTAGTAAAATAGTAGTGAAAAATATTTGCGATCATCGAGGCGCCTCCGCACTCGGCAACCTTCGATGTTTTTCGGCTGCGGTGCCTCACAGCCAGTATAAAAAGACCTTCCCTCCCTCCTTTGTGTATAGGCAAGTGCTTACTGCTAAGAGGATGGGTAGTATGTTTTCATGGTTCAACAGAAGGTAGTCCTTAACGCTTGGATCAACCTTGGCCCAATTTGATAGTATCGTATCCTCCCTATTCGTCTACAATGACACAGATAACGTAGTTTTTTCAACTTTGGTACTTCACCTTCTCAGTTCTATGTTTGTTCAGAGGTGGACCCGGGCCTTGTCATAGGCATAAATTGAGAAAGTTTTAGTTTAAACTAGATATCATGTGGACCGACTCTGCTTTTTTGAAAATTTGTAACCAGTACCTAAAACGTTATTTACGTTCTTTTTGTGAGAAGTTGAGTGGCTTATAAAAGTCCTTATGAGGACTAATAAGAGGCTTAACTTTGTAAATCGCTTTAGATCCTCTGGCATCTTCCTATGAATTCCCATTATCATAATCTAAATAAATGGTAGGACGAGCTTTTTATGAAAATGTCTTCATTTATTTAAATTTTAACATTTAATCTAAATATTGTTCCAATAAGTTAACATAATAATATGATCTGTATCAATACGCACAGTTTTGGTGCTTCAATGACAGCGGTGCAAGTTAGTAGGCTGTCTCGCTCGCACGTGGAGCGACAGTGACAGTCGTGTGCAGCCTATTCATGTATTAATTGAGTCGAGCGGGTAATGAAATATTCGGGCATCCGTGACCCAGATACGAGCGTGTTTACTATATCTTCTTACATATGGAATCGGGCCATCGAGATGAAACGAAGCCATATTTAGAGGTTATGTTACAAACAATACTATTGACTCAGAAGTATTATTATAATAATTACATACGTCATGTAGATACATCGAACTCTTGATGATGACTACATTCTTCACTACTCAAGCTCTTGTCCGCAGACACACTTATATTGTTATAAGCTCTTATAAGCTTCATTGAACCAAACTTAAATGAACTTTTTTGAGTTTGATTAATATCCATAGGTGACACGTGCCAGACGTTCACGACGTTAATACGTTACTTACCCCAACGAAATCCTGATAAGTAGATATTACTTACCCCGAGACATTTGGTAAGACATATCGTAATTTTTGTAGCTATAGCTCAAACAGGGAATATTATATGAACCGATTAATGTTATTGCAGTGGTAGCAAGCTTCAGCCACAAAGCGTATTATTATTACGTAGAAAATATACAGAAAAGCTTAAACTCATTGTGATTATTTATTATTATTAACTCAAGGCTGATTGATTATCTGTAACTTGCTTCTACTCACACCAAGTGGTGTAGGGCAATTGAAGGCTTTTATTAAATTTGACAGTAACAAAACATCATGCGCACGCGCTGACAAAACACAATTCCAACACGCCCTTAAACAACATTACAGCGTACAGCCGTACACGTAACGCTCATATTATAACCTCCATTGAACACGTCGCCCAAGCAACCTTGATCTCAGCCTATTACTGAAAAATGCTGCGTTAAAACACCCAACTTATTGTCTTGTACGTAATCAAACTATTATCTACTCTACAGTTCACAGAATAGGGCTTACGTTAGAGTAATTGAACTTTTAGGCGGACCTTGGCGGCTGGCCTTGTCTATCTGGCGCCCGCTCTTTCCGCCTTCGCCGAATCAATTCGAATTTCCAACTTTATTTTTATTGTGTTGCCGCATATCAAAACGTACTAACAATTTGAATTATATTTTAATTGTTGCGTTATATGCAAATCCTTCTTTTTATTTTAGTTGATTTATTTACTCGATTTAAAATATCTACGTTAATGTAAAATTGATGTAGTCAAATAATCTACTTAAGAGACTTACAAATAGGTAGATAGAAACTATCACAAAGTAGGTATATGTAGCGTAAAGGTTTTCCGTTAAACCGACCGATATAGCGTGGTAGCGAGTATACCCGCACTTTGCACCAGAGGTCGTGGGTTCGATTCCCACTCAGGACAAATCTTTGTGTATATTTCCTGGTCTGCATGTTTTCCTATGTTTATTAAGAAAAAAAAGTATTTATTTATGTTTATCCTTTATTTAATATACATAACACGAGTTCTTAATGATCTTAAAACTAAATAATTGATGTAAATAAAACCATTTGGAAAATAATGTAAACTAACGAGTATTTGGATAATTAAAAAAAGACAATCGTAAAAACCTATTGAAGCATATCTTTAATGAGATTTATCGGTAAAATTAAAAAACAAGTCCAGAATAAAATATTACATTTATATAAAGGTACAAGTATTTGCGATGAACGATGACCCATTTCGGAGCACAATTCGCGTATTTCGTGTACGAAACCGGCGCAGGCACACACGCCCGCGCCGCGTAATCGCTTAAAGTGTGTCATGATCAGTAGGTTAAGTTTAAATAAATTGACTCGAGGGCCGCAGCAGGTAGGTGGCCGAAGGTCCCACATCTGAATGTGTGATGTACTCTAAAAATTCATTATGACCTTTAACGATATTGTAATAAGGTTACTGAGGGTGCGAAATTTTGGCCGCCGTGACCATGTAGCGAGGCAAGGCTGTTGTTGCAATATTGTCTGGTAATTTGTGTGTGTGTACACATGGCAACGCTGCTGAAGTATTTCTTGAGAGGGAAAATACATTATTTTTAGATTTAACAAAGTGTCCACTGCTCATAGCAGTCTAAATAGTTTTCTCGGTGCCATTTCTTACAGGATAACAAGAAATGATATTACTTATATAGTATGTTTACAATAATATTGTATGATATACATATATTTTCATTGTTAGTAGAAAGTTCAGGCAACTCTAATGAGGTTTCCCTGGTGTTGAAATTAACGTCTTCATTATTTTTCGGCTCCTCTATTGCGAAACAGTAAACTCAAATAATATAGTCTAATTTTATACGTTCAACTTATTTTAAAACATTAAACGCCAGACAAACAATAGATTTTTAATTGTGTCTGAGACCGCTGGCATTCTACGTGTTAAATGATTTTGTGTTTGTAAAAAATACTTTGTACTTGTATTTTTAAAGATTGTAGGATACCTATATTATATCCTACAATATATCTTTATAAATAAAAATCAATACTAAATAATATATTGTACACAGTAAAATATATTCCATACTAAATTAGCTATAAAACTAAAACACATATACGTAATGTGCATTTCCTATTACTATTACATACCACAGATCAATCTTTTTCAATTGGTTAAAAGCTTTTGGTGGTTAGAACTCTTTTGACTATAAATGAAACGCCAGAAATAAACATAATTGTATCTGCACATAACATAAGTCTGTGCTCGATTTAAAAATATTAGTTTTTTTGAACGCGCGGCGAGCTCGAGGGCGACCTTCGTGTAAAATAGTGATATTTACATACTTATTTATTATTAACAACGCATCATGTTTTCCGTAGTACATAAATGTACTCTAAAGTGTATTGAACTGAAAAAATTTACGTTGCAAAGTAATGTACGCAAATAGATATTAAAGTAATTATGGTGCGGAGGTTCTACTACGTAGTTTCAGAAATGGTTTTTTTGTTGTAACATTTTAGCCATTATAATATAATGGAAAATCAAATTGTATGTTACTACTTAAGCCCTTTTAATGGGGCGAAATGCCGCAGTTTAACAATTATTATTATTGTCATCTATAATAAGCAGAATTATATTTATTGTACTATGTCGCAGAAAAGTTAGTTACCATAATTAATGTTTGTTAAATAGTAATTACCTTTTATGCTTGATATATCAGCACCTTGTCACTACAATTGTGAATCAGCATGGAAATTGTAAGAAAAAAAACTAAATTACTTACACAATAAAAGTTCTTAACGCAAGTAAGTTGCTGAGTGGCATTCTGGGTGCCCGTATTCAGGGCATCTTACGAATTGCGACACAGTGCTGTTTCGGCAGTTCGTCAAACAATAACCATGCAAGTAGGTACGTTGCATTTCTCAATGACCTCCTTTGCAATATAATTTGATTTACGTATTACTAATATAATGTTTCCGTCCAGAATATCGAGCAAGGTTCTGATGAAATAGTTAAAAGCTTTATATGTTCGACAATAATCTATCTGCAATTAATAAATCTCTGGCTGCAGACTACTTCATCTTGTTTACACAGGGTATTTTATATAAAATATGTAATATAATAGGTTTGTCATCAATTTATTATGGAGTTTTATATAGTCTGTATTAAGTTTTCATTCTGGCTTCTTTGCTACTTAAAGTTGTGTATTGTTAATAGTTGTTTCTTGTGTCAGAAGTAAGCATTATGTTGTAATTTATGAGAAGAAATTTTTTTTTTTACTACTTTTGATAATAAAGCTATTTGTTGACCACTTCATTATATAATGAATATTGTAGTAATAAATACTATAACTACATTACAATCATAATATTGAAAAGTCAATTTCGCCCGAGGTTTCTCTCTCATTGCCTACAATTTATAGCTTTTCACAGGAACCACGTAATATTCGGGATCAAAAGTAGCCTATGTCATACCTACTCCATCAAAATATTGTGGTTGATATTAGTCAAAAATATAGACTTAACATTATAATATAACCCACTATTTGTTAGTATTGTTTTAACGACACATAGTATGTTCAAAGTGCAGGTATGTGGCTTGCAGTACAGTGATAATTCTGTACTTTATTAAAGTTAAATTAAAACTAAAATATGGTTGAATTGAAAATAAATTAGTTAACAGCTTACTATTTCCTAATATATATTCTCCGTAGCCTACATGGATACCGAAGTTTCAATGAAATAGGAAGACTTTATTGCAATTTGTATGACAACCTATACGGCGTGGTGGCGACTACGAGTATACTCGCCACCACGCCAAATCAGTCGTCAATCAATCCGCTCCTGGGGTCGTGGGTTCGATTCCCACAGAGGACAAATCTTTGTGAGTCCAAACTTTAATATGTGTTGTGTTCTGTATGTGTATGTAAGTATGTTTTCAAAAAAAAAAGGATTCCGGTACGTTTATCCGTTTTTTTGTTTTTATAACACAAGTTCTTAATTATACGTATCTTACCACTAAATAACTGGTGTAAATGTCAGAACATATTTATATTTATTGCAGTTAACGAAAAGGTAACTATTCTGATATTAACTGTTAGTGATATTTGATTCCTTTTTAAAGTAAATTTCGGAGAGAAATATGAAAAATTTCCACGATCTGATTCGGAATCCGGTAGTGCGTCAGACAGAGACTGATATATCCGGTAGTCGAGTGTCGGAGCGGGACAGACGATCCGAGGTTATTTCCATGGCCGCGCGGTGAGTACACTAGTGCTGTCTACTTTACAATATCACTATTTTTTTTCTTCATTATATTAAAGAATAATTTAAGATCTACTTAAACTTGCTATTGTATGAAATACACTGTATGATTTTATTATCTTATGTTCATGTTCTCATTTCAAATTATTTTAAACTCTACCTTGGGATATATTAATTCTAAATAATATTTAATGATATAGAAAAACTTTAAACAATTAACCCTGTATTTAGTATAGATACTTGCGCATACTAAACTGACAACATATTGTGTTACAAATTTAGGTACCTAACTTAATTTAAATGTATATAGCTATAAAAATGCCACTATTAATTACCGCTTCAAGGTTAATGTTTATTTAATTGCGAATATAAAACACCTCTATATTTGATAATTAACTAACTAATACCAACCTCCACGAATAAAAACAACAAGGTCTTATAATTATGCGTATAACATTCGTATGATAATCTGTACCTACGCATTAATCTTCATAGCATCTTCGCGTGGCTCTGAATCATCCAAAATGCTCTGTCCAGCTCACTATTATTAGTTAATATGTCTCATTATAAAGTGCAGTTGGCACCTACAGGCCCTCTTATAATCAATGTCATTATGTTTTTTTACGATGTTGCTCTTTTCATATTGCAAAACTGGTTTCCTTTATCAGTATCCTTGAAATACTTTCTGAACTCATGTGTTTTATTTTAAAATTATATGTGTATCTCAGGGAATTGTTTATTCAAATATTATTGCAAAGTTTTCTTTTGATAAAAAAAATACATTTTAAAAATGAGGTCTAAATTAAGCAACCTTAAAAAAACATATTTTTGAAAGCCAAAATTAATCGTTTGAGATTATATGAGTACGATTTTAGGCATTACGTTTGTAATAAGGTTAGTATCTAATCGCAGGGGCACCAAAAAGCCCAGTGACCCCAAAATGCTCTATAAGGTTTGAATACTAGCGCAGCGCGATCCCCGCACTAGCTAAGGTCGCGCGGCTGACATAGACCCAGATATTGTGACATTGGCACTACATTCATAAACTAAGGTCATTTGTTACGAGTTTAAAAATAAGCGGCTAACAGGCTTGTACTTTACGTTTTGTTATCTGATAAAGTGTGATATAGACCTCCTATTTAGTAAAAAATGCTATGGAAATTAAAGATTATCTTAGACATGGAAATTAAATCATTTCAGAACGGGACTTTGACCTCGGATGTCTAGGGCATTCGATTGCAGAATCTATTATGTATATTATATACTTCCGCCCGCGGTGTAGGGCGTGCATGTCTTGCATTAACCGTATCCCACAGGAGTCACGCTTTGTTTTGGGATAAACAGTTGTCTTCGTCCCTTCCCTAGGGCTTCAACTTTCCTTTTGATCATCGATTTATACTTCCTTCGCAATTAAGGAAGTACTCCTTGCGAAGTTCGTTACTTCAACTCCCATTTTATTTATTATTAACTTCTACTGGCCAGTTCTGTGAAAATTTTACTCATTTCGTATGTAGTCTGTATCTTTATCGAATTCTTTCAAAATCTAGCACGTTATTAAGGCGTGAAAGGGTAAAAAACCAACTTAATTTCGAATTTATAGCGTCAATAAGGGTAAGAAAATTTATATAAAACGAAAATACATAGACATATTTGTTCACAAGTATAATAGAAGTCACACATAAATCCAATAATAATGGAACCTTACACATACTTTTTTTCCTTTAAATTAACTGCACTAGGAACAATGTAAGTGAACAATTTCGAGTTATTTTACATAACACATACATGTCGTATTGGAATTGCGTTGGTTGTCAATGATAATACATTACATTTATAGCTAAAATAGATCTGGTATGCATCAGGCAGACGTGCAAAGGTCTCTATTACATATTCAAGAAGCACTTTATCTGTAAAATACTAATTCGTGACGTCATCTTTTACGTTATGTAGCATAAAGTAATGAGCACAAGGGTTTGGATTTAAGCTACACTTAGATTTATATCCTTTAATATTTTAATAAAACAAACTAAGTCTACGTGATGGTAAGCGATACTCATAACATTATCCATGGAAACTTGTGAGATACATACTCCATAGTCTTTTACAAAGCAACAAAATAAATTAATAAATAGATATTTTCTAACAAGTACACCAATTATTTAGTTCCAAGATAAGTATCATTAAGAACTTGTGTTATGGATACTAAACAACGGATAAACATACATACATACTTTTTTTTTGTAAATAAATACTTAATATACATAGGGAAACACCCAGACCAGAACAAATATTCATGTTCATGCACACAAATATTTGTCCTGTGTGGGAATCGAACCCACGACCTTGGAGAGGAGAGCGGGCATATTCGCTACCACGCCATATCGGTCGTCGAAAATAAAATAACATTATATTTTAAGCTGAAGGCAAAGTTATTGTAAGCCATTACTTGCTCACAACGGATTTCCGCTAAGTATGGCCTGAATCAATGAATTATTTTGAAAATTGAAGTGGCAGACAAGTATAAGCTCCCGGCATTCATGTTATTTAGCAGTTTACATAACTTTTAATGATTCAAAATCAAAGTAAGGCATTTTGCATTACAATGTTTATACAGCGTTACAATATTACTTCATATTGAATTAACTTTCGCGTTTAAAATTGATATCTACACTACAATTTAAAACTTATATCACAAAAGCCACTTGTTTATTTTATTAAATAAAAATTTCTGATACTTACACCAATTATTTAGTTCCAAGATAAATATCATTAAGAACTTGTGTCATGGATACTAAATAACGGATTAACACACATAAATATATTTTTTTTGTAACTACATACTTAATATACATAGGAAAACACCCAGACCAGAACAAATATTCATATTTATACACGCAAAGATTTGTTCTGTAAGGGAATCGAACCCACGACCTCAGAAGTGGAGTGCGGGTATACTCGCCACCACGCCATATCGGTCTTCAAAAACAACCTGTAGCAACAAACAACTGTTTAATTTTCTACACACATTCCATGTCGTAATACTACACTTTTATGACTTACATAAATGAGCTGTAAGGTTCGCGCTAATAAGAAGAAAATTTTTCCTATTTTTCAAATGCTAACAATATTTTATCGTGGGTTTGAAATGAAACATATTATGCGAAAATTTCAAATTTTGATCTTATTTTAAGATTTTTTACTAGTAACCGTCTATTCATGTACAAAATGTTGTTATCACAAAGTAAAATCATAAATATATTGAAATTACAAACCAGCAAAGCGTGAAAATTTCTTATAATATAATGGTATTTAGTTCAGACACGGTAGCGAAATTATTAAAAGCGCGCTACGGCGTAGCACTACATCGTAGCGTGCTACGGGAGCCGCGACTACGACCTTGGTGGGTGGTTGGCTAAATAACTTTCAAGGACCGTTTATTTCAAAACTAATTTCATGATAAATAATTCATATCAATAAAAAAATTCAAATAAAATATATTATATTTATGAAAAAAATATCAGCTTGAATGATGAACGGAAAATTTTCAACAAATTGTATTTTTTATAAAGATGTTACAGTTTTATATGTGGCTCAAAACATATTTGTACAAAAGGTTGATTCCTTGCAAAAACAGACAGGATAGGCTGTAACTTTATCGACATAATGCTTTCATTCATTTGATTGATTACGAATATTATTATTTTATTTACGAAATTGAATATCTATGGGACTTACACATCCCTAATATACTTACTTCCTGAATTTTGTTCGCATGGCAACGGCTTCCCTTCCTTTCACCGATTTAAATCCTTACAAAGTGTTTTCCACTTGAGGACTCCTCATTAATGAGAAATTATTAAGCACTGTTTTGGTAAAAGAAAAAGCTATTGTTACAATACAAAATATTGATACTTATAAGCCTTAGAGTAGTGTTTACTACATTTTACTACCGCCCCCTACGTCCTATGTCACTAATGATATATATGTCTATTCTTTATTTTACAGAAAACAATAACAAAAAAAAGCCTTACGTGGAAAAGACGAAGTATAAAGGTGGACTTATTTCTAAAAGAAATCTCTTCCAGTCTACCCTAGGTTGTCTGGAAGAAATCGCCGTAAGCGATAAGGCCGCCAATTGTATCGCTTTTCTTTTGCAATCGTTTTCTTGTTTTACTTTTAATTTGGTGTACAATAAAGAATTTTCTATCTATCTATCTATCTTAACTGAAGTGGGAGAGATAGTAACCGGGCATTTACCGCAGGCCTGAAACATAACGGGCTCGAGTAGGAACATGAATAGTTTTAAGCCAATAAAAGTCTAACCCACCCTTCTACTCCATACACATAAGGCGGCTATAATTTTATTTTTAATTTTACTTCCGTAAAATAAAAATAAAACAGTTTATAAAAATTTATCTGCTGCAGATGAGATATAGTATAAAGCAAAAATATTTATAACTATGAATAAAAAAAATATATTAAGGTATCACAGCTGCTAATCAATTAGAATTAGAATACTGCAACATTGGCAGCTTTGTCCGGGAGTGGCGGGGGACGCGGTTGCCAGGCGACGCCGCTACACGTGCCAGCCACGCCCTGACTCCCTTTGCCTTCCATGGGTGCATTCCCGCCAAATGAGGCCTTAATATTGATTAAATATTACCTTTAAGTTCATTTCACCTTTGCAAACATTTTAAGAATAGGATTTTTCTGTTTCTGAAGTTAGCTAAATGATTGACGTAAAGAAAATCTTTACATAACTTGTGATATTCTATGTTTGAAACCAGCTATAATTCCATATAAATATTATGACCCTATGCGATGATTTGTGCATGTAGTATGTGCAGTACTCTAGGCGTATCTCCTTATTAGTAAGTAAATGAATAACAAGCGCCTCATCGTTCTTGCTTTGAAAATACTCAGCTAATATCGCAGGGAACAGTTTAGTTTACTGTGAGTTGGCTGATATTCGTTCGATAATACATTTTAAGTAGATAGGTATTCCAATTGTAGTGAAAACGCGCAGATTCATGGCAGGGGGTGGCCAACTGGCTAATATTTATAGTTAATTGATTTCTCAATAATGTGTACACAAGCTAAGTTGTGAATTACAAATACTTGGTCACTAAAGAGGATAATACTACTTTCAAATTATAAATCTATAAGATACGTTATTTACTTCATAATAATAGTTGTATTAATAGTAGGCGCTTTTAGGAATCTAAACGCATTTTATGACGCATATTGCTATTATTAGTACGAAATATTATTTCGTTCTAATAAGGTAGTAGAGTGAATATTTTAATATAATAAAGCATTGAAATATTTTCTCTACTACCGGTTCAGTTTGATGTCATTTTTACAAAGCTTTTAATGAATACCACGTGGCAAAGTAGATACGTAACTACGTAGGACGCAAGTTTGGTCGTTACCCCGTGACTAGGGAAGGGGTGGGTGGGTGGTGCGGGCCTCAGGGTCGGGAGGGGTATCAATGAACCGCGTAAGGCGTAGTAGCAAGGAGGTACGGAGGTTTGGGTGAAGTGGGAAAATTGACAGTACACAGGCAGAACCTTTTATACCTTGTAAAGTAAATGAAATATATATGTATAATGTTTCTTTTCGGAAATCCGTTGTCGACTTTAATTGATTGCCAAATTTTGAAACTGGTACTTTAGAGACATAGTCGACCATAAAATAAATTTTACTTATGAACTAAAAAACTAGTATATATAAATAATATAGACATAAAGCCGCATTTAGTCTCGTCCTCCTTGACAATACTAGTATGGGCATTACACAAAGCCTTAAATTAAATATCCTTTGAATGACAGTCAGTGGCTTCTCTTCAGATTTGTAGATGTAAGAAAAAAAATAAGTCAATTTTTACTATTAAATATATTTCTTTCATAACGTAATTAGTTCTCATTAAGCTTTAGGGATTCAGCAAGTATACAATCTGCCCATTGAGTGGTACTAAAAAATATGTGTAGTAGGATAATATAATATACACTTTACGTAGGCAACTGGTAGAGGTTACTAATGTTATAAATGATACAAAATGTCCATTACACTGTATATAACAGTAATATTTATCATCCCTAAGCGTATAACGAAACTTCGTAATACCCATACCTTTCACTCGTTAATGATATGCCTAGAGAGTGTTATGGTGTATAGGGAAGCTACCAAGACCTAAGGAGCCCAAGCCAACCTCACCTGGTGCACCTGCCGATCAACGGACGACGCTCTGGCGAACATAACAGTGCACGGTAAGCGGCAATAGGTTCGCCACCTATTACTTGGGACCAACAATTTAATTGGCGAAGCGTGTGCGTGTAATATGCCTTTGCCTACCCCCTTCGGGGAAACAGGCGTGTATGAATGTGTCATACCAATAATTCAATGCTGGAGCAGAAATGTTAAATATATAAAGATTCAATTAACCATTTTAAATCCTTACTCACGATCAAACAGCTTTAAGCATATAAAATAAATTATGAAGCTACTTTTTAAACATTATACGTAAAGCCGAGTAGATCATAGTTAAGTTAATTTACTTAATTTTTGTCCTGACGCAATACATGGTTACATACAATACAAGTACAATACAATACAAGTACAATATTACTGTTTAAAAGTTATGTGTATGTTCGGGTAATATTCTCAATTGTATTACCGATTGCAAGAAATCTTTTATTATTTTGATAACGTGACCGAAGCGTGACAGCTAATTATATATATAATTCCGGATCGTGTTCGTAATTAATCCACTGCTAAGCAACTAGATACAATAGGATAAAATGTTTAAGTTCACCTGGAGTGTTCTTATCTATTATTGGACTAGGTTGATGACACTGCTGACCGCGCATCGAGAAGCGCAGAGTGGAAAGACCTCTTACCAGATGGAGTCGTTAATCCTTCAGGTCGTTACCTGGTGAGGGTCTCGGGGTAGATACAGTTCGCAAGGGATTTGGAAAGAAGGCATTTAAATGAAAATAATCTAAACCTATTCATTATCGTTGTATTCAATCAACACTACTTTAACACCTGATTTGATTTAAATTTATTCAATCCGTATATTTAACAGAATTGGAATGTGCTATATGTTTATTGTAATATATATTTATTAATTTTAACTATTATAATTTTAATTTAAGTATAAATGATGGAACATTGTATTTTTTTATGAGAATGATGTCGATACTTGTTACTGTTATGTTTATAGGTTTAAAATAATTATAATTAATGTGAATGTATAATAAATACAATGTTAGTATCGCTAAACAAATTAAAAAACATAAACTATAAAGTACAGTGTTTGAACTCAAATGATGATTTTAGTAAGTTTTATTTATGTTAACATAAGTCTAAGCACACAGTTCATAATGGCAAGGGTTTATGCTAAAAATAATCTGGAAAGTAACTGGTAGAAGTTCCAACATTACATTAAGATTGTTATGTTAACGAGTCATGACATAAGTTGAAACATGTCCTTAGTAACCGTTCATAATAAAATGGTATTCCCTACATAGGTTACTATGAGAACCTTCCATCACAGACATAATTGTATGTAGTTTCTAATAAAGCGGGCTACTTCACTAAGTAACTACACAACCAACACACAGAAACAATTGTATGAAAATGTTATATTATATGGCTGTCAAAATAGAATTACATAAGGTTTAAGACAGCGATCTGGACGCCAGGGACCACAAGCTTTCTATGAATTTTAAAGCCTCCACCACCGCGGTCTTATTTATATTTTAGAAAACACTTATTATGTGTCCGTGACGTAAGTCAAAAAATTGATTGTCTTTAGGATGACTTTAGGTAGTTGCTCATTATCACAATTTTTCTATATACGTATTGTTTATAATTTTATTCACGTAACAGTTTGTTGATGCGAAAAGCTTAGAGAGTGCCTACCCACACAAGAACGCGTGCCGAAGATCAATAAAAGAGTGGGTTCATGGGGAAAACAACAGTTTTATATAATAATATTGTACTTCCACGCAATTTTAACTTTGCTTTTGTTTCGTAACTATTTTAGTCCTTATTATAGCTTTTAAAAGGGAGGGAAGATTTGACTGTGTATGTTAAGTTATTTTTCCTTTTTTAATTACGGCTCAGGATTGCTTAGTGTGGAAATTTATTAGGCAGGTCCATGTATAGCTGAGATGATGATGATAGACGGAAAAAAATTATGAAAATAAATATACTTCAAATGTAAAAATATATATGGCTTCCATAATGACACACATTACGAATACCACAAGATACTTAAAAAAAGTTTTAAATAAAATTATCTTTTCCACGAAATATTATCTACGGTACAATAATTCTCTTTTTAAACGCTATATATTTGCAGTAACGGAAAAAGATTTAGACATTTTTACGTCCGAATTGACTGTCAATACTGTGAAAGTGTATTAAGGAATAAAAATTTGTTTAAAACACATAGATGCGACGGATACCTCAACAGCACATTGCAGTGCGCTCGCGCACCCATGTTCACAAAACTAATCCGAGATCGCGTAAGACTTTCACTCTCGCGGCAACAATTAACTGTATGCGCAGCGAGTCACCCGAATGTATGGTGCGATTTATAAGTGGCAAGAGGCCACCATACAAAAAATTCTGATAACTTATACACATTTGTATTACAACGCTGCATACAAATTGCTGTCCATATTAATACTAGAAATAAAACTCAAGACGAAGTAGATTTCGGTTAGCGTGTGACATGTGACGTGTGAAGTGTTTCTTTGGAAATAAATCAACCTAACCTAGCCAGGATGTCAGCTGCTTAGGCGAGTGACCTTTTAGTAAGTTTTTAACGTCCTCTAAGGCGCACACATAGCCTGATTTTATTTTAATATCTATATAATCATAACGGCCTGCATAGTGCCGTTTCATGTCCCTCTTAAAAGACCAAGGACTTAGTTAGGAACCACATCCGCCAGATAAGAGTTCCCAAGCCGAATGTAACCGCTGACTTAATGTAGTGATCCCGGTAAAAAATGGTGAAATAAATGCTTATAATGGCCCACAACACCGCTACCTCTCATGGATTAGGCATTGACAAGATAAAGATCATTTTAGCTGCGTAATGGAAGAAATCTCAGCGTTTGTTGGACTTGGCGAGCAGTGCATTGTAATTGAAGTGGTGGTGTTGCCAGCTCCGCCGGGGGCACCACTATCGCAAACAGATCTGTATGGCGGTGCACCTGGCTGTAGAAAGGGAGAAAATCGAGACGTTTATTCTAGTGTCTATTACAAGTAAATTTTTTTTTATCTAGACTTAGAAATCGTATAGACATAAATAAAGAAACATAAAAAAAGTTCCTGAGAAAATTTAAGTTATATTTGGACGACTGACAAGGCGTAGCCGTCCCTTCTTTGCTTGCTATACTAACTAGAAGTATTACCAGCGTGTTGCTCAGCATTTCCAAACCATTTCACGCCCATTTTGAAGAGCTCCATGATGCAATCTCATAGAAAAATCACGCAAGGAAGCTCATTTCTTAACCCAAGGGTAGACGGCAGAAAGTTTATTTCCAAGCGGCATTTCTAAGGTTTGAAAATGAAGCAGATGGCAAAATGTAGATCATGGAAAGAGGCCGTTGGTATAATTTCAAACTTACACCACCTTGCCTTGATGCGTGAACCATGTTTTGAAGAGTTACAATTTCACAAAGCTATCTTTAAATTAAATTTATTTTTATCAAAATACATTGAAAAGGTATAATTTTTTAATGTGTAGTCATTTTGCAGTTGCAATATTCAGGATGATGTTATTAATAGTAGTACATAAAAAAAGGTTTTACTACGTACCTTTAAAATCAAGAACCATCAGTTGGGCTACGGTTCTGATGAGGCTATCTTTAAAATAATAATACCTTTGTTCCAAGAAAGCTAACTTTCTGCAATCCCTGCAGGTTAAGGTCAGTTTGTCTTGTCGTGGATATAAAATCAGTTAACGTCATAATAATCACTTAGCTTTTACACAACATACGAAGACCTCTGCCCCGCCATATAGACACATTTGCTTTACCAAGCTTTCATCGGCTGTGAACTTAGTACTACATGTCAACTTGAACTTTAAGTTTGATTAGCTGTCGACGATGCGTGAAGGCATGAGGTCAGGTAGTAAAGAAAGACACCTACCTGAGTCTTGTTTTAAAGCAATGCTGCTCCTCGGCTTTGAACCAATCTCAATTCAACTTTTGCTTTTCTAGAACTTTTTCTTTCATTTTATTTTAAAATAGTGCGAAAGAAGAAGTTATTATTTTATTTTATATTATTTCAATGATATTTTACTTTACATATTAAACATCTTTTGGATAAATTATTAAATTATAAAATATATTATTTTCGATGGGAATACTAATTGTCAGTGCAACATAGTGTTAATTAGTATTCCTGTGTAAAATGGCGAGACAGACTAATAAATACGAGTAATAAATAAAAACTATTTAAGTCGGTCTGCGCATAAAGCCCTCAATAACCTCCCAGTCCAGGTCGGAAACCCAAGAAAACGTCGGGAAATCGGGTTCAGCGGCATCGTAATACTGAACACAATAAACCTTTTATAGTCCTCATAAAGGTGAACGCATAAAAATCATTTAGCTCGCCTTTACAACGGCGCTGATTTCCTGGTGGGCTAACTTTCGCACCCGACAGGCTTTTCTTGGCTTTCCTCAGAAAACTATAGTGGTCCCGCTCTCGGGTAGCGATTTGTTTCGCTCGCACGCGAAGGTCGACGACCGGGGCAACGAGCGCGCGAAAGTACTTTCACTGCGCCGGCGCATGCGAGTCTGCGCTGTGACGTGCGTTTGCACGTTCGGACTCTATGAACTTTAGATCGCATGTTCTAAGTCATTTTGCAGGATACTTATACTAGTTACCAACTTTTCTATTTTTGAATCAATGACGCCCTTTCAAATATGCCTCAAAACCTCTATATTTATTTATTGTTTTTCTACTTCTGGAAATGTTTTGGATTTTATAACATACATATGAGAAAATTCAAGAAAGTAAAAACCAATAGGTAATGGTTTCAGGGTTATGAATGACAAGGAAAAAACCTTCGATAGGTCGCGAAGTTTAGCTGGAAGGGTATAACATAATTTTTTACATTTTATTATTTTACTTTTAGGTCTTGTAGTTAACATTCGTTGGCGGTTTTTATATAGTTATCCTTGTAGTATAGTTTTTTATAGTTATGCAAAAACTACAATAGAAAAATTTTATTTGCGAAGTTGACATGGTACCTAACCTTTTTTTGTTATTCATGAACTTTTGTTATTTATTGTACAATGCAGCCTTGTCTTGTATCAATCGTGTCGTGCTAGGAAGCGCAAGAGAAAGCCGCTTTTCTGTCACGACCCACGCGCAGTGCAGCGCCGATGAAACTGCATTGAAGGATTAGCTTTACAAAGTCCGGCTCTTTTTTAATTAAAAACCACAAAACAAGTAACGTATCGTAAACCCTGTTGCATTTTGAGCTTAACAAGTTAGTTACTATTAATTCGCGTCAAAAAGAAAACCCTGTTTAACATTTTCAAATTATGAGATTCAATAAAGCATTTCACCCTTTTTCTGCCTTCTAAGTAGTAGTAAAATATTCCACATAATACTAACTCGTAGTTATACATTTTAAGACAACAATTTTTCCCTTTCTTGAAAGCAAAATTCAAAACATCTACAGGAAACCTGAGATGCGCAAATGAGACCAAGAAAACTGACCATGCCTTGTAAGCTTGAAATTATAATTTGTCCTCCATTATATCATTACAGTGCCATTATACAGTAGTTCGATACTCGTAAATGTTCTTATGGTTATAATATAAGTAACCAGCTTAACATTTAAAATAATATTTACTAATATTGTGAAGCTACGACATTTTATAGAAAAATCCGAAGATCCATCTTGTTCTTTGTTTCCCACACTAATACACAAAATAACAAATGGGTATATTCCTATTAAACTACTTAATCCACTTAAAAATATTACTTACAAGAACTTCGCATTCGTTTGACAAATCACACATATAATTTGTTACAAACAAATTAGCTAGTTTAGCTTAGAAATTATACCACAATAATATAATAATATGGAGTTTACATCTCCTGTCAATTCCATACATTTGCATTCATCTGCTGTTATATCCATAGAATCCCATTCTAAAGGCCATACTCATAAACATTGTTTAGTAGTCATTTCGTTTTTTAATTTACCACCTTAATTTAACGTTGATTAGCCTGGTTAGCCTGTGCAAGGGTTGATCAACGTATACTTGGCAAAACTTGCATAACACCGTCATTGAGTGGCAAAACACAATTAAGCGAAGTCATTAAAGCACACAAGTGTTCCTTATTACTCGCACCAAGAGACAATTATTGTTGTCATTAGCGCACTTTCACAATCATTATGTAAATCTATTTTAATTTTAACCAAAATTATTAGATTTCTACGTTTTTCTTTTACGATATGTACGTACTACGACTTTACTCACTTTGTAATATCACAGACAGAAGTTAATAAAAAAATTTACACAGGCAAGATAAGAACTCAACTTTTGTTGTTAGTTGTGTCAAGTGATCACACACAAGAAATAAAGATGACATTCTGAGTAATATTACTTAAAAGTCGTAGTAACTTAAGTGCGTTAAAAAAAACAAGCAATTGGTGATTTCAAATCACATTATAATTTGCACCAGTCACAACTTATTAACAATTATAACATAAACTAAAAAAAAATACAATGTTGATCTAAAAGTTTATATAAATATGCACTGCTGCATTCGAAAAGTCGGCTTATAAGGAAGTTAATTTTAAAATATAAAGTCGGATTGAACCAGAACATCTATTGTAATAACCAAGTACGAATTCCTAAGTGTGGCAAATAAGCCAAGAATCCCATAAGTCCACCCGGGCGGCGGCACGTGGTCGCCGGGCTGCATCTATTTGCAGTAAATGGGTCAAGCCGAGCCCAACTTAGCTGCAAGAACGAATACAAAAAGAGTAAAGCAACTGCGGCCGCGCGCACCGCCGCCGCTAGCGCTGCACGGGTTATACAACACCGCTAACCGCTGATCAGCGTGACTGATTAAACAAAAGTTTCATTAGTCGTACCGACAAATTACATTTTTTATATTACTTACATACCTTAAAATTATAATATATTAAGAACGAAAAATAAAATCTATTTACTTTATGTTTGTGTAATGTATTGCTGGCTCATATATTAACTACAAATGCAGATGTTTACAGGCCCTCTATTCAGTTTATTTGCCTGAAAATTAGCAATTACAAGTGAGCGATGAGTACGAAAGCACTTTTCATAGTTGGATAACTCCTTTTAAATAAATACAGATTGGCTTAATCTCTACTAAAGTTAAAAAAGTGATACGTACTTTAGTTGCTATGGATAATATTTAAAGATGACTTGAGAGACACAGAATTCAAAAACAATGGTAATATTTACATATACATAACCAATAACAAATTTGTCTTCTTTCCGAGTACAAAAGCTTTAAACAATAACATAAATATTTTTTGAACGAAATTAAGACATACGGTATTTATTAAACATGCTAATACTCACTTGAAGTTCAGACGATCAAGGCTGCCACAAAGAATAGTAGGCGACATTGGCGCACACGCACGCACATAATTTAAACAACATATTGTATGTGGCATTGCGGAAGCGTTGCCTTGCCAACCAGTTAGCCTTATATGTAATCAATGTCATACTTGTATGTGTATGATTCTTTATATGAACGCATTGAGGTTTTTGATTATGCTGAAATGGTTATATTAATTGAAACACGACCTGCTGACATTGTCGATTAACGTTATGATAATCATTAGGTATTTGTTGTCAATACACGTGCTGTGTATTCATTGAAAATCATGAGGATCCTATGTACTCTTATAAAAACTGGAAGTAAGTAATAGAAATGTAATTTTATTTTGTATACTTTTGATCACTATAGGTAACCTTAATTTAGTCATATTTAATTTAAATTAGACTTTAGCACATTCCTAATATTTAAAGTTTAAAAAATTGTATACCTGCCATAAAATTTTTGAGGTGCATGGTAAACCGAAAGTAAATTTCTTTTACTCTGAACTTATAATAGTTAATACATGGGAAATAATTTATAATTTGTCGACATAAATAATTATTTAATTACAGGTCACTATGCAGTACTTATGGTAAATAACTAAACCTATTATTGTAACAAGCAGTTGCTTTAATACACTTCTAGAGTACATACATGTGTTGTTGAATAAACAAATAACTGATAACTAACAAGTGATTACAATAAACCCGCAACTAATTCCTGATTAAGAGCGGCGGGCGAACCGGGCGCTGCGTCGGCGCGGTGCATCGCCCGCAGTTGCGCAACCTATAACAACTATAAATACCTTAAAAATAACATAGTCGTACGGCAGACGAACTTGCGTCCGCCTGTCCCGTTCTTGTATGGTGCAAATTTGCTAAATACCTTCATACAGTCTACACATCCCACTCATAGTAAACCGCAGCTTACTCTCTATTACGGGCAACATTTATGAATATGCCTGGTTATTATTGACTAGCGTGTGACAAGATAATATTTGTGGCCATAGCTATTTTTATAATTAAATCTGGGTGTTTCTAAAACTCTTTTTTCTCAAGAATAATTATGCAACAGATAAATGTTTCCCCTTGATACTTTGGAACAATCAGTTCTTGTATCTCTGTTGTTTTAAATTACATACTATGTTCAATAAGATAATTTTTTTTCTAGAATTATCTGAAACTTGATTTGCAACTAGTTCGCTGGAAGTTTGCTAGCTGATGAAAACTCCTATCTTAAAGCAGAAAGTGATTAATCAAAAAGTAACAAAGCTTAATTTTATCAAGCCAACAAATAAAATCGTTTTTTATATTGTTTTGTTCCGTACACTATCGTATCATTTTATTTTAACTTGTAATAAGTTTAGAACTTAGTACTCTACTCATGTAGAAATATTAGAATCAATTATTTTTAACATCTGCTGCAGAAATCTGGCACATGAACGGCTCAAGATGATAAAAACAAAAGAGAGTACGCAGTACCCACTCTGTTATGAAACAGTATTGTTTACACACGCGTGCTGCACAATTTATGTGACTATTATAATGGACGTTGAAACAGAAATGTATGTGTTGCGTGGGTGAACTGCAGCCATCGTTATGTAAAAGTGTAGAGCCGGGTGTAAACCCTACCTCATGAGGTTGATGAATAAGGCTGCTGTTAACTCTTACTTTCTGCGACTAGATACGTTACTATGATCTGGTCCAGGAATAAAACGTGAGATATACATAACATATTTTAGTATAGTTAAATAGTTAGTATAGTTAAAACTTGAGGCAGCACATGGAGTGTCCTTGGTAAAGAGATACCCTCACAATTGGAATAGATATATAATACCTACTTAGTGGCTTACTAATTAAGTAGCAAAAAAAATAACAACAGAAAATTCATTAATAAAGATCAGATTATACAAAAGACCATGATGTAGATACATAATATTCATAATAACATGATGAACCAAAGTTCATGGTCTCGCCTACGATCTTCCGTTTGTTTATCAACACTTTTCAAGATCATCGCGAAGTGGATAATGGCTCGCTTAAATTATTGTTTCTTTATAAATATGTATCTCATTTGACTTATTCAAAAAACCTTGTTTAAAAAAACTTAACAGCTTATTAATCTGCAATCATGAGTTCGATAGGTAGGTTCCCTTGCTGTGAAATATATCGACTTAATACAAAGACTGTATGATTTATTATTTGAAACTGATTTCTATATAAGAAAAGTGGAATAGAAAATAGAAATAACGATTTTGTGAGTGAACTCATTTCGCCGGGTCATTATTTCTCCCGGCTGCATAACGCGGAAGCGTAGTACGCATTGTTCGCAACAATTGTTTTCCCATTTTCGCGCGGGTTCCCGCGGGCGTCGCCCCGCGCTGACCGCGGCCGTGCGTCGACCTCGCGCTCCGCCCGCCGGGCTGCCACTGGCTGCCCGCCGTCTGCTCTCGCGTGCTTTCACACCATCACCATTCCAATTTCGAATAGACACTCTTTCTAGATTGTTGCGAAGGCAAAATCTCAATTCATCTACAAACTTTCTTCTCTAAAAGCACCCAACCTCGTTGCAAGAAGCTTTCGGTTTCCCAAAGTTGCCAAACACGTAGTGCTATTAATTGCCAAGGTTTTGCGCATAGTTTTTGCTCTATTTCAAGCTTTTCATTTGTCATGCTTTACTACATGGTCACACATGACCACGGGATCTATACACAAAGCAGATGCGACTTGTGACTGTGGGCGTTGATGGTAATAAACGACTTAATGGGATGTTCTCCAAATACAATTTATCATAAATTACACATGCTTTCGTCAACATTCAGCAAGTACCTCATAAATAACTGTTTACGAAACACATCATGTCCTTACCGGTTCACGACTTTGAACTCTGACATCGTAAAGTTTAAATCTTTTGGCGAAAGCAGCTATGATGAACGTTATATGACACTTACATATATGATATATACTTATCAGACCGGTATATACATTCGACTAATTCAATTTGCAATAATTAAGTTACAAGAAAATTTTGAGATGATATTATTTCAACCCAACGGTTGACTTCTGTCTTGATTCACTGCTTTACTATTATTACGAGTAGTTTAGTTATAGGCGAATCACTTCTATTTCGGCACATGAACCGTTTGTATTGTAGTGGGCTGGCACTCCGGGAGCGACGCACCCTGGCCACAACTAACTGAAAACCATTTGTTCACTGCTACGAGTGATTCAGGATAAAGGATGAAAATGACCTATTTGTACTATAAGCTGCATTTGGAGCTGTGGTGCTAAATCATAATGTAGAGAAAAATGACTAAACAGCAGACAAATAGAACAAAGAAAATGTTTGAGTATGATTTTTCTGATTCGTCACAAGGAATCCCTAGAAATGTCTGCCAAAATACTTAAAAGCTATCCGTTTGGGTCAGTAAACTTGGTCAATTGAAATTTAGCTTAAGGCAGTGGTAGCAACTTTAAGAAAGCTGACAGTAAATAGAAATAAATAGGTTTCTATCAAAGCTGTTGCTAGAAGGCTATGGTCTGACTGTCGACCAGCCTCCCACGCGAGATGCGCGCGCCGCTGAGAACTGCACTCTGACATTCAGAAGACGCGGGAAATTATACGCCAGGCTACCGAAGCACAGTTTGTACATATAATTGCTTGTACACTTTAATAAACGTTTCGTAAATTTATTGAATCCTTACGCTTCTATACTATACTAGTAGGAAATCAGCGGCAGCTTATAACACTGACACTTTAATCTCTTTTGGCTCCATGGCTAAGGCTCCATTATGATGTTTTGAAGTCTGCAACAATTTTGATTTTTTTCCGCCATTTTCTTTATTGCGTTATTTTATCACAACTGATAAGATATTAAATGCACCTTTAAATCCTCTTCTAAAACAGTTTGAAGTTTTATTTCTATTTATATTTTATTATATGAAATAAAATCCAATTGGATATATTCAAATACGATTGAAAAATTGTCAAAAGATACTATCAAAGTTAACGATAGCCAACGTGATATCTTGATAAAGGAATATAAAAATAAAAAGGGCAGGTCAAAAGTACCCTAAACCGACGGGCGTGTATGAGGAGGTTAATGAGTGTGAATGAAGCTAAGAGTGTGTGCCAAGATCGTAGCAAGTGGAAGGATGTGATCTCTGCCTACCCCTAAGGGAAAGAGGCGTGACATTATGTATGTATGTATGTAAAAATAAAAAGTACCTAATAAATATTTATAAGCGGAAAATCAAAGGTCTTTTTCCATTACAAAAAAACCGTAGCAGCAGAATTATGTTTACACGTAAACAAACGTATCCAATACTGCACGATACTTGTGTAAATACTTTATTATTAAAACAAAACAGATCGTCATCAGACAACACTAATTAGCCGACACAGGATCCGCCATTGTTTTGGCTAGCCTCGACTTCCCAGGGCCAGATGAAATTTAAAAAGCTTGTAAACGAATCACTTCCAAACAACCATTGTGTCAGTATATTTTTATTTTTTTTCGCGACCGACAATAGTGGGAAAACGGTGTTTGGCCGTCGTGTGACGAATTCAATAAGTTATAACAATTAATTGCACATTGAAATAATTGTCGAAAATACTTGTTTGTTTTACATACAATATTCATAATTAAAATATTTTGTGGTGGCCCCATGGTCGCACTTCGTCAATAAACGCATAGGTACCCATCCATATGAATTCATGATATTCACTTATGAATTAGATTTTTTATTGAGAAACGAAATTTTGTATTTAGTCTAAATTGTCAAATGTATACCGATTCATGATAAACAGTTGAATACATAGAAATCGAAATAATAATAAAAAGAAATGGTACGTGCTGCGTGAAACCATCTGAACACATGTCGCCAATTTGAAAACGAGCGTATAATTATCGACAATTTAAAATGTAAGTTCCAGATTGACGTTGCTGTCATTCACTACGGACTACAAGTTATTCTTGAACACAGTACATCGATTGTTTGATACGAGTAAGTTACGATTTAAATTCAACGAACGCAATTGGCAATGTATTTACTAGCTCTGGATGCACTGGTGCCATACGATACACGAGTATCGCCAGCGATTTTAAACGCGCACAGCACTTCTATTGTAATATTATTAAGATTTCTATGGTTAAATATCTATCCGTCACACTAATTTCTTTTACTTGAAAGTAACTGTTTGTCTAATGATACTAAAACACTAAAAATAAAACAAGGTAGCTGTAAGGTATAATTTTATATTACAAAATACAAATAACATTAAAATACGTATAAGTACTTTATTTAACTTCAACTTTTCAATAACAATCCTATATTTAAAGATCTTTATATACGATATTTTTAAATGTAACACTTAAACTTACAACTATGTAGATCATTTGATTTCCAAAGTGTCATTCAATTTACAGTTTGTCAATCATTTAGCGTTAACATGGTTATTAGGACCTTTTTTACCCTACATGCTGCCTCTAAGACATCATCCTTACATAATCCCGGATGAGGGCACACTTAGTCTTAGGGCCCAGGGTCTGCTTACTGGTCGAACTAGGTTTAGCTGGATTTCAGTTAATACACGGGGCGACTGCCGTCTCACCTCCGCAACCCAGAACGAGGCATCAATCTATGGAGAAACATGCCGCCTTTAAGTACTCTGTTAAAATTATAGTTCCAAAAGTTTAAGTTTAGATGAACTATACAATATCACAGTAACTGTATCACCGTTCCACCACATTAATGAGGACTACGTGTTCTCCCCTCATCATCAGCTGGGGCAGGTGCCTGGTGCACTCCCAAATCCCGTGCCCGAGAGGTGTCTCCGTGACTAAAGGCACTGGACTTAATTTCGCTGCCGTACCCTGAGGAACCGATGTACCTGGCGGAAGAAAATTGTGGTTATAAACTTTGTTTTCTCTAGTACGTAATGCATAATGCTTGTAACTTTATAAATTTCAAAAAAATCAAAAAACAATATAAAAGCTTCAGAAACTTTTAAGCATTGGCTGTGTTGAATGAGTTGAGTGCTGTTAATGAATGTGATAAGTCATGTTTAATAAAATGTATGATTGATATATTCACTTATGTACTTCTATTTTGGCAACGGCGCCATTTTACAAAAAATTACAGAAACGCACGCAAAATTGTAATTGAAATAACAATGTTTAAGCAACATAGTTAATTTAACTAGGTAACCATTTAATTTGATTACCCACCTCTATAATGCCAGACTAATATTTACATACCTGCTTATAAAGAAAAAGAAAGTCAATAAATATTTATGTATTAAGAATCATCAGATCTCTTCTCTATATAAATAATATACATCAAAGTCGCGGTTTTTGCCTAACTGTTTTTCTAATAAGTAAATCGACAAGCTTTTTTAAGATTTTTAATGATGTCGGAAAGAAAAGTATTTTCGAGCGCTTGGTTGCATAACTATGTAAATATTTTAAACTACTCGTAAATGGATAGATAAAAATACGAATTGTATACCTTAAAAAGGTCTAAGCGCTCGTAGCTCCGCCTTGCTCGGTGGTTGGAGACGATCACCGAAGTAAAGCAGAGTTTACAGCGGTCAGTCCTTAGATGGGTGACCGTAAGTGTGGCATTTTATATCGAGCGCTTCCGTGCTTTGGAAGGCACGTTAAGCCGTTGGTCCCGGTTATCACTAAATGTGGTAGTACGTAAGCCATGTTAGATTCCTAATTGAGTGGCTTGAAAAATTCTAACAGCAGGACGCCATACACCTGCCTCCGCCAATCCGCACTGGGTCCGCGTGGTGGAGTATGACCCATTACCCTCGCACCTTGGTATGTGAGAGGAGGCTCGTGCTCAGTAGTGGGACGTTAATGAGCTGAGATGATGATGATGATGATGATGAAAAGGTCTGAGGCGGTAGTGGTATCTTTTACATATAATTTTCAAAATATGGAATACTTACAAAGCATGCACTTTAAACAATAGGATGTTAGTTGTTACTTTAATATGTTGTTACGTTTGATATGTTACTTTTCCTGCCTGCTCTTCTACATCTGGTGACTAGCGCAAAGCTAGTACGAGTCGCTAGTTAAAATATCAACACCGATACATTTTAACTTGAAATGTTTTTGAAATCACATTAACAACTGCTGCATAATATTTCTCTATAATTTTTCAATACTTACTTAACACACAACATAAATAAAACACTCGTTTCAAATCAAATTAACGTCGTCTAAGAATAGAAATAAGTTACGAAAGACAAGTTATATTAGATGAAAAGCGAAAACCTTGGTCAGAGAAAGCCGCTATAACTGCCGTCTCACATCAGAACGCGTAATACTTTCCTTATGCAATAATCATAATTATACAATTTATAGCTCGTAACTCATATCAAGTTACAAAATGTATTACTGGACGTGACACAAGAATGTTTAGCCTAGGTAAGTTAAGTCTAAGTAGTGAACCTGGTATCAGCTCATGCTGTTTCTGACGAACAAAATTGTGTTCGGTTTTTTAGTTACAATTGACAAACACTAAATCCCTTTTTTTAATTCTTTTATGCAAATCTATATATAAAGAAGCAAGTCTATTACCTAGTCCGGGAGGCACTTTCCGCTTCCTCGGGCCCTTGCGTTTCCAAATCTCCAGCACATCGCTGAGGGCTAAGTTCCACTGCTTGTCGAAAGCTACCAGGGTGGCGTGAAGAACTCCCCTGATTCCATTGTCTTTACGTGTTATTACCTGCAAGGCAACATTTTTTTTTTGAAGTATATGTGTTTGGAGTTAATGTATTTTTAGCCTAATTTTCGCCTACTATATCGGTTATATATATTTTTCCACTTTCTTTATTTTGTAATCAGACAATCCGACTAGGGGCAGATGTGTTTTATGAACTTTAGCAGGTTTAGCAAATATAGTGAGCAGTACAGCTAGCTGGTTCGGATGCATTTTTAGTCTGGAAATATTGGTCACATAATACAATTCTCCTAAGTATATGTATATAATAGTGTACTTTAATAAATTTAGGACTCAATGCCTAGTGTAAAGGGCATGAAATTAAAATTGTGTTTCCTGTATTATACACATAATATAACTAAAATAAATACGCATTATCGTATATTATTTACGCCTAAGCATACACTGAAATTTAAGGATAATCCGCCCTTGTTAAATGGTACACCAACTATAATACTACACAGTACGAAATTATAAGAAAGTTATCGAAATATTGTTTGTTTGTTTCAGGTGCATTATATGCGCATGTCCGGACGCTCCTTGCCACATGTGTTCTGCGGGAAAACCGCTTTTTTCCTCGGCAATAATATACCAGTTAGCTTCTTGGTGAGTGCTTGTCAATCTATTGAATAGCTTAGCTTAATATTATTCCTCAAACTTGGCAACTGATAATGGAAAAAATAAATAATATTGCACACCGTCGGGTTAGTGCAAATCCACGAATCTACCATACGTAAATTTCCCACAATTGTAGATCTAGTTTTACAGGGGAAGGTTGAAACTTCACAAGTTTCTTATTGCAACTACAAATTTTGGGCTCATAAGTATGAGTCCTATCTCTTGATATGAAAAGATTTTCCTGAAAGTATATAATTTAGGACGAATTGTCTGGGATTAAATTAGCTACATTTGTCAGATACGTGGCACTATCCAATGCGGATTTGCTGTCCCCGACGATATCCAGATGTCCGAGGATAAAACCACCAAAATGTTAACGGTCTTTTCTTAGGGATCTAGCACCATGGACGATTACATATCTTAAGGGATATCCTTACGAATGAGCCTAAAATTGTTGCTGTAGGTTGTTAGATACTTCTCAAGCCATTCTGATCAGTCGGTGGTGACGTCTCACGCTGTTTACAGGCCGAAGGCGCGACCTCGCCTTCCGATTCGTAAGTGCCAATTCAAGGTCTCGGGTCCGACGGTACTTCGAACTCGGTTATTTTCCTTCGTTTCGAGCCGAATTATTATTTGCCCTTTCGAATTTATTTTATTGTCTAGCCTTACCAATGTACCTAACTGACTACTTCAAATATTGTCCCAACAGTTTTAGCAGTTTTCTGCAAAATACATATTGTTTCAAAGAAAACATTTGTGTCATAAATACTGTCCCCAATCAAATACTCAGAGTCGTGTACTGCAAGGAAAATGCAGAGCATAGTCAATTATAAAGCTAGAAAATTTGTCAATAAAATATTATTATTTAGAAAAGCGATCTATATTTTAGAATTGTAGAATGTTAGCAGAAGTATTTTTTTGACATTGCCCAGTAAAATCCTTAACGATAACGATATAACCATAATCTTTATCCGTAAAGGCAAAGTTGAATATAAAGCTCGACCTATTAAAACGCCCAACCAAATAAGGACGAACGCGTAAAAATGGCACTGGACTCTTCCGGGTGGAAAGTTGCCCTGCGCACGCGCAGCAAGGCCGCATCTTGAGAACACTTCTCTAGCCACGGTTTACGTCATCGTTCATATTGATAGCTGACGTACTACATTTATTAAGACACAAAGAGGATGAGTAAAAAAGGTTCCAGTGTCATCAACTTTAATGCATAAGTACTATTAAGGACTGCATTATGTAAAAAACTTATCAACATGTCGTAGAGTGTGATTGAAGTGTAAGAATAACATACAAACGTTGCTACGAAGTTGACACTCTTAACGGCTTTGAAATTTTAATAGGAATGCTGAATGTTTTTATCTAAGTTGATAGTATATTAAATATAAATACGTGAAGAAGATAAGATATAAGAATCAACTATTTCAAATCTTAGAAGTTTCTTATAAAAAGAAATGAAACGTTGAGAAAGAAAAGAATGCTCCATAGCAACCGAGTTGTCTTTTGAGATCAGTGACAGCAATCGTGGTCGATCACATGATTGAAATTGAGCGGAGGAAAATAATTTTAGGAGCAAAACCTAGGTAAAATTTTATATTCAAAAATCCATTGAGTTAACATATTAAACAGATAAATCTAAGTTATTTTATTAACGCAGATGAAAGTAGAAAAGACACTAGAATTTGACACTATTTCTAAACATAAGATTTGATCACGTTCTTTAAACGAAAGTAAATTCTAGTAACTAGTAACGTTGTTATACTTGTTATGCATGACGTGCCCAAAATCAAATTACGACTTCCAGTCATTAGGGACTTAAATTTTTGTATGCAAAAATTCAAAATAATTATTACCTGTTGATTTGCTTAATTCAAAGGGCACGGTCACCACGATCATTGTCAATTAAGTCAAAGTCCAAGGTCGGTGTGGCCTTTCAGAGCTTTTTGCCGCGATTGTGGACACCAAGTATGGCCGGACAGTTTAGTCATCCGAAATGATTTTTTGTTTACACTGGTTCTGCCAGAGTGGCAGCAGCCATTGATATCTTGATTGATTGCGTACTTGTTATAAAGTTGTAAAGCATTCACTTTAAAACTTCTTTTACTTTGTTAAACTAACAAACGTTTAAAGGACTTATATAAATTTAATTATAACTTAAAATTAACATCGGAGTTTGCCCTTTAAGTCTAAAAAACACTTGTCTTTACAAACATTTTAAATGTACTTTAATTTTAATTACGTTTGTGTGTATAGATAAATATTTCTTTCTTTCTTTGCTTTGTCATAATTTATTTATTTATTTATTTATTTAAATCCTAAATTTAAATAAATAAATGAATAATAATATATACCATACATCAATGGTGTTAATTAAACCAACTAACACATTACACCTTGTTATAAACCCTTATATGAAATAACTACTTGTAAATTTGTCATTTTCAAATGTCGTGGCGAGGTTTTTTATTGCCTATTTATGATATATGTATATTTTTGCAAGAAAAAATATATTTTCTCAAGTAAGACATTTTCAACAATGATAGTATGTATGCAGTGCACTATTAAAATTATAGTCAGTTGATATTTAGACCAATATTGCTTCTTAACCTAGATTAAACTGCTAGGAAGATGAAGATGCGATTAGGAAAAGAAGTTTCTAATCTCAACAAATCTATGATTTTTCATAAGTAGTATCTACGGCTCTAGTGCACTTTTGCATGCAGTGGCTTCCTATAAGTAATAAAGCATTATTATTATTATTGTTATAATGTGTGTCTAGTTGGTTGCCCATACATAAATAAATTATCTAAGAAAACTAATTTTCTAATCTCAATAAATCTATAATTTTTCATACGGAGTTTCATCTATCTGTTAAAGCAAATAAAGAATTTGATTTGATAATCTATATTTACGGCTCTAGTGCGCAAGACAAACATGAAGGGCAAGGAGGGTGATCACCGCCTCTCCCACGCTTTTAAACACATGTTTATCATAAGCGTTCAGGACATCCCGAAATAGCCGGAACAATATTAATAAAATACCTGTAATGTGCGCGATGTTCATTTAGCTTTGTATAATGTAAATAAATAAGACTTCATACTTTTTTTGATCCCAATGCCAAAACTACTTTAACACAATATCTAAAAGTTATATTATTCTTCCTCAAAATTATTAACCTGATTTTTCAGTTCCTGAGAGTTCAGGTTCACCTGGTCACATAATTTTAATAAGGGTCTTTGTAAGGGATTTTTGCTTTACCTGTTTAATCAGTGCAACTTTCATCTGTAGACTATTAAATAGTTCATCATAATCATTAAACCTATCCAGTACAGTTGAAATATGAGACGATCACCTTGAGTACAATCCCACCTTGTGTCGCATGCCTTCGCGCATAAGTCCAGCTTCCCAACACATTTGCTAAATTGCCAACGCGGATGCTCTTCCCACTGCACCTCGTTCCCACATTAGCAACGTTATACCGTTAACTCATCCTTGCCACTTATACCAAAAGTGTTTACTGTTTAGAAAACCAATCTCTATTAGTATTGTGTTCGATTCTGGTATAAAATTAATTGCATAGTAAATAACTGTAGCTTAAACATAGAGGCATTGTGTTCATATTTAATGTAAGAATAATCCAAAAACAAAGGAGTTTAATAATGATTTGATGAAGACCTTCTGTGATAGACTACTGTGTATGTCTGAATCATAATAATATACCATAACATCACATCACTACTAACACGAAACCCTGAAAAGTAATATCAAAATCATCTCAAAAATTACCTTGTATTAAAATAACACGCTTACTAATTTTAGAAAAGTTATTATTGTGAGTTAAAAAGTATTTGTGACATTTTGCCACGAAATATTTATTGTGAACTAACTTCCGCGCAACCTACACTACTACGACGTGACCTATAGGTTTTTTTTTTCTTTAATATAATGTCTTCGTGCGTTTAGCATATTTAGCCAGTGTCAAGTCATCAATCATAGTAAATGGGAATGAGTAGGTGATAAATATGATAAATGGCAATGAGATGCCCTCCCCCTAATCCCTTTGAGTTCTCAGTAAACATCCTACATGGACTTAAGAGAATTTGAAAAGTGATGTTGCACTGTTTTGTTTCATTTACCAACACTCATGTATGTTTACAGACACTTAACGGTTCATAATCCACTACTATTACACATTCATGTTCGAAATAATACATATTTTCGAAAATAAATCAAAACTGCAGACTTGACTCTTTACTTTCCCGCCAAGAAGTCGGACCTAAAGTTACTGCGTAGTCGGACCAACAAACTATCTCATATTTACATTTATAATACAAGTAAAGATAATATTTCTAATGTTTCAATTCTCAAAACCATTTAGAAGTCAAAAGTAACTAAAATTTGACACTACCGACTCTGCCTGACACATAGTTCAACGAAACAATGTATAGATATACAAGACATATGCATTAGACAAATATTCTGGAAATTGAGTACATTTTTGGCATCAAGTCACATGTTTATTCTAGCTCGTGTGCCAACTTTGATCGCTGCGTATTATTTTGTCAGCAACCAGAACCACGTTGACGTCACAGCAATCATTAGTCATCCATCATCATCAGAAAGGTTGATCGTAATTAATTTCGATACCCCTTTATCAACATTGTAAATCTTCTATGAGAACGTATGTCACCGTCGAGAAACTAAAAAATATTTATTATTAATGGTAATATACTATGAGAACGTATGTCACAGAGTACCTTAAGTTTTACTCCCTGAAAGTTGCTTTAACAATTGACCACCACAAATCATCAAAGCTAGAAATTACTTTTTTGATAGTGGCAAATAAGTAACAATTTAAAAAGAGTTAGTGACGCTCCATTAGCATATCTACGTATATAAATAGCATCGCAATATTACGCAATATAGTAACTGGATCGTGCCCAACGCCCTTCGCCTTGGGGATATTGAGCCAAACGTCTTCGGCCGTGACTTGAGTTTATCCACTCAATGCAGACAGTGTTTCGGAAGCTGCTCATTTTCATATTAGTTTCAGTTAGGCTGAGTTCCCACCTACTGTGTAAATTTGCCAGATGGATTTTGAATCAAATTCTTTATTCATTTCAGGCCTTCGTGAGGTATAACTACCGGATAGTTAAAACACACAAAAACCTCATTTCTAATGAGAAGTTTTCACTTGCAACACAACACAAAATCGCAAATTACAAGTTAATGGTACGCTAATTTTATCCGCGGTATTATTGGCGTTTTCCGTTGCCTTTTATGCGTATAAAGATAGCATACACAAACTTAAAGTCGTGTCTACATAGTGTAAGGAGCCAGTAGTCATGCAGTTACATTTAACAAAATATTTCAAAATTTAAAACTATAACTCATTTAGTATTTGCGATAGCTAGATGAATGATGGATAGTACGTCTGAAAATCGAGGGCTAAGATATTAGCACATTGATAGATATTGTTCCCGCAAAATATTTTTCAGTTGTAGTTCATTTTACTCTTAATGTATTGGTTAATTTAACAAAAACGTTGGCTTTATTATCAGAAATAAATCACTTCATGTTTAACAGCAACATTGTACTTATTGAATTATTTTAAATAATTAATAATTATATTATAAATACTGTGGACTTTGACTTATATGTAATTCCTTATTATATAATAATAGGTTGGGGAAAAATTCTTTTCGTATTTTTGTATGAAAAGTCAAGACATTTTTTTCAAAGTTTATTTACATTTATTTACAATATATATGTACCGTTTTGTTGAATAACTTTCTGCCATTTTGTGGGCAGAGACATTATCCCGTTACTGTAGAAACTTTGGGACTTCTGATCAAAAAAACGGGACAAATAGTTTTGGCAGTCCTCTCTTGAGGTCAACCTTACAGAACCTAAAGAATTCTGCAGAGACCGAAACAGGTGAAAATCTGAAGGCGCAAGGTCAGGGCTATATGGTGGATGCACTAGGACCTCCCAGTCGAACTCTCTTAATTTTTGCTGAGTGGCTAAAGATGTGTGTGGTCTAGCGTTATCGTGATGAAAGACCACACCCTTCCTGTTGATCAATTCCGGCCGTTTTCTCTCGACTGCTTCCTTTAATCTCATCAGTTGCAGGCAGTAAAGATCAGAATCGATGGTTTTGCCGGGCGGTAAAAGCTCATAATAAACAATGCCCTTCCAATCCCACCATACACACAGCATCACCTTATTTCGTGTTAGGCCAGGTTTGGCCACAGTCTGTGAAGCCTGGCCAACTTTCGACCACGACCTTTTTCGCACGTTCTTGTCGTACGTGATCCACTTTTCATCGCCCGTTATCAATCTCTTCAAAAACGGCTCGGTTTCATTACGTCTCAATAATGAATCGCAAATGAGTACACGGTTCATTAAGTTTCTTTGAGTGAGCTCGTGTGGCACCCAAATATCGAGCTTTTTTGTATAACCAGCTTTCTTCAAATGGGTCAAAACTGTTTTGTGGTCAATTCCCAGTTCTTCAGCTACATCGTAACTACTAATATGCCGATCTTGCTCCACTCTTTCAAAAATGGCGTCCATTTTTTCGTAACAGGGCGACCAGAGCGAGGTGCATCTTTAACATCAAAATTTCCGGACTGAAAACGTTTGAACCAAATTTGTGCTACTCTTACTGACACTGCATCAGGTCCATAAACATCACAAATTTTTTTCACTGCTTGAGTTGCATTTTTGCCTTTTTTATAATAAAATTTTAAAATGTATCGAATTTCTTCATTAGATTCACTCATTTTTACGGAGAGAAAAACAAATGAAAAATAGCGGGAAACAACTTTTTTTTATTTTTTTCTTTTCTTTATAATGGAACCTTTTTAATGTTACCAAAACCAGCCAGACACAAATAGTACAGTCAAAAAAATTTTATAATAAGTTTATACCTACGTTATGCGAAAAGACTTTTTCCCCGACCTAATATTAATATGCTTTATCTACAACATTTTGACTATGATTTATTATTTTCCCTTGGTTCAATAGCCAGGATATCAATAATTAAAATAAATTAAACACTATTTTACAATGTATTGTTTATTAATATACCGAGCACGGGGTGTAATCACAAATCCTTCTAACAATGAAATCCATTTGAACGCGCATGTGCACAAAGACACGTGACATCTATCTGTATGTATAGAACGGGAACGACACGGCCAATAACACAAAAATACCGCTTATACACAGTACACAAAACACAGACCACAAATTATACACAACACAATTATAAACGTCTATTTTGTTCCTAGGTAAAGTTTTCAACATTTTTATTTAAACGTCTCACCTTATGTTAAGACTATTACGATTGGGTCTTATGTCAAGGTGAAAAAGGATTTTTAGTTTATATTGTGCTGAACCACAAGTGGCGCATGCGGCGTCCTGGTTTAGCTCTTTTAAAGAAGCTTAATATGGTCGCTTTTTGTGCTTAACGCCTATTACATGTGGTTTAATAGGGAACAATGCTCTAAAGCGCTTAGAGAAGCTGGGAATCACTCGATGTCCAATGACACACTGACATTGTAATCTGTGCTTAACTTCGGTGATAAAGTTTAGACTCGCGGTCACCCTAACAGCTATACTCATAAATGTATATACTATAAAATAGTGTAACATAAAATGCCATTGAAAAAAATCAGCTTCACATTCAAAGAGTGTGTTAGTGGTTCAATTGATAATTGTTTATATTGCATTGAGGAATCAAGGCATAACAATTACGGTGGTACTGTCGTAAAACGAACGGAAGGAAAACGGTCAGCTTCACGAGCACCGAAGGTCATAGGCGTGAATACCCGCAAGGTAAAGGATCCAATCGTGATCGCAATGCAATAACACTAGGAGACTCCCGCAATTGGGCAATAACTACCAAATGATCATTTTAAGCCATGAGTTCAAGGCAAATATAAATATGTACAGTCGTAACTGTGGTGTAGACATATTGAAATCTAATAGGAGTTCAAGACTTATAGATAATATCTTTTACAAAATATCTAGTAAAAGCAGCTCTTGATAAAGTTTTCTCCAGCCAATTACTTTATGTTATCGTAATACCCATCAATCTCATTGAAGATATTTACTTATGCAACATTGTTAATGAGGCAATGAATAAAGATGTGCATCGATTCCTTGGTGCACCGGTCACGTACACGCACTCAGTGCCAACACAGACAAGTGAAAGTTAGCAAATGTGCCAGGTTTGTATCAAGGAATTTTCTCTTGACAGTGAGTGGAACTGTGTTGTCGTCGTTTACGTAAAATAAAAGCAGGGGACGAGATCTGAAACAGGTCTATATTATGTTTCCAACAAAATTGTTTTCAGCTCCTTGCTGAGCGAGAACGAGTTCTTTAGTTTAAGACTAGCTGAAATAAAATTCATCCAACCTTCGCAGACTTAAGCCCATTGGCCTATATCGGTGACCCACATCTAGCAACAAAATAAATATTAACTAGGTATATTAAAAACGTACTCCCGAGTTTTACTAACGATTCATTCAACCTTGATGTACTTGAAAAGTGGTAAATTAACAGTCATAAATTTGAAGCAGTTCATAAAAGACATATGAACGACCTTGGGTAGCGCCTAAGTAAATTCCCAAACAGAAAAATAATGAGCATTGACCGCTAGAGAAAGTAAACAAACGCTTACGCGACGTACGTGCGGCCTTGACGAGGCCGCCACTCTACCGAGCTTCATCCGAAACGCAACGCTATTTCTGTGGGACATGACTTGATTCAGGATGTTATTTAACATACGGAATTAAATTCGAAAAAAACTCTAGGTATTCGACCTTGAAATTTGTGCTTTACTTCGTTGTGACTAAAGTACATTTTAGGACAGTTAGTCTCAGTCAGAGCATTCGCTTTATAGAAGCGGGCCGTACCCCACCGCGCTGCGCTGCAGTGAAAGTGAATGGTGACGCGTGGTACGCGGAAGCGTATCGCAGTAGCTAAGGTGAAGGTATGGTAATGTGATTAGTGCTTACTAGCCATGTCTGTCGCCACTGGTAATACTCGATATTAAAATCGTCTATTTATAGGCACGTAACCATTATTCGAGTTGTGCTAGACTGCTGGTGGTCGCAGCTGTAGATAATGAAATACATTGTGCAGATGGCATGACACGATAATGCGCTACTTGCGTGACTACATAAGATAACCAATTTGAGAGTATGAACTCTCTACCCAAAAAGAAATCGGACGATAAGAGCCGTTACGCCTCACGAAACTATTTACGCTGAAGTCCATAAAACTTAACATATACTATTTAACGTGTTACTAAAGCATTAAACAACAATTAAGACACAGATATTACCCTCTAAAATAAGAGTAACACAAAATAAACTGACTGAAACATTTTAACGAGTTTTAAACACATTCTTACAATATTACTTGTAGTTTAAACGGCTAAAATTCTTGGCGCCATTCAACCACATATATCGGTCTAGTTTTCCCGCGGGAGCGATTAATCTCTGCCAGAGGAAGATTCCGGGATACGCGGTGTCCTTCGGCATACTTTACCGAGATTGCGAAGTGACATAATGTAGCGACTATTTAGTCGTGTGACGGCATGACACACAAAGTGGGTGTCGCGGATGGCGCCGCCGGGCGCAGCCGCTCCGACCGCGCTGCTCTTGCGCAACCCGCTCCAGATCCGCCACTCTCGTTTTCGGCGCGCGCCACGGTCACGGACACCTGATGCCGGTGTTTTGTTTCTACGTCACTTTTTGTTTTGCGATTGGTTTTTTCTGATCGTTTCACGGTCGTAGATAAAGATAAAGATTCATTTATTTGTCAAAACATGAGTTGGTAATAATAAAACATACATACCTATTAATGCTTATTTTAGGATGTTAAAATGTGAAGTATTGATGAGAACAAAACTGACCAAGTGTGGGTCGTCAAGCAGCGCTTTAGGGACCCATGCTAAACCCAAAATGTCTATAAAAAAGTGATATTATGCGAAATCCTTATACAGATAAAATATTGTAATTTTGATAGGCAATTTTCAAGATTTTCAAATTCCAAGCCAGCAACGCTTTTGATTTAGTAAGTAGAGTTGTTTAGTATCTTTTTTATGTCTTTTTTTCTGATATAACTAAATAACATAATCAATTAATTTATTTCTTGAGAATTCTTGAGAAAGTACAATAAAGTATTGCAGAAAATTGAACAAATAAAAAATATAATCAAGTTAATCAAAAGTCCTCAATCATTAGCAGCTGTCAAAATATATATATATACAAAATAGATGTCATACTTCAACTAAAACCTAATGTCTCTAATAACTTAAACATGATCCTTAAATTCATTAATGTTTCTATAATGGAAACATCTCTCCAACAAGAAGCTTTTAAGGTGTCGTCTAAATAAATTCAAATTGGTAATTGATTTAAAACTATTAGGTAAACAAGTAATTATATATTATAATAAACTGCTTGAATTATAAAGCTGTGCGAAACAATTTGAAGCCTTGGTGCGGTTATATTTCGGAATTTTTTTCTGCGTGTCTATACTTTATCCCATCCAGAGACATTTCATACAGATCACAGACAATATCGAGGCAATAAAACTTGACATAAGACTTTGACATAACGATTGTAAAGAAATATTATGTAAGTTGTCTTAAATAAAGTAATTAATTATGAAAGAATTAAATTTTTTTATAACTAAAATATAAACAATTGCTAAAAACATATTTAACAATTAACAAATTAGCGTGTGTCACGACTCACGCCAAACTTCACCGTGGCATAAATCATGCATATAGAAAACGTTAATGAATGCAACACACATACGTGTTTAGAAACTTAATTACATTCATAATTAACGATTTTGCGAGTTAATATTTTATGAGATGAATACAAATGATACATTTTGACAAACGTGTAATGATTTATAACAAATTTTAGACTTTTCCAAAATACTGTGGAACGAGATAAGTCTTTGAAAATTTAATATTTTATTTAATCCCATACTGAAACTAAAATTGAATTTCATTGGTATGCTTTCCGAAAAATTTTATTACGCACTTACAAAATTTCAACAACTAAATATCAATAAATTAAATAATAAAGTTTACCAATATGAAAATAAATATTAAATTAAATAACAGGCATGAATGAACTTAACAATTACTGCGTGTTTTGGCAAACAATTGTCCTTTATAAGCTCATATGAGCTACAAAACAAAAAAGTTCGTTCAATCATATATTGCAAAGGTATTGCCATAAAACAGGCCTTAGAAAAAAATTAAGCAGTATAGGGTAAAATTGTAAAGAAAGTCGTCGTCGCGCAGGAGAACTTACTTGGAAGTGGAGAGAGATGATTCACAAAAATGTCGGTACTGGCAAGAAAGTCGCAAAACGATTAGGCTACAGATTTTATACGGCTAAAGAGAAGAGACCAGGTGGCGTGAAATAATATGGATAAATGAATCTAAATTTGAGGTGACGATCGGTGATGTACGGAAAATGGTTATTAGAAATAAAGATGGAGCATTCCATGTCGATTATATCAAAAGAAAAGTGAACTTTCCTGGATACGTAATGTTATGTCAGCACAAGGTTTGGATTGTTTACATTTTATTGAAGGAACTGATAATGCCGTAGAGTACCAAAACATTCTAGAAACAAGTCTCGTGCCCTCGATTCCACCGCTGAAACATCTTAATATACCTATACCATTCAACAAGACGGTGCTTCATGTCACACTGCGAGGACTAACAAGGCTTGGTTTAACCAAAATCAAAACTCCCTCAAATGGAGTGGCCGTCAAGCAATCCAGATTTGTCAGAGATCGAATGGTGGAAAATTAATTATACTTTTGTTAATTGGAGATAACTTTAATTTAGTATTCAAAACCACTCTAATCACCAAAACTCCAAACCAATATTTGTTTGGTACTAGATCTTTCTTGAATTGTGGTTGGTATTAATGAAGGTGGTGGTGGTAAGTGTCGTAACATAGCGAAAAAGTTAAAAATACGTCACTAGCATGACGTAATATCTTGATGTCACTTATAAATAATAATAATAATAACTTATAACATACGTTTAAAGTGCCATAAAATCCCAGTTATCAGTATACATATGGAGCCTACCTACAAGCGAATCGACTTGACATGTGACTATTCCGAATTTCACTTACCTCTTTTCTCAAACAACGCTATACAATCAACACCCGTCATATCCAGTTGAGTCGTGACCAACAGACGCATCTGTTGGCCCATAGGATAATATACATACCATCGGTACCAAGAAAAATGGATTTAATTTGTGATGTGAATCTATCAGATCTCAACTGTCACCATGCTGATGCATGGCGGCTCATATAATGTATCAACGTGAAGTATTTTGGCTATCATACTTTAAGAGTTATATTAATTTGGAGGAAAAATAAACTGAATAAAGTGTTCATAACCACCAACTATCATCGAGCCGGGATTTTAACCATAGGAAACATAAAGTTTTGGAACCTTCGCCTTCGTTTGTGCGCAGTGTTCAATGCATGCTGCAATTGCCAAAAAACGGTATAAATCACAACAAAGAACGTGAAACCTTGAAGTTTTTTTCGTCACCTGCATTGTGCAGCCAAAGTAATAAGGAAGGAAACAGCCAAAATCCGGAACCAACCAGTGGTGCATGAAGATGGAAAAAGAAGCCGGAATTAGAAGCAGCCTTCAGTCGACTGAAGCGAAGGGCAAGCCCTTTATCGGCCGATAAAAACTTAACAAACAAGCATGATAAAGTGATAAGAGAACAGTCGCAAGGTCTTGGCTTCGAGCTACTGGGTAAAGGTCAATGGTGGAGCTGTAGTGTCGTCATCAACTGGATTTTTTCCATTAACGTGACGGTGAAATTTATTACCAAAAATAGATTTTATAAGAAAAAAAATTATAAGATCTAATACGCATACCAATATAAATCCGATTGGAACTTTTGGTCAATGTGAATACTTTATTATATATACATACATACATACATAAAATTCTGTTTTCCCGAAGGGGTAGACAGTGGCATATAATACGCCCACACTTCGCCAATTGTGTTGTTGGTCCCACGAATAGGTGGCGAGCCTATTGCCGCATACCGGGAACTTCTATGTTTGCCAGAACCTCGTCCGTTAATCGGCAGGTGCACCATTTGCAGGTGAGATTGGCTTGAGCTCCAAAGATGGTAGGATCCCTAGGATTATTAGAGATATAGGATTCATATATATTTACTAGTTAATAATAATAATAAATTATTTAATTTCCTCTACATACAATACACAATGAACACAATTTAGGTACAAACAATATTTAGTAAAATGCGGGAGGCTGGAGTTGACCTTATAGTTATTTACTACATTGCTTTATCCAAATACCTAAGGGTTTCAAGCAGTCTAACAATCTAAGTCTGAGTTTTCTAGAATTTCCCGAAAAAAAAACTTATTTTTTTCTCTTCATACAATAACAAATATGAGAAGTGATGTGCTCAACATCTTAAGTTTACTTTATATTTTATATTTACTTAAGACTTCGGCTCCAACCCCGACACCACATTATTTTACGCTACGCTTATTTTCTTGAATTAAAGTGGTCTGTAATCCTTTTATATAGTTCAAGCGTTATTTTATAAGTATGACATTCATAAGAGCTCTATTGAGCCAAACTAGAATAAATGAATTTAGATTTTTTGATTTCAAGCTCCAAAAGTTATAAATGTTAACACAAGTTAACATGTTTGTTAAATTGAAAACACGTTAACATGAGCAAGTTATTACCCTAATGTTAATGAAGGCAATTTGAACAATATGACAAATAAAGCAATCCTAATTTCAACTTGACCACCGGTTTAGGTTTAGTTCTGTTAACACTAAATTAAACAGTCCTTTTCGCATGCATACAAAATAGCGTCATGAAAGCGATATAGCATCTCCCAAGGTTTATGTGAGGTCGAAAATTGTGCATACTGATATTAACAATAAAACTATTAATACCCACATCGTACTCATAATATGCAAAATCACACACACAAAGCATGACTTCCGCATGTCCTTGCTATACGCACGAACTAAATATTATAAAATGCATTAATTTTCTCACGATTATTAAACACAATTTAAAGTAATAAAAACAGACAAAATTTGCGTTAAATATTAACGTTTCATTAATGTCTTTAGATTTGTTTTGTACAAAAATATAAAACAGATGTACATGGATCCTACCAAGACCTACGGAGCCCAAGCCAACCTCACCTGCAAGTGGTGCACCTGCCGATCAACGGACGAGGCTCTGGCGAACATAACAGTGCCCGGTAAGCGGCAATAGGCTCGCCACCTAATACGAGGGACCAACTATGGCGATCAATTGGCGAAGTGTGGGCGTATAATATGCCTCTGCCTACCCCTTCGGGGAAACAGGCGTGAATGTATGTAAAAATATAAAAGCAAGCTAAATGGTCGCATACATAGTAACAAATTTTCAGGTTTGGTGCAACAGTTAACACACACATTGAAGTGAGAGAGTATTCTTGTTGTTCATATATCATTCATAAAGATATCCCATGATTATCTAAGTATTTTATTAGCAAATAAACAATATGTTGAGTCGTATTCAGCAAAAATAGGATGACACCTATAAAAGTAGTTATTGCAACATCACTCTAATTACAATCTCATTAATAATTACTATCGAGCGAATTGCAGTATGGTGTAAGTGCATACAGGAAGCGGGTAGAGGCCGCGGCAAGAGCGAGGCTGCGCGCGCACGCGAACAGCCGCGTAATTGTGACGCCATCTGCGTAATTGGACGCTAATTCTTTTAAAGAATCTCTGAATGTTTACTGATATTTATCAAAACTACTATTTATCAAAATACAAAAATTTAAAATTTAGAAAACATAGCAAAAAGTGCATGATAAAAATGTATATAGTCAGTATAAGTACATTATTTATTATTTGTTTATAATCATGCCTTAACGAATGAATCAGTTAAAAGAAACAAACATACATATTGATCTGCTATTTTCTCAAATGTTTGCCGTAGAGGATTATTAAAGTCATGCAATCAATAAACAGCCTGTCTAGAGTGCACTGCTGAATATAGGCCTCTCCTAATACGCGCCACCACATCCTATTTTCGGCTTTGTGCCTCCAATTTTCTATCTGCTTCCAAGCGTAGGTCGAAGCTCCGTTTCGTAGCGATTTCAAGTGCTTGAGATGAATCATGTCAAATCGCGCAGCCGTGGAAAAATACTATACTCTGAATGAACGTGTTTCCATATCCACTACTCATTAATTTTATGTACGAAACTTTACATGTTGATATAATTTTACTACAACATGATTAAATTAAGGAGTGTGTCTTATGCATCTTCATACAGTAGACAATAGCTGATAAATTATGTTAATAACCAACAGTGGGTGCAAGTGGTACGCAGTACATAATAATTAGCATTATTCAACTGTAAACATGGAATTGAGCAAGCGTGTGGTATTAAACTTCATTCCATCGCTAAGGAAATAATGTAACGGGCTTTTCAAACAAACAATTAAATCGTCACCACTAATAAATACTAGTCTTCTCTTGTTAATGAGTACTTAGTTAAATAAATAGCAATAAAAAAACATTAAGCTTAGTCGTTAATATAATAAGAAATTCAGGTTGACAAGTCAAAATTATGTAATTCACAGATTTATGTAAGTTTATAAGGATCACATAAGTAAAATTTTCTTATGCTAATTAAAAGAATATTTTTTAAGCATTTAGAATAAAAATAAATTGATTGATTTACTTTAAACATCATTACAAAAGTGTCTGCCACATTCGGCGTTCGGGCGTCGAGTGCGCGTGAGTTGCTTGCGCCGTGCCATCGACAGGCGGAAGATTGCGCGCGCGCACCCGCGCAAGGCTACGCTCATGACCTCGCGTCGTCTTTGTCTAGTACTATCTATCGTCTGTTTACCCTCGAGGCCGAATGCATCATAGCTTTGCAGCGCACTTGAAAATTAAATGTAGTTTACATTTACGGGGTGTGTCCTATGAATTTTTAAGCACTAACTTCTGTCATAGGCGACAAACATAACAAACCTTATAAAATTATTATTTTGAATTTTTCAGATATGGCACGTCATAAGTGACAGTGCTCGTTGTATGACTGAGGAGCTGGTCGACAGCTGTAAGTATTTTAAATATACATAAGTATTATTTTTATTGAACAAATGAACTTTATAAAGTACTAAAATCTGTCAGTAAAAATGAAACCGCCCGCGGGCTTTTTTATACGCACTTCGAATGTAGGCGACCTTGTCATTGCCCACAATTCGGGGTGAACCACTTGTACTGGCAAATGTTAGTACCGACAGCAAAACAGGTTACGCGCGCTACAATAAAAAAATAAATTCAATAACGCTAAGAATGTAATTATGTATTTTTTAAATAATTTAATTAGAGATGGAATGAAATTTGTCAAGAAGCCGAAATAAACGATTTTCAGAATGTGGCATGGTTTCGACAACCAGTCTCTTGATCGGGGCAACTTACTACGTCTAGCTATGCCTGAAGTACTATAATCGTATCATACTATAGTACTATAGTGTTGTCATTTGCACAATGATTGCAATTTTATTCTTAGAACGCGATTTTTAAAAATAGTTAGGACTCATAATCTATTTTATGCTTGGAATTTTTAACATACATTGTATATTAAATTGATATTTCTTACTTAAGTGAGTTTTAACTTGACCTCATAGATTTTCTGACAATTGAACGTCTCTTGTTTTCAATTTTTTGACACGGGGTTACTTGTAATATATTTTAAACCATTAAGTAGAAAGGTTTATGCTTGTACAGCAATCATATACAATGAAACTTAAGATGATATGTATTTTATACGTGTTTATTTTCTATGCACTCCGCAATACTCTGATTGAAGGTCTTGACATTGCTACTAGATCATTTATTTCAATTGCCTAGAATCCTGATAATAACTATGCAATTTCACCACTTGTAAATGTAATCAATGTGATTTATATAAATATATAAATTTTTTAGAAGTACTAAAAATTTTAAGATTCTCTTTCTGTTCAAATGGCCATCATCTAGGCCTATTATTGTCGCATCTACATGCATTATATTATTTAATCAATCTGTACTGGAGTCTCTGGATGAGTGAGTGTTTGTATGGCATTTGTTATCGAGCTTTTCCGTGTTATGTAAGAGACGTTAAGCTATGAGCCTCGGTTACTACTGAGGTTGTAGGTAAGACAAATTAGGAACCATACTGGGTGGATTCGTTTGAACACCAGAGGCCACACCTGACCTGAATCACTTTTACCTGGGTTTACAGAGGAGATTTAAGCCTTGAAGTAGGAAGCTGATAGGCTGAGGTGAGGATGATAAAGTCTTGTCAGGAAAGAGTGACTTCTAAAAACAAATGATCACTCAGTAAGGCACATAGTATAAAATTTAGTGAAAGTATTTAATTAAGCTTACGTTTAAAATGGATATTTCAATTAATATATTTTTTATTTATTTACTATACTCGAACCCTATAATTTCTTTCCTGTCCCACATGAAATCACGAATCTCATTGGAGCATATATAATTGCCATCTACATGAGAATGAAATAAGCCAAAATAGTAAAAACTATATTGACTTTAATAACACCTTACAGGGCTTGCTTTAATGAGTACAAATAAAGTAAAGCCAAGGCGAACAAGTACACGAAAACGACTATTGACTGATAAATGGATTAAATCGACAAGGAAGTATCGTTCGTCCTAGCCGGCCCTTGCGCAGACGCCGCACGCACACGCGCGCGCTACACACACAGGCATAATGGCCATGAGATAACTGACATCACAACAAGGTCTCGCCAACAGTAGAGACAGCAAAATACTCGATATCATGTTAAAATAGAAATGATTAACATGTGATTCGAGATTACAAAACATACTTATTATTTTTTATCATAGTGTTTTGAAGACCAAAATTATCTGTTTACAAAGAAAATTTTGAGTTTACACAGAAACATACCAACTTGGTTCAAGGCTTTATTTGTACGTCATAAAACCACTGAAGCGTTTCGAAACCTTATTAAATAACTGACAAAACACTAAATAATACCTTAATTAGACAAATAACGGCAAAACCCGCGGGATTAAGTCAGGGCAGTAAAAATAATATGAACTAAACAGATATTACTCAGGTCATTTAAATAATTAATAAATTTGAGAAATTCTTAAAATCAAAGATTGTTTGTATGTTTGGAGCAGTAATTAGATATCATTGTTTTCGTTACGATACTGATTGTCGCCAGCATGAACACGCAGTTAACGCATGAGCCACATACGAGGCAACACTCTGTAATAAACAAACATCTGGCCTTCAGTGGCTTTTACGAACCATGATACATATTCACATTAGTACTTGCATTTACACGTAGGTCAGAAGTGCATTAAAAATTATACTACCACACTTTTTACGCGTTACAGAAGAACAAAAACAAATGACGTATGGGAAGATAATAAACCGATTATAGTTATATTTCAGAACTAACAAAACAATTGCTTTGAAATTAAGAAATGAACACAAAATTAAAAACATATTTGACAGATATACATATTTATAGCTCGTCTTTCCCGTTTTAGATGAGGAAGTATTATAACGAGTGCCGGGAGACCGAAAACAATGAAATTTTAATTGTGTCCTGAAATTTGGACACCCGTATCTTGAATTCTTATAGTTAAAGAACGTAACGCAAAACACTTTGTTAACAAACAACGACCGGAAAACCAGTGAAGAAAATTTAAAAAATAACGAATTAAAATTCAAGGTAGCCTCAGGGCGCCGCTGCAGGGCTGACTAAACTAGGAAGTCGTCAGTCAATTACAGTACAGCTCCTCGTTAATTATACACAACCGATCGCACTAAATGACTACTCAACATTAATTGTTCACTTTTATTTATATGTTAGCATAATTAATCTAGTCTATTTTCGAACACTGAATTGACATATTAGACGTTAGTGGAATTCCATTAATTAAAGCAGTCTCACAACAAACAAGTCCTGGAGAAGACACAAAATTATTAATGTGAGTCATGAAAAATATGGTGACGATAAAAAATTTATAACACAACAAAACCATAAAGGTAAAGTCAAAAGATATTAAAAGATAATATTATACTCTTGAAGTCAGAGAAACAACAAGGGACTATAATTATGTATAATAAGTAAAAGTCGTTTGGAAAAACGGCAGGCATTCCGAAAACGTCGCTCCAAAAACAGTGAAACATATTGAAGGTGATGCGTTCCAGAACCTCACTAAAGTATCATTATTTATAACACTAACAAATTATGAAGTCAAGCATTATTATAATAGACCAGTCAGCATTATCCAACAACAGGTTTTTTTAAACTATGTGAATCATATTCTTTGCCTGTACATTCCTACTGTTTATCGCTACGGAAAGGAACGACTCCTATTTCAGTTTCAGAAGAAGCATATGTAATTTTCTAGAGACCTTAGTACACTTTTTTAATTACATATTATAAAATCAATATTGATAATGGATTAATTTCATAAGATAATAATTAATATGATACCAATGTATCATGATCCAATTCCATTCACGTTTTGATTTATAGCCGAAGTGAGGATACTTTGGGTTATTTCTTATGATTCTCGTAAAATAGCAATTTTTGTTTTTTTTTAATTCTGACCATGTTATAAATTGTTTAATGGTGTTTCAATTAACCTTTTACAAACAAACTTTGTAATTTGTCTATTATTTCGTATTATGGATTTATTGAAAATCATGGTATCCACAATAAAATAATACTTTAGATACAAATTAAATAATAATGAACCAGTGGATAAATTAATTATATATAAGACATTGAAACAAATGATTTACTTTTACATCTTACACTTGATGCCTGACTTCGTAATAAAATGATTTTATATAAGACTATTTTATGGAATAAAGAGCAAATAAAAACTATTCAAAAAGCCAGCTACTAATAAAATATTACGGTACAAACAAGAATTACAACGTTTTGTTTTGCTGTCAGTATGAGTAAGCTGGGTGCAGATTGCAACGCCATTAATAGACACGACACATTGCACTGCGGGCCGACAGGACCGACAAGGCTCTTCCGACACTCTCTAGTGGCTGACGTCACTCCCAGCTAATTTACACCTTTGTGTTCACTGAATATATTCATAGAGCTGTAAATTGTTTTTTGAAAATCTCAGAATCATATAAAGTTATAAAAATATTTATGTATTATTTTTATATGAACAATCAAATATTTAAATAACACGTGTCACCGATCTTAATTATTTAATATTGGAGGTCGTTAAGTCTTTCCCTTGTGTTTTTTCACTCTCACATAATATTATCAAGATATTTTCAGCTCACGACACCATTTTAGACAGACTTCAATCAATAATTATCCTACCGGACTACTATAGCGCAATTGAATATTATGCACTATCATTTACCATCCATATAGCCCATTCATCCATATCATCAATATATTTTGTACCATTTTTCATTGATTTTCGCTAAGCCGTTAAAGCGAGATAGGGTAAGAAACATTTTAATTTTAAATTTTATTAAGATGCAAGCTACTCAAGTACTTGAATTAATAGTAAGTGAACTCGTATCACTAAAGATATACTTCATATTCAATACTAAACGCCAATTTTAAGGTTATTCGATAATAGATTACGTTACGACACCTGTTTATTTTCAAGGTCATTATTACTATCAATAACACTGATACTAAAGTAAATCAACAATAATGATAAAGTAGTAAACTTGCAGAATTCACAATTACAAAGAGAAAAGATAAGGCCTTTTCCCACTTGGTACTTTGTGTTATTTTGTTATTGTATTTGTGAGCAATAAAGTATCAAATTTCGTTTTGCATTAAAATATTATTCCTATAGTTTGAATTACAGTATTATGAGATATGATATTATAAAATAGTTTAAAATTTTCATATATTATTTAAACATTAGCAGCCAGCCAAGTCGCACAAAAATTTGAGTAAATTGCAAACAGCTGTCGTAATGCGCAGGAGCATTACAAATGACTACATTGACTTTATATAAGACGTACATACATGATTATATGTGATGAGGGCACGATTTGTATTAAACTGACATAACCAATGGTTGCCGCTACAGTAGAGATAAAATATTGTATATTACATTTAAATTATACTAAAAAATGTTAAAATAACAAATAAAAATATTTTATCTATAGTATCTAAAAGCAACTCAAACAACTTTCAAGATATGACTCCTTGACTTTATTTAATATTCATCATCATATCCTAGATTTATCCCGGTTGCCCTAGACTTAAGCTTAGGGCCCAGGGTCTGCTCACTGGCATAATCAGATGTGGCTGAATTTCAGTTATTACAAGGAGCGACCGTCTGACCTCCGCAACCCAGATGGAAACATCATTCTATGGTTAAACCAGCAGTCAGGATGTTAGAATTAATTAACTTCCTAATAACGACTGCCATAGATGTTCATAACAGCCGGGACCAAACGGCTTAACGTGCTTTCCAAGGGACAAAGCAAGCGATACTTACGCATATAATTTCGAAAAGTCATAGGTACGCGACCAGGGTTTGAATCCGAGACCCTCTGAATTTGAATAAGGGTCTCGCCACTGAGCTATCGCCGCTTCTAACTTTATTTACAAATTCATCAGGTTAAAATTGACGACGTGTGCTTCTATCATTACATAATGGTTGTCATAAGAAAGTGGACAGTAGTTTATGTCATTGTATCAATAGACTTCACTGGCTATAGATTCGATTCCATCTGATTTTGTATTAATAATAAACTCATTAGTAATTTAACATATTCTGTTTTAAAGTTTTTTATCACTTAAAAAAAATAACGTGTTCCGTAAAAAGTATTAAAACGAGAAGCACATCATAGCAGAGCACATTCATTTGCTGAATTAATTATAATATTTGTGCTAATTATCAGTTTCTATTTGACAATAAAACCGGCTTATGTCCCGGAAGCTATCAAAAGCCAGGTCTATAAAGCATGATGGTGTAAAATGTAAATTCTCCAAAATCTAGCGGGGCTTTGTTGCTATTTCGGCGCGGCTGCCATCAGCGGACTGCGCAGTGCTTCCGCGTTGGAGAACGGCCAGCGATGTACAAAGGATGCATGCCTCACTCACTTATGGCACCAAAACCAAACATGCAAACTTTTTTATGATGCACTCTGAGCAATTGACTGCGAACGGCCAATTTTCAACATTTCAGATCACATATTATTTTAATAAAATTAATGTTTATAATATAGTATGTTCGTATTGTGGCTAAAGCGCATGTACAGGTGATAAAAAGCAGCATTTATAGAGGTTATTGATAAGTGACCGTTTGAATGTAATTTAATATCAAGTGTTTCTGTGTTTCAAACGTCACCTTACCCTTTGGTACCTAGAATGCATTTTGAAAAGGATAATTTTGAATTAGAATGTCAAAAAGATTAGGATAACAATCACGATCATTTCTTACTCTTCGTTCCTTATTTTAAAACAGAGACCTTACAAAGTGGAGCAAAATTGGTTTCAGATAAATTAAGATAGATAAGTTTTATAGAATGTTAAGTCAGGTATTAAATAATCCTGGTAGACATTTTTAACTAAACCAAATCCCTTAACGTGAAAATACATATAAAAGGTCATAATTATACTTTGTTTATCTTTAATGAAATGTTTTGAAACGAAATAATAAATGCCTCAACGACATTAAATAACAAAGTTTTCATTACTTTCAATGTTAATTGGCAGGTCTCGCGACAGCTTGTCTGAAGTGGGGCGGATAATCACATAAATCATTTAAAGTTGACACCTGTTTTCTACATAAATCGATCAACATGGTAAGTAAACACTTGCCTTATTAACTTAGAAGTTATCACGTCGCTACTCCTACCCGATTAATAACAAGCTGAGAATTTTTTTGCACATTCATTAAAATTACAACTTTATCAAAATCTCTCAATCTTAGGTCCAATATTTCGGACTTAATATTATGCAGACTTTTTTCAATATCATGTCTTGACGCTATAGCTGTTATGGAAAGGACTATTGAAGAGTTTAGGCCCGTGGAGTCTTCGTTCATTAAAGGCACGCAAAGTCTCAAATCCTACTACAGACCATTTAAACTTGTTACAATATATTGTTAATCTTATTGTGATTTATAGTGTCAAATGATTAACTGCAAATTTGGATTCTGCAACATATTTATGTTCACAAAAACAAAAACTAAATCCATAAAATAAATGGTGAGTATAAAAATATATTCGCTTATTGATCTTGGCATAATTCCAAACATTTTCATATAGCATTGAAAGTTATAAATAAAGTGATAACTATAACTTCCTAAGAATTTTCAAAGCTAATTTTGGACATAAGGTTTTTAAATTTTTACAATAATCAATATCAGTTAAATTATGAATTATAATCAATATCAGTTAAGTTATAATTATCAGCCTGAATTAATGTTTCGACCGTACGTACGATTGTTACTTATTAATAATCTCTGACATTATGTAAATAACTAACTATGGTACATACAATTTTATTTCATTTGTGACTCATAAAGATATGTAATGTTTGTTAGTTAATTTAATTAAGTTGTAAACTTTTATTTTTTATTGAATCGACATCTTTTATAATTAAATTATTATTGTACTTTTTTTTGTTGACGCTTTTATATAACAGGACTATGTATTATTATATTATTAAATAAGGTTATTCCAGTAACATTTTAACCATTGTATGGAAAAAATATATAATCATACATACCTACATGATTATATATTGCCGAGATTTTCGATCGGCTGTTTATCTGGCTGAAATTGTAAAAACTGTTTTGTCTAAAAATGAGTTCTTATTCGATAACCACTCTTGATCAATAAACATCCTGTAATTGAAAATTCTTTTTTATATCGCAGTAGTTTTTTGCGGTAACACATTCCCTTGTGAATTTACTTATTAGTCTTCATTTGCAGTTATATTTAAAGGAAATACTTACTGAACATGCGTAACTGCTGAAATTTCATAAGTGTGTGTTAAACCTACCTTAATCCTCAGTCTGTGATCAACACAATCCTTTAACACAGACAGCGGTCCTTCCATTTTTTCGATTCGTGTCAAAACATTATTTATTTTCCTCTCAATCTTCACAGGTGGTGCAACTATAGAAAGGAGAAATAATTATTATACTTTATGTGAAACAAATAATAATATCGGACTTACGACTAAGCTTGTCTGCGATATCTTGCATTAGGATGCATCGGAATTTCGGTATAATCATAAAGGACAAAGCATCTTTTATAGCCCTCAGAAACGTATAATATATACATACATACAATCATGCCTGTTTCCCTGAAGGGGAAGGAGAGGCATATTATACGCCCAAATTTAGGCAATTATATTGTTGGTCCTACGTAATAGGGGGCGAGCCTATTGCCACTAACCGGGAACTTCTGTGTCCCCCAGAGCCTCGGTCTTTGATCGGCAGCCTTTTGAGGTGAGGTTGGTATGGGCTCCTAAGATGTTGATAGGATCCCTTTACATCTGCAGAAGTGTCACTTTTCTACTTCTTTGATCATTACACATTACACTCACAAAATATTGTTAGTAATATATTATAACAATAGATAATACAACGCCAAAAATGCTATAATGTTGAAAACTCATCAAATAAAAATACTGAATCACTGAGCACAGTCACACATTAAGCATATTTTTTTTTAAAACCAACGCTGAATAAACAGTGTTTATTATATTATTGAAACTCAAACATAAATGTCAACTTAACAATTGCACCTGCTGATTATTTTAGAACGAAAATTTAAAATTATTTTTATCTCAGATATAATATTAATTTCAAATTTAATATAACCAACAGTAAAATTAATCAATAATTCAGTCGGTTTGAACATTTAAGTAATTAGCCAAGCAACTTAGTAGTTTTACAAATATTCAATATTTTTTTATTGTAATCAGCGACGTAAGTTAATAAAAGTAAAATTTGGTATCTTTTGAAAGAGTTTATAATGTTTTCAGTGGAACTTTGTCTCAGTCACATGGAGAGGTTCAACGGCCTGACAATGCCTCGTAGGCTGTACTATCAGTGACACAGTTATCGCACCTGTTAAAATATTGCCATAATTATACTTGCGTCACCAGAAATGCCTTTGACTCTTCTGCTCGGTTCAAAATACTTTAACCGTCAAGATGTTCCTCTTAATAAAACTCACTTAAACACTAAGGGGTAGCTTCAAGTAGCTTATTTCAGTTCGATTCAAATTTTATTTTAGGTTGATATGATTCATACATATAACATTTTATCGTATATACATTTATGGACGTTTCTCAAATAAATTCATAAGTGATTAAAATATCTGTAATCCTGTTTTTTTAATAAGCAGCCAGTGCTTGTGGTTTTATGCCTAACAGATATTTTATACTTTTAGATTATTCTGTAAGCGCACAGCTGCATATTTCGTACTAATAATCAGTCAAAAAGTTCCAATATAAATACATAATAATACTATAACTCGAGCTGAATTTTAAATAAGAATCCTACTCAAACAAGGTTCAGTTGTGCCTATTCAATCTTAAGGATATATTTTTGGCGATATCAAAGATAAAACTAAAACCTAGATAGTAGAATAACATTAAATAATTTTTTTTTACAATTTAAATGCATTCAGCAATCCCAGCAACAGTTCAACTATTGCAATGCAGAATAAGCCTGATTTATGGACAGGCATAAATATGGCGATACTAAATGATACATTTACGTCGTCGGCATGCTTGAAATGCGGAAGGCCCTATGTTAAAATCCTCTTAGTAACAGTAGAAATAAAATTATCTAAAATAAATTTTGAATTTACAATCCGAAGTTTCTAAGATTAAGGTAACTAAAGATTCTGAGTAATGCGAAACGAAATACAATTCCTGCTCGAGTTGTATTTCGTTGTGTTAGTCAATTAACATTAGAAAAGGCCGAGCCGATCGTAAAGTCATCGGTTGTCGATAGTTAAAAATAACCGTGTAAACTAACGATAAATCTATGCGGCTGTGGAGCTAGGTACCAGGGCGGCATGGCCTGCATGCGGTCGCTGAGCTCGCGAATTACTTTCACTCGACTATCCCCGGGCGGGCGCTGACCGCGCGGCGGGGTCGTCGCCCGCGACAGAGCGCGGGAAACGCCACCATGCCATTCAGAAAAGCGCGCGCTGTTTACACAGATGCGCCCCGAAACGCGTTCCGTTGCATCACTTCCGTTTGCATTCCGTTTCAAGATTATTATGCATTCGGATTCGCATGCGCCGATATAGTTTTACGCATCTAGGGCCCGCTCATACAAGCCCGTTACGTAATAATTCTTCTTATTTTTTTCGGAGGAATACGACAACTTTTATATTACAATGATGATAAAAGGAAGATCAATAAATAATACTCCGACAATAATACAAATTACCCATGTAAATGTAATTACAATTATAAATAATCGTTAGTCTAGAACCCTAGTCGCAGTTTGCCCATATTTAAATTAAAGACCTACTTAATTAGATTACTCTGGATGTTCCCAAAATACAACTATCAGGAATACAAAGTCTGATGCAAAAAATATCTGACAAAGTACCTAATGAAAGATAAAGTCACTTAAGCGAATGTCGCATCATAATTTGTGTGAAAATAAAGGAATGCAGAGATAGCACAATGTGTGATGATAAAATTGACGAGACGTCGCCTGTCGCCGCCCGAGTGCGCACGCGCAGACACCCGCTTGCGGCTTAGCGTGATAACAGCGAACGCCACTAAAGTTATCTTTTACAAGCTATAAAAGAAAACAATAAGTTAATAGGGATTTGCATTGTGATGACAGTTTTTTTCATGAAAGAAATTCTTAACATCGATAGCAAACTATACTTATCAAGTCATAAGTCAATTAGAAACATATTTTCTTAAAAATCAAAAGGCTTATAAGCGAGCCAAGTTTTTTTAGGAATCGATTGTTAAACATTCTGGACATGGCGTCAACGACCGACGTTCCAGGGAGCAACAGAGATGGCATGCGTCCCCACTCATGTGGAAAGCGGTTATGCAACACTCGTGCGCCGCGAAAGTCTAGCCTGCCTGCGCCTTCGCCGTAACAATTCCCCGCCGCGATTATGTGTCTCGATCGCATGATAATTTCCATGGATAAATTTTCGAGATAGTTAAGGCAATCTGTTGAACATCCTAAAATCTCAATTTAATCTTTGAATCTCAATATATATTTGAGATTATTCTTGATGTTCTACCCACAAATGTATTCACTTCTCTAAAATAACTCTAATTTGATGCCGATAAAAACAAAAGTAAAAAAAAATATTTGCACTATCGATGCAATTTAAAATAGCAATATGGTTACAAGAACAGCAATTAGGCCGCGTTGGAGGGGGTAGCGGAGTGCTTGTCGTCGAGAGTGGCTAGCGCGACCAGAACAAACAATCAAAGGTTGTAAGTAGCCGTTCTTAGAAATAGCAAGCAGGCGCGGGCAGCGGCCTAAGACCCGTGGTGTCTAATGGCGGAAGTGAGATTTAGAAAGAAATAATAAAAGATTTAGAGATTAATTTTACGGCTTTGGAAAAAATCGTTCAGCTACATCAGACTGAACACACTCTAAAGGTTGTCTCTCGAACATATACATGCTACCAAAAAAACATGGAGAGTACTTTGCGAAGAGCAAGCAAAACAAACTACTCACGCTTTGGTGAATTTTAATTAAACTTAAAACATCTTTACAGAAAAGTCACTTCCAACGTTCCGCTGAAGTCGCCAAACCGCAGAGAAAGACATTTAAAGAAAAGTTTCTGTTACAGTTACTGTTGCAGGTGATTTGCATTATGGTTATTATTTTATTAAACTGATCACAGCGATTAAGTATAGATTCGCCTCTCCATTATTTTTAACGTGTCAGAATTTAAGTAAGTGGTCATGATAAATAATAGTTGTCACGTAAAATTTTTTTTTCTTTTATTTGTGTAATGACCATATGCAACAATAAAAACAACGAACAATTGGTATTTTTGGTTTTTTAATGTCTTAAAGAAAAGTTTTAGTTTTAAGTCACATCAACTTGATATTTTTTAGGTATCTACTTAGATACTTAGATTTTGCGTACAGTTATTAAGCAGAAAGCACACATAAATTTTTTCTTTAAACGTACTGCGGACATGTACCGTCGATTCCTTAATTATTTCCAAAATTTCAAAAGATTCTAAAAATGTAAAAAGTTATTGCAACATATTTCGTCAGAGTAACATTTCGAAACAGTCCTTATTGTTTCAATGAACATTGTAATCCTAAATTGGGTTTGGATTATTGCACAAAAGAAGCCAATAATAGCCTCAACAAATATGGGGTTTATTAGCCAGCTGCTTATTAACCGCCATCTTACTAACACCATTTTTGTTAAGATTCTGTCACAATGTCTCAATGGAAAAACATTCCAAGATATCGGCTTATATCTTTGAAGCTTTGCTGATAATTTTGATATAACAACCAGATATCACTTGGCTGTTATCTCTGCACATTTATTTCTCAATGAAGCAAATTAATTATCTTAAAAGCATTATGCAAGACTGTTACCAGAAATGGGATATTTATAGACACTAAGAATGATCGCTACGGGCTATGTCAATGTTCCATTTCGAATTGCGACTGTGGCTATAGAATTGCCAAATAGTCGAATCGTCAAATAGGCCAGATCGTATGATATGCTTAATATACTCAGGGCAAATTACTCTTTGCGAACCCATGGAAAATTTGCTAAAAATTATTATGTTATTATTATAAAGCTAACCTTGGACTTAATTTAATAAGAGTTAGGAGGAATATCATAAAATGTTCAGGTCAATCACGATTTAACGATCAGACGATGGCATCCAAACTGTGAATGAGATTCAATACTACACTATAGCCTTAAACTTTTGTGTTAGATAATTACTGAAATTTAATTGTATTGGACTTAGTTATTGTGCAGTTAGTGTTTATATATTTGATATTGTTTTTCTAATACTTCTTTGAAGGAAAGTTTCCAAAATAAAACATAGACGATATAAACACTAGAGAAGTTGGAAAACAAGTGGTCAAAGAGGATAAAGCCACAACTGAAAACTACAAAAGCGCTTCATATCATATCGCTTATCTTACACCAATCTCAGACAATTTAAAATAGAGGTCAGAAGTTATGCATAAAACGGAAAAATAAGTCAGTCTGTGTGAAACTCAAGGCCGATGGACGGGGCACGAGGTCACGGGCGGCATGCAAATGAGCCACTTGCGATGCTTTTGTTGATAGCGCGTCATTGACTAGCCTGGCTCAGATCGATCCCACTGGTTAGTGTCCCGGCATGAACTCGCTCGAAGTGAACCTGGATTTGACAAGGCCATCGACTTTTTCGATCGCGGCGTCAGTTTCGATGACTTAATGCGTGTGTGGTCTTGTCGGGCTAACCTTGGTGACACTTTTCTTAGGTGTCTGAACATAACACATACATATTTTCTATCTGACTTTTTCAGAGTAAATTTTCCATACATTATCGTTTATTTAATTAACTAACGGGACACAGCACCTTATAGTTATAGTTAGTTCTGCCTCGAAAACTGTCAGTCAATTCGAACAGGAAACATTTTTTTTATGTGTTACTTTATTTTTCAAGAAGGTTACTATTGTTATTATTTATTTATATAATGATGTTTTATACTAATAATAATAACATACAACGAAGTGATAAGTAATTACGTGAACAACAAATAAGAGACTATAGTGTGGTTCGACACTGTCGACGACGACAGAGAGAATGGATGAGATTTATACAAAATGTCCCATAATCTTTATTAGTTTTTTTAACCATTGCGCTAAGGTACGAGCAATAGTATTTCAACATTTGTCCGCACCTTAATGTCAAGAAATTTCTGTCATTCTTTACTTGACGTCCGTACCACTGTCGAAATATGTTCTTTTAAAACCACCTAAAGAGAATTTATAAATAACCAGTCTTTACAACCCGTTTTCAGGCAGAATTAAAATCCTGTTGTTTCCTGTTCCCCGTCAATCGTTCGCCAACTCATGGATAAACAAAAATATCTCTTTCATTTTTTTGGAGATAAATAATACATAGTATTATTGTTGTGTTATGTAGTACCTTTAATAGAAAACGAAGATAAGAGTTGCAGGATCAGGTTGGATACAAGCCGCTTGCAATCGGTCACATTGGAATCTAATGGAAAGGCTTATATTCATCAGTGGACGTCTTTGGGCTGATGATGATGATAATGACGTAGTTCCTACTTACTTATTTTTTAAAAAACTATTTCCCTATTTTATCATCAAAATGGCTGTATATTAAGTTTTCATAATTACACCGTTTAACCAATTCTGATTATAATTGAATATCTATAGATAATAAAATTCCTGCAATTCATGCGGGCGATCACGTTGTATTATGAATGAATTTTGCAAATTATTAATTAATTATATTATACAAATTTATTTTCGAAAATAATATTACCTACTTTCCGTGTTATCTCGCGTACGGACACTCAACCTGAAGGATTCATTTTATAATTTTTCTATAGAACCTGATAAAAATTTGAACTTCATATTAATATTATAATCCCTATATACTTACATCACTTTACGATCGATTCTGACTTTACTACCTTCCCTATTTTTATGAGTTTCACGAATCTGCACAATTTACACCAGTCATTGATTTCATCCAATATATCATATTGCAAACTTGACCGGCTGACTTATTGGTTCTCGAATAAAATTCTGAATTGACCCACTGCTTGTCCGAAACTAGCGGATCAAGGGGATTGAAATTCCATCACTCAATTTAACGTTACGTAGACGAAAATTTAATCTATTTTCATTATTAAATTTTTCGTCTAAGCCTTTTAACGTCTCACTACTAGGCTCAGGCGCTCAGGGATCCGATAACATTCCAAGGTAAGAAGCGGAGACAGGTGTGGGGCGTCCTGCTGCTAGAATTTTCATTAGAATTGTCAAATATATTATTTAGACGAAGTTGGGCGCCCACTGCTTTAACAGAACTACATTGACATTGTTTTTTGAACTGATATTTAGTGTTTTTACATTGATAAATATCTTGTAATTAATATTCAATATATTTACATTTTCAAACGAATGTTATCAAACAGTGAAACTATTTTTAGTCTAATAGTTGTAATAAAATTGAGTCAAGCTCTAAAATATTTCAGTTTATTATATCTTACTTCCGTCAAAAGTTCATTCACTCACGGCTAGTTTCAGAAAAGACATGAAAAAAAAATCCTTAAGTAATTTATGAGTGTTGGTAATTATCATTTTAGGAAACTTATTTGAGTGTATATATGTTTAGCTTTTATATTTTTAAAGACTTAGAGTTCAGACGTGACCTCTTGAGGTTTTATTCATCATTATCAAATTCAGCGTATGACTTCCCAATCTGGCAACCACCTGTCAAGTCAGCTTATGCGTATAAAATAATCCTGTAAGTAAATTGGTGATTCCATACAAGTGGCCACGGTCTGGGTGGCCGCGTAGATTATCCCGCGGGGTGGGCGCGAGTGGAGGGGAAGGGAGAGAGTACGGGGTACGGAGGGGGGACGGAGGAGGGAGAGCGGGGTCGTCGTCCGGCGCTGACACAGAGCGGCGTGCGTTGAACGCGCGGCCTAGACTGACCTCGAGTGCGTGACCTAACCGATACGGGATGTGTAGGGATATAGTAATATTTAATAATTTCAATAAGCGGGTTCGCATTCATAATTTGCAGCGATTAGTAGCGCTTTACCGCAAAAAAATGCGAATTTAAATAAAATTAAAAATACTTATTTATTTCAACAGTCAAAATAAATTAATAATAAACGTGTTTTTCGCTACTAGCAGGAACATAATATGAAGAGAAGAAAATTGGACGAGAAATTCAAGTCCTCTTCCAATACATGAGTTGAGTTCATTATAGAGCTGGAAAACGCCCTTGACTCCCTAGATTATGTTGCCTTTTAATTTACTGAGTAAAGGGCACTTTTCACCCATTTAAAAAAAATTGTGTAAGGATGGCTGCTCACGTCCAAAACTCAAAACATTCTGATTAAAACTATTTTCACATATTTTTCTCTTTTCCTTTATCATTCTTATTCATTATCATTTCTGTCCAGTGACACAAACATAACCCGTAGCAAATAAAAATCAAAGCCTACATACACTACATGAACAAATTATTGTATTAGGTACTCCAGATAATTCAAACAAGGACAGTAATAGTAATTCAAATATTGTTAACCTTTTTAAACAAAGCATTGTAGATTGTTCTTAAAAAATCTTTAAAATAAAACATTATACATAAAAGTTATAACGCCAATAAGCAATCAGTTTCCAGACAAAATTGAAATGTTAAATTACTTCAGCGGCCATCTTCCATCTCATAATGTTTTTTTTGATGCACTAATATGTCTCTAGAATGAATAGCTCTAATAAAAAGAACAGATAGTTTTTTATCCATTAAGTTGAACAAAGTTATGACTTTTAGGTCTTTGTAACATTAGGTGTAGTGTTACCAATATTCTGCCATCCATATAGTAAAGTTATGATCAAATACCATATAGTAGAGTTTCAGTTCAAAGCCCAGTCCACCTATAGAACAGCAAAGTAACTAAAGATACCAGTTTTATCAACTGATATACAAAGCATGGCTTCAAACCTAAATTAATAAACTCTCCGAATCAAGAACCCACCATCTAAAAGAGTTCTACTATTCGCAAGGAAATATTAAAAAGTAACACTTTTTGAGTTTTAATGTAATTTTGATGGCAATTCATTAGAATAAATAGTACAATAATTATCTGTTTTTCAAGTCAAGAAAGTCAAAAGTCAAAAAGTTATTTACATAGTACTTGAAAATGTCAAAATGAAATATAACACACTGAAGTCACAAAGCTTAGAATCACTTACACGCAAAAAAAAAATTGTGTAAGTGAATCTAAATGCCAGTACCAAACCACCGCTCTTCGAGTGACCGCTGACAAGGTACTTACAAGCTATGCTTTTTTAAATTATCCTTTGGTTAGGTACTTAAATTATAATGTTTATATGTACGTGACACTATATACTTCAATAGAATATAACATTAACAATATTCAATAGCCTGTATGAAACGGCAGTCTAATCACAAGCATTTTTATCATCTATATAATATCCCTTCAAAGATAGTTTCTGTTTTATTGTTGATTTAATTTTATTTAGGCTTAATTGCTTAGTATATTTTAGGTTTACTGTTTGGGATTTTATTGTATGCTCGCACACATTGACCTTTATATGATTTGTTTATCTTTTAGAGCCTAGTGGCAGGTACAACTAGTTTATGCTTATTCCTTGAGTGTAGGTTATGTACTTATATCACTTTTTCAACAATTATTCAACATTTATTTGAAATATTAAATCTATTTTACATACAAGTATAAGCACAACATAATCACAACACAACACAACACTTTGTATCACCACCACCACCTTGTACTGTTACTCGGTGATCAGAAACAGTCATCAACCTAAAAGTTAGTCATTTGGAATACTAGCTATTTATATCGAGCGCTTCTATGCTTCAGGCATGTTAAGATTTTGGTTCTGGTTATCGCTACTAGTGGTATTTGTTAGGGCCATATTTGAGGGCCTAAGAAATGCTAACTGCAGGACACCACACACCTGCCTTCCCCAATCCGCAGTGGTCGAGTATGACCTGAACCTCAACAGGCCCGTGTTCAGTAGTTCGTTGTAAATGACGATGATGAAACACAATAACAAAAACTTCAACTAATGAACACTTTGAATTTTTTTTATTAACAACAACTTTTTTGATTAAAAAAAGTCTTATTGCCTATAGACAAAGGAGTTTACATAAGAGTCATCAAAAATAGATAGTTCTTTTACAACAGAAAACCAAAATGTACTTACTTTGAAACTTTGCGAAACGCTGTTTATTTTTTTCTTCTAAAAGCTTTTGATCTTTTTCTTTCTTGTTCTTTTTATCTTGTTCCCGTTTTTTCACTTCTTCACCATGACCAACAGGTATAATAACATTTACTGCTTTCTGCGCTGCTTCGTACTGTTGCACTGTTTCATATTGCGGCGCGCTTTGCACAGGTATTTTAGACGTTTTAGAATATAACGCCTTTAATGGATCGAATTTCGAACTACATGCAGCGATTTCTGATTCGGAAGAAGATGAATCTGATTTATTTTGATCGCTCATCTTAAGAAATTATAAACAGCATAACAACTTTGTTGGTTTAAGGTTATGTTTTGGTTGTCAATGTCATCTATTTCGTGCTGTCAAACTACATTTGCGTTTCGTTCACTCAACTTGCAAAGAATTTCATATTTTTTATTTAATGTGAGGGTCTATTGGTATAGGTTTTTTAACATTGCAAGTTATTTGTAATATATTAGGTCGGGGAAAAAGTCTTTTCGCATAACGTAGGTATAAACTTATTATAAAATTTTTTTGACTGTACTATTTGTGTCTGGCTGGTTTTGGTAACATTAAAAAGGTTCCATTATAAAGAAAAGAAAAAAATAAAAAAAAGTTGTTTCCCGCTATTTTTCATTTGTTTTTCTCTCCGTAAAAATGAGTGAATCTAATGAAGAAATTCGATACATTTTAAAATTTTATTATAAAAAAGGCAAAAATGCAACTCAAGCAGTGAAAAAAATTTGTGATGTTTATGGACCTGATGCAGTGTCAGTAAGAGTAGCACAAATTTGGTTCAAACGTTTTCAGTCCGGAAATTTTGATTTTAAAGATGCACCTCGCTCTGGTCGCCCTGTTACGAATAAAATGGACGCCATTTTTGAAAGAGTGGAGCAAGATCGGCATATTAGTAGTTACGATGTAGCTGAAGAACTGGGAATTGACCACAAAACAGTTTTGACCCATTTGAAGAAAGCTGGTTATACAAAAAAGCTCGATATTTGGGTGCCACACGAGCTCACTCAAAGAAACTTAATGAACCGTGTACTCATTTGCGATTCATTATTGAGACGTAATGAAACCGAGCCGTTTTTGAAGAGATTGATAACTGGCGATGAAAAGTGGATCACGTACGACAAGAACGTGCGAAAAAGGTCGTGGTCGAAAGTTGGCCAGGCTTCACAGACTGTGGCCAAACCTGGCCTAACACGAAATAAGGTGATGCTGTGTGTATGGTGGGATTGGAAGGGCATTGTTTATTATGAGCTTTTACCGCCCGGCAAAACCATCGATTCTGATCTTTACTGCCAGCAACTGATGAGATTAAAGGAAGCAGTCGAGAGAAAACGGCCGGAATTGATCAACAGGAAGGGTGTGGTCTTTCATCACGATAACGCTAGACCACACACATCTTTAGCCACTCAGCAAAAATTAAGAGAGTTCGACTGGGAGGTCCTAGTGCATCCACCATATAGCCCTGACCTTGCGCCTTCAGATTTTCACCTGTTTCGGTCTCTGCAGAATTCTTTAGGTTCTGTAAGGTTGACCTCAAGAGAGGACTGCCAAAACTATTTGTCCCGTTTTTTTGATCAGAAGTCCCAAAGTTTCTACAGTAACGGGATAATGTCTCTGCCCACAAAATGGCAGAAAGTTATTCAACAAAACGGTACATATATATTGTAAATAAATGTAAATAAACTTTGAAAAAAATGTCTTGACTTTTCATACAAAAATACGAAAAGACTTTTTCCCCAACCTATTATATTGTTAACTAGAGTTGATAACACTTTTCACAATATTACTTTACTATTCTTATATATAGCCATTTAACACAACGCAGAATCGTTCGGTCGTTCCATTTCATGCATTCTTCTCATGTATTTTTAGTTTTAATATTCCTCATATTTATTTTCCCATCATCATTTCGACCGTCATAAGTAGACTTATTTTAAAGTTAGTTAAATCATATTGAGTGTGAGCTGAATCTTTCTCATCTTGTTTTGTATAAATAAATCTGTGCTCGGATATAATATGTTGATGATTAATTCGAATAAAGGCCGTAATGAATTATTTAAATTTTATTCCTCTCAAAGAAAAATAGTATTGAGTAGCTTTAAATAAAAATATAAAAAACTTAAAATCAATAAATAACACAATAAAAAATAAAGATACACCTATTCAATAATTATGTATGTCTTATTCATGATATACTAGTACTACTCGTAAGGGCTGCATCGCAACAAATAGGTTTAAAATTCAGTCTTGTCGTAAGGACTTACCGTGCATACAAACGTTTAAGTGTTACGGTTGACTTATGGCTAACAGTAGGTACAAACAAAGCGCGCATTCTTCTTAGGCCGTAGAATGCTATAAAGTTATTGCTAATAATTGGCATTGCATTTTGCAGTCTCGTGATTGATTCGAAGGTTCTTCCTCTATTTTTAATCTGAGTTTAATTAAATAATAACGGCAGTTAAGAAAATTAGGTATCTGGTTTACATTGATAGGCGATTACTAATAGTTGCTAAGTTGCAATGCAATAACTCAAAAGTTGTTGCAATTCCATTCCCCTTATATAGTTAAATATTTTGAAACTGTTTTCCGTGTACACTATTCTATTCCGAAATTTACTTTGTCAAATGTGATAAATCTTTAGGAATATTCTTGAAACAACTTGATGACGTTCTGTTTATCCCTCTGGGGCGGTGACTCCAGTTTTTTAGCGCGAAGTATAATTATCTTCTTCATAGAGTGAGGTATGCTACTGCAGAACCTCATGCTCAGTTTCTACATCGTCGTTGACTACCTTTTGTGTGCAGTATATACGAGCTTGCAGGCTTTCCATATTATATAAAAAATATATTCTTAATGTTTTCTTCTCTTTTATGTAATTGGTATATAATAATATTGATGTGTGTTGTTGTAGCGGTATGCAAATCCATATTCCTTGATTTTATATTAACTAAGTATCATTTAAAAAGCTGTTGTATGTTGATTTTTAATAATTGCCTATTATTGCTTATTATTATGAATAACTACATAGATATGTTATTAGTAATTAGGCCTAGTTTGCATTTAACCCTTTAACGGGCAGAACATGTTGAAATTTTTCATTGGTTTTCCACCTTAACTCAAATACATAAGGTTTAATTTTATGATGGGAATATATTTCTCACTGCCTGGTTAAGGGTTAAACAGGGAGAGTTCTGTTCATATCAATCTCTATCATCTCGCCTAATAACGTGACATAGTGTTCGGTCACGTTTTTAAGAACGTACGTATTTAAATTACACAACATAAACAAAAAAGCTTAGAATGTAGTTAAATGAGAAATAAAATAAACCCGTGTGTAATATAATAAACGGTTAATAATTTGTGTAAACACTCAAGTGATTAGCACATCTCGTCATCGAGCGTGCGGGGCGGGCGGCGGCGGCGGCGCAAGCGCAAGGTCCCCGAGCAATATGCAGTAGGAAGTAACTACGTATTCAAGGTTGAGGTCCGGTCTTGTCTATTAATCTTTCAATAGGCAGTTTAATGAGGAAAATGAAGTAAGAGACGAATAAACAACTCATAGTTATGGCATTGCCGATAACATCAGGAGACGTTAAATTATATAAAACTTATTTAGTAGGTAATTTTTTTTTCAAATAACTTGAACACTTTAAGTGTGTCAGCAATTAGAACAAAATAACAACTATCATTTAAAATTACATCACATTTACTACTACCCGATAGATGGCGCTTTGCGCACACACATTTTTGTTCAGTAGTTGAGAGCCAATTTAAGTGACATTCCTAATCCCATAAAACCTGCAAATGTAAAAAGCAATGTGATTTATCCCATTTAACAACTCATGTACTGACGACCATATTAATAATGGTATATTCGCCCCCACACCACGGTCGTGGGTTCGATTCCAACACAGAAAACATATTTAAGTGCGTCAACATGAATATTTGTTCTGGCCTGGGTGTTTTTGTATGTATTTACGAAATAATGTATTTATGTATGTTTATCCGTATCCATAACAAAATTTACTTATCTTGCATCTTAATGATACTTACCTTGGAACAAGCTGGAAATTATCAGAAAAATATTTCTTTAAGTCAATATCCTAGTTCTTTCATAATAATAAATAATCAAAGTGACATAATTATGTAATTAATAAGTATGTATTTAGCTTTATAGCACAATTTCTATTAGCATTGTTACCAAGTTATGTTTTAGAATTTTGCTATTTCACATTGACACAAAAACTAAAAGGAACGTCGATTTAAAACAATAACTGTCGTCAATTGAAAGTTTTTACGTTCGTTCGCAGTAACAATTGATGAATATTTTACGTGAGCACACGCAATGCGATGAAAGTGCTCTAGGAAGCGTTTAGAAAACAAAAGTGTTTTTACATCGCGCGCCAATTATAGTGAAAGACCAAGTTGCATTGTGATATTTTTTGCGTAGTTTACAAAGCAGGGTTCTGAAGCCTTCGTCGTCTGCGCCCGCGCAACCTTCCGTGCATTGTGTATCGCTTTGATGCGCTATGATTGTTACGTTGATAATTATATTTTTTTAGATTTTTAACAATGATTTACTAATTTTATATATGTCTTGATAAAATTTCATTATTGTAAAGTCCGAAGAAGTACTTTTTCCCTATGGAATTTCTTCTTAATCTTGATTTCAGTTTACCTTCTACGACTTTTGAAAGTTCGCGGCTATTTTTTTTATATTTTCCTTTTGTTCTCCCAAAATACATATTCGAAGTCTCTTTCAAGGTGCGTACTTAAATTCCTTAATATTATATACATACATACACCCATTTCCCCGAAGAGATGAGCAGAGGCATATTATATGCCCTTATTTCGCCAGTATATTGTTGGTCCCGCGTAATAGGTGGCGAGCCTATTGACGCTTACCGGGAACTTTTATGCTCGCCAGAGCCTCGTCCGTTGATCGGCAGGTGCACCACTTGCAGGTGAGGTTAGCTTAGGATCCACAGAACTTATTAGGATCCCTATACACCATAATAATATGTGATATTATTTCAATCAACCTGATATAAAAATCCTAAATAATTGTGTTATACTAACCAAAATATTGTTGCTTTGTTCACAGAGCGGCGTGCACGCAGACAGATCCGCGTCGCGCCGCATCTATGCTGTGTCGACGCAGATTCGACATACACCGGGACGTCGCCAGGTGATATCCGCACATTGATAACATCATTCAATTTTGAAATATTGTAATACATGTGTAAGGTGCTGTATCAAAAATACTACCTACATAATGTAGGCTGTCTAAAAGACTATCCGTAAAATGACTTTTTAGACATTACAATATTTATTCAAGTTAAAAAGTAGCTCATTTATGAAGTAAAAAAATAATGTTAAATTTTTATTTCATTTAATTTTTTTCAATGATTATTGCTGTAATTTGATTGATATATCGGCTGCTTTCATTTACCATCTAGCGGGAAAAGTCGTTAGAAGCGGGACACATTTAAAATTTTGCTGACTGTTGACCATTATTTGCATACAATCTAGATAGAGGTAACTTTTTTTTTCTTTTTTTTAGTAGGTGCCTTTCATCCATCACATCATATCGCATTAAAAAAAATTGCTATAATTCACCTACATAACAAAATCATTATTTATAAATAATTTGCTAACATCAACTTTTGTTACGTATATATTTTAAAATTACAAATGTATATTCATTTGCATAATTCTCAAAAAGACGTGAAAGCCTACGCTCTACATATTCGCAGGTCGCTGCTGAAGAGGAGTGGCTTGAGAGGAGTGAGGTAACCTGGCCGAGAGGAGGCAACCAGCACCAACACCCAGCAAACCAACATGTGTTCCCTCGTAACTAAGTACCTTAGCTACGCGTAAAAATAATACATCGAATAATGTACGATCCGTCCAAGACGCTGCCAAACATATTATACGAATTTAATAGTGTAGATACAGTTTTTAGCTTTATATTTAATTATAGTACATAGATAGTTCGCGAGTGAAGTGTGTTAGTGTTAGGCGGACAGCGCCATCTGGCGTGAAGTAGAGAAACAACGTGGCGGGGACGCATGCGCCGTCGGTGCCGGCGCTGGCGATGCCATTTATTGAAGACGAATGGTGGTCAGCGGAGAATGAGGGCAGGATGGTGGACCTCTCCAATTGCCTTCAGGTAATTTGAAGTCAAATTCATTTCATTGAATCATTCTGAAGAATATTCATACAGCCGCTTTGAGAAACAATAGATTGTATCCACCATCTGTTTATGATTCAGAAGCTCATAACAAAGAAAGCAAGCTTGCACATAGCTTTAGGAACAACGCCAACTTTATAAAAACAGTCTATATTTAAGACTGAGGTATAAATATTTTGTGCCTTTTTACGGCGAGTAGTAGAACTACTTTATTAATTTAAAACGTTATCGTATTCTATTTCTACACAAAGGCTATTATAATATTTTAAATGAGGTAGGAGTACCCACAATATATTGCCTTAAGTATACGGCTACTACTATTACTAGCGAAATATAGCATCCATAAATAATCTTACTAGGCCTTACAGAAAGCCTAAAAAATTATAAAATAATCAAAAATCCTGAGCCCACTTTTCTCAATTAAATTTTTTATATGTTTTACATTAGTCCGAATAAGCTCTTCAGACCCCATCGTTAGCGAAGTAGTAGTCAAGTCAAACTCAAAACTTTTTTGCTTTATATAGAGGTTCTAATACTAAGTAAAATTACAATATCATCATCTCAGCACATTAGAGGCGCCTCTCACGAAGCAAGGTGAGAGGGATTAGGTCATAGTCCACCTCGCAGACCCAGTGCTGATTGATGGAGAAGTTTATTAATCTTATTGTGCTCTATAGTGTCCAACCGTAAATTCCAGGACGCCGTAGTCGCCGCCGGTGGGCAGGCGGCCGTGCAACTGCATCAGATGGCGACATCTCTCGGCGAGTTATCGCAAGCTGAGCTGTCGAACATCGTCGGCGGGCTCACCCTAGAGCCCGACGGCTCTGAGGCGGCAGACCCTGATGATATCCTCAAACAGCTCGGGGAGACGGCGTTTGACAACTTCGACACCTTCTTCACCGACCTGACGAATGCTACAGCGTCGGCTATGCCCCAGATTGAAATCAAGGTAAGCGATATTTAGCATTTTAAGTCAATGAAATGGAAAATGAAATATAATTTTATACAAATGTATATACTGCATGTGCTGCAGTCACACAAAGGATCTACAACAATAAAATAAAATATTCCACAAAATATAGTGAGATTAAAGTAGTGAGTTTCAGCCGAATTACAATTACCTACTTAAAGGCAATTAGCATTATAAGTTACTTAGTTTTGGAAGCTAATGAATCCACTGAATGGTTTTAACGTTATAAGAAAAAAAAATATTAAAACGACCAATATTACAAAGAAGACGTTTCATACGTTACGGTGTTCTGCAGCTAGTATAATGACTGGGAATATTAATTTTATACACCCAGACCAGTAACGATAGTTCAGTGTTTTAAGGTTTTCCTTACTTAGTTAAATGGTTAAATGGTTAATTACAATTCTTAAAATACTAATACTATTTACTTTAACATGAAAAATCTAATTATACACTTATAATCTACAATAACTCATTTAATACTGTATTATAGCAACAATAGTGTTAGTTTTATTTTTAAAAATAAAAGTTATTTTAAAATCCAAACAATTTAACAATTTATAAATGAAGGGCTGTATAAAATAAGACGTATGAAATATAAATATACTTACATGTAATAATATAGTTACTAACTATTTTCTAATTTCGCATAAATTTTTGATTGTGTACTTAGCACAAATCTATAGAGATAATAAAGTACATTTATAAACATCTCTTTATCTGCGATAAGATATTTTTACTACACTAATAAGAATGTTATGCTATCTACGTACTCTCATTTGAGTACACAAGACAGATATGTAAAAAATATTTCTAATTTGTAATTTATAACTGTTTCAGCAAGAAGAAAACAACAACATTTCGTCAGCGTCCAGCAGTCAGCTACAGGGCTACTACCAGCCCAGTAACCAACTGTTGCCCAACAACGGCCAACAGAGGCTGCAGCAACTGCTCCGGTCTGGCACCAACGCGATAAACAGTGCAGTGGCTAACAATATTAACAATGGCAGATACAACATCGCGTCACAAAACCCGCTACTGGCTGAAAAGCTAGCAGCGACGACTAGTGGCATAAAACAGGAGCCTTTGAGCTCGGATTATAATGGAACAACTATGAACTATGGAAGTGCATCACCAATGCAGCGGGTGCCGAGTGGAAAGCCGCAAGTTCATGATGCTGGTGGAGGCAAAGGTAAGATTGTGAGAAAAGCGACATCTAGTATAACACTGCATAACTAAAATAGTATAAAAAAGCAACACTTTCGGTTGTTACTGTAGTGTACTCACAACGCAGTAGGTGGCGCAAAACGTACCAAACAGTTCATTTGACTTTGATAGATGTCGTTAGGTGTCCCGTGTAATTTAAAATAATAGTGTTGCAGCTTGTTCGTTGATGCACTATTATAAGTGGTCTATGCAGTTTTCTCTTGCAATCAACGTCCACTTTCGATTTCCGCTCGAGGAAGTGCCTGCAATTTTCCTTTCGCAATTGCTGCTTTTACCTCGTCGCCGTTTCCCCATTTTCTAATAAGAAAGTAGCTTTTTAATTTGAATACCTGCTATTAAAAACTTTAGTTATGTTTATTACGTCTTAATTTTTATGAGAAATTATTAAATTAATTATCAATAGCTTTTAGGCACCCTTTTTCAAGGTAGGTTTTAAAAACATTTGTTACCTTTCATTCACACATAAGATACGGAAAGCTAAAATTAAGCTCTTATGCGAGAACAGACAGTTTATATAAATTGTAATTGTGTGGCGTATGTTGCTTGGTAACAAAATTTACATTTTTATAGTATAAATAAATAATAAATAAATATTCTCTTACAATCACACCAATTATTTAGTTCCAAAATAAGTATCACTAAGAACTTGTGTTATGGATACTAAAGAACGGATAAACATACTTAAATACTTTTTTTTTATAAATACATACTTAATATACTTAGGAAAACACCCAGACCAGAACAAATATTCATGTTCATGCACACAAATATTTGTCCTGTGTGGGAATCGAACCCACAACCTCTGGAGCGAAGTGCAGGTATACTGACCTCCACGCCATATCTGTCGTCAAACTACTGTTTGACTGTCATATAAAAGAAAATATGAAAATATACAATACACCTCTTCGCATTAAATATTGTTTTGTGACACAAACGCCTTCTTAAACAATACTACCACAAATTATGTAAAGATTGGAGTTTTTTCAAAACGAAGACAGGTAGTCATGTATATCTATATCTTTTTAGTTCTCTAATTAATGCGCACAATCGTTATGGGCCCGTTCCTTGGACTAGCATTCACATCCCTCTGATGAGACGATGGTTCTTCATTAGGCGGAATGGAATAGACCTCTTTTAAAGGACCAGTTTATTATTCAACATATGCAAACAGTTTAATGTTTGTAAATGCGTCCTTACGAACTTACCTACATAGGAAACATCAACAATTTACATTCAAACTACTTCTAAGTATTAGCTTTTTGTTGAAAACTTATGAATCTACAGTACTGGTTATTGTATCTAATTTTTGAGTAATAGTTTGTAATTTTCTTAAAGATATTCTCACTGCTTATTGAATAGTGCAAGTGCTTCTTAAATCTATACAAGTACATACATAAACCGTCTAAACCGATTTGTCTGGAAATTAGTGGGAAGGCTACTTGGAACCAGGACACTTTTTAGGATATTTTTATCCCGTTTGTTCGTTGACATAAAACGTGGTTTAACAAAACACGCAAACAGGACTTTCATCAACAAATAGCTGAAGTTGTAAGCTACTTTGAATTCTGCTACGGGTACTCGATTTTTAAAAAGCACCTATTAGGTCACGCGGCTAAGTCGTCAGCGGCCGAAAGACAGAAACCTAAACTTTTATGATAATACGAAGAATTTTAGTTTGTATGCTCTCTTTTGTTTGTCGTATAATAATTTGAAAAAATACAACGGATTTCGGACGCATTTGGACAACGAACTACCAATAAAAAAATTTTTTTTGCTATCGCAGACTATAGCTTAGTTCTATAATAATATTTATAACGGTCAGTTGTCAGCATATTATTTATTTAAAGTCACTGTCTATAAAACTTTCAATTATTGTGTTTAATTTAGATGTTATAATTAAAAATAATTGTTCCCGTGGCCCAAGTAAATTTACCTATTATTCTTCTGCATATTTGAAGCATTTACCTTCCTATAGATATTATACAAACAAGATTAAATCCATTTATCGAGATTAAAACGGACAATGTGCAGCAAAAATAGCGAGATCTGTACTTCCCATGCAATTAAGGCATTCGATGCGTTAATTGGTACATTTACCAATATCACTGCTTAATGAGGCGTGAGCAGGTAAAAAATATATTAGATATTGTACACATAACAGTCATGATCTTGATACAGTTGGGAAAATTATTTTAATAACACAGTAGGTAATGAAATTGAGTATGAATACTTTTGTCTTAATTTTTGCTTACAAACATTTTTTATTTTTTTTTAAACTTTAATTGGTATTAATTTGGTATATTATTACGAAATCTAAACTATTACATTCAAAAATTCTATAAAGAGCAGTGCACCTAGCGGCCGGAAGCGAAAGCTACAAGCCACTTTTCTAGAAGCTTTCTTCTGAGGCACAATGGACTGCAAGTTTTTGCGAAAATGAGCCCGTAATAAATTTTAAATACTATGTAGTTTTTTTTCTTTGATTTTCCCGGTTGTTAAACAATACCTACCAAAACCGATACTTCGGGTTTCAAAAAGAATATTAAATAGCAGATTAATATAAATTGTATTATATTAAGTACCTAATAACAGTTGTTTACCTGTGCACTTCTACGTTGGCGGTAAAATGGTAAAAATTCTATCAGCCTTTAAAACGTGTCTTTTTGTAAATTTTTGTTCTTAGAAGGTGACACTACTGGACAATTTGCGAAATTTTGTTAAGTAAGGCCTAAAGCTTATTAATTGTAAATAGATACCTACCTAAGACACAAGTTATTAAGTTTACTTAGTTTAGGTAGATAACACTTTAATTAACTGCATTACTAAACCAATTTATGTTCGTAAAATAATGTAATTAGGCTAGTTATTATATAAAAATAAATAGATAGATAAATATACTCTTTATTGACCAAAATAAATTAAAAACTACAGATTACAATGAATATTGAAATACAATGAAATAGCCAATCTAGGCGGTCTTATCGCTAAAAGCGAAATCTCTTCCAGACAACCCGACGCAAAGGAGAGAACAGGAAAGCAGTAGGCAGAGCACAAAAACTTTAAAAAGAATAAACACTAAAACTATTTGTTAAATATCGACGACCGATATGGCGTGGTGACGAGTATACCCGCTCTCCGCTCCAAGGTCGTGGGTTCGATTCCCACACAGGACAAATATTTGTGTGCATGAACATGAATATTTGTTCTGGTCTGGGTGTTTCCCTATGTATATTAAGTATCTATTTATTTACAAAAAAATAGTATTTATGTATGTTTATCCGTTATTTAGTATCCATAACACAAGTTCTTAATTGATACTTATCTTGGAACTAATTAATTGGTGTAATTGTTAAAAAAATAATTGGTGTAATTGTTAGAAATATGAATAAAATACACAAATATACAAAATAATAAAATATAAATATATATACACATCATACAATACAATCTATATATCTATAAATAATATAGAAAAAATATTATGCAAACTAATCAGACATATTCAAAAAGTAAGACTTCACCCTGTCCTTGAAAGAGTTTAATGTCTGAGCCTGTATAATGGAAACAGGAATAAATTATTTTCAGTTAGTCATAAAAATCTTTCAGTAGTCGAAAGCTACATTCTTTGCGAGTAACATAGGTTATGTGTTATCTATGTAAATTCCGTTCAAAAGCTCCAAATCTGTCAATTATGTATGTTCCCAACGCGTCGAAAACGCTGACAAAGCCGTGTTTAGAAAATAGTTAGTTTATTAACAGCAATATCCATTACTAACTACTATTTAATTGAAAAGTATACATTTATATATTTAGAAAGTTTTGTATACTTTTATATATATATATATATATGTATATGTATATATATTGTAAGATTACATTACTTCGTACATAAAGATTAACCTTTTGTAAGTTTATTTATATTCATAGCTGATACTTTCTGTGTCATCTCGTCGTCATACATACAATTAACTTTCGGGAGTTCACCATTAGTTGCGAATTGTTCACCATTAGTTGCACCGCTATAATCACTTCTTACTTCGTGCCAACACTTGAGTTTAGTTTTTCGGGACGTCTCGAGAGACCACGAGGGGGCGGAAACCTATCTCTGATCTTTTTTTACTTTGCAACATGCATGTCTGAAAGAACATCAAAAATCATACTTCAATCGATTCTTTTTTGCCAAAAACGTAGTGATTTTTTATGCCATTTTTTTTCCGGGGAGCCAAGATTTATATTAAGTAGCTTCTAAAGATGCTCTTAAAGATTAACGCACACCACCAAGGACTATTGAGTTAAGGAGTAGTTTGTTAAGTTAATTGCAATATATTTTTGCTTTGAAGCATGATTATTATTAAAGTTATTTTATATACAATATACTTTATAAATATTGAAAGATATTTTGGCTTAGTATCGGTGAGTTACTACATAAGCGTTAATATCAACACATTATTATGTGTAGTAACATAAAATATAATCTTCTGTGTAATAAATTTATCTACATAGTGAAATCAGGTATTTTTTTTCATAGTAGGTATATTTAAAAATATAAGTAAAAATAAAAATTATTCTTACAATAATAATAATAATAATAATAATAATGTTTATTTTCTCCTTACAATGACAGACTTAAAATATTACAATGGTGCTTATATCTAATAATCCATAAATTAAATTTGGTCTATAATATGTAAGGAGCTGGTGTCTGAGTTAGGTAAAAAATACCTGTATTTCAGATCACCAGGCCCTCACCCCACGGTAAACAAATGCAGTTATATTTAAATGTATATTGTATTAAAATCCTATGTATATGCATTTAGGAGAATAATTACAAAAAAAGAAAGAATATAAAACCAACAAAAGTGCCTTTATTGATTGTGTGTGTGTGTCTTTGTGTGTGTAAGTGTGTGTGTGTGTGAGAGTGCGTTAAATGTATTGATATTGTATGTGTTAGTTTATTCAGCCTACTTGCAATAGGTTTTCTGTGAGGTTATAATCTAACTTCAGTAACCACTCAGTAAGAATAACTTTGCATTTATTTTTAGGTAACGAATATATTGATAAATCCCTATTACATTTATTATATAATTTAGAACTTAAGTGGCAAAAAAATCTATGTGCTAAACTAGTTTTAAATAAAGTTATATCACAGACTCGATCCTTGCGTCGTTGATTTTTATATTTATCAGGTTCATATCTTACAAGTGAATGTTGTTTAGATACTGTAAAAAGTATAAACAGTTGACGGACGGTTAAAACTTCCCAATGTTTGTAGAGATCTATAGTAGGGTGATAGAAAGGTAGGAATGCACTAACTTTAAGTATTGCCCTCTGCGCTCTTTCTAATTTAAGGAAATGAGTCTTAGAGGCACCACCCCAAGAGGTGATACAGTAAATTAATTGAGACTGACAGAGAGCAAAATATATGGACTTAATGACATTTAATTCAGCTACATGCCTAATTGCTTTAAATATTACCATCAGTTTTCGTATTCTGGCAGTAAGAAGGTCAATATGTTGGTTGAAGTTTAAATTTCGGTCGATCATGACACCAAGGTACTTTATTGTTTCTGTTTGTGTAAGCTTAGAGCAAGAACAGTTATTAGTATTTTTACCGAAACATGAATGCGAGGTAATGTGACATGAAGGATCAGGATGATCGTTTGATTTAATAGCAAAAGTTATAAAATTGGTTTTAGCCACATTGAGCGTTAGGATATTTTTATTAAGCCAATCAGTCACACAGTCCATTCCACTCTGTGCATAAGAAAAAACTTCATTCCAGGTGCTACCAGTAAAAAGCAAGGCCGTGTCATCCGCAAATGTTACAATTTTGGTATTTGGAATTTCCATCTGGCATAAGTCGTTTATATAAACGAGGAAGAGAGTAGGGCCCAGTATACTCCCCTGTGGGACTCCAAAAGTTACAGGGGCCTCCTCGCTTATGATGTCACCAATTCCCACACACTGTGTTCTATCCGTCAGATAATCCTGCAGCAATTTTAACTGGAGATCGCGGATACCCAAGCATTCAAGTTTTTTCACCAGAATCGGGACAGAGACCGTGTCAAAAGCTTTTGCGAGATCTAAAAATATACCTATAGCTTTCTTTTTACTGTCTAAATGCTTAACAATATAATTTGTTAGATCAAGCACAGCGTCCGACGTCGATCTATTGGCTCTGAATCCAAATTGTGCTGTTGATAAAAGGTTTTTAGTCTCTAAGTAATTTACTAATCTTTTATTTATAATCCGTTCCAGAATTTTAGAGAGCGTTGGCAGTATGGATATTGGTCGGTAATTACTGACACAGTCTCTGTCCCCATTCTTGTGAATCGGATGAATACGTGATTTTTTGTAACTTTTTGGGAATACTCCAGTTGCAAGCGATAAGTTACAAATGTACGAAATAGGAGGGGCAAGGGTGTCCTTGTTTGCTTTAAGAATATCGGCAGATATCATGTCAAGGCCCACCGCGCAATCACTTTTCAAGTTTGAAATCAATAATCTAATCTCATCTTCGTCAGTTGGTAGAAGGACAAATGAATGGCAACTAGAATTTAGAGAGGGTAGCTCAGTATGGGGATTATTTTTAGTAATATTTTCAGCTAGGCTACGTCCTATATTTGCAAAAAAATTATTTACATCATTCACAGATTTTTGCGGATTGCTTGTACATATTAGTTCTAATGGAGTTACTTTCGGTTTACTAGTGTAGGTTATCTTCTTAACTATTTTCCAGAGTTTCATACTGTTCTTTCCTGCGTTCTGAAGCTGTAGTTTATCGAAATTTCTTTTTAATTTTTTTAGTATAGATGAACAATAGTTTCTATACCTTTTATATGTTGTTTTCAAAATCTCATTTTCTGGATCCTTTTTAAGTTTTTTATATAGGTTATCGCGATTTCGAAGACATTTCAATACACCCGGGGTAATCCAAGGTTTTAAAATTTTCTTACGGTTGGATACCTTTATATCTTTGGAATTGTTAATTATAGCTGTTTTAAGTATGTTGTGAAAAAATATTGTAGCTTCATTCACTGTTTACATTACAATGTTCTTGAGCACCTGACTAATAGATGACGCAAAAAATATGTATCCGTGATCCACATAAGCGGATACAGTGCCATTTTCCTTTTATAATATTAGTGCTCCTGCTGTTTTGGATTAAATCTCTTAGAACTAAAAAGAGGTCAGTAGGTCATTGCCAGCGGTGCGCGTCACAGACCCACTGACCCTAGTGGTAATTCGATGAGGCGATCAGGAAATTTCCTCATGACGTAGTTTTACACGAACTGTTTTTGCATAAACAGTTATTCCATATATTTTTTTCTATTTAACACAATCTACATCGCAATTATGTATTTGAAGGTAGTTGACTATTTAATAGTCGACATGTCGGTAGCCTCAATCAATCATTTTATTTTAACATTATATTTGTATAGTATATCATTATTTTTCTTCTTTTGGCAAAACATAGTAGTGTCTAATTTTATCGTCGTAGTGACCTACAGGGACTTTGTTCCTTGGAGTTAAAAACTGACCTATGTTTCTCCTTATAACATCCTACTAATACTTGTATGTGTGGATGGATGTTTGTTACTCTTTCACGCAACAACTACTGGAGCGATTGTGATGAAACTTTGTACGTGTATAGCTGCAGTCCTGGACTAACATATAGGACACTCTTTATCCCGATATTTCCACGGAAACACGGGTAAAACCGCAGGGCGCTGCTAGTCATCCATAATTATGTCCGTTAAAATCTTATAAATTTTTTTAAAAAGCTTTAATTTTGGCATTACGAAGAAAATCTATAAAAATATTATCTCTAAGATCAACTTACAACCAACCTCAACAAATCAAGAAGTAAAATGGATTATTTGTCAGAGTTTGTCAAGGTTGGTCAGGTTATCTATCTGTTGTAGTTTTTTCTCAAGATTTGTCAGTCTGTCAGTGACTCTTATCGGGGGATCTGTCGTGATTCTAAAGGGGGGAGGGAATTGTCAGTCAGACTGTCAGTCTGTCGGTGAGTCTAACGAGACTTCTAAAAGAAAACGAGATTGAGAAGAATGTCTCAAGACACTCATCTCGGCTTTTTTCAAATTATGTCTTAATAACAATAATACAATCAGAAAAATAAAATATTATTAAGATTACCGTTCTTCAAACTACTATCATCTAATATCTAAAGTGCATATCTCATTTAATATCTTTTTTTACGGCATAAGCTGCAGAACTTTGTCTGCCCGAAACTTCCCGATGTGAGATCCCCATTGCAAGTCTAGTGATATCCAAAAAAACCATCTCATTTACTAATTATATTTCATCGAGTCTAACCTTAACACTGCTTTCAGCAAGCCTTACATTAGGCAAGTTGAACCTGACACATTTAGTTTTATTTTGATTTAATAATAAATTATTAGCAATAAACCAGTGGACTATCCCAAGGAGCGCATTCTTTACGTCGTCAAATTCACGTTGTCCATGTTTAACAATAAATATTTAAAACGTTTCACATGCAAATAAATCGATCTTGTGATCGTCTTTAATGTTCTATCTATTTATATATATAGATGAGTTGGTCATGTTGTAGATGTACAGGAGAATAATACAGGACGAGGTTCTTACCGAAATAAAAAGAATTCGAAATGTGTATTCGAGTTTTAGGAACATTAACTGTGACCGCCGAGATCTGTTGGTATTTATGAAAGGTTTACTGACTTAACTTACATAAGTTAATATTTTTTTATACGTTGTACAGTATTCATAAATTATTAAAATTATTATCGAGTTATTTAGTGTGATTTTAGTCAGAAAATAAAACAAAATGACATTATAATTTTCTAAAATCACCTAAAGGAGAGAAATCGGTAACCTTGACGAGTATGTATACCTGGGATAGAATCCTTATGTAGAAGACCTAGACCTTTTACTATACAAAGTATTTAATTTTGGATTTATATATGACAAACCTCCTACCAACACCTTAGAAGCCCGAGCGGTTGGCTTGGTAATTTCAGACTTGCAAGTGGTGCACCTGCCGATCTACGGAAGAGGGGCTCTAGCAAACGTAAAAGTTCCCGGTAAGCGGCAATAGGCTCGCCACCTATTACATGGGACCATTGACATAATTGGCGAAATGTGGGCGTATAATATGCCTTTGCCGCCTATTTGGGGAAATTGGCGTGATTGTATGTATGACAAACTAAATCTGTAAGGTTTAAAAAGTGAAAATATTTTATATAAAAAGGAAACAGGCGTGTATCTATAAAATCACGAAAACTGCTCACCTTAGCTTATAGAAACTTGCAATACCATAGACAACAATAGCTAGCGCCGATTCCTAAAAAATCCCAAACTTTATGAAAATTCGACTAGTGGGTTAGGGCGATAGCGTATCAAACTCAAAAATTCCCCTTATAAACATTAGCATTCCTAAAAAATATCTGTGTGCCATGCCTTACGAAATATTTTAAATTAATAATTTATATTCAGTCTCACGGAAACTAATACATTAATAAAATAAAATAAAAAATATATTATTGCATAAATGTAAAAGCCAGTTGCCAATGCGACAATGTGTCTGTTCCTAAGTACTAACAATCCCCGAGTTGGGGTAGGTCAGTAAACCTTCTTCACTTTATTATCGTATACCGTGAAGCGTATTACGTAATGATAGTGAGCATTCTACGGCGATGGCTGGCGGACCAAGTACTCGCATAATAAGATAAAGAAGGAAAAATGTAAATCATCGTCAGTGGAGCAATGTAATTTGTGCTAAGTGAGTACTTGCATGAGAAACCTGGTTTTACTTACAAAGCGGATATGATACGATTTCAAAAGTTTGTTCACTAATAAATCCACCAATATAAACAATTTTTCTACTAAATATATTAAGGTACATATTTTTTTCAATGTGTGTCTTGTGACCACAAATATCCAACTATAAACTTTTTCTCTGTTTGATGATATGAAGATTCTTATAATATTTAATATATTGGAATTTTCTCATTTTAAAATTCAAGTATAAACGTAATTTTGTTGTACCCTGTTTGTAAAAGAGAAAAACAATCTGTAATTCATTTTACGATTTCTACAATCTACAATATATATATTTTTTTAAATCTAACAACAATTTTGTGTATCTACAAAATTTTTGATAGTTCCAGATGCTAGTATGAAATGGTTCGGTTTTAGACTAGATCTAAGATTATAGAGCTAAACTAGGTTCTAGACCTAAATTGCAAAACCATTTGGCTACAGTATTAAGAAATCTAAATACTCGTAAATAAAATTAGGTCGCCACAATGTATCTACGAGCATAACTTTCGAACGACTGCATCTACTTGAATAATTATTTTTTGATTGTTGTTGTTACTGCCGGGACAAGATTCCTGTAGAACTTAAAATTAAGGAAGTTGAGCGAAACATTTGGAAATTTATGAAACAGGACATCGGTTACCTTTGTCAGCTCGTACATAATAAAGTCTTTTTTAAGTCTATAACTGTGTCAAAGTACTAAACATGTTTTAAAGTTTTCCTTACATATTTATTGCTATGGGTAAATATGAATATGAATAATATTTTCGTTATTGTTATTAAGTGAATTCTACATAGTTAATTGAGAAAACATTACAACCCAGGTACGAGATTTTATTTATAAATAAATCTAAACTAATTATAAAAATTAAATCAATTTATCTTAACAAACAATTGTTATCATCATTAAATATCAGGGAATAACCAAAGGAAACTAGTATATAAACATACATTTTAATTGCACTGCACTTTCTAAAGTCTAATTAGTAAACATACCTTTTAAATAAATTATTTATAAAATGATACCGTACTTTTTTAAGATGATATTTACATAATATGTCTGAAGAATTATTCAATAGTTTAATTTTCAAAAAAATTAATATTTTTTGTTTAATAAATGTGAGATAGTTAAAAATATGAACTATCTCCTATGAGAAGAATTTTGGGTATAATTTATATTTCAAAAATTAATTTTCCGCTTTTCGTTAATTCTGCCAAGAAGCTAGTGAGTGGTGCCTGTGCTTCGGGTTTTAAAACTTTACGAAATGAAATAGTGGTTTTTATTAAATTTCGGGAAGAATAACAAAAATAGCTTCAGAATAACTCAGTTTGTTTATTAATACAGATTGTTTTGAAGAGGTATTTTTATTACTTTGAATGTTTTTTTTTTGTATTGTCTTTATAAAAAGTAATTATATCGATAAAAAAACTGGTAATGGCCTTGAATGACATAAAAGATAAAAGCGATATGTTGCTTCCACTTTTATATCCTCAAATTATTACCCAATAATGTAATATTGACATATTGACGACCGATATGGCATGGAGGTCAGTATACCTACACTTCACTCCAGAGGTCGTGGGTTCGATTCCCACACAGGACAAATCTTTGTGTGCATGAACATGAATATTTGTTCTGGTCTGGGTGTTTTCCTATTTATATTAAGTATGTATTTACAAAAAAAAATGTATATAAGTATGTTTATCCGTTGTTTAGTATCCATAACACAAGTTCTTAATGATACTTATCTTGGAACTAAAAAATTGGTGTAATTGTCAGGAAATATTTATTATTATTTATTAATTATATATTAAGATATTATTTCACTATAACATAACACTTAAACCTTTTAAACCTTAAGTTGAAAATTAAAAGAATTGTAGAACCACGTGAAAGCATTAATATGTAAGCCGTCGCCATGATTAGGCTTACTTTATTCTATTGAAATTGGACCACTGTGATAATAATATGAACTTTTCTTAGAATACTTTGATTGCCTTAAATTTCGGTGGGCCTCTAGTCAGACAAGCCTAATTTAGCTGCACCTACAGCAGATTATAAACTCGATTGGTGTAGTGTGAGTCAATGAAATGAAATTTAATTGATATTTCAATGAGATGGAAGTACCCTCACTGTGCTGTGATACTAGAAGTGGTGTTCTTGTGCAGTGAGTTGCACAGATAGTCGCGCAGTTTGTTGCTCGCATCCGCGTCCTCTCTGTGCGTCACAGCCTCCCTCCCTCCTCCTCTCTACATGGTACCTACTCCACGCTCCCCCCCTCCCCGGCGCACGCGCAACCATGACCCCGTTTTCACTGCGCGTACTGCCGATGTATGTTGCGTAGATGCAGGGTTGTCGATAAGAAGTTTTGTAAATAATTATTTCATTTGAAAATTTTATATATTCCAACGGGTAAATATTGATTTAATATTTTTACATACGAATACTTCGTGATGACAAGAAAATAAACAAAGTAAGTCTTGATGTCGGGAAAATACTGCTATACTTGTATTTTGCATAAATAACGACAATTGGAAATGCAAATTGCTTTCTAATATCAAGCCAAACATTTTTATTCAAGTTTGACAAACAACTAACGCACCTTTTCACTGCGGGCAAGAGCTTAAGCAGAGGCAAATAAGGCAAGAAACTCGTCAGTTTGCGCTCTCTGGCCAGTATAAAAAAAAACTTATAATACAGTCTGTTTGAAATTATCCAGTACTTAAAACAAAAGCGGCAGCCCTGTGATTGCGCGTGTGTGCACATATATGTCCTGTTATGTCACATCACATCACATCACACGCGGCGCTCCGGCGTGGTTAGGTGCACCACTCCACTTGCATACATTTGCGCATATCTTGTCATATAAACGCTGCTTAAATATATGTATGCCTTAGTGTTATATCTAATACGTTTTCATTACAAGGTATTTTGGTCGAATGGAATATTTTCTCGAATGTCAGTGTTATGAATATTCTGAGTTACTTCCTTATACCAACAAACTTTAAGATGATAATGACGTGAAAGATCTCACTGTTGAGTTCGGGCCTCATCTCACAAACCAGATTTTTAGGTTTCATTGTACTCCACCACGTTAACCCAGTGGCGGATTGTCGGAGGCATTGTGTGATGTCTTGCTGTTTTTGAACCGTTCAATAGGGTTCTAGCTTGGCTAAACCTTACAAAAGGACAATAGGGAACAACGCTTACCTACCTGTTGAACTACGGAAGCGCTCGTTGCCAAATACTATACAAACTCACTACAACGACTAGAACAACTTAAGTGATTATTTTTAAATCTAAACTCGCGGAGTTTCTTGCTTTCATTCCATAATTAATAACCTACTTACATTGGCACATTATTTTATTATTACAATTATAAAATTCTCCAACACAAAAAATGTCTTAAATACGAAAATAACTTTGTCATCATTATGTTAAAAATACTTAATTAAATTAGGTCATCCATCCAAGGACTAATATCAGTGATTTCTGATTAACATCGGGTTCGTTTCCACCCACCCAGTCCCGCGATTAGTAATATACAGTGTCAGTTATTTCATTAAATTAATATGTCATTTCTGACATGAACATGAAATTCCTCTTGTATGGTCCACTCTATTTTCAATCATATATAAAGCGCAAACTATTTGATTTAAAAACGTTGCCGATAAAATTTGTGGACATGTTCATTTAGAATTTTCTGGATTCTTAATGAAATATTTTTTTGAAGTTGTTCGGCAGCAATGTTGGGCAATAGGCACGCCACCTATTACAATAAAGTTAGCGAAATGTGGGTTCATAATTTCAAAATCATTTGTCATAAAAATTTACATAGTACTTGAACACGTCAATAACTTAATACAAATATTTAAATAATAATTAAATTAAATATAAAAATATTTCAGTCATAATATGTGATTGTAAGTATGTATGTATATTGAAGTTGTTCCGTTTAGAAATGATTTTGCAATATCAGTTCGCGCAATTCGCATCGCTCGCCTTGAGCCTCGTTAGCGCGACTGTTGTCATCCGTGTGACATAACTACACACCACACTGCTACAAAACCGATCTGGTCATAAATTTGTAATAAATTTTTGGTACCCTAAGTTTAATAATAATAATCGTTTATTTCAGACCAAATCCATATTCATTACACTACAGTACAATCAATCAAATTCAATTAAAATACAATAAAATTAAATTAAAAATAAGCTCACAAGTTTCAGTCAAGTGAAAGGCCCATTTATCAGATCGTTTGTACAAAGAGTTACAGTTATCAGTTGAAAGTCTCCAGTTGGCTCGTCTAATTTCCTTTGCTCTGGAAGTAAACCATAATGGGCAGACATACAATTCAGCATAGTTCAGATGGGTTGGACGAGTTTAGTGAACATAACGAGACCAGTGCCGTAACTAGCCTTTTATGCACCCGGTGCGAGCTTTCAAAACTGCGCCCTTGAAAAATGCTCTGACCAGGCTCTGAAAATACAGGGCAGGTACACAAGGGCGCGTCTACTCCATGTTCGCAATAAAACAAAATGTACCTACTAGCTACCATGCATGAGGTAAAACTAGATAATAGCCTGGTCAATTCTGCGCCCTGTGCCTGGGCACTGCTGGCACCGCCCTAGTTACGGCACTGAACGAGACTTTAACTAATGAGCATCTACAATTGTGCGTATTCTATTTCCTTCAAAATAAATAAAATAATTCTAATATGTTTTTATGCATTCATAAGGAGGGTATAAACTCTTTAATAGTCAAACTACTAGTAGCATAATTCCTGCATGATTGGCACTCGTTATAAAATGAAAAGTTATTAGAATTACTTTTACTCAGCAGCGAGAAGGTCGTCCCTATCCCTAATATACTAATATTCCTGGAATGCACCGCGATGCGATGCGATAGTGTCTGTATCGGAAAACGAGTGGGACGCGGCTCCTCGCAACCCTGACCCACAAAATGCGTATTAATAACTCCGCGATGTACACCTCTTGCCGACAATATTGCACAAATTAATTGTGGAAAACTGAGGCAAATCTGAAAATCGTCATACTCGTGTCGTGTAAAAAAACCGTTCTGAAATTATCATTGCGAATGTAAGTTTGTCTGTGAGGTTTTAAAGTCTGGGCTGGTTAACCAATTTTAATGAATATATATATTGACGACAGATATGGCGTGGTGGCTAGTATATCCGCACTCCGCTCCTGAGGTCGGGGGTTTGATTCCAACACAGCATAAATCTTTGTGTGCATCAACATGAATATTTGTTGGGTGTTTCCCGATGCAAATTAAGTATATATTTAAAAAAATGTATTTATGTATGTTATTTAGTATCCATAACACAAGTTCTTAATGATAATTATCTTGGAACTAAATAATTGGTTAAATTAACGAAAAAATATTTGTATTTTAAATATTTATTCATATTTATTATATATTTTTGTCTGAAAGATGACTTGAATTTTTTTCGCTACAACATTTATTCAATTATATCTGTTCATATTCGTTGTTCGAGTTCATAACCTCAATTTAAAATACACATTATAGTGATTCGTAAAACCAGTATATTAGTTCAACTTGAAACAAAATAATACAGCCACTTAACGAGCATATTTTCAAGTTGCATACTCTATGGACCAAGTTAATGTCTAGTTCTACAAGTAGTAAAACATAGAGAAGATAGAGAACACCGACGCACTTGTAGGCACATTGACTACATATCGGCGGAAACATAACGCATAAACTGAATTACCTTAATTAACTGCCACGCGGACAGTCTCGCGCAACTATCTTAATGGATAAATGGCAGTTAAAGATTTTTGATTTCATGAATTGTGTCAATTCTTTCCAGTTATTTCAAAGGTAATCTGTATTGTGTGGTGTTTGGTGTTTAAAGACAAAGACGCGTATGTCAACTAAGAAAGATATTTGGACAATATTTTACTTTGAATTTACGACCATATTAAACTTTTTTTTCCTTAAAAAACATAGTTTTATGGGCCAAGGGGACACTAATAAATAATAAAACAGTATAAGTTTACTAGTATATTAATTACTCAAATCAATAATGTACCTACTAGTAAAATAGAAAACTATCCAAATTAAAAAAAAAACATACATCTCCATTTTTTTTTCAACATGAATATTTTTTTATTAAAATATATTTTTAATCAAGGCACCATAGATTAGTTGCAAATCATAATTTACTACTACTTAACATTATTATGTATGTACCCCTAAGGTATTGATCTTTGGAGACGAATGACAACGAGACAACCTTGATCATGTACGAACACACAAACTATAGATAGATAATAATAATTTACGAACCCGACAGGCTTTTATGACAACTTTTTATTAAGAAAATAATCGTTATCTAACGGCCGCTTCTAATTGGAGCTGCACTACAGTTGTTCTTAAATAATGGAACTTAATGAATTGTCACATTTGTTTATTGAGTGACATGCACATTACGACTCTGCTAATCTTGACAAAAGTAATTATACAGTTTGCAAAGGAAATACTCGAGTTTTTGAAAGCACGCGATTACCATATACCTAACAAAATTATTCTATCATGTTGTGATCGATGGCGATGAAAATTTATTTTCTAAAGATTTTTTCGAGAATTTTAGTGATATATTGATATTAATTTAGTGATTTAAACTTCCCTCATAGCAAAATATTTATGATTGATTTAGTTAATCATTCGTCCATGCAGATATGAGTAATAAATCTGCATGTACTTCTTAAAAGGGCTAATTAGAAATACATTTAACTATATCACTTTACTACGAAACTGTAGATATAACTACTCTAGGTAGCTCCTTGAGATCGAGCGACAACCTTATCCATGTCAATGACAAACACACACACGACTGCAACAAGCACACATCCTGCACTCGCCGAGATTTCTCTAACTAGGCTTCATTACGTAATTCTAATAATCTAATTATAACTTTATTAGAAGTTACTTATTTTTTTGAATATCTAAAAAAATTACAATTAGTAATGTCACCAACGTTTTAGTTGTTTGCAATGGTATCTACTTTATAATATTACTAAATAATTGCTTGTAGTTAAAAATTTCCCCAACTCTCAGAAAAGTGTATAACAAAAAAAGTGCTTGATATCCACCTTCTTTGAGGTTTGGTCTTTATGATCGCCGTTTAGCTTCGATAATGGTTTATAATCAACCTATATCTTGTGGCACCACAAATAGTTAGGTCAACAAAATGGCATCAATAAATACGTATTGAAATGTCATTAACTCGATTGAAAGTTTATTTTGCTTAGAACATCATAATTAGCGGCTATTCAGAACAATATTCAGCTGTGTTACTATTTTAATTTAGAAGCTTGTTGAATATTTTGTATTAGGGCAACATCGAATACTTCGTATCCGTGTCAATGCATAACCATATTCGATAAGATTTCATTAGCCGCACTGCTTTCAGTGCTCATTCTGCCTGACCCACTTCCAGTCCTCATTTATTCTAATGGCAACACTTTTTGCTTAGTTGTTTTGTTGAGCTTAAGGTCGTGGGTTCGACGTCCGACTAGTGCCGGCGGGGCGATCCGAGGTTAAGCACTATAGTGACGAAGGAAAACTAGTTCCCGCAGCATCGCCATTAGACTCGCAATAAATTAACTAGTTAAGTAATTTTTAATCGGAGAGGAAATATTATTCACGTCGTTCATACTAATTTACAGTCGTATACTCGTACTGTAGGAGGTTCTTAAAATTAAAAAAATAAGTCTTTACGTACTCGACTTGATAAAAAAGTACTACAAAAGTTGTTGTGCAGGTCACTTATTGAAACTACATAAGTAACAGCGTGATTTCAATGACTAAAGTTTATCTAAAAAAATATTAAAAATAAAAAAAACAGAAAAAAGAGCGCAGAGATCTTTCTGCATTACAAACAATCATAAAACCTTTTCTTATACTACTACTTTATATAAAAGCTGCCACATTCGTATAAAACTATTAATGAGTAAATTCAAATTGGAGGCAAGTTTTTGCTGTGCCAGGCGCCACTACGATTTATGGCCCAATATTAATTAATTACTACTTTCTTTCGTTTGACACGTCGTTAAAATCGACAAGCCCTGAAACAGATATGATATTAATGGCTTTTTTTGTTGGTTAGAATTGTAGTAGACATCTAATTCTTACATTATTTCAAAGCTTCTTTGGTCTTTAAAATAAATAGTAGCTTCTTTTAAAAATAATTTAAAAATTCATAGAAATAAATATTAATTCATACTTTTGCAAATCTAGGACACTATTCTCCAAGTTTTAGATTATATTTATTGTTTCAAGTGAATATATATATAGGTAATTATAATTGTCAAAATAATTTAAGTATTTATCTGTTTTTTAAATTATACTGAAAAAACTTTAGGCATAATAAAATAAGCTTAAGTATTACCTATTTTCATTTAATAAGCATCGTGTTTATTTCACAAGATCTATGACTATATCTGCTACTGTATAATAAATTTATATATTTTTTAAAGAAGTTGTTTCAGAAAAGCTATATTAACTTATTCCTAAAATGAAAAAACTATCCTGAAAGTTTATAATAATATTATTCTTTAGACCAATCAAAAAACGCAAAAAGTAATAATTAAATTCCACAGGATACGCTAAACCAAAACATGACACGTTGACGCCACACATTTTTTGTCTGTTTGTTTTTGTCTATGTCCAAAGAGCAATATCGACACGGCTGGTTAGCGAGCGCGCACTACACGCCCTGGGGTGTCAAAATGCGCACTAACCGAATTAGGGATAACGAATTTGTGGAATTTCATGCGTTTAGAAATTTTTTTGTAAGCAACGGAATGGTTGTAACTTGTAAGTTATTTTTTGCAACTACTGTTTCTATTTATATAAGCCACAATATGACAAAATGATATGTCGTGTTCTTTATATATTATCGTTTATTATGTCTGTCAATCTATATTTTGAACTTATGAAGTAATTAAAGGTTGGAATAGAATACAATATTTTTAACTCTTAATTGCCTATGTGTCTGATTATTTTAATAATCGTTTAAACTTTTTTGTTACAGGTAAGCCATTTTATAAATTGATGTTATGAAAAGAACTACACAGGTAAGTTATATTTTGTAATTAGAGGAACCATTTCCACTCACTGTGTGAAAATTTCATGAGTATAAAATATCAAAATCTTTAAGAGTAGGTGAGCATTAACACATATTTTCGATCGGTTTGTGATACAATTTAAAAAAAAAAAACTTATTACTTTATTATAAAGTTTAAATGCATAAATAATTTTTTTTAAAGATTATTTAAACGACTAAATGTCTTATATCAAATACTATTTACGTGCTCATTTATCCTAAAACCTTCTAATTCATAAGTAATTAGGAATTTATGTATACAATTTTATGTGAAGCATGTCCCACATATCCGAAGTGCGGCTCTCGGTGTGACAGATAGTGCAGCGAGCGCGCACCCAACATTGCACTTGTCGCAGATCTATGTCAGGGCTGCGCGGAAAATCTGCGCGCAACCAGGGCACCGCACTAGTGCGGCAGTAGTGTGCTAGGGGACTGTTTAAGGTCAACTTGTTTACGCTAATCAAAATGTGTTGTGAGCTTTTTTTTTCATCAAATAAGATTGCTTGATTTTCACTTGTTATTAGGGCGGTGGAAGCAACCTAGCTCACGAAAGTTTTTATACTTAAATAGGCAGTTAGTGGATCTCGGGTACGGTGCCTGGGCTTCTTTGTTTATGGCTAAGATATTGAACCTTTGTGTGATAGTATACATTATTTTATCAGAAAGGCGGTCGCGATTGGAGGGAGCTTCTGCGTCACTATTATAAGGATAAAATTCATTTACGAGTGTCAGCTGACGACACTAATTATTACAACACATGATGCTTTGACTTTAAAGCCGTAGTTTTTATTAAAAATCATACAATTTATTCGGTGGATTCTACAATTGTTGTAGCTATATACAGCACCATTTTGACTCATAAATAATTACTGATTTTATCAGTAAACAATTCTTATAGATAATGAATACATAAAAAAATAGCAACTAAAGTTAAATGTTATTTTTATTGCATTAAAAATTACTACATGTAATATAATGTAAGTTACACTAAAGCTCAATTATCTGGTGTAAATTATCCGGTTCATACCAAAATGGTGAAACTGTAGGACTTACCTTTACACCACTCATATTACTTGCAATAACCTAATAACTCGCCAATATGGCGGATACATTGAATCACAGTTACATAACACACACGCACACATGTGCAGTGACCCACACACGCGTGCGCCTGCATCCTGTCCCACTTAGACCAGCCTGAGGTGAACCGGTCCATGGTCTATGTGTGAAAAACTAGTATAAAGGAACGCAACTCTTTATTATTTTATTTTTGCCAAGTCCTGCCCTGTCCAGCGATGAACATTTACCTGCACGCCATTTGATGATTTAAAAGATGTACTGACATATTTTTACTTGCCTTGTCACACTGTTTGTAGCAATTAATTATAATATTTGTCCTTAAAATGTTTGTTATAAATTGCTACGTAATATTATAAATGTTTTGCAATTTAATCATAAATTTTGACTAGTACTTTTGATAATACTTTAGAAATAAATGTTGATAAATGTTTTTTATTCCCAATTAACAACATAATAACATAAGAACGTAGTTTTATAAGATTATGAAACACGAAACACACTTAACATCTTTATCTATTGGATCTTAAATATGTATATGTAAAATGTACAAAATATTAAAGGATACTTCATTTAAGTGAGTTTCGATTCCGCCTGCCTATTTTATCTTAGTACTTAAAACTAGATGAATCAGGTTGAAATGACGAAGCTATTTGCTGATAATTTTTAAAAATTCTGCCCTTAAAGGAGATCAAATACGCATCTTAAAAAAGTGGCACATACTGACTATGTACCTGGACATAAAATATAACGCTTTAATTTTAGAAGGGAATTTTGTCTCTAGACCGTGATACAGGAGCCGTCGACAGCCGGCGTACATAAAATAACAGTATTTCAATTATGTCACAAAACAAGTGGCTTGGGACCTTACTTTAACAGATCCAACTTTGCCGAACCATTTGTTTTTTGTTAAATACTTATATCACTTATAATTTAACATCGCTTATTTGATCTATACAACTTGACCCAGAATCTAAGTCCCAGATGCATCGTAGCGAGAATCGACAAAAAGCGCGTACATTTAGTGTTATTTAACTCTCAGCGGCGCGCCACTAGTTCGAGTTCGTCGTATAAGGGCGCAGAAGGTCTTAGGGCCAATTAGTCTGATTCTATGAACCTGTCGAGTCAGAGCCTAACTATATATGCTACAGTCGCCACAAGCACGACACATACATAACCTTATCGTGAATGCCTAAATATATTCACAGGTATTTGTTGAATACCTATACTAACTTACTATAGCCGTAAAATATATATATCACAATACAAGTATTTTGCTACATGATTATTAAAATTAGCTACATAATTAAAAAAACTTTTATTAAACGTTTAATAGTAACAATTATACTTGGAGTATGTTCGTTTTAAGGATTAGTAAAGAAACACACAAATAGGTAAAATTTTTGAAAATGTTATGTCAATATTTAAATATAAATTTCACAAACACTTCTTAAAAAAGCCTGGAAAGGCCTTGGTCAATCTATAGGAAATTCATAATGTTGTATACAATTTGGTATAACATCGAGGAGTTTTGTGCCATTATTTTACTTGCAACAAAGGAAAGTGTTCCAATATAATTATAAATTGGTTAAAGAATTATAGCAATGCGAATATATACTTAATAGACAAAGAATAATGACAAACTGATTATAGAGTGCTGGCCAAAAAATTTAAGAAGTGAATACTTTTTAAAAACTAACGCGTTTGTTTTGAACTCACTGAACCAGATAAACTAGTAGCAAGGCAGAGCGTGATGATTAATAAAATTACATATAGAATTAATGTAGTAAAAGTAAGTGTCATGATAACAGTTACATTCAAAACTGAAATCTAAATAAGCCCTGCACTGCGCTCATCACTACGAATTATACAAAACCAGATGTCTCGTATGCCTAGAAATATTGCAAGCTGGTAGTGGTACCCTTCAAACCGGAACACAGGATCGCGTGAATCGCAACCATTCGGCCACAGGATACAGTACGTTGGCCTGTCTCTGTCAAGGAGTATTATTATAACCTAGTGAATGATTAAAGGAGTAAAGGTGATTACTGGACAATCACATCGAACATTACGAGCTCGCTACTCAAAAGGCTTTCTCTCGAGTGCCAATTCAAAATACCTAATTCCATACTTTTTTCAAAAATTAAATTAGTCTTGTTGAAAAAAAAATACCCAGCATTTATTATAATTATACAGTTTAATAAAAATTAAATGTATACTAAAAAAATAAAGCTCAGTTCAGCAATCACCTCTGTTCTCTTCATCACGTTGATTTAAGTTTTCATCAAGTGTATTATATTATATTTTTTACATACATTCATACAATCACGCCTGTTGCCGCGAAGGGTTTAGGCAGAGGCATAATATAGGCCCACATTTCGCCAGTTGTGTTTTTGGTCCCTCGTAATAGGTGGCAAGCATATTGTCGCTTAGCGGGATCTTCTATATTTGCCAGAGCCTCGTCTGTTGATCGGCAGGTGCACCACTTGTAGGTGAGGTTAGCTTGGGTTTCAAAGATGATGGTAGGGTGTACCCCTACAATAAAAATTGGTTGCCTGTAAAGTCGGTATACGGGTGAAAGTTTTACGTGACTACGACTTTGAGTGGTAAAATAATTTTAATGTGAATATTCATTCGTATAGTAGGAAGAAGGATGAAATAATAGTAACAATTTAAAACATTTATTTATACAAAGAATTATATTTATGTCTGTCTCTCTCGCTCTTAGACGGGTTAACCATGCCCGAGTGGAAGGGACGCGTGCCTCTCACTCGCTCTCATTGTGACCGCATAACGTGAGCGGAGCGTAACGCAGTTTCTTGAAGTGTCACCCGGCAAACCAATTTATAAGACGTTGTCACGTCAAAATTGTGTAACAACAACACATTTTTGAAAAAATATTTTAATATCGAAAGTAGTTGAGATTACACACACACGTCTATTGTGTTTCTGTATGCGTAATTCGGGAACGGATAGCAAGGTCTCTGCCGCGTTTCACAATTCGCCCGCGTCGAATCTACTCGTTGCGTCACGTCGCGCCGTGTTCCGCGCAAAGCATAAGAGGAAGCGATCGCGATTAAGTTTTCTTAATGAATTTGAATTTATAATGTTAGGATGCAGTGCCAGTCTACCCTAGCAATTAATACAGAGACAATAATTATTCACGAGACGTATTTCCAGTTTCATAAAGCCTAGAACAAAAGAAACCCTTAATCATCCCAGTGTGAATGCTCGCTGCTTAGGTAGTAATCGTTTAAATTTTTAAAAAAAGACTAAGATAACATGAAGGACCTTAATGTTATGGCCGCCATAGACGCTCAAGTAATTTGATCAAACAGGCTGGTTCAAACAGGTTAATGAAATGTAACAAAAATAGCTTAAAGAAATATAAACTAACGTATTTTTATTAGATCAAACAGTTTGGCCCAGTCTGTTTATCCAAATTACTTGAACGTCTATGGCGGCCATTAGGTTACTTAAATGTGGAAACAAAAAAAACCGTTAAATGAAAATCCTCATTAGATAAAACGTAGAGTAATTTTTTAAACTCGTATATACTAAAGGCGACTTTGGCAATAATAACCGTTATCGCTCCGCTTATTACTAGAAGCTCTACTCAATGCGCTTGTACAGTCTCTCTGGTGTCGATTGCGCCATTTTCTCAACGTGGACCCTTCCACGTCACAAAGCATCAGGGAAACTTAAGTTCTCAAAAATTTTTTTGTCACACAAAGTCCAAAAAATAAATTTGTAAGCATTTTGTTGGATTTCAGGAGTGCTGTAATGATCCTGAGCTGGTTAGTTACATAATGATATTAAGTTATAAAATTTGTCAGCTGTTGTGACCACAGAATCGAGATTATTTGGAACGTCGATGCAAACATTTTAGTACATACGTGTTTTTTTCATTATACAATTATATATTTATATTATTAATTTTTCGTAATTTCAATAACTTTGACTGATAGCTTTTTTAATTGATCTATAATGATTTTCCCGATATGGAATCGATCAATCTTTAGTACACTTACTTCTTATTTTGATTACTGCATTATCTTAATCATTTAACAAATGGTCTTTATTATATAAAAACCATATTATTTCCCTGAAAAGAGGACATTATTTAACTAAAAATCCAATTTCGAATGCCTTATTTCTAGAACCTCATTCTGCAAAATTACTTAGTAAAGGAGACTTGCGTCATGATCTTTGACGTAGCTACTTGATATGTAACTAGAACATCCCGCACTTAATATATTTTATTCATCTTTGGCTTAGAGTGTATGAGAAGACTAGGACGCGTATGGTCACGTGCCAGCAGGAGCAGGCGAGAAGGAAGGAAACCGGCGCAGTGGCAGCAAGGCCGCGGGTTCAGTGCCCGCGCGAGGCCGCCTCATGCTAATACCGCGCTCAAGGCACTTCGTACTCGTCCTACATACACTCCGCCAACAAACCTGCACTCTACCTCTTCTTATCTATCTATAAATACAGCTCAAAATCCCACAATCAAACAACAAAATCAATCTATTCACCACAAAGAAGTAACAATAAACTCTAAAGTTTTGTAGTTAAAGTGCAGTTTGGTACATAGTGTAATAGAATGCAGGCAATTGCTCGGTCGGCGACAGAAATGCGATCCTTTTTAGACAAATCGATTTTAATGTGAAAAAAAATTATTCGCTAGCAATTAAAGGTGCAATTAAATGGTACCGTTGAAGTTGAACTAGGTTTTTGTATCGATAAATGTACAGTTAGTGGTAACTTGGTGTATTTGAAAGAAGCAATAATAATGTAATAATAAGTGCAATATTTTCTGGCACAATAAAACTGATTATTTTACTAGTGGTCTCTTTCAGGCACCTAAACGCTCGCTCGATGAGTGTGAGACAGCAACTTCATTATGTCTATTATGAAACAACAAATGTCTGATTTCGTTTATTGTTTAACATAATCATAAAAATAACTAATTTATCATGATAAATAACTCGAAAAAATCTTTCTTAATATATAAAAATAATTCTTCATTCAACACTTTTGTAATTAATTAGATACAAAACAGACAATCAATTTTATTGAAAAAATACTCCTGATTGTCTGTCAACTAAGCGTAGAATTATATCCTTTCGCTTAATTAAAGGACTATAACATCGTTAATGAAATAAAAAAGCTATTGCATAGCATTTTTATCAACTTATGCAATTATAATTATTAATTAATTTTATTTATGCAGTATTTTTTCTAAGCAAAACTTGAAACTCTTAATATTTAAGTAGTTACTTAAATATTATGTATCTGTTTTCTTGCGATGTTGTCGAAGAATAAATTCTTTTTCTTTCTTTAATAATAACTACGAATGCTTTTTTGTAAGTTCCTACTCTAAATGCTTGGGCTGGCTAGTGTAATGAAAGTGACAGATTATAACGTCGAACGTTTCGATAATCAAACTTTTATAGTATCTTGTTTTGTCTATGTCTTATATAGATTATTTACCTTTTATTCGGAATTAAATAAATGTTTATCTCGACTTTCTAGAAGTTACTTAGTCAAGAACCTTTGTTTGATTTTAATCATTAAAGTACACATCAGTTGTCTGTTTAGCATGCTTCCAAATTTATTTTTACAAAATAAACAATTGTAACCTTTATTATTTATATCACCAACATAACAAGGACATTCACAATTTATAAAGTAATATATCTAAAATAGGAATAATAAAATAAATTATTTATGAGTTTTACATCATTATGCGCCGGCAAGTTCTTCCAGGACTCCATTAAATACGGCAAGAAAAGCTCACTGATAAATAGTCTCATCTCATAATGTCAACTTCTCAAAATGACAACCGGTTGTAAGTATATATATATATTTTTTCTCTTACAATCACACCAATTCTTCAGTTCCAAGATAAGTATCACTAAGAACTTGTGTTATGGATACTAAAGAACGGATAAACATACTTAAATACTTTTTTTTGTAAATACATACTTAATATACATAGGAAAACACCCAGACCAGAACAAATATTCATGTTCATGCACACAAAGATTTGTCCTTAGTGGGAATCGAACCCACGACCTCTGGAGTGAAGTGCGGTATCTCCACGCCAAATCGGTCGTCAAAATATATATTACTAGATTAAGGTTTTTTATATAATCAAGTAAAAGAAATTCAGCATTTTACATAGATTATCGATTTTTAAATTAAGCCTTAAAATTAACGTTTTAAGGGTGGTTGTCATTGATAAATTGTTAACCGATATATACACTGCGGACCGGTGGTCGACCGTGACTCCTTGCAGGGTTTCTAATACTGTTTCATAAAATTGCCTACATATTTTATAGACCTATTTTGTAAACCTTTGCAAATATGTATTCCTCATATCTGTCAGCTACATGAAAACGTTTCCGTATAGATATTACTTTATTTCATAAATAATAAAAGTAATCCATAATAATAATTCATTCCACAAACACGTATAGAAAAAAAATATATTGAAAAATTTTGCCTACAAAATTTTGTCTTCGGATTTAGGTATAAGAAACAGGTAGAATCACGGTTATGCGCTACAATGTGATGAAGTATGCCTACTATTTTAAAAAAAGTTAACTGCTTACATACATTGAGTATGGTGGATCCAACTACTTATTACAGATTACAATATAACCAATTTTATTTTGAATCTTCCTTTTATTTTTCTCAATTACTCAATATACAGTATAGGCTTTACGTGGAGACAAAACATTGTGACGTCCGTCCCTTCTGAAGTCCAGACAAATGGGATGCCATGAATTCTGTCATTATCCTGGACGTCAGACAAATCACAAGCTATCCGTTTGACGGCCGGGCGACAATAGAGAGATGGATAACGAGGTATACTCACGCACCGTATGTTATAATTGTATAATCTAAGTAGTAAGTGTTTTCTAAAACAAGCTGTGCGTTTTGTAATCATTAAATTATTTACGTAAAATTTATTTTACATTATAATACTCTCCCTCGCATGAGCAACAGTTTTTTTTAAAATAATGGCTTCGTACGTTTAGCTTATTTGGCCAGTGTAAAGTAAAAGATTTATTATTTATTGAATTCATAGTCAATGAGATAGAGCGGTTATAATGATGATGAATACTAAATGAGATGCCCTCCCCCTTTAACCTCTTGAGTTATTAGTAAAGATGTGGGACTAAACTGAGATCTCACACGGACTTCCTGAGAGAATTTGAAAAGTAATCTTGCACTATTTTGTTTCATTTTCCAACACTCATGTACGTTCACAAACACTTAAAACTGTTAATAATCCACCGTTATTACACTTTAATGTTTGAAACATCACAAATTTTTGAAAATGAAACAAAACTGCAGACATGACTCTTTATTTTCCCGCCAAGAAGTCCAAGCAGCAGTTTATTAAATCCCATTTTTTTTTCATAGATATGGGACTAACTTGATTAGATTATAATATTTGCCAGTGCCAAATAATTAAAGTAATCAAGGTATTTGCATAAATGCAGCGTTTTCGTCTATCAGTCGCAATTAAAGTTCTTCATAATCGAATCAAGTCAAAGTAAAGTAGTGAAGACATTACTAAAGGCTTCTATGAAGTTTTGAAGTCAAAACGGAAAAATCACATTTCACTGTAATATGTCACTTTCCTACACTTGTGTACATTGCCAAAGATGTTTGGTGTTATTACAAAAAAGTTAAGCACATGTTGAACACGCGTTTAAATAAAAGTCTATTACAAAACCTTGTTTAGTGTTTGCCTAATGTTAAACACTCCTTAGACATAGTTTTAAGTTATACACGGGCTGGCGCTTGATTAGGACACGTTTAACCTTAAAACTTTGACATTTTTATATATCAATATTAGGAAGGAAGTCAGCTGACAACTGTGACGTTCCGTTTCATGTTGCGTGTCGCATATTATTCAGAAGTAGGTATTTTTTATTCCTAACATGATCCTTTGTTGAGTTAAAAGTAATTTCAATACGTAAAAATATTACTTAACAAAAATTACACATTTTTTGATATGTAAAGTTTTTATATTAATAATAATGAACTCCGATAAGTCGAATATGATTTCCTTAACACGGAATGTGAAAGAATGAATAAAACCCCGTTGAGTGAACAAATCGCTTAAAAGCGGTTTTCACTAAACGCTTGTTAAACAGTGTTTTGTAATAGAGGACGTTAAACATACTTAAACATCGTTTAAAGTTTAAGACCCTTACCTAAACGCATGTCTAAGGAGTGGTTAAAGTATTTTTTATGTCTAAGTACCGGTTACCGGTATTTTTATGTCTAAAAACCCACTACATTTTAACATAAAAACACGAATGTACTATTTTTGGACAATGCAACACTGCTACGGTGGGTTTTTTTCGCGTTGGCGCCAAAACTCTCCCAATTTATTCGAAATAATAAGTAGTTCAGGACCTATCCTACGGTGCAAGATTTCTTCAAATAGATATTTATCAAATTCGGCCTATTGTTTTGGGCGGAAAGCATCTATTAACAAGATTGAATCAAGCATGATATTTTATCAACAAAAGGAGGTCGTACATTACAGATAGAGCCAATACTCGCAGGATTCTAAGCTCGCTGACATACTATCATATGAACTTATAAAGCTTTGGCCTTATATGTTATAGTGTAAAATTGTTATGGTGAAAATATTTTCATTTGAATAAGTATGTCTTGCTAATAGACGCGAATGTGGAAAATTTGTGATTCATATGGCATTGACTCTCAGTACCGGCTTACAAGCCTGAATTTCTTTCTTTTTTTCCAGCTCCTGCGACAAATGTAAGGAGACATCAACAGAGTATCGCATATTTCTTATATTGTAAATTAATGCATGAAGTACCAATTTTGCATTTGATTTCGATTAGAGTTGACTATTTAATGTTAACAGTTTAAAACTTTATTTAAAACAATATTACGCTTAATTTATTCATAACTTAATTCTATATATTCTCACATCCTAACATTAAAATCTACAAAATCGAGTTATTTGTCGCTCCTTACCCCCATACTTTAGTTACTCAGATTACTCAAATACTGTTTCCTAACGTTTGCTTCGATATAACCAATTAATTTGGAGCTGTAAGAAATAAACATACCTTCTTAGAAAATCCAGACAGATTGAGATTCTCAGAAACGATTCTAAGCTCGTCTGGTTACCATGGCAATGTACGGTTGCCACCCAGTCGCAGGGAACCCTGTGACCTAGAACGGACGAGACATACCTAAATGATAGCTTTCAATTTATAACATAACCTAGCCGCTCTAGATTTAATCCATTACAATGTACTAGTACAGTATAATCAGAGATTTATATTAGCGTACTGGTCGAAATTTGCCAACAATTGTGTACTTTTCATTTTGCCGTGCTGCTTTTTTTATAAATAAATATTTTCTGACAATTATTCTATATATTTAGTTCCAAGATATGTATCATTAAGAACTTGTTTTATGGATTCTAAATAACGGATAAACATATATACATACTTTTTTTTGTATATGTATTCACATAACACCATAGGAAAACGCCTAGACCATAACAGATATTCACTCAAATATTATGCACACAAAAAGTTGTCCTGTATGGGAATCGAACCCACGACCTCAGGAGCGGAGTGCGTATAAACTCGCCACTATGCCATATCGGTCGTCAAATATAATGCTGGTATATTAATTACATATAATTACTTGTTTGTTCATAAATTTTTGAAGTGCTCTACATCACTATGAAAGTATGTTGCAAAACGTTTACACCCTTTATGGCCTGCATCATAGATCAGGGACAATATGAGGTGGGATAAATATAAGCTATAAAGGAATTCCAATGTTGTATTGCTCAGTCGATCGAATTCTAATTTTTAATCCATCATTTATAAAATCAGATAAAATTCGATAAATTTTAATGATATTTGGGTACTAACTAATATTACCATTACTAATATTATCTCACCTTATCACGGGGGCCACAGACTGTTCGTGGCGCACTTTGACCCTTATGTCAGATCATTTATGCAATATTACCTTACCTTAATACACCGAATTTTTGAGATCACAGTGGCCATTCGAAATATCGCCAATTTCATATGTAAGGACCTAATTTATATGCGCCCGGTGTGAATGATAAAACCATCTTAGATCATTTAAAACAAATTGTAAAAGTGAAGAAGCTTGAAAGATGGCTTCCACATAAATTATGCGAAGCAAACCAACAAACACGCATCGACTGCGGCGTCACGCTACTCGAACGTCACAATAACGAGGGAATTTTGAATTGTATCATTGCTTGTAATGAAATATTATATGTATTGCCAACAACTGAAACCATGATGGAAAAGCTAGCCGTTAAGCCACCGCGATTGGTGAACTGCTTCAGCCCACTGCTGCTTCGGGACAATGCTAAACCACACACTGCACAACAGACAGTGGCGGTGGTAGAGCAACTAGAGGAGCTAGGATTTGAACATCTCCGTCACCCACCAAACTTGACTGAACCTTGCTCCAACTAATTACCAGTCTTTTTCGGTTTTTGGATAATTTCTTATTTAGAAGAACATTCATTTAAGACGAGGCAGTCCAAAACGCCTTTAAAGATTTTGTTGATTCTCGCTCCCGCAGTTTTTTCAACAAAGGAATCAATGAACTTCCTATAATATGGCATAGGTGCATAGACAATAACGGTACGTACTTTGATTGATTAAATTAAAGAAATGTAAAAAGATAATTACTTTCCTTTTTCCATCAATCTTAAATTTTATATGTAGCGACCTAATATTTAGATACCTACTTAATAAATATTTCTGATATGATGAGGTAATATAGTAAAAACAAATTCAATAGCATCCAATTTTAATATAAGTATACTGAAAGCCTCGTGCACCCAGTACGCCATGAACCCGCAACATCATGAGACCGGAATATTTTCGCAGCGCATATTATTTTTGAAGTTCTCGCTGCAGTCACGGAAAGGAAATAAAAATATACGAAATGCAACCCAGATTTTCTTTGCTGCAATAAAGTATTTAATGTAATGGACTTAGTAAACATCTCAAAACTCCAGTGTGCTAATTGTGCGTCACGAGGAGTCGACGAAGAGAAATCTTACCGGATGATAGGCAGCCGCATCATCTTGCGTACTGGCTTCAGCTGCGAGGACCAACCCGCCTGCCCAGTGTGGTGATTATCGACAAACACCATTCATATAATGTAATCTATTGGAAGCCCAATGTTTCAGCAGTGGACTCATTAGGCTGATATGATGTTTTAAATATAGGCGTGTTCTAGTTTTGTGTATATATTATGAAATAAGCTTGTTATAATTAGTGTTATTTTATAAGAGAGTTATTTGACGACCGATGTGGCGTGGTGGCGAGAATACCTGCTCTCCGCTCCTAAGGTCGTGGGTTCTATTTTGTTTGTGCGAAGATTTGTCTTGCGTGGGTTCGTTCCTATGTATATTAAAGTATGTATTTACAAAAACAAAAGTAATTATGTATGTTTATCCGTTATTTAGTATCAATAACACAAGTTCTTAATAATAGTTATCTTGGAACTAAATAATTGGTGTAATTGTCAGAAGTGTTTATTTATAAGACCAGGTTTTTCAGTTGTTTTTCGTCTGGTCAATCGTCGATAGAGGTTATTTCAAAATGGAAAAATATTCTAAAACGAAATATTACTACAGAAAATCAACCTTTGGATAACCTTTCCACTGCTCAGAGAGCAGTATAAATAGCATTGTAATGCAAAAAATTCAAAGTATTAAAATGGGAATATATTTTCAACAATGTATAAATTGTATCTATAATAATAATTTAAGATTAGGTTTAGAACCCGTTACCACCATCCTACTCCAAACAATTTAATAACACATTGTCAATATTTAAAACAAATACAAGTAAATTAGTAGGTACAAGCCCTACATTTACAATTGGTTAGACTGGTGGCGACTGGCTGCTTAGATGTAAGTAACAAAGTAGCACTGTTTCTTATTGACCGATGTTTTTCCTCTCGAGATAAAAGCGAAGCTACATTGAGTCATGAAATAGTTGATATTACACTCACAAAATATTCAGACAAAATAATTAAATGACTCGGAAATAATTAAATCATCAATAAAAATTTACATGTAGATAAGTAAATAAATAATCACGTATAATCACACCATTTTTAGTTCCAACATAAGTATTATTAAGAACTTGTGAGTTAACTTATTCAAAATTTTAATTAATAGGATTCGGTGTTGAATGAAATTACATTGAACAAATCCGTTGTTTGAAACTAGAGACAAAATAAAATGCCAAGTTAGGTAAATGATGACTAGCGATGAATCACGAGCGCAGTACAGTGCTTTTAGGATTTCTCTCCAATTACACTAAACTGATTATAAACAATTTTATTAACCTGATAGAAGGTTACCCTTGTCACATCCCTCTTTGAAAATTAATATTTCAATCCAACATCTAGGTAAGGAATACGGAGAAATAAATATTTTATATATTCTTTTTTTATAACTGATCGGGTCTTTGTCCGACATACGTGGGCTATGAAACCGTCCACGTACGGTAAGTGTTATGCAAGTCCCCCAGAAGGTCGGCGGGGTTACGACACCGTGTTTTGGCGACTGTCGGCGACCTTGCCGGATTCGCTATCACCCGCCGACAATAACAACAGTACATGTAGTTCCCATATCTTGCGAAAGTAGATTTAATTTTGAAAAGGTGTTCGTAACTTCATGTCTCGATTGGGACAGGGGTCTGTTGCGTGTTTATTGTTAACTAGCTGTTACCCGCGACTTCGTCCGCGTGGAATAGTATCTTTGGGTAGCATTTTTATTATTTAATAAGAATCATTAGTAGGTATAGTAGATATCAGCGGCGTCGATGCAGAGAATTCGTTAAAAGGAACTTTAACTTCAAAAGCCTAAATATTTTTTAAACTTGATACACCCAAAATTTTTAAATATCATGTTCCTAGAATAGTTTGGCGTCGTAGTTCCCGTGCCGAATCCGTTCCGTTCCGCTCGAATTTCGAGAATTCCGTTTGTAGAAAATCTCTGCACATCCTAAGAGACCTACGTACCAAGTTTCATGGTTTTATCTTCAAAAATGAAGAACACCCATAAAAACATTCAACCCCTATTTCACCCCCATATTGGTAAAAATTTCAAAATGCTAGAACAAACGATTTTTTGTTTATTATTTATGCCTAAATACAAAATGTTATATTTTTATTTTCAAAAATTTCGAACTTCATACAAACTTTCAACCCCTATTTCATCTCTCACAGGACGAAATTTCAAAAACGCTAGAACAAATGTTTATTTATTTCTTATCTAGTGCATAAATATTAAGTTTCATGGTTTTATCTTTTAAAATTAAGAAATCCCATACAACTTTTCACTCCCTCCCCTTTTTAACCCTTTACAACCCCCTTTTCGAAATAAAAAGTAGCCTATGTTCTTTCTCAGGGTCTAGACCATCTGTATGCCAAATTTTATTCAAATCCGTTCAGTAGTTTTGGCGTGAAAGAGTAACAGACAGACAGACAGACAGACAGACAGACAGACAGACAGACAGACAGACAGACAGACAGACAGACAGACAGACAGAGTTACTTTCGCATTTATAATATTAGTAAGGACTAGTAAGGATTCAAGTGCGGAAAAAACACGAGGACAGTATATTGGAATATTACTACATTTTTCCACATTTTCGATAGCTTTATACTGGCCTGGAAAACTAAGTATCACACTTTTAAAATGGTAATGACTTGTATGATTGTTTTATCTTTGTTAAAAGTTAAAATTGTTATTAAATAGTTTACTAGTTTTAAAGAAAGCTGTTAATAATTGCTATAAAAAGACTTTTGTTTTTTTCTATGTAACTTCTACACTTCTACAATTTTTTTTAAAAGTATAGTACATAGTTTAGCGGTGCAGTGTGGCTTAGCAGATTGTTTTTCACATAGTTTATTTACCATCTTGTCAGGCCTCTCTCTTCCCAAGTCATACATTTTAGTATTGTGCGTCTTTAAGCAAAGAGGTGGACTGAAAGACGGTCTAGCTAAAACTATAATAGTACCTTGCAGACTACACTATAATAGTACCTTGAAGACTACAGAACCCTAGAAATGTATTTCAAGGTATTATATTTTGGGTACCTATTTTGTGCAAAAGTAGCAGTAGCAGTATTATTTTATTCAGAATTATATATGTTACCGGCCAAACCCGATTTTAGGACAAACTAGTATGGCCTAGTTCAAACTAATTTAGGTGGGCTGCAACTATTATAATAAATGTTTTTAGTGGTAAGAAAAAAAAAACCTTAACCTAACCCAAAAAGAGAAGTATAAGTATCTCTTTTTGGGTTAGGTTGAACATTTTATGCAGCCCACCTAAATTAGTTTGGACTAGGCTATACTAGTTTGTCCTTATATCGGGTTTGGCCAGTTACATATATATTTTACTGATATAAGCATACGCAGCAAAACGAAACACACAAATCGCGGTGGCTAGCTTGACTTATCTACAAAGAGTAGCTCGGTGACATTGTCGTCATCGAGTGTGGCGGTGTCGCGTGCTGCATTGACCCAGTTGCGCGGGTTCGACACCCGACCGAGGCCACTCAGATAATAACTTCTACTCTGGCTTGTGAGTCTTCGCGATCCGTTTTATCTGATGCCACCTTATGGTATGAATATAAACTTATCTGTTTACTGAGTTTATGTTACGTAATACTTGTTTTGCTTGTTCATTGTTAACAATATAATATTTGAAGGAGTTATCAAACTGCAGACTCTAACTATAAAATACACTACTTTTATTGTGGGCTGTTATTTGCGAGCTACGAGAAAAAGAGAGAAGCACAGTGCACATGAAGGCCCAAATAGTTTTGGCGTGTTATAAATTCTGAGATCGATTTTGGTTACCTTATATGCAAGCCAGCACTGCTCTACTTATTTTAATATATTTTTCAATATATTTAAAGAATATTAGAAAACAATGTTAATTCGTTACACAGTGCAGTGTTATCTCTTTGAAAAAAGGTCCTGTATTTGAAGCATCGTTAATATTATCATGCACTCAACCACTTGAGACAACAACGGTATTCATTGAAATTACCTCGTAGGTCAATATGTTTAGATTCACATTGTAAATTTTCCATTAAATATTTAGGTTATGGCAATAGATAACAGGTTTATTTAATGCTAATAAATCTGATACCCGTTGTAATAATAGTGTTTATCGCATAATATTAGTAACGATTATACAGAATAATCTTTAAATAAAAAAACTTTTTTTACTTTTTGTTAATTAAAGTACAAATTGTGTCAATGACGTTTACAATAATATCCATAACCTTTAAATCTCTAAATATTTCTAATATTTCCTGCCTTCCTACAATCGTCTTGTTTAGACATTTAATTTATCAACACATTTTTTTTATTCAACCATTAACATCTCAGATCACCTCTAAGAAAAAGTATATTGAAGTGAATTTAGATTCTAATGTCCGTCAAAGGAAATCTCGAAACCAACAAGTAATGTTAATTCAATATACATCTGCATTCCCTATTACTATAAACCTTGCGAAATATCTCGACTGTTTAAAATGGATTTGACACCCAGACATCGAGAAACTTAATTTCAATGACATAAGTCTATAGCAAGTTCAATCACGTCTCCAATACAGCCTACAAATGAACTCAAGTCACACGAAGACACTCAATTTGGAGACGCACACAGATGTAGTCTGAATAGCATACGAAATCTCAACACAAAACTTACAGTCACACACATTTCTGCATTGTATTCGTACACTGTGAAAATTCACTCACACATTTACAATTAGTAGGGCTGTTTGCAAATATTTACCAATGCACACACATTTGCAATTTGTACGTATTTTGTTGAAAGGGCGATATTTAGGGCGACGGCCTATCCGTCTGAAGGGCAGCTCTCAGGTACCTGCCGGGTAAAAGCCTCCTTTAGCGTTTATTTGGTAATCCTGAAGAACTTTCAGGTTGCAAGGGGAACGCTCCGATAGACACTGATATGACGTGACAGATAGGGCTGTACTTTTGAACACAGTGATAGCTTACGTATTAAATAATTATATAAATTTGTTGAATGCTTAAAAAAGTGTTATTTAAAACTTTGAAATTATGTTCATACATAGCGTATTATTATTCATTATATAGTTTTATGCACAACTGCGTCAACGTAGACTTTATAAGTAAATGAAAATAAACTAGTAGAAATAGATCGATACATCTACAATTTTATAGAAAAAAGATATTCTAAATTATCTCAATGAAAAACAAACATCAAAAAAATATATTCGTGTTAAGATGTACCACTATTGGGATATTAAAAAAATCCTGATACTACTTTTTTTTTTGTTAATGATGTCACCCTAAATTGATAGATTGGTATGTATCAATTAAGCTGGCCTAATTATTTATTAAAAACATGCTAAGTCATATACTATGCTATGTAGTAATATTAGGTACAATTTCTCAAATTAAACTTCTTTAAACATAAGCTGCAAAATATTTCTATGTCTTGAGTTTATTTAAAACGACCAAATAAATAATAATTTAATCAATACAGGAACGACACATAAGAAAAACTTGTTCGAACACAAGACATTGAAGGGTTAATTAAATAACTGTGTAGCAATTTCCACACGTAAGTAAATTTTCCCATGAAACCAAAGCAGACAACCCTTAAACATCTGGAAAATTCCGAATGTAAGCGGTCGGAGGGCGTCGAACTGTCGAAATACGCCCTTCCTCGGCGGCGCATCGAACCTGCAGTCTGGAGGGCGTTGCGTCCGGCCGCTGCCCCGCGACCCCCGGATGGCTCCAGCACGAGCCTCATCCCGGGACTCAGGTCACTGACTGTTGCGCAATTATTAGATGCTATGTGCTGATATGCCTTAATATTGAAATCCATTTTTTTGTTAAATCATTCGCTGCCAGTGGCTTCGAATTGTAGACGGCTCAATTGACATGGATGGATATTATAAATATTTGCATCATATCATTTTTATATAAACATATTATTATCTAAATAGTTACTTCTGAACTTTAGAACAACGCTTACATTACACATAATTACATTTTTATTAACAAAAGCTCATTCAGACTATCGCTATAAATTACAGGCTGCATTACATTAAAAAATTATTCTCATATAATTACTGAGTTCAGGCCTCTCTTTACAAACAAATAAATGTAAATAGAATAAATATAAATATTTTCTGACACCTACACCAATTATTTAGTTCCAAGATAAATATCATTAAGAACTTGTGTTATGGATATTAAACAACGGATACTTTTTTTTGTTGTAAATACATACTTAATATACATAGGAAAACACACAGACCAAATATTCATGTTCATGCACACAAAGATTTGTCCTGTGTGGGAAACGAACCCACGACCTCTGGAGTGAAGTGTAGGTATACTGACCTCCACGCCATATCGGTCGTCAAAACATCAAAAGGATTTTGATCACTAACTAGAGAGGCACGTCAGCTACTTACTACCACTCATATATTTTTTTGTTTTTTAATTGTTTCATTACATGTAAGTAATAATATTTTGAGTGTTTCTTATATTTCATTTTCACGTTTTCAAGTGCTATGTAATAGTTTATAAAATAAATAAGTTTTAAGTATGAAGTTTGCTAGCTAGCTGCTTTTCAAACCACTTATTAGGATCTGACTTAGCATAAAGACCAACACACATAGTATTAACCGGGTCCATCGACGAAACCTGCCTTCCGACACAAAAAAGCATTCGATGTCAAATGCCGTACCGTCTGGTCACCCATTCTAAGATTTACTTCTGTAAACGCTTTATATCCCACGATGGTCGTTTTATTACAAAATTGAAACATACACTTTATTAGGGCATGTTTGTATTAATTACATACATACATAAATACAATCACGTCTGTCTCCTTATTATACGTCCACATTTCGCCAATATTATAGTTGGTCCCACGTAATAGGTGGCGAGCCCATTGCCGCTCACCTGGAACTTTTATGTTCGCCAGAGCCTCGTCCGTTGATCGGCAGGTGCACCACTTGCACCCATAGTCTTATGATATTGTAATAACTAGTATGATTTATTTACGAAAAAAGGTACTCTTAGAAATAATGTTAAACAATTTAGCCATCCCCTGAACCCTCTGTTACACGTGACTCTACATGTGCTTAGCCCAACTTGGGTCCTTTCTGAGTTTTTTTTTTGTTTTGTTAAAAGGGAGCTTTGCGTGAGTACGCCGCCCCTTAGCTTAGCTAGATTTTACCGATGCGTACTCTGCGCCTTATTTTTAAATATATTTATTAAGTTTAATACATAATAGTGTGTAACTGCAGTTAAATGCAATAACTGTCAGGCCACTCACACAAGGCCTTCACTATAAACACATAAAATATTTCTTAAGAGGATAAAAATGCTCGCAGTTAGTTTTTGCAGAAAGTGGGATATTTACTTTTATTTTTATTTAGGGGTGAATAAATAAATGTTCTACAGAATGTTCGAGATGTATCGACTAGGTGCGTCCTTTGGGTAGGCCGATGAAGGACGGCTCGTCCTAGGGCGGGCGTTCAGTGGCCGCGGCGCGCCGCCGGGTCGCGACTAGCCTTCGACAGCTTCTATTCTATTTTCAATTCAGCTTCCATGAAACGAAATTACCCCTGTTGTTTGTGTATGTACATATATATTTTTTTCATGCCGTTTTATTAAGCAAATTGCTATTAAATAATACGAAAGCATGTTCATTTTCTGTAGGGAAGCGCTTGTAGCTCAGAAACGACTGAAGAAAATTAAGCCGCATTCATAGAGTTTCCATATATAGGTGACCGCTTGTGTGGCATTTAATATAAAGCGTTTCCGTGCTTCGGAACGCACGATAAATCTTGGTCCTGGTTATAACTATATGTGGTAATTAGTTAAGCCATGTCAGAGGACTAATTAAAATAAGGGGCGGTGTGAAATAAAATTACAGCAGTACGTGACATCCCACAAAACCACTGGTGGAGTATGACCCAATACCCTCGCACATTGGTATGTGAAAGGAGGCCCGTGCTCAGTACTGGGACGTTAATGGGCTGAGGTAGGGATGATGTTAAATAAATAATAGTTTTAAGAAAAAATATAAACTTCGGTGAAACTAGATGGTCGTTTCGATCACTGAAGATAAGCTGAGTTCACTCAAAGATGTATGTTTGAATAATGGACCGTTTCGTCGTATTTGTTATCGAGCGCTTCCGTGTTTCATAAGAGTTTAGTCTCAATAATAACCTCATAGTATTTTCATCTGAATTTGAAACAAACACGTGGTGAAGAATATTAGGCATGTTTATCTAACAAGTAATCATTAGTAACATAATACCCCTTTTGATACTTTTTATCAAGGTCAAGGTGGATGCAGGCGGCTCAGGATTGCTCTATGATGAAATCTATTGGGAAGGCTTATGTTCAGCAGTAAATGTCATATGGCTGAGTTGATGATGTTCAAAGTTCAAATCTTTTATTCCATAAACTATTACATAGTACTTGAAAGCGTAAAAATATTAGGTTTTCATAAACAAATTTAACCCACCACTGTCAAATTCCCAATTTTTTAAAATGTTACCCGTAGTGAATGTCTACATGGTAGATTATAAATTGCTCGAATAGCCCTCTTCTGCAGTACAAAAATAGTTTGAATATCTGCGGCAAAACCCCACAGAAGAATACCATACGACATAACACTATGGAAATAGCTATGATAAACAAGCCTAGCTGTTACAATGTCTGTTAATTGGCGAATCTCTTTACCGCGAATGCTGCAGAGCTGCGTCCATTCGACAATTCACCAATATGTGGGCCCCACTGCAGCTTAGAATCTAATGTAACACCCAAAAATTTGGTGGTATCCACAAGGGTCAACTCATCTTCCTTTCTTTTTATAGTGGTGTTTACTTGTCTGATGTTAGGCGTCACGAATTTAATACATTCCGTTTTAGCCCCATTTCATAACAAATTGTTGACGTCAAACTCGTGCACCACCTTTGAGATCGCATTGTTTACATCATCTGAGTTCTGATGTCGCTTTATTTTAAATAATAATGATGTATCATCAGCAAACAATACTATCTCGTGGTTTTCCTTTACCAAATGTGGCAAATCATTAATATAAATTAAACAAAAACGGACCGAGAATCGAATCGAATCGAGCCCTGATGATGATATAGACCCTTTAAGAAGTAATTGTATCTTTACTACCTTAAAAATATTTAGAAAAGATGCGAAAAATATAATAGGTTGGGGAAAAAGTCTTTTCGTATTTTTGTATGAAAAGTCAAGACATTTTTTTCAAAGTTTATTTACATTTATTTACAATATATATGTACCGTTTTGTTGAATAACTTTCTGCCATTTTGTGGGCAGAGACATTATCCCGTTACTGTAAAAACTTTGGGACTTCTGATCAAAAAAACGGGACAAATAGTTTTGGCAGTCCTCTCTTGAGGTCAACCTTACAGAACCTAAAGAATTCTGCAGAGACCGAAACAGGTGAAAATCTGAAGGCGCAAGGTCAGGGCTATATGGTGGATGCACTAGGACCTCCCAGTCGAACTCTCTTAATTTTTGCTGAGTGGCTAAAGATGTGTGTGGTCTAGCGTTATCGTGATGAAAGACCACACCCTTCCTGTTGATCAATTCCGGCCGTTTCCTCTCGACTGCTTCCTTTAATCTCATCAGTTGCTGGCAGTAAAGATCAGAATCGATGGTTTTGCCGGGCGGTAAAAGCTCATAACAAACAATGCCCTTCCAATCCCACCATACACACAGCATCACCTTATTTCGTGTTAGGCCAGGTTTGGCCACAGTCTGTGAAGCCTGGCCAACTTTCGACCACGATCTTTTTCGCACGTTCTTGTCGTACGTGATCCACTTTTCATCGCCAGTTATCAATCTCTTCAAAAACGGCTTGGTTTCATTACGTCTCAATAATGAATCGCAAATGAGTACACGGTTCATTAAGTTTCTTTGAGTGAGCTCGTGTGGCACCCAAATATCGAGCTTTTTGGTATAACCAGCTTTCTTCAAATGGGTCAAAACTGTTTTGTGGTCAATTCCCAGTTCTTCAGCTACATCGTAACTACTAATATGCCGATCTTGCTCCACTCTTTCAAAAATGGCGTCCATTTTATTCGTAACAGGGCGACCAGAGCGAGGTGCATCTTTAACATCAAATTTGTGCTACTCTTACTGACACTGCATCAGGTCCATAAACATCACAATTTTTTTTCACTGCTTGAGTTGCATTTTTGCCTTTTTTATAATAAAATTTTAAAATGTATCGAATTTCTTCATTAGATTCACTCATTTTTACGGAGAGAAAAACAAATGAAAAATAGCGGGAAACAACTTTTTTTTATTTTTTTCTTTTCTTTATAATGGAACCTTTTTAATGTTACCAAAACCAGCCAGATACAAATAGTACAGTCAAAAAAATTTTATAATAAGTTTATACCTACGTTATGCGAAAAGACTTTTTTGTGAAATAATATAAAAAAGGTAAAAAGAATAGACTAAATCCACACCTTCCCACTAACTCTAGTCCACGAACTTTAACCTTGAGCGATACATAACAAGCCTATTACCAAAGTGGTTGTATAACAGGCTGCGCCGTAACACGTAGCGTTCGTAGCACTGTAGACGGCTACGGGTCTACGGCCGGCCGTCCGGACGAGACGTTATGGGGGTCGTAAGGTAGGCGTTCACTTAAGAGGCGGCAACGTGCCTGTGTACGGCATATAATGTTTAATTTATATTTGCAAGACAAATATTTTAGTAATTCGAAATGTTGCAAGATTAGATTATAACAAAAAAAAATAGTACTTCAAAAAAATATTTAAAGATAGATTTCATACGTAAATTTTTCACTTTTTAAAAATTTGCTTTTAATGTCACGAATAGTACATTCATAAATTTATTTATCTTTATTATCAACGAATGGCTTTCAACTATGGAGGCGCACTTGAGTTTATACGAAAAGAGTTGTTTAACCGAAAGTAACTTACTTCCGTTTAAAATTAGCTGAGGCACAAAGCTTAGAGCTTAGCTTGGCTACTTTAAACTAGTATCACATAAAACTGTGTACGTGAGTACGTTTGTTAAGGTCAAACAGTACGTCTTGTAACAAGTTAACAGCGCATCAAGTCTAGTGTTGTCCGTAAATACGGATCTTGATTGCATTTTGTTACCCATTTTTTTTACTGCTTTATCTAATTGAAAAAATAAAGTTGTTTATTTTAGGTATCTGATAATTTTTTCATGTTATTTCACGTTTACTGTTCTTAATCAATACTTTTACGACTTAAGCTGTGTTCCAACGTTGGAAAAGCATATTATATGTCGGAAAAAATGCAAGAATACCATTTCGCGGGCAGAAGGTAGTCATACTCCGAAACCACTGGACCGCTTTGAAAAACTCTTTTACTAATAGAAAGCTTTATTCTTTGAGACTAACATATTAAGGATCCCTACGAAAGCTTTAATAATGTACCCTATGTGCCGAATATTTTTTATAGAATTGAATAGTTTTCTATAGAAGCGTATTTTCTGCGGTAAACTCTATCCGAACCACGGCGATATTAAATGACAGCGCGTCACAACTATTAGGTTATCTGCTCGGCCTGCACAGTAAGGATAGGGATTTGCCTCCCACCCCCAGGCGAGGTCATACTCGGTGTGAGCCCACCCGGCCCCGTCTGCCGCGTGACCCGGACGCCGGTGCAACGACACTGGTTCAAACCTATTAGTTACCGAGATCTTTTTGTCCGGCCTCTGCTACAGACCCCTATTGGTTATATCCAGCTATCAAAGTCAAAGCCTTCTCTTGCCGTATCACCTCTTAAGAGGTGAAGGTTACTCCACAGATCTAATGTCCTCTATACCAAACAGATGACATCCATCCGGTTATCAAACCCGTATCAAATCGGTAATCATGAACGGGAACAACTAGATAAGTATATTTCTGTAACTTCAACAACGTGTCATCAACGTCATATCAAATACTCTACGATGGACATTTTCCAATGTAATAGCGCGAGGTAGAACCTTACCTAGTTTTGATCAGCTAGTTTATATCCTAATGAACTTGTGGTCTTATAGTCATAATAAATTTTTATTTTGAAACACAGATAATACAGGTCGTTATGGCAATTGACAAAAATCCAGCTATGGTCTGCCTGTATGGCTTAAAATATATGTAAGTGCCGTTCAGAAGTGCTTCTTAAAAAAAACCGAAATAAAATTATTTTTCTTGCTAAAGCTCATTCTTAAGTAGGATACAGAAAATGTCCTACCACATCATAGACATTTCTAGGCCTCTATGTTTCAGAACAAATGCTCTAGCCTACATCAGGGCAGTCACTAATGTCGTATGGAAAACTCAAACTTCAAGCGATCCGCAATTGTATGAGAATATAACCTCCCTCCCCGGGTGCGGTCTCACCCGGCCGCGGCGTCTCGGTCGGCGGTGCAACGACCCAAGACCTGGAGGAGTACTTGCAAACCTCGCTTTTCATATGTTTTCTGATTCTGGTGCGTTTCATGTATTACACGGTGGATGTAAAAAGGTTGAACATTACTTCGGGCAGTAAAAAGTACGTAGGTTTCATGATTATTATAAAATTCCTACCCACTAAACTAAAGATTGTCTCTTAGGTTTGCTTATATTTAATCTTTATTTGATTAAAAACATAGAAAACGCATAAACGAATAACTATTTATCAAAACAGCATAGGAATAGTAAAAAACTTCGGGCTGAAAAAAACAGCTAGCGCATTACTAACAGCGGGCTAACACGTCCATTACGTGTCGTCAGGTATTGTCCTTTTTATTGATAAAGCGTGAAATGTATGAAACCTGATACTGCGCACATCACCTAAGGAATAAAAAAAAGTCCCCAAGTAACCAATTTTTTTTTGTTCGTCATATAAAAACATATTGAATATTAGAGGGATATAGCATAATCAAAGTCGAAATCAAAATCATTTATTCAAGTTTGGCTCTTATGAAAGTCAAAACTTAAAAACTAGCGCGGTCCTTATTTCGAAATGATACATATTGTATATCAAATATCTACATTTGGTGTTAAAGCATTAAAGGAAAATCAATGAAACTTCAAACATGTGAGGATTAAATATATTTAGGACATTTGCGTCATAAGCATAACTTAACATTAATTCATTGTACAGTGGTGCGAAACGCCTTAGGTTTCCTTCAAAAGGCACGTCTGCGTAAGTTTTCCCACACAAAGCGATCAAAGAAGTTAAAAGTCATCCCGGCGAACTCTCCCCTTTGACTGAGGGCCTGAAAACTTTCCCTAGCGCCCGAGAAGGAGTCCTGAAGCGCACGCACACATCGACACGCGCGCCGACATACGCGCGTGCCGCACACACACCCACGCGACGTCTAGACGACTCGTTAAAACGTTGTTCCGGGGAATCAACATTTGTGAGTAGGATAGGTCACGGACTCACAGACTAATATATCCGTCCCTCTCATTCACATACATCCGTCTCTCTTCCCAAACTCTTCGGTGTCCACATCCCAATTTCAACCGTATCTTTACTGAGGAAATGTTCCAAATTGTTCACTGTGCACACAGGTATAAATTTCGCTATCAAAGCTAACCCGTTTGCGTATCAATAAAGTCGTATGTTCGCATTTTGCAACACTTGACAATGTAAGTTTTTGCTTACGTATTAAGAGTCATAGTTCTTTGGTAGGTTAGTTAGTCCTCCCAGGTCTCCTAGCTAGCTGGCTGTCCTTGGTCGGACGAATTAGTCTTGGGAATAATAATTTATGTAAATGTACATAACGTGTGTACATAGCCTGACACATGGGCTCACATTAGACACACAGCACTGACAGACAGAAATTTATTCATATGATGAAAAGTGTAGAGTTATATCTTTCATCAAATTGCAAGGTACCAAATAAATTGCAAGTATATCTGCGTACAGTAGCACTAGCGAACATTTAAAATGGATTCACTAAAAAATGTAAAGTACACTAGGGAATTAAAATCGTATAAAATCTTAATTAGTTGCCATTAATAGCTTACAACATTACAATCATAGGTTTTAATTGATATTCGAAATCAATCGAGATTCAGTGCCGTAAGTTTTATTTAAAAATATGAAATGAAATTTATGCGTCAGCAGTAATACATCTGGTATGCATAGATTTATCCAAATAGAGGCCAGCAATGGCCATATGGAACATTTGATAGACGCGAATAAAATCAATATTGCGTTATTAAAATGTTGTATTAATTCTGAGAACAGAGAATCGGGGAGACAAAAAGCATTAGAATTTAAAATGTGCCTGGAAATTGGGTCGCTTGACAGGTAACTGGCATCTCTGTGTGTTACATTAAAAAATAAATAAAGTTTGGCGCTATCACGAAAAATAAAACATTAAGGCAGTGTTTTATTTTTCAAACATAATTATGTGTAAATTCGAGTTCTAATGTTATTTTCAAACATATATTTGACAAGGACATAACTGTTGGAAAGTGGCATATTAATAATGTCGTGTAGTTCCAAAAAAAGGCCTCTAGTAAAGTCTTCTACTCCTACTTCTGCTTTACTGGGGTAAGACTTTAACTTGACTGTGACGGACTTTGACTTTAACTGTGACTATATATGTGTACTATATATAATGTTTAACTCATATACAAATAATTTATCAAATTACTTCACACTGATTATTACCCAAAATTATATCAAATTAAAAAAATAATTGAGTGGGACCTCTTGATTTATTGATTTTTAGTTATCTAATACATTGACTGCCAGCGCATCCCTTTGCCATATCGGACTAATAGCATCGTTGAGTGTTGTGAAGTAGGAGCTTGATGAAAGAGCTTGAGAGTATTGATGAAAGAAAAGATAAAACCCCTCATGGTAAAATATTTTTTCGGAATGTGTTTGTCATTCGTCAGGTATTATGGAAGAGACTACACCAACTTCGTGTGTGCTGTGACCACTTTTTACAGCATTGACTAAACGCGATTATGGTTTTAAATAATTTTCCATGTTTGTTAAGGCCGCTGGGACATCAGACCGTTAATTTGAATATAAAATATTTGAAATTTAACCACAGTATAACATATTCTTATCTAGACTAAATACAAGATATTATTATTGTGTGATAAATTATTAAGTCCTTTTGAAAACCGTGGTACATGGAAAATTAGATGGCTTTTAAAGATATAAGATAACACAACTTACAGTAAAGTCTCGTTATAGCTTCATAGCTTCTGGGTATAACTCCAGACTCAAGGTTGCAATGGGGGTCTCACATCGAGAAAGTTCCGGGCAGGCTGAGTTCTGCAGCCTGCCGTGAAGAAGATCCCACAATTAACGGACATCAAAACAGCTCGTCTAGTCTACTTTACCTACTTCCACAGTGTTATGACATATGGCATACTGCTGTGGGGTAATGCTGCAGATTTTGAATGTATCTTTGTGCTGCAGAAAAGGGCTGTTCGTGCTATCTATGGTATGAGATCTCGCGACTCATTGAGGGATAAGTTTAAAGAGATAGGCATAATGACTGTGTATTCACAGTACATTTATGAAACTTACTGCATACACATAAAAATAAAAGTAAGTTATGTAATAATAGTAATAGGCATAACTTTAACTTAAGAAATAAGAATAAACTGGCTGTGCCTAAGTATAGGCTCCATAAAGTTGCAAATTCTTTTGCGGGGAACAGTATTCGCATATAGTATCGTTGGAGTTCCCGTAGAGGCCTCGTCTAGAGTCACCGCCAGACCGACTGATTGACGGACAATCCCCTCCCCCTTTAGAATCACGACAGGCCTACTGACACATCCCCCCTATAAGAGTAACCAACAAACTGATAAATCTTGAGAAATAACCACAACAGAGAGATGAACCGACAAACCTTGACAAATTCTGACACATAACCCATTTGCTTTTATTTCCTTATTATTGTACCGCTCATATCTCTTTCATTGTTATTAAATATAATCGCATTTCCATTTTGTGTGTGAATATTTGACAAATCTATATGATCCTGTTGATCTTAAAGACAATAAATTATATTTTATTTTTTTATTTTATCTTCTAAATCTCAATTAGAAATAGTAAGTTAAATAAACGTTATGATTATAATTGAGTTTTTTAGGGTCCCGCTGCCGCATGGCATAAACAAGACCAAAGATATTCGTCCAAACCATCGTTTTCCATAAACTATTAACACTATATTTCGTACTGATTCTCACCTACGTGTAGGTACAGAAAATTAAGAACAAATACATTCAACATAGGCTATTTTTTTTCCCTACAGCCTTAGACTCGTAAGTTATCATCATAGAATGTGTTTTTTTTTTTAATTTCAGTACCCTCAATTCCTATGTATCAAATCAACAAAAAGAAAATGAATTGAGAGACATTTAAAAGATGGTACGACGCGCACTTTACCCTTTTTAGAAATTTTATTAATAATTATATAATTTCACAAAAAATTATCACAACAATTTCATAACTACCTTAATATTGAGCAAATTCGTCACAAAGTATTAAATTGATCGTTAGAAGCTTCCTAGACAGTCCCGTTGCCCCCCTCCGCCTACAACGTCTGAAGGTCGTAGGGAGGCCGTTCACCCTCACTCACACAAATGTAACCTATAAAGGCATTACATGTGTGCGTGAATTTTTTTCCCCATTTATTAATAGTCGATTGTGTATCCTTTGTTATTCAGTGGAGCGAGCGCTTACAAAAATGAGGTTAATAAGGCTGAAACCTGTACCTTTTTTTTTGGAAAATGGGTGCCTATGACGGCATGTTCCAAAATGTATTTTTATGAAACATCGTCATTACACATTATTGTCCTGTATCGTTCAGCTGATAGGAAATGGCGTCAAATGTATAATTTAAAATAATTATTATAATTTATTATATTACGTCTGCAAGTTATACGTACCTAAATGTAAACTTTTGTACTATGTAAGACGTCACAATCGATTTTGTGACTAAGGCGTTATCGGCTTAGAGACGTTCTGAATTACTCTCCCATAAAATAACAACTTCTTAACGTTGATCTTTTGAAAAACTAGAATAGTATTTAAATAAGAGGTAGTGAGAATGTACTAATTACCCTTCTTTATTTTTATTGACAGCTTTTTATCCGATATGACGCAGAACTCCATACTAATGCGTTGTCATGGGTTTTATTCCAACACTTGCTCAATATTTGTAATTCCTATTTTAAAACAAATCCTTGTATCGAAAAATAATATCACACTAAAAAACTTTTAAAATGTTCTTTTAATATAATCACAGCATTTTCGTCATTCCATACAGTCAAAATCAAGTAAAGTCATAATGGAGACTTTAGTTGAAGCTTCTAGGAAGCTTTGGAATCAACACGAAGAATCACAATTTACTACAATATGTTACTTTTCTACATTTGTGTACATTGCCTAAGAAGTTATGTCTAAAAATCAAAATATTGCCGCTATGTGTCTTTTCCCGCATTGGCGCCAAAACTCATCCTATCAGTTTATCTTGACGGATCATCCCTTGACAGCGGGGTGTCAGCTGTCAACTATGTTATGTCAGCGCTGTAGTTGAGTTGCCGGTGCGGAAAGAGCTATTTCAACACAATTTTAATTTGTATCGACATTTTTTATTTACAGTTTCTTTTTTATGCAATTCGCTTCCTGAATTCACGGTAGTTTTAACGCTGGATGGTTCCATACCAGTTCATTCTTAAGTTTATAACAATAAAAATCAAGGGCATGTTTAGCAGTGGTTATTTTTTTAGGTAACGGAACGCCTGGGTAGATGGAATATTTTAATTAACTAAGCGATCGGCCGAGTTCACAGAGGCCAGTATTTGGATAGGTCATTGTCAGTGTGTTATTATAAATGTTAAATATGTGGTATTATATTATAGTTGTCGTATAGTATTCCATAAGCCAAGTTAGTAGCCCTGTTAAACGTACCTGGCTTGGATTATGGAGTATCATCTGAAACCTTCTTTATAAAAGAGGCCTTATCTCAATACTTGGATATTTGTAGACTTAAATAAATGAAATGGAAACAGTTTTTTAATTCACAGTACAGACTTCTGCTTTATTCTCATAAAGCACCTTCGCAGTTTCAGATATTTGGAGGCCTAATTATAGCATTTACCATATTCTGGTTTACACTTACATACTACTCTTAGCTTAGGGCCCAGGGTCTGCTCACTGCTCTAACCAGATTTGGCTGAATTTCTGTTAAGAAGAAGTATGATAAAATATAATAATTGAATATAAATAATATATATCAAAAAATATTATGTTCCTTCAACTTGTATTTAACATTAACTTTGTAATTATTCCATAACTCTTATGAAATAATTATTTCTAATATAGAACATAAAAAACAAAATAAATCTCATTACAGCAGTTACCTTAATTAAGATTTAATTCGACTGAACTTGGTATGACGCTGTAAAATTAAGTTAATACTAGTACTAAATTCATTAGATTCTACTTTCACTATTTCTGTAAGTTTCGTTACCTAGGGTTAGGTAACGATATGAGGATATGAAATAGACGATACATTATTGTCTTATATACTCATTCCATGGTTTGTTGTACTGTATTGTTGTGATTGTCTTCATCCGTGTTATTACTTTTCGAGGTGTGATCAGGAGGTACGGGGAAAAAATGTGAAGTTAATAGGAAAATGTATTAGAAAAGTTGCTTGATAGGCAAGGTTGACCGCTGCGGTGAACATCCTGTTCCCAAATAGAACTTTATGTTAGTGTTGCAAATTAAATGTTGCTGTATCTAGCAAAACTCAACAATTGAAGTTTCATGGAACGTTTTCATTTTATTACTGTACCGAAATTTATGAGTAAGTTATAAATGATAAAATATGGAAATGACGTTTATAATACTACATTAGAACAACAAACAATGAACTCATTTCAAATTGCCATCGGCTATGTCTTATTGTTACATCGTATCGTGCGGCTGATGTTGTGTTCCGCAGAGTAATGAGCTGAAATTCGCCACAAAAAAAAACATTTAAGCACCATCGTTTTCTGAAAGTATTTTCTCAGGAATATTGAATAATAATGAGCTAGCAGTAAATAGCCTCCGGCATGTGTATCTCTCAGTACATACATTTCGGGAGAAAATTCTCATCTACCTACTTTTTCCTATTGGATTTATTGTCGAGTTTTTATTAATGTAACAGTAAAAGCTCTCCATTCAAGGGCACAATATAACGCTGTGAAAAATTAGTTCCTTATCGTGCTCTTATTGTGATGTGGATTCCTCCTACTTTGTGTTTCTATCCACATCACGTGCTTAGCAACAAGAACCTAGACAGGTTCTTGTTCACATGTATGTTGTAGTGCTTATTTGGTATAATTTGGAGGACGACTGACAGAAACAGGAAACAATCTAATTTAATTGTGTCTGGTGCTTGAAAGGTATAGCAATTTTAGTATTCATGGAAGCGCAATATAAAATGTTCAAAAGTAATGTTGACTTTCGCACACATTTGATAGATCATGTCAACAGCGCAAACATCGATTTTACAACAAAAACAATGTAGGCATCGATACTTCATCTGTCCCTTTCTAACCTCATAGACATGTTGTTCTATCTCAGCCGCTAAAGAAATTCAGTTTTCACTGTCGGTCTCGCTATTTAGCTCCATAATTACACACTCGGCAGCGATAGAGATATTATTATCTATCACTTATGATCAGGCATATTTCTCATCACTCTTTAATTTTAATAGTGAACTGTTTATTGTTTTCTTGATTTTTTATTTTGTGCATAAATAGGTTTCATATTATAATTAATATAATTAGTGAATGACACATACATACTTAATGAGTATAGTTTCAGTGCCCAGATACGCACCTAGGTTACATGTTAGTTTCTATCATATCATCAAGGTGTATTTCTTAACTGTAAAAATATTCGTGCAAGCAATGTCAATTCTCATCAGACGATTTTTATTTTATGTCAAATAAAGATTTTATAAAAATACTACTCTTAGACTACAAAAGCAAAGTAACTAAATGAATGGAGCAGGTTGTCGTATAGGCTTTTGTTTGTTTTTTCATGAAAATGTAACTCTCATTGTCGTATTTTGTATTTCATAGTCCGAAAAATGTTAACCAACAACTTTTTTTTTACAGGTAAGTCGAAATGACAAATTCAATAACGAATCATTCAAGACCCGATTCCGTGATCCGTGTCCGATTGAGTTGTGAGTAATATATAATTTACGTTCTACGCCATCAGAAGGAAATATTGTAATGTTTTATATGTAGTAACTGTATTTTATTTAAGGGCTTGGTAAAGATCTAAAAGATATAATATTATCTTTAGGGTTTCATAGCGAAATAGCTTGAATTTAATTTCTTAATCCGTTTTCTCTATACTTTGTTCATACTACGTATTCGTATCATATAGTAAAACAACTGTTCCGATCGTTTGAAAAGGAAATTCACTTAACTTGGTAGGCTTCGGCTAATGAGAACATATTAATAACTACTCGTATAAAAGCCGTCGACTTAAAGGCTAATTTTAGAGATGGGAGTCGGGAGACTTTCAATTGTAAATGTCTTGGATTTGCACTTGTCGAATATAAAACATGATATGTTTCTAAACCAATGTTTTTCCTCTCAATCTATAAATTACTTTTTTTGTGAGCTAAACTATAAAATGAACTATAATTGCTATGAGCCACTAGTAATATTTATTTAAATTACGCATTAGTTATCACACGATCACATATAAGCATAATAAGCTGAAACTACAGTCTATTTAGTTATGAAAATAACAACATTTAATGTCCTGCCACAGTATGTACTTTTCAAATGTTGAAACACAACATGAACATGCTGATTATTATTTAGTCAGCTTATTTAGTCAGCACATTTGACAGTTTTATGGCCGCTATCCTCATCATTATGGCTAATTCGTTTCATTTCAGGGCAAGAAGCTATAATGCTTAATGGAAATTAAATTAGGGAGCCTAACCTGTTCTGGAAATCTTGTATGACAGCACTCAAAATGGCAGGACAATTCTGTCTTGCCTTTAGCTCTATTTTTATTACGTTATCCTAATGTTAGACGATAATGTTTTTATTCAAATCTTATTAGAGCTTAACAAGAATTATTTGGGAGACTTCGACTATTTTGAAATTAGCTAAATTACTTAATCGGATGTTTAGCCAACATTTACTATATTCCCTTGAGGAAGGCATGAGCTCGTCCCATCACTAGCTAGTATCAGATGGGACCGGTCTGCCGGGAGAACGGACCGTGGGAACGAGAAGCAAGGACGATCCTAATGCTTTCAAATGCCTTCGAATAATTGACGCCAGCCAGTTATTGCGGAAAGTCAAATAATTACGAATAATCTTCCCCACATGACACACCCTTGTATAAATGTAATTTAGCATAGAGCAAATGACGTCTAAAATGTGATTCAATATGGTGTGATTATCGAAGTCAATATTTGGTAATACCAATATTTTATACAGGTAAAATTTTAGGATAGTTTGTCGTGACTTCAGCGTTTTTTGTTTTTTTAAATAAATACTATACATATAAGTGACAAAAATGGTTTCACCCTCTAATTATAGCTAGTCTTTTATTTAATATATAGTTTCAGATTCTCAAGAATAGTATTATATTTTAATTAGAAAACATTAATGATAATCGGTTATTTATTTTTTCTCGGAAAACTTTCGTGTCTTAACACGAATCTTTACATTAGCTTTCGAACGTAGAATTTTATAACCCGGCACGTAATAAATCCGATAGAACATTGAGCGGCTCATTCACAAACTTTCGTTTACTCTACCGGCGCGGTGTGGTGCCGCACACAGGCGCGCGGTGCATGTGCAACACGCACACACGGACGGCCGCGTTCCTGCGAAGTTTGCACACTGAAGCGGCTGCATCTGTGCAGCACACATCGGAAGCTTGCCAGTGTAGTGCTGTAGGAAGAAAGTGCATTCTGGCTGAACGGCTAGACGAGGGAAACTTGACAGTATATTGCAAGCTCACAAGGAATTGTTGCAACTAGAATAGGTCTCAAGACCTGTGAAGATTATCAGATATCAGTTTTTTTTTGCATTGTCAATAATTATACTAATGGACGGAGCAGGTTCATATCTTTTAAATAGTTTATTTCATAAGTCGTAGGAGACATATTTGTTTAATATTTTTTGATGTTACATATGTATTCTCTATTTTTTCTATGTAAAAATTCCACGGAAATTTGTTGTACACAGTCCAAATAAATTTAGATATTGGTGCTCTTTTTGATAATTCATTCACTTCTAAAATTTCAATATGAAAAAAGAATGCATACTTCTAAACTATTTACCATAGTGCACCTTGTTTATATGTACTTTACAAGGAATATTACCAGAAGTAACTGAAAAAGTAGCAACACTTAAATTCATATATCACGGGACGCGTTGAAGCGTTGTCGTCTCGTGCAACTCATGGCACGCTGCACTTGTGCTGGTAAACTTGAAACCGTTCGCTGCACAATATCATTACTGCGTTTCCCTTTCGCGCCGCCGCCCGCAGCCGGAAAACGTCGACAATTAGCTAGCCACCGGGAAAACTAGAAACACCAATCTGAGACATTGGCTCGTTATTTAAAGTGACTATTAGGTTAAAGATTTATTTCAATGGCTAATTAACTTATATGTAAACGTACAAAGCGCATACATCGAGCGACAATTTTTAGTATTTTCCTTTGACCTACATAATGTCATATTACAAAATTAACAAAGCTGTATAGATGTATTTCTGGTTAACTAGTAGTAACTAGGATCAGGCCTCACAAAACTAAGTTAATAGGTATTCGGGTCAAACTCCATCACGCGGATCTAGTGCGAATTGGTGAAGACAGGTGTGTATTAAAATATTTCAAGCCGCTTAGCGAATACCACACTCAATATAATAAAAAAAATAAGGGCGAAACTACAAGCGCTGTATGTATTTATAGAATATATCCAAATATGGCTAAACCAAAAGTAAACCTTAGGCGGAAAATGGTCTATAAAATATTACTGATATCTTTGAACTTTGCGTTAACAGGAGGTGTCTTATTTCTAGCTGTAATTAGGTACATTACTAAATAAGGGTTTAGCCTTGGGCGCCCAGATTGCGAGGAGCACAAGAGTGGTTCCAGATAATGAATTAGTACAAAGCTTGTAATGATCATTACTCGTTTCATTAATAACTAAAGGTTAGCAGAAAATAAAACATATCATAAGCTTTTTTCATAATTTTTGAAATTAGTCGTATTATACAGATTAGGGAGAAACTAACAAAGACCAAGCCTCTTTAACCCTCTTCTAGAAAAGTAAAAGGAGGAGGTTCTATGTTTGTCCGTATATTTTCTTCTCCTTTTCGCTTGAGTGTCTGCCGATATTTCTGTCTATTGTGACATTTTGTTTCTGTTTGATAGCCTCAATTATTATGCCGATTAATTTCGGTTGAAGACAATAAAACTCTTCCAATCATAAGAGTTCATTAAACCTAGTTTCTTTAAGTTTTTAAACAGTTATTTTTATATCATCTAATTCATCAATGAACAAACAACTCTTTTTGGTTGCAGTGAATTAATGACCTACTTTGTAAAATGTTTTACGTAGCTAATTATAACAACTTGAATATGTAAGTAATAGGCTTCTTGTGCTACTTAGTATGTAATGAACTAGTCACATTATTCGTGCTTCGACGTCTTTATCGAGCTCACCAGAAAATAAAAAACCATTCTAAATACTTAGTGTTTCTGTCAAAAACGAGAACTTTGTAAATAAATAAAACGATTTGTCTAATCCGATGAACTAGATATTAATTTATTAACCAATTGCAGTAATTCCAAATCCACATAAATGGTTTAGCCTTATTTATATTGTATAAAGATACATCTCTATTCATTTGAAATCTTTTTTCGTTTTATTGGAAATTTCTTATTTTCTTCTAAGGCTTTTTTCTAGTGAAATTCATTAAAAGAAATTTCAACATTACTATAGAATAATTTCTGTCTGGAAACAGTCCAATGTGCTTGAGATATATACTACTTCAAATTTTTCCATGTAAGTATTCATAACATTGATGACATTATACAAATAGCAGGAAAAGAATGGATGCAACAGGGGAAAAATAGAGAGCTGTGGAAGGAAGTAGAGGAGGCTGCTACCCAAATAGGGTTGCAGATCTCAAATTCAGCAACAAAATAACACTCATACTAACGTAATTATTAGTGAACATACGATCAATAACTAACTACATTTGAAATGTAATTTCTTAATGAGATGTGGAATAAATGGCTTTGTTATTATTACAGTATTCATAACGTAGAGTCATTTCTTACTGTATTTGTATGTAGATGAAATGTATATCCATACTCATACTAGTGACAGCCATACGTAAATACGGTACAGCATCTTCCTCGGAGCGTGCTCGGCGCTGCGTTTCCCTCGGTTCGCACGCTCGCGTTTTTCTCGCTGAACAATGTCATAATTGAACCAGTTTCCACTTTCAATTTCGCCTATGTGCCGACTATGATCCGCACAAAAACGCCGCTTGTACTGATTGCAAATTAGTCGAATTCATATGTACGTATATTTATTTGTTGCTCATAAACACAGAAGAATTAACGTTTAATTGGGTCCTGCATGGTAGTTGTTAGGCCAATCAATAGCTCTATTTGACTGCTCAAACGTGTAACTTGATGAACACACCTACTTCGCCTCTCTGGGCAGTTTCCGCGTGGTAGTTACAACTTGTCAACATAGTTTGTGGGGGAAGTCTGAGTCCAGTAGTGGGACTATAATAGGCAGAGATGACATTTTTAAATCTATATTGGTTTCAGTTCTCACTTTAGAGCGCAAATTATGAAAGGTTCGTTTTCTGTTCCGTATGTTGCATATAATATTAATTTACCGGCCGAACTTAGCCAACACTTATGAAGCATATAAAAATTGCGCAAGATGGCATTTTGGTGGGACAAGTAACTGGAAATTATTGGTAATGTGTCCGTTGAATGAGATTTTACGTGTGAAATGTTATTTATGTATGTTTAATAAATAAGGCAAGCTCTTATCTGGCAAGTGTCGATTGTTTTTTGCATTCAACTATGGCTCATTTTGTTTTATATACCTATTTATGTAGAGAAAAGATAATCTCTCGCCCTATCCATGTTTAACTTACTAGTAAAAGATATTCGTTTTCAGATCGTCATGTTGAAACCATATTCCGTTAGTATAATAAGAGTATGCTTAATGCTCAATTATTAACGCCGATTCAGAAATAAAATGTAATTAATAAATGTCAAGGACGGCTTTATTCATATCATGAATTTGTAATGCTCGTAAATCGTTACACACAAATTAAAGTATTTCCTTCTACTTATACTTATAATGGTATATTAAGCAGGAAGCACTAAGAAATGTTAAACTTCAATAGAAGCAACAAACCTACGATGCTATCGTTACAGTAATGCAACTTGTTTGTTTACAGTTTTCACTCTCAGTATTTCCCTCGCAAGTGAAAATTCCGTCGTCGATTAAATGCCACGCCGCGCCGCCGCCATATTTTTTGCAGCATACGATCCCGCTGCGCACGCATACAATATGGCTGACAATACCGTTGTTGCAATGTTTTGATAGTCTTTTTTATTTTTTGCGGCGCTACTTATATACACTAAAAATACATTACTTTGTTGTGTCGTATTTTGCTAACTACTTTCAAAATAGTGTAGGGATACCTACGTGGCTTTATATTAGCCTCAAAATTATTTTTCTTAAAGCGTATATCTCATGTCTTACGAAGATGTTAATAGTTTAACGTGTTTCTTCAATAATTTTCATTTCCATTTGCTGATTATGCACATTCCGTTGAAACAATCAGAAAATGTTTCAACAGATACAAAGATGGCTGCTGACAACACGCTAAACATTGCTTGCGCATTGCAAATGGCGCGAATCGCAAACACTTGACTGAACCACAGTTTAGCAATTTTTTCCAGTATCTCAACGATTACTGTAAAATATTGAGAGGAAGATTATCTCCTCTTATTTCTCCCCTTATCGCTCAGGCGTCAATTAAAGATTAAGTATACATTGAAACATACGTGATGAACAAAAAAAAAATCCTATTCCCTTTTTAATGAAATTTTGTATCTTGTGGTATATCTTTACTAATAAAATTCGTATCAATCAATTCAAGCAACACAACTCGATACACTACATATACTAGTACGAAACCAGTTAAGGAGAGACGAGGAACCAATTTGCTGTATAAATAAAATGAGACTGTTGTTAACTGATTAGAAGCACAGTTTAATATAATAGCCGTGAGACTACTGTTAGAACACATCGGCTACACTGTGACGTAGTTACCGTCCTGTCAACATCCTTGCCAGCCGACCATGACTCCGTCTGCCTGATAGGCAACTGCTTCTTTATCAATTACTGTATCTAATCAATTGAACCACTTATAGTTAAGAGCGTAACTCTTCAACTTTATTGGCTTACAAGTCCTAACTTGTTGTCTTACTTGATACTTCGAATGCTTTCCTGTAATCAAAATCAAGAATAGAGAAAAAAATGCATTGTGATCTAAATTAACTTCATTTACTGTCTTACAAAATAGACTAAAATTGCAGTAATTGTTCTTTTTTAATCATTAATTCAGAAATAGATAAAGTATCTTTACAATTATCGCTTAAAATAACAAAAAGGATTCTTCATATTCAGCACATCTTTTAATTTCTCAAAATTTTAATAATGTAGAGTCTCCTGAATAACTCTTAATAAAATCGTGTGAAATCGTTATTCATAATTATAATTTATGTCATGCATGACACTTTGTAATTAATATAATTAGGTCATATGACAAGAGAAACAGGAGATTATTGATAAGTTATTGAAATATTCATCAGGCAAGCTATTAAACGAGCGACAGTGAAGTAGAACTGATGCAACTACACAACCTATCCCAACAGGCGATCAGTTGACCAGTTGCGTCTAAAAATACTGCAGAAAAGAAAAAATAGTGCCATAGACGACCAGTCTTCCTGTGCTAATCGATGCCAATTACAACTAATGCGGCTCGCCAGTGTGTGCGTGCGAGGCTTAGTGTGCGTGCGCGGGCGCCGACGACGAGCGTAGCCTTGAATTCGTACATCGACTGCACTTGTATCGTACGTACGTTCGAATTAAACATACTATTGTTTTAGTTAATTGATTTAGTTTTAATAAATCGTTTGTTAGACCCAAAACACCTTATTTCGGATAAATCTTATTCAAGACTTTAAATTTTTAGAAATTTTATTTTTTGTCAGTGACTTATTTATAGATAATAAATATTTATAAACTACCGAATCTTGTCTATCGTCGTAGCCATCTTGACCTTTATTAGAATCTTCTCAGGCGCTTTTAGAAATTTTATGTTCTAACTTGATATTTTTAGAAAAATAGTGTTGACTTAAAAGCTCACTTGCTGTTTCTGAACGTGCACAAATTGCAACACCTCTGTCCTTTGGCCGCGCATCTCAGTTCTCGCAACACAGTCATCTCGCTCTACCTTCCTAATTTTGTGTGTAGTGCCCTCTCAGTCTCACTTTCAGATAATTGGCGCCGCAGGAAGCGCGGAGAGATTGATGATCTAAACTCCGGATCGATAGTAGGACTTTTTTCATCATTTTTCTCTCACATCGAGTTCCGTTGGTTCTTGAGATGATCTTGCGCAGTTTTTGTGAACGTACAGAAGTTAATCTCAAGTTAATAAAAGTTTTACACGAAGTAGGTAGTTGCAGTTATATAACCCTGAATTTTATATATTTTTTTAAATTTACTATAGAAAATCTTTTAACTAGGTTGGCCTCGAACTTTTTACGTCATAGAAATGTATGATATAAAATTTCGCGCACGTTTTAAATAACATTGAAACAATCCAAAAGATAATTGCTAAATATAGCCAAATGGGTCGTCTTTATCTAAAACATGTAGAAATGCCAAGAAAAACAACACGATGTTGATTAAATAAAAACCTAAAGATATTATTTCATGTTACCGTCAGAACTGTTTTTTGTAAATTACAGTTATGACTAGTAAATAGTATCTTAGGGATTATTATGTTGCGTCAAACTTGTGTTTATTTATAGAAGACATAAAATGGAATACTATAAAAGATTCTAGTACTTAGTTTAACCCCTATATGAAATGGTTTTTGCTGTACTTTTGTAATAGGTTACATGATAGTGGTCTTATAAGGCAATAAACATTAATCATGCAGTCATTGAGGTTATTTAAAACAAAAAGCCCATGATGACTATTGATTTGCTTATCCAGTAACTGACGTACAAATGTTTTAAAACATATAACAATTGTTATATATCGAAAACAGATCCCTATCAAAAAATTTCTACCCTTGAGCGACAATTAACAGGTTCAATTTTCCTAAAGCTGCAATAAACTTTGTTTCTGAAATTATGACAATTCAATAACTATATTGCATGCATTTCAATTGTTAAACAGAATGAGTACATATTTATCAGAAACAATTAATACCCTAAGAAAGAAAACGGAGAGTCATTGACGGTAATAATGCATAAATTCAGAAACCACAGTTCGTAGGTCACCCACAGACAGTTAGCGCGCCCTTGAGGGGTCCCTGTATCTTGACATTCATGTTGCCTAAACTTTGAACACTAAAAAATGTATATTTATAAACCACAAGTGAATATTCACTAAGAAAATTAATTATTTATTGTTGCGTACTCCAAATTATAATGTAGAGTTCGCATTAAATACGTGGTTTGTTCATTTGAAAGGATTTTAGAATTAGGAAGAACGAAGAAGTAAATAATATTTACTGATAATATTAAACGAGTATGTATTACAAACACAAAGTAAGATTTTTATTTTTTTTTAATTTACCATTCTTTATTTCAGTTATAATGTAAAATTTCTTCTTGCAAAATAGCCTTTGCGCTTAGCTTAATGGTACCTAAAGGAGAATATTTTAAATGATTTATAAATTTTATAGAAACCAAAACAGTTAACTAAAAGCAAATTGACGGCTCAATTATCTAACCGTCAAAACAAACTTTGGAAAATCTAATAAAGTACCTTAGCCGTCCGACACCGACAGAATTGTACTAAAACAGTCAGTTTCATTGCCGCCCGCGACTTTATTCGTTTGCCTAATATATACTTATCATAATCATCAGCTTCGGTTCAGCGACCAATAGTGAGTCTTGGCCTCTAACATGAGATCTCGCCACTCTGCTCTGTTGGCATTCAGGCTTTTAAAGAAGGCTGAGATCATTCTTAGTCTGGTATGTCCAGCGAAACCTAGGGAGTATCGATAGCCGCTTCCCGTTGGTCCACCAAAGATTGCCATCTTTTTACAGCCCTATCCGAGAGCTTTCTTTCGACATGGGCAAGTTTGCGTTGCCTCTGCTATATATTTTTATAGAAGCATAAAAAAATCATAACTTCCTAAGAAAGTTACTACTTAATTCGATAACTTCAATCTAAAAACTTTGATTAGGAAGAAGCAATATTTTTTTTATATCTTAATAATAATTAAGCCTGCAGCATTGTAATGATTTTAATTTACAAACATCTATTCATTGTTCTCTTAAATATGTAAAGAAACAATGCTCAAAGAGCTGAAGCTAGTTTGTCTGTCAGCCCAACGAAGTACTATTATACAATATAAAATGAAACTTAGGGGTAAAACTTCTCTCAGACCCCTAATTGCCCCAGGTTCTAAGTCTGAGGAGATGACAGTCCGTCAGTTCTAAAACTCCTAAAGAACATTTACTTATCTATTCAAGTCTTCAATAACTTTCTGATAATTACGAATATCTTATTATTCTTGTCTTACTTGAAATATTTAAGTTAACGATTACGTTAACAAAAATTATTAAATTATGATATAAATATTAAACTTCTTCATTTCGGGAATATTGTGAAGGTTCCGAGATTCGAAGGATTTTGTTCTTATTAATGCTGAAGGGCTTATAGAGAGCTATAAATAAATCTGGCTAGCAACTATTATAAATATGATTTAATATTGAAATCATCATCATCATCATCTCAGCCATCTGACGTCCACTGCTGAACATAGGCCTCCCCAATAGATTTCCACATTGAGCGATCCTGAGTCGCCTGCATCCATCGGCTTCCCGCCGCCTTGACCAGATCATCGGTCCATCGCGTGGGAGGCCGTCCTTATATTGAAATATTAGAATCAAAATCAAATAAGATCGAAATAACTTTTTTTATGGAATATAATATAGAATAGAATTTGCAATTCTAATAAGATTTATAAGTGTGTGACAGACGAATAAGATACTTAATTACCTTATTATAATTATAGTATATATGATTATAGAATATTATAGTACATAATATTCTTTTTATGATAATAGCATGTCTTTATAAATTTCACACGACGTCAGACTATGCAGAGCCATGGGTACTTTGGTAATGCATACATGTATTACATACATAACATGCAGTTCTAAAAAAATATCTATGTTCATTGACACATATTTTTTCCTTAATGGCAAACAAAATTATGAAGCCACTCTGCCTAAAATGCGAAAGGGAAAGATTTATACAATGTAGAGCACATAAACAATATAGACAATTTTATAAATTTATTCGTACTAAAACAATTTTTTATGGGGCTCCCCCTATCTATTTAGTAAATATCATTATGCCAGATCGGTATTATACTAATATGAATCTAACACGTTTCTCAGAGGCACACTATGGAGCTTCAAGATAAAGTGTATCCTTATCAGTACAGGGGTCAGTGGGCGTATAGTATCGCGGATCGGACATCGAACCCGCTACCGGCTCTTATCCGGCTTATGTAACGCGAAAACAGATAGATATTGTCATAATACCAATGTTACTCGTAACATAAAGTAGGTTATGCATGTAGAGCACTTTTTTGACAACAAAGTTATTTCATAGTATTGTTTTATAGAATTATCACGCACACACAAACACTTACACACACATTTACTTACATTACTATCACAGTACACTACAATAACTATTATTGTCTGCGATTAGTTTAAGTTGAAATAATTTTATAATTTTCTATGTTGAGGACTCTTAAGGAAGAGTCAATGAGAGCAGGGAAGGCCCTGCTCTCATTGTCTTCAGTCGCAGACTTTAATAAGTTTAAAAGGAGACACTGACCATTATACATGTTATGTAACTTTGTTTTTATGTAATTAAGTAATTTATTTTTCAATTTATACTATATATTTGGAACTATATTCATCTTTTTCTTATTTTTGGGCAATTTTACATTTATAATGCTCTTTTATTTTATAATATTAAGCATTATTAAAGTCTATTAAATTTAACAGCGTTATTAGGTTCGTTTGTATGAAGAGTATATTTGGAAAAGTTTTATAACTACCTAATATTATTGAAGAAAAGGCCGTGCTTATTTTCCTATTGTGGCCCTCCTACGAGCCATATCAATCGTTGTGAAATATAGCAGACTTTATTAGTTATAAATAAATGCGAAAGGGACCGTGACATGCCGTTGTCTATTTTACTATAGAATATGAAACTAATTTTTTTAAATAAAGGATTTCATTTTATCACACGACATCGTAACGTGACGTCGATGTCTTTTAATGTGAACTATTGGTTTTTTAAAATTAATTATGATAAACGGTTTAGTTCCATAACAATGACTCACATGCTAATATAAGCTATTTGCTACAGCGTATAGAAGCACTTTCATGAAAATTCAATCAGTTATTTACTTTTTCTACAAAGTAAAATCAGAATGCAAAGTTATCTTTCGTCGAGGTTTCAATTATTATTTAGATAACTTTCCTTCTTCCTTCTTGAACCTTCTTGAAAAAAATAATAAGTAACATTCTTGATTGTGGTAAATTATAAAGTTCGACATTACAATTTAAACCCCTCTTCTATGACAATGCGATACTCAAAGACAAAATAAGACAAGAAATTGAAAATATTTACTATATATTGAAATACGTAAGTTTTCAATTGTTTATAAAGTCCTAAAGCAAGTACGACTATTTGTGGGAAGTATATCTTTTAACCCATTAAAAAGATTACAATAAAACTTTATTTAAAAGAAAAAAGTTTTAGGTTCTATATTATATGACTTTTAAAATTGTTGATATGTCACTCTTACGTGTTAATAGCACATAAATATTAACTGTTTTTCTGCCAATGTTAATTATATTAATAGAGTCATAGTTAACTTATCGGTAGACAGAGTTTCCATGAATGAAGCTAACCGCAACACACGTATACAATTGTTATTTTACACTTAGGTCTAACGCAGATACAACGGTCACGTGACCAGCTCTACTGGGAATCGACTTGTAGAGTTATCAATACAGTACAAGCGCTAGAAAATTCTAGTCAATATTAAACAAATAAAAATAGTTAAGTTGTCTAGTTAACACTGTTAAAGTTTCCCGAATTGATATAAGAAATAATTAAAAATAAGATTTATTATTATTAAAAACTGCTGTTTTTATTAGTACTTAAGTAATTTATACATATAAACTATCAAGGATATATAGAAGGTTTACTAATACGCACGTCTTTGTAACTTATGAAAAAGACGACATAACACATATTATTATGTTGAAGTCCTAAAAACTGAATACTGTCCGCTGACACAAGAGTTCACTAGTTAACAACTCCAAATGTTTTAATTATGCAAAACTAATGCGTGGATGTGACTAATTTTGTTAGTTTTTAGGTTATTTCAATAAACGAATTCGTTATTTTGTCTTCTGAATTTCGTTTACGAATTTAACTACTGTATAGTGTAGTACATACAACTGCAAAACATTTTTAATGGTGTGGTTGCTCCCAACATTTGCAAATATTTCTAGTAGATATTGTGAAAAGACAATAATTTTAAAAAATTGTCGTCTTTATTTCCAGAAGGTTTATTATTTTCATTTCGTGATAGTAAAGATATTTTTTTCCTCTGTCAGCTATGCAATGATTTGTTTTCAATAGTTAATATTTTCGGACACAGTCATGTCAATCAACGACCAAACAAACAATTGCCTATAATATGAGAAATTAAAAAGGTGTAATATGCTTTTATTTTCCTATCAAGTAAAAATGTTTGAATCCTTATTTTTCGCCATAGACTCCTATCACATGTAGACGAAAATACTATCGCTTTATTATTGTAAAACATTCTTTAGCTTTAGCTCAAGTCATGGAAGGATACTCTTACTGCTAGACTAGGCTGAATAAATGTATTTGAATTGACTTCGATGCTTTTATTGTTGACACAATGTGAATGAATACTACTTTTAAATTGCTTTACGTTATGCGTTATTATATCTCAAAAACTGTAATTTTTGTTCACTTTTGCATCTAGTCGCATTATAGAAACTATCGCTGTTATCATTATATTTTTATACTTATAATTGATAAAAATGATTTCCCAATTACTTAGTTGTGAAATTACAAGCGGTGAAATGATTATTCAAGGATTTTTCATAACAACTTTACGTTTGTGTTTTTGCCCTCAAAAGTATAGCTTACTGCTTGACATTGTGATTTGTGCCGAATTCATACAACGACTTTAGAGAAGATGCGTTTAAACAATAGAACCAAAAAAAGCGACATGTGGCATGCGCTGTGGCTACATGTTACCTGATATAAAAAAATATGCTAAATCCTTTACTCGGTAGATAACGTTGTGCTTATGGTAACGGAAAAAAGAGCTTTCGCCACTGAATTATAAATTAAACAATATTTTTTTGTCAGTGAAGTTTTTTATCAACTACTTAGCTGCAATTTTTGTTTTCTTGCAACCGACATTATCGACAGGAAAACGTTTTGTTGTTAAAACTTTTGCAGTCTAGACTTTGACATATCTGCTAATGATACAGCGGAAGTGTGTCAGTGTATTTGTGTAGCAGGCGGCGCATGCGGCGATAACCGAACTGTTGCAACTGGCTATCGCTTCCTGGTCCGCCTCCCAATACCGAATTATCTGTTCTGCCTAAACAACAGTATTTGACATTGGTTCTACATTCGTTAGCTCATAACTCACAAACACCATTATAACCTGGCCCCTCCTCCGCGACGACAGCCGACACCTCGAATGCTCGGGTGTGGACCAAACTGCCAGTCGCGGGGGCGCAGGTTACGCTGGCCGAGTCACTGTGTCACGTGTCGGCGCACGCGCAACTTTATTTGTAAAGTCGGTCAATGCCCTGAGTGTTAGATAAAAAAAACACAAATTGTTTACGCTAATCATTACGCAAAGCGGCAATTCGACTTTTATTCGCGTTCCGCTAGGTTTTTTTTGACAATCGTTATGCTATATTATTACGGTAATTTTGGCGTCATATTTTATCATCCACTGAGAATATTAGTGATAAAAGTTTAAAGCTGCTTACATTACTACTAAAGTAATTTATTCATATAAACTATCAAGGATATATAGAAGGTATACTAAAACTAGTTTATCTATTTAACCGTATTTATTTAATAAATATCACAACTGCTCTGTAATAAGCACCTAATATGTAAACGATTACATAATAATAATTACTGATTCACAAACAAAGTTCGTAAAACAATAAAGATACCACTGCCGAGGTGTCAAAGCAATGAAACCCGTTGAGTGAAACCTGTTCCATAACTCGGGAAATGAAGGAAAGCTCCGCGACGAAAGTGGAAAAAGCTGCGAAATGCACACACACACAGCGGCGCGACGCACACTGGCGCACCACTGTACTATGCGCCTGTGTGCGGCGCGCACACCACTGCGACGAGCGCACGAAAACGAAAGTGCCGAGCGGCGCCGAGCGCGCCCGAACCGAGCTCACGGAGTCAGTAGAACTCATCGTCGAAACTGGGACATCAGTCCGCAATTCGACGCGAACGCCGGCAGACGCGGCGCGCGATTATAACACAACTCGTTACGCTTATGACATAACCGGTGATAATGGTGCATGTGTAGATAGTAAATATGATGGCTGTGGCGCGACCGGCGAGCGCGGGCCCCGAGCAGCGGCGGTCCCCGGCGGCGGAGCGGCGTGCGCTGAGCGCGGACGAGCCCAGGACCGGCGCCGAGGCCTCCAGGACGGGCCTCGAAGTCGCCAGGACCCTGGCCGCTAGGAAAGCTTATCCTGAAGAACCTCGAACTCCTCCAGCTTCCCCGAAAGATGAAGACGCGCCTTTGGACTTAACAGTGCGAAAAGAAATAACAGTTTGTGACTTTGCTCGGCACCCGTTTGTGGACCCTGCGGACTATGTGCGGGCTCAGGTGATGCTGCGGCAGTCGCGGGACTACCTGGCTACGGGCCGCGACTCCGGCACCGACTCTGACGACTCCGCCGGCCGGCTCAGCCCCGGCGAAGATGCCGTCTCCGGGAAGGCCTACAAGAAATCGCTCATGAAGAGATACAGTAAGTTCCCCAAAAGAATACTCATTTAACTATGGAAGATGGGAAGCCATACAGTATTAAGGCACTCATAAAAACATAAATCAGAAAATATTCTATTATAAATAAAATATTTTAGAAGTTATCAAAACTATTATTTGTAATGAAAATACATTTTAATGAATAAGGAAATCAATGGTATTTTATAATTTAACACATTTGCTTTTTGTTATAATTTTACAAGTAATATTTACAAATACATACATTCTTTTTATCAGTAAAAATCAAAAAATTTATAAGTACTGAAAAAAAACAAGAATTGTTTACGGTCTACGGCGTAGCGCGCTACGATCCCTCGCTACGGCGTCTGTCCGTTGGACTTTATTACAGAAATACTTTCAGTACAAACTCTTTCCAATGTACCTATGAATATTTTTTATTAACCAAAAAACCAACCAAAAAGTTTTAAGCAAAACGAACTTTTTTCGATATACTTATTCTGTTTCTCTAGAAATCTACCTTTTCCTTTCTAGAATTATTAACCATTATTATCCAAGTCTATATTTCTATTTCCGATACCATAATTTTAATTGGATGTCACACAAGTATTAGTTATAATTTCAATTAAAAAAAAATTAAACTTAGTTTTTAAAATTGTTTCAAAATGCTATCTTATTTATCTTGCATAATATTATAATATGTATAACATAGTACCTCATTAAGTTCATTGTTCGCAATAAATTCAATCATCATTGCATAAAAACCATTATTTATAATAACACTGCGAGCATCACTCACTCGTTAATACACAGTAAGAAAACCTTTTGACGTCAAATCAGCTAACAAAGAGATTTTTTTCTAAAAAACGATCATTTGAAAGACTTAATATAAAATAGATAGTGAGTTATACTCACTTTACACTGCAGCAGATGTTACCATTGGCTCGGTTCAATTAAAAGTTGACCAATTACAGAACGCGTCGCTGTAACGAGGCTCATCGATATTTATTTCCTTCTGATTGCGTTTTATCTCGCTGTTACACTACTTTATGGAACGGCGACGCTGCACAACTTAGTTAAGTTATTATGAAGCAGTTAATATAATTAGGTTTGTAGAAAATATGGTTGTTAGTTTAGTCCAGGGTGTACCACCACGGTGGTAATGTGTTCCACAATGCAGGAGGCCTCTTCTCTTCTTTCAGGAAATTGGGCTTATCAGAGAGCTGGTTAGGATTTTCTTTATATAATCACTATCCATGAAAATACTGGGTAAACGAAAAAACTGATCAGGAATTTTCTTCGGTTTCAAACTTCTCGTTCGTCTCGTAAGCCAATAATAAAGATTTAAAGATTTTTCTTTATTTTTTGTAGAAATTGCCATAAAATAAAATAAAACAAAATCCATGTCTAGACATATGTTGCCTGTTAACCATATAAATAAATTTTCCTGTTCTTTACAGAACTTTTACATGAAACATTATTTTATATTACCATACATTGAAATTGTAATACTGTACGAAATAAATGGCAACTCCCGAATTAGTAATTTGTTATGAAAATATGTCTTATTCGCTTGTAATCCTTACATATTAAACAACTCCTTTCAATAGTACGACGCGTATATTTATTCTTACGGATATTTACTCAAACTATGTGTAAGATTCGCTTTTGTTTTGCTAGGATTGCTTATTTAAGCGGTCTCTAACAATCAACCATTGTATGGAAGAATGCCGACGAACGCGATCTGGTCTAGGCTTAGTTTTAGGCGTTAGTAAAAGCCTAAGTATTAGGAAATTAAGATTTAAATTATGCCCAGAATCCGATTTTTAGAATGTTCTTGGATTTCTTTAGAATATATATCTTTCACTTCATACTTACGCTCACGAAGCAATAAAATAATGACACTAACAGCAACTTCCATATTCATTGAGTAGATTTACACAACTAAGTAGAATTCGACATATCTTATATGTTGAAACGGCATGTGCTTACAACAACAGATTACTAAAAATATATATAAATAGATACCTAGTACAAGTTATTATGTGTCGAATAATGCAACTCGTGGTGTCATTGACTGGCAGTGACAAATCATCAGGAAATGTGAGGCACGCGTATCGCGATAAACGTTTATAAATGATAGTAATTTCCTCTCTGACTATATACTAAAATTAGTTGAATGTTTCTTTTTGTGTAGACATATCAAAATGAAGTTTTATAACACATCTCGCGAAACGAACAAACAATAAAAAGTACACGGAATTAAAGCGATCAATATCACAATAGTATCGTGATATCAATACGCGCTATAGGATTTTAAGGGTGAATTATTGTTTTTTTTTATAAGTCGTTAATTCAATTCACGCACCGTTATTTATATTTTACTTCATTAGTTTATCTCTAAATATTTTCAACATTCCTATTGCTTTAATGGAAGAACTAAAGAGAATGATTGTAGGAACATTATGTACTTAATTAGTTATTTAACTTTAATGTTAGTTATGATGTATTCGTTCAAAACGATGGCCAAGCTTAGATGTAATGTTTTTCAAAATTACATAATATAATAAAAATTATGCGGAAGGCTCCTTTGTAATGCAACAAGAGCAGCATTAAAAATAAAGTTTACATATGTGCAACAATGTTATGATTATCACATATGACCTGGCTGATTCAGCAGCAGATTTCGCTGAATGGAAGGTTCGATGACCGGTTGACTTCCTACTAAGGATCGGCTGATCGAGCACGACTCATTTAGGTATAGTGTACAATTACGAATAACATTTTAACATGGCAACACTGTTAATGACAATCAAGACGAGAAGGATTCAATATATACAACACCCGATATACTTTATTGTTTATTAGAAGCCATTCAAGTATTCCTCCATAAAGAGAATGTTAAAAATAAGGATACCTGAACAAGTTCCGTAAGCTGTATTTATTTCCTTCATTCAAATAGAAAAAATAAATAGAAGATATATTCTTAAGAAAAATGTACTTAATAATCGTAATTGCATTTTAATTACAATTAATGTAAATTTGCGACGGCTTGAGCAGATATAGGAATTTAATTATAGTAAAAGGACAACTCACTCGCATGACATAATACATCATATGTTTTGTGAAAACTGAAAAACTAATTTATTTTTGGAGTCGTTACTATGGCGTATTGATCATTGTCTTGCATAAATATTCTAAATTAAATATCTTTACCACTTTGACGAATGGGGTCAGATATGTTCCAACTACGAAACTCTTTTGTAAACTTGGTTACAATTATGAAGTAACGCAACCGATTATTACTTTTCAGATATTTACTCACACTGACATTTCAGTGTCGCTCCCGTTTGCAGAAACAATTATTTTAATTTAGCTTTACTATCCTGACTAAAACAGCACAAAAAACTGCGATACTTTTTTCAGTCCAGGACGTCAAAAGCACCTTCTAAAATATGAGATGTTCTGCTATAGAAAAAAAGTCCCAGACTTAAATGGCGGTTAAATATCAGTAAAAAGAGGAAAATAAGTATTTTACCAAGAGCACATTGAAATTTTCCACTTTTTATCGACATTTAATCATGAGGATAATAAATAAAAATAGAAACCATTTCGATGGTATGGTGTTAAGCAACTGACACTCACTTGTTTGGTACTATGATTTATCATAATGTCTTATATCTTGGGTAAAGGCCTTTGGGTAAAGGATTTTTATTCACATATCAAAGTCTACCTGTATAATGTCAAAGCCAATTGCTCACTCGCCGTTTGACATTTGGTATCGTTATACAAAACCCGAAAAAACTCAGAAATGGCCAGGGCAACTTTCCCATGGCGAGAAAGGGTATACAGGAAATAATGCGCGTACGCATCTGCCAAATAATATCGGCTATCAAAGCTCTTTCTCGTGGTAGGGTTGCCAGTAATATTTTATAACAATTTTCCATATTCTTTTTATATCTTAATGCTGTAATTATATACAGGCTTTTCAATGTTCTGATTTTTTTAAATCTTTGTGTTATTGTCACTTGGTCTTACGTCGAAAGCCAATATTTCTTCATTTTAATTTTGTTCTGTTAACGTCTCACTGACGAGCCCGAACCTCCTCTCAAAGACTAGATTATCATAATACTCATGATCCCTGCAATGACTAAGGCCTAGGTTCGGCCTGTCTGAATTAATGTCTGATTAATCGAATAAGACCACAGACCACAATCAGACCGTGGTTGGTAACCGTAAAACATGAGTAAAATATCAAAACAGATATAAATACGGTTGTAAATAGTCTGTTAATATATTTTTTTCTTTAAACGTTGGGAGGAACATAGGAAACACTGCAACCTCATAGAAACCCCGACCACTTATCGCGATATTTCTTTCTACAATATGTTGCATATTTGAATGCACAATAGCATAATGCAAATGTTTCAACCCTGTGCATAGTATAATACCTGTGTTGCGCAGGCGCAGGTCGGATGTGAAAGGTGCGTAAAAAATCTTACTTTATGCGTGATCGACGGACGGATGCGCCGCGAGACAATGCACACGTGATCAGGTTAACTTTGATTATTTTAATGCCTAGATAATAGGATATTCTTTAAATACACAACGTAAAAAAAACGCAACTCGAAACGCATTAAAAATTACAGTTTATAATTGGTATTTTTAACTTAGTAAAAAAATGTTTATCCTTTTTTCACTATATAAATAGGTATATTGTTTTAACATGTCTTATAAAGTCCCAGTCTGTCCCAGACAGTCAGGAAATACCAGATATTTTGATAATATAGTCATATAAATTAGATTTAACATGATTAATAATGTATTGGAAATGTTTAGTTCTTTTAATATAATTGCATGCAGTATCATGTTAATTAATCTTTAAAGCGCCTTGGATCCATGTATCTGTTAGCTTTAAGGACTATGTGTGAATAAATAAATAAATAAATAAATATAGACGCCTACAGTTCGCCAATTATATTGTTGGTCCCACGCAATAGGTGACGAGCCTATTGCCGCTAACCGGGAACTTTTAAGTTTGCCAGAGCCTCGTCCGTTGGTCATTAATCGTTGAATTTAAATAATCATAAGCTATTTTAAAAAAACCACACAGCAACAAAGTTACAACTAATGTTGTGAATATAGACTCTACAAAAGACATGGCGAACTCTTGAACCAGGACATCGTTAAAAGGTTGTCGTACTCGTATTTGCATTAATTATTACGAGATTTGGCAAACGTCGTGGCATACTGTTTACAGCAATCTCGCTTAGTTTTAAATAAAAACTGGCCAGCTACCTGTTTCTAGAAAAACAAATATCAATACAAGAAAAACCAAAATTTAAATTTTATATCACTGTCAGTCTTATAATAACGTGATATTCGACTCTGCTATGTCAATAAAAATCAGATGCTAATCGTACAGTCCTGTCGGTTCAAAATCAATAACGACACAAAGAGCTTTAGGTCCATTCAAAATGACGTAAACAATAGAATATTCCGAAAGGGTGAGGAAGGGTTGGTCTTTTTTTAAATAACTTCCTGCAAACTATTCGTCTTTATCACACACTCGTTCAATAGTCCAAACTAAAAGAGATAGCAACATTGACACCTCGACCAAAAGCTTTTTTTCTTTTACAAATGCACTTTTAGTATTCAAATGACGTTAAGGCATCCGTTTTTAGAATTCGAAAAATAAACAAATGTTCCACAACTATATTGGTAATCTGTAAACAGTTTTATAACTTCCGTACTATCACGTACAGTATGCATTTCACACAAACGAAAATTAAACCATCTATGGTTTAACACTCTAATAATCTAATTAATGTCATGCATAAATGTTAACTTTGTTAATTCAAAAAAAAATTGCTCTCAATGGTTTCTTGACAGATTAAAATATAAGCTTTATCAAATCTTTTTGAAGTTGTGGAGAATTTCATAATGAAAAATATTATGAGAACATCTTGAGATCATAAAAATAAATAAGTTATGTGAAAGTTGTACCTAATCACATTTTTTTAAACGATATGAACAAAAAAATTGTTAAGAACACAATTTTAACGAGTAGTACAAAAAATAAGACAAGGTCATACTGGTGTCAAATCTTTAAAAGGTTTAAAGTATGAAACTTACTTAGCTGTCATTGTTTTTTATTGAATGTTATGTATTTGGTATGTTCATAATTCGAGCACATCAGATCGAGCCGCCGCCGTATTGGCCGGCCTTCACCCGCTACGCAAGGCTAAATAGATTTCACAATACACAAACAAACAGACACAAAACCTGCCCAGCTACTGTTACTTTTATAGACTCAACATTTGAACCTTATTTACATTTTACCTTCGCTCATATTTTTGTGGATAAAACACACATCCTTCCTTGCGTATAAATTAAAACTTCTTCAAGATAAAACTGAACTATAATAAGTTCATATTACGCAAAAAATTAACAGCCCACTTAAGCCTCTTCGCGCAACTAAAACATGTGAACTGATTATGCTCTTATGAAAAAAATCAGTTAATAGGGTCACATTATACCGGTAAAAACCACGAGTTTCCGTAACAGTATACTGCTCACCTTGCCCTCATCGTCTGTCGCAGAAAAAAAGCTTTAACCCAATTCCCAACAGTAAAAAAACTTACCTGCCCCCGAACCGGGAGCACACCCCGCATAAAAAAACGCCATAACTGTAAAACAACCTTTTAAGAGATTTTAAAAAAATCTTAAGTTTTCGCGGTTTTTTGCAATAACAGTTTTTATTTGCACATCTATAGTTGCGTTCCGTGTTGCAACGTTATCTTTTGTAAAATGCAGATGTTTTTGTTTAAAAAAACATTGTTTACAATTTCGTAACCTTTTTTCGTCTTTCTCTTCGAAAGAATTTATTTTTAAACAAGCAGCGAAACGTCTGTGACTGCCAAATTCTTGTTTCTTTCTTTCGACCGGAAAAAGTCGGAGGTATATTGGACGCCATTCAAACAACAAATTGTGGCAAATGCTTCGGCGTTCCAGAACTAATTTTATCCATTTATTTATTAGGGTTATAATCACAAGAAACTGCTTACGTATTTTGAAAAAGCAAAATGCAGTATCATAAATGTTGCAACGTTGCTATTATTTTGTATGCATTGTTTCGTCAGTTTCCGTATATGATTATCAATTATTTTATGAGTGTGAAAACAAATATGCGAGGTACATTTAAGAGAAACAAAATCCCTATTCAGTTCTGCTTGTTGATTTCTGTCACTTGATGTGTCATTCTCGCCAGACAGGAGTCATAACAGATCCGTGACGTCACCGTGCCCACGTACTTCCGGTCAACACACAAAGCTTATCCGACACAAATAATTATATAACGAAGAAACAGACAAAAAACGAATACAGGAAAATATGCGATGGTTATAGTTATGCCTTAGTAGAATATACTACACAAATTGAAATATAAATATATATCTATTTATATGGTGTATAGGGTAACCAAGACCTAGAAGCCTTTTTTTATGTAAATGGGTTTACGCATACTTTGCGCCGCAGGGACAGCACAAAGCTATGTCGGGTTCCCCGGCCGAGATGGTAGTGGCCGGGACTACCGACTAAACCCCACTGTTTCCTGCCCTACGTAAGGTGCCAAGAAGGTGACAGAGTGACCTTATCCTCCTGTAGCACCACGCCAGTCCGTGTCACAGACCCGTCATCTTTTTCGTCAACCCATAGTTGACCACCCCCTGGTGGCAGCACACCAGGAAACATGTGTGCCGCCTCCTACTCCTTCGGGCTACAGAAAAAGTGCGAGTAGAAGGTTCCCTGACCTTTCACCAGCACGCCCGGCTATAATATTAGCGCCTCAGCACAAGCCCGCCGGCGCTGCCCTCTCCTTCGACGTATAAGGGGATGCGCTGTTGGGCTCTCCTCCCTAACGCGCTCTCCTCCCTAACGCGCTCTTCCGCCTCTTTTGCGCCCATAACCGTCTCACAGAAATGGTGCACCGCCAGCCACGACCCTTCGCCATGCAACCATTGAAGACCTAATGAGCCTTTTTTTTTTGATTTACGTCGGTAAAAAATGCATTTACGCACTGTCTCCCGGCCAAAGGGGGACCGAGAGAGGTGTGTGGGACTCACCACCGGCAGACACGACCGCCAGCAGTAATACCCACTAAAAATCTTCCGACGACGCCCGCCGCTTGTTGAGAAAGAGGCGGGGGCCAGTACCTGGGCTGCAGCTCTGACACCCCGCCCGCGGCCAACGTCCCCGGACCAAAACCGGGAGGACCTCCTCAGAGAGACGTAGTGGACGTGCCCCTCCTACCTCCCTGTGCGACCATAGCGTGTGTGGCCGACTTCTCGGAGGGTCTATCGTTAGACAGCAGGGGCCCTCTGCCCCCGCTTCCTAAGACCCTCCCGGCGCTGCTTGACGGGCCCTCCTGGCCCGCCCGCTGCGCCCTCCACAGGTCCCTCTTAGTTTCTCCCCGCGGTAGTCAGTACTAAGGGCACCCAGAGTCGCCAATCTCTGGGTGTTACCTTTTTCCTAGCGCCTCCTGCGCCCTACCGGGAGGTACTCAGCCCCCCCACCACGTCAAGGTGGAGACCAGTCGGGTGGGAAGACCTAAGGAGCCTAAGCCAACTTCACCTGCAAGTGGTGCACCTGCCGATCAACGGACGAGGCTCTGGCGAACATAAAAGTTTCTGGTAAGCGCCTACTATTACGTAGGACCAACAATATAACTGGCGAAATGTGGACGTACAATATACCTATGCCTACCCCATTCGGGAAAACAGGCATGATATTATGTATGTATATATATATATAATTAATACATTTGTATCTACAGTCATCGTTTGTAGAGAAAAAAAAAATACAAGTAATAATTGCCTTAACATCAAAGACGATTATTTATCAAATTTTAGCGTAAAAATACAATAGTCGAGACGCTATAAAAATATTTAGCAAATGGAATTGTAGTCCTCATACATATTATTGAAGCACAATTAAACCGCCAGACACAAAAAAACACTATCGACTAAATGTAATATAAGAACAACTTTGGAATTCGTCTATCTTTTTCTAGAAGTTTATATTCTTTATGTATGAGCGAGACAAAATTCTCTTGAAGCTGGATAAGGATAATACTTTTTTTAAACATTTATTATTTAATGTAGTGTGTGTGCTTTTTATTATATGCGAATTCGTAAAACAAAACCAAATGATACTTTTGTTTTCTTTAATTAGGAATTCGTTCGAGGCATATAACCTGCTTTAAGAACTACAACTATTAAAGTAAAAATATCATTATAGTATGAACCAAAAAACTTAGGAAAGCTTATCGCCGATACCAACATTGTGTATCTTGATGTTGTAATGAGACCATCAATGCTTATAACTGAAGCTCGGAAAATCTGCGAGTACTATCACGGAACAAAAGTTAGAAGTTTTGAAACAGTTTCGGTGGGCGTCTCAAGGTGGTCGAAGTACTCTGACGCAACGTATTAAGCAACGCATGTTGTAAAGCGTACAACACACGAGCTACCGGCACGCACGCCTCTAGCGCCATAGCAATAAGGACCATAGCTTATATGTTCTTATTACTGGCGTGAACTTTCGTGACTGTCCGCTGTGTTTGTGCGGATTTTTGTGTTTTTCCAGCGAGTGTTGACCAATTTCCTGTATGAATATTGTTGAATGTGGCAACGGTATCCGTCAAGTAGCTAACCACATACCACATAGCTAACCTCTCGAATCGAAGTAACACAGAAATATCCGTTGTTGTGTTAACTACAAGAAGCGTTCAATGGTTCCTGATTGGAATTCCAACGGCTTCGTGTACCAATGCAGAAATAATATGCCCTATATTTATAATAAATTTCTCCGCGTCTTTTGCCGAATCCGACATAGTTATATAATATTACGAATTGTATATATGTACTATTTTAGAACCTATTTTAAAGTACGATGTAAAATAAGATAGAATATCGGAAAAAGATAATATCAATTATCTTACAAACTATATACAACAGTATCATTGCAAATAAAGTCCTCAGTCAAAAATCATAACTCTCAAGAAAACTTATTACCTGCTCATAAAAAGCTAATATTTTTAAAAACAACCATCTAAATAAATTAGGGCCTCTTAATTCTCTGAAAAATTTAACGAAACTTGAATAATGCAACTAAGATAAGCAAAATAAATTATAACCTTCACATATGATACATTGGGTAATGTTATTACAAAATACCCGAAAAATTATGAATCACATTTTTTTTTATAAACAAGAAGAACTAGACAGAATCACGGCACTTCGCACCTCTTACGAAATGTAATCTGTGTCAATGTCGTCAGAGCAGTGTCCGGAAACCGGAGAATACCGACGACGCCCGAGCGCGAGTGTCGGAGCGCGGCATTGCGCACGCGCGGCACACCAAACATGCGCAAACATCCCGCTTGTTCCTCTGCCTGTTGTCAATGTGCAACCTCCTGGTTGCCCAAATAAACAAATAACTCTACACATCCGAGAGCCTCTCAACGAAATTATTTGTTGTCGATAACAACCTATTGGCTTGGTAAACATTGGAATTACTCTTATAAGTTCTCGCCCTACGGGCAATTTTATAATAAACCAATATCGCACTCATATGTAGAATTTTGTAAAATCCTTTTTTCGTTTAGTTAAATAAATTTGCTATAGAGACTTTATTCTCTTGGAATATACTTTTATGTACTTATTGTAAATCTTCATAGACATTAAGCTCAAATTTATGTAAACATCGAGTCTAATTTTGAAAGTATTCGCGCCAGAAGAAAAGGGTAGCGCCTGCGCATCGTGAACAGGAAAATGGGACGTTTAATTCGTTACTCTTTCATACAATACCTTGCGCATAATGATTTTAAACAGCAATGTGTATTTATGATATAATTTTCTTTTTGTACAATCGGTCCGGCAAGCATGACCTTGGACATATTAGGTCGGGGAAAAAGTCTTTTCGCATAACGTAGGTATAAACTTATTATAAATTTTTTTTGACTGTACTATTTGTGTCTGGCTGGTTTTGGTAACATTAAAAAGGTTCCATTATAAAGAAAAGAAAAAAATTAAAAAAAGTTGTTTCCCGCTATTTTTCATTTGTTTTTCTCTCCGTTAAAATGAGTGAATCTAATGAAGAAATTCGATACATTTTAAAATTTTATTATAAAAAAGGCAAAAATGCAACTCAAGCAGTGAAAAAAATTTGTGATGTTTATGGACCTGATGCAGTGTCAGTAAGAGTAGCACAAATTTGGTTCAAACGTTTTCAGTCCGGAAATTTTGATGTTAAAGATGCACCTCGCACTGGTCGCCCTGTTACGAATAAAATGGACGCCATTTTTGAAAGAGTGGAGCAAGATCGGCATATTAGTAATTACGATGTAGCTGAAGAACTGGGAATTGACCACAAAACAGTTTTGACCCATTTGAAGAAAGCTGGTTATACAAAAAAGCTCGATATTTGGGTGCCACACGAGCTCACTCAAAGAAACTTAATGAACCGTATACTCATTTGCGATTCATTATTGAGACGTAATGAAACCGAGCCGTTTTTGAAGAGATTGATAACTGGCGATGAAAAATGGATCACGTACGACAAGAACGTGCGAAAAAGGTTGTGGTCGAAAGTTGGCCAGGCTTCACAGACTGTGGCCAAACCTGGCCTAACACGAAATAAGGTGATGCTGTGTGTATGGTGGGATTGGAAGGGCATTGTTTATTATGAGCTTTTACCGCCCGGCAAAACCATCGATTCTGATCTTTACTGCCAGCAACTGATGAGATTAAAGGAAGCAGTCGAGAGAAAACGGCCGGAATTGATCAACAGGAAGGGTGTGGTCTTTCATCACGATAACGCTAGACCACACACATCTTTAGCCACTCAGCAAAAATTAAGAGAGTTCGACTGGGAGGTCCTGGTGCATCCACCATATAGCCCTGACCTTGCGCCTTCAGATTTTCACCTGTTTCGGTCTCTGCAGAATTCTTTAGGTTCTGTAAGGTTGACCTCAAGAGAGGACTGCCAAAACTATTTGTCCCGTTTTTTTGATCAGAAGTCCCAAAGTTTCTACAGTAACGGGATAATGTCTCTGCCCACAAAATGGCAGAAAGTTATTCAACAAAACGGTACATATATATTGTAAATAAATGTAAATAAACTTTGAAAAAAATGTCTTGACTTTTCATACAAAAATACGAAAAGACTTTTTCCCCAACCTATTATAATAGCTATCCGAAAACTAGTCACGTTTCTATGTTACCAAACAGCACAAGTTCAGCATTGTTGGTTCAGATTGAACTGGGCCACTCAATATAATTTATAAAAAACTTGTATTCTGTCTGAGGCATATTTAACTTAACTTAAATTTAATATCACTGGCATACATTATTGAAAGTCATAATTTCAGCCTATGTAGTCCACTGCTGAACATTAGCTTACCCAATAGATTGCATTTAGTTTTTAGTCAACGGCAGAAGTAACAAAAGTAACCCCCCCCGCTGGGTTACCTATGTGCGCTCGACTGCTCGCTCATATGTCAGTTAGTAAGAAATTGCATAAATCAAAAGCAAGACAGTGTCGTGTGTGGCAAGCATTGCACGGTTTCCGCGCCGCCCACCTGACGCGGTTGCCAAATGTTTCCGGTTCTGACTGTACTGGTTATCTCGCAACCACCGGTTTTGACCACTCTACTTATGTCATCGTAACTGTTTACACTGTTATTTTTTTCTAATTAATCACTGGATAAGGCATCAAGTTCCCATTGCAGCACACTTCGATTTATAACTTACTGTTTGTAATAATATTTCAATGTAAAGTTCATGCTCCGAAGGTTAACAACATCTTTGCTACTAGCCCTAGATATCTTATGCAGTTACGTTCCGTTCAAACCACTTCCTTTACGCCTGAATTATATACATTAACATTTGGAATGAGCAATCAATCTAATTCACTAAATGTGCTGTAATTAGCCAATCAATACCAATTTCACCATGAGGAAACTGCTGGAAAACATATTACGACACCGAATCCACATAGAGTGGTGCCTAATGGTATCCCTGAAACGTTTCCACTGGCCAAGGCGACATTCAAACTAATAATATCTAACGCACACGTAGATATGAGGTGCGCGCACACATACATCGTAGAATGCAGTTCTCGCCTAGACAATCTAGGTTTTACTATTCGTAGTGCGGGCGGCGCGGCGTGGCGGGGCGCGGCGCGGGGGGGCTGGAACCGGGTCAAGGGAGCCGCGATGCACCGTTCACGTGAAATCTCACTTTCGCGCGCTGCACCGCGCCACCAAACATGGCGGACCGATGGTGACGCGCCATTTGCCATTTCCCTCTCGATCACATCCGTCATTTCCCATTTTCAAATTTGTTCTTACTTCCTACAAAAAAACCTTGGTTTTACATCCTGTCAGTCATAAACAAATTAAGTAATTATAAAAGCTGACATTACTCATTCTTTGTTACTTAGTTTGTTTGTTACTTAACACAACTTGTTCTGTTAAAGGATACGTTTCAGATGTATATGTACATGTAAATAGGGTCATTTAACTTGAAGTGTTGCAACTGTTTACACGTGTGCTCAATTTAACGAAACAATAAACAAATATAATCTAAAACGGCCTAAAATCCTTGTCCCTATTTCTTATTTCCTCCGACGAGTATCGTTCGTAATCGAGATAACAGTATGTGTTATCTGGTCGTAGTGGCATCTTATCAGTGGCGACTCGAATTAATGCAATACATTAAATGACTAACTAGTAAACAACTTACTGATTGTATGGTATTTAAAATGACTTTAGTTTAATATACATACATACTAGCTGGAAAGAAAATACTTATGAAAAACAGTGATAATACCAGGAAAATTGCATTTGATGTCTAATCGCTTCACTTTTTTGTAAAGAGAATTTTGTGTACATCTAATAGCGACCATGATTCGAATTAACATGTTGCGAGGCTGCACGTCGGCGGCAGTTGTCCGCAAGGTTGCTAGAACTTGGCCCCAAAAACCTATCGCAACCGGCGGGTTTTAGGACATGACCAATCGACAATAGGTTGCGAAACGCGGACTTGATTGTGACCCACTGTATCTTTATCAGGCTGTACCTATTACTCTGTTTACATTGAAAACAAACACTGTATCTTGCACATTACGAAATCCTCAAAGTTTTATCTAATTATTTGTTTATCATTCTACGCTTTCGTTTACAGTAAAACGTTCTTCATAGTTTTATAAAATTGTTCAGTCTTAGTCATATCAGGATTACAAAAATCTCTATTGACATGTTAACTGTTGTATAGTACAGACGATTTAAAGTAAGTCAAAATTATACGTAGCTTTTTAAAAAATATCTACGTCAGGTATGGATTATAAATGCAGTGCGAATATTGGTACGATGCAGCCGGTGTGTCCGCGTAGGAAGCGCCTGCGCATCGCGCCCTCCTCGCCCGCTGACCTACTTTCCGCCCGCACGCCGCCGCCATCGCCGCGCCGCCGCAGTTCAAATGACAAGCAGTTATTTACATGCTGTGTTCTATTACGGAGAGTTCGAGAGGCCTAAGTTGTGAACGCAATGTTTGTCTTTTTTTATGACGTCAAAAATAATCTCCACTGTGATTTCATGCATATGTTACCCAATACGAGGAACTAAGTTTATTATATCTGAAAGGAAGCTTGGGCCCAAGTATTAGAATTAACCAGCTGAAATTAATCTATATAAAATTATTACAATTAATAGACAGGTAATTGTGCAGAAAATTACTTCTCAACATAATCATATTCATGATTGAGTCTCACACATACATTGTCATGTTAGCTTACTTTTAGTTGTCTTAGTTAGCGCTACTGACTCTATCATAGCATAAAATCAGATAAATTACAATAAAAACTAAACTTTAAATGAATTTTCGGCGGCCTTCCCGCGGTGAGTCAACGCCGGCGCAGTTCTTACGCAACTTAGCTGTACGAAGCATTAACATCAAACATTTGCATCAAACAACCATCTTTGCGTGCCACTGATATGGTGTGCTAAAAAATCGTTTATCTTTTGTATTTTGTAACAAACCTTAGTTTTAAGGATGATTTAATATTAAACCAATACTATTACGTATGAAACTCGTACATTTTTAGTTATAGAAACATTAATATAGAAATTTATATAAGTATTATCCGGGAATTCCTTTTGTCTTTCGCACCAGATTCCCGCTATAATTTATAAATAATTGAATGAACGACTTAGAAATAAGTCATGTAGGTATTTGTGCAAAAAATATTATCTATTATTTGCTATTAGTATCAGTACATTGAAACTAATTTGAAAAAGAAAAAATGAGGGTACTAAAAGACTAAAATCTTTATTATTAACCTGGTCAAAGAAGATCTATTTCTACTTTTTTAGCAGGAAAATACGTTTAAAAGTATTCACATATTTGATTTGCCTAATATATAGAGAAGTACCAACGATTTGCAAACAATTTGTCTATCATGTATAACATCTGTGACGCGTTCGTGCAGCAAGTTATTAAAGTCGCCAGATGAACGTGTTATCGGCGTAATCGCAACGGTTTCCATTTCGCGCTGCGGCGACTTTCTTTCGTTTCCCGCGCGGGGGAAAGTGCCCGCGCTTTTCCGACGCCATCTTGGTACTGTCATGCCGCCCGGATACTCCGGATAGACTTGATTTTACCTATATTATTTTACACAGTAAAACAGATTTGTTCAATGTGAATAGAAAACTTTACGGCAAAAAATTATTTACTCATCTAGCTGTCGATATTTATTTGAATCTCACTGCCCGATGCGCGATAATCAATTTCATCACAATTTGTTGCTTGTAGGAGTTTGATAAAAGCCATCACTCATATAAAATAATATTAAACTCTTTGTAGAGAGCGCGTGTCGGGCGTGACGTGACGGACAATCGAATGACGATCGAGCACCGGACGAACGTTTTTTATTTTGCATATTGAACTATGAACACAGAAGATACATTAATTGAATAAGTCTCCATCTTTATTAAAAATATTTATCTTTTTACAAATGATGAGAAGAAGGAGCAGACATTCAACTAATTTATCTTCTAGTCAAAAAATGTGGGCATCGTTCTATTTCTGTATCGCGGAAACAGTACGTCAAGCCGGCTACGTTACTCTACGGAAATTATTTTTAAAAATTCTTTATATATAAAGTACGTTGTCTGCAACCGATTTCCTCTTGCATAAAAACAATTTTATTAAAGGTACTTTTACCGTATAAACTGTTATAATATTTTTAGATCAATCAATATTTCTATGAAGATATAATTCTTTGAAATTAATTATACTTCTTTAAAATTATACTTCATTGAAATTATTTAAATTATACCTCTTTGCTACTTCTTATTGATCTATATTATAAATTATCTCAATTTTAGAGATTAGGATTTTTTATTATTAATATTTATTTTTATTGAACCATAACTTATTCCGTAATTTTCTGAATGTGAATCAAATTGTAGGTGCTGTGTTTACTGAAATGAAAGGTTGACCTCCGAATCTGTAAATGTTATAAAAACGGCTGGACCTAGCTACAATTTTCCATGACAGACTACTGCCTGTAATAGATGCTACCTTGAAATTTGTTGCTAAGTTCGGTATCTTGTCTAGATTTGGTTGAATATTCATTTTCCCGATTTCATAGAATACAACTAGACTGAGTGGGCAACTATTCCAGTTCAACGGAATCGATCCGAGGGCGGTTGAACCGCCAGATCTGTTAAACTCTGTTTCCCAATTAAATCGGGTCGTACTTTACTCAATTAATTGTCCTACTATAGAGACAAAATTGGCATTCTATTGTTTCCTGTTCATGAGTAAGCATCCGCTACCTCATATAAAAATCTAGAAATAACAAAAACTATTATCACTACAACATGTCACACAGAAACTGATTATTAAAGTGTTTTGAAATAAAATCTTAGAGTTTTAAGATTTGGCTGCTATTGAAACAGCGATTTTTGGGACGAGCAGAGTAATGTGCAAGCGTTGACCCGTCCGACCACTACGCCATCGCCACAAATACATTATCGTGGTTTTCCTCAATCTGACACGAAAGTGTTCCAAATGTTTAGGAACTCAATCCACCTACTTTTTGCTATGTAAGTAAATTATTAATTAATAATATCCTAAAGTTATCCTTAGTTGAACGTAAAAAAAAAAATTTCTAGTTACTCGTATGAAGAAAATGCCCAGACTTAGAAAAACACAATCAATTGTCCTATATAGCATAATCATTTTCGCTTTTTGTTTACTTCGTGATATCCTTGAATACAGAAAAATCTATAAAGTAAAAAATGTTACCAAAATATCATGCAAATGTTTTTGCTAAAATAAAATAAAATCTCTTTCGCAGCGCAGTGTCGGATGCCTACTGACTGACGTCACTGCGCGTGCGCATATTTTATTAATTTTATTGTTCCATAATCGGTTTAATGCCGCTTCCTCTACTAATTCTACCGATCACTACCGGGCCATAACAAACATTCGGCCGAAGTGGGCTGTGACAGACACACTACCGTTAAGCCAATTTTCTTGTAAGGTACATAATAATTCAAAAAGAAACGCATTTATTCTCGACTTTGATAATTATCTTAGTAATTGTAAGTGACAGAATAACATCCTTAGTTTTGACGCTCATGATATGGTTATAAAATTTGGGATGCGAATTGGAGGTTAAAAATACTTGCCACTTAAAAAATAATCTCGGAGTCGTAAAACAGTGCAAATCCCGGAGTTCAAAAGAATGCTGTTTTAAATCGCGTAAAGCGCACCGCTTAATTATTTCTTCTGTCCAAAAATCCTCAGGCGTCCACGCAAGTGACATTTCTTTGTGCTTATATCAAAAATAACATTATTTTGTTACAATTGTATAAGTAAAATTTGGCGTACTTTATTTACTTTTAATGAGACTACTAGTTTCGATAATCATTAATATAGTTCAATTATCTGTACATCGTATCACAACCATTACATATTGTATTTTGTTCTGGTGCTATATGTCCTTATAATGAGTACATATGAAAGTACATGATTTTTAAAATAAAATAACAGAACATTTGAAATACTAACTAATTTCAAATTAAAACTCTACGAGACAGTAAACTTCCGTATTCGCGTGTCCGTTGATACAGCTGAATAATTTACATTTAATCGGCAAATATAGTATATCAAGTCCACCTTAATTTTGCACGCTAGGTAGTAGCTAGTAAAAGTGGTTTAAACATTAAGTATGCACATAGTTGCAAAATTTATTTTTTACCTCCAATCGTAATTCTATCGCCTATTAACGCCCTAGTCTGGGTACAGGCCAGTACTTGTCTAATTAACCAGCTATCACATTAAATCACAGTAATAACCAGAATTTTTTTTTTACAGAAATGTTTTAAACTGATGTTCATGATGCTAAAAACAAATACGAAATACAAACCCGGCTAGAGTATTTTCTACTCAGCTACCTGTTTGTGAATACATCTCATATTCTCAAAATTGAGCTAAGCTTTACCTTAAATAAATTAAACTCTTTGCTGAATACTTCGCTCCACCCGACTGTAGCATACTGGGGGTACGGGTACATGATGCCGGTCGGTAAGCTGCAAGAGGGTTGTGGCCCGTGCATTCACCTGCCCCCACTGGGGGATGGGGGCATAACTTATGCAAGTTAATATTTCAGTGTAGCTCGAAAGTAAAAGTCGTTTCAGGTGTATCTCGGGCCCTTTATGCAAAGAGCGGGGAACGACCACTAATTAGTTGGTGCAGTTCGCTTGAATTAATGCTTGTGGGACGTCTGTGCTCTTTGTTTGGACAGCGCTAGAACGTTGCTCTTTGAAAATGATATGTTTTGCTATACTTTGTTAGCTACGTATATGAACTTTCACGTACAGTATAACGTTTGTTTTTTTAACTTCATAGTATTGTATCATGGCAGGTCCCGCAATACTGAATAATAAACACGTCTTACACTATCTGAGGTGTTCTAAAAATCAATTTCAATCAAATGCTACAGCAGCTTCACACTCTCGTCAGTTATTCCTTATATGAATGTACACGTGTGTATAAATGTAGGTAACTAAATATATTTTTTGTAGGCTCCATCCAAAATTAGGAAAACAAGGTATAATGTAAATAGCCTTTGATATCAAACCTATGGCCTTTGATGTTATATTCCTAGGAAAGAAATACAGGTGTCTCAAATTCAAGACAGTATTATACCTGTATTAAAAATAATACCCACCTATTTCTTTCACTGTCTGGTACTTATAGTACGACCGTATAGCCTAGCTCTAGAAAAGAAATAGGCATTGTTCATATTTGTATTATATTGTACATAATACAGGTAGCCCGGTACGGGTTAATCGTTTCTTTGAAAGGCTTTAGATACGTAATAGCTAAGACTCTCATTGTCTTGTACGTAACGACCTGGATTTAGTATTATTGATTCACCTAGCCTACGAGCGCCCTACATAAACGCTGCGAGCCGTTATTGGGAACATTGAGTATAATAAGTCCATTTATTTTTTTGTCATGTTTACGGTAACGTTCCCAGATTCTCGTGATTACCGCAGGAAATCGAAAGTTTTCATCATAACACTAACGGCTGATGGTGGCAATTAGCGTGGCATTGTTTTAAACGTTGAATCTAATTTGCCTACTACGTAAGCGATCCAGTTTCAATTTAAAGTTTCAGAACTCTGATGCCGTTGGTGTGTCCTCAAATTATGTCTACCTATTAATCCCGTTTTAAAATATTTATGAGTTGTTTGTAGACACATCAAGTAAATGTATGCTGTTAGTCGATATGGATATTACAGAATTGAGACATTCACATGAAAATTTGCCGCCTGAAATTCCGTTAGCAAAAATCGCAAGTATCATGAAACTCCGGGCAAGGCGGTCGTCATGTTAATAACATAGCTTATGTATCTACATGTAAAGCATACTGCAGAAGCAGTGAACAGGGCATCGGCCCCTGAATTTGTTCAGCTAGCCTTCCTGCAAAGACTGCAGCGCATAAAGATCATAATGTACTGCAGCACCTATTTACACTGCACCTCCTTGGTATAGCAGACTCGTATTCCGAGCGTCGACCTCCGCAGACTGTAGACTAAAGAGTTTGCATGCAACCTTCCTCCTTGCTGAATAATGCAGGCTCGCATCCGGCGGGTGGGCGGCCATAACCGAGTATTGTGAGAATTGCATCTAAAAATAATAGCAAATGAAAACTATGAAAGCAGGGTCACTTCAATAAAGTGCTCTTTGAATATTACATTTTGAGTTCACTTTTCTTTTTTGTAAAACAAGGGACCGCTCTTCGTTTCTATTATAATTTTCACGAAGAAAATACATATAGTTTAGAAGAGTCGCAGATGTTGATAAGTAGTGAAAAGTATAAAATCTTTATGTTTATATCTTGCACATTGTGAATTTTAAAATAATTCAGGTTCCATTTAGTTTGAGACCATCCAAATTGGGATTTATCATCAACTGCACTTCACCTGGGACAGCATCATAAACTCATGTAAATTTATAGTCTAATCGTATCATATCTTAGTGGTTCTTGCCAACTCAAAAGAGTATAGCTAAGTAACAAGAAAATACTAAATTAAAAAGATAAAAATAACGAACTTCATATAAAATGGTTTATGAAAAATCAAGCTTAGGGTAAACAGAATCTGTAAGTAGCCCATTCTGTTTTATTCACACTGTCGGGCGCAATTTCTCGCAATCCAGGCTCAACATAAACCCCTCTGCAACCTCAGTTACGCGGTAATCCACACAGTACCTGTTTACTGATGTCCTCACCAGATTAACAGGAAATTACGACCTATCGACTCACTATTTTGAAAGTTACTATATAAATTGTAATTCTCTATCATTTCTGCTTTCCCTGAAACGTACGCCTCTTTGACTATTGTGTAATAAAGTATCAAGATTTATACTGCATTTCTCTTGTATTTAATAATTGATGTATTTATATACTTAATTACTACTGTAATTTTGCAAATTTTTAATCAATGGTATCGAGAATATTTCATTATCAACATACTATCATCATACGCAAAATACTCCAGATTAGGCAACTAATCTCTAAAATATTCAAGCACATGAAGCGATTCCGGTATTGCAGAAATAATTTTAAACACAATAATTTAAATACCAATTAACAAAAAAACAATTTTTCTAAAGAGTTTCATATGCATATTTCAGCATAAATTAAAAGAGTAGAATAAAAACATTGGGTCTCGGAAAAAAATGACCTCGTAAAATGTATAAGTATACATAAAGCTCTAAGTTATTTTTTAAAGCTATATCGTATCCACAAATCTGTATCCATAAAATACTTGTTTTATTATATAAGTTTTATCACATCGGTCAGGTGTAGGGCGAAATGGAACTCGCGTGACGACACCGCTGCTCATAGCTTTCGGCGAGAACTAACATTTGCATACGCCGCCGGTTGGGGGTACAGCCCCACAGAAAAAGCAGTCTTCAATGATTATAAGATTTATATATTACCTTTAGAGAATTAAAAGCTGTTTAGTCTCCACAATATTTTACACATAAAGTTTTTAAAGTAACATGTTAGTTTTTAAAAATTGTGATGCATATATTCTGACAAAATAAATAAGTTATTCTTCATATTACTTCTTATTTCTGTCGATACGCTTTGATGCAGCTGCAGAACACATATTTATGTTTATAATGGAAAAAATCCATTATATTCTGTCTTCAGTCCTTTCGCTGTCTCATTTTACCCTTGCCCTCTGACGACGATTTATTTAAAGTGGCATCCGTGTTCTCAATATTGTCAGCTTTTTTACTGTCAGATTTTATTGTCAGATTAATCTGTCACATTTTCCTTTATCTAGTCATAACTAGGACTGATGGATGTACCGTACCTACTTTCGTATTTTTTTATTAACATTCAAAAAAGGAATTCAGAGAATAACCTCTTACTTAACGTACACCGTTTTTACACCCTTTAAATAAATTTTCTAATCGAAAAGAAAATTCTTCTTTTTCCTTACAAACTGTACCCATAGACGATGGTGGCACATGTGGCTTGCCGTAAAGAGTTCACATTGTGTCTAGACAGTTCGACCTGAAAATCGAAAGGGAAAGCCCTCCGTCTCATTCTGTGCCGAGCCTGCGCACTCCGGCCGCCGGGGCCAACAGGTGGGCCAGGGGGCCAAGGAGGCCAGGGGGCGGGGGCCCAAGGTCGGCGCACGGAAGCGTCTGGGATGTATCAAGATTGTACATTACATATCATTGTATATCGATCTAGCTATAATTCCCTATGAAACTTCTCTTTAGTTAACATCTATAAAAGTATACATATTATATACTAGCTTAACATATTTAATTTTATTGAACAATAGGTACCTAATACGTAAAATGACAATTATAAAAACATTTTCTTTTCATAAGTTCTTTATTATCGTACCTACTTATTTAGAATATTCGTTTTATTTACGTAATGTCTAACAATAGTTCTATCAATAATATTCATTTAAATCCATTTAGTGAACAAAAATCTCTTTTTACAAAATAGAGCTGAATTTTAGGATGAGTTAGCAACACGAAATTCACAAGTCCTTAAACAAAAAAGGGTCTAGCCTTTTGGGGCATAGATAGGTAGTTATAGAGCCCTACAACAGGTCTTAACAAAACAAGGTTACGTCAAAACTTCGGAAAGCCTTTGAAACATTAATAAAAACTTTTAGTTTTTAATTTTAACATTGTCAGACTTTTTTAATTCGCAACGCAAAATGTTTCTACTGAAACGAAGCCTTCTTGGTTATTTCTAATATAATACGTATTGTGTTTATAGTGATTATACTTACTTGACAAAGGATAGGTTACAAGATCTTTGTGAAATTTTCAGGGGCTTATTACAAAACATGATCAAAAGTTAGACCAGGTGTAAAACTAGTGCTGTCACTTTCATTTGATAAGATGAAGATAGTGTAATTGTTTGTTGAGCTTTGTTGTCAAATATTTTCCAAATAATAAATAGGCTAAATTACAAGAACAGAATAATAGCATCGTATTAGGTTACATCACTGCGGTCGCGATATATGCCAGGCTAACCACAGAGGCATATACTAAGGATTTAGATCCTTGTTGAATTCATTATAACATAATTGATAAGTTAATTAAAGTTTAATGTTATTTCAAAGGTTTCCTTTAAGAGTATTAGATCTTATTTTAGCGAGAAAGAAGCAACATTAAAACAAAAACATATACAGTATTTCCAAAAAGGTTTGTCTTGATTTTAAACCGCAACCAGTTCTATGTTTGTTTGTGGCACCGTACTTAATGTTTTCTCGAAGGTTTGGTTGCGATTCAAGAAGGCTAATGATTGGTTTGTTGCAGTGGACGCGGGCGAGGCCGCCGGCCTGAGGCTGGGCGCGCGCGGCTCGCTGGGGCAGGCGCTGCTGCACGGCCTGCTTGCGCCCGCGCCGCCCGCCAGACACCATCTCTACACACCCTCCACCAACACCGGTCAGTTCTCATTACATTTGTGTCTCTCAATACAAATACGAATCAGATCATCAATCATAAATTGCCACAGCAAACAATTGTACGGGCGGAAATACACAGTATTATTATCATTTCAACCATATAATAATAATAATTCTTTATTTAAGACCCTGGACCCTATTTTTGTAAGTAAATTAGTGTTAGTAAGGAATTTATATAAAATAATGAATATGAAGAGTAAAGTCCACTGCTTAGAACAGCCCGCCCAATATATTTCCATACATACATAATGTATGTCAATTATATTCAAGATTTATATACAAATACCATGTTGCTTGTACTCTATGTTCTAAAAGCTTGGTCATTGTGTTGGAACCACTAATAACGCGCTTTTTAAGAGTACGTTATATTCTTTAGAGTTTATAGTTTTTACCTACTTTTGATAATTGGATCACATCTACTTATTTGTTATTTTGAAGGTTCCGGTCACAAATAATTTTAGATTGTTTTCATTAAATAAATCGATAAAGATTTACAATTTATTAAGTACGTGCATTTTAGTAACATCTTTTACATATTTTGAGCAGAAACACTTCCTTCTTAACAGGAAGTGTTAGACTAATGTCACAACACGTATCTTATCTAGGTATTTCTAAAGTTACGCTAAAATACGTGTGGAATAATAATATATCACTATACTTTATGACACATCACAGTATCTCAAGACTTAAAGTCTTTGATCGAAGTTTTGTTCCTAGTAATGACTTTAGGAAGTGAGAAATGGCTCATGTTTATTATTTTTAGTAGTTTATATTTAGTAGACGCCTATGTGCTTTGCTAGGTCGGATATTCTGCCCCCAAATGGAACCGCTTTACTGTGCTGCAATACTGTGTGACTACACAACTGACGTCTCAGGGACAGTGCATACATTAATTAGACATCAATAACTATGTACTTACCATCAGGTAAATTGCACGTTAGTTTTGTCCATTATTGGATTTTTAAAAAGCTCAAAAGCTTACTCGGTTAGCTCGGAAAAGGGCACCGATGAGATTCTCTCTCGAATCCCTTTGTTTAGCAATATACGTGGATGACGGTTTGAAAAACTATATGCAAAAGATCTAAAGTACGCTTCATAATAATCTCTTTACATTCTTTTGAATTACATCAATTTCTCATTCCACAGAACGGAAATTAGATAAATTGTATACTGTATATATACGTCGCAGAATATCCGTTTTCCTTCCACATCGTATCCTTTAGGTATTTACTACGTTTGTACTGTAATAAAGTGTATGTGGAAGAGAAATTGTACAATTTCCGCCGAAGATATCAGAGATAGTATATGAAATTAATAATGTTTCCAAAATAGGTTTTATGGATAGAGAAATGATGATCGATCGATTTTGTTGTATATTTATTGGCAAAAGCGTTAAACCGTTGTTTGTTTTTGTTTGAACATAAAAATACATGTCTGTAATCCGGCAGAACTGGTTTCTCAAATACTGCATTGGTTTAATAGCGACAGTAAACATCAGAAAACAAATAAAAACCAAAGGTTTTCTGCCACCATAATCAGCCGTCATAACAAAGTTAACACACGTCGGTCAGCGGTGCGCGGTATGAAAAATTCATACCGAACAAAGGAGGAAGTATGTCGGCTACCAATCGATACCGTCAGCTGTTCCGCCCAATGTCACGACCGAGCCGCCCGCAATGAGCGCCCACCCTTACTCACGCACACACGCTCTAACACGCACACCTCTAAATTGCCCGTGCGCTAGTTCTTACTCACACATTCCTATAGAGCTTCGAAAAGACTTATTACCTTATAAGACATTTTTAATGCCTAGTTAATCATATCGAAAAGAATGTAAAATTTCTTTTCAGAATGTAGATTTTTGGAGATTGGAGAGTTAATCGGATATTCTTATCTAGAGTTTGGTATATCTTAAGTGAGTAATTTTTTTTTTTGATTATACATAGCAACAGTCGGTACTTTTTACTTACAACTTACTAACATCATCATTTAAATATTTCTTCTAAATTCCTATATTTTATCGTATCAATTAGAGTACAATTCATGTACTTGTGTAAGTAAGCCTACGCGTCGGTGTGTTCGTAACGCGTCGCAGCGACGCTACTCACTCACACACACTCAGGACCTAAATTTCCGCCAGTAATTACTTATTAATGCTTTATTCAGGACAGGGCTAGATGATTTATTATTAAAATATTAAGTTCATGCCCTAGGCGGTGCTGGTGTAAAGCCTCATTTTGTAGAACTCTCTCACAAAAGCTTTTGTTAATTAGTTAGAATTTACGAACTTTGAGAGTTTAGAACCGAAATCCATTTACTCGTATTTGTTGTAACTTCAGTTTAAATGCACCAACATACTAAAGCAGGGGATTTTTTCGAAAAAAATATCTATTTTATTCTTAGCAATTAATATACCTAGACATATTGTGCCCGCATTAATCATGAGTAGATTTATAAAGGGATATTTTAATAATTTAATGCAACTTTATACAATGTTACATTCCTTATGAAACATCAGTACACTACGATTATCAAAAGCACAGAATTATCATGACCAACTCCATGCCTGTCTTGAAGTAAGTAATTGGTTTAAAATACTTGTAGTAGTGGATCAATTATGTTCGGTGGCACCGTAATTAATTATATTTTAAAATATTGTAAAAAATGCAATAGTATTATGCGTTGACTGCAATAATTAATTTCTTATTAAGGTAAGAGTTCAATAAATGTTTTTATTGTATCATAAAATACACATTATACTAAAGAGAATATTCAGTTTCAATAAGATAATTTTTGTGTTTAAGATTTAGATATGTAAGCCAATTTTTTTCTCACTAGTTAGTATTATGTTTGCATTATACTAGGGTAAAAGTAAAATAGACATCTGTCGATATGAACTCTAGCAGATGCAGTGACTAGTCTTTGTTATCACCGAATATTATGCAATTTGTTTTATTAAGATATTGATATAAAATTACAGAAAGAATTATTACTATAACTGTCACTCATTTGCAAAACCCTTTTGTGACACGTGTCCTATTGTAGCAGATGTCCGAAACGCACGGGTCCATTTGACCCGAAATGTGCATTTCAATGACATAATCAGTTTCAACCCTCTATCGCTGCGTAGGTGGATTGCGCTAGCATTTGCACAACTATAAATAATAATTGTCTAAAGGGTTATATTGAAAAGGCCATAATTTTGTATTGCCGCTGTCAATGAATGAGCAATATTTCTGCCAAGTCACTATTTATTAACAGATGGGTTTTCACATGTTTGTGTACTTTTGCAAATAGATAATGTAGTTTAGTTGTGTATCCATTGTCGTGAGAAATATATTGGGTTCTTACTGGGAACATTATATTATTATACAACTTTAAAACATACTAGGTTCGTAATTATTCAGTATTATGTTTGTCTACAACTTAATGTATACCTAGTATTCATTCTTAGCTGATAAGTGTTGGCAACTACTTCTCAAAGCAAACTTATTATAAAATATATTACTAACTCTTCTAACGTATATACTAACGATATCCATATTTTCTTTGTGGTAAACAGATCTGTTTTTCGATCACGTTGCACAAAATGTGCTAACCAATAAATGTCCGTCGGTGAATATCAAAGCTAACCCTTGCGATCGGGCACCGGGCGGCCGGGTCAGCGACGCCCGCGCAAACACGCAACATCCTAACCAAACAATTCGAGTGTGCAGATGGCTGCACACATTGCGCACATTTTATCCCAAAATCGTCCTACATTGTGCGAAATGGGTTGCGTTGCACCTTGCGCTCCACATCGCCTTGTCATCTCATCTCGTCTCAATAGTCGCTAATCTGACCGTGCATCTCATTCTAACTGCTAAATTCATCTCTTTTTTTTCTTTTGGATTCAGTGGAAGGCTTTCCGGAGCCATTTACACTTTGAAATTAGAATGTCACGCGTGGGTGCGCAAACGCAACCTATTGTTGAGTCCTCGTATTGTGTGTGAATCGCAATCGGAAATATGTTTGGGGTTAATTATAAAGGAATTGAAATGTGCCCCGCGGAACGAAGCGATTTCTTTGTTGTATGCCCCACGTCCGAGTTCTAAGCCAACAATATCTGAAACCGCACTTTATGTATCTAAGTTACACATAGCTAACAGTCAACGACATACCTAACTCACATAACGTCTAACTAAGCATTAACATCTTAAAGGAGATATAAGTGACAAAGAAGCCAATATCAAAGGCCCTCAAAAGATACACGTAAGATCTGCTTTGGAGCGAAGGGGTGGAACATGAATAATGTGCGACGGATAATAAGTGAATAGTGGCCCGCGGTGAGAATCTACTTACCATGAAACCCTGCTTGAGAAGGAAGTTCAGACACACATTAAATCAAGGAACATAGTTTCCAGTTCATGATTATTGACTATTTTAAAGTAAATCTATATAAAATCGGTCTTCTTTTTGATTTAATTACTTAAAAAATAAGCATCGTATAATTCTGTGTAACTTCAAATACATGAAATATGAATTCAATCTTGTAACTTGAGTTTTGGTATGTAAAACTCTAATCACGATAGAAATGTTTATTCATTTGCAAAGAAATAATATATCAATTTTGGTTGGTTATAAAAATATGTCCGAGTTTACTAGAGAAAATAAAGATGTTGGAATTACACTAGCAGCTTTACGACAAAGTGTCATGTCGTTCGTGCTCGGTCACATGGCATTTTATATAGGTACAATCGCATTCATATGCAAAATCTTCGCGAAATCGAATCTAACTCCTCAGTCGCAAGGATTATGGTCTAACGCCGTCCGAACACAATGGGAATGGACAGCGGTCACTCCATAAAGATGGGCCGATTAAGGAAGGGTTCGTAACACTTTTGTGATATTTTACTAATGGGACCGCATTCCTTGTCGACCGGTAGACCTGATCTGGGACCCTCGGTGTCACGATGCCCAGAGCGGTCATTATTTATACTTAATTTATTATTATTTTGATACGCGGGATGAAAGGGTTGGCACAATGGGGCGAATTCCGTGTTTCGATCCGTTGGTCAGTTGGCGATCGCAGCGGACGCTAGGGCGATCCCGCTTTGTTTAAGTGTGCCACCTTGGGAATGCGAATTATGCAAATATACGTTTTCAAAACGTGAACATGTGAAATATCAAAATAGCTGAATGTAGGTACATAGTTCATTTTAGTAGTAGTCATATTTACGATAACAGTAATTTCTGTAATGATTAAGAACTCTATTTCGTCCAAACTAGTTGTTACTACTTTTTATACAGTACGATACAAATTTAAAGTTGACTTCATAATGATCAGCATTCTCAATTGAAATGGTCAAGCGCTGCCGGGGTCGGGCGGCAGGGCTCTCGGCGTCGCTTCCCGGTTCCCGCGCCTCGTGGGCTCTGAAGGGTTCACAATAGACACAATGGGGTGTGGACAGCGCATTATAGCTCGCACCGGTCAAATGGTCACTCATTTTAATACCAGTCATAGTTTCAATGGACAAGGAAATGTATGAATAAACAGCTTTCTTTCTTGTCTCCTAGTTGTATGGACGATGTTGATTATATTATTTAAATACAGAACAACCGTTATTCGTCAAACTTTTTTATTACAAGGGCTGGACATGAGAAAGTTTTTGACCAATTTTTTTTTAATTTACCAAAGCGGTTACTTTAATTTGCTGCCATGGTAAGGTTATTCAAGTCACAAGTAAAATTAAAAAAGCACTTGCCGTGTAAAGTTTTGAATTAAAACTGCGGCATCTGAATTACAAATGAGTTGCACTGAGCTCGAAAATCACATTAGGATGCAAAAAAAGTGAGCCCCAAATTACGCTTTGGCTTTTGTGCCCTGAAGACAATCTGCATAACCATAAATTAATGTAACACTAGTGCGCTTTTGCATAACAAATGTGCAGTTGACCATAGGCGTGCATTCCCAGGACGAGGGCAGGTTGTGCAGTACAAGTGCAGTGAATTCGCCGTTTCTAACGGTGTTTCTCATCAAAGCATTGTCCGCGCTGAGGCTGGCCATCATTTAAGACCCAACCGAGATTAGTTGCATCTGCAGGGTTGCATGCAAATAGATTATGCAACCGAGTGACCGTTAGAGAACACAATGGATGATGCAGATTTTCTTTTTATGGCTTCGGCAGTTAATCCCCTTAATTAATTAAAATGTTTGTGACTTGTTTCCATTCACCGTAATATAACTCAGGTTACATACATACTTTACATACACGTCTACTTTAACGCAAATGCAATAATTAAATTACTTTATGTATGCAGTACTGAATTCAATAAGTAAAATACAAAGAGTTTGTGACATTTACACCAATTAGTTAGTTCCAACATAAGTATCATTAAGAACTTGTGTTATGGATATCTACTTAATAACGGATGAACATACAAACAAACTTTTTTTTGTAAATACATAGATACTTAATATACAAAGAAAACACCCAGCAGAGAACGAATATTTATGTTTATGCACACAAAGATTTGTCCTGTGTGGGAATCGAACCCACTACCTCTGGAGCGGAGTGCGGGTATATTCGTCGTCATAAGAGTAATAAGTTTTCATTTATGACATTGTTTCAAATATTTAAATTGAAATTGTCGGTTTGCAAATGTATCACAAAATATAATACCTATGTTAAAGTAAAGTAAATTTAAGCTTGAACAATTGCTTAGGATGAAATGTTTGTAAGCGTGTGAAATCATTTTCAATTTAATTGGTAAAATGTCAAATGTTGCCAACTACAAATAAAAATTCGTAACCATAATGTAAGTAATTTTCAAACTTTTCCAAAGATTTTAAAATTAGGGATTATTGAGCGTTACATGATGCTTCTATTGACGATGAATTCACATGGTAATGCTGCAGAGCGTTCGTGATATCTTTTGACACCTCCGCCAGTAATCGCGATGATCGCTGGTATTTCAGTGCGCTCACGTACTGCACGTAACAATCGCACGGACGTGAAATATTTTCATATTCACTGTAGACGACTCTAATCGCGATGCCAATAATAAAAAAAATTAAATCGATTTTATACCCATCTCATAGTCGTTTGTATTATCTTGCATCTATAATCTGTGAGTATCGGGAGACTTATAAAAGAAAGGAAACACTAGAATGTCGATTATGTCTAGACAGCATTTGAAAATTTTTAATGCAAATTTAATGCAAAATAAATTCTCTAGTAAATTTATACCTTTATATAAAAATATTAATTTACTTAATACCCATGTCCCGACGACCGATATGTTGTGGAGGTCAGGGTACCTGCACACCGCTCTTGAAATCGTGGGTTTGATTCCCACACAGGACAAATCGTAGTTTGCATGAACATAAATATTTATTCTGGTCTGGGTAGTTTCTATGTATATGAAGTACACATTATCAAAGTGAGAGGGATTCAAGTCATATCCCTTCAAGCGAAAATAAATTTAATCTAACACATAATGTATGAGTCTGAATCAGTCATATGATATGCACAAAGGAAGGAACTACGCGATTTTCTCGAAGCTTCCGCGATACCTATTCGAGGACGCTCAAAGGAAATACACATAAACACGAGTAATACTAAATCTACCACCCATATGTCTTACGTAACTTTCTAATTAAACTTGCAAAATTAATCAAGTACTTTTTCACTGGGTTTGATTGTGTGTTTTAATTTAAGTATATACTCTTGTTAAGGATGTTGTTGAAAGGATTTTTAAAATTCCGATTTACAGCGGAATTTATTCTATTGATACTAAAGTTACAAAACGAAACTTCTAAAACCTAGCAACACCTTTTCACACCCACATTCGTTTATTAATTAGAATTATATAGATACTTGTTTGACACAAGCCATTTCAAGCTTACTATGAAACTTGTGGTATGTTTCTACTTTTCTTCAAGTAGCACTTCTAATTAGTTTGTATTTCCCCAGGGTCCCTGCCTCCGTCTCCAGCGGACAGCGGGGTGTCAGACGTGGAGTCGTCCTCGTCCGGGGCGGGCTCGGCCGAGGAGCTGAAGGCGCGACTGCAACCGCCGCCGCCAACGCCCTTCCACGCGCCTTTCCTGCCCTTCTACCCACACCATCAAATCGCCAGCCTGCAGCAGCATGCCGCGCATCCTAGGCCTTCAGGTCAGTACCATAATACATTATGTAAACATAAGCTACTTTGATACATATGAGAACTCTTGGCCAAAGGTGTGTATCTATTTGATAATTTATGACTTGGTCTGCTTCCACAGAAACTTTGATATTTTTCGGGATTTAATAAACCAAAAAAAAAATTAAGTATAACTTTATGCCTATGAATATGCACTTACGAAAATCTGATTTTCCCTTCTTAACCTTGTGACTTAAAGACTTCTTTGATGATGTGCTTCAATTGTGACTTTTGTGATTCGAACTCATACATTTAATGTATAGACTTGTATAACCCATTGTTACGAGGAAATATTTCCCCATTTTCGCAATAATAATAACAATTAACAACAACGCAGAACATGGAATGAATAAGGAAATGTATAGTTCGCGAATTAACATCTGTAACATAAGGTTGATTTGCTATGATAATTGAACTGAAAAAAATATTTGGCGTCTAGTTTGAAACCTGCGCACTGGATTTTTGTGCGCTTGTCAATCGACTAGTTTCCAAAAGCAGTTTTATGTCTCCTAAGTCATTCACAGTGGATCAACTACTACTTGCGTACACAATTTACAAAATTGCAGTACATAAGCAAAAATATATTATCTATTGCTATTTTGACATATTATAATGATTCATTTTCCTAGTTAGACGCTATCGTGAATTGCACATATTTTATTACCATAACGTATGACAATAAAATTATCTTTCAAAAGTCGTATTTTGTAAGTACATAAGGATATATACTTAATGCTTATAAACCCATCTTATCTCATCTCTAACACTGACTCACAGAAGACAAACAATGAACATCTTGATCTATTAACCACAGCTTTCCTTATACGTCTATACAATAAATCATTAATAAATCCGAAATTCTTATCGCGTTACAAAATAAACCGTAACGAACTGCCTATCCCAAATATCACAAAAAATTTCAAGCAGATGTAAAAACGGAGCGGTATCGGTTGTTGCGCCGCGCTGTAGGTGACCCGGTGAACGCACCCGGAAGGTCACCTACAGCCGGGAATCGCGTCGCGCATAGACTGCGTACAACTATAATTAAACACTGTCTTTATTATGCAAAGTTTTACATAAAATATGTATTTCCACAGTGGCTCTTCTTACTTTTTACTTTTTCATTTTATCACGAGAAGCTGACAGCCGTGGCATTATCCAGATTGAAGTAAAATATATCAGAGCTTCCAGGACTGCACTCTGGCTCGCTGCCAATCGTCTTTCTGTAAGAAATTATATATAATACCGTTAAATGCACACATTACTCGGTAACTCGCCAATCATTTGTTGCCATTTGTAAGAGTGAAAAAGCTCGTCATTCCAACGTAAACGATATTCCATTTTATTGTTTGCTTTAGGAAAAAACACGATTAATTTCGCGACGCCTGGAATATCTTACATGGATCTCTTTACAAGCATTCATGACTGAGAATGTATTAAAAACTATTTTCTAGCGAAGCGATGAAACGCTCTCATACTTAAGGAAAACATATTAGTTAATATCATAATACAGTAAAGAATATAGACAAAAGAACGGGGATCACAGTCAAACAGGTACTGCAATGGATCCCATGACACAAAAACAAAGAGTATGCACCGAACCAGTTGGCACGCCGCGCCCGCCGACTTGGCTTCAGGAGCCTCAACCATTTGACATTGCGCAAGGTCAGTGCTCCTAATATAAAGATGCAAAAAACTAGTGACTAACGACGCATGCGCGCCACGTCGCCATTGCCGATAGCCGGTGCATGCGAAACAGACACTTTCGATTGTACTGAATTTTAATGCCTTATTGAACCCGACATAATTCCAGGATCCTTTGTTTTGCAAGCGGATAGGCGAAACTGATAGAATATTCTAATAAGACTTTGTGATCACTTCAATTGTCAGGAATCCGACATGTTTTGCAGGACATGACCTCATTCGATGTGAACTTAGTAAGCTTAAAAGTGCGTTTACGTCTGTCGGTTGCCGTAACAGCAACACACGAAATTTTGATGTTGCAAACGTGTGAGTTGGGCAAGAAGCCGCCATTGTCAGGCTGGTGAAACGCCGCGGAAGGCCAACGTTCCAAACCTGATTGTGTACTGCTGGACTGCCCATTACTTCATTCATCCAACGTATCTACATTATGTCGGTTTCACTTACACCTATGCTTCTAATTAAAAATCTCTACATATGCATACAAACCTAAAAAAAGAAAAACTAAATGTCAAAAATAAAAACGAAAATATTTAGAATACGTATGTATTCTAAATATAAAACTTAATAAAAGCAACCTTAATTAAGTTGCCAAATTGCTATCTAATGTTATCGTCGTTATCGGCGTGCGGGTCTCAGTAAAATAAAGTTTTGTGGCCTCTGACCAATACGAGTGGTGGGTACTGTGAGAGTAAAATAGTGAATACATGAATATAGCATTGTCGGATACATCTACGAACCATGCACGAGTCTGAATCGTGACCGCGGTCGGATCAGCAGCGCGTCGCCGACCAGCGCTCACAGGCCATGCGCGGATGTCTATCCACATCCGTTGGAACAGAACATGCGTCCAAATCCGGATATACTGTATAAAATTTTATCTTTGCAAAATTTTGCGTAGAGGATACAGGGAATATGATTGACCACAATAGGCATGGCATGTGTCTCGAAACAGATATGTTATCACCAGTGCGAATTTTGCACAACTGGAAAAAAAATCATAAACGCTGCGTCTATTGCGTAGTGGTGTGCGGTGCATCAGCATGCGCGCGCGCCGGTGTGTGTCGGGGTGATCGCCCAGTTTCAAGGGCGCTGCAGCTAGTCAGTATTAATAGTTGACTATTTTCGCCGCGCGCTGCCGGGGCCGTAGCGTTATTATTGACATTCGCAAACTACCAAAACGGAATCTGCCTTACATCACACGATATCGCCGCTCGCCGCGGCTCTTTCCTGTTTTTAACACTCCACTTTGATCTCGGTTTTTAGAACTCCACGTAAAATTTTAAGACTACAAAACCTCTTCCTTAATATCTGGCATGTGAGAAACAAACTCATTTAGAAATAAAAGTAGGTAACCTCAAACACTTTTATAGCGAATGTTATGTGTATACGCGAACGTGAAGACTTGCGAGTTCCCATCGGAGTGCTCTGAATTTTACAATTGACAGCGAAAGATAAAAAATATCACCCACTTTCCATAGATGCGTGCGGTTTGTAAGCGGCTGGAAAATATGTCGCCTTGTTATGACGTAAACCTTACAAGTGTTACCTACTGCGGTTGAAGCATTATCGCAATCCATGACTCTCATTACATTTATGTTCTGTTAACTTGCTGTAGTAAACAAAAGGTTCCTTTATTAATTATTTGAGCTGTATGAATGAGATAATCTTATTGAATAATTGACATTCGTTCCCTTTATAAAACAGAAGAGTATATATAAAAGCTCTAATAATTAATGTGAATAGATCTGAATAAAATGTATAAGCTATGTTAGTCTCTGTACAAGGAAGACTCATCCTGCGCCATCTGTCGTACGAAAAGCGCTTGCGCAACAACGCGGCGACCCAGTTGCGCGAGCGGCCGCTGCCAAACGCGCCTCTACTCCTCTACAATTACATATTTCGGTGTCGCAACGCGCGGTCGCATCCGAGTTGAACGGCCCGCGACCTTGGCTGTTGCGCAGCGCACGCGTCGCTGAAAGCGAAAGGATCTCACGCTCCTGGGACCTGCCAATCCTATATGCAATGTGTACGTGACATTTGACCCGTCCACACTCGTGAATTTTCAGGAAAACCGCAATTAATCAATTCTAGCTGTAACTATGAATCACGGAGTCTAGCAAAGCTATCAGTGGAGACTGGCGCTCATGCGTCACCTTGCTCCGAGTTCTGCGCGCGCTCTCAGCCGTTTGGCAACACATCGCGAACATTACGGTGGCGCAACCGCTCGCCGTCTCCCCGCTTCCGAAACACGAGGAACGGCTCGAGAAAAATTTACCGCGACCCAATTCCGAGCACCCGCTCCACTTGTCCGGAAACCTCGCTTCTTTACGATAGGTATAAAAGGGGCGCCTCCAGTCCAGGCGGCCTACATACGCGCTTCACTGGTTTCCCGTTTTAAAATTATCTGCTCGTTCGCGGCGAAGCGGCAAAAGGCTCGCCCTTCACGGGCCACGGTGCCCCGTGCCTGTAAATAGACCCCACGACTCCATAACCGGGTCGATCATCAGCCCAGCGGTCAGAGGAGACTCGCTATCCTTGTGTTTATGCGTCCGAGATCTAACCGGGTCAGTGTTAGGCCACATAGCGCTGCATAAATAGCCGGCCTAGCGGCTGCACCGCACTCAGATGGAAGCTATATGAAATAGTTAAAAGTTTCGCAACATGTTTACGGGCTCAACGCGGACGCTGCCAACCGTTTCAGATTCCAGGGAATTGCGGCGTTGGAATAATATACCAGATTTTATATAACGCCGGCATGTCAATTCTGGCTCGGGCCGTGGGAATATAGAACGACTCAGTTAAAATTAGTAGCCGGACGTTTTTCGAAATTGTATTATTTATATTCGCGGATGTGCTCAATCAGCACGCAATATCGATTACGGATAGGAGACTAATCATTATCGGTTTTAATACGGAGTCGAAAATGGTTACCTACGTGAGCTGCTGTGTGTTAGGTGACAATATCGATAGATAATTGGTGAAAAAAGCGTTCCGGCCTGATTGGCGGCGCGCGGAGTCAGGGTCGCGTTAGGCAAGCGGTGGAAATCGCACCTTGACCGCGGGCGCCCCTCAACCCGTTTTTGCCGCGGTATTCTTCTAGATTGTTCACCGCCAACAGTGGCAACCCTACGCGTTGACGTCAGCCCTTGGGCTAACGAGGCCGCGCGTGCGCCACTGTCACCGAACAGAATAGACCATACACACAAACAACAACATTTGGGTAATACGATTTGCTAATTTGTGCCTGTGCTAAAAATAAAATGTCATCATAACATATTTTGCACCCTTTATAATTCTAACGATAACCAAACGATAACACAGATTGCTCTTAGTATTAAATTTTTTGTTATTTCATTGAGAGATGTTTTCATGCGAATGGATCTAAATTACTTAAGTGTTGAACAATCGTTTATATTTCTTTATATAGTAAACTAAATTATACAACATTGACATCAAAGCCTTTCCATTTAAATGCTGTTTTCCTTTTAATTGACTATTGTTTTAACTGTACATAATCACGATTTCTGAAATGAACTGCCTTCAACTTTTGATAATATCGATACCTGCGTTTTCCTTCAAACAATAGAATCCATAATTTTATCTTATAATAATTAACAAGGAGTACAGATCAGTTCGCGTATGGCGGGCGGATGCCAAGCAGGATATCAACATTATGAGATGAACGGAAGGCGAAAATGCGCACACATCACGCGATCCGCCCGCGTCCGTCTATAATTTATCAACACAGATACTTTAAGCAAAACATCCTAAAACACATTTTTCGAATAGTTAACTTTTAAATATAATAAAAATTTTCTAAAAAAATCTAGATTTACAGTGTGTTTGTGTTAAATAAGCTTAAATACAACGATGTAGATGTGCTTCAATTAACTTATCATTCATGGGAAAGAGATGTCGCCTAGATGCAGGTTTACGTTCATAATTCATTTATTCATAGTTTCATGTGGTTATTAAGTTTACATAACATTATCCGACACATGAACCCTGGAAGAGCACTACAATAATAGCAAAAATACATAATAGCATAAATTTATATAATTGTCAACATTTTAAATTTTATAAGTCGGCCCGAAAAGATCTCAATTAGTTATTAAGTTAATCATAATAGTTTTCCAAAATTATGTCAACACCGAAATAAATAAAATAAAAAATCGTAACAAAAAGTCAATTCCATATTAAAATCAATATTGTTCAGGTTATTTATTGAATAACTCTTGCAATGAGTAATAACATTTTTTTTTAAATTGAGTCTTTGAGTTCGTTTCCTATATCAATAATAATTGGGATTCTATTAGCAAACATATAGGCTATTAATGCAATAAAGTTTTTTAGGCTTGCCAAATACTAAATGTTATTATTTTATTTTATTTATTTAAATAACCGACTCATGTTTGGTGTTCGTTTGTTATAAGGAGTATATATCTTCTTCAAAAGGTACTTAACTTTTTTTTTTACAAATGTATTTCATTTTATTTTGTTGCATAAGTGATTGATTCACTCCCGGAAAGAACCGTATATAAAACAAATGTAACGAAAATGTAACATAAAACATATCATTTATGGGTACAGCCCACACAACACAAACCACAAAACTAGAAAAGCAATATAATGTTATGCATTATACCTAAACCCACAAGATTTTAAGCAGCACCTAGCCATTTCAACCATCTAATACATAAACGTATATCCTCCTTCAAATATTTAACAAAAAAGTCCATAAAAGACCGTAACCGCCTTGCAAATAACCCCCAATAACCACAAAGGGAGCCTCAGTTAGTGTGATTGATCCAAGATGGCGTCCTGCAAGAAAGTGCAGGAATTCGCGGCGAGTTAGAGGGCGCGCGCGCGGGGGGGCCTGGGCGCGGGCGGCGGGGGTGACCTTCGCGCGTTGATGCAATGTCGCAGTGTCATTGACCACGCTGCGCCGCAAACAGTTGCTTGCAGCGGCAGCGTCTCGAGCCCCGCCAACCCCACTGAGCCCCTCCCCGCCGCCCCCTTGGTCCACCCCGCCCCCTCCCGACTATTACCCCCGCGCGCTTCCCGCTAAGCGCTGCACAAAGTTACGCTTTACCACAGAGTTCGCAGACACGAAAATAGACGGTAAAGCGAGCCGGTTATTAAAATATTCCAACTAATCCACCAAATTGAATACCTACACCATGCAGGCTTTAAATTACAATTTCTAATAAAAACTTTACATAAAGTATCTTAATACTCATAGTTATTGTATTAAATTAAAACATAAGCATCATACGCTTTGCGAAGTCTATATTATCAAACGATCTCAATATTTTACTCCAATAACAACTTATTGTTATTATTCCATACATTTCCTCAATGTCATCTTGGAGTACATTGACATTGTGTGAAAATAGTTTAACAATGTCATCATCTTTTATCGATAAAGTGCGAGCAAGTCAAAATGATGCCCGAATCAACAATACTACTGCCAGAGAGGTTATTTTTAGGACACAGTCACTCTATAGGCTCTCACATACAATTTCTCCCCAATGTGCTCAATTCTTTACATAACCCAAAAGCAATTTTCCATGCATAATAAGACCTTCAACGCCTTACCAACGACGACCAATAAACAAAGTACTTATTATTCTTTTTGTCGCCAACTCTGAGCGACAACGATATCGTATTCTATTTGCAATGAAATTATGTAGAATACATTATCTCGGGTTGCATTCGTTTACGTAAGTGGGGTGTACGAACTCGTCCGCAGATCACCTTCGCGCCGTCCCAAACTGCAGGTTGAGGTCGTGGCGAGAATAGTTATCGATAATATCGACAAACAGAGACGATGACTTTCGAACGCGTACGGAACAAAGTCAAAAGTTCTTTATCACTCGCACGCACACACGCACGTACGTTCTTACCAACAACAACTTTTCAGGAAACTTTTTAAAGGAACTCTATGGACAATTGAGAACTTGAGTGCTCTCTCTAATACAGTAAATTAATAAAGATATAAATTATGATAATAAAAGATATACTTCAAAGTTAAAATAATTACTCTACCGGATAGGTAACTTTTTTTACAGTATGAACACTCTCCTGTTTGATCACGTACAATAATTTGACTATGCTATGCCTAGACCTACGGGACGTAAGGGATTACGGATACTCCCATGTGTCCCGCAACATACCGTATTTCTTACAACTTATTGCTGCTATATCTACCTATTATACCAGTAGTATCTATATAGTACATTGTCAACTAATGGTAGTCTCTTATCCGTGTATCTATGTTCAGTCTATGCTGTTATGCAAATTGCGTTCTTTTTGATACAATTTTACATAGGCATTACTAAATATACTTATATAAACCATATACAATTATAATATACCGCATTAACACAATATTTAAACGATTACGCAACAGGAATAAAGTTTATTCTAATACATTTGTCAACACAATCTAGCGTACACATTTGGCAAGTATTGTACTAATAAAACATAGTATGTCGGTGCAATCAGCACAGTCAGTCGTGACTGCTCGATCGTGACACCGACCTGAAGTTCCCAACGTCCGACATACACCGCTTCAACAGGATAAATTTGATATTTGAGAGAGACGGATATTTAAGATAAACATTTAACAAATCATGCACTTCAGTGTTGCATAAAATATTTATTTCATTTTTAACCATTTTGAGCGTCTATGGCATAGGTATGGCAGGCATATTATTAGAGCTCTGGCAGATCCAGTCTGCAATGCACAGTCCTGACCTTCCCCAAGTGGTCGCCGGGCCTAAATAAACGCAGATAACTGCATCCGGCACAATGTTTGCTAAAAATGTTCGATAACCTTATCGCGGGCTATCTCGTCCACTGAACACTGTTTTCTCTTCTTTCCGTTGCTCTCTCATTTGTTATAATTGTAATTAATTACATACACAAAATCTATGGACATTACAATGTTACAAATTCTTTTATATATTCAGTGAGTGAGATAGAGAAGTCATAGACGTGTCTAGAAGTTCGTAACTTGATTGAATAAGAATATAGTGTATAGTAATAATGGAATAGAAAACAAGGCTTATTATAAAACAGAGTAAAAAAACATTTAAATAGTGTAAGGATACAGGGATCTACATAGATAGCAACAAATCGTGACTGGTGTCCAGTAATTTAAAAAAGATTATATAAATATTCAACTTAATTTAATTTAATTGTTTGTTGTACAGTTACCAAAGAACTAATTATATACATGCTTACATAATATTTTTGCTAATTGGCATCTGTTATACTTTAAAAATATATTCAAAGTACTTCCTCATGCTGAAGATTCGGAGCACATGACATGAGTTGATACCGAGTTACGTATGGTACGTAGATTACACAAATTACTGCGTAGGATACAAAAATGCCAATTAGATAACACGTTGCTTCCTATACTGATAAAACGCTGGCGATCTGCAGCACATATACATAGCCATTTCATACAGCTAAAATGAAAAAAGCTAATTAGGTTTGTAATCCTTACTAAAAAAACGGTCAAAGTCGTGTCAGACTACTTGAACCAATGGGTGAGTTCACTTCCATGACTTTTTGTAATAATAATCCTTTATTGCACAAACATTATTTTAGGTTTTACATGAGGTATATAAAATAACATGTACAAAGGTGGACTTATCTCTAGAAGAGATCTCTACCAGCCAACCCTAGCAGTTGTAAACTAAATAGTTGCACGGGATAAATGTTGTCTAAGAAAAGTGTTACTAATAAAAACAATTTAATAAAAATAAGAACAAAATATAAAGCAAATCTCTTACATGCTAATAATATATTAAAATAATATACACAGATACATATATGCAACTTATTTGTAAAGCATATTTAAGTACCAACTAATAATACTTGTCTCTGGATTTTTATAAATATTATGTGAATGGTTAACAACATAGTAATTTTACATTTTATATTAACATTCAACATATCTGAAATAAAAAATAATATGTAAATATGATATGTCGTATAGCTTCAAGATAGTTTTTTTCAAATTATTCTAACCATAATTTGAAAAAAACTAGCATTAGTAATACACCTGGGAACTGTACTATTCCTTGAAAACAATAATTGCGGTTAAAAACAGTATCGGTAAGTGCAATACTAATATACATAAAAATTAGTTGTACGGTTTCTTATTTTTTATGTAGTTGTCATATATAAAGAAACCAAATAAATAGATTGAAGTGTCATGGCGCATAATCGTTACAACTAAACTACAGCGATGCGTGACATCATGGATTGCGCACAATTACAGAAAGAACTCTTGCGCAAGGAGACGGGCCGTGGTTCAGCTTGCCCTCTCACTGTCACTCAGACAAAATACAAACTGGAATTGTAGTGACACGAAAAATAAATTCTGATTCTGTATATAGGTACCTCAATAGTCGCATATAGTTATAGAGTATGTTATGTTTGTTTTGTATTTTCGCAGTGTAAAATTAACATAATTAATTATTGTTCTCAAACACGCCACCTACACATGCATAAGACAAATCAAATGTGCCTAGCCTCGAATGTTTAACCAGTAGCCATTAAATAATCATTACCGGGGATACGAGAGTTGATAAGTGATGTCTCAGAGTGATAAGCGAACGCGAATAATAAGGAACTTCGTTCCAATAAAAGACATAGGTACATTTTAAAAAACTCATTGAAACGAGTAGCGCCCTCTCTCGGTATTCCGTTACGTTAGAAAATGCATGCGTGCGCGCACGGCGTCGGCGCAGCCTGACCTTACCTAACGCATTACTGGTTCGCCGCGTTAACTCGCTCATAATGGACAATTCTGGACTTGCCGATCCGTGTTATAGTTTATTATATAACGGTTTAGTTACTCTTATTATATTCTTAAGGTTGTGTGTTAGAAACCAAATAAAATAACAAGGATTTCAATTAATATAATTTTCAATAAATGCTTTCCGACACCATTCTATACATCTTTTATAGCTACTACTAAGAAGTTATAATTTTCTCTATGATCCTGCCAAGAATGTTTAAATAAGTATTACCTAATGACATAAGATTACACTAAGATTTAAATTGTGAATAATATGTTGCTAATTTATAAATCCCTTATTTCTTTATCAGAGCATTGTGTTCCGTAGTATCAACAATTTGTCAAAGTCACCTTGATAAGAAACTGCATAAAAATGACTCAATAAGTTGAGGTGGGATAACTTATTGCCCCCGATCGTAGAACTATCAGGCAGCAGATATCGATTCAGAGTAAACACGTGTTAATTAAAGAAAGCGCTTATAAATATAATGTATGTAGGGGACTGTTATACTGGAACAGTCAGACCGTGAAAAGCAGGAGTGCAGAATTAGTAGTGAGGCGGTGCGACAGGCGTCGGAATACTCGTGAGCGCCGCCAGGAGTGGATGCGCCTGTGTGTGTGCGTGAAGGTCAGCCGGCGGCGTCATTTCCTGGTCATTGGCTGCCGCGCACGCCCCGCCTCCCCCGCGTCCCCCCGTTGGCTCCTGCGCTCCTCTCCCTCCCGCACCCCGCCGTCGCTGCATCGCGATCTTAGAACTCACGCACACTGCTTTCCGGTTTCGCAGGAAAACGCTAGATTCTGACCAATCTGCATACCGTACTATAATACTACACACACGTAGTTATAATTTAGATATTATATCATTAGTAAGATGTAATTACGTCTTTAATTAATACTCTTAATATATTTTTTAAATAACAAACGATTTTCTGCCTAAAACAAAGCTAACAAGATAAAAACGTTTATTCGCAAACTTAGCACATCGAACCGGTTGCCTACAGGAAACATATTATTTATCTTATCACGATAATTTATTTATCGTGCAAAAATAGATGGTATTTTTTGCAAACTGATAATGTATCGCAGATAATATGTTTTTTGTCAGTTGACGTAATAGTTTCCTCGATAATTTGCTTCCTAAACATTGGCCGAGCACGAGTAGGCCGATGCTTGCATGCGCGCCTGTAGCGAAAGAGGTTTGTGGGGTAACCCATTTATTGGTAGCGCGGGATATGCCCCCGCAAGTCCCGCAACCGGTTCCGTCCCTCCCCGGCCTCCCCTCCTTGAGCGATGTTCGCATACTTGCATCCGGGAATAAAACAATTCGTCATGCCGAGCTTATTGTGCGAAATGCACCTTAATCTTAAAGCTCTTAAAGTCTTCTTCGACGTGGAAAATTGTTGTTATTTTTTGCAGTCCATTGGCTACTAACTAGCCGAGTGAGGATGACATTCTAAGGCTACGAACGGGCGTATGTGCAGAGTAACCTTGATCTTGGTGGGCAACCAGTGGGATGCGTCCACCGCGCGGCTAAAAATAGACCCGCCAGCATAAAACAAGGTTTTTTATCATGTTTTGTTAGTAGCTTCCCAGGCTCACAAGGGATTTTATGTGCGGTGCATCCGTGAAACGGTTCATTAAATTGTAAATAGCAGGTAGGTACATAGGCGATAGCGTTCAACCCGTTATAGTTATGAATTATGTATTGTGATACATATTTGATTGTAACCGAACTTAGTCTTGTCTCTCGGATAAGGTTCGAAAAAGGCCGTGTTAGTAGCATCGTATTAATATGGCGTTAGCAAGCTGTTATTTTTTCAAAGGCGTCTTAAATGGTCTCGTGATGAACGCTACAACTCTGATGAAGACGGCGAACGTGACAACCCGACACGTGTCACGCGGTATGTCGACCCCAGATAACTCCACTAAAATATATAGCAGCTCTTGAAAATAAATGCTTACATTTTCAATAACATTGTATTGTAATATCGACCGTACACAGTTATGCACCTATAATCGATCACCGACGATTTCACGGGCTCACTGAGTTCACATTTCGTTACTAAGGACAACTGTCACGGTTATTCATAACTTTCTTGTTATCTTAACTTAGGTAAGGAAGTTTACTTATTTTGCTTACTCATTTAATAATCACACTTGACATTATCAGCCTTCAGAGTAAATTGAAGAAATTAAAAATATTTTTTAGTGCATAAGTATGTATGAAACTAAATTCGTTTCATCGTATTTGCAGTACGTTTTAAATCGCACTATAAATTATAACATTGTGTACAGACCCTATATTTAAATTATCGTATCAGTTTATTAACCAGTATATTAGCAATTTTTATATGTCTACGTATATAATCTTATTGTTAACTTTTTCGAGAAAAAATACAAGGCTAAGTAGGTAGGCGAATGAAGTCGCAGGCAAGTGTTAACAAGCATAATATCGAGAGGAAAACCGCGTGCCGGTGACAGGCGGCGGGCAGCGGGCGGCGGCCAGCATTGAGGTCAAGGCACAGCTCCACTGTTGACGCAATCCACATTATCAACGGCACTCATTGTCTTATCACGGAATGGCCGCAATGAAACCAAATTACATTACCGAACGCCACTCTTTCCGTCCCGCGCCAAACTTTTCCAAGTGGCGACAAATACCTTGGCGGCATCACGCGGAAACGTCATTCACGTGTAGTGTAGTGTAACTAAGTCGAAAATAAATAGGATGCTGCTCTGTAAGCGGTGAGAGAGTATTTGTACAGCTGACAGCTCTATTTTTATAAAACTGTGATTTTAATATTTTAATTTTTCCTTGCGCAACCTGTATTGACAAATAGGCATGTCTAGAAACTAAAGTTTACCTTAAAACTAACACGTTCACAATACATAGCTACTGTATATTAATTATGTTAAACAATTGTAAAATATGTGTTTAATTCCGCGTGACGGTACTTAGTTACCTCAGGGATAAAATTACTTATTTTAAAGCCACCAATAGAAATCACACCAAAATAATCAAATCCGTTTCAAAAATATCTAGTTCCAGTAACTGTAGTAAGTTGTTTACTGTTTACAAAAAGGCCTTTGCAAAGTCTTGAGTGAAATTATTTTAAAAAGAAAGTAATCATAGTAAGCTAACTTTAGAATTGCAGGAAAATAGCGCCACGTATCTAAATATATCTACCGATAGTAAAACAAGCAGAATGGGTCTCTTCAAACCATTCGTGTTATCAAACCAACTCAAACAATCACTCGCACATAATTATAGTGAGGGCACCATTTACACGAAATATACATCAAATAATATCAAATATTGTTGCACAAATGAGTAATTGCTCGAAAGTTGTAAGACGACAAGTTGTTCAATCACTCTAACAAACAGGAAAACCGTATGGTATTTCCTAAACCATGCTTTGTAGGTAGCTGTGGTATTTACTCATTTAACATGATAACCTCTGGTCGTGGAGCGATTTAGTAAGCGATACTTAGTTATATGTAGTTTTAACCATTCAGTTGTTGTATGTTTCTATCAACAAGTTTCATTTTCAACGTTATTTGTTTCATATATCTAACAAAAACTGACCACATTCGTTTATTTTAAATTAAGTCAATAGGTACATAAATTGTTCAAGACCGATTCAGAACAGCGTTGCAGCATGTAATTACGTGCTTTTTAAAGCAATTTGTTGTTGGTGTTATACTGTAGAGATGCGCAAAACAGATGCGTTCTCTGCATCGCCTTCCGCCATTCCTCTCGAGCCAATTTACCTTCAAAGGTCACCAGGTATTCATCAGGTTGTCGTTCTTGGACCGCTTCACACTGCAGTACTCCAATACGATTAGGTCTCAAACAAATTTGTAACTTTACAACTAGAAGTACATTAATGGAACCCTTTCTGAATATTGATAATTTTACTTTTGCTGTTGGTATAACATTGAAGATATCATAGATTGAGACGAGTTTTACAACTCCCAAGTCACATAAGAAGGGTAGAGCTTGATCACAAATACTAACTGTCTGAGGCAACACGGAAAGCTATGGAGTAAGTCATATCATAAGTTCGTAAACGATTGGCACAGTAATCCCGTGCAAACATCATCACTCCTACTTCGCAAATTATACAAGTCGAGCGTTCATACGAAAAGGTGAATCTTATACACAGGCGGCACGGACAGTGCCAGGGTCAAGCCATAACTTACAATTTGCTATTACCTTGTTTATACTAGTTCCATTACAACTCCTAGGCGCCCTCTACAAATCTTGTTATGATAACATTTTGCTTAGATTTGACAATAGCCTTGTCTTAGCCGAAACTATTGCAGCCTCCGTTCCCACGGAGTGTGGTCATCCATTTATATGCACACCTGTAATTCGTCTAATGTATACAGGTAGTACAATGTGCATACAAAAATAAAATTTTAGAAAGATCTAAAACCGTATTCAAGGAGAGTGTGTGGCAACTTAAATATACAAATATACTTAGAAATCAAGTTTAAATTGGAGCATCATCACAATTAGTTGCAAATAGTAGTACTTGCTTTAGAAACCTAAAAGGCTTCAACTAGAATAAGAATTACTTATGTCTTAATTACATTGGAACTCAATTCCCGAATATATTCCGACAAATTGACATTGACTATTATATTTCCGAAGTTATTTTAATTTGTGTGTTCATCTGCCTCAATGTCTGCCTTCACCCCGTAAGAAATAGTTCTTACGTTTCTCGCCTAAAACCAATAAATTTGTTGATTAATATAATGTATATTAATAGAATGTTCGTTGTATTACAGTGGGCGGAGTGAGCGAGCGCGAGGCGTACGGTTACGGGTACGGCGGCGGAGGGGGCGCGGCGCACCACTTCGCCGCGCCCGCGCCGCCGCCGCTGCCGCACGACGACCTGCCCTACTCTGTGTTCGACTTCGGCGACTACCAGCGGCACCACCACCACAACAAACTCAAACCCAAGAAGCGCCCGCGCCCCGACCACCCCCCGGCCCCGGGCGTCAAGCGTAAGAGTCGCGAGGGGTCCACCACCTACCTCTGGGAGTTCCTTCTCAAACTGCTCCAGGACCGCGAGTATTGCCCGCGCTACATCAAGTGGACCAATCGCGAAAAGGGCGTCTTCAAGCTAGTGGACTCGAAAGCCGTCTCCCGGCTCTGGGGCTTGCACAAAAACAAGCCCGACATGAATTACGAGACTATGGGGCGCGCGCTGCGGTACTACTACCAGCGCGGCATCCTCGCCAAGGTGGACGGCCAGCGCCTTGTGTACCAGTTCGTCGACGTGCCCAAAGACATCGTCGAGATCGACTGCTCGTTGGCGTAAGCGTGTGTCAGTGTCTACTGTGAACAGGACGTGAATAGACTCGTTTCGCTCTTACATTTTTCACTAAGTAATTAGATTCGTCTATTTTTTAAATCATCATGCATTACGTTCTCCGATCGCTTTTGATAAGTGTAAAACTTTCAGTAAGAAATAATAATGAATAATCGTTGAATTTAATATTTATACAGAAATAGGAGAGACGAAATCGATTGCTCAAATGTTTTATAGTACCTATTTTTAGGGGTATTTCAGAAGAGGAACACTAAATTTGCTAGCGGATATTGCGGGAGGCGGAGTGGTCTTTGTATAATGTTAAAACGAATTTTTGAAATGTTTGTAATGGAGTTTCTATATAATTATTGCATGTTGAACGTCGACATACGAAAGCAGAACTTCCTACCTCAAAAACTATGCAAAATAAATGATTCATATAAATATACACTATATTGACATTATGATTGTTCGGAAATACAGTTTATACAATATGCAATAAGTGTAACATTGTAGTATATTAAGAGTTTATTAGTGAAGAAATATTTACCTAAAAAGTTTATATGTATAATGACGATATCGTCTCGTAGTTTCATCCTCAGATAACTTCTTTGGTGCTTTTTATGGCCATTTGCATATTTACACCTTGTTACAAACAAACAACCTCACCACTGTTGATTATACATAATATATATTATATAGACATATTATTATATTATACCTATATAAAAATAGAGTATGTGAACTGTTTTTAGCAATTCTTACATTATAGAATCTGGCGGTTAATGTTTAGCCTGAAAGCTCTCGTATTTACAAAACATTTGTTATATTAATTAAGACGCTATATATTACCTAGCTACATCACCCAGGATATTATTTTTTTGATAGATCAGCAGTATCTCTTATGAGGATGTCTGATATACGATGAGGATTAGTGATCACCTCATTGACTTCTTCTGATAAACTCACGCGATGCCCAGGCAAAACTTAAATGCATAAGATCCGAAATGTTGTCTTCACTATTGCATCTGTCCGCTATAGAAAGATCATGAGTAATTTTACTACATATAACAATTCAGTTATATTTTTCCTGCTGTGATGATCAAGGAAATAATTCTTGTAGTCTGGGGGATACACATTTCTAACTAAAGAGTCAGAATAAGCCCATATCACCACCGGCCATCTGATAGCTTCCAAATGCCGATAGCAAATGATATTATTATTTTTGATTTAACATAGTTAAGTGGATTATTCTACACTTGAACTGAAATCTACTGCCAATCTTTCTGTTAGAAGAGTATAATTTTAAGTGATAATTTGTGCGTTATTATGTTAATTATTAAAAATATAGTTATGATGTTCGCTCGAAGTAAGTGGCTCAGTGAACATATTGTAGGTTTATTTCGTTTATTTAAATTTATAATAAGAGGCCTGATGCAGGAGATCTTGCGCACCCATAACTCAACATATCAAAATATATAAAGATTTATAAATAGCTAATATTTTCGGATGATTGTCATCAACATTTTAGCGAGCATATCAAATATATCGCATCAATACATTTTCAAAATATTTTTATATATACCAGCGCCTGCGCAAGATCTCTATTTTTTGTTACCTGAATAAATATTATTAATAATTAATTACGATTTGTGGTCCAATGTTATGAATCATAATACTTTTTAACTAGATAGATGATAACCAAGGGTTAAACAAGGCGTAGCGAACGCGAGGACAGGACACTGTCTTAATCAATGCAAAATCCGATCTAAATCCTTTTTATCTCGTATATACAGGACAAATAAACAATTAAAATATTGTATATTAATGAGGTATATAGCTGTTTGTACGTATGTAGGTAGACGCGAAGAGCGGCGGCGGCGGGCGGGCGCGCGCTTTCATGACGTTGCGCAATATTTTTATATAACTAATTGCTAGTTTATAAGTCTTTTAAAATAGTTTATTGTAAAGTAGCGTGGTCTGCGCCGCCCCCGCCTCTGGTATGGAATGATGGGTGCTACGAGGGACCGACAATGTCAGGAGCACCACAGATATTAATGATATTATACCAACTTATTCACAAATTTATTTTTATAAACTAGGTATGTATCCTTTTTTTCTTTCTTATGACTTTTGACAAATATATGAAGTCCATAATAAAGCCAGGCTAATAAATTTGTGGATAAGATCACAACAGACCGAACCCAGTGCGTTATATAAACTTAACATAGATAATGAGATCTCAGTATCCAAACTTCTGCGAACAATTACCAGTGCCCGTTTCATGTGATCAATATTATTAAAATACTTTTAAAAAATGTGGAATTTTAATGGTATTTTTATATAGCTAGATGAAATTCATTAAGCAACTCTTTCTTTCGGCACTTTTTCTCATGCTTTTTGTAAATATAATTAAAGATATTTAAACTTATTTATTTGAAGCCCGGTGGGCGCGGGGTGCGCGGTCGCCGCCGGCGGCGGTGACTCGAAGCGCCTCTACAGTCTTTCCTTTCTAGGAAATTTCGTTCTATAGGTTATAAATTTTATTGTAATATAGTTTATAGTAAATTAATTAATAATACGTAGCAGGTAATGAATGGACCACGCGAAGGAAGGCGGATGCTCTCAGAATTTATGATTGGCTAGTGTTGACGGAACGAAACGCGAGTTACCGGTCGCAGGTGGATGTTAGAGCGAACATTTAAAATGATGCTCGGATTTTGAAATAATTTTAGTCGAATTGATGTTGTTAAAAAAATCAAAGTTTCTAATTAATAATGTACTTAAAATTTTCATGTAAATTATACGACACCTCGAGGAGATTTATTGTTAATCAAATTATTTTAATTGAGCCTAGTCTTAGAGTGTTAAATTTATTTAATGTTTGGACAGCAGTCGTCTCGAGGTGAGGCCCACGCGCCTGTTTCGCACTATCGAATTGTTGTAAATAAAATATTAAAGATGTTTAATGTGACGCACACCTCTCGGTACCGCACGGTGCCGCTAGATAGGTAATTAAGATAATATTTCAAAAGGAAGCAATGAAGAAGGTTAGTGATTCGGTGTTAGGCGCGACGCTCGGCCACGCCGCGCCGCGCAAAGGGGTGCGGGCGGCGCCATGCTCGGGGCAAGGTTTGTCGTATGTGTAACTCGATGTACGTATTCTTGTTCGTTAAAATATTATAATAAATTTACTAATATTCGAATCCGTCTTTAATTTAAAATATTTCTCATGTTATGAACAATTTAAATTCAAAATTTGATTTTAAACGTCTTTCTGAGAGGTTTGTGTACGGTATAGTGTTCTTGCTTTTAGTTTTATGCAGTTAAAGTCCGAAATTTTTTATCATAATTCTAGTTGTTTAATTTTACAAAATACTGTATTTTCTGCCCCCTAGTTAAGTTATTTTTCTATGTATAGTTAGTTATAAGTGTAAATGAGTTAGCACATAACTTTGATGCATGATGATAATGTTAATAAAATATCCACAATAAAATACAGATTTTTTGTTTCACTACACTTCTCGTATTTCACCTATAAAATGACTCTCTCTTTTTTTTCTATATAATAGAAGGTGATAAACTTTTCATATTTTACTGAACCCTCGGTGTATTTAAGCTTACAACGACGGTTTAGGAAAATATAAGTGTTTGGTGTACGCGATTGAGCGCAAACCTAACGCGCCCATCCACTGCGGGCAGTCTTCAGAACCCAACTAACAAATTTGGAATGCAAAAGAGTCCTTTCAAGTGTATTAGCATTATGCGTATCTTGATTTCTTGATTACCAGAAGAAATCTTATAAAAAAATGGTTTATAACTCATTTTGCACTCAAAGAAAAAGCTAAATTTGATTTTACGATAACATAAAAAGCGGAATACTAAAACTATTAAAATGGCTACAAGAATTTGTGTTATACAATAGCGACATTCTTAAAAGCGAGCAAATAAGTCTTACTAAAGATCTGTTAACCTTGCGCTTATCATATCCAAGAAAAGTAAGTCCTATATTTGTTCGGCCATATTTTTTTTGTCTTTTCAGTGAGTTTATTCAACAAATGTTATAAATTATTAATTTTCTTGACATATAACAAAAAGGGCCCATGAAAATTTTTTTTAAACTTTCGATAACTACTATAAGAAATGTACTCCGCAAACTACGTCATTAGTTGCAACACCAAGGACACAATAAAAACATCGAGAAATAGAAAATACATTAATTCTTACATTTTCAATAAAACTATATTGGCAGCTACATAGCACGCTAGTCTGTCACCGTACAGTAAAAATACAGTTATAATTAACGTATCTAAAGTGTCATAATTAAAATCACACTTAAGATAGCTTTAGTAAGAGTTTTTAAAAGGCTGGTCGCTCTCACGTAATGCCAGTGTAAGGTTCTCCTGAGTATATATATATATATATATATGTGTTCTTACAGTGGTATTTTTGCAGAATAGTTGTAAGATATAATAATCTATAGTAGAAAACCACTACAAAACATTTATCAGTGTAAAATCTCTTATAAAGTGCGCCCAAATCTAAAATTAAAGGTCTTGGGATATCATTAAGACAACATTTTGCTTTGCTTATAGTTGGGAATAAAAAGAAATATTCAGGGCAAGAAACTCGTCAATATTTGATCTCCCGTACAATAAATATCTGTACTATGTGGTGGAAACTGTAAAAAAGGTTGTCTTTAAAGTATTTTTTACAGTTTCAAATAAAAGCATATTTAAGCGAGGAGCTTAGAATTATAATTTGCGAATCTTTGGTTCTTTTTAAATCTGGGGGCACGGCAGTGACCCAGCCAAGTCTCGAGCAAAACGGGCACGGCCGTACCACCTTTTCTCGAAGCGATTCGCGGCTGTTTCGCCCCCCTATATCTTTGACGTGGACAAAGCTAGGATTTTAATAATTCGGTGAATAATAGTAGGTATTAGAACAAGCTTAAGTTCGAAATTATATGCCAACTGAATTAGTAGTTAAGAAGTTACGATCGATCAAAGTTACACCATTTTGTCATTCACTGACCGATCATCAAAAATCTAAGGTACTTCTAGCAGACTTAGAAACTTAAAATTTTGCACCAAGATAGGTCATATAAAGAAACAATATAAAAACATTAAAAAATAATATACAATAGAAAACAATTTTATATTTGCGGATTGGCAATAAAATTGTATATGGATTTTGACTGCATTGTTAACTTTGTTCGTTGTTTAAGTATTTAATAGGATGAATACATACATTGAATAGAACAGAATAATATAAATGTAATACATACCTAGACTATAATTAATACAAAAAAATATATAAAGTTCATAATTCATTAAATTAATGAAGGTAAAACTCCATTGTATTGCGATAAATATTGTATGCGCGCTCGATAGATGGCGTTGTACCTGTCTGAATCGCGTTATGGTTTCGTTACAGAGCGCAGTCTAAGTATAGTACTTGAAAATATGTAATTAGATAATTTTCATTTGATAGCGCCATCTATCTATGAAAAACCATTTCGAAACAAAAAAAATATTGTAGAAATATTCGGAGAACTTAAGGTGGCCGGATTAGATAGTAGATTTATTATTGTTACTGAAACAGTTATTTAGGAAAATAGTTTATCAATATAACATACACATATAAATTGTATTTACACATCTAGTTGTTTACGTTTTATTTAGTTTAGTTATATTTAGTTTGTAAGTTAGTAGATTTAGGTTTAGTAAATGGTTCCAACGGTATAGTACAAAGTGTAAAGTATGATCCTGAGGACCCGAAGAAAGTAAACACAATAGTAATCAAATTTAGTAATGAACACTCATATGAACTTTGTGCTGTTAAAACCAAATTTTGAAATTATTTCTAGAGCGTATGTTCATCGGGAACGATTCCCCATATGCACAGCTTATGCTATATCCATACATAAGAGTCAGGGGCTGAGCCTAAACAATGCAATGATGGATATAGGTTCTTCAGTTTTTACCTGTGGTCAAGCATACGTGGCCCTTTCAAAAGTAACTAATTTGGGTGGAATACATTTAATAAATGTGAATTTCAGTAGTCATCAAAGCTCAGGAGACAGCAATAGCTGAATATAATCGACTCCGAAGTATATATCGCCCAGACTTGTCTACCTTAGAAGTAACGAAGCTTCAGAGAAGAAACTAAAGAGGAAGAGACAGAGAATGGGTTCTAAGCAAAGCAGTAGCTGAAGTCCAAGAAATTATGAGGTCACCTAAAAAATAAAGAAAGAAATACACTTACAAAAAATTAATGAGATCCCACCAAAAACATTAAATGTAAAAAATGACAAGTTTCTCGATGCAGTCTTTCCATCGTAAAAAGTTTTGAGATCCCATAGAAGCCAAGTCCTATTCATTTAGTAATTTTATCAATAGTTTTCTTTATATTATAATTATAGTGACTTGGCAATGAGCACAAGAAGAAACAAATAAATCGGCATATTTGGAAGAGTTGAAAGTTACAAGCACTGCATCGAAAGACTTGGCATTTTTTTACATTTAATGTTTTTGGTGGTTAAATTGTGTGTATTCAGTTACAGGCAATTTTCTCTATTCTCTATTTCTATTAGACTACGTCTAACAGAAGACTAATACAACGATAACGTTGTATTAGTCTTTACTCAATAGTAGCGTTTACTCAATTTTGCTCAAATTTGCTTCAAATGTATTAATTATTCTACTCGTATAATATGAATTGCCTTAACAACAATACTTTATCAAAATCTGCGCGTATGAATACTTGATGAGTATAATACTAGATGCTCAGCTATCCACGGAAGATTAGGGTCGTCTCGTGACATCTGATTGTGGTGTCTGACAGCGTGATTATTATCATTTACTATGATTTAGGTATTATTAATATATCTGTTACTCCTCACTAGCTAAATGTGCTAAACGCTTTAAGCCATTATTTAAAAGAAAAAAAGAGATCCTGTTGATTTCAAAGACAATAAAAGGACTTCTTGGCGGGAAAGTGAAGCGTCATGTCTGCAGTTTTGTTTTATTTTCTAAAATTTGTGATATTTCTAACATTAATGTGTAATAACGGTGGATTATTAACCGTTAAGTGTTGGTGAACATACATAAGTGTTGGTAAATCAAACAAAACAGTGCAACATAACTTTTCAAAATTTCTCTCAAGGAGTCCATGTGAGATCTCAGAATAGTCCCAAATCTTTTCTGAGGACTCAAGGGGCTTAGGGGAGGGTATTTCATTTACCATTTATCATCTTTATCACCACTCATTCTCATTTACTATGAATTATATATTACTAATATTATATCACTTACTTAACACTGGCTAAATGTGCTAGACGCACGAATCCATTATTTAAAATAAAGAAAGAAAGACTGACGTGTTGTTGTCATGTCAATTGGTTTGACGTGTAGGCACAACTGTCAACTGTGTCTTACGTATCTAAATCCTAATAATTATTAAAATAATGAGAAAAAAAAAGTAAATATTGTAGTGAAACTTTGTGCTGGAAAAACTGGAGTTTTATATTGTGTTCAACTGTAATACATAATTTATCAAAATGGTTTTAATGACTATGATCGCGAGAGTGGTCGATGGCCTACCGTTAGCCGCTACTATGCAGGAAGATGAGCAGGTATAAGATAATTACTGTCTTGTCTGTTTTATTTAGACATATAATTCTACACGTACACACTTATGTTAATTAATAGCCAACGACCAGTTTAGAGACAATAAATCCCTTAAATTGGTTTCCAAACTGAGTGCTTCTGGTGTGGTATTTATTAATTTTTTATCTACTATTTAGTTATTGAATTCTTTTATATTATTTGCGTGGTGGTTCGCAGAGCGGCTGTAATGTTCTGGAGTACCAGAACCAGGCAAAAATGCTGTTTAGGAAACTAGGCCCCCAGTCACCCTTGCGCTGCTCCATCGAAACAGGGCCTTACCTCTTCCAGTGAGTTGTACTGCTTTTTATTATTATTTTCTGCTTTTTTTTATATTTTAACACACTTACATTTTTTGCATCATTGGCTTTTTATTATGTGTACATAAATTGAAAATATTTTGTTTCAGCTATTTAATTGAGAATGAGATCTGCTATTTAGTGCTTTGTGAGAGAAACTACAGTAAAAGACTGGCTTTTAGCTACTTAGAAGAGATTGCACAAGAGTTTTATCAGCAATACGGAAAGAGGGTAAGTTATAATTATTATTAAACTTTAAAATTAAAAATTCATTTATTCAAGTTTGGCTCAATAGAGCTCTTATGAATGTCATACTTATAAACTAACGCGCTCATTCACTGCGGGCGGGAGCTTGATCGTAAAAGAACGGGCAAGAAAATCAATTGTGTTCTGCAGTCACAAGATTTGAAAAAAAAGGAAGACAAAACTCTTTTTAGCAATATTAACATGATTACGGATAAACATAGTAGACATGAGCAGACGCGTTACGCTCAATCATATTTTAGGGAGCGTAACGACCCGACGCATGACGCTACCACCGCAAAAACATATAAGTGAGCGTGATATACTTAAGCTAGATAAAAGGATTTTAGTAAAAATAACATTAATATTAGAAGACTGAATTAAATTCATTCATTTATTAAACTTTTATTTTCTTGCACAAATTGTGTGATGAATAAATGTACATAAAGTCGACCCATTCTGATATATTTTTCAAGAAGTTATTGAAATGATGATGTTGTAAATAAAACATCATTTTTATGGTTGTTATGTTATAATGATATTACTATTAGTATTTCAACTTCCTCTTGCTGATGTGATGTTTATGTGATATCACTTTCTATCTGGTGTGTATAATATTTATTTGATCACTTTTCAGGTGAATACTGTTACTCGTCCCTACACATTTATAGAGTTCGATACGTGGATGCAGCGGGCTAGGAAGCAGTACTCCGAGGGAGGGGCGCGAGCAAGGCGCGCAGCGGGCGCCGGAGGAGCCGCGGCCACTCTTGGCCCACAGCTTGGGGATGTGCAGCGGATCATGATGCAGAATATAGACGATGTGCTGCAGAGAGGAGCTGTTCTTGCTGGTACTTTACTTACATCGAGGTGTACTATATCGCTGGCTTAATGGAATACTGACTTAATTCAAAGAGATGATATTTAGGACATCATAAAATAAGATCTTGTTATGAGGACTTTTCATATTAGTTAATGCATAACTTGCAAAAGCGATATATTATTTAATCATGCTATTTGTCTTTTGTGTGGTTGATTAACATTGATGAGATCTCAGTTAAAAATAAAAAGAATGTCTGTATGTAACTGTAATTTTACCTGTCTACTAATGGGTCTATGTTCCATTAAGCCAGCATTATGTATAATTATTTAGATTTATTTGATAAAATTATTTTTAGATTAAAGTAATTCATTATAAAACTCTGTTAACAAATAACACATTGTGACCTGAAATAATAATTATTTAAGTGGCACTTAGAAGAGCTGGAGGTTCATGTTGATATATGCATTATGCATCCCTGCATTATGCCTCACCTTTCTGCTGGACATTTCTATGGTTAAGGGAGTTGAGTCTTCACTATCTCTTTTTTCTTTCAGAACTGGACACAAAAACACAGAACCTGTCCATGATGTCACAGAAGTATAAGAAAGATGCAACATACCTCAACACAAAATCGATGCTAGTAAAGGCTACGGCTGGAGCTGTTATATTGCTAGTTGTTGTACTATATTTCTGGGTACTCTAATGACAGACATAATCTTTCGAATGTATGCAAATTGAAGGGCTCACAATATCTAAAAAGAAGCTATATATCCATGGTTAATTCAGTGGCTGGTCTGGTTCTATAAAACCCTTTAATGGACAACTGGTTAATTTTTTTATTGGTATTCTACTTTAGGTTTACAAGGTCTATTTTATTGTTGCAACATATTGACCACTGCCCTACTAAGGGTTAATAAATGTTTTACAATGTACATAGGACTCGTGTAGTTACTATTTTTCTCAGAAGTTAATTTAAATATTTGTTGGCAGGTTTAATTTGTTTTCGAATATATGCATCTGGTATGTTATAAATTCTAAATACACCAAATAGCTTATTGACCTGCTCTCCAAAACTTTGTACATTTCATAATATTGATTGTTAAGTGACTTTTGATATTGATTGTAAAGACATACCACAGACTTTATCTTTTAAGTTGTTAATTATACAAATATCAAGCCAATATATATCTAGGAATCAACTGGTTAAAACAAAACATGCACTTTTATCCCTAAATTTCCTCTAAACAAAGATAGTTAAAATTTGATAAGATGTTCAAAAGTCAAAAAGTCAAAAGTCAAAAGTCAAAAGTCAAAAGTCAAAAGTCAAAAATACTTTATTTCATAAACTATTACATAGTACTTGAAAACGTCAAAATTATAAAAAAATAACAAAAACAAATAAAATATAACTATACTAAAATCACGAAGCTTAGATTCACTTGCAACCAAATAATTTAAAAAAACAAAAAACATTTAAGTGCAAGCGAATCTAAGTGCCAGTTCCGAGCCACCGCTCTGTAAGAAGAACTGGCAAGAAACTCACAGGCTATGCTCTTTTAAATTATCGATTGGTTAGTAACAATCTTCATTTGTCTGTGACGCTTTACAATGCAACATAATATAACAATATTCATGCTTTAAGTCATTCATATTAGAATAGCCTGTATGAAACGGCGGTTTAATCCCAAGCATTTTTATCAGCCATATAGTCTTTAATAGAATAATATCCCTTTGAAGACAGCTTGCGTTTTATTGTTAATTTAAATTTATTTAGGCTTAATTGCTGTATATTGCTTGGGATTTTATTATAGAATCGCACACATTGACCTTTAAAAGATTTGTTAATTTTTTGGAGCCTAGTGGCAGGTACAACTAGTTTATGCTTATTTCTTGTGTTTAGGTTATGTATATCACTTTTCTTACTCAATTTATCAAAATTTTTGTGTACATATACTAGGTTTTCATAAACAAACTGACCCGCCACTGTCAAAATACCAATTTCTTTAAATTTATCCCTTAGTGAATGTCTACATGGTAGATTATAAATTGCTCGTATGGCCCTCTTCTGCAGTACAAAAATATTTTGAATATCTGCGGCACAACCCCACAGAAGAATACCATACGACATAACACTATGAAAATAGCAATGATAAACAAGCCTAGCTGTTTCAACGTCTGTTAATTGGCGAATTTTCTTTACCGCGTATGCAGCAGAGCTGAGTCTATTCGACAATTCACCAATATGTGGGCCCCACTGTAACTTAGAATCTAATATAACACCCAAAAATTTGGTGGTATCCACAAGGGTCAACTCATCTTCCTTTATTTTAATAGTGGTGTTTACTTGTCTGACGTTAGGCGTCACGAATTTAATGCATTTCGTTTTAGCCCCATTTAATAATAAATTGTTAACGTCAAACCAGTGCACCACCTTTGAGATCGCATTGTTTACATCGTCTGGGTTCTGATATCGCTTTATTTTAAATAATAATGATGTATCATCAGCAAACAATACTATCTCGTGATTTTCCTTTACCAAATGTGGCAAATCATTAATATAAATCAAAAACAAAAACGGGCCGAGAATCGAGCCCTGCGGTACCCCCATTTTTACTACAGAACCCTGAGATCGCTTTCCATTAACTTCAACCCTTTGAATCCTATTACTTAAGTAAGAAGTAAGAAGATCCAATGCGGAGCCTCTTATTCCATAATAATCTAATTTTTTTATCAATGTTTCATGAGGAACACAATCAAAAGCTTTGGACAGATCGCAAAAAATACCTAAAGCGTCCAAAGAATCTTCCCAAGCATCAAAAATATGTTTCAAAAGCTCAACACCTGCATCGGTTGTGGAGCGACCCTTAGTGAATCCAAATTGTTTTGAATGCATTAAGCCATTTTTATTAAAAAATCTTAACATTTGGTTGTAAATAAGTTTTTCAAAAATTTTACTAAAAGTAGGCAGCACTGAAATAGGTCTAAAATTAGTTGGGTCTGCTGTACTGCCCGATTTAAATAGTGGAATGATTTTACTATTTTTCATTAAATCTGGAAACGTGCCGCAATCTATACATTTATTAAATATTATAGCTAAACTGTGCGCCACCGAAACAATGATAGGCTTGGTAACTACGATGGAATTGCCCCAGAGGTCTGCAGTCTTTTTAACATTCAGAGTATTAAATGTCTTAATTATATCTATGGGTGTTACATGATTAAACATAAACTCTTCTGTACAAATGTTTACATTATCTCTTAAAATAGCCTCCGCTAAAGTAGGCGAGGAATTTAAAGTTTTTGTAGTAGACACTGGAATATTAGTAAAGAAGTCTTCAAAAGCATTGGCAATATCTAAGTCAGATGTAAGCGTCTTGCTATCAATGTTGAGTTTAAACTTATTATTATAATTCTTATTTCTTCCCGTTTCACTATTAATAATATTCCATGTCATTTTAATCTTATCATCACTATTTTTAATTTTATAGCTCAAATAACAAGACTTTGCCGTATGACATGCTTTTCTAAATATTTTAGAATATTTCCTTACATAATTATGAAATTGTTCACTATTGTTAACATTTCTTTCGTCATACAGTTCATACAGTCTCTTTCTACTTTTATGTAGCCCAGGAGTAGCCCATTCACTAAAGGCAGCATTATCATTTACCTTAATCGTTTTGGGAGTAAATGTTGATTGAAAACTACTACAAAAGTCGCTAAAAAACATATTATATAAAATATTAGGGTCATTGCTTTTATCTACCATGGGTAAACTAAATGATAATAATTTATTGTTAAACCTCTCAAAACGATTATTGGTTTTTGGTATAAATGTTATTGTTCTTTTAGCCACAGTTTTATTTCTACAAAGCAAAGATATTTGTTGACCACAATGATCTGAATCTAATTGATTAATAATTTTTTTACTGTCATCACTCAGTATAATATCTGTAAATATGTTATCCAAGCAAGTGGCAGTAGTGGCTGTAATTCTTGTTGGCTCTAGAAACACATTTATCAAATTATATGATTTAAAAAGTGCTTTTATTCTTGTACATGCACTCGAACACTCTAGCAAATTAACATTAAAATCTCCACAAACAATAACATTTTTGTTAGCATTATAAACTTTTCCCAGCACTTCATCCATAATACTTTCAAATAAATCATATGAAGCTGATGGAGGTCTGTATACACTCAATACAACAAACCGCTCCATTTCGATACAGGCTATTTCAATAATCCGTTCGGCTGAGAAGCTTACTATATCATGGCGCTCCTTGAATCTAAATTTCTTATTTACTATAATTAATGATCCACCATGTATAGCACCCTCCCTGCAAAACGAACTACCTACCTGGTGATTATTAAAATTGAACATGAACTGGTTACTTTTAATCCAATGTTCAGTAATGCAAAAAATATCAATATGATTACCGTTCATGAACAATTCAATTTCTAGTTCCTTACCCAATATTCCTCTAATATTCTGGTGCACCAGGTTTATAACATTATTTTGTTTAGTAATTACTATGCCAGAGTTTGTCTCTGTTGTCTTAGATCTTAATTTAAATGATTTTCTATATTAGAAATAGAATCAGAATAATTAATGTCAACACAACAATTATTATCTACACTACTGCTTTGCTCAATAGAAGCAATATGTTTAGCCAAATTCTTGGCTGTTATACTAAAATAATAGGATAGCGAATTTGCTATCTGTCGCTTAAAACTAGATGAAAGGTAATATCTACCTTTAGTCATAAATTTGCTGCTAACAAAACTGTTAGTATCAATCAAATTAATACAATCATGATATGTACTTATAGTATGTAGTACACAGTTTAACTTATATCTAAGATTATTTTCCGCGTCTGGCAAGCTCTTTGAGTAGGGGAATGTGAACAAAATAATTTTACTTAAATCAAGAGACTTTCAATGTGTGACTGCAGATTTAAGTTATCTTAGTTGTTTCAAAACCATTCAATTATTCATTGAACTTGGGCTACAACTAATGACACACAAGTGTCAGGATAACTTTTAACTAATGTGCCTAGTCACTACAAGCAGAAGTATAAATGTCAAGTGTGTGTTTTCCTTGTCTCACATGGGTGGGTATGGCTAGAATATTATTAGATAGCATTTCATCTGATACATTATTAGGACATCTGCTAATAATCAACACACACATTGGTTTTATTTGCATGTAATATAAAATATCCTCTTATATGGAAGGGTGGTAATTGTAGTAATTTATCATAAACTAATAAATTAAAAATTTGATTTGTCATGTTGCATCTGTGCAATTAGCCATTACATACGAGAGGTTAAAACAAATGATAGATAACTCTGAAAACATTTAAAAACTGTTCAAAACCTAATTAGAATAAACTAACCATTATTATGAATGTTTCTATTCAAACTATGTAAGAAAGAAAATATATATCAGGTATAAAAAATAAGCACAAATGTAAATTTAACTTAGAAACTAACCTTTTCAATAAAATTGTTCTCTTAGTTTAAATATCTGCTAATGTATCAATTACATAAATTAACCTAATCTAAATAGATCATAAATCTTCTCTATGTATAGAATCCATAAAAAGTTCTTCAATTATTCTTCTAATCTGTAAAGGAGACAGTTTATAAAAACCAATGGTTTTAATTTTAGGCATTCCAGTTGATATATATCTATGAAATTGAATACTTCTGTAATATTATAAAAGCCTGATAGCTTAGATAACATTTAATAAATACTTATTATCTGCTATTGTTTTGCTTGAAAATTCTTTGAATAAAATATATTTCCTATTTGCAAATATTATTTTTTATATAAATGGCAGGTGAGGTAGGTGATGGAGTGTTATAATTTATTGTTAATTATACTATTTATTTAAGATTTAATAAAATATGCATTACTTGCAAAAGTTTGATTTATTTACAAAGATACATAATAACCACATTTTTAAAATGTTACTAATACTGCTTACAGGTGTCAGACTTGTTTTGTGTTGGACCTTCCACTGATTCAGATTGATTTTCAGTATTTTCATCTTCATTCCTTGCCAAGTGACTACTGACTACATTATCCATTGTTTCTTTTATACGTAGAGCCGATTTAGTATTCAAAACCTGCATTATAATTTACCAAAATTATTATATGATAATTATTTCTGTTGAATAACTGACCTAACCTCTCTTTTAAGAATTCTCTTAAAAAATTACTACATACATACATTCACATCGCTTTCATACAAATACAAAAAGTTGAAAAATGGTATTTTACCTGTATTACTTTCACAAATATGACCGGCCCATTTATCCATTGCAGGAAACCAAACACCTGCACTGTATATGGTCTGATGGTAGATGGCACAGGTGTCTTTAGATAGTCGAGGGATAGCTTTATGTGTGGACTGCAATTACGAGCTTCTGGACCCAACTATTATTTTAAAACAAAGATAGGATGGTATAGGCCATAAATTAATTTCATGACAGTAACATAAAAATGACTTACTTCAAGTAAATAAAACTGCCCATGCTCACTCTTAATTACTCCAACAGTCCTGCACCTTAACACATTATTCATGAATTTTTTACAAAGGTCTGATAGATCTTTTATGTTAGAGTATTTATAAAAGTCCATCTGAAATGTATGATAAAACATTATTACCTATTTTGTCTCCTACATGAAATATAACTATAGAATCATACTAATATAGCAGTTCGTAAATGTTTCTCATTTATAGTCCCAGTGTGTACAAATTACATGCATTTTGACCGGTAACTGACAGCATAATATACAACTATTAGAAACACTTACTTGAGGGCTCTCCGAACAGAAGGGCATGCATAAATATGTATTTCTGTTAGTCATAGCATATAGTTTTCCTTACATCAATTAAATAGTTTGACTATATTTGAATAGAAAGTTACACCCATGTTACACCTGAGTGTAGTACCTAATTCAAAACAAAAACAAAGCACCAAATTACTGAGCCTGCGGACATACAGGACAATCATAGAGTCAATTATTATACTGAACACAACCGTCAAAAATAGGATATAAGAAATTTTTTTAAATAGTGGCTTTGTGCGATTAGCACATTTAGCCAGTGTCAAGTAAGAGATATATTAATAAAATATAAATCATAGCAAATGAGAATGAGTTGTGATAATGATAATAAATGGTAAATGAGATGCCCTCCCTAAGCTCCTTGAGTCCTCAGTAAAGATGGGTCTATACTGAGATCTCACATGGACTTCTTGAGAGAAATTGAAAAGTGATGTTGCACTGTTTTGTTTCATTTACCAACACATGAATGTTTACAAACACTTAACGGTTAATAATCCACCGTTATTACACATTAATGTTAGAAATATCACAAATTTTAGAAAATAAAACAAATCTGCAGATACTTAGACAACTAGATTTTATAAAATCCCATTGGTTAACATTTGTCCGTTTTCAGCTTCGCTTCAGTTTAAAACCTTTAAATTCTGTAAAGGTTGCATACCTACGTCTACACAGTTACAAGAGCGATAAAAAGCGAATGTATGCAGACCGCACGAAGCCATTATTTAAAAAAAGAAAAAAAAGCAGGAAGAAAGTTTACGTTACCGAGAAAATTAAGATTTATAGAGGTAATGTTTGGATTTATTTTCGTATTTTAACTTAGCATCAACAGTATGAGAGAGGAATAGTGAGCTAAATATTTTCTTTCCACGTCCTGCACCGGTGGCAGATTGCTTATCTTTAAGAATTTCCTTACACGTCTACGCCAGTATACAGAAACGTTTTTTACTACGCAACAATTTTTCTCGAACTAAATTACATATGTTATCATCATCTTAACATTGCCCCATTTGTACTCTAGACTTAAGCTTAGGGCCCAGGGTACGGTGATAGATACCTATGTAATAAGTGTAGAAAACACGAGTAAGAAACGCAACGATTGTAAATTTAAATGTAGCTGCTGATAGTGCTCTGTGGTTCTATCTGACAGGAACTTATTATGACATGTCAATCCTGTAATTCTGCCTGCCTGTCATTCTGATAAGAGTGAGATGATTTGACAGATATTTATTTATTGTGGTCGGTCTTTCGAAATACTATTTGGTTTTTGTGTTGGTTGAGTTTTGTTGTTGTTGCTCAGGAATAATCTTTTTATGCTAATACTTGCTACAGACTACTCTTTGAAGTAAACTTTCAGAAATGCCTTCTAACCTAGTTGAACTGCGTCCTAATCGTCATCTCTTAGATCACGAGTTTCAAGGGTACAAATTAAATTTGCAAGCACTTCCACATTACACGTGCAGCCTTGTGTCGCCGGTAGATAGAGTGTATCCTGATGATGTGCAGTATTCCTTTATTCACGCTAAACTCTTTGCTCTCCACAATCATTTAGTCCTTGATCATTGGGACTACTCATTCAATTACTATTACATTGATGTCAAACAGCAAGTTCGGCTCATAACATTTGAAAATATTACAAATACATTTCATAACACTGTTGTTTACGACATTCCAGCACATGTTGAAAGAAAATCTGGTCATTTCAATTTGTGTTTATCATTTCCCTCTCAAACTACTGCTATTGTCAGTGATGGCACTGGATACTTGCATATTATTGAAACAGGCACAAGAAACATACCTGGGAACCAAGCATGGCAGACACAACTTTCCACTTTAGTACTAAGTGAAGAGAAATTCTTCACCATAGTAGATACCAGATTACAAGAGAAAAATGGTAAAGAAACGTTACACTGCTTACTGCAGTCAGTAAAACAAAGCGAAAAACACTTCAATTCTGTCCTCTCATGGGTCTCCTTTGAAAATGTTGACCAATCATGGAAACTCAAGAGCCATAAAGAACTTGAAGGTAAAGGTATAGTACACTATGCAGCTATTGAAACTAGTTGTGATGCACTGTATATTGCTTCTGATAACACTATTAAGTTCATCTCTGACTCTGAAAATGAAGTTTGTGTCCCTATGAAAGAGATTCAAAAAATTATTTATACTTGGCTTCAAACTACTGAAGATATCACTATCACATTGAAACTTGATACAGGTTTTGACAAAAATTTGATGCATGTGAATGTAACACCTCTACAGGTGAATATTGGCTATGCTGGGAAAACATTTATTGATGGTAAACTGAGGCAAAAAGTTGACAGTGAATTGACCACATGGAACATCCAGGAAAATGGACAAGTTGATATACTAATCACCAAAACAGATAGTATGTTTTGGGATGAACTCTTAAATGGTGGTGATAAAAGTGGGCAACAAATAATGGACGCTAGTTTGGTTGAGGAGGCTCATAAGAGATTGGCCCACTTGTGCTCAGAAACTGAAGTGCTACCTGACCAGACATTACCAGGGTTTTCTACCCAAGAAGAAGAATGTGATGCTGCTTCTGAAGAAGACACTACTCTGGGTATGTACATGAAAATGGTTATCATTGTGCATAATTGTCTCTTAATCTGTTACCTACCTACTTACTTACATATTTTTTTGTTTACAGTACGGATTGATGCTACATCACATCAGATAACTCACAGAGCTCCACTAAGTGTACACCAGTATTTGTTTAGTGTAAGAATCGAAATGCAAGAAGTTCCAGCTATAGCATTGCGTCATGATGTTGATGCATGTGTCTGGCAGCCATACAGACAACTCATCTTGGAGACCTGGCCATTAAAACACCAAGATACCTTGATGGCCTTTGGATATGTTCAATCTTCTAAACAGAACCGCAAGTTTCTTACATGTCCTCCAAACTTCAGCTATAGTGTTGTATGTGAAGCCTCCAGGCATTTATTTATATACCAAAATAATGACAAAAACAATCAATTACGAAAACGAACAGAAGGAGTAATGAAAAATGTTAAAGTTGGCCAGCAACATGTTATTAATATAGACAAATATGGTGAGGTAATTGGCATTAATGCTACAAATGAATACTTATTTATTTTAACAGAAAACACTTTAATGGCTATACATGTGTTATAGTGAATAAAAACATTAAATAATCAAGTATTTTCTTCTTCACTGTCACTATTACTTAAACACTCTTCTGAAGAATAACCAGTTGTAAAAAGAAGGTTTTTAGGCCGCTTCTTTTTAGCTTCTTTGATTTCTTTCTCTATTTCCAACTGTTTTTCCTGAGCTATTTTCTGAGTAAGTAATTGCCTGTTCCACTTTCTGGGCCAAGGGGAATTTTTGAATTCTGTTTCTTGGCTTAGAACTGTAGCATCCTCCTTTTTTTGATGTTCATTTTGTATTTCTTTGTATTCTTTAGCTTTAGACTCATTGTTTGTATCAGGTTTCATATAATCAAATTCATCTTCTGAAAAAGTAAATAAAACAAAATGTTTTAATATCATACTTACATTAAAGACATTTACTACCACAAGTGTATATTGAAACAGATAAACCCTTTTATAATTTGAGAAGTAATAGAATAAAATATACTTTATTGTCCTTAAGATAAACAAGATCATTTAATTAAAGATAATCTATCTATTTGAAAACCAGTTGAAAAATTATTGCAAGTAGTTGGCTGTCAATAGGCATTAAATATTGCACACCTATTAATGCGTGAAATTAATTCTTAGATCTCAAATCAATTTCAGATCGTTTGGTGAATGAACACTAAAATAATAATATAATATAATAATTAGTATAATCAAAATTACCTGGAGTAATTATGTCAAAACTATAAGAATGATCTTTGAGCACCACAAAGATAATGGGAAATTCAACAATGCAGATTCCAGATAAGTTCTCTGCAAGTGTCTCGGTAGGATCTAATTCAAAGAACTTATGTGCTGATCCCTTTACTTTTTCAGCTGAAAACAATGTTAAAAAAAAACATTTCATAAAACAGATATATAAATATGCTGTACTTTTATTTCAAGCCCTACAACTTACCCTTGAGTAATATTTTTATTCCACTAAAGCCAACTGACTTATAGTATGTTAATTCTTTAGAACCCTCAAAAGGTAAGGCTTCATGGTTTAAATACTTATCTAAAATTTCTGACAATCTCTTTTGTTCTGAGCATTTTTCATCAACAAACTTCAAAGGTTTAGATTCTACATTTGGGAACACCCACTCCACTCTCCAATAAATCACATTTTCTTTATAGTTGTACCGTGTAGTGTTTATTGTATGCTTAGTGAAGTTTTGTGCCAAGAATTGTAAAACTATTCCTCTTTTTCTTGCAGCCATTTTTAATTTGTATAAATGCTGCAAAAATAAAACGTTTCAACACACTTTGTAGGAACAAAGAGAAAATAAGAAAATCAACATGATTAGAAAAACATACAATAGGTAATTCTTTCTCTATCCTTGTGTATTTCTTCTTCACGTCCCTCTTAACTCCATACACAAAACGAGCACACTCTTCCAACAGTCTATAGTCGCTAAGAAGGTCAGTATCGGTGAAGTCTTTTATTCTGACAAATTTTGTACGATCCCTGATGCCATCACATTCCAGTTCTTTTTTATGAATTGTTACACATGATAAGCAACAAGTTTTCACTTCACATTTCGGACATTTGTAGATAGCATCATTGGAACCACACACTTCACAGTCTCCAAGTCTAAAGAAAACAATTTATATTTATTCTAAACTAATAGAAAATTACAAATTATTATAACACATTATCTCATACAAACTTAGGGTGTAAAAAACTATATGATCAAAATTTTATAAAACTAAATTCTATATAATATACCTTGAAACTTTTCTGCTTTCGCACCCTTCATCAGTATCAGACAAAGACATGGTAGTTATCAGATTTTGCTTAAAAAATCGACACGATTCTTTCCTGATGTTTTCTAGTTTTGGCAATGATAAATTATTGGGACAAACAATATGGATACATAGCTGGCAGTCACAACCCAAAACTAGATGGGAGTACCAGTGCCCATATCAAATTAAAGTGTGAAGAAGAAAATGAAGGAATGAATAATTAAACTGCAACAACAAGCACGAGGATATAATTAATATGACTTTTTTTTTTATCTTAGATATTTTTTTTTTTTTGTTTTACGTCGGTAACAAAATGCATTTACGCACTGCCTTCCGGCCAAAGGGGGACCGAAAGGGGGTGTGGGACTCACCACCGGCAGACACGACCGCCGGCAGCAATACCCACTAAAAATCTTCCGACGACGCCCGCCGCTTGTTGAGAAAGAGGCGGGGGCCAGTACCTGGGTTGCAGCTTCTGACACCCCGCCTGCGGCCAACGTCCCCCGGACCAAAACCGGGAGGACCTCCTCAGAGAGGCGCAGTGGACGCGCCCCTCCTACCTCCCCCTGCGACCATAGCGTGTGTGGCCGACTTCCCGGAGGGTCCATGGTTAGACAGCAGGGGCCCCCTGCCCCCGCTGCCTAGACCCTCCTGGCGCTGCTGAGCGGGCCCTCCTGGCCTACCCGCAGCGCCCTCCATAGGTCCCTCTTAGTTTCCCCCCCGGTAGTCAGTACTAAGGGCACCCAGAGTCGTCGGTCTCTGGGTGTTACCTTTTCCCTAGCGCCTCCTGCGCCCTACCGGGAGGTACTCAGCCCCCCCACCACGACAAGGTAGAGACCAGTCGGGGGGGATCTTAGATATGGACTAACTCGTTTGTAAGTATTTACTAGTGTCATTTAATTTAATAAGTAAAGTTATTTGCATAAAAGCAGCGTTTTCGTAATTTATCAACAGTCTGGGTCAAGTATAGTCATACCTCAGCTCAACATAGGAACGGAGACTTTTCAAGAGATCTATGGAGTTTTGGAACCAATACGAATAATAATTACAACTCACTACAAATAATTATGACACTTTTCTACACTGGTGTACGTTGCCGAGGAAATAGAAATTACTTCTAAAAATCCACTATATTTAAACATTAAAATCGAATTAAGACTAGTTTTGGAAATAAAAATAATTATGATTCCTTCGTAGAAAGACTAAAATAAGTTACTATTTTCCCTTAATCTATGGATTCCTTACAGATTTTTTTACAGTTCCGTAGTTATATTTAAAACTATTTAATTACCTGAATAACTAAGAAAAATCGTTGCCATATCCAGTTGTAAAATTGCTTATTCCTAAAACAGGCGTCAGGACCGAAATCGGGCAGCAAGGTGCCATCCCACTCTAATATCATATTTCTAATCTGTGTCACGGTTTGCTTGCTTCTCTCTGGGTTGCCTAATTTGTCAATCCTGACTTAATAAACGTTTCGTGGCGGGAAAGTGAAGCGTCATGTCTGAAGTTTTGTTTTATTTTCTAAAATTTGTGATATTTCTAACATTAATGTGTAATAACGGTGGATTATTAACCGTTAAGTGTTTGTGAATGTACATGAGTGTTGGTAAATCAAACAAAACAGTGCAACATCACTTTTCAAATTTTCTCTCAAGGAGTCCATGTGAGATCTCAGTATAGTCCCACATCTTTACTGAGGACTCAAGGGGCTTAGGGGAGGGTATCTCATTTACCATCTTTATCACTACCCATTCTCATTTACTATGAATTATAAATTATTAATATATCACTTACTTGACACTGGCTAAATGTGCTAGACGCACGAAGCCATTATTTAAAATAAAGAAAAAACTGGTGATACTGCTTGTCAATGTCAATCAGTCGGTACCAACGGTACGGTCAATAAACAATTTACAATAAATAAAAATGAAATGTTACAATCAAAATTTTTATGGCAGTTAATTGTATTATCAAGATCCTAAGCTTTTATTGTAAATTTAAATATGGGAACACAAGGTTCACTCGTTGATGACTGGAGCTTACCATGTTCTGACGATGAGCTTTCAAATGTGGGTATTTATATTGGCTCAAGCTGGATGCCTGATCCAGCAGAATTAGAAGAGCTCTACAAAAATATAGATAAAAAAGGAACGTTAAATCTCGAATGGAAGTGTCCTGGTAGAAGGGCGCCCTCACCAGTAGCAGTTAGTAAAGAAAATCACCAGGAGATGCCAGTGTCCCCAATAAGAGAAGAAAAGTCTGATTTTGACTTTATGGACGAAGTGAGTTCGTTGCGTCTTCGCGTGCGAAGAGAAGGGGAAGATACTCTGAGAGGATCTGCTAAAAAGAAGACCACTTCTTTCGATGGTATCTTATCAAACATGATTAGGCACAAGAGAATTGAGCAAATGGAGAAACAAGCAAACACTTCCTCACCAACTTAAACAGTACAAATTGGTGATTAATGAAATAATTATATTATAGCCATGAATACATGTTTGCTTATGTAGGGAAGTATATTAATATAACAATTGAACACTGCAGCTTCTATTTTATTTACATATTGTAATAATGTTATTTACAATTTCTATAAATTAATTAGATAAAATAGCTGATTCTGGTTTCATGAGACCTTGATGTTGTTCAAGTAATTGGCGACACTGGTCCATGTTTGTCATAAAATGCTCCAGCAGCCAATGTTTTCGAAGCAGTGCCAGATCCACATCAAACTTCCCTTGGCGAATGCATTGGACACCAGTGCAATGGGCCGATGTCTTCAACTGTATTCCCAAATCATGAATTAGCGTCCACAGATAGTTGTCATACTCGTTGACAGATTGTATCTCTAAAATTTTACAAAAAATAAGTTATGTACTGATAAATTAATTCAAAATCAATTGATATTCAAAATCTTTTCATATGCTTTTGTTTATTTTAAGTAAATAAATAATACAAATGAATAGATACCTAATGTGAAATTTGGAGGTTGAAAATGGACACACTTCATCCCATATACAATCGGCAGATTCCTATTAGCTGGTCGGATAAGGCCTTTGGAAGCCAAATCATACATTGTCTGTGACTCCATATGCAAGCCTGACACTCTGAAATAATATTCTATAATACATTCCCATTGATTGATAAGTAGTCCAGTGGGTACAGAAACTACCAGTTCAATATATGATTTGAATAGCATTTCTTAACATAAAACATGCTACATTTCTTTCATTACAGGCTTTGACATATTATGTATAGTAATAATCTGCACCTAGATATTTTTTTGCAATAATACAATATAAATAAATAATCTCTTACAATCACACCACTTATTTAGTTCCAAGATAAGTATCACTAAGAACTTGTGTTATGGATACTAAAGAACGGATAAACATACTTATATACTTTTTTTTTAAATATAAATAAATAAATAATTTCTAACAATTACACCAATTTAATATACATAGGAAAACAACCCAGACCAGAACAAATATTCATGTTCATGCACAAAAAGATTTGTCCTGTGTGGGAATCGAACTCACAACCTCTGGAGTGAAGTGCAGGTATACTGACCTCCACTCCATATCCCGCCGTATCGGTCGTCAAAAATAAAATAAGTGAAGTTTTATAATTTACTATCTAGCTAAGTTCATATTGCATCAGTTGTGGGATATTTTCACAAACTAGGTAGTTACATAGTTTTTGTAGACAAAAAAGTACTGACTCAAACATAGTTTTTTGATGTGCAGCTTGCATATGTGCCACAATATTATCTATTCGATCTCGTGTAACGTGGCTGTATGAGGTTCTTTCAACTGTTTTTCCATTCCAGAAATATGTATCTGTTGCTTTTCCAAGTTGACCATGTAACTTATAGGCTCTTGTTAATTTTGCTGTATTTAGTCTGTAAGTTAGTTTGGTCCCATCATTGATACCTAACACTGAAACAAGTAAGCGATACACTAAATATAGCTTTAAGATATAGCTACCCCATAATTCTATTGCGATCCTGATGATATATCGGTTTTAATATTGTATCTTTATTTAGTGAAAAAAAGAGCTAGTAGTGTTCTGACCTTAAACTGATCCACAAATAAAAAAACTCAATATGTGTTTGTGTCTCACACTGCTGATTTACAAACTAGAATTTGTAGATAAAATATGGTCCTAATGTTACATTTAGAAAACAAGTTGAATCAATTTACTTCTGACTATTTCATTCTGGTTTTATCTCCCTTACATTAAAGGATGAAACAATTTTTCGTTCTTTATTTTTATTTAGCATTTAAATGATGATAAATTATTTATCTTGCTATCTAGACAGCCTCAGATATAGGGATGAAAAGAGATATAAATCTTTGTCAAGAATCCCTTCCGCATCTTTAGGGTAGACACTGTTTTTGGAAATACATTTCTTGATGGAAAATATTTATTTTCAAGTTTATGACTTACATAATAATCCACTAGTGAAAAGGCCAAGATGGGTGGCCCAACTACATCGGAAGTCTTCCCTAATGTACCGAGGCCCACAGACACGAGGATCATCGGCCAAGTTTGAGACTACCTTTACAGTCATTTGTTCATTTGTCGCTCCCACTATTTCCACTCTGCGCTCTATTGGTCGATCAGGTAGGGCATTCAGATCTGAGAGTAAAATATAACCTAAAGCTTAATAAAAGTAAATTTTAATACTGTGATAATCAAAAGGAAAATAACTTGCTAATGGTAACTGAGGCTGTATTATGATCCCGTATTGATATTATTTTATGCTACAAGTTATTACCTCTACACAGGTTAGTAATAACAGTATGTTGAACTTGTTTTATCGGAACACACGCAGGTTTATATACACATATTATTCCGTTCAGGTTTTTATAGGCTGAAGCTGCATTTTTTATTTTCACCATTATCACACCATCAACTTTATTAATCTGAAAATATCAATCCAAATAAGCCTACAAAACTTCTTACCAAAACAAAACGACTATGACACTATGACGTTAAAATAAATGTAAATAAATACATATACTTTTTAACTTATAAGAACCTGGATAAATTTTAAATAGCCCTCTTGATTTTATTCATAATTTATAAACAAGAAATATTTTTGGATATAACTTAAAATATTCTCAATTCATTAAGAAATCATAATGAATACACGATACAGTTTGTGGCTGTGCCTAATTATATGTAATGATTGTAAGAGATGAAAATTTAGATTCTTAGGAACTTCGTTTTTTTTCACTTACTCATTTAGAGCATTGGCCAGTGTTAAGTAGGTAATTAAATAAATCAAGTCATTTGCATAAATGCAGCGTTTTCGTCATTAAGTCACGGTGAAAATCAAGCAAAGGCTGTCATTGTCGAGTCAAGTCAAGCCCTAGTTAAAAAGTAGAGACTTTATTACAGGCGCATGTGTAGTTTTGGAGTCAACACAGAAAAAGACACATTGTGGCTCTATTTTATTTTCCAAAACCAGCTATGTGAGTTGTTACGTATAAATATAGAGGATTTTTTGACATAACTTCCTCGGCAACGTATACAAATAAAGGAAGTATTTCTACAAGAAACAAAAAAAAATTGTTGTTATGAGGACACTCACAAGTCTCACAACTGGCGCTTAGTGTTGAAGTTTTATTTTTAGTTAAATAACTTATTGTGAAATTTTCTTTTCATCCAGATATTTTATATTCTCTGTGGTGCATTAATTGACGTTTGTTGACTGACATGCATGACACTAGCTAGACTTGGTGAATCGTGTGATGTGGGTGAGGACGTAAATTGAAGAGAGAGATTTATCAAATAGCAATGGCCGTTTGGCTGTTTCGTGTACTCCGCCTATCTAATTGAGAAGTCTGCCTTTATGCCTATCAGCATATAAAATTGTTCAGAGCTATTAACGTCTGTGCAATTTTGTGTGAATATGCGTTTGTGTTTTTATATTGTGAACTAGAGTTGTGTAGGTGTGAACTAAAGCCTTTTTTCAAATTACATTTTGTGTATATCGTAACTGGTGAGTCTTATTTACTATTATAATTTTGCTACTGACATATTTGTCTGAATGTAGTAATAACAACATCTTCCTAATAGTATGAATCTGTTTAATGAATTGTTATCGAACAAAGCTGGTTGTGTTTCCAGTATTTTGTGCCAATTCGATACCTCTTGGTTTCTGCTTATTATTATTATTTGCTACTTTATTATTTGCATATCCATGAAATTTTATTTTCCATCTGCAATTTATACCTACTTAAGTGTAAGTACCTGTTGCTAAGCTAGGTACTTTGTATTATTTTGGTCTGGTCATAAAAGCAGAGGGATATGGTGTAGTGTTACTTTTTATAGAAAAAAAAATTTTGGTTAATTGGAATCATATCAATTCCTATTTATGAAACACTCTCTTATTTTGTATTTAGTAATAATAAATATGTCATCAGTCAGAGGTATTTCATTAAAATGCTAGTTAAACATTTGCTGACAATATCTATCTAATTTTGCCTTGATGTTTGTTGCATATTATATATGTACCCTGTGGGGCACAATATAGTTCAGTAGGAGAGAGGAAGGAACTTATTTTGTTGCTAGTACATACATTCATTTAATTAATCTTATAACAAACTTATATCTATTCTATAGTTATATGCCTATTGACATGTATTATTGCAATTTGAAAGTAAATTATTTTATTAAAATTAAACTTATTGTAATACTTATAATCAGATAATAGATATACTTAGGTTTTTATTTTTCAGATGGTTATTTGCTTATTAATTATATTATTTGATTAACTTGTTATTTTTTATATAAGTAGTAAATTATATATAACTAAAATTCAGTCAAATCTGGTTAAACCAGCGAGCAGACCCTGGGCCCTAAGCTTAAGTCTATAAGGATATATATCTTAAGGATATTGCTAGGATATGATGGAGTAAATTATATATAGGTATATAATCTGAATATATTTATTTCGCTTTAATTAATTAATTGGTAAATATTATTATTATTATTAAAATATTTTATTATTAATTAAAATTATTTATTTGCATAATAGTGCACAGGATCCTAATTTATAGTTTTCTTAAATATTCCACTTGCATTTGTTTTTAACAGATATCTCTGTCGTTAAGTTAGTTAAGTCGATGTTAACTACAAAATTTTACACTTTTCAAGTACTGTATCTATAAAACTGTAATAACTTTGACTTAATAATTTTTTAAAAAAGGTAACAAAAAATTGATTCAAGTTTGGCCGAAAAGAGCTCTTGTAAAACAATAAATACATTGAATAATATAAATTATTATGGTCTCATTTTAATTTCTCTAAATTGTCTATTTATATGAAATAATTGAAATTCTGAAGTAAAGTGTGTGTGAGAAAGTAAAAGTTCAGAATCAACTGTAAATGTTTTCATACCACACTAATAATATGTTAAATTTATTTTCAATTTAAGGTCTTATGACCTACTTTTAGTGTAAGGAAAAATATAAAATAAAATCATTAAAATTAAACAAATTATTTTTTTAATATAACTTTGAGTTTTTATCTTTAATTCTAATTGGACTGTATGAAAATTACATCTCAACAAATCTCACTTTTTTGTACTTCTTGTTCAACTTCATCCAAAAAATATCCCGGTAGTGATTTTATAGCTCGGGGACTATTTTATACTACTTGTTAAACAGTTCAAAAATGTTGCGTCAAGATTAATAACATTAAAAAAGAAAAATAAGATTAGAACATCTACATATTTCCTTAGTTCTAAAATACATACCTTGATAGAGGTTTTATTTATAAAAGGGTTGTTTAATATGCTTTTAATCGGTGAAGGTTGATTGGTCTCTATAAATTACTAAATTATCAGACATTTACTTAATTAAACAAGCTAAATTTATAATTTTCCATTCATGTGTATTTAGAAATTGCAAAGAGATGGTAAATCAGTACATATTGCAGCATGTTAGTCGCTTAAATGAATAATAGAGCCTACATTGATAAAGTTGAACATAAATATGTTAATTAATATTGTATCAGACATGTGCGCCGCGACCCACCCGATATTCGGCTTAATTAATACAGGGGTGGTTCAAGGGTTTTTCAAATTTCATCAGTCTTAAATTTCAAACTATTCCCTAGTTTCTCAATGGCGTTATACTATACCTTACCTTCCAAAGTTGAGTGATTAGTCTATAATATTTATAAGTAACTTTAAATTTAGGTATAATACATCAAAGTCAGAGTTTCGATTTATTATGATATTATTTCGATCATAGGTAGGATTCTATAAGTGGGTCATCGAATTTTCGTCGCCACAAGCTGAGAGGCGACTGCATAAGTTATGCAGATCTACGAACAATTACTGAATTAGATAATTTCCCTTCGCGTACCTGGAGTCCACTAGTAAAAAGAAGTAGGAGGAAAGTGCACTAGATTTAAAAATAAAATTAAACTTAGCGGTTTGCCCCACCAAGACTAGTCTGATATAGAAACCGGCCATAGTCGGTACTAATATTGCTTGCAATCTCAACCCTCTCTTAGAACTCTACTCGTCACTCATCATCTTACGTGAAGTGGTTCAAGACAGTTAGTTAACAAAAGCTACGTACATGACAAACCAATTCTCTTTCGCGCGCAATATGAAATATGTTCATTCAAACTAATTTAAAGTTTCGGGCGGTACTATTAATGAAAGGTCAGTTTGAAGGTCACAAACGACCGGGAAAACAGCTGAAGGCCACGAGGCAGGCCCAGCTGTCTGGCCATTTTGCGCGAGAAAACTGCCGCGGATCTGTCTGCTGGTTTCAAAACAGCCTTATTACTTATTCTTGCGAAAATTGCCGTAGAGCGATTGATTGCGTACTTTATGAAGGATATATCAAGGAAGTAGCGATATTTAGGTGCTGATTTTTTTAATGTTTAATTATTACGCACTTATTATGTTTGTTGTATCATTTCATACTCTAATTAGGTTGCCATCGTAATTATTGTATGTGCGTTAAAACACATACATTTATATTAAGTAGCGGCTTTTGATTGTGTGACTCACAAAACTTTTCCGTGTAGCTTTGCTTCCAGACGGAATTTTCAAAATATTTTAATGTTTTAGAAAATACAAGTAGAAGTTACTGAATTTACTGAAGTTACTGAATATAGCACTGAAACTCCCTGAGTTTCTATTAATTATTGGGGTAATAATGAAGGTCTCCTATAATAAGGAAATTGTAAATTTTTGGAGACTGAGGAAGTAAAATAACAATGACGATAAATGTCTTCGTAGGTATTATATACTGAGTAGCAACTAATTTGGTTATTATTTTTAACTGAAGATTGAAAAATGTCGTCCTGCTCTATGTCTGTTATGGGAGAAAAATTCCGTTACCAATATTTTTTTGTTAAAAAAGTGTTTCTAAATATAGTGCTCGTATGGCCCGTTGAATAAAACCCACTTCTGTATAGACTTTTTCTATTTTTAAATGTGTGTAGTGATGTTCATGTCACGTCATCACGTGGTGTACAGCTGACTACAGCGTCTATACGAATATAAGATGCATCACAGAGATGGATGCCAGTATTGCCATTTTGCATAAGCGTAATTTGTTTATTAAAGAAAGATCATAGGCCTGTTTTACAATGTCTAAGTAAGTTCACATTAGCGTTTACTTGGCAGATATTCTTTAAAAAACTGTCAGTATAACTGTCCAATAGATATTGAATTTTCTAAAACAGCCCTAAGTTCGGTCAGCTTAACAGTCACGCCATTGTCGAAGCTGAAACGAATGCATATGAATGATCCACACCAATAACTTCCTCGTTCTGAATGCTCGGTGACGACGCGTTCGAATGCAAACAAATACACTTACACCTTGAACAAAGATCTACAACACTGACACTATGATTGTTTTCATAAAAATGCTAACAGCTATGTAGTTTTAAATGAAGGACGGCAAAGTTTATACGTATATTTTTATTAGCCTATTTTAGCAACATACCAACTGTTAACGTTTTACATCTGCTGCTTGCTTTGGACAGCATTTTTTTTAAATAATATCTGTATTTTTTTCTACGGGTTAGTTAAATTGAGTTCTAAATATGTGACCAATGGCTTATACAAACTCGAAAATAAATAAATAGAGTGCTAGAAAGGCACAAAAACAAATTGATATCTTAACACGAGGGGAACTCCACGCACGGCAGATGCACCAACCGGTTTATGCTCGGAATTATTATTGTACCCCTTTTACTTTGAAATCTAAGTAAGTACCTAGTCTTTCATATCTTGTATCTGTATGGACTATCAGGACAAATCATTTTCGTTTCTCACAGTTATCGCATTTGCAATTCAGAGCTTACTTACTTCTCTTTTTGTGGTTACGGTGAGTATCTAACCATGCTGAATTAATTTCTTAGTCTTCGCTATGGAACATAACATGCCCCCGCTTTCTAATAAAGAATTAAGTTTACATGACATTTTAACATAATCTTTAACATGTCACGTGGTATGACGAGGCACAACTTCAGATGTCTTATCGAATACTGAATATATCTTATCAAGAAGTGCTCCGCTAGAACGGAAGACATTATAGGTATTCCAAAACAATAAACAAATAACTTCAGTTTCGTTCCGAATGTTTAAGGCGTAACGGTGAAATAGTGCGTTCGGGCCATTCGGCCATTGCACCAGTTAGCAAACATTTACTTTGCAATAGATTCAGATTATCTGCAATCAGTTGCGACAGTGGTGGTGGACTGCCGTACGTAACATCGTTGCTGCATTGGTGCGTTCACACGAAAGTGATATTGGTGCGGTGCTTGAAATAATAATAATTTTCATAATTGTTCGGTCTGTTCATCCACGTCATAACTGCTATCAAGCTAGTATGGTGCGAATAATTATTATCGTTCACCTATTTTTGCTTAACTTGTTCAGAAATTTCTGGTAATTTTACATGTATTATAATTATTATGGTATATTTCAGAAGTAGTCACAACTTATAAAGTACATACTATCACGCCTGTTTCCCCGAAGGGTAGAGGCATATTTCGCCAATTATACATAGTTCCCAAGTAATATGTGGCGTAGTATATATTAGTTAATAAATTTAAACTTTAAAACCATATTAGTTCTTATTCCTAATTATTTCACGCTTTGTTGATATAGTACTAGACAATCTATTTATTCTCAAAATAAACTTTTCTTCATTTATTTGGCCTTAGGAATAAACGAATGTTTCGATTGAGGCATACCAAATAGGAAACCTGTAGAGTGGACTCTTGATTCTGGTCAATCAATATCTTTTTTATGTTTTTACATCGTGTCTTGATCCAGCATTACTCTTGGCTTAAATTTGCATCGCTTCGTGTAGGTATTATTCCTTGTCAGTGTTATAACTGTACATAAAATTGGATTCATCGCAAAATATGTGATTGTTCGCTCACTTGTGCTTTTCATCGTTCAGACATTGTTCACCGGACACTTGAGCAAACTCCGCACAACTTCCATTGTGACGTGTTTGTTGTGATGCTCGCTGGCAGACACCACGCGACCTCATAATATAAAACGCTAAAGAGAATGCTGTAATCCTTTGTCATAAGATACAACAACTCTTTCTGATAAAGTTTAAACTCATCACGCATCCTGTCTTTACTACAGCCAGTATGATAATACATTGACCCCGAAAATAACTTATGTGTGTATTTATTATCTTGAAAATGTTTTAGAAGACGGATTACATGTATGCAAGATATTAAACTATGCGTGACAATTAAACGAAAATTTTACTGAACTAAAGGTACGCATAACAAATAAAACTTGAAGGTAATGTCATTGTTCGCCGGAACAGCGCGTCTCACAGTTTTAGCCAATGTCACTGTCAATTTTTTGCTTTGAAACAATCACGAGCTTATTATTGGGGTTCTGCATTCAAGAGATATGTTTTTGAACAATGTCTTTTCAGCTATTACTGCGCTAAGTGGTGCACTGATCGGGTTTTCACCGTAATCCGGGTAGTCTCTTGACACGGCAAGCGAACGCCCTTCTGCTGAATGAGCCTTGACACGATTTCTTATGGAGCCGATGATAGTTGTGCACAATATCAATACATTTAACCTATCTAGAATTATTAGAAATATTGTGAGTTAGTTGTTTAGGTATTTTCAGGAAACGGAAGTCCGAATAATCAAATTCGAAAACTTATATTTTTCGTGATGCTACTTTGTTGTCATTGTTTATGTTGTTGTATGTTGTTTCGTATGTTGTACAACATACCATTTCACGTTTGCACTTAATGTACTTGAAATTCAATGCCGAATGGCCTTATCATATCTAGATATATTTTATTACTCTTCAGTATCCACTTAGCGCAATTAAACAAAATTCAACGAAGCACGCAATCGGTATCGTGACTATTGTGGCTGATATTGGCCGAGTCAGGTCGTTCGCAGCAGCCTGCCCTCTGCCGAGATCAGTGGCGGATAGATTGCCGCGACCGTTATCTGACATCAGAGCTAGTCAGGCTAGTTTGCCATTCCAGTTGGCAATGCGGCGGGGCGGCGGCGTCGGCGTTTTGAACGGACGACCCAGCTGTTGACCCTAATCACAGCGATGCTCATGGCTGCCGATGCCGACTGCTCTGGAACGTGCTAGAGCAAAGCAATTGTATGAACAATCTCATCTCAACCGATCTCTTAACTAACATTAATTTATTGAACCGTGTTATTTTTTTGTACTAAGTATATTTTTCTTTGCCATTTAACTCATGAGACTTGGTATTTCGCTATGTCTCTGTAATTTTAAATTCTGCAACATCTGCTGACTAGCTTGAAATAGTGAAGTAGACATACTTCACCGTTTCATGCCATGTTCCGACGGGAATTCAAATCACACACAATTCACAACATTCATTTCATTCACATTTAAACAATTTTTGGTACGCCAAAGATAGTTTAAAATTATTTTATTTTCTTGTCTAAAAAATTTTCTTTGTATTGTTATTCCTGCGTTAACACATTCTGCATTTTGCTGCAATTGATAAAGGGGCTTTAAGTTAAATATGCATTTCGTAAGTAATTTATTATTTATTTCAGTTTGTTCGTTCGTTACAACTAGTATAGTGTTGTAATGTTAGAGACCCGATTGTGTCATGTCAATGAACTCGTTCGTTCCGTCTCAGCTTAGAACCATAAATTGGCTGTAGACTATCGGTTAGATACCTAGATGCGTACCTAGAACATAACAAAATGGAAGCGCTTAGATGCTGACACAAGTATTTCAAAGAACTGCCAAGTTAAGCCGTTTCAATTTGATATTGATATATAGTTTGTGCGTCTCCCTAAAATTTATTGCAATGTCTTGTGAAATTCAAAGTTAATATGACTTTTAGGAAAATGCTATCTTTTAAAATTTATTTCAAGCTGATCACAATCTTGATAGCAAATATCGAATTTATACTGCACACTCTCATATCTATTGCGTCATCAGATAAAGCAGAAAAGCCGTCATAATCAATGTCCTAACGTAAATCTGCGTGAATATGGCAGAGGATTAAATATGGCCTTCGAAAACTTGTGGTTAACAAACATTATTCATAGGTTTGTTCATGTTCATTATCATCTATATAACATGTGTCGCATAATTTAAGTGGTTAAAGAGGCAAAATGTACATAAAAAGTGGAGTGAAGTGGTGATAGGTGATGCAGAACAATGTCAAGTGGGTTTGAATAATAATATAAATATATAAAACGTTTCGAGTCTTTTTAGGGATCTGTTAGCTTGCTGTCCAGTGTGGCAATGGCGATTATCGATGAGGCCAGATTTCCAATCTAAATTCTCCACGGTACTTTTTAAAGAACTATTTATGAAAAATAAGTGGAAATTTTCATAAGAAATTCAGTCCAATAATTATTTGTTTCATAAGATTAAGTAAGTAGGTAATAAGATAAATATGTAATCATAATTATTAAGATAAATAAAACTATGTGACAATAACACTTTAGGTAAACGATTCATCATCATGACGAAGTTAATTTAAGTGGTAAGAATTAACCTGTATTCAATAGACTAGCACAATGACCGGAGTATTGTTTAAATGAATCTCATACATCAAAATCCTACACAAGTCAGTTAATTGATACTAGCAATTAATTGGACATCAGAAAATGCAGTAAAAATGCAGGCCAACTTATCTACTAGATTTTAGTAGATCATTATTCATTATTCGACAATCTTATTATTTAGCTTCTAAAGAATAATAAAATGCATTTTCCAATCATTCTGCATTATATCATTCAAAGTTCTACCAAGTTTAAACATAAAATAAATATAGTATATTCTATTAAAAGAAAGTTAAAATACATACAAGCAAGCACGACTAATGTGAAACTTAATTTTGCTCTCTTTAGCAACTAAAGTTGAAAGGAGATCGGCGAGACTGGACTTGAAAATTCATGAAGTCATTCATGTTCAGGAACTTAAAAACATTAAAGAAGACCACTTGAAAAGAACAATTTAAAAATATTGCGATTTATTTGGCTATGTCTCGATGGTGTGTAGGGATCCTACCAAGACCTAAGGAGCCCAAGCCAACCTCACCTGCAAGTGGTGCACTTGCCGATCAACGGACGAGGCTCTGGCGAACATAACAGTGCCCGGTAAGCGGCAATAGGCTCGCCACCTATTACGTGGGGCCAACTAAATAATTGGCGAAGTGTGGGCGTATAATAATATTGCTAAAAAGAGTTTTGCTTTCCTTTATTTTAAATCTTGTGACTGCAGAACACTATTGTTTTAATACTAGGTATTTTAATTGTAACTGACGGGAGAAAAAACCAACCTTGACGATTTTCTTGCCCGATCTTTTACGATCAAGCTCCCGCCCGCAGTGAATGGGCGCGTTTGATTTTAAGTATGATGATATTATAAGTATGACATTCATAAGAGCTCTATTGAGCCAAACTTGAATAAATTAATTTTGATTAGATTTAATTTGTAAAATATGCCTCTGCGTTCCTCTTCGGGGAAAAATACGTGAAAGTATGTTTGTTTTGAGAGAGTACATATATTTTAAACATTTTCTCATTTATTGCGAGCCGACTAGACATTATCCTCAAAATGATCCTATAAATATTTTTTTGCTTATATTTCGTAATTAAAGAAAAATCGTCATGCTGAATTCCCGTCATTGGTACTACCGTATCCACGTTTAAGCTAATCTACCAACGTACTCAGTTTAGTTTTAAATTCCGGTTGCACTCCTTTTTTCTTCAATTTAATTCAATGTTTAGGTGACGCAACTAGACGCACCTAAATTTGAGCTATAGATACGTTCTTTCAAAATCTGTTAAAAAACCAATTAAGTCCAATTTAGTATTGAGTTAACTATTCTGTAGTTCTATTCAAAACTATATATCTATAAAATCGAAAGTGATGTTATTGTTTTAGCTATTCAGAAATGATGAACATATGATAAATGTTTTAGCGAACCACGAATGGTGTAAATCTTAATGGAGTCTATTACACCTAAAACCAACTTAATTATTGTTCAATGTTGTTTTTGGAAATGTTCAAAATTGCAACAAATTATAATACTTCGTACGCTCTACTGTTTTAGTCGCGTGTTGTAATTGTCTGAATAGATAGTGACAAACGTTTTACTGATCATAAATAGATGGCGTCATATGTCTTGTTCCTAAATTAGGTTACTATGTTTAAGTAGGTGTAACTTTTACACTCTTCGCCGTTAGCCACCATCGGACCACAATATAATTCATAATGCATTTAATATGATTACAATTTTCAAATTCACGTATGTGATTCAATTGCGTTGATTTTAACACTAGGCAAAGCTGTGTAAACAAATTATATTGTTATCATGCCACATTGTTATACGCCTGTCAAACGTAACAATGTATTTGAAGTATAGTAATTAATGCTACGAAATTGTTTCATTATGCTGTTATAATGCAATGGAGTCGCAATTTACATACCTATTTATAGTCATCGGAAAATTTCTTTATGTAGATATATTTCTAAATATGACATCATATTCATGTTTGCATTGTCTTATCAATATAGTTTACGGTAATAGACAATTAAAAAAAACAAGTAAAGAGTTAATGAATACTTTTTAAGCCTTATATGAAAATACAACTCTTCAATATTTTAGTATTCTATTCCGTGATTGCTCCACTACGTCCCCTTACTTACTATGATTTACTGACTATTAGTATGTTTTATATATGGAAAGGAGAATCGTTTTTTATAGCTTAATCTATTGTGCGTGAATTTATTTCTTTTTAAGAGGCTCTATATTAACTCATAACTAATTTAGAGCCTTACATAAAACAAAACATTGTTATTATTGATGACCCAGCTTCGGTTAGGATAGCGCTCATGGTCTGTTCCAACACCCATTTCGCAATAATGGTTGCTACCATTAGCTTACAATAAGAAGCGTGGGTCGTCTGTTGCTTATCAATGCTGAAATCGTGATCTGATGTCTGATTATGTAGCTAGCGCGTTTGTTACCTAAATCGTCCCAACATCAGAAAATGGCAGTGACGAAAATTGGAATGCATGGTTTCATCATGTCCTTCTCTGTGTTTCTATAATTTGAACATATTTTTACGTATATTCTTTACTTAATCATGTAAATATTATGAACATGAGTTTTTAAAGTTTTTTGGATGTTATAATTGTATACCCAAAACATGGCATTGATAGTTTTTTTGCGAACACCGAATCCAATTAGGAGTCACGGACAGCGCGCAAACGTCGTGCCGTTCTGGTACAGCCAATATAGGAAGTCAATGACTTACTCCACAACCTTGAATTGGGAACACAAAATCGAATTAATATTAATAATTTAGTATGGTGCAAAGGAAAGTTGAATATTTTTGTTTATTTTCGTATTAATTATTTTATTCTTTTTATTGTTTTGCTGTATGGGTAAGCGTTTAGCGAAATTATGTGAATATTATCTAAATCTTTTAGATTTCATAAGGTATTAAGGTAGCCTTCAAGTTTAGAACTAACATGAACGCACATTATACTTTTTTGCCATAGTATTTGCATTGTATCAGTTTTAACTAAAACTAATGAGCAACGATATCAGTACCCGATTCTCGAAAATAAAAATTGTGCTTACTATTTGTTATTATAGTATGAATTCTCGTTTACTTAATAAACTAGATATTTCCTGTTTTGATAATACATATAAACATAATAAGGTAAAAAACGGAGGTATTAAATTTTTTACCTGGCACTATAAAGTTTCTAGCCGACATTTCTAAGTACGTGTTTAAAGTCTTGGTGGGGTTTTCCAAATATTTTGGCCGATTTAGAGATTTCATAGAATTGCAACGTCTGGTTACATCTGCGTAATAGATCAATTGGCCTCGGTGTGCACGCTTCGCCGGAGTTGCGTCACGCATGGTGCCGCCTCTAACGCTGCGGTGGCGATCATTGTGATGTCTGTTTACTAGTTTCTTGCTCTTGCTACGCTTAATGAGTCTCAGTTTTTGTACAAAAGTGGTGTGTCTGTACCTAATAAAATAAATGTAAATAATCTAGTGATTTATCAGGCACACACGATTGGTTTTTTATATCAAATTATTGAGATTCAACTGGTTTTATCCTATGTAAATTTAAAGTAATTTCTTGGTATGTTACAAAAGTTGTATGCTTTTTTCAATCAAATAAAACTTCAAGTTCTATCTTAGTGATAAGCCAAGTGAAAATAATTCAGTGCCAATGTAGGGTATATAACTCAACCATGGAGTTTTCTATTCTAAAAGTAATCCAATTGTGCGGAACACCTTGTCACTAAATATCGGTAAGTCTATTAATCGAATCGAGAGAAATTGATCGACTAGGTGTTACGGCGGCGTGTAATAGATTGGCCGAGAGTCGTCTGAGTCTGCTCTCGAGCGCGGCGACCTGTCTACAACCACGTCAAAGTCTACGTGACACTGGTCTGCAAAAAAATCTAAATTCTAGGCAACAGGGAATTGTTATAATTCATTCACTATTCGAATGACTACGATACTGATTATAGGCTTGCTGAATACTTAATTTGCTTTAAAAAGTTTTCAAATGCTAGAAGAAATTCAATAAATTCAGATTGAGTATTTCATCTTCTGAAGACATCAAACAATTAGCCACCTTTTCTCAATAACAAGCATAATTCAATAAACTCAATTGGGGAATATGACACTGTGGGAAAATAATACTTAAGTACCTAGAATCAGTCGTGCGGGGCGGATCTTCAACGTGATTCTAATCGAGTTTCCTGTAGATCCGAAGAAGTACCTAATTAGATTATTATTTATAAATACACTAGAATTGATATTAAGTATAATATAGGTACGAATTATGACAAAATACTGAGAATGAATGCTTTTGTATCTCCAGGATGGAAACTGTAGTGAAGGTTGCGGTTTAAAGGTCCCGCCCACGTTTGCTGTGGATGTTACAGCTCCGAACATTCCGCCATATGTGGGACAACGGCAGGGCCGCAACGCCGTTATCTAGTGAGCCGTCATTGACGGCGCCGGCGCCGCCCGCGATCCGCTGATAACGTGCTAACGTCTGCAACCATCCAATGACGGTTAATGAGCATCCTGGGGAACAGATACCTATTCCATAATAATATGTGCATCTTGTACAAAATTCGGTAATCGATTTATAATTAGTATGTCGTTTAAAATATCGATAAACTAAAAGCATTAAGTTAACCACAGTGATCTTTTAACGTCATTTTGAGTTAATTCTTTAGTTGTAAATTTCACATTGGTATCATCAGAATTAACTTCTAAAATAAGTTAATTCTGATGATAGTACAATCATCATTTACTCTACAATTTTACAATAATCATTTACAATCATCATAAATGTTAGAAATTCTAGGGGCAAGGCAGACAAAACTGATGGTGCCAAAAACGGCGCTGCGTTCCTGTATATTTTTTGGTTTATTATTATGATGCAATTTGATTGAGGTTTAATAATGAAATATAACCATGACTTCAACAACAATATCACATATACAATATATAGAAATGTACATTACTTACTTACTAGCGTAATTATCGTTGTGCTAATATTAGATTTTATAAAATTAGGGCTCTAATATTGAGCACTAACTATAATAGTGCGATTGTCTCTAGATAGTAATTGTGCGCTGGTTTAGGCCATAGCAATTCAACAAAATTAAACTGGTCTAGTCATTTTAGATGAGTTAAGGCACAGCCAGTATCTGTTGACGCCTGATGGTATCTAAATGCTATATTGTAATTGAGGCCTCTGCTCGGGGCGGCTCCATAACATTGCCATAGAATGTGAGGGCGTCTGCCTCGATTGGCGCCGTGCCAGCCACACCAGACGCCTGCCCTGCGTCACACGTTGGTTCATTCCTTAGAACTGGCAGGTACGGTATGCGTAAACAGGATTGTTAACATCGTTCGATCAGCCATTTAACTAGTCAATCCATCTACAATACCTCTATATAATCTATGACCCCATCACTCATTGTTTCATGTAGGTAATATGTTTATGCATTTATCAATGGTTTATACGTGTTGTTTACGTGGAGCAAATAATGCTAAATTTAAAAACACGTCTTTATATTTAGATATTATTTTTAAAAGCATAATAGATACCAGATAATTGGCGGGGATAATATTTCTCATAGGGAATAAGTATTCTGTAAACAATTTTTTTTACCTGTAATATGAAATGGAATGAAAACAGTTGTATACAAATTCGAAGCCTAATAAAAACTATTTATATTATTCTAAAATTCAAGTAATTACATACATACATAATCACGCCTCCGCCAATCCGCACTGGGTCAGCGTGGTGGAGTATGACCCAATACCCTTGCACCTTGGTATGTGAGAGGAGGCTCGTGCTCAGTAGTGGGACGTTTATGGGCTGAGATGATGATAATCACGCCTATTCCCCAAAGGGGTAGGCAGAGGCATATTAAACGCCCACATTTTGCGAATTATGTTTTTGGTCCCACGTAATAGGTGGCGAGCCTATTGCCGCTTACCGTGAACTTTATATTAGCCAGAGCCACGTCTGTTGATCGGCAGGTGCACCATTTGCAGGAGAGGTTGGCTTGGGATCCTTAGGTATTTGTAGGATCCCAATACACCCATCATGCTTATATGCTTTGTATTATAAGGGCTGTAAGATATATATAACATTCGAATGAATTTATAAAGATTTGGCTTTTTGTGTAAAGGTTGCAATTGTTGCAATTGCTAATGATGACTTCCAGAAACAAAGATTAATTTTCTTATAAAGCTTTTAAACCAAGTTGCCAAGGAGCGACGTGGCAATAACATATTCTAGATTTTTATTAATGAAGCGAAGATAATTTTGCTAACTCAATTAACCCTAAGTCTCAAAAGTGAGGCTTGAAATAGAACTTGTCGATTCAACCTTTGAACTCGAATAAATTGTCTCTGATTGATGTCGTCACCCAGGAAAATCACACCAATTTACTCATAAAGCATATGTACGAGCAGCAAGTATTATGCCACAGTAAGTTGTCATTATCCTAGTATCCTTTAATCCACATAGTTCAAGGGCTGTCGTAGGTAGTAGTTGTGTAGGTTTGTTTGTGTAGGAATATTGATGCGAGGTGACATAACGGTATAAGTGGCGACGCGTAAGAATTAAGATTTACTTGCACACGAACAGACTGTGCAAATGCGTGCATAAACCGACTACGAAACGAATCCCAAGGTAGACCGAGAGTCGAGTGGGGGAGTACCAACGGGCGAAGGTCGATGTCTATTACTTATTAATTGGAGCTATTATTTACTGAAGATTTTAGCTCTCCACTCTTGTAGACTGCGAAATTGCCAGTATCCTTAGTGAATATTCATAAAGCAGTAATATCGTGCTCGTGTAGGTAACTCACGAATCTTATTACACATAAAAATGACTGGAAATAATGAGTTATATTGTCTTTATATCTTCATGCGAGTGACAATAGAAAATGTCGCATTAGGCAGCTTTTGTAAACTGAATAAAGATTTATTTAAAAGAATGATCTCAGTTGTTAAGTAGAAATCTTTTGTGCAGATTGTAAGCAAAAAATTGCTTGTTTCCTTATTATTCTGATTCTTCTCGATATTATGAGGGTCCTCTGTTTTAACCAATAACAACTAAGTACCTACCACCAATAATAATAATTATTATTATTCCAGAAACAAAGTCTCCTTCTCTATTTTGTTATTGTATTTCTTTATAAATATGTCATCAATTATGTGTCTGTTTTCGCGAATAAACCCCTGTAAGGCCAGGCGTTGCATTACTGGCATTGAATAGGTTTCTTATAGATCACTAATCCCTACATATTTGTAGCTAATATTTGCACTTTTAGGATTTCAGTTTCATTTCAGATACGAATCTAACTGTGTGCCTTAAAAAATACAAGTACAACGATGGAGTTGCGTTGTAACTTTATAATAATTAAAAAAAAATCTTTTTCAGATTGACGTGTTCGGCAGCAATGCGATTGACTGCGATCGGCTACCAAAAATCAGAAGACGAAACGCTGTCGCCAAACTAATCTCTGATCCACTCAGCTGGACCATTTAGATTAATTTCAATGAGTGTTGCTCCAATACACATGCAAAGTGAAGTGATAGTGTAGTGTAGTGCGGTGGTGCAGATCGGTGCTGTGAGTGGGCCCGATGGTTGCGGCGTCATGGCGTTCATGACCAAGAAGAAGCGCTACAAGTTCGGCGTCCAGTGCTGCTTGGAGGAGCTGACCGAAGTGCCCTTCGTCTCTGGTCTCTTGTTCGCCAAGGTGCGCCTTCTTGACGGAGGCAACTTTCAGGAGCATTCCAGCAGGTCAGTGTTCTTAAACATCTTAATAATTTGACGGTACCTGTTTGTTGCTGTTTGAGATTCTTTCAAAAACAATAAACACCTTCATTCATTGGTTCATCTCTCGACATATCCATAAACATAAACAAACATAACATTTAACTAAAAGTGCTATTACAGCTGCAAATAGAATTGTGAACTCGTGTAACGACTATATTATTCACCGCCCAATGTAATGAAATGACCGCAGTGAACACTAATGTTTTCTAGCTTATAACATCAGATTACAAAAGAATAAATTAACATACAATTAAAGAAAAAACAATATGTTTTGATGCAGATGTTGTTTATAAAGATGACGTGATAAATCATATTGTAGCGATTCGGTATTGACTTGAGTACTACCAGTCGCACTGCACTGTTTACGTGCCCCACCCGATGCATCGTTCCCAAGCCTCTGGGAGATTACAAACTGTTGAACAATACACAACCTGCATTTGCCATTAAGCCGTTTGATAAACAATTGCCCCGCCATCGCACCAAAGAAATGTTTATTCCGAACGTGACGAGTTAAGTCCTTGATGCGTGAAATCATCTGGGAAATCAAAAAGTGTGCATTTCTTGGTTTCTTCTTTGAAACAAACCTCTATGAATATAAATATTATTTCTAAGGCTTACTTACTTTTAATATAATCTAGTCAGAGTGGCCTATAACATCCTGGTCTCAAAATGGTTGCATAAATAGTAAAAAATAATGATGCTACAGAAAAGAAAATTGTTTCTCATACTTACATATTTCGTTGTTACTTACTAGTTTATTTATGGATAGCACTTAGTAAAAAATTATAAATAATACTCTTTCTTCATAAATAACTAAATAGTTAATTTAATTTTTCCTTATTTTTTTTAACATTAAGATAGTTCAAAATCGTTAGATGAAAGTGAGAAGTAGTTTACCAATTTTAGTAAACTAATTTGTTTAATAAAACACTTACAACCTCGTTTCGCCTCTGCCTTTCTTTCTGCTATAAAGCATTTTCCTGTATATTTATTTTTGTTATTACTAAAACATCTCAGGAAGGCATAATATTTTCGGATATTAGCTCAAGATTGGTTAGGTACTCTTAATATGCTATATTTCCGTGTCCTTTATTGGACTTTCTAGAATATATATTTATCAGTAGGTAGTTTTCAATTTACAAGACAGGCCATAGGGTCTGGATGCTGTTATTTCTAGTGAATACCAGATTGTACCATTTAAGATGTTGTTTAGTAGGTGCACTAGAAAAACTGGCCATTTTTCTGTTACGTGTGGGTGGAAGTCGTCATTTAGTAGAGGGGAGGATGGAATGCAGGTGCGTCCGGCTTTTGATGCGGACTAACTGACAATTTTTATTGGTCATTTTGTAATGATAGGTTTATAATTACTTACTGAATTTATTATTATTTAGCTCTATTACATCTTAAACTTATTCGAATACACTTGGAAAAGGAAGATAAAGAAGTTAAATTATAATTTAACATTACAAATTGATAGTGTAACATGGCCTAGATTATCCCTTCTAGTGATTAAACGTAATCAAAAACTAAACGATTTTCAAAACAGTATAGAGTTTTTCAAAACAGTATAGAGTTGGGCGTGGTGCAGTACAGCGATGGCCGACAGATTTTCAGATTTAGTTTCCGCGCGCCTGCGGTCGTTACAGCACAGTTTTACGAGAGACAGCCATAAACCATAACCGCTAATTGCTCATATAACTCCATTAGTTGCGAAGTGTGGATTGGCCGCGTCATTTAATGAGATCCGTCAAAATATCCACTACACATATTTCGCAGCTACAATAAATTCTGTCCAATTAGAACTATTATCACCTCGTTAGCTGCGAGCGAAATCTTCAGCTACAGTGATTAAAGCGGTGCTGTACATGATTAACGAATAAAAACAACATAAAAATTGCTTCATTGCTCTACTCAAAATAAAAATAAAATATACTTTATTGTCTTTAAGATCAACATGATCATTTAGATTCGTCAAACATTCAGACACAATATTGAAATTCGATATATTTTTTTTAACAACATGAAATGAAATGACGATGAAAATCATCTGGTTAGTGTTCCAAAGTCTTCACGCACAAACATATCTAAGTCTGCTTTGCTATTACCACTTTTAATCACAATTTGCTTTCACATTTTAATAAGCCTTCTGGCAAAATTTACACTTTATGAAGTTTTTAAATTTATTTATAAATGAATTTGCCACATCATTTGGCAGCGTATTGTACTGTGCATGCGAATACTATTCCCCGCATAAGAATTTGTATTTTAATGGAGCCTTTACTTGGGCGTTTAGGGTTTGAACCCGAGTCCCTATGAATTGAGTCTGGCTATTGGGCTCAAAGTAGACTAATAAAAATTTTATCATTTCATTTTATTTGCATTCGCTAGCAAACTGAGTCAACACTTTATCCGAGTGACATAGATTGTGGTCACAAATGCATTGTAATAGTATCTCTGCAAACCCTATTACAAACTCGTTGTAACGCACCAAGCGTGTGTGAAGTCGGTACGTAATTGTGAAATAATTAATAAATATGGGAGGAAATATATAACTTTTTAATAAAAATTACAATATTGTTTTCTTCTCTATGAGACAAAAGAAAAAATTGTACGGGTTTGAATCGCGATGAATTGACTATTAGTAGTATATTACAGAGATTCGTGGTCATTATAAGATGACTTTATAGAGATTTGTGGTCACGATGGGACTGAGATGACATGTGTCACTGGTTACAAATTTAAAACTGCCTCTCTTGGTTTCTTGGAGGCTGACAATACGTTTCAAAGTTCTCAAAGTTGTCAGTGACATCTTCATTCAAGTTGCCGCTTCACCACAGGCAGCCACAGGCTAGTTTAACGCGCTGTCTGTGATTCAGATGTGGGTACTCAACTTGTTATCATTAAGTACGCGTTTGACATGCTCGAGTTCAGCTACCAGATGTTCAGTTTCACAGATGCCGCGAGGTCTCCGTAACAAAGATTTCCCTACAGTGCTTACTGCTTAGGAGATAGCAGTTTGAGTTACTATTGATATATTTATATGGTCGGGTTACTTTACGATAAACAAAAGTAGTGGTTAAGCATCGATTTAAATCAGTAAAATGTGTTGTATGTAATTATTACAATAGTTTTACTGTAATTACATATATTGAGTGTATAGTCATGTCCCGGAAATAAAGATATTCTTTCACATCAACAGCACATTGAGAGCAATGGGCCAAGTGACCGCCAATTCAAAAACTTTAAAAAAAGGGTCCTGTCAAATGTTTTTCTTATGAACAACTTTAATTATTGCTCTTAGCAAATAAGTGCTGTTTGTTTGGTGTTGCTTGCTTTCTTCAGCAACTAATTACCGTAATGCTTCAAACAATTGTCATACAAAATAGTGGCCATGCCTTTGGCATTGTTGGGTACTGCAATGCACCAGGTTTCAAGGTCACCATAGCAATGGCGTTGCGCCAACACCATGCAACCTTATCCCGGACGTGTTATTTGTGACAAAATCTTCACGCATTATGTTTTTGCTGTAGGTACATAATGGGGTAGGCTTTCCTATTTATTGATGAAGCTATGTTTTTACTTTTCTGTTCACCATACTAAATAATAAACAATTAGCTCATAGGCTAAAATCATCGCGCTCTAATCAATATGAAACAAGACATTTTTTTTAAATGTAATGTTGTGATGTTAAAGACGTATAGTATTATTAATAAATTAGTTTTTAATCTTATTCTTTCTTCAAATTATTTTGGTGTTATAATTTCGGTAGCTTATGATCAAAGCAACTGCTGACAATATATAAATATTGTCAGAATGTGCCAATTCAGCTAATTACGTCATTTGATATCCGGTACGGATTCATTAAACAATGATTGTATAAATTCTTGTTTTATAAATATAATATAGAGACTTAATACTAATATAATATAGGTTGTGTAGGGATCCAACCAAGATCTAAGGAGCCCATGCCAACCTCACCTGCACCTGCCGATCAACGGACGAGGCTCTGGCGGACAAAACAGTGCCCGATAAGCGGCAATAGGCTCGCCACCTATTACGTGGGACCAATTATTAGTAGTAGTTATGTAGTTGGCGAAGTGTGCCTACCTCTTCGGGGAAAAAGGCGTGAATATAATAGGTTGGGGAAAAAGTCTTTTCGTATTTTTGTATGAAAAGTCAAGACATTTTTTTCAAAGTTTATTTACATTTATTTACAATATATATGTACCGTTTTGTTGAATAACTTTCTGCCATTTTGTGGGCAGAGACATTATCCCGTTACTGTAGAAACTTTGGGACTTCTGATCAAAAAAAACGGGACAAATAGTTTTGGCAGTCCTCTCTTGAGGTCAACCTTACAGAACCTAAAGAATTCTGCAGAAACCGAAACAGGTGAAAATCTGAAGGCGCAAGGTCAGGGCTATATGGTGGATGCACTAGGACCTCCCAGTCGAACTCTCTTAATTTTTGCTGAGTGGCTAAAGATGTGTGTGGTCTAGCGTTATCGTGATGAAAGACCACACCCTTCCTGTTGATCAATTCCGGCCGTTTTCTCTCGACTGCTTCCTTTAATCTCATCAGTTGCTGGCAGTAAAGATCAGAATCGATGGTTTTGCCGGGCGGTAAAAGCTCATAATAAACAATGCCCTTCCAATCCCACCATACACACAGCATCACCTTATTTCGTGTTAGGCCAAACCCCACAGTCTGTGAAGCCTGGCCAACTTTCGACCACGACCTTTTTCGCACGTTCTTGTCGTACGTGATCCACTTTTCATCGCCAGTTATCAATCTCTTCAAAAACGGCTCGGTTTCATTACGTCTCAATAATGAATCGCAAATGAGTACACGGTTCATTAAGTTTCTTTGAGTGAGCTCGTGTGGCACCCAAATATCGAGCTTTTTTGTATAACCAGCTTTCTTCAAATGGGTTAAAACTGTTTTGTGGTCAATTCCCAGTTCTTCAGCTACATCGTAACTACTAATATGCTGATCTTGCTCCACTCTTTCAAAAATGGCGTCCATTTTATTCGTAACAGGGAGACCAGAGCGAGGTGCATCTTTAACATCAAAATTTCTGGACTGAAAACGTTTGAACCAAATTTGTGCTACTCTTACTGACACTGCATCAGGTCCATAAACATCACAAATTTTTTTCACTGCTTGAGTTGCATTTTTGCCTTTTTTATAATAAAATTTTAAAATGTATCGAATTTCTTCATTAGATTCACTCATTTTTACGGAGAGAAAAACAAATGAAAAATAGCGGGAAACAACTTTTTTTTATTTTTTTCTTTTCTATATAATGGAACCTTTTTAATGTTACCAAAACCAGCCAGACACAAATAGTACAGTCAAAAAAATTTTATAATAAGTTTATACCTACGTTATGCGAAAAGACTTTTTCCCCGACCTAATATGTAGTATGTATAGAAACTGACATATTAATTTGCCCTGACATTATCCCTAGTCACCAGCGGACGATCAATATTTAATTATGACAAGTAGGTACAGATGAACATACATACAAACGTCTACGAAATATTTGAATCTCAGATTTTACGAAATAACAGAATAAAATCTAGTTACAATCCTTTTACCCCGTATTCAGCGAATGCATGGTAAACGCCATATTGGGAGAATGTCAACATTGTCATGTGGAATGATCACTTTCACTTTGAGGTTTACCATGTCGGACTAATACTTAACTTTTATAACAGACCGTTTAACTTTCAGTCATAGATTTCAATGAAGCTGCAAGTTAATTCAATAGCTATTTTTGAGCTGCCTACTTGGCAGCGCAACGCAATGGTTTTCTTAAAGATGAAACGTGCTCAGCAAAAAATACGACGTCTTTGTTGACTTTAGTGGTATTCTTTAATTAAAATAGTTATCTAGAAAATAAATAAGAACAGACTGAAGCGATTACTAAACTATGGTAGCAGTCATTTTGTTCGGCTCATGATTCGGACGACGAACGGGCCGTTTTTACGGTAGACCTGCAAGTTTCTTGCGACTTTCCCAGCTGTAATCAGACCTTGGTCGCCGATGCGTGTTCGAAATTGACCCTCGTCTTTAGTTTCTAATCGAAGAACCAAGACTTGTAATAAATACCTGTGCTACTGTACTCAACTGATGGAAATTTACGTCGTTAACTAGGCTGCGTCTAATTATTATAGTCATTATGAAAGTATCTTTTTTATCTACGAATGATTGCTTTAAAATTATGCCATGCAAATTACAAAAAGGCTATTACTGTCAATAGTCCAAACATGTGAGTTTATAGGCCTCCTCAGTTGCATCGTTAATACTCCCTCATAAGACTTCAACATAAGTACTTACAAAAATGCTATAAAATGAGTAGGTATATCGAAATAGGTTCGTGTTGTGATCTGTTTATCGATACATTTATGGAAGCTCAGCCAATGCTGGGAAATGGTTTGATTTTCCAATTCTAGAGCTAGTAGTTGTTGTTCAGTAGATAGCAACAGTTAATAAAAAAGATAAATTAATAAAACAAATAGTGTTAAAATCAGATAGGTTGTAATTCGAATATTCGAGTGTTGTGTGGTTTTAATTTAATTGTTTATTATTTACAAAGTCAATAAGCAATTACTAAAATGTTTCAGTTGAACACTCTCTAGCATTTACTAGCACACAAACATCGGACACTTGGACGCCTTTAATGAACGAATTAATTAATGATTGAGTAAGAGCCGGCGCGGCGGGTGCGATGGCGGCCAGACTCATGTGAAAAGTGAAATTCTCGTACAATCCGCCACTCGCATGCATTAACGCTTTTATTGGCCTTTATTCGTTTGACGCTCATGCGCACGCGCCGGTTCACAACACAAACTAACACGTTGCTGTGTAGCAGTTATTATTTATTAGTACGTTGCCAAAGTCACTCTGTCAGGTTAATGCACGATTACGCAACGCATTACATGAAAGAAACATTTTCAGCTCCATCCGCGTTTCAGTGATATAAAGCAGTTTTCCTCCAAATTAGACAAATTCAACGGTTATTGACGAACAGTTTGTTGTTTCAGTTCGTACTGAAACAACACACTGCAATCTCCTGGTTGCACTGCGATGTATAAACAGTGTCTATCCTAATGGCATGAATGCAAGTATAAATAAAGACTACCATATTGTATTTGCTCAACACGTGGCGTTTCCTACTTCCTCAATCATACATCTCGAATCTCGAAGAGTTACGACTGACTATTTTGCTAGCTAGTACCTTACCGCTTTTCTATTACACATCTCGCACTAAGTAGAAATAGTAACTATTTTTGGCTTAAAGTTGCGTTCTAATACAGAATTAGAATTGCATGTGTATAATTGGTAAGCCCCCTAGTGCATATAAGTCGGCGGCATCGATGATGCGGATCGGCCCACCAACTCAAGTACACTGGGGTACTTGGGTGTTGGCGACCAGCGCGCGCGCACCGGTCTGACGGCATTCCCTAACCTCAGTCCTCAGGCGACACGCACGGAACTTGTGTGGCTCTTGGCTTTATGTCAACACGTAAAAAAATGAGAAATCTGGAAAATTACCAAAAAGATTATAGAAATTTACTTTTTCAAAAAAGTTTGTATTATTTTGCTCTTATACTTCAATTTCAAAGTAAAATCGTTTTATTACTTACCTTTTTCAGGCAGCCTTTAAAAATAAACATACCTAGTTATAAAAAAAAACTTTTTTGTTTTTTATAAGAACAACCTAATTAATGAACCGATAAAGGGAATTCTAGACTAGCAAAGCCGCAGAAAACTCCTAGTAAATTAATGATATAAAACTCATTAACAGTAGGTTTAACGCTCAATTAAGTATCAAGAAGATCTCGTCATGGTTATTAATCTGTTTGCTCTCAGTTTTCTGATACTAATAATAATATTACTCTTCAGCTATTTATAAAAAAATGCTTTATATTTTACACAAGAAAATTAACAAAAACGATGCAATTATCATTTTGGTACTTCAAGATGACTTGTGTGTAAACTGGAGCCGAAACTAGGGCAACCCTGTTTTCCAGGACTCGAGGTCCCACTCGTGAATCGACAAAGGAGTTCTACGTGCGTTGAACTACTCTGTGTACCTTTAAGTGTTTACAATATTAATTACATACCAATGTGATACATTTTACAATAACGTGTGAAAAGTTCAGTTGTAATTTACCTCTACAGCAATTACAGTACAGAGTATACTTATCTTATCCGAAACATAACATGTACAAAATGCACACACACAGTTCTTCTATCGCATTTTTTTTTTTTATAAAACCAACTGCAATTTTCTAAAACTTTGTCACAAAATGTTACCTAAATAATTAAACGCGCTGCAACTTTGTTATATTATATATATATCAATATAGTATAACTCTAGTTCTTTGCTATATAAAACCTTTGTTTATTTTTCGTTCGACTCGAAAGGTATCAATTCCGTTCCTCAGATTTATGACAGTCTCCAATACATATTCTTACGGTAATATGTGAATAATATTTAAAGAAGGGTATCTCTTAAATTCAATCCAAAAGATATTTTAAAATATGAGACCAAAGTCAGGCAACAACTATGGGCCAAAAATATGGTGTTCTTTACTTTGACTACGTGACTTTCTGTGTCTTCTGAACAAACGTAAAGTGCATTAAATGCAACTTGCCATTGTACACTACTACAAGTTTTAGGCGCCTGTGTGCGTGAGCACTGGCAGACTTGTCGGGTACCTACCGCTTATCCAGCTTAGCCAGTACTCAAACTCAGGGCGAGTCTTGTTTACTTTCATTTCAACTTTTGATTTCTTAAAAACATTTGAGTAAATGTTTCCCTCTGGCTTTCGGACGTCAGACGGCAGTCTCTCCTAGTAATAGCTGAAATTCAGCCAAATCTGGTGAGACCAGTGACCAGCCCTAAGCGTAAGTCTAGGGCACAACCGGGGCAGTTCTATAGTAATGATAATAAATGTCACGATACATTTTTCCCAAGAGCCACCGTTTCTGAAATATTATCGGTCGTTTGGGGCAACAATGGCATAATTACACTTTAACGCAATGTTTCTCCGGGTGTAAATATACTCTTTGAACATAATGACATATTTTACTCATTTTTAAAAATATATATAGTTACGACGTTGTTGCATTAAACGAGCGTTACGTGTTGTCGATTTATATGTATCAAACGTTTTACAAACTGTTGTGTTCCGTCTGCGCAACTCTTATCGTCACCTGCCTTTCTTGTTTTCGGAAGTAGCCGCGCTACCATGTTCCAATTGCTACACAACACTGCAATATTTCTATCGGCGACATATGTTTATGTTCCGGTTTCTTCAATATAATTCTCTATCTATATGAAAATGATAAGTTCGGAGAATTTTGTTAGCCTTTAAATTTAAGAATATTCTTTTTGATAACACCATATTTGTACGAGTTTAACTCGTACCCTCGTAAATACCAAAATATCAAATTTGTACATTTTTAAAGAAGGTATCGATATTGTTTTACATAATTATTATGATTAAATCGAAAATATTAAATTAATGAAACCTTTATATCCGTATGAAAAGGCATGTAGTGAACTAGATAGTCAAATTCATAAGCTTCGTCGCAAGAATTCCGAGCTTTGCCAGTCTTATCTTGAGAGATATTTAAGCTTCAAAGTCAAAGGCAGACGTGAATAATCTATGACAGAATTTACTCGTTCGTCTGATGGAACTGTTTCCTGAGACAAAATTAATTTATCGTGTTTTCTATTAATTAATTCACAGGAACTGAATTCCGTTTGACATTTCATTCAGCCATTGCTAAGAATTCTGTGCTACATGTAATACATGTTTACATAAGTTTGTCATTAGAACAGGGGGCCTACCGCCGAGTTCGATGGCAATCGATTATAAGGCAAAATGGATTTCGAATTGATTCTGTCGTACCGCCGAACTCATGGAAATCGAAACAAAATGGCGTTCTCCATTTACCTATTGGTCTGTCACGGACTGAAGGTCATGAATGAGAGGTGGCTATCGGCAGATTCCCCGGTACGGATTAATGAACGCAAAACAAAGTTTGATCTAGATGGATTACCGGTAATCCATCGAATTCGGCGGTAGGCCCCCAGAACAGTGTTCTGACGGTTTTTTTAGGTAATTAATGAGCGCTATTTATATATGGTTTTATTCTGACAGCTGGTACGAGAGACACACGCACACATACCACTCAGCAAGCATATCATATCCTTTCTAAAAAAACAATAATTATCAAAATCGGCTTACATCTTACGGAGAACTTAAGAAAACAAAACTATGTAGTCCCATTGAGTACCTACTTTTTTTTTATAGTGATTTATAAAAGTAGAAGTTCTAAATAGTTGAAAATTAATGTAAAAACTGATAAGAGTTGAGAAAATGAGAAAAATATGTTTTAGTTTGATATAGATATGTTTAACATAATATATTTTTTGTATCTTAATTTTTAAATAATTTTTGGGTCTTTACAATACCACATAATAATGTTTACACATAACTTAAGTAATAAAAATTGAAATTATATGTGCAAACTGTTAAAATTAAAAGGTTTAAGGTTTTGTAAGAAATAATATTTATTAGGGTAATTTACATATTTGTTATTGACATCTCATTAATGTTTAAATTAATATAAATGCCAATATTTCTTTGATCCTGTATCGATGTTTTGTACTACGATTATACTATTTCTTCCTGCGTGACAGGGAATTCACCAATTTATGTTCAATTTTATTTCCTGAACCCTCGTTAGATTTGCTTCTTTTAATAACTACGCACATTATTTATTTTGTGTTAGTAATTTTTTTTAAAAGTAATTTTTTCTTTTAAATGTTGGTGGAAATCACGGCTTATCTTTATCTAGTCAATTTATTTTCTGTATATTTTATTGTTGCACAATAAGAGTAAATAAATAACGGACGACTGTACGTCTATGAAACCGGCTCCATCGCTGTTGCATGGCGCAAACTGATTGCTTCACCAATAAATTACACCTTGTTGTGCACTTCGTATCTTTCATTGCGCTACTGAGCTTTCGTACACACTTATTTTTTGTACCTTTACAGAGTTACAAAATGGAAAGAGAACGGACGTTGTAATTACTTTTATTTTAAAATCGCAAAATGATTTAATACAAATCAATTACTTCCAAATGGGACCATAATTAATGAAATTGACGTCTCCATGTAGTAGGCAGAGGCCTATTCTACGCTCACATTTCGCCTATTATAATGTTGATCCTACGTAATAGATAGCGAGCTTTTTGCCGCTTACCAGGAACTTTAATGTTTGCCTTAGCCTCGCCCGTTGATCGGCAGGTGCACAACTTGCAGGTGAGGTTGGCTTGGGTTCCTTAGAACTTGATCGGATTTATATACACCATTCAAGTATCTGGCTTGTCTGGATATGCATAATGTAGGTATGGTTTACATTGCAAAACATTAATATAGTCATTGATTTATTTTCATTACTTGGTATAAAACATTCGAATTGGTTCTCCAATATTCTACAAAGCCGTTTCAAAGGTGTTCCGAATCAGTTGCCAATTTTCATAAACTAAACTCTACAAAAAGTACCAAGCCGTTTGATCAGTAAAGGAAGCCGTTAAAATAGCGCTTTTCTAAGATGAGAGGCCGTCATTCTAATAATAAAGAAGTACCTACTAATTTTATAACAGAATTTCATCTGCCCACAAGTTTCTACGTTTATGTTGCAGTCCCAGTTCAGAAAATCAATTGATCCTTCGATAAATTTCTGTATGCGTATACAAACTGACAGTGTTCATGATATTAATGTTAAGCTTTACGGGCCTTAAACAGAGGAAGTGTACATTGTTACTAAGTGATAGTAACATATTAGGTCGGGGAAAAAGTCTTTTCGCATAACGTAGGTATAAACTTATTATAAAATTTTTTTGACTGTACTATTTGTGTCTGGCTGGTTTTGGTAACATTAAAAAGGTTCCATTATAAAGAAAAGAAAAAAATAAAAAAAAGTTGTTTCCCGCTATTTTTCATTTGTTTTTCTCTCCGTAAAAATGAGTGAATCTAATGAAGAAATTCGATAAATTTTAAAATTTTATTATAAAAAAGGCAAAAATGCAACTCAAGCAGTGAAAAAAATTTGTGATGTTTATGGACCTGATGCAGTGTCAGTAAGAGTAGCACAAATTTGGTTCAAACTTTTTCAGTCCGGAAATTTTGATGTTAAAGATGCACCTCGCTCTGGTCGCCCTGTTATGAATAAAATAGACGCCATTTTTGAAAGAGTGGAGCAAGTTTGGCATATTAGTAGTTACGATGCAGCTGATAAACTGGGAATTGACCACAAAACAGTTTTGACCCATTTGAAGAAAGCTGGTTATACAAAAAAGCTCGATATTTGGGTGCCACACGAGCTCACTCAAAGAAACTTAATGAACCGTGTACTCATTTGCGATTCATTATTGAGACGTAATGAAACCGAGCCGTTTTTGAAGAGATTGATAACTGGCGATGAAAAGTGGATCACGTACGACAAGAACGTGCGAAAAAGGTCGTGGTCGAAAGTTGGCCAGGCTTCACAGACTGTGGCCAAACCTGGCCTAACACGAAATAAGGTGATGCTGTGTGTATGGTGGGATTGGAAGGGCATTGTTTATTATGAGCTTTTACCGCCCGGCAAAACCATCGATTCTGATTTTTACTGCCAGCAACTGATGAGATTAAAGGAAGCAGTCGAGAGAAAACGGCCGGAATTGATCAACAGGAAGGGTGTGGTCTTTCATCACGATAACGCTAGACCACACACATCTTTAGCCACTCAGCAAAAATTAAGAGAGTTCGACTGGGAGGTCCTAGTGCATCCACCATATAGCCCTGACCTTGCGCCTTCAGATTTTCACCTGTTTCGGTCTCTGCAGAATTCTTTAGGTTCTGTAAGGTTGACCTCAAGAGAGGACTGCCAAAACTATTTGTCCTGTTTTTTTGATCAGAAGTCCCAAAGTTTCTACAGTAACGGGATAATGTCTCTGCCCACAAAATGGCAGAAAGTTATTCAACAAAACGGTACATATATATATTGTAAATAAATGTAAATAAACTTTGAAAAAAATGTCTTGACTTTTCATACAAAAATACGAAAAGACTTTTTCCCCAACCTATTATTTCTTATGTGTAGATAGGTAGTTACGAATTCATACAGGAGAAACAGAAGCATAAATAACTAACTTCTTACTCCTACTTGAGCAAAATTCCCAAAATGCTTGCGACATTACCTCGCTGTGTGACAAAACTAATACCCTGTCTGAGGTAGTTTGCCTTAAATCACCGGTAATATCTACAAGTAGCCTGAACATCTCTGTAAATATTTTTTGCTTCTGTTGCTCTTGTTTCAAGTCGTAACCCTTACTTAGTGACGTCCACTTCCCCCTTTTGACACCCGAAAGTGCCCGTGCACTTTTCCTCGAGCGACTAATCTATACTAATATTATAAAGAGGAAAGATTTGTTTGTTTGTTTGTTTGTTTGTTTGTTTGTTTGTTTGTAATGAATAGGCTCCGAAACTACTAGACCGATTTCAAAAATTCTTTCACCTTTGGAAAGCTACATTATCCCCGAGTAACATAGGCTAAATTATTATTTTTTTTAAATTAGGGATCCTTACTAAAAATCCAATAATGTAACCCAAGGTGTAAAAAAATTACCTTAAAAATTCCTTACATAGCGTGCGCAGCGAAAACTATTGATGATAGAACTAAATTATGTACTACGCCTTTGCAGTACTCATCATTATCTACAAAAAGTGTCGCGACAGCATATGTCTAAATATTATAGTTACGTCACAGTAAGCGGTTTTTTATTCTAAAAATTTAATTTATATGCCGCCGCTTGAAAAGGCTCTATATTTGTGCCTTGGTATTAATCCTTATCAAAAAAAATGGTTGCCTGTAAAGTCGTTTTTACGGGCGAAGATTTTACGTGACAACGTCTTTTTCTCGGTAGAATATTTATTGATATGAATATAATTAAATTGCACAATAGGAACAAGGAATTGAATGAAAATAAGAATTGCACAAATTTTAACTATAGAAATATATTTTGTTTACTAAAACATTGTACATGTAAACTTAAACTTAACTAATTCCTATTTGAGTGATTTTGTTGAGGATAGGACGATGATAGGAGATTCTCTAGTGCTGCGCGCGCGGCAGACCGATCATAGTTGAGTGGGAGAGAGACGCAAGGCATTCGCCGGGCCTCTCTCTCGTTCGGTGACTCATCGTAACGTTACCGAGCGTTACACTTTTTCATAAGTGACTCCCAGCCGCAACCTAATTTAAGACGTTGTCACGTCAAAAATTACTTTGTATTCAAGACAGCTTCAATACCTTTTTATAACTTTTTGAATTATTCAATTCGGACATTTCATTAGGAAGATATCACGAGTTTAAAAATGCAAGTATTAGAAAAAAGTCGCGTGGTGCCGCTCAGCTAGCCAGCATGCGATGTAGGCTCCATGTAAGCGTCACTGGGGTGGTACGGGGAGGGGGGAGTCAATGTAATCTATACTAATATTATAAAGAGGAAAGATTTGTATTTTTGTATGTAACGAATAAACTCAAAAATGACTGGACCGATATTAATAATTCTTTTTTCAATAGAAAGCTACATTATCACTGAGTAACATAGGCTATATTATAATTTCGAAAAAAATAGGGTTCCGTAAAATATTTGGGTTTTTCGGACACAAAGTGTAAAAATCAACCAGAACAGTTGCATACGCTGCCTAAACTATAAAAGATAGAACCACAAAATGTATGAATGAATTCAAGATCTTATACCACCTACTAAAAAGTCCGCGACACACTCACTATACCTATATATGGCGAGTGAGGCACAACAACCCTTTTTTTTATTTAAAAATCTTGATTATTTTTTTTGTACTATATTTATACGAATTTATTTTACTTATGCTATTAATCCCTATAAAAATTAATTATTTCATCACTAAGTGCAGTTTATGTAGATAATATTTGGTCTTGGAATGATCAAAATTGGACGTTTGTTTTTGAAGTTATGGCGAACTTAAATTATTACGATTTCTGCTGCACAGCGCCCTATCACGGGTCGGGGCTCCCGACCATCAGTTTATTTTGTCACCTAAAAATAATTTAATGTCAAATGTTGTTTATGGGGAAGATTTACAATAATCGCTTTAGTTATGTATCCCAAAACAACAGGTTGCTCTCCGGGACTGCCGGTAAGAGTAAAAACTAAGTATTAATTAGATTTAAATATTTTCATCATTAACAACTTCAACATCCACATAAAGACAATCTATGCAGCCTGCGGATAATGACTGCGTCGTCGATGTTAGTGTCCGTGTCTGTGAATTGATCTGGAAATCATTTTGCTGACCGTGCCTTTTCTGGGTAGGCATTTTACAGCGGTAGTCGACATCCACGCGGGCGGAGCCGCGGGCGACTGCTAGTATAATATAAGAGCCTCCCATAACGCCATATTATTTAATTACATTATTTCTAGAAATTACCAAGAGTCCACTTCGAATTCCGTGACCTCTATCAGAAGTCATACGACGTTTTTTTATTATGTTATGTGCTGATGTGAGCGAGGCAGTTGCAGACCGAGCTATTGCGACCAACAGCGTGCACCGGTCCGACAGGTCGCTGGTGCTCTCGGACCGGTCCTTATATTGTTAATAAAGGATCGTGTAAGTGTTACAATGTTTCGATTTGGTCATTGTATCACAACTGAACTTATATTAATTTTAATGCAGTTTTCTCGTTATTGTATTTATGTTAATTATGTTTCTACTGGCATTCGCCCGCGTGCAACTTTAATACCGCGACAAAAAGAAGTGTGTTGCATCAACAGTCCTCCATAATAATGTTCACCGGAATAATAATAATAACTACTTTTACATCATTGAAGAAGAATAATTTGCTATCACTTTTCTTAACTTCTTTTATATTCTTGTTAAGACGGAGTAAGACAGATAAAACATTTGAATAATTGTGAACATACTATAATCTTTATTTTAAAAAAGAATGTATATGTAAATGTTCCACTGCATACAACATCAACACAGATCATATCTTGGGTAATTCGTGATTTAGTTTGGGTGTAAACCTACATGAAATTTGACTATTTATAAATTAACGGTAATGTTTATAAGATAGCCGTGTTCCTTTGACACTTTTGTCTAAAACTTAGAAACGTAGGTATACATACCTTTGCAGATTTGTTGCATATAAAATAAGAAGAACGATCTTGTAATCATTGTGGACATGCATGAAATACAATACATTGAAGTTGTTTATACACGATAAAAATTGCATAGTTTGTACATAACAATTTCAAATAAGAATAATTTATTGTTTCATACTTTTTAGAGAGTGATTTTTCAGTGGTTTTAGTTCTTGAACTTAGTTTTTTTAAAATCACGCGTCTTATAATGAATATTCAAAGTTGGGGAAATTTCAATTGGCGCTAATCGCGATGAATCGGTTGTACTTCTCATAAGATTCAGCTAGGTGCAAGACCCAATGTACTGGAACACAAATTCGTGTGAAAGGTTTCTATTTGATCAGGGAATCTCACAAACTTTCACAGTTATTGGAAGCAATTTAAAAATACATGCTTACTTTTTAGATAACAAGTCAATAAAACTGTTAATATAAACAAAATAATTCAATAAAGTCCACAATTTTGGTGTTTTATTACTTCGTCTTATTTAGGTGGTTAATATTATATCAATTCATAAATGCCGCATTCATGAGTGCTAACTGTTTTAGTCATCCCTACGTATCATCTGCACTTGTTTATCTACACTAATATTATAAAGAGTAATATAATAAACTCAACAAGTACTGGATTGATTTTAAATAATTCTTTTTTCATTAGAAAGCTACATTATCACATAGTCTAAATTTTAATTTAAAAAAAAAAATAGGGTTCTGTAAGATATTTGGGTTTTTCGGACACAAAGTGTATAAAATCAACCAGAACAGTACTTATTTTGCGTACGCTGCCTATACTATAAAAGATAGAACCACAAAATATGCTAATTCGAGTGAGGCACAATAACCATTTTTTTATTTAAAAATCTTGAACTTTTTTCGGACTACATTTAAATGCATTTATTTGACTTATGCTATTAATTCTTATCACTAAGTGCTGTTTATGTAGATAATATTTGGTCTTGGAATGATCAAAATTGAACGTTTGGTTTTGAAGTTATGGCGAAATTAAATTATTACGATTTCTGCTACACGGCGCCCTATCATGGGTCGGGGCTCCCGACCATCAGTTTATACTTATATATGGTTACCTGAAAATAATTTATCGTCAAATGTTGTTTATAGAGAAGCTCTACAATAATCGCTTTAGTTATCTATCCCAAAACAACGGGTTGCACTTCAGGACTGCCGGTAGGAGTGAAAACTTAGTATTAATTACATTTAAATATTTTCATCATTAACAACTTTAACATCCACATAAAGACAAACTATGCTGCCTGCGGATAATGATTGCGTCGTCGATGTTAGTATCGGTGTCTGTGAATTGACCTGGAAATCATTTTGCTGACCGTGTCTTTCCTGGGTAGGCATTTTGCAGCGGTAACCGACATCCACGCGGGCGGAGACACGGGCGACCGCTAGTACTTTAAAATTTCAAAAATATCAATGGAATGTAATATATGAAAACCAGCTGATAGCAAACGCTTTTCGTTTCAGACTGACAAATACTTATATCTGATACGGTTTTTGATACTAGACCATTTATTTATTCCCATCTCAGATCTGTGCATCGCTTTAGAATTTGTGTCGCAATGTTAGTCGTGTGTTAAATTGTAAATCCAATTGAGTTCAGCCAAGTAGCTGGACATCTGACATTGATACGTTCGTAACCAATTCATTTTACATTCGGTTTCGTAATTCTGACCTTAACTGTTGGTATATTTCAGGCACACGTGCTGCATATGCATATGCAATACATACTAAAGGATAAAGAACTAATTCATAGGTTTGGCGGAGTCTAGTGAGTTACTGAATGATAAAATATGTCTTTTATCATTCAGTAACTCACATTGTTATTAATATTCCCAAATTAACAATGTATAGATAGATAAACACTTTATTGTACACAAAAATATATCAACACTTACAATAACAATATAAATCAACTAGTGGGTAACGGTGGCCTTATCGCTAAGAGCGATCTTTTCCAGGCAACCTTTGTAAAAATAAAAATAATCATCATCAGCTCAGCCCATTAACATCCCACTACTGAGCTCGAGCCTCCTCTCACATACCTAGGTGCGAGTATATTGGATCATTCTCCACCACGCTGACCCAATGCGGATTGGCGGAGGCAGGTGTATGGCGTCTTGCTGTTAGAATTCTTCAAACCGCCTAATTAGGCCTCTAACATGTTTTAACGACTACCACATTTTAGGGATAACCGGGACCAACGCCTTAACGTGCCTTTTGAAGCACGGAATTGCTTGATATCAAATGCCACACAAACGGTCACCCATCCAAAGACTGACCTCTGTAAACTTTGCTTTACTCTGGTGATCGTTTCCGGCCACCGAGCACCGCGGAGCTACGAGCGCTTCGTAAATTTCGTAATAAAACAAAATAGAAGTGCACAACTTACAGAAATAAAAAAAAATAACAAACAACATAATTATTAAACAAAATATTATCTTCAAAAGTAAATAAGAATCATAATATATGTTTACTAAAGTTTTTAATGTTACAATGTCACAAATGTTTTTACACATATAATGTTTGTATAGCTTATCGCCTAAAAAAATATGTTGTGTTTTTTAGCCTATTTAAAAGAATTTAACTAATATAATCTATGTTAACTGTTAATTTAAAAAAAAAACAAATTAATTACTTCACTTTGGATGATCTGTAATAATACTAAAGGAATTTGATATTGGATTGCTGTCAATTACTCTGTATTGTATAAGCATTCTCATACATCATATGATTTATTCCAAAACATCAAAATTATTTAAACCAAATTTTAGTATGAACTTGCTCTGAAAAGGTTCAAGAATTAGTAATCATCCCCGAACTATACTTCGAAATCAAAAATATCACGACATTTCATTATAAATAGATTGAAAGCCTAGCCTTGAAAGTATTTTAAGTAAAATAACCTGCTCGATAGTTTAGTCAGTTTAATTAAAGTCTATGTGAACCGTATTATTATAGTGCGAATTTAACATTAAGGTCACATTGAATCTTTGATGTGCGCAGTCACGAACTCCGCATACTTAATAGCTCCTGTTGAAGATACGTTTAAGACACCTTCAAATTTCCCTGTCACGTTTAGTTGCTTTGATTTGTATGAATGGGAACATTTAAGTCTGTCTATTCATTGATTCCTTGTCCTCAAACGCAAGGAAGTGTTTATATAAGTATTAATGACTGTTAGAATAGCAGATAGTTAAATAATATAGTATTTTATGGATCCATGTTAATTATCAATGCGTAGTTGGGTGTGTTTGTTATTCTAACACTCTGTAATTAAGATTTAGTGGTTAGTTAGTACAAGGAAAACGCTTGAAAACTTCATATAGGAAAGGACATAAAAAGTATTTTATCCTAAAAAATGTGCAGTGACTGTGGGACACGAAAAACTTCTTCATTTTGAGGGTGAAGCCGCGTGCACAAGCTAATAATGATTATTTATTAATGCGAAATTAACTATCTTTTACGTTTGATTCGCCTAATAATTTATCTTTTAGCTAAAATTCTGCTAGTATAACAAAACATATCCTTAAAAAAACAAGTATTTCTAGTTCAATAGCCCTAACAAAGTGTATTGATTTTTGTTGTAAGTACATACACAAAGTCTACAGAATGAGTAGGTTCACGCACCTTTTGTGGAACTGTGCCGTTAGTTAGCATTTTGACCCTACTACTAGTCTAATAGGCAGAACATTTAACACTTTTTAATTTAACACAGTTTAACACGTTTAACATAGTTTATTTTTAGTATGCCCAGTTCCCACATTCACGCTATTATTACAATAAATTATTATTGGGTATTTAAAACCTGCATTTTTCAGTTTAATAGTAGGGTATAGTCTTTTCCAACAATAAAAACGTTATAAGTTTTTGTTGCCGAGAATATACTACGACAATTACGCAGTAACAGGTCATTCCATTGGCATCCTTCAAAAATAAACATTTCAAGAGATGTTATTTTTTCTAACGTTTTTACGTATAGTATAACGATGTCACTTTGAGCGGCGACATCCTGTTACAATCAGGCCCATTTATCTGAGAAGTGATGTGGTGTATGTTTCTGTGTTATAATTAAAGTTTCGTCTTCCTGTGTGCGCCCGCGCCGTTGTAGACCTGTCTCAATTTTATAGCTCTGAAGGTGGACAAACCAGATCCGTAGTTCACTTCCTTTCATATCTACTCCTGCTCATTTTGTTCTGAGCTATATAATTGTAATAATTGATTTCATGTCCCATATTGATGAAACTAGAAATTGACTAAATTTTATAATTTACTTATTTTTATTAATATTTAATGAATATATGCCATCAATAAAAATGAAAATAGACACTGAGCCTTCACTGTCTGATAGCAAACATTGTCAGAACTGCGTGTTTATCTTTTGGCTACGTTTATCATACCACCATCTAAAACCCAAATTAATACTTTTATGTTAGATGCTTTCCGCAATTAAAAATTAATTAGATAATTAAACGCTGTTAGACCACATTTAACACCTGAAGAAAGCTCGATGTGCCCTTTATTGTGCTCTATATAGAGAAGCCATGAAGTAGAAAAAAACGTGGAAACGGTATTTTTGAATAGTCGCGTGGAAAATCGATGTAAGCATTTCACAGAACAGATTGTTTGAAGCTCGGCCTGGTGAAGTTAAGACATAATAGACGCCAGCTCTTATTTTATTTACTATAAAGTATATATAATGACATGAAAAAAATCAATTTGAAATTTTCTTTTTGGATAGAATGTATGTAAGCCCATGTGTGTTATTTAAAAACATATACTCTTCGCCTGCTTAAAAATAATTTCTTTGAGTATACTTTCAAGCTAAATACCCAGAGAAATAATAGTTACATTGCGTAGCAATAACCTTCTCGTCGGTTTAGGGTATTTCGACCTGGCTGCTAAAGTTATACAAAATACTCGAATAAAAAATATAATGATGTATTGTATTACAACATCAAAATAAATATTTATTCATGGGCCTACTTATAGTGGAGTAACGAGGATATGTAACTTGTGTCATTGTGGCCGTCCGTTTGGCCACCAAACCGCTGGCCGGGCCGCGTGGTGTCCCGCGGAGGCGAGTCGCGGCGCAGTCACCGCACGTGCGCCCTACGTGAGGCGCCTACGAGAACGCGCATTCATAATACGCCATTATTCATAATACATAACACAACATATTTACATATTGAAAATAATAGTGGAAAAATACATTATTAGATTTAAGCTCTGAGAGGGAAGTTTTGCAAATTTATTTTTTACTGCTTACGCGATTTAATGATTTTGTATTCGTATTTCGGTTTGTTTTTATATAAAATATCCAAAAATAGTATGATATTATAAGTACGGTTCTTACTTAGAATGTTGTGACATTTATTCAACATGACACTGCCCGTGCAATATTATGTAGTCTGCTGTACTCAAATGAAACAACTTAATTTTTATAAACAAATTTATAACATAGGTCCTAATATTATAAATGCGAAAGTAACTCTGTCCGTTTGTCTGTCTGGCTAAAACGCCAAAACTACACTGAGAAAGGACATGGCTAGTTTTTATTTGGAATGTAACTATACCTAGTAAAATTATAATAACCTTAAATGATTAAATTAGTAACTGTTTAAATGTATTAATAGATTAACTAACGGTAATTACCTTTTAGATTTGAAATGGAGAGATAACGCATTAATTAAGCATGCCTTGTAGAAGGAAACTTGTGTGCATAATTAATTCATTTGTAATAACAGAGAGCTGGCCCTGGGAAGTCGTCGCCGGCGGAACCGAGCCGGCGACTGAAAGAACAGGAAGCGTCCAAAAGACTCCTTAATTATATTGAAATTATACCAGCAACATTTCAAATTCTACTGTTGTTAAAAACTTCGTTATGCGCATCTTTAATAAGTAATGAGCTGCACCAGAATCACTTTATACTTATTAATCAATAAAAAAAGACGTGTGGCACTCGGAAACTGCCGCGGTAAAGCTATTGCATAGCATTTTTTATCAACTTATGCAATTATAATTATTTATTTATTTTATTTATGCAGTATTTTTTTTTTGTTCTCTGATATTAATTCAAGTTACATTTTGAGCGTGGTGACCGATAAGAAAACAAATTTTAGCCACCCGATACAACCAATACCACCAATAAGTGGGTTGCTGAACTAAAGAGACACGCGTGATATTTCAAAAAGTCAAAGTGAATCTACCTTCCATCAGTATTGATCGCCAATATTTTTGCAAAACTTATTCAACGCAAAGCGCTAGACAGTGTCAGTTGGTGTCAATGAACGAAAGATACTTGAGAAAAGTGACTCTAGTTGCGGTATGACATCACAGATAACACAGGACACCCCTTCTATATTAACACAGTACACACAATTCGTAGTTAGTTGTTACTTTTAATGTGACTGATATTATATTGAACATGCTTTTAGAAAATCTTTGTCTTTATAATTAAAAATTGGCAAATAGTTAAAACATCGTTCAGAAATAAAACTGCTTAAGTACTCAGAGAAAAGGACCTAAAGCAGCATTTTATTTCGAAGACAATTAAACTTAATTTGCTAATAACTGCCCCACATTCTTGCTCCTTTTAGTTCACCTATGCTCGACACTGGCATTTTTCTTTCATTCACCTCCGTTATTCTTTTCAACACACACACGCTCAATACTTCGGTCGTCCTCCTTCCCTCCACCCGGTATATAATCATTACTTTTCTAGTTGCATGCTCTTCAAGTATTCTCTACATGCTCTCTGCTGCACATGAAGACTGGCTTTAATTAAAAGTTTAAAGCAAACATACCATAAGCATAGAACCCAATTATGCTTGTAAATACTTTCGCCACTTAACACCTGTAAAAATTACACGCAATAATAAAAATCTTTATGGCAGTTGTCAAAAACGTATATCGTTAATATAGTATGTACTTTAATTGAATTTTCCTGCTTTTCAACCATCGTACGAACGTGGTTTGCCTACGTGTCAAACTCAAGATAAGTAGTATGCTGGTACAACCAGACATTATTATATGTATAGTATGTTTCGTCTCGTACGCTAACCTTGTAAGCTTCATTGCTCTAAGAGGTGAAACCAGTTTGTTCAGTTTAATGTACCATGTTCATATATGAATACGTAAGCAATTTTAACCCTCTGAGAGATGCAAAGGTCACATGAAATGGCACGGGCTAGGTCGCTCGATCCAACGTAGGCTCGAGCCTACCCGGCTTGAATCTGAAGGTAAATGATCTAAAGAGGATGAGGTTAGAGGATTAAATTATTAAAGTTGGCGTCGTCAGGCCGTCCTCTTCCGTAATCACACGGGACGACGAGCTTTGGCTGATAATTAAACCTGTTTTGAGAACGGAGGACGGATATTAAACCTTGATTGCTTCGTCAACATGCTAATGTGATTTCTAAAAAGTATGCCAAATTGCCAACCATACATATTTTAACATACTTAGCATGATATCAAACCGTCATTGAATAAGCATGGCGATCTGTTACTGAAATTCTTCTGAAAGCCCAGAACACTTATGTGTATATCTTAATTATATTTCGCGAAATTAACGGCTTCATTGTCTGTAAATGAGGACAACACTATGCCGTAGCATTATTTAATCCGTGAAAACCACGTCACTCGTTTATAATTAGGCCGGTGTAAAAAGTAATAATTCCTAAAGTCATTAAATTTAAAGCAGTCAGAATGAAAATACGCGGTGAAGGTATTTTTTTTATTGATATTAATTATATTGATGATGCAGCGATTAATTGTCGCTAAGACGGCTCCTTTCACCCGCAGCTTGCAGTCGTACTGCAGCTTTTCAGGTGACGGCTCTGCAACCGTGAGCAGACGACAGCGCGGCCTTGCGCGACCTTGCACCTACGCCACGGTGATTCATAAATAACAAACAAGAATGAGATAATTTTTAATACTCTATAGGGCATTTGATAATTAGTTTTTACCCTACTAAGGCGAAGCAAAAATGAGGGTTACGATTTTGATCGTTATTAATAGCTGTTCCTTTATTGCCTCGTTGAATTTATCATAATTTCACAAATGCAATGAAAGCGTCTTGTTTGTATGTTGTCAAAACGTTAATGGTCCCTCACTACTTTGTTATGTACAGTATAATCAGGAAAGAGTGGCATAGGACCTTGGCTATCCTCTGAATATGTATTAAGATAATAATTTTATCAATTATTACATGTAAGTTTTTAGTTTAACATACGATTAATATTGAATAGTAAATAATTATTAAATATTAATATTGACAATTTCAGATAAGAACATTTACTTTTTAGTATGTACATACATATATATATATTTGCGACCGCGAACTGGCAAACGTAGTAAAGGACGGCCTCCCACATGATGGACCGATGGTCAGGGCGGCGGGAAGCCGATGGATGCAGGCGAGTCAGGATCGCTCAATGTGGAAGTCTATTATTGGGGATGCCTATGTTCAGCAGTGGACGTCAAATGGCTGAGTTGATGATGATATATATATATATATTTATTGTATATGTAATTAGTAGTCGTGTTTTTCTATTCATAATCTTTTGTTCAATCGTTTTTCACGAAGACGCAATCCTGCGAAAATTAATGCAAATGTAAAATTTTCTTACCTTAGTTCTCACGCAGTCTTCTGCAAGTTCTTTTTGTCAGTTGCAAGTTTTGTCCCACGTTGAAGATACTTGATAGTAGCATTTAATGTGAATGCCAAAAGGCCAAAAGTTAATTGACTGACATGTAATTGTTTATTCCCGTATCTCCCCAATAGTACCAATATTATGACGTAATCTATATGGTAGTGTGACCATTAGATCGCGATATCAGTGAGCAATTCTCAAATTGCGAACGAAGAGCATTTGTTTGCTATTAGTTCATAGACATGCTAATGTTGGTTAACCCTGGCTGGTATTTCCCTATCGATGCGAAGCTCTACAAATCATTATGCTAATAAAGCTAACTTTCAACCGCCCCGCATGGGCAAACAAAGTTGTTTACAAATGCAACTTCTATCTAACATAAACGTACTTATCAGACATAATACTCGTATGAATATTGAAAGGCAATGAAAGGCACTTATATCTTGGACTTGTAATCAATTAATTACAATGCTAAACTGTAGAGCGCCTCCATTTTTCTTTCATATTTAAAAAAATAACTTGATACTGTACTAGACAAAAGTGATCTATCTATGTTGTTTAGACAAGGTTGACATCATCATCATCAGTCAGATCAGCTAATGGGGAGAGGCATTTCCGTCCTTTGTGGCAATTAGCGACGACCTCTACCTTCCATTCCTGACCTATTTCGCAATTTCCTCGTAGTCTGTTCTCTATATCTTTAATACCCTAAGAAATTTCAAACTCTTTATTGAAGTGTATGCACATGTCTACTTAAACGGCAATTAGAAAAACTAGAACTGATCATCATCATCATTTCAGCCATCTGAAGTCCACTGCTGAACATAGGCCTCCCCAATTGCTTTCCACGTAGATCGATTCTTTGCCGCCTGCATCCACCGGCTCCCCGCCGCCCTGACCAGATCATCGGTCCATCGCGTTGGGGGCCGCCAACCAATTCCAATAGATACCACAACATATTTAGATACGCGTTTTCCTTCCTTAGTACAACGAATCGAGGTGAGAGGTATCACAAGTACTTTTCCTGCATCAGATAAGGCTCGCCTCATTGTTCCGAGACCTGCGGCCATATACATAATTGCGGCCACTACCGGTTCGCCTATCAGCTGATTCGCTTGACCTTCCCCTATTACGATATTATCTCTAATTATACGTGCTTTTACTGCTGCTATATTTTTCAATGGCAGTTAATTATGCAGTGCAATAAATAAATACCTAATGACAATAGTAAAAGAGGTGACGAGGTACGAGTATCTCAAGAGTTTCAATCGTGTAATCGATATAATTTATTCTGCTGAAGTAATGTCCTCGAATAAAAGTATTAAGATTTGGCCCTTCTAGCACTATTGTGGTCAAGCAAGACTCGTTGACATTGAACTTTTTTGTTTTGATAGCTACTTTAGTAACCTGTGCTTTACTAGTACATTTTTTTTGAGTTATTCATTTGCAGATTTTTGCATTATACAAATTACATTCGATTTTTATATGATACAATTTGAATAAATGTTGAGCGTAGTACCACGGAAGGTCAGCGTCGTAACATCTTATGGTGTCCGATAGTGTGCTCAATAAATTGATTTCCTTTCTTCCTTTTTTTTTTATTTACTCAATTGAAGAATAATTAACATTTTAATTTCTTATATAGGACTTGTATCTCTAATAGGTTATAAACCAACCTACTACTCGGATATTATTTTAATAGGGTGTGGTAATTAATTCAAGGAAGGATATAACAACATCATACTTGTTGCGTATTGCTGCAGTAATAATTGGAATCCATTGAGCTGCGTATACGCACAGTGTCGAAAGCGGATGAGTATGGTTTACAAGTACCCGATAATATCAGTAATCGCTTATTTCTGCTTTATAACAAAATATGACGGGAAGTGCCAAATACCGATACCAATAAACTGGTAAATAGTATCTAAAAAAATGATGTTAAATGATGATGGGTTAACTAAATTCTAGTTGTGAATTGCTTATTGAATAGTACCCTAATCAAAGGATGTGGCGGCGAAAAATATAAAAATATACGTATACCTTCTCGCTGGTCTTTCGATCGTGGCTTCGATTCCACTGACTATAAATATTTGTTCGTTAACATCGATAATTCTAAATATTCTATGCAAGTTAATTACCTATTTCACAAAAATATACATTACCACTGTCATAAGGAAAGTACTAATTAAACAAGCCAAGCAGAGGCTGGACTTTAATATAAAATTAATAATAATTGAATGCGGTTCACATAAGGAACATTCAACAAATTATATATTTCTAATGTAAACTATATGAGTTTATGACGAATATGATTGCGGATACGAAAACATTTTTGCAGGAAAAAAGGTCTTCCCAAAACCACTTTATTATATTCATATCATAAACGTTTGTCGTCGTATAATATTGTTCCGTAATTTTATGTTACGGTATCTGTGAGTTGTTTCAGTATCGATAAGCATACGGCATTTTGATTATTCCGAGAAGTGGCTCAAATAGGACTTAATGCATTTTCTCAAAAACATTTAATTTGAATTCTACATAACCCGCAATAATCTCAACTAGTTCATGTTTGTTCCAGGTATTGTAACGTTTTGAGGAATCCAATTCCGGGTGTAAGTTATGGAGCAAACGTATTTTACTATACCTAATTAAGTATACTTTTTATCTTACTGAGTTTACACTAATTACACTGTCAGCTGACTGTAAAAGGATTCTATAATTGTAGATAAACACCAAATTGTACATTTATTCTCAATTATTTGTAAAGAAAACTTTATACCTCTTTGTATTGCTTAAGGATTTGGAATGAATTATATTTTCTATATGGTTAAAGTAGAATAAATAAGTCAGCAAAAAGTTTTAGGGCGTTACATCACAATGGCCTTGTGATTGGATTCTCGGGTTGGTTGTCATTGAAACCGTTTCGCTTGGGTGACTACTATGTGTCGCCCGGCAACACCCTACGAAATCGAAAATACAAATCAAGCAATCATTTAAGTGATCCATGTAAAAAAACAAGACTAAAATAAAACATTGTTGTTCGAAATATCCGTGTCATCGTTTAACATTGTCCATTCAGTTTTTACATTTATCCGCATGATTTGGTTGGTTTGCCATTAAAAAAATGTCGCATTGTAAATAACGTCACCGGACATGATATGCTAGTCGTTTATGGGCCAATTATTCAAATGTTTCGGCGTGTTTTTGAAGTCCTTTAAGGTCACTCGAAGGTTGGATTAATGTCATAATTTAGGAAATACATTTTTTTTCTTATATTATTATCTCTATATATTATTATCTCTACTGCCTTTAGGGAGTAACTCTGTCCTTGTCGGAAATAAACACCAAGTTTAAGCAGCATTCATTTGCGCGACTGTGTTTCGGAACGCACGTTTAATCGTTATATGTTTGGTACCTACGTTTGATTGAAAATGAATTAACAGCAGGACGCCACCAGTCCCATCTCGCCAATCCGCCCTAGGTCCAAATGGTGGAGAAGGTGGAGAGCTCCGAAACCTTTGTTTAAATTTACTTTGGTTTGTCAGAGGAAGCCCGTTCTCCGCGGAGTTATTAACGTTGCCAATAATGTTCACTTCACACATGAAGTAAATACAATCTTAAAAGTACTGGAAATTTCGAGAATCACCTCAGTGGGCATCCTGAGCATTGGCTCCATGCCCAGGACTGTACTAACGAAAACATACAGTGACCTCACGCTCTCCGCTCCGCCGAGTCATCGGTCACGTCACCCGCCACTCTCGACCGCTGCATCTCTCATTAGCATAAATGAGATCGTAGCGGAGCTAATTGTCAAAACAAATCATGGACGATGGAGAGATGTTCACCTTATTTTATTTAGGTACTTGTTGTTTGTAGACTCTAAATGTATTTGGTATTAAAATATTATTTTTAGAGTTCCGTTGCCAAATGGTCAAAATGGAACCACTATATTCATCTACGTTCTCCTTTTTGAATCCCCTTTTTGTTTTTTTTTGATATACTTCGGTAACAAAATGCTTTTACGTACTGTCTCCCGGCCAAAGGAAGACCGAGAGAGGTGTGTGGGACTCAACCACCGGCAGACACGACCGCCAGAAGTAATACCCACTAAAAATCGTCCGACGCCCGCTACTTGTTAAGAGAGAGGCGGGGGCCTCTACTTGGGTTGCATCGTCTGACACCCCGCCCGCGGCCAACGTTAAAACTGGAAGGACCCCAGAGAGGCATGGACGCGCCCCTCCAAACTTCTTGAGCGACTATAGTGTGTGTGGCAGACTTCTAGGAGGGTTTATGTTTAGACAGCAGTGGCCCACTGCCCCCGCTGCCTAAGACCATCCTAGCGCTGCCTGACGGACCCTCCTGACCAGCCCTCCACATTCTTTATAATCAAATTCACATTCATTTTAGCCATAGTCAAAGCTGGCTACTTGCCACAAACTCCAGTGTTCTGGCACCTGTCTACTATGGGCAATATCACCTGAAACATTTTTATCATCTAATAAGAAAGTTGCTTTAACCAATAAAATGCCCTAGCCATAAACACACTTTTTTTATTGGACATTTTCTGGTTATAGAGTGGGGTTATGGCAGGAAGTGCATGTCACAATAAATCGCGATGCGATTAGTGCAGTAATAAGGAAAAGGCGGGGGTCTGACAGAGTACAGACAGCCCGTTGCATCAGCTAGTCCGCATGCGCAGCAATAAAACAATTTACGCCGAACATCCGTACCGCTTCCTAGCTGCGCGGCGCAAGCGCGTTCGATTTGTTGCCCGTGGGTGCTACGACCCCATTCGGAACGCTTTATGGTTCGCAAAACAATTGCAACGAACAGTTGCAGTATTAATATTAATTGTTTAGGTCTCACTATATAATAATATGTATAGTCAGGTCAATTTAATCACTCATCCTTGAATAAATTCTGAATGTTATGAAATTGTGAAAGTCCTCATTGATCTAAGGTTTTTTTTCCAATTCAAGAAGGGAGTACAGCCGAGTCTTTTCTAAATCGACTGAGCTAATAATAATAAATTGGACAAGAGTTTATCTCATTTCAACATATTAATATAATCGGTTTCAAATATTGGAAGCAAACGAAATGAATCGTCTCAATTCAACTTCGTTATCTCGAGGAACTAACACCACCAAACATTTCCCCGGAAACTGCAATATTTGTAAACACATGACTTAGCTCAACGCGATTGAAAATTTGGAATCGCTCACTGCTGTCAAACAACAGAAATGTACGGGCAAGTTTACAAACCGCACTAATTTCAGAGCTTTGATGTCTGGAGAGTGGTTTGTTTCTGAAAATACAATTCTAACTCACAACTTTATTGTTTTGTGTTGTTCAGATAAACATTTAAGACAACGCAGTGCAAGAGGAATATGTTTTAGTTTGGTTTAATTATTGGAAGTGCCTACTTGACTCCACCTGTTCGGTTTATGTATGGTTGTGATATATACCGGCTGTTGTACTACTAACAAATTAGTATGATTATAGTTTACCCGCATAGCGCATAATTACTCGATATGAGAAGTCCGTGTGTGCTCGTTAATCGGATCACTAGCAATGTTGACATCGCATCGTCCCTTCACAATTATGGCGCTAAGGCCTCTCGATCCTGAACTACATCAAAATTAGTTTGTTTCTTAAGATGTTTTGCTTAAGATTGAGATGGATTTAATACTTTAATAATTTTGTTTGCTAATTTATTTTCATTATTAAATCTACTATTATTACATCATTCCTAACCTTAATCCTGTACAATCAGTATTCAATTACAATATAATATTTTGCATGACGCTGCTAAAACACAATTTTTACTATACCCTTTATGTTTAGTTCATAAATATGATATGGTGTGGCATTGCGCCATCTGGCCCATAGTCACCCGTCACCCCACACCGTCCGCGGCTGGTTCCCGCGGGTCTTCAGACCACCGGCCTTGCCCTAAAAATTCTTGGCCTCAACATCTGGGTTTCCCATCCGATTTTACAAAAGCCGTCGCTAATTAAGTCAGTAATCCTCGTCATATTCATCATATGTAAAAAATTCTATGAATTTTGTATATTTGGCAGAATTTTGTTTAAATCATAGTCAGCCATGTTATCATGTAACGCAATATTAATAAAATCCGTTCAATAACCTGTAAGATCGTATAGTCATGTGTTGTTGTACACAGTCACGTCATACGGTCAGGAAAAGTCACATTAATTTCTTCCAATTTTAGTTTTTTATTACTTAAGTTTAATGAACAGCAGAAAGCCACCTTGTATCCGTTTGAGTTAGGTGCATTTTGGCAGGGCGTGTTTTGCCGAGCGTCACCTGCCGTAGCGGCCCCTCGTCACACTGACTGAGCAGAGCCGCGCGCAGCCAGCTATGTACTACCAGTGCCGAATTTTGATTCCACATCTGAACTTTACACCGTTATTATAAATAAAGCTCGATTAGGAATCTTTTGCAAAACTTAAGACTAGATAGATCTGAGCTACCTAGTCCGTATCAGCGTTATCGCACGCATCCTCACCGACGGATGCATTTTGAGCTTGAGTTCACTAAGGGAAGACAAGAATCATTTTTTCCACAAAGGAGATCTTCACTAATGGTGCTAACATATGCACTGTCCGACAATACTTGCTTTGTAGTTTGTTCCAACACATACATGTGGCCTAATACAAATACTTACCTTTCACTTAACGATGCCTTGCTCCAACGCCAAGAGCTTTCCTGGACCATTACGTACGACCTACATGTGCTCATGGTAGTTTCCACTTTCTGCTAATGGTGTAAATCGGAAAATGTCTTATGGATTGTAAAGTAGTTCAAGACTAGGTCTAAAGTATGAACACGGTGAGACACATTGTTGTTTTGGTAGAAGTATGAATTGTTTTGGAATATTGAATAGCAATAATATTGTGGCATTTATGGAATTCCTTTTTATAAAACTCTGCGATGTAAAAAATGTTTACCTAAGTAGGTACCTACTAAATTTGTACAACAACGAAACATTGAACGTTACTACCGACATTCCTTTCCTTATAACAGGAAACGAAACGAAAAATTTTGTAGATAAAATTTGTTTTTTTTAATTAACCACCAATTAGAGATATGCTTTTGTAATTTGTTTTTTATCAGTTGGTCGTGTATGTTAACCTTATTTTATAATTTTTCTACATTTCAAGAAATTATAATATTAGGTCGGGGAAAAAGTCTTTTCATAATAATAATAATAATATGAAAATTTGCTTTTACATGTTATTCAATGTCCTGTTTATTTACCGCCACCGCCGATTAAAATCAGGCCTTATCCACAAAATTGGTCAGCCACAGAGGCTGGGTCTTTTGAAATTAGAAATCATTGAAGCTTTTTTGGATCTGTTATAAGAATTACATGTTTTCTCCACAGTTCTTGTTATCTATGTAAGGTAAAGTAAGAAGAATTTTCCCGTTGTCACCGACTTGTGTTACTTCCATAATTTAGGTTGGTCTCCTTTTATAACATGAAACATTAACGTCAAGGAAAATCGTGGCCAGGATTGTCAGTTTACGAATCAGATTTCTCCGCATTTTCTCTCTCTGACGTTTTTGATGGCTGTTGGTGTTATGGTCGCTCAGTGCCCTTGGAGTACATATTATAAACAGAATGTTTACTATACAATTATAACACATACATTAATATAAATTTATATATATGAATATTTTTTGGAATTAAAAGAGTTTTAATAATAAAAAAATATTTCTACATATTAAAGAAATGAGAATATTTTTTGTTTCCGTGTAGTAGGTATTGTGATCTGGCGAAACTATACTCTTATTTTAATTACGTAGAAGTCAGTGTACCATGAAATAGCTCACAAGAACTTTAGACGAACTAATTAATTAGACCTGGCTACTAGCAAATAGGATCCGGTGGAGTAGTTTTATTGGTAATGTTGGAAACTCATAAATGGGTAAGGTCCATGTAAATGTGTGCGCCATTGTGCCGTAGTAATTATTCAGAACATATATTTATTTTCTAAATTATAAAAGGTTTAATATCTTGTTATTTTTTTCAATAAATTATACTTTCTTTTTTAATTTTTTTTAGGTATTTTAGTGTATCACGCGAAGTATACTTTTTTATAAAAACATACTTATTATACACAGGAAACACCTAGACCGGGAAAATATTTAGGTTTATTTACACAACGATTTGTTCTGTGTAGGAATCGAAACCACGACCTTAGAAGCGGTGTGGTATCAGGTGCACAAATTGGTTCGAATAGTAATAAGACAGTAAATTCCTGATTGATGCTTTAACGACACGCAATGGACTGTTTTTTAAACTATATGTATATAAAAATGTAGTATTATTGATCACTTGTCCTAGTTTACGTTACAAGTCCGTTTATGTAAAAAATCGTCCTTACTAACCTTCCCCTTCCTTACCTTGTCCTTAGTAACGGTTTACACCCACGTGTCCACATGTAGGCCTTCGTCGCGGGGCGGAAGTCCGCGCGTGCGTGCGATGTCCGGCACGCGACATTTTAGGGAGTCACCTTACCTTGCCACCTCGGCCCTGTGCTAATAGTACAGTAGTTAGTAAGTGATAATGGGGGTAATGGACGACGCTTAGCAACGCCTCTTATCAACACGTTTTACTCATCCACTATTTTATTTATGGGTCACTATGGAATCGGAGCCACTACTGACAGATTCAACATTGTGCCGAGTGTAAACTATCGTCCACAACCTACTGGTATTGGATAGATAATGTAAACACAAAGGAAGAGAACTGTGAAACTCACGAAGGAAATTTAAAGCTCAAATGTTAAAGAATGAAATTATGGGTGGGGGGATAATATCTAGATTAGGATTTTTCTGGATAGGTCTTGAATTATTTCCTTTAGCTCACGGCCGCTAGTAGTAGTTACTCGGCTAGTCCAGTTGATGTTTTTGGCATTAAAGTCACCAAACAGAATTATCCAAATATAGAATTTTTCAAATAAGACACTACAAGCCACTCTACAAATTGAGGCCTCCATGTTAGAGAGGGAAGTAGTGTCTATGGGGAGAACATTTGAGTCAATTTATATGAACTAATTCTCTATAACTCTCAAGTTTATCCATGTTTCCTGAAGCAGGAGAAGGTCTATCTCTCTGTTACGTGTGAATTCACGTAATTCATTGAGACTTGTGGCGCCTAGTGTTAAAGGACATTAACCCAACGGAATGCGGTTTATTGCGGCCTTCCATTTGGTGTTATTTTATAATCCTGGATATAAAATAACCGAATTCTAACAGTGACAGACACTGTTGGTGCTCTAGCGTTCCTGAGCGTTAGTGGCCGCTTTTTTTGAGGACAGAATGACGATTTCGTTTATGTCGATGCCCTTTATGGTGGGCACGACCAGGGCCAAGTCTTCTTTGAAGGAGGACACGCTGATTTGAGGCGCTTTAGGCGCGGGTGCGGGATGGGCTTGGGCCCTTACTCTCCTAGGAAAGCTAAGGGTCGGGACCGCTAAAAGGGAGTTTGTAGAACAGAATTAGCATGAAACTTACAATAACTTTAAATTTTAATCAAATACTTTTGAAATACAGAACAAGCTGCGTCTTCTGATCAAAGCCGCGTGCTATGACCAGCAGCTTTGATCAATTTAGCAATATCTGTTAGAGCATATCTTCCGGAAACGCGGAGGAGCTAAGATTTTTCTTTCTAATCGAATACACATAAGTTGTGTCATATGGCCGTAACACTTATGTTAAGAGGTGTTACTTATTGCAACAACATTAAGCATTTTCGCAAATCATCGTGGAAGTGCAAAACAATCTTACGTTCTCAGTTCGATTACAGATCTTTACCGTCCGCGTTGAGATTGGACTTATGACATTTTTTGTATGTAAGTCCGGCGGTAATTTTAGCCCGATCCGTCCTTCGGTTTTGTGTGCATTAATATTTTTTCTTTTATGTACTTAAAATATGTACCTGCCCAGTGTATTATTTCCAAGCGCTCCGAGGTTCTAGGTAGAATTTCCTAATTAATTATATAGCATGATTATTAATTACATCATGTTGTTTGCCCCGCATTGTAAATGCAGCTATGAGAGTTTATTTTTCGTTTATCGTACTTTCACGTCTCATAAAGCCTAATTTACAATATACTTAAGCTATATGCGTAGCGGTTCAGGTGTAACAGTTTGTTAATTCATTGCTTCGTAAAGGGCATGTAAAACTGACCGATTTTTATGAAAATTTTATGTAACGAGTGTAGAAAAGTGGCATATTACCGTGAAATGTAATTCCAAAATCTTCTGGTAAAGTCTCCATTTTATTTCAATTGATTTTGACTATAACTAAGCAAAAGAAACGTTTTATCATTTTTGCGACATAATAAAGATTTGACATTAAAGTGTAAAAAATATTGTGAACCTCAGCTAGATTTTATCGTTAAAAGTCTACACTTCACGTCGCTAACCAATGGCCCAGATTGGGCCGCGAGCCCACTTGCAGCTACAAAAGAAGTTAATTTCGAGGCCGACTTAACTACGTAGTGGCGTACTTATTTATACTACGTAATGCACGACTTTAACACCACATGCACCATAAATCAAAGTCGCAACATTATAAATATTTTACCGAGAATTAATAGGGTAGTGTTAAACACTTCACTAAGTAATGAAGTTATGCAAAATTTATAATAAAAACATGGTACTTCAAAATCAAGAAAAATCAAATCATAAATATTTATTCAGTAACAATATTACACTTAGGTTAACAGTGTTTGGGGACCCTTTTTAAGTAAACATAATACCTGTGTTAGGGGAACCCGCTCTTCCTGGACATATTTTATGTTTGTAACAATTTATCTATTATGATTTTATGATACATGCTTAAATTAATAGGTTGGGGAAAAAGTCTTTTCGTATTTTTGTATGAAAAGTCAAGACATTTTTTTCAAAGTTTATTTACATTTATTTATAATATATATGTACCGTTTTGTTGAATAACTTTCTGCCATTTTGTGGGCAGAGACATTATCCCGTTACTGTAGAAACTTTGGGACTTCTGATCAAAAAAACGGGACAAATAGTTTTGGCAGTCCTCTCTTGAGGTCAACCTTACAGAACCTAAATAATTCTGCAGAGACCGAAACAGGTGAAAATCTGAAGGCGCAAGGTCAGGGCTATATGGTGGATGCACTGTGACCTCCCAGTCGAACTCTCTTAATTTTTGCTGAGTGGATAAAGATGTGTGTGGTCTAGCGTTATCGTGATGAAAGACCACACCCTTCCTGTTGATCAATTCCGGCCGTTTTCTCTCGACTGCTTCCTTTAATCTCATCAGTTGCTGGCAGTAAAGATCAGAATCGATGGTTTTGCCGGGCGGTAAAAGCTCATAATAAACAATGCCCTTCCAATCCCACCATACACACAGCATCACCTTATTTCGTGTTAGGCCAGGTTTGGCCACAGTCTGTAAAGCCTGGCCAACTTTCGACCACGACCTTTTTCGCACGTTCTTGTCGTACGTGATCCACTTTTCATCGCCAGTTATCAATCTCTTCAAAAACGGCTCGGTTTCATTACGTCTCAATAATGAATCGCAAATGAGTACACGGTTCATTAAGTTTCTTTGAGTGAGCTCGTGTGGCACCCAAATATCGAGCTTTTTTGTATAACCAGCTTTCTTCAAATGGGTCAAAACTGTTTTGTGGTCAATTCCCAGTTCTTCAGCTACATCGTAACTACTAATATGCCGATCTTGCTCCACTCTTTCAAAAATGGCGTCCATTTTATTCGTAACAGGGCGACCAGAGCGAGGTGCATCTTTAACATCAAAATTTCCGGACTGAAAACGTTTGAACCAAATTTGTGCTACTCTTACTGACACTGCATCAGGTCCATAAACATCACAAATTTTTTTCACTGCTTGAGTTGCATTTTTCCCTTTTTTATAATAAAATTTTAAAATGTATCGAATTTCTTCATTAGATTCACTCATTTTTACGGAGAGAAAAACAAATGAAAAATAGCGGGAAACAACTTTTTTTTTTTTCTTTTCTTTATAATGGAACCTTTTTAATGTTACCAAAACCAACCAGACACAAATAGTACAGTCAAAAAAATTTTATAAAAAGTTTATACCTACGTTATGCGAAAAGACTTTTTCCCCGACCTAATATTAAATATAATTTAGTGTGTGTTCGTGTGTAAGTGTGTGCGCGTGTGTGAGTGTGTGCGCGCGTGACAGTGTGTGCGCGTGTGTGAGTGTGTGCGCGCGTGACAGTGTGTGCGCGTGCGTGAGTGTGTGTACGTGAGTGTGTGCGCGTGAGTGTGTGCGCGTGAGTGTGTGCGCGTGAGTGTGTGCGTGTGTGTGTGTGTATTTTGTAAATGCTGCATCGTAGTGCTAAATAAATAAGTTTAATAAATTTATATAATATACTGTAAATTACAGATTTTCTAGCTTCTAATTATTATATAATGGGCACCAGTAAATCTGTTTCCCCATATTATGTCTTAAATTTTAGCCAATTCATCAATAGTACTTTGCAGTCCCGACACGATTTAGAGTAGATGTTTAAATGTTTGTTGATAAGGTTGTATGCCAGAGCTAATTGCTTAGTCTTGCGAATGCGGATCTAACAGCCGGTACTTGAGCTACTGCAATTTTATTTCTTTTTTTTCCAGTATTCCAGGGTCGTAAGGAAGAGATTTGTGTAATTTCAAAACGAGGTATAGAATGAAAAGTTTGCGTACAGAAAGGATATCACTTAAAATATAGATCATGTGTAAGAAACTTATACGTCTTAAAAAACATAACTTTTAACATTGCCCTTTGCGCTCTTTCAAGATCTAGAAACATCATTTTGAAAGCTCCACCCCATATTGATATCCAGTAAGTTAATATTGATTGGGTAAGAGAAATATATATTTGCCTTAATATCAAAGAAGGAGCCACATGTCTTAGAATTTAGTAAAAAATCAGACAAATTTTCTGACCCTATTCATTACAAGCTCTAGGTGGGAATGCCAAGACAATCTCTGATCTATAAGTATTCCCAGATACTTGGTGCACGTGGTTTTATTAATTCTTTCACTTGAGCAATTTGTGATACAGGAGTAATTATTGCATGTATGCACTTTAATATGCAATTCTGGTTGCGTATGGCTGTATTTAGTAAGCATATGTAGTAACATTTTTGAGTATTTAAGGTGATAAGATGAGAATTTAACCAATATTAATTGGATTACTTGTGAAGTTGTAAATAGTTAAAGTTATTCAAAATGTATGTATTTTGTCTTATGTATTTTGTACTTAGAAGAATAAAGTAATAAGAAAGCTTCCTCAACCGCATCTTGACTTCCTTAGTTGAGTACTTACTTATTATATGTAGTGTCGTTCGTTTTTCACGATCAGCATTATTGAAGATTTATCAAGTGGCGCACTTAGGTAAGCGGCTTAGTCCCAGCCGATTCATCTTAGAGATATAATCAACTTGAGGTTAACCACGTTAATGGCTTCGAAAAGTGGAGGGAACATTGAAGTAACTTAGATACAGTATTAGTAAAAAAATACAAATGCATCTTAACGAAATTATTAAGACTAGGATTACCCAATATTTTAAGACAAAATACATACATTATTTAATACTTTAACTATTTACAACTTTACAAGTACCTAATCCAATTAATATTTGACATCTTGTAGATACGTATTTAACTTATCACAAATGCAGCTTTTTTTTTGTAAGAAAAACCAAATAAAATGAAATTATCGCCTGCTGCAAAGAAAACATTTTCTGCGTTCTTGACATCTGTCATTGTAGGTAGGCGTTGAAAGAATTGCGTACTTTATCGGTGTACTGATTGCTTGTTCGCAGGGAGGAGGTGCGCAACCACGCGGTGCGGTGGAACGCACAGTTCTCTTTCGTGTGCAAGATGTGTGCAAATGCCAACACCGGCGTGCTAGAGCCGGCGCTCATGAGAGTTTCAGTGCGGAAGGAGTGCAAAGGTCAGTAATAACACACTACCACGAATAATGTAACGTCTAGTAATAAACTCCCGCTCCTGCTGGATTCTTCGTATGGGAGGAGCCTCACATGAGTTACAAAAAAGTATCAAGCTAATAAGATATGAATATCTAGCTCTCCTCTGGAGTTGCTTCCTCTTCTATGTTATGAATTCAGAATACTGGTAAGTATAAATGAGGAATAAGATAGAAGATTACGTTCACTTTATGTTCTCATAACAATTTCGTGAAACTCGCGTGCTTGTTTTCAAAACGAACGAAGGCATGAATAGAATAAAACGTGATTTCAAACTGATAATGCTGAAACGTCATCTTAGATTAGTATGCCTTCATGAGACGCGAGTGAAATCTTGATGATTTATTATTCATTGTTTGATGATGTCAACAAGTTGATTGTCAAGATAAATTATCGCAGACAACAATGATCTGTTTGTTTTCTGAGTAAATTTCGTCGGTTTGTTTTAGACAGTATGCTAGAGAACGTGACTATGAGCAATCATTCATAAAATTCATAGAATAGAATGTTGTTCATAGATTGTAGTAGTAGAGTGATATACCACGCGACCCGATCTCAATAAAAGTCGTTGTTTTTCGAGAAATGTTTGTGGTTGGTAAAGCGTGAACGGCACATAATCATGGTTCAAAGTTTCAGGAAGATTAAATGTTCATAGCCAACTCTGCCGCCAACTGAGAGTTGGGGTCGTTAAAAACTAATGTACTACGTACGTAGAATAACAGCAGTTATTTGGAGTAATGTGACCGTTAATACGGTTTAGGCATCAGTGCTGCAACTTCGTCTGTTCACCAGCCAGACCGACACTGCATTTCGAAGTTTTCATCAGCACGACTTTTGCAGCTTTTATGAAGTAATCAACTTTTATTGCCGCTCACTCCAAATTGTCGGGCTCACGTTTTTTGCCTCTTTTGTAGCGTAGATGCTTTAAAGCCTATTTAGGTTTTTATTTGTATGTCATAATGATTTCCTAGTATGTTCTATGTAAATGCTATTTGTTGACCTTGCTCTGAGTTGTGACGCAGCGAAGCAGATAATATGACATTATAAAAAGTGTACAATTGTTACTGATGTAAATTTAGCGATATTTTCTATTAAAAGTAAACAGCAAATTATTAAATATTTTAATACACTTAGGTTTCAAATTATAAAAATTATAACTGTATAGATGTTAAGATATATTTTAAAAGACGATTGGTTTTACTCTTCAACAAAATTTAAAGTATTTTTGGTTACATTTTTTCAAATTAAAAATAATGTTTGTTAAGCACGTTGTCAATAATTGCATTAACATTTTTTAATTTCTCTGAAACATTTCTAATTTCGTAATCCATTGATCGGATTTTTGAGTCGTAGACGTATGTGACACTTAGCACATGCTCGTTAGCCAAACAGCTTGAACGTATTTTTTAGGCCCTAAGTCATTTGTGATTATGCAGAATGAATAATAATAATAATAATAATTTATTTCTGTATGATAACTAGCCTAATTACAATATTTTACGAACATAAATTGGGTTAGTAATGCAATTAATTAAAGTGGTATCTACCTAAATTAAGTAAACTTAATTACTTGTGTCTTAGGTATTCACAGTAAATACGTGTTAGTGCTTATTTGACAAAATTCCTTACAAATAACAATGGAGTGTGCTTAAGCAATTCAATTTATTTTTTGCAACATTTTACTTATTCTATGTAGCATTATTTATAATACTTAAAGACTATCGTACTACTTTACAACCAATAATAAGTACTCTGTTTCTGTGTAGTTTTTGGTTTTTAACCATTCTCTAATACTATTTTTAGATGCAAAAATGTTCATTGGGTAGATTCCCAATGAAAGATTTATTCTGTTATATAGAAAAGGACCAAGAAAGCAAAAGAATCTATGGGAGTGTGCTGTACGGTAAAGTTCTACAGAACATACTAAATCTGCCCGTCTTTTGCTGGTTTGTTTTGGGTTGTAAGGAGTAATTAAATGTTGTTTAGTGGCTGTTAGTAAAATGAAGAGTTGTCGTACAGAGAGGACGTCACAATCAGCAAGAAGTTCAGCGGTCGGGAAACGAAAAGGGAGGAAATTACTAACTTTTAATATGGCTCTTTGTGCAATTTCTAAATTAAGAAGGGTCGTTTTATGAGTACCACCCCAAGATGTATTGCAATATACTAGTAAAGATTGACAGAGTGAAAGATAAACTGTTTTCAATAATTGGCTATTTGCAGCGTTTCTTAAGTTTTTAAATACATATATTAGTTTCCGTAATCTAGCTGTAAGTGCCTCTATATGTGCTTTGAAATTTAGATACTTATCAATGATTATGCCTAAGTATTTAATAGTATCAGTGGTACAAATTGAGGGGCAGGAGCAATCGTTATTTGATGTTGACGAATTTATGCATTGATGGGATTTGATTGAGTATGAGTTTAATGTTGGTTGGGTGAGTGCATTAAAGGAAAAAGTAATATATTTTGTTTTTTCATGGTTAAGTGTTAGTAAATTTTGACTAAGCCAATTAGAAACTATGTTAAAATCAGTTTGTGTCAAGTCAAACGCTTCGTTCCATGTCTCAGCGCTGCAGAGCAAAACGGTGTCATCAGCGTATGATATTATTTTACTATTTCTGTGGAGAGTTAGTAAGCAAAGATCGTTTACGTACACGAGAAAAAGTAGAGGACCAAGTATACTTCCTTGAGGAACCCCGTATTCGACGTATAGGTCATCACTTATATAGGTATCTATTTTCACACGTTGAGTTCTATTGGAAAGGTAATCTTTTAGCAGAACTCAGAAGTTGTGGGAGACCCCTTACACCTAACAATTGTAATTTTAGGAGAAGAGTCGGAACCGAAACCGTATCAAAAGCTTTTGAGAGGTCTAAAAACACAGCTAAGCACTTTTTTTTAAAGTTCAAGTTCCTCACAATATAGTCAGTAAGTTCATGGACGGCATCATCAGTTGACTTATTTGGTCTGAATCCGTATTGCCCAGGTGCCAAGAGTCCGATGATCTCTAAATAATTTGAAAGTCTATTATAAATTAGTCTTTCAAGTACTTTAGAAATTGATGGTAAGATGGCGATGGGGCGATAGTTATTTATGGAACTTTTATCTCCACTTTTGTGAATAGGTAGAACAAGAGCTTTCTTAAGGATTTTAGGGAATATCCCTTGTGAAAAATGTGAAGATGTATCTTGAACTTTTGTCTACTATTTATATTTCGCGAAGTTTCAGTGTTGTTTGGTGTATGTTTCAGGCGGTCGTTCTTACCAGAAGCTGGGCTTCTGTGACGTGAACTTGGCGGAGCTGGCGGGCGCGGGTGAGGCCACGAGGCGCTGCCTGCTGGAGGGCTACGACCTGCGGCGGCGGCAGGACAACTCTGTGCTGAGGCTGCGCATCAAAATGAGCATGATCTCCGGAGATCCCCTATTTAAAGTGTTAGTATACTAACAATATCTTTAAACCTAGACTTGACAAGTTACATAAAATTATTATTATGATGAGAGTATTGGAACAGCAGCCGCCCACTTGCATTCATATTTTAGCATTTTTCTTAAACTTGGGTTAACGGAAGTATTTACATATTATTATCGTTTCTTATATTGTTAATATTATCCGTTTAAAAATATAAACATAATTAGAGAAATAATTACGATTCCGTGTAGAATTTTGTGCAATAAGAAAACGCTCGATATGTCTTATAAAATTAAATAAAAAGCTGTACTTATTAGCGAGTTTAATTGATGTAATAAAAACAAACGTAGAAGGATACAATCCCCCAAACCCATAAAAATGTTAATGAAGCGTTGCACGTCATAAAGTTTTATCCCAGAGAAGAGTACAAGCATCCTCAACAGTTACGTCACTAGGATTTCACATCCATCAGCTGTGTAATGACATCATGATTCACGAGCACGACCTGCCCACGGCGTGCCGGCAGGTCGTAGACGCGCTGACTCATAGTATGCTAATGTCTAGCTTCAAGAGTTGTAAAAATGTGTTATGTTTTATACGTATTGTAAAAATTCTACTACGTCTATCTTTGAAATCGGCAATGTTGAAGGTGAAACGTAATTCCCTACGGTGTCGCAGATAATGTTCATTATCCGCCTATGTTTAGTAATCAGAATATCTTTACTTTGGGTCTTTCCCGATGACATATTTCCTTATGATATATATGCTGATATATATTCGTACTAGGGATATACTTTCTGATATAATTACGTGAATCACAGTATTGACTATTTAACATTAGGGAAAGTGACATTTATGGTTTCTTAAGATTTATAAACACAATGTGCATTGGTTTTAGAGCCGCCAGTTATGCATATTATTTCTTTATTTTTAAGATTAATGTTTGTTTCAATTAGCTTTCTTCTCTGGAACTATTCGAAAAATTAATCAAAGTTATGATTCCTGAAATGAATTTTCTTTGCTAAATTTATCTGCTAGGCAGAGACAAATACAAAAAAAATTAAATTATAAAAATCGGTGTAGCTGTTTTTGAGTTATAAATTGACGAACTAACACGACTTTTTTATCATATATTTCATTTTAGGTAATGATAGACTTAAGAGACGATATTAAAGGTGTGCAAAGTTATGTTACCCTGAAATACTGTAAAAGAACGTATTGCTATATTTTCAGACCTGAAAGAAGCAAGAAAGATGCACCTGAGAGCAAAGGCGCCGACAGCGGGTCTGAGAGCGCGCCGCCAGAGGACGACGGTGCCTCCTCTACACCCAGCTCCGGCTTCGGCTCCCTCACCAACCGCGCACACCACGGTAAGACACAACCCCGTGCTATTACGATCATTTGTACATCTTTTCAGTGCTTCGAAAGGCAGCAGGCCTTACGCCGTTGTCCCGGTTATCACTATATGTGGTAGTAGCCAAGTTAGAAGCCTAATTGCGTGGATATGTTCTTAATAGCAGGACGCCTTCCTCCGCAAATCCGCGCTGGGTCCGCGTGGAGGAGTTTGCCCTTTTATTTTGGTTTGTGGGAGGAGGCTCGTGCGCAAAAGTGGGACAATAATCAGCGCATTTCGCTTAGACTTTGGAAGGTAGTCTTTTTTTGTGAAGAAATCGAAAGCCTTCCGATGCGATAAAAATGTAGTACTTTTGAATAACAGTTTATTTGTAATCCAGAGGGTGGCGGCGCGGCGCCTCTGTCGCTGCCAGGCGAGGCGGGCGACGACGAGCTGCCCGCACTGCCCGCACTGCCCGCGCTGCCCGCCGCACTGCCCGCTACATTGCCCGCGGCGCTACCAGAACACACAGGTTCATATATATCTTTGTAAATCACCAACAACGTCCTTGTGCAAAACGTAGCTATATAGTCCTGAGCGACCTCTCAGCAGATTCATAAATAAAAAAATATATTAATTACATCAGTTTTTTGGATTTTCTGAATAATTTAATTACGAATCCTTATTAATAATAATATATTTTCACATCGAGTCTTGAGTTGTCAGTAGCGTATCATATTCTTTAAATACCTGCGTGCTTGTGGACCCTGTTGTTACACCTGGGCAGGTACCATGTAATAAAGGTAACTAAAAATAAGTGTTACTTTACTTAAATTTGTATAGTTGATCTTGAAAAACAAAATAAGCCATAAAAATAAGCACATTACTTATTAGGTTCAATCCAATTCAAGTTTCCGCGGGTAACATACTACATAACACATAATCTATCGTTGTACCTAAAAAATAAATTTGACAGTGCTGGTATTTAATAAACCGTATATGTTCAAATTCTAGTATTACCTCCCGCGCCTGCCGCCGTGACGGCGGTGTCGGCTGCCCTACAGCACACGCATTCTAGAAATTCGTCCAATACCTCTGGGGACTGCAGTAGTAAGGTAAGGGATATTACTCGTTACCAAAACAATATCTAATTTTAATGTTTTATGAATAACTTGAGTTATTGGTAATTTGTATAACTTTTAGATGTACTCGTTTTATTTAATCCTAATATTGATTCTGAATGTTAAAACGTTTATTTATAAAATGGTTCCAGGCGTCTGGTTACGGCAGCTCAGCGTCGGGAGCATCCGCACACTCGCGGCACAGCTCGGAGGGAGAACCGCCCGACCGCGCTCACCACAGGTCAGACACACACTCGCAACTCGCGCACACTTCCACAGCCTGTACATACGCGTGCACCACTAACTCCCGACTTTACTTCGGTTCCCGGCTTTGTTGATTTGTGTTTATGTTTATTTGTCCCCCTCCCGCGCAGCGAGCGACGCGGGGGTGCGAGCGTGACGGACGGATTTCGATCGCCCTCGCCGTTGCCTGCGCCCGACGTGGTGCCACGGCCGGAGCCGTGGTCGCCCGCCAGCGACGACTACCGGACGCCTGACTCGACGCTACTGCCGGATGACACCGTCTACGAACGGACAATGCCCTTCAACTTCCAAATGTCCAAGCAGAAGTCTCTCACCACCATCCCGGTGCCCGATAAGAGTCGCCGAAGTGAAGAGTTGTTCACCAACTTCCCGTTCTTGACTCCGCTGGCGCACCGGAAAGGCTCGTTGGTGACGTCCGCGTTGGCCGAGGATCTGTTCTGTGGGCTGCGGGGCGGCGGGGGAGGGGGCGGGGGCGCGGGCGCGCTGCGGCTCGCGGCCTCCACCCCCCGCGCCGCCGAGCGACATAGCTACTGCGACAGGTGAGACGGGACCCCCCGCGCCTTCCCACCCCCCAACCTTACACACTCGTCCAAGGGGTTTACGGAACCGAATAGTTATGGTGGACATTTAACAGTGTTTACTCTCTTTTTACCACGGTCTTAAATCAGTAAATTGCTGTTCATTGATAAAAATATCACTTACAAAACGTCGAATCGTTAATTACAATATATGCAATAAAAAAAAAAGACAAAAACGCATTCATTATAAACTCAATTTTTATGAAATGAAAATAATATTTTGGATAATTTTTGGACGTTAAATAAATTCTAAACCCAAGAAAAATTTTGTCTTTTTCTTATTGGTAAAAACTCAAATATACGACAGGACGTCTATCAGATCACTAATTTGTAAATAATTTTCTTATGATTTCATAATACATAGATAATATTATTTTATGGAAGTTAATAACATGAGGAGTAGAAATTCGTGGTATGTAACTTATGAAAAAAGTTTTTACTGAAAATGTGGGCCCGGTTCCGTGGTCCCTTGATGACGCCATTCTTCACTTTATATTTGGTTGCCCTATCTCTGTCTTTTGTGCTGTTTCTAGTGCATGTGGTGAAATGACCATAACACACTCAGGGACTCATCACTTAGCTAGTAAGAAATTATTTAAGAAGGTTGTGGATTTACTGTGCTTCCTACTAATGGTGAATTTATTATTTCATATTTTGTAATGCTTTTTATTAAATTATGAGATTAAAAATAAACTATCAATATTGCGTTTTTATTACAAAATTTGATTACCCTTTATTTATATTATTAAATATTGTAAGTTTTATAAAGTGAGGCCGCTAAAGATTACCGAAATGACACATGCCAATGACATAACTTTTGATTTAGGTAAACTATTATTATATAAAGTGTACGCGTAACTTACGGTGTGAAGCGTCATTCAGGAGCTAATGATTTCCGGTATATTATAATAATTTATTATTGCATCATAGAATAAATTATATTTGAATTTAGTTTCAATATACAATATAAAAATAATGTTACGATGGTTTAAAGTTACCATTTTGTGAATGGAAGACATTATTATAATTCTTCACAAAATAGTACTAAAGCTAAACTTTAAAAAAAAAACAAAATTACATAAAAAAGGGTCAAACCGTGCAATCAAAAAATACTTACTTTGACATTTGTAACAAGGATCCCTTTGAAAGGCAGTGGTAAACATATTCTTACCATAAATTGTCTTATGTAGTTGAGTTAAAGTAAAAAACTGGAATGAAAAATTTCAACATGTTCTGCCATGCCAACATGTATGTTAATCACAGAAAGTTGTTTTTCTAAATGAATGAAGTCTATGTCCTAGGATTTGGAACAATTTTTTATTAAAAGTTAACCATTAAAAATATGCACCATTTCTGGTAAAAGTATTGAAATCGAGTGATGAAATATTTCTTATCTAAGTGTGTTTAATAGTTTATTGTAACGATACAAGAAGTAATGTCGCGATGGTAAACCTAGATTGGCCTCACAGTTATATTATCTATTATTTTAGAATTACGCAAACATATTAGTGCTTTATGCTTTTTACGACTATTGGTTTAATTGAAATATGTTACTTACATCGTTCACGTAACATATAGAGACGAAAATTTGATATAAATGGGAAATGTTTCTGATTGGCCGTCCTACTAGCAAGAGGTAAAGCCAAGTGCGAGGCTTACCAGCACACAAAAGATGCGTGAATTTGTAACTTTTCTTGAAAGGGACCCCTTTGGATTTGTATTTAATTATCTGTTGGTAAAAATTGTGTTGTCTACCTATTAGGCTATAAGAAATAGTTTTTTGACAGTCAGATACTCATTATTACATACTCATTAGTGGCATATATTGCATTTCATAAAAAATTATCAAATGAGATAGATACTCATTGTAAATTTTGCTCCGTATCCTAACAATAAAAGTAATTATGCTCCGAATTTACACGCTATATTACGTCTCAAGAGGTATCTGCTCGTTTGGTAACTAAGACAAGATGCTCTTCACCTTTTACTCCAGTATTATCACGAAAACTATGGGAGGCGATATAAAATAGGGTACTTTTTATAGTATTTTGTTTCAAATGGTAGAACTCAGTGGTCGGATGAGCATCATGGAAATAATCAAGAATTTTACATTCGACGTTATAAATCCGATTATGTCACCAATTATTGATAACAAATTTAAGTGATTGTAATGACAACAGTTTTTTCATAAAATATGACCGAAAATGTTGAACGGGTGATGTATACAATGAGGAATTAATAAATATGGCGTGTGTGTTGTGCGGCAGACGGGCGGATGCGGGCCGGCGCGACGCATCGCTGCCGCGCCGCGCGCCCGCCGCCAGGTGCGCCAGCTCTGATGGTTCTTGAGCGATACAACAACTATTTTACTGAACAGTTAACACACTTCAAATACATTACGCGTTCTATTATTAGCTCGGTAATTTTCCTCGAAAAGTAAAATTTTAATGATAAATCAATATTAACGGGTGCTACTGTTGAAAATTAGTTTTTTAAACATAATTAAACGGTAGCTTAGCTACAAATTCGTTTCGTTAATCAGACTCAAGAACTATCAGAAGTGTCGTCAATTACGCCGAAGGTATAGTGACACGCACGGCCCTCCAGACAAACCAGAAACGCAGAAATTATCAACAATTATAATTTGGCTACCCTCATTACAGCATTTTTGGCTGCTCTTGATGCTGTCTCGCTTCCATTACTTCTAGCCCCAGAATTAAATTTCACACATATATATAGTTTTTGTGTCATCTTAAAGAATCAACATATTATGTTTTTAAATAATCTAACGCTAAATTATAATGTATTTATCTTAAAACTAAGATTATTTACTTTTAAATGTAAAGAAAAATGGGTAAATATATTATTGAACCCAATCTATAAACAATATGATTTAATTTGATCCAAAAAGTTCTGCTCTGGAGTGGCGTGGGTCGTGCGAGTGGTAGTGTTGTCTCGTGGCGCTATTCAAGTACCGTTTACAGAGTGTTTTCAGTATGTATTGCGAATGATGTGTCACTTGCCATACCAAAATGAGCATACTCTGTGTATGACTTTGACAGGCGCTTAGAACTGGAATTGTTTGCTTAGTGTTCGCTTTTAGTGTAAAACTATTTTTATATAAGAAAGATCATTGATTTAATGTAAATAATTGTTAATTTAATTTTTACATTGTTTTGTATTTTTTATAATGTATAGTTTGTTTCATTTAAATAAAGTAGCAAATTAATTTACTTATATTTGTCAAAAATGTATTTTCATAACTTTATATTTCCTATGGCATGGCTGTGTCGCAAATACTGCATGATTGCTATTTTGTGCAAAGTATATTTTAACAATCTTTATCATTAATCCGCTTTATTTAACGTTGTGTAATTATGATATAAATAGTAACCTATTTGTATGGACAACTATTTATTATAATGCGTGTTTTTTGTTATACATTTCCTAGGAATAAACATTTTAGGCGGTTTTTTATGATTCATTCTTTGTTAAAAAATCTAAAAACTCTTTATAATAAATATTATACAGTTGGGCAAACAGTATTAAAGAGAATAAGTCGCTCTCGCTTTAGAGCGCCCTAACGATAAAGTTTAACCGTGAAAACATTTTGTTGTTATAGTGGCAATACATAATCTGGTAAAAAATTCAATTATCAACCTATTACGGTTCCTGAGATGCATAGCGCTGACAGACTGACTGACGACCACGAAGTCATAATAAGGCATCCTCTGGGTGAACTCATTAAAAGCTAATATTTTATTGAAAAATGCAGGTGGCTTTTGAGGCATAGTTATTTAGTTGTGCGTCTGTGAGTAAATACGAGCTACTGCTACTAGGCGGGCAGCTGTAGGCGCGCTGCTATGTGGTGTTCGTTGGTTGCTTTGTTGTCTGTTACGGAGTGTCCGCTTCAGATTGCAGTGTTTTTGTTTACATTATATTTATATTCCACTAGAGTTGATCAATGTTTTATTTGTACACAGTTATTAAATTTTAAAAAAACTTTTCTATTTGTAATAATACCTAGTTCATATAATTATTAACCCAAAATATTACAAAACAGGATGTTTGTCAACTCTCGTGAATTATTTTGGGAGCAATTAACTAGTACAATAATAAACATTTTGCATTAATTATTTTTAAAAAATTGTATGGAAACGTATTAGTTAGTGCTTCTAAATACAAACATTTGTATCGTTGTTTAAATATTGTAGTGCTTTACAAGTTGGGTGGTTATTATCAGGAATCCATCTTCGGGGTCGTTATCCGCATCTGCGTCTGAAGGAGGTTCGCTGGAGCGTGCGCGAACGGGACGGGGCGCGGCGGGGCCGGGGGGCGGCGCGGGGCCGGGCCGAGGGCAGGCCGCGCCCCCGCCCCCCTCTGCGCCGCCGCCCCAGCCGCCTGGCCCCGACGACAACCAGGTTGGTGGTATATTAAGAAAAACTTGTACTGGAAGTCTAAATCGGTGCCGTTGGTATGATCAAAGGGAAGTAATGGGATATATTTTGTTACTGATATGAATAGAAATATGCTTATGTTTATTTCCCGAACTACACGAGCTTGTCTCTGTGGCTGAGTTATATCACTCTCAAACTGCAGCACTCGAACCATTTTATCAGATTGAATCGACTGCATCCCATCAGGCAGGATGTGGTAGATAGATAGATAGATAGATAAACTTTTTATTGCAACGAAAGACACACATACATATAAAACAATAAAAACAAAATTACAATAATTAAAAAAAAATATATATAAATAACAACAAAAAAACTAAAATTAAAGCATTCACATAGTGTGCATGTGTGTCGCAGCGCTGCAGAATGGCTACGGCTCAGTGGGTTTTTTGCTCTGAGAGAGCAAAACACTGATTTTCAGCTTTTGCCGAAACAGTAACACGAGACGCCCCCAAAATACCGTGTATAATTTATAATATAAAGTACAAGTTTATAAATAGGTAAAGAGTTATATAAAAATAAAAACATTTAAAAGAAAACACTATTAGACAGTTAATTAAACCATTGATCCTACATATATAATAAACAAAGTCAATATTATCAACACTACCAAAGTCAATATTGCCAACACTAGCAAAGTCAATTCTACCACAAAATAAGACATCATGGCGGTCCGAGCACTGAGACACCGTCCCCAAAGTGACCATGCAGAAGTTCCGACTTTTGCCTATCCAGTAGTAAAATTTTAAGTTGTTTTTTAAAGTTGGCCTTTGTTTGAATATTTCTTACTGGAGGGGGGATATTGTTCCAGCACTTGGTCGCCTGGTGACGGAAACTGCCAGTGAACCCGACCGTTCTATGATTATGTGTCGCCAGTGGAGCGCGTGCAGCTCTGAGAGAACCCGACCCATATTTGTATTTACACCTTACTAGATTTAATTTTTGATACAAATACTGCGGGTTTTGAAATATTGTCAGATCAAACATCAGACAAGCAAGATGCAGTCTTCGACGTGACTCCATATTCAGCATGTGAGCCCTATTCAAAAAAGGTGACACGTGACTACGGGTTGGAACGCTGAAGCAAAATCGGCAACAAGCATTTTGAACACGCTGAATTAGACGTCGAGACCTACCCAGAAGACGAGGGCCATAAACTAAGTCGGCATAGTTAAGCCTCGACAGCACAAGTGACTCGCAAAGAGTAATTCTAGCTTTCTCGCATAATTGGTCACGAATTTTGTACAGTATTTTTAGCCTATAAAAGCAATTCCTGGCCAGGTTTAAGACGTGTGTATCAAAACGTAGCTGATTGTCAAATACCAAACCCAGATTCCTCGCTTCGGTAACCATAGAAATCTTGGTGCCTAAAATTTTTATGTCTACGGAACTGGTCATAATTTTAGAAATTTGATGCTTTGTACCTAAAACCATCAGCTTAGATTTGGACGGGTTAAGCACCAGACAGTTATTCAATGACCACTCAGCGACATTATCCAAGTCCTGGTTCATCGCCTTCACGGCGGCACCAGGATTATTTGGTTTGACGGACAAATACAACTGAAGATCGTCAGCGTAGCAATGATATCTGCAGTTCTTAACGACCCTAGGGAGATCCGCACAATAAATAATGAAGAGAAGCGGACCCAGAATAGATCCCTGGGGCACACCTCGGCTGATCGGCTTTAAGAGCGAGGATTCATACCGACCGTCTACTTTTTGAACCCTAACAGATTGATATCTACCACTAAGATAGCTATCAAACCAACTAACCGTATTAGAATCAAATCCGTAGTAAGACAGCTTGGCCAAGAGAAGAGGGATACTAATACTATCGAAGGCGCGGGAGAAATCCAGAAGAACAAGCAAGGTCCCGAGTCCCTTGTCTTGATCCACTAGCACATTATCAGTGACGTCCAGCAAGGCGGTGACAGTACCACGTCCTTTACGGAACCCTGACTGATGCGACGGCAATATACCATTCATCTCGACAAATTTAATTACCTGGTCGTAAACGGCTCTCTCTAGTATTTTAGAGAGATATGGTAGAATGCTTATAGGCCTCAGGTCCTCAATTCTACTGGGCGGATTCACTTTTGGAAGGGGATTTACTATAGCACTCTTCCAATGATAGGGGACTATACCAGAAACAATAGATTTATTAACCATAGAAGTAATTAGTGTTATGGTTCTTGGCAGAGTGAGAATAATCATATCCCTATTGATGCCATCTATTCCAGCCACATTTGATTTTAAAGAAATAATATATCTAGAGACCTCTACTTCAGAAACAGGGTGTAATTTGAAAAGAGGGATAGATGAATCGAAACGACTGTTCACAAAGTAAGATATCTTGGAGATGGGCATAACATCGGAGCCCGGAATCGACAGGAAGTGGTCATTGATCTCGTCAGGGTTGCTGATCGCTTCCGGTATACTTTCGCTGTTACTCGGATCAATGAGAATTTTACTCTTGATGTTCTTCCAAAACGCTTTATTGTTACTTATATTGGAGTTAACGATATGATTAAAATAAGCACGTTTCTCGTTTTTAATGGCATCAATAACTGTGTTTTTCAAATTTTTATAATATTGTTTATGAGCCTCTGATTTAGAATTTCTATAAATTTCCTGGGCTTTGTTACGTAACTCCATCATGTACCTGATCGTATCAGTTATCCAGGGAAGAGACTTTTCAGGTTTTACCCGAGACACTGTGACCGGAGCGTGCTTATCGAGAAGAGACAAATTATGAGTATTAAATCCGTCAACCATTTGGTCAACCGTAGGCATCTGAGAAACAGTATCCCAGTCCAGTATGTCCAGGTCCCGATTAAATTCATCAAACTTTATCCTCTTCAAAGGTCTGTAGGATATTATACGAGGAAGTGGTTTGGCCCCTCTAATGAAAAGATTTACATGGTAATTATGACGAGTCACAATAAAAGTATGGTGTAGCACATTGTATTGTATTGCGTGCGTGTGTGTGTGCAGCACGTGGCGTGGTGTCGCGTGGAGAACACGCGCGTGAACCCCGACTCGCTGATCGACGAGCTGCTGGCCGCCTCCGACCTCAAGCTGACCGTCGACGACGTCGCCGAGAGTCAGTATACACGTACAGCAATACACACATTCACTCAACACACAACGGCTCCCACATTGGTGGCGCCATGCATTTAACTGCACGCCCCGTGATGGGTTATATATGTTTATAATAATAATAAAATCATAACAACACATTAATAAACAGATTAAAAAGAAATTACATCATATTAAAATAAATTACAAATTAACACAAATTAATAATAAAAAGTGGAAAAGAATAATCAGATAAATAAAATTAAAATTTTATGCTACTTTATAAAAGGTGATGAGCTAGAATGGAGACTCATCCACCTCTGCAATATAGGGGAGTCCCACCGTTCAGCCAATGCGTTCAGGATGCCGTTAGAACTACTCCGAAAGCGGTTAAGCAGCGATGCGCTTCTTTTTGTGATAATGGAGTAAAATCATCTATTTGCGCCTGCGCGAACATTGCAGATGCGCTGCAAAACCGTGGCAGACCCATCAACGCCCTGAACGCATTGTTGTACTGGACACGCAGGTCGCTGTATGCACGCATCGTGTTTTTGATTTTGAAGTTGCAATGAAAACATCCACTTAACTAGCCATACTTTCAAATTGCTTTTCATTCTGATCTTTTAAACAATGGGGTTAAAGAGAGTAAAATTGATCTGTGTACTTAATAAAAATCAACCTCACCTGCTGATCAACAGACGAAGCTCAGGGAACATAAGATTCTGGTAAGCGGCAATAGGCTCGCTCCTAATTCGTGGGACCAAAAATGTAATTGGCGAAATGTGTGCGTATAATATGCCTCTGCCTACCCCTTCGGGGAAACAGGTAATCGGGGGCGAGCCTATTGCCGCTTACCGGGAACTTATATATTTGCCAGAGCCTCGTTCGTTTGCACCACTTGCAGGTGAGGTTGGGTTGGGGCTCCTCAGATCTTAGAATTATCCGAATTAGTTGTAATGGAGGTTCCCCCGCAGCGTCCGGCCTGCAGCTGTTCATCACTCGCGACGGCACGGCGGCGCTGGGCTCGCGGCAGCAGCGCCGCGACTACCAGCGGGTCGTGCTGCAACCAGACCACAGGTACTCGACACTTACACTCCATGCCACCACACTACACCCGACTTGCATTTAGATTGTTTCAATGCCGTAGGAATGAATTCTCTCCCTCCCAGTCTCTCAGTCCCATTAATGTATCACTACTGAGCGCGGGCCTCCTCTCACAGACCAAGGTAAGACAGGTTCAAATCATACTCCGCCATGCAGACCCAGATTAGCGGGCAGGCGTTTGGCGTTCCTTTTCAAACCTCCCAATACATACATATTCACGCCTGTTTCCCCGAAGAGGTAGGCAGAGGCATATTATACACCCACACTTTGCCAATTATATAGTTGGTCGAGCCTATTGCCGCTTACCGGGTACTGTTATGTTCGCCAGAGCCTCGTCCGTTGATCGGTAGGTGCACTACTTGCAGGTGAGGCTCCTTAGGTCTTGGTAGGATCCCTATACAACCGTCTGCCATGGATGTTCGTGACAGCCGGGAGCCGTTGGGGCTAATCGTACTCTCCGAGACACAGAGCAAGCAATAATGACGCATATAACTTCGAAAAGTCTTAAGCGCCATCAGGGTTCGAGGATGCAGTCTATATTGGTCTCTCCACTGGGGTATCGCTGCTGTTATTATAATGATAATAAAATATGTATATGTTTGCAATTTAAGTAGAGTGCCTAATAAATTAAATAAATAAAAATGTCCTTTGTCTTGTTGGTTGCAGGTAGCGCGCCGCGGGCGCCGCCCCCCCCGCGGCCCCCCCCGCCAGCGGTAGAGCGCGCCCACTGCTGTAGTCTATTTATTGTTTTATATTTATATAAATTATGCCATAAATTGTTTTACAATTTGTAACTTAATAATGTTGATTATTATTATAATTATGTAACGATTTTGCAAGTATGAATGTATGTGCAATCTAAATGAGATTTGTATGATTTATTAATATGTTAAGTAGGATTCTTTTCAATTGTATCACGCGACGACTGAGCGACCCCGTAGGGACGGCCGTGCTTCCACTATTTTTGACGTTTATTAAGTGTATGTCTCTGCTTGTCGGCTGTCTTGTCCAGTTAGCAGGGCTGGCAACTATTTGAAATACCAATTTGTATGTTATATTTACTTCTTGTTAAACATATTTTGTATTTGTCCCATTGTGTCGCCTCCATTATAAATATTAAATTTAATGTATGTATTTCAAATACTATTTTCTCCAGTCCTGCTCTTGTCTCCCGGATTCGGCTGTGACTACAACTACCACTTCCAACAATTCCCATTTAGGATTCCAGATATACTTTTTTTACAGTTTTATATAGAAATATGGCATATAATGATTCCATACCAAAAACTTTAAGCAAAAGGCAAGGTTCAATATGTATATAATCGTCAGAATGTCAAATTCCAATAGTATTTTCCTGGAACGCATGTCCAATACTAAAAATGCTTATTTAAAGTACTATACGGAGGTTTTTAAAGGCTGTAAAAACTTATTTAACGAAATGTAGGTAGTTTTTAACAATTGAGACATAATTTATTTTTGGAATGAAATATTGGGAATTTGAACCTTAACGCTAATTACCAATTTTAGCACCCGCCTCCCTCCCTCTCCTAGCTCTACTTGTTTACGTCTGTCTATAAATCTCGTAAAATATTATCCAAATTAGTAGAGAATTATTGTAACACAATGAAGTGCTCACATTACTGGTGCTAACTCAGTGTGTGTACAGGAGCGTCGAAATGCTGAAGAATAATAGAACTCAAGTGTACTTTACATGTCTCATAGTTTGAAACTGATTGGAAAACTAAATGTGATACTTAAATGTTATTAACTTTTGTATTTTAATCGAGTCCCCAGTGACTCTTTGAACGCTTTATTTTGACGCTAACTGTACAAATGGGCGTGCCGTGGTGGTTATTGTATTCTGGGGAAAAAATGTTTTCCGCGCGCTGCTTTATTATTTTGTAATATACCTACCAGTTAATTCCGGATCCCTCCATTATATCCTGACAGTCAATGAAATGAACAAAATTCGGATTTGACTATAAATAAATTTATTTTAAAACTCATTCATGATTTTCAAAATTGGATCTAAATAAATATGAAAAGAAATATTTCAATAATTTTTGATCCATTATTGGTTATCAGTAAGTACAATTTAAAACATTTTAAGGCGCCCAGGGCGTCGAAAGGGTGCGTCTGTCATTCCCTTTGTTGGAAGCATGCGAGCACGCTTGCGTTTTCGTTGCGATACCTCAGCGGGTTGCCATGGTAACGTCGCGCTAGCTCCGCAAATGGTTAATTTCCGTAATATTTAAAAATTTCTCTTATTAATCATTATTAAATAATAATAAGCGAAGTTGTGCGATATAGTTCAATTTATTTTCACTGGTAAACTAAATAAAATGGCTTTAATGATAATCCTAATGAGTGCTGGTGACGAAGTTGCCATGGAACTCCATTTCCATGTATATACGAATATCATTCGAAATAGCTAACAAACAGTATATGAAAATAATATTCAACTTATTAAACGTTTGTCGAAGGTATTCGCCATGAGTGAATAGAACGTTGTTGATTACACAAATATAAAAATGAAAACAACATTTTGTATTTTGTGAATAGTTATTTTAAATTTTTTTAATGGGAGTGATGAATTTTACATCTGATACGTAACGCATTTAATTTGTTAGCCATTTTGGATGATTATTGTTTATACAGCCTGATGGAATGTGAAATTTAATTATACTTTTTGGTGCGCAACTAAATTGACTCACCCAAGAGAACGAATTATAAAGGTACTTTTTGTATTTATAATAATATGTGAATAAGAGACTTATTTAATAAAGAGACCTCTGAAACAAGTTTGCGCTTAATGTGGTGGGGTGTTTTTTATGGGTGATTTAATATTCTATCCACTGCAGATAGATCAATAAGAACTTTAAACTTCACAAGATCAATAGTTTATATGTAATTAGGCGTTGAAAGGCTGAAAAAAAACCATTGAAAAAATTTATTTAGAGAAAACTCGAGACAATTGATATTTTAAATTACAATTCATCTATGCTGGATAGATTATTAAAAGTAGCAATAAGCTGGTCCGGTGTTGCTATACCGACGAATGCGCAGTGTGAAGTGTATGTATGTGTTGGTTTTTGACGCGTGTATAATCGACGAGAGTTCCGGCGCGATGTGACGCACGGCGACGGCGCGTGACGTCACGTGGCGCGGACGGTTTACTGAACGAAGCTGTGATACTTGTAGCTAGTTGTAGGAACTTTACTCGATGGTACTCTGCGGGCGATGTGCGGCGTGCGGCACGCGTTGTTATTGTATCATATTCTCTATGTATACAGTCTGTACAGTATTTGAATAAAGGACGTGTTTAGAACTAATTTTATTTTTTTATTTAAGTGTATGTACCACCCAGTGTTCCTCCTAATTTAGAAATTTATTGTTTTCCATTACATAATGAGTACTTATAAGTGTTTGTGGAATAAAAAAGAAAGTCAGTTTAGTATAATATGTCGTTTATTGAGTAAAAAGCCAAAAGGCCACAGTGCAATAACACACAAATGAATTCCAACTACACATACTGTGGACGGTAACATTGCTAGCAGCGAATCTTTAATGATTAGCTGCGAAACAACTGCCTTTCGGCAGATGATCTTCTCAATCTTTCACTTTATTCACTTTACCAATCAACAAAATTATAATCAATAAAACTACCTACAGGACTAAATACGTTGTAATACATCATTTGACAGAAGAACATCTGCAGACTTGTTTAGCAGTAAAATATATATATAAATATGTATACATAATTGGTCTACAAACCTGTGGTTGATTTAAAAATATTTAAGTACAGTGCATAATACGATGTTTGCTAACATTTTCACCTAATTACTATTAAAAAGCTAGGCAGTGTGTCTAGATTGGACATATACAACAGAAGACAGTTCGCTAGATAAAATTAGGAGCACTATAGTTCTTTTTATAAAAAATTACATCTATAAATGTATTAAAGTAAACAAAAACAATTACTCTAAAAACATAAAATCTCATTTAGACCGTCCCGACAGTGCAAACTAAATATCACATTATATAATTGTCAACTATTAAAACGTACAAAAATTCATTGGAGATCTATAAATTAAACGATCAAGACTATTTCACAGACGACGGAATGTTTAAGTACTTCATTGAGCAGAGTTTAAGTACAAAGTCGATAGAACTATAGTAGATAATACTTTTGGTTATAATATAAGAGTTACTTAACAATCATAATAATAATTATCCATTATGATTTACTGTACAGATACATGTACTTACGTCTAGGATTAGTTAATGTATTTAGAACATGTAGGGTTACATTAATATGTTAGAATTCTCAGTTAATATACAGACTTGACATAAGGCACGGACGACTCGCCGCGGCCCGGCGCTGCGCCTCGGCTCGCTAGCTCTCTGCTTGTTTTGTCATTCCAATTATTATAGACAAGCATCATGGATCTGACGCCATTGAAGTTATATGTGATATAATATATAAAAAAGTTAACTATTTATATTATAGTTTTTTTGAACAGAATTAGTAACACAACTCATCGTAAGAAAGCGTGGAGTTTGTTCGTTAAACTACTTCAAATACGCAACAATACGAAATTAATGATATCAGCTAATTTAGGTAGCTACTAAAAGTTAAGTATTTATAGGATTGTAATGAGACCTCCAAGCAGACAGCAAAGAGCGGACGCGACAGCCGGCCAATAGCGGACGAGGCTCGCCTTTACTACAATGTAATTTAGAATCTTGCACGCTTTTTTATTTAACCTAATTACCAAAGAGGCTACCTCGGCATTCTGCCAAACTTACACTATCAGCTGCAATTAGACATCACAATATAATAAATAAGTTTATGATACATGATTTAGTGATCATTTATTAAATATGCTCAGGACTCCGGATATTGACTCAGATTTGTATAAAACATTAAAGTTTTATACAAATCTGAGTCAATATGGGCGCTTAAACATATATATAACATTACAAAAAATTATATTTATAGATATGGATTAACAGAATAATAAGTAAAATTTGTTATTATGATCTTTTTGGTTATTGTTTTGACTACTAAAACAGTTCATTTTATAAATAATATAAGTACAACTGTTTTGGTTGTTGTAAAGAAAACTACTTCGGGGGAAACATGTTCAGAACCAAAACATTTTTCTGTGTGACCCCTATTCTACAATATTTTGTCCCAGTTCATACCAATTCAGAGTGATACAATTCATTTATCTATAAACCTATATAATATTAATTTACATGTCACTTATCTTACAGTTAGTCTCTATTTCGTCCGCATCACAAATATAATATCATCTTAATAACTAAATCGCTACTCACTATTTCAGGCACCGTTTCGGTATGAGTTAGCACGACATTTTCTCTTATTTGTTATGTATAAAAAGTTAATATAATTATACTAGAACAGATATTACTTATGCCATCAAATAATTGATGCCAGACACTTATTTACGTTGATAAATATATACTACAAACTATTTGTTTCTCGCGTGTATATTTAATTAATGTAAAGGTTGTTCAACGTGTGTCGTGGATCACTTCTGTTCTTGTGTGTAAGTCAGGTCGCACACATGACTACAAATGGTGTCTGATTTGCACTATAAGTATTTGTAAAGATTTACTGGCGCGCTACATTTAAAATTGTGTTTGAGAGTCACTGTAAAATTTAATCGAACATTACTTACTTTATAATATACCATGTCGACTATAAATTTGACAAATGTTAAATTTTCGCCACGATTCAAACGTATTTTTTGTAGATATAAAACCGCCTCAAGCAAGTTTTTTCTGTTCTTCTACCGGAGCTTGTATAGGATTTTCTAGGTGTACCTGTGGTAATTAAATAATTATAAGTTACAACAATTAGGAGGACCAATATAAAAATATACATTATATCACGCCTGAATTGAACTTGAATAAATGAATTTGAATAATATGTAAGTTTTGGTTTATTCAAATCGATTTTATTTCCTTATAAATTATTATCGATTCTCGAAAACATTAGATACGATTTCATTAATGGATATCTCTAGAAGTGTTAAAAATCGATCTGTCATAGAAATCATACAAGGTGAAAAGGACTATAGAAGGTGAGGTTTGCTTGGGCACCTCAGATCTCGGAAGGAGCCCTATACACCTATGTGATCATTCTCTCATATAAAATAATGTGAAAGAATGATCACATAACCATGTATTCACCAATGCAGGGCGTTTTGAAACAGGTGAATTCGTTTGGAACGGTCAGATCGAAATGGGTATCATTGTTATTAAGTTGGAGTTTTAAAGTGCGTACAAATATCAATGTGATACGCTCGACTATACAACATCATCTCGAAGGTATAGATGTTTTAGAATTAATAAGGAATTAAGAAAACCATTTTTTTGTAATAGATCAAAATATCTGACCGGAAGTGTGGGGTCGGGTGCGAATGCGGCTATATGAGGCGCTCCTCCGGCGGCGGCTTGAGCGCGTGCGCGAGCATCTCCGCGCGCGGGTTGCAGTACTCCTGTCCGGAGGGCGAGTAGGTGCCGCGCGTGGCCCGCTTGCGGCGCGCCTGCGCCACCAGCGCCGCGCCGCCCGCCGCCGCCGCGCCCAGCGCCACCAGCGCCACGCCCACGCCCACCACCACCGACGTGGCCACGCCGCCGCCGGCCCCGCTCTCCTCCGTCACCATCTGTCAGTCAACGTTATATACACCATGTATCTGGCAGCTCTCCCAAAATTACTTTAAAACATATGCATTGTCTTATTGCTTAAATTCCCGATGTATTGGCGAGTAAGACAAATGTGTTTGGTACGCCATAACCCTTGGCACATATTTTTGTATTTTGATAAAGAATAACAAAAATTCCCACTTCAATGACAAATGCAATTTCATATAAAATATTGCGTTACGTATAATATTTCTTTAGGACAACATAAACCAAACACACAGGGGCATATTACAAAACAAGATTTAAAGTTAAACCAGGTTTAAAAACAAGTGCTGTCACTTTCATTTGATACAATAAAGACAGTGACAGCACTAGTTTTAAACCTAGTTTAACTTTAGATCTTGTTTTGTCATAAGCCCTACAATGTTTAAACTTTCAAATAAAAAAGAAAAACAATAATCCACAATTTGTCTTCTTAAAATGTGAAATACTCATAATGAAAGTCATTCACAATCTCAATGACCTATTTCTATTAACCTTTCAAACACAAATGAAATTTTGTTGTTCCTTGTATTCCGGCATTTATTCGGCGCCTCACAAATGGAAACTCTCCTGAATCACAGAGAAAGTTCTATTTGTATAACTGTTAATTTAAACTCAGAGACCTCCAGATCTCGTTGTGTATAACGTCGCACAAGTAACGAGTTCAAAGTGGATAATGTCACCTTCTCAGTGCAGTTGTCGCCGGTCCAGGAGTCCACACAGTGGCACAAGTAGCGCGCCTCGTGCGTGCAGCGCTGCTCGCACGCGGCGCCATTTCGGCACGGGCCCGCGCGAGTCGCGTTATCGGCCCCGTCCGGCCCGTCCGGCACGTCCGGCTCGGCCATGCACGGGTCCGGCAGCGCGCAGCCGTCGCCGCACCAACCAGATGGACATATGCATCTGCAATTACACCGATGCATGGGAAGAGTTTCAAATCAAATCATTTTGCAAGTAACATGGTTTAAATACATAAAATTTCACCCACATGTAATATCAATACTTTAGCAAACGGAATAAAAATTGCTGTAAATTTTAATGGCAATAATAATTAAAGAAACTTAATTAATTGCCCTTGCAAGTTCAAAATTGACCCAGTTCACTTTTTGTCCTGTTGATAGGTTTTTGTTCTTTATTTAAATGTTTACACTTTATTGTACTAAAGTCGTTGTTAGTATATATATTTTTTTTAATTTTCTTTTTTAATTTATAGCTATTTTTGTTTTTTTTCCTGTGTTTATTGCATTACAATGCACGATTTTTCCTTTCGCGGGCCAGCTGGAAGATATTTCTTTTTGGAATAAGCTGTGCTCTGTACCCAATGTTTCTTAGTTTTTCTGCATGTATATTTCTGTTTGTGTACTAAATAAATAAATAATTATTTTAATCCAATGCCATGGACAAAAGAGTATGTATGCCAGAATATTTGCTATAAAACTTTTATTGATCTAAAATTGTTAATTATAAACATAATGTAATCATAATATACTGTTAATTATTTTTTTAGTTATTAATTTCTTCAGTAAAAAAATTATAATAATAATAATGTTTATATTTCTCTACACAAACAATTGGTATATTAGCATCGTGTAGATGATTATAAGTAACAGTTTGTTTGTGTGAGACTAGAGATAGGTATGAGTATTTATTTTTATATTATTTATGAGAATTTGAACAGCACATCTCATATCATTATCTTCATCATCATCTCAGCCATCCGACGTCCACTGCTGAACATAGGCCTCCCCAATAGATTTCCACATTGAGCGATCCTGAGTCGCCTGCATCCATCGGCTTCTCGCCGCCTTGACCAGATCATCGATCCAACGCGTGGGAGGTCGTCCTCTACTACGTTTGCCGGTTCGCGGTCGCCATTGAAGAACCTTAACGCCCCATCGCTTGTCGATTCTTTCAGCTATGTGCCCCGCCCATTGCCACTTCAGCCTGCAAACTCGCCTCGCTATCAGGTCACTCCAGTCCTCCTACGTATTTTCCTCATTTCTGATTCGATCACGTAGGGACACTCCGAGCATAGCTCTCTCTATTGCACGCTGAGCGACTTTGAGCTTTCTAATTAGGCCCATCTCATATATTTTAGGAATACTGTCATTATGATCTCATCTATTGTCAATCCATTGTAAGACATATCCATATTAGTCCATAGATCTGAGCGTGAGATTAGATAGATTCAACGGGAGGCCATGTGTTTGGCGTTGGAGGGACACAATTGTAAACAAATATAGCATCTCATTATAATTAATAAGCTTTTACGGTATTACACTTATTCATCAGGTATTACAATTATAGTAATTTATATAAGCGAACTAATTTTACAAGAAACGCAGTTTTTTTTCTAAATTTAATGACCTAATGGGACAATCCTACATTTAATAAACTTAACAATGTGAGTCAGACGCGAAGGCGCGCGAACGTTAATTGCATGACGGTATTTTTTGTGTTGCCTACGTAATATTGACACGATAAATAGTCAATCAATCTGTTGGGATCGGACCGGAAACCGTGAACATCGGGTGAATCGTAGAATGAGGGTAGTCGTATAGCACTTGGAAATAGGTGTTTAGTACAATGGGTTTCACAATGTTGTGGTTCGTTCAATCAGTAGGTGTGTGTGGATGGAGCCACTTACTTGTAGGAGCCCTCGAGGTTGAGGCAGTCCCCGGGCGCGCACTGCGCCGCGCCGCTCGCACACTCGTCCACGTCCAGCTCGCAGTGCGTGCCCGTCCATCCTGCAACACAACAACACTACTCAATCTCACTCTTAACTACTGCACGCGTAAAGTTAAAATACAATACATGCTCAAGTGTTATTTCGTTTTTACCAACGGTCACTTTGTTCGACCGAACCCTAATGCGATTCTGCCCTGAAAGAGCTCTACGGTGAAAATTTATGGGGATAACTTTGATAGGTCATGTATGTCATTTCCATAAATTGTCATACTATACAAATTACACTTAAATTGAGGGACTAAAAGGACAGAAGACTGAGATTTTGCAAATTCATTTAGTTAAGGTCCGTTGCACCAAAAAGCACCAGGAGCTTATCCTATATAACAGTCCATTATTGTAATAAAAATTAATATGTTAAAATAATTATAAGAATGCCAGAAAAAGTTATTAAAAAATACTGAAACATAAATCGTAGTGATTTTGATATTTCATTCATGAGGATTCATGATAAACCAGAGGATTTGAAGATATCAGCTATGTATATTATCAATTAAATAACTTGTCAGCAAATCCTAAATTAAAACTGATTACGAATCATATAGCAATGCGTACCTAAGATCAAAAAGGCAAGAATCGCCTTTACTGCAATCATCTTACAATCATATTTTTAATACTTTCACTATGGCCCAACCGGGACCTCACCCACTACCACTAATTACAGCTACAGTTAACTTTGGGAACTATGCGGGACGTGTGTCGCCCGACAAGCGAGCTCGATACTAACAGCCAGTGATTCACAAACTGTGGTCGCTGTTATCAGTAACGTCGTCACTGCAATGTAGTAAAATATTGTAATGCGTCAAGATGACAACGTGCTACTGATTCAAAAAGAAAAAAATGCCCAAAAATATAAAACACTGTTTTCTTTTTTGATGACTAATAGACACCGTAAATGTTTTTATACACTTAGTATGGCGTAAGAACATTAATTTCACTTTAATTAGAAAATAAATATAATAGTAAATCTATTTCGACATTTTATCAGAAGTTTTCTTTATTGCCCCCCCTACTTAAAAATCTACAAATAGATTATTTGGATTTATTTACGTCTATATTTAGATTAATAATTAAACTATTCAATGTTTAAGAAACAGCGGCCTATTATCGCCTTGTATCAGGGCGCTATCACAGCAGCGGTGATAAGATTTGCCACTATCGCTGGTACACATATGTTTCGCGACGCGATCTCCTCTTCAGGTTTCTTAACTTAAGCAAACAATATTTAATAGATTACTAGGCCGAATTACACATGCCTAAGAGTGCTATTTATTTACTGGTGACGGACTTAAGATTACATTTAAAAAGTATTGATTGAATTATGGAATCTCGTATTGAAAACAATTCACTCCTCATCGACAAGGATAAATAATAATTTACGGCTTGCTTGTTGGTCATAATAAGGAAAATTCATTAAAATTATAACTGTCCTTTAAAAAGATAAGCAGTAAATAGTTTAGTGTGAATTTAATAGTAATGGATTTTAAACAATTTAATTTGCATTGTCGTTTAAAACATGAATATGTTAAAACACAATCACATGAGAGGTAAGAAGACTTGTATAATTATCATCATTATTTCACTACTAAACACTAAAGTGAGGAATGCTCTATAATTTTAGAAGATTCTGTCTCCGTATTTTAAAAATACATAAAAACTAATAAGTCAGTAAGAAACTGGATGTTAGCAAATATTTTAGGGCAGCGATGTTGCCAATTTATACAACACTAGCTTGTATAGGAATATCGCACTAGCGCCGCTTGTTAAAAAACTCAATTTGCAATCAAGTCTGCTTGTATCCATATGTGTAAACCATTAGTATGCAGAGATGCAAGTGATTTCTAAGACCTCCTCACTTTATGACCTTATGGTTGGAGAGAGAAGGCTCCAACCATAAGGTCAAAAAAGGGACTTTTTGGCGGGAAAGTGAAGTGTCATGTCTGCAGTTTTGTTTTATTTTCTAAAATTTGTGATATTTCTAACATTAATGTGTAATAACGGTGGATTATTAACCGTTAAGTGTTTGTAAACGTACATAAGTGTTGGCAAATGAAACATAACAGTGCAACATAACTTTTAAAATTTTTTCAAGGTGTCCATGTGAGATCTCAGTATAGTCCCACATCTTTACTGAGGACTCAAGGGGCTTAGGGGAGGGTATCTCATTTACCATTTATCATCTTTATCACTACTCATTCTCATTTACTGTTGTTTATATGTTATTAATATATCTCTTACTTGACACTGGCTAAATGTGCAAACAGCACGAAGCAATTATTTAAAAGAAAAAAAAAGGTCAAAAAAGTTCATCAAAACATTTTGCTTCTAAAATATCTTAATTACTAGCATAACCACCAGCAAATCAAAACATAATAGAATATGGTGGTGCTGACCGGTGTCGCGGCAGTCGCAGCGGTAGTGGCGCCGCAGCGCGAGGCAGCGCCCGCCGTGCCGGCAGCCCGGGCCCTCCGCGCACGCGTCGTGCTCCTGCGAGCACAACTTGCCGCTGAAGCCCTCTTCACACTCGCACCGCGCCTGCAACAAACACACCACGCACCATGCTGACGACCAGTCAACGATCTGCTCTTACAACTATATTGCAGCGTTTTTAATTTTAGTTTAAGAAGAAAACGTCAAATGACAAAAGGGACGGCACTATGAAGGCGTGATATTACTCGAGAAAGATGTGATCCTTCCACCAAGCTCCTATTTCTCAACACAAAAGAAAATTATTAATTTGCATCTATTCTAGAACTAATACATAAAGTTTTCCAAGATGCCAGAGTGGAAGTTCCATTAAGGGTACGTACGCCGTCGTCGTCGGCGACGCACTGGCCGCGCACGCACGGCGTCCGCTCGCAGAAGGCCGCCTCGCAGTGCGCGCCCTCCGCGCCCGCCGGACACGCGCACGTATAGTTGTTGCCGCTCGACGGATCTACCACATTAAGGAAACAATCATTCACACTAACAGAACGCTCGGAACTGGCACTTAGATTCACTTACAGTTAATTATTTTTTGTTTTTAAATTGTTTTGTTGCATGTAAGCAAAGATTCACTTAATCTAAGCTTCGTGATTTAGTGTAATATTATTACGATTGTTTTTTTTTTCATTTGTAATCATGACGTTTTTAAGTGCTATGTATAATAGTTTATAAAATAAATAATATTTACTTTACTTTACACTAGTACTCAATTATCTTGGCTCTTTTTTCATGTCCCTTTTTGTTTTAGATTCAAAATAGAGATTGACTTAGTTCTAAGACCCTGAATAGTTTGTAGGCTTAATCATCAATTAAATATATCGACAGTAGCAATTAACATTGTCGTAAGTGAAAAGCCGTTACTTAAAACAATGTCGTAAGTAAAAAGTAACGACTTATCACTTATGACATTGTTAAAAGAAACGACTTTTCACTTACGACATAAATTTTTGTGTGAATCAAAACTGTATAAATGAATTGCTCGCTAACTACAGTACAATAAGTCCAAAAAGTATGTTTCAAGTTTCTCATTTTTGATCGGAAACCACTTTGTAAGTAGTTTACCTGTAGTAAGTGTAACTAATAACTAAATATCAATAATCTATTCCGTAAAATCTTAGATTTATTACCATTTTTAATCAATCTGTATAAATTTCAATATGATATATTTACAATAAAATAGTTTTTTTAAGCCTCGTTACAGGTCACATAAAGTCACTGGAGGTCTAAAAAAGCTTCCGTCTTAGATTTTATGCACAGTAGTATTTACAGATTATGAATATGAATGAGCTTAGTTTTCTGTGTAATGTGAACGATAGTGTAAGTATTGTAGAAAGTGTTTGGTAGCGACCTGGCACGTCGGTGCAGGTGCCGCGCACGCAGGGCTGGTGGCGGCAGGAGCGCGCGCGCGGCACGTGGCAGGCGGCGCCGCCCCACGCGGCCGGGCACGCGCAGCTGTAGCCGCCCGCCGCGTCGCGGCACGAGCCCCCGTGCAGGCACGGCGCCGACGAGCACTCGTCGATGTCTGTCTCGCATCTATCCACAAACCACACTTTTATTAGACGACTCACACAACACACGACTAGGGAATGCAATCCCGATCCCGCGAGATCTCGCGTAATTTTTTGGGATCAATCCCGAAGCATAATAGGACGAGATCCCGTTCGGGATTGGGCGGCAGTGGTCAGTAACGCCATTCAGCATTCATCCTGTTTCATTTGTTTGTTTACGTACGTCATAATTGTTGTGCAGTTGTAATCGTTATTTTTCTTTAATTACTCATTTTTATTGTTTAAGAAAGTTAATTAAATATAACTTTACGTTTCATGGTTCGAAAGCTCGGAGACCTGAAAACTCCTCTCTCAGAAAAGTTGGTCTCTTCGATGAACAATCGTACAAACGGCGCAGAAAAGCGACTGCAGTGCTGTTATATTTAAAAAATCCAAATAATTATCAAGATTTTTGTTTTCTGTCAAATAATATCTTATTTTAATTAACCTTAAAATCAGAAACAAGCGATTTTCATCGTTTTCATTTATCCGAACTTAACTTTTTTTTAAACTAGACGGGTTCCCAAAAATTTCGGGTCTCGCGGGATTGATGTTTGTAATCCCGCGGGATCCCGAATTTAAGATCTCGAGTCGGGATTGCATTCCCTACACACGACTTTCATCTCGTAAAGTCAACCACCCATAAAATGTTTTTAAAAAAATTGGTTAAGGCTTTCTTTTATAAAGAAATACGGTTTATATAGGGTTTGACGACCGATATGGCGTGGAGGTCAGTATACCTGCACTCTACTCCAGAGGTCGTGGGTTCGATTCCCACACAGGACAAATCTTTGTGTGCATGAACATGAATATTTGTTCTGGTCTGGGTGTTTTCTATGTATATTAAGTATGTATTTACAAAAAAAATAGTATTTATGTATGTTTATCCGTTATTTAGTATCCATAACACAAGTTCTTAATGATACTTATCTTGGAACTAAATAATTGGTGTAAGTGTCAGAAATATTTATTTATTTATATAGTTTATCTATTTTTTTTCGTAGTTTTGCGTTTAAATGAACTTCTTAAAGACTAACAATTCCAATGCCGAACATTGGCTTTCCCAGTTGATTACATTCTATTGGGGGTATTTGCCCATAATCACCACGCTGGGCAGACATTTCTGTTCGTCGACTCTTACGACTTCCAGTGTCATGAGAGAGGGTGGCAATATTCTGGGCTGGTACCACACGGCAGATTATTGCAAAGCGGCAAAATAATTGGTAGATGAGTCACCTCTCTCCTTCGAATCCTTCAGGACATATGCAGGTGTAGGAGGCGACGCCGTCCAGGCAGGTGGCGTTGTTCTGGCAGTGGTGGTCCAGGCACTCGTCGATGTCGATCTGAACACATATTGATTTACTGTCATATTGTCACCAATGTCAAACAGTCATAAGTACATATATTAATAACAATATTGATATTAGATTATAATGTTACTAATTTCAATGAGTTTTGCAGCAGAATAATTTTAATTGGTAGTGTTAATGAGAGGTTAAAGAGTTTGAGGAAAGCTAAAAGTGTGTGCCAAGAGAAAGAATATGATTTCTTCTACCCCTACGTTTACGAACAATATATTAGGTCGGGGAAAAAGTCTTTTCGCATAACGTAGGTATAAACTTATTATAAAATTTTTTTGACTGTACTATTTGTGTCTGGCTGGTTTTGGTAACATTAAAAAGGTTCCATTATAAAGAAAAGAAAAAAATAAAAAAAAGTTGTTTCCCGCTATTTTTCATTTGTTTTTCTCTCCGTTAAAATGAGTGAATCTAATGAAGAAATTCGATACATTTTAAAATTTTATTATAAAAAAGGCAAAAATGCAACTCAAGCAGTGACAAAAATTTGTGATGTTTATGGACCTGATGCAGTGTCAGTAAGAGTAGCACAAATTTGGTTCAAACGTTTTCAGTCCGGAAATTTTGATGTTAAAGATGCAACTCGCTCTGGTCGCCCTGTTACGAATAAAATGGACGCCATTTTTGAAAGAGTGGAGCAAGATCGGCATATTAGTAGTTACGATGTAGCTGAAGAACTGGGAATTGACCACAAAACAGTTTTGACCCATTTGAAGAAAGCTGGTTATACAAAAAAGCTCGATATTTGGGTGCCACACGAGCTCACTCAAAGAAACTTAATGAACCGTGTACTCATTTGCGATTCATTATTGAGACGTAATGAAACCGAGCCGTTTTTGAAGAGATTGATAACTGGCGATGAAAAGTGGATCACGTACGACAAGAACGTGCGAAAAAGGTCGTGGTCGAAAGTTGGCCAGGCTTCACAGACTGTGGCCAAACCTGGCCTAACACGAAATAAGGTGATGCTGTGTGTATGGTGGGATTAGAAGGGCATTGTTTATTATGAGCTTTTACCGCCCGGCAAAACCATCGATTCTGATCTTTACTGCCAGCAACTGATGAGATTAAAGGAAGCAGTCGAGAGAAAACGGCCGGAATTGATCAACAGGAAGGGTGTGGTCTTTCATCACGATAACGCTAGACCACACACATCTTTAGCCACTCAGCAAAAATTAAGAGAGTTCGACTGGGAGGTCCTAGTGCATCCACCATATAGCCCTGACCTTGCGCCTTCAGATTTTCACCTGTTTCGGTCTCTGCAGAATTCTTTAGGTTCTGTAAGGTTGACCTCAAGAGAGGACTGCCAAAACTATTTGTCCCGTTTTTTTGATCAGAAGTCCCAAAGTTTCTACAGTAACGGGATAATGTCTCTGCCCACAAAATGGCAGAAAGTTATTCAACAAAACGGTACATATATATTGTAAATAAATGTAAATAAACTTTGAAAAAAATGTCTTGACTTTTCATACAAAAATACGAAAAAACTTTTTCCCCAACCTATTATGATTGATGCTCCATTCGTGCAAACTTTTAGAACTTGTATGCTGTAACGAATTGTTTACTCGTATGTAAGACGAAAACGTCAAATAGGCGTAGTGTTTATATAGTCCAAAGTGGGTTAACCAGTGTACAGAGCACTGCAAGTAGGTTGAACAAAAATAGCAGTAGTCTGCGCCGACCAGGTACAATATAATGAAAGGTACAGAAAGCGACACGCAAGCGCGCGAGTGCGCCATTCCATATACCGCACATCGGTTGAAAGATGAGACCCGACAATGAAACGATCAACGACTTTGGATACTAATTGGTAGGCGTCTGTTCACCGGACTTAATGGTGCCTTCAAAGGGTGTCAAGTTCTAAACCATGTGAAACCGTCAATCACTCACGTGAGATTTATTACTACAATACATTGTGTGTGTGTATGTAAATATATACCCATATGTGTATGTAGTACATAACAATACATACAAATAAAAGCATACATTAATAAATTATTTATAAAAAAAAATCAAAATAAAAAAAAAAAACAAAAAGACATTGGGATGCTCCTATATTTAAATAATATATACCTTTATAAATAATAAGTAGATAAATATAAATTATATACACAACTAAACTATTTATTTAAAATAAATGGATATAAAATCCGTATCAGTATATCACCCCGTGTGTGCCGTATTATAAGTAATATTGTTATGGTTAATGACGTTATCGTAAGGAGCACAATGAGTGGCGAGGTAAGGTGATCGGATGGGGCGACTGGGGGGCTCGGATGAAGCCGGTTGGTGCGACATTGTGTTCTGGGAGCGAGCGTCAATTAATTTAAATACTGTATGACCTCATAATTCAAATTATAAATTAATATAATGGTGGCGAGTGGCAGTGTCCAGTAAAACCAATGTTGGTTTTTGTGACACTGGGATTAGGACAATTAATGTTATAATTTTTTTTTTGTAATATTATAATAAAAAAATAAATGAAGCGTCATGTCTGTAGATTTGTTTTATTTTCAAAAACTAGTGATATTTCTAACATTTATGTGTAATAACGGTGGATTATTAACCGTTAAGTGTTTGTGAATATACATGAGTGTTGGTAAATCAAACAAAGCAGTGCAACATCACTTTTCAAATTCTGCTCAAGGAGTCCATGTGAGATCTCAGTATGGTCCCACATCTTTACTGAGGACTCAAGGGGCTTATGGGAGGGTATCTCATTTACCATTTATCATCTTTATCACCACTCATTCTCATTTACTATGAATTATATATTATTAATATATCACTTACTTGACACTGGCTAAATGTGCTAGACGCACGAAGCCATTATTTAAAATAAAAATAAAGAAGTGCATTTGCCGTGTCGGGTAGCCATTGCTGCGCATCAAAGGTGAATGTACCTGGCAGTAGTCGCCGGTGTAGCCGGGCCCGCAGACGCAGCGGTGCGAGTTGCGCACGTCCTCGCAGCGGCCGCCGCGCCGGCAGTCCGCCTCCAGGCACAGCACGCAGCCCACGCCCTCCGCCGCTCCCCACCCCGCACCAGACCTGTTGTGGCCCAAACTCATTAATAAATATTAATATTTTCTGACATTTACACTAAGTATTTAGTTACCACAAAGTATCTTGTGTTATGGGTACTAAACAACGGATAAACATACTTAAATACTTTTTTTTTGCAAATACATACTTAATATGTGTTTGTATGAATGCACCTGTATACAATGTTATAATTATCTTATTTTTATATAATTTCGAGAAAACTCTTTATTTTTCCATTTAAGTGTTTTAGATATGAAACTATAGGTCTAAAACTATGATTAATTTTAGTACTAATCTCTTTTTGTATATGACTGTTTGTTTCTAAATATAATAAATAAACATACATAAAACACCCAGACCAGAACAAATATTCATGCACACAAAGATTTGTCCTGTGTGGGAATCGAACCCACGACCTCTGGAGTGAAGTGTAAGTATACTGACTTGTACGCCATATCGGTCGTCAAAAAAAAATCAAGCTATACAACACTACATACAACTGTACAAAAATAAAAAAGAGAGTTGTATGTGTGTGTTGTTTGTGCGTGCGCGCATGTGTGTGTAAGTGTCGGTGTGTTGTTGTTGTGTACTGACATGAGCGCGTAGTGTGGCTGCGAGGCGAGCAGTGCTGCGGCGGCGCCCACGAACAGCTGCTGCTCGGTGAAGAACGGCAGCAGCAGCTGGCCCACGTGCACCGCGCCGATGCAGCCCTGCAGGCGAACGTTACACTGTACTGACCCTCTAGGCAAACATTAGCATTTAGGGAACAAGGAAGATCATCATACTAGCCACATGAAGTCCTCTATTGAATATAGACGATTGGCCCCCAATAGTCTTCAACGCTAATCAATCTTATGCCGCATGCATACAACAGCCTCATGACGCCCTGACTAGATCTTCGGGTGGGAAGCTACTTAATATTAGTTTGTTGCTTTATTTTTTTCTTTTATTATTGTAAAAGTTACATAACAAAATAATAGTAACTAATACTTTTAAATCGACGAGGTTTGTCTAAATGCTGCAAATTTATCTCAGTCCTTATAGCATTGTAGATATTGCAATCGCCTATACCATGGGTTTTCTAGTCAAAAATAATTTAAATAAAAGTACGAATTTACAAAAAGTCGCATAGTAAGTTGCTATTTAAAAAAAAATCTCGTTAAAATCTGCTTAGTCGTATTGCATAACGGCCTATTTTACAAATGTCTGAAACATATACAGCTCAAGCTTCCATCTATTGTATCTATATGCCTACAGACCGTTTTTATAGAAAAACGCTTTAAAATGAATGCGCATTCAAAATACAAAGCATTATTTATATAATACCTTAAAGAAAAGCCCTGCAGAGTTGTCAACTGTCATGTCGTCGCCTTCTGAGTACTCCCAAACCGGCACATCTGTGCTGTTTTCATACTGTAATAGAAACAGTTTATAAATTACTATAGAAACATGAAAAATATTGCTTGTAATTATGTGGTGTTTCGTCTTGTTTACCAGAAAGACTTAGTAGCTGGAATAATACCGACAAATAAAATTATGAAAAATGCCAACATGGAAAATTGTGATGAATAAAAAAAACATTAATATAGTTTTTTATATGTAAAGCGCTCGTAGCTCTGCGGTGCTCGGGGGTCGGAAACGATCACCGAAGTACAGCAGAGTTTACAAAGGTCAGTCCTTGGATAGGCATTTGTGTGTTAGGGCTATTGTGTGGCATTTGATATCGAGCGCTTCCGTGCTTCGGAAGGCACGTTAAGCCGTTGGTCTCGGTTATCACTAAATGTGGTAGTCGTTAAGCCATGTTAGAGGCCTCATGGGCGGCTTGATAAATTCTAACAGCAGGACGCTATACATCTGCCTCCGCCAATCCGCACTGCGTCCGCGTGGTGGAGTGTGACCCAATACCCTCGCACCTTGATATGTGAGAGGAGGCTCGTGCTTAGTAGTGGGACGTTAATGGGCTGAGATGATGATACACTCAGAAGACCTTTAAGTATTATAGGTAGTTGCACATATTCTTTGGCCATTATTATATTTGGGGTGCCACAAATATTTATAAGGGATCTATATAGTTGTAGCAAAAATCACCTTTAGCATAGAGATCTTTAGATGATACTAAGCAATAGTGAAACATGGTCAGCCCCTCACCCATTGAACACCAGACGATAATTCCATTCCTTTAGTTTACTATGGAACCCTCGAGCAAGACATGGGCTGAAATGATGATGATGATAGGTTTGTGTAGTCTGGTATGGTGTATGGCGTAGTGCGTGGAGGTACCAGTTCGGCGTTGGTGGTGGTGGTGGTGATGGTGGTGGTGGTGGTGGCGGCGGGGGGCGCGGGCCCGACGCCGCCCAGGTGCAGCTGCCCGTGCAGCAGCAGCCGCTGCCACTGCGCCGCGTCCAGCTCCGCCTGCAGCGCCACCTCGCCGCGGCCCTCGCCGTCCACGAACGATCCTGCACGATCACACGCAAACATATGGTCTAACACACTTGAACGTTGTAATGACACTAATATTTTTTTCTCTTTATTTGGAATAGCAAACAACTACATAGTACAATGTTTTACAAAATGATATTGATTTATGAAATAATAAGATAAATATGTAGTCAAACACACTATCCACATTTTAACAATTTTGAACTTAACTTTAACTATCGGACGCGCTTATACGCTAAGCAACAATAGCTGATCAACAAAAGTATAAGATTTGACACAGAATTCAGCAACAGCGTTATTATATTTAAATTACAGTTTATAATTGAATGAACATTTAGACACCTGCTTGTGCGAGCGACTGTAAGTAACACTAAACATTTAATCACTATTCTAACTACCTGCAAAAGCAGAACATATACAAAAGTCGATCAAGAAAGTTTTTTTTTAGTAGTAAATAGTAAAAATTTTATTCGCATAAGAACATGGTATTAAAGGATGTTACAGTTTAGTGAGCACATGTCTTGCCAAAGTTTTAGCATGCAAACATTGATAAGTACCTAACTATATCTAAAATAATTACAATCATATTAATTTGATAACATTCATACAAACAATATGTCAAACAAAAAAATAATAATAATAAAATCGAAACAAATCAACAAATCAAATTACTAAAATAGGTAATGTCATGTTGATCAATTAGTTTCATTAAAATTACGGTCCATGAATACTTTTATGTCATAAATCTTTTTCTCAATAAGCCATTTATACAGTTTAGATTTAAAAAGATTAAAGTTCAGATTTCTTATGTCATTAGCTATTTTATTGTATATCCAAACACACATAGTTACACAATTCTTTTTATATTTGTCTGATTTTGGGATGACACTTAGGACGAGTCTATCAGGGTCTCTTTTAAGTCTAGTATTTGTATCTCTAGCCTTCATAAATAAATAATTATGTTTCTTTACAAAGCAACAAATCTCGAATATATACAAAGCAGGTAGAGGTAGCAAGCCAAGGCTTACAAAAGCTTCTTTACAAGATTCACGAGGCGGGATCCCAAACATAGCTCGGATACATTTTTTCTGGGCTATAAATATTCTGTGCCTATCAGTACTGTTCCCCCACAGTACAATCCCATAACGTAATAGAGATGCCACATACGCGTGATAAGTAGTAACAACGGCTTGTCTGTTAGTAACTTTCCTCATTTTGCCGAGAGCGTAGACGAAACTATTGACCCTGCTGCACAAGTTGTCTATGTGTGACTGCCAGTTTAAATCCTGGTCAATGCTAACGCCCAGAAATTTGGTATGAGTGATTTCTTTTATTTTGTCAATATTAAGTCTAAAATTGTATTGCGTATGTTTTGATTTATTAAATTGTATGAAGTTAGATTTATTTAGGTTTAATTTGAGACAATTTGATTCAAGCCATTCAGTAATGTTGTCAATAGTTTTATTGATTTCGAGTTCATGGTCATATATAGAATTGTATTTTTTTTTCTCAGAGGTCACTATTATTGATATGTCATCAGCAAATAGAATACATTTATGATTTGTTGCTTCCGTGATATCATTTATATATAATATAAATAACAGCGGACCCAGTACACTTCCCTGGGGAATGCCACGTGTATTATTTTTGTAGCTAGATACACATGGGGTTAGTTCGTCTTTAATTATTTTATTAACGACAACACACTGAGAACGATTAGCCAAACATTATACTTAAAGATTTATTAGCATAATATTATATCTTTTAAATTAAATTAAAAGTTGTTATGCCATAAGTATACAGCAAACCAAATACACCGAGCTATAACCAGTCACTTATTAGGGTATTTGCAACAGTTCACCGTCCATAGATCATACTGCAAGAAAAATCTGCGCTTTTTTATTTTATTCAAATGTTGTTTTTTTGTTAAAATTATCTTGCGGCACAAGTCTAAATCCTTTTTTAAGCAAAGATATACTTTAAACTAATCCGAACTAATATCAATTTGGCCTAACTATGTCTATTCACAATCTTATTCAAACATTATGTGCATTTACATTTAAGCTACGTTATGTGACTAACTATCTATCACGCCCTACTATTTTCTTATCGTGACCAATAATGACCAAATGTTAGTATTTTACGCGTCAAAATTTGCACGAAAATTTAAGAACCTTTGCTGACGACAATTGTTTTTTCATATCGTGTCAGCAAACTGAATCAACGATACATTAATAAATTCAATTACCTGCCTTCTACTACATAAGTTATTGGAGTTTCGCGATATTTCAACTAGGTCAATCCGATTTTTTAAATATTAGTAAGCAAATCCACTTTTAACTAAATTAACTTTTTTGGAACTTAAAATATTAGTATGTATATCAATAATTTAATTTAATAAGTTCATTTATTGTCATCATTTAATGTCATGTTGCATTATGTGTTTCGGATGTAGTATTTATTTAGTTTGCACTTGTTAAAGCTTTGCAAATAGCGTGACGGGGTTAATTCTTCCATATAAGTTCACTTTGTTACAATTATGATTATAAGTGAAAACTTGTAATTGGAAATGCTATAAACGTTAATCTAAGATATTTTTTATTTTATTTTAATCTATTCAGGAATACAAACAGTCCTTACACATAAAAGTTAATTTTAAAAATAATTTGCTTAATACTAGACCTACAGATCCCTAAATTATATTATTTCCAGAATGGAAAGCGGTCTGACAACTTGGGCGCATATTACGCTGAATTGCGAAAACTATGAGTGTAAGTGAGAACCCCGTGACTTGACGTGAGCTCAGCTCAGTTAAGCGGTGCAGGAAGGAGGCCAAGATATAATAAAATAAATAAATATCGTGAGTGAGACCTGTGAGCGTGTCGTGCGCGACAGCCAGCCGCAGCGTGACCCAGGCGGTGCCTTCGGCGTGGCTGAGGCGCGCCACCCGCGGCAGGCGCTCGCCGCCCAGGCGCCACTGCACGGCCGCCTGCGACCCCACGGCGCTCACCGTGAACCACGCGCCCTCCGCCGGCAGCGCCGCGTGGAACAGAGTGCCGCCCACCTTCGTCCTGAAACACCCCCGATCGAACACATTTAATGCCACTCCTACTTTAAATGCATATATCCTTAGAATAATTACACCTAGAAGCCCAGTACGCGTCGTCAAAGTGAGGCAACTAAAACCTAGCCATTTTGGCTAAGTTTGTTACGCGGCCCGTCAGTGCTCAAGGTCGTGTCGTATTGAAAACTACTCCTGATAATTTTATTAAAAATGACGGTTTGCGCTATGAACGGATATCACAATACGTCGGAAAAGCACAAGAAACATATTAACATAACATTACACGGGTAAATTATGCGTTTGAACTTAAATTATTAAGCAAAGCATTCATTAAAATGAAAAAAATAATTTCAATATTTGTTACGTGACAGTTAATGAAAATGTTGCCATTAAGGGGAAAAAATCTTCTACATTTTGTTGTAAGAGAAAAACACGTCTCAATTAGACAATAATTAAATTGCACAAAATGTTATTTCACAATTATTTGCTACTACCTTCCGCCCGCGACTTTGTTCGCGTGGAATAATTTCTTTAATATACGATAACACAAAAATCTTTATTTTTTCATTGATTGATTGATTGATTGATTTCAATTGATATGGCATAAATCACATCTTAAAAAGGTTAAATAGCTTTATTCGATTCTGGTCTATCTACATAAAACAGTTGACTAACTATAACAATTTAAGAGTTTCATAGCTCTAAATATATTAAATAAATAATTTGTGAATAATTATTCACCCCATGCAGGATAAATATATGTACATTTTTAATGAAATTATAAAGTAAGTGGTTTTTCGCATAAACTAAATGCAATAAATAGCTAAGCTAAAGTGTAAAAGTTTCAACTTTCCTACTTTTAGGGAACATTGAATGAAATGACAACATGATTTATTTTCACTGTGTGCGTTTCGTCGTGCGTAAATACAAGTATCTTACGCATACATAGATTTTTTTCTTGCCTTGCTTTTGAAAGACCGCTATGGAGGGAACTATCGTTCTAGGTGTTATTATTCTAAGCATATATCCTTCAATGTTACCACAATGTATAAAGCAACATAAAAAAATAATTAAGATTTATTTGTTTATTGAGCAAACTAACAGCGAATATAGCAAAAACTTGATTGGTACACACGTAACTATTTCAAATATAAGAAAGAGGCAGGTGTTGCATAGTGCTGATAACTCCTGGTAATTCTGGGAGATATGTAGTGATAAATAATTATTGTTTGTTCTCTAACAATCATTCCATCACTTTCTACAAATAGGAGCTGTTCAATATCTCTATATTGGTGGAACGATTGTTAGAAATATATATCATAAATTGACATCAATCTTTGATTTTGCTTATGTTTGGTTTCATATGAGGTACTCGTGGCACCCGTATAGTTGCGAGCAGTATGCGTAAATAATGATTATGCGTTACCTGTAAGTGATGGTGAGCGCGTCCGGCGGCGGCACGTGCGGCGCGTGCGTGTCGGGCGGGCCGGCGCGCGGCACGCGCAGGCGGTACGACAGCGTCGTGTTCACTCCGTCGAAAGTCGCGTTTGACACGCACTCGTACCTGGGGGCGCAAAAGACACATTACGATTGAAGAAATTACATCATTTTGAAAAATCATCACATTTAGATCAGAAAAAAATATTTAACTAAAAAAATTTGCAATAATATAATATTACTTATCTATGTTTATCTTAAAATACAATACATATAAGAATAAAGTTTCCACCATTATATAACACACACAAGTAAAGGACAGAAAGCTTAGAAAAATTGCTTACTAAATAACTACTTACTAATATTGTTTATTTACACGTGAATACTATTTTGCCACCGAGAAAGAGAACGATTGAACATATCAATTGATGTGAACTACATCATTCATATTACACTCATTACACAGTCTAATCAAAAACAGTACAATAAATTCTCTCAGGGTAGACCAAACAAAGTTTTAAGACGCGTACTTTGACCGGGGGCATCACAAACCAATTCTTTCCAAGAGGAGTGTCGACAAGACTTTTCATAACTTGATCTCTCTATTCTCGAAAGAAAGAATTCCGTTAGGTAGTAAACTACGTAACGAAAAAAGTGTGTAATTTAGATGTTTACGAAACTTCTTTATTCGTTTTATTAAATTTATGCGCTCACCATGTGTAGAGCACACTCAAGTGCGAGCAAGGGTTGTCTATTGTTTGCCCGACAAGTATATGCCATAATAATCATATGCCCGAATTTCATTTGCCCGAATTTCATTTGCCCCAATGTTTCGTTTACCATAAAAGACATGTGACATACTCTTGTTTGCCCGAACTTCAGATTCCATAATGATTCGAATGCCATAAATATCGTTATCCATAATTTTAATTGCACTAATATTATTTAACCGAATTTAATACCTACTTATCACTATAATCAATCCAAGTCGCTTCCGTACAAATTTAACTTAACGCCTTTGTTCTAATAAATAAACGATTGGCTTTCTGGCACTTCGCCGGCCGCTGCCGCGGCACGCTCGCTTCGCTCGCTCGGCTCGTGCGTTGTCTTTCATGTTTCAAACCTTTTTTTTTTTTTTTTTTTATTATCGTCTGTAAAAAAATGCTGCTTACGCACTGTCTCCCGGCCAAAAGGGGGAGACCGGGAGGGGGTGTGGGGCTCACTGCGGCCGACACGACCACCGCAGTCCTACCCACTAAAAAACTTCAGACGACGCCCACCGCTGTTGAAAAGGGGCGAGGCACCAGTGCCCGGGTTTGTAGCTTCTGGAACCCCGCCCGCGGCCAACGTCCCCCGGATCAGAACCGGGGAGACCTCCTCAGGAAGGCGCAATTTGCAGCGCCCCCCCTACCTCCTTGTGCGGCCATGGCGTAACTGGCCGACTTCGGGGGGGGTCTATGGCGAGACGGAAGGGGCCCCCTGCCCCCGCCGCCTAAGACCCCCCGGGCGCTGCCTGACGGGCCCTCCTGGCCCGCCCGCTGCGCCAACGGCGTAGCCGGAGAGAGAGCGGATCCCGCTCCCTCTCCCGCTCCGCGGCCTCCTTCTGCGTCATCACCACTTCGCAGAAGGAGGCCATCGCCTCCCACGCCGTCTCGCTGTCGACCATCTTTTGCATGATAGTCGGCAGCGAGAGAGCCACTCCACCCAGGGCCGCGGCTAACGTCGACCGTCATGTTTCAAACCTAACCTAACCTAAGTTCTAATAAATAAACGATTGGCTTTCTGGCACTTCGCCGGCCACTGCCGCGGCACGCTCGCTTCGCTCGCTCGGCTCGTGCGTTGTCTTTCATGTTTCAAACCTAACCTAACCTAAGTTCTAATAAATAAACGATTGGCTTTCTGGCACTTCGCCGGCCACTGCCGCGGCACGCTCGCTTCGCTCGCTCGGCTCGTGCGTTGTCTTTCATGTTTCAAACCTAACCTTGCTCTGGCAACTCTGAAGTGGTCGTACGTCAAAAGTACGGCTCCGTATTAAATTTAAAGAATTTATTTAATTTTAATGTTAATTGTAAAATAATACTTTGAAAAATAATAATAATCTTTTAAATAATCGCTTAATTGTATTAATCTGATAAAAGTGAAACTAAATTAAGTGTAGGCGCCGGCTCAGTGAAGTGCTCGTGACCAGAAGCAGCTGTTATAATTATATTTAAATTTGTTTTGTGCATATTTTCCTGGACTGCATTGTCATAAACCTGGGAAGTATTTTGTTTTTCAATTATCTAAGCTTTATCCACTAAAGGATATATTAATAATACTAGATAGGTAGATACTTTAAATCTATAAACACAGACTTCGCAAGCCTATTAATTCCTTAATCAGGGTTAAAACAGCTTTGTTGGTTATTTCTTTTCAATATATCAAAGAGTTCTAAGCTAATAAATGGTTAAAATCTAAATTTCAGTTAAAAATCTATAGTTTTATATCTATTTGTTACCTACCCTCTTATTTCAAATATAATTCTCACCATTGTAGACAATATTATTGACCGACTCTGTTAAACTAAATTTTTTATACTTATTAGTTTATTATAAGTATATGTCTAAGTCATAAATAGAATGGTGATTCATATTCAGTCATTATATCTCAATTATTAAGTCTCAAGCATTGTGTGAGTTTAATAATTAATCCTGAATTTTGCTGAATTGTTTCTCTTTTTGCTCGGTTAAGCCCAATAAAGTTAAGACCTGACCATTGAAAACACTAAACAAAATATTTAATTCTAGACAGCAATATTCTTGAATATTCTTTTTACTTTTACTCTAATAATTAATTTTTAAAAAAAGAATAGTAGTTTGTTTAACATTGCCCTTTGTTATAAAGTCCTTTTAGTCCCAAATTATTAATACCACATTAACAGTGTCACATTGGACATTATTAAGTAGTTTCTGTTGTGTTCATTACAGTCTCCATCATGCTGACTAGGCGTGCAACAACCCAAAGTATGGAACTGAAACTAAAACAAACTGCGAAGGAATTAGAAAAATCAAAACTGCTGTGTGAACAGTTGTTGTCTGACCGGGATGAGTCTGAGCAGGAGATACTAAAGGTTGTAGACAAAAACTCTGAATTAAAAACTGAGTTGTCTGCATTATTTATAAAACACCAGGAAGTACTGGGGCAGCGTGACCAACTTCAGCTCACCTTAAATGATCTTGACCAATGCAGCGCTACATATGAAAAAGCTTTGAGTCGCATAAATGACCTAGAAGTTGAAATATGTGAGGCTAATAACACAATTAGAAAGATGTCCAAGGAGCGAGCGCATGAAGAGGTTAGGCATTCCAATAGTTTATTTGAGGAACTTGCTTCATCACCTGACAATAAAAATGTAATAAATTTAAGGCACCTTAGTCATAATAAAATTAAAAAGTATATTAATGTTAATAAATTTATAAGAAAAACTGAGAGAATGGTTAAAAACAGTAACTGTTTTAAGAAAAATGTCGCTTGGAAGAAAGAAAGATTAGACCTGTTAGACACTATTGAAATATATGCGAAGAAGTTAAACATAAGTAGAACTAGTCATGAAAGGGATATTAAACAATTACAGTCTGACATTTTGCATTTGCAAGCCTCTCTTGATAGTATTACAGAAAATTATAACTTTGCTCAAAAAACAATTCAAGAACATGTTTGCACCTTCAGTGATTTAGCGGTAACTAATATTAAGCCAACTAATATAGATTTAAAAAAAATTGATAGCACGGAAATAAAATTAAATAATGTCAATTCAAGCTATGCCTATACACAAAAGTATGTAATGTTTTCTGATGAAGCTGGAAAGGACATTGGTCAGTTATTTTATAACAAGTCCGGATCACATATAACAAACAATTGTATGCCAGGGGCTTCATTTAAAGTAATTATGGAAAAGATAATCAATAGTCAATTTTCAAGGGATACCAATGTCATAATTTGTATAGCTAATAGGGGTACAGTCACAAAAAAAACTGTTGCCTACTATATAGAAAAATTGTCTATGGTCACTTGTAATAAAATAGTTATCTTTTCTTTTCCTTTTAGTAAGAGCTTATCTCAAAAAGAAAATTATGTTAGATATAATTTAAATCTATCAATTGATAGTTTGACATTTTATTACAATAACAAATTTCATGTTATTGATATAAATAACTTAGGTATTAATTTCTATTTGACAAATGGTAATTATTACATACCTAAATATATTAAAAAACGATTAGCTTCTACGCTATATTATTACTTTTTTAACTTAGCCAAAAACTTGGCTGTGAAACCTGCTTTTATTGAGCAGAACATTATTAATAATTCAAACTTGGAATCAATTCCAAATAATTTAAATTTACTCATAAGACAATAGAGGAGTTCTCTTGCAATAGATTGACCAATGAAAAGCCGCTCTTAAATTTATTTCATCAGAATGTTCAAGGCATTTCAGGCAAAGATCTAGAATTAAGTTTGTTATTAGAGTCATTAAATATCCATGTAATGTGTATAACTGAGCATTGGCTAAATGTTAATGAGTCTCTACTGGGACTACAAAATTATAAAGTAGCTAGTGCATTTCACAGGAAACAATCTATAAGAGGTGGATCACTTATTTTAGTACATAATAGTTTAAACAATAGGGCTCGTAGGGATGTTGAAACATCTTCAGTTGAACGTGTTTTAGAATTGTCTTGTACAGAGCTTAACCATTTTATTGTTTTATGTGTTTATAGACCGCCTAGTGGCAATTATCAACAGTTTGAAACTGCAATGGAGGATGTTTTAGCAACCTTATGCAAAAGTAATAAAAAAGTTATAGTATGTGGTGACTTTAATGTTAATATTTTGGAATCTTCCTCAATATCAGTTAGGTTTTTGAATTTGTTCAAGTCTTTTAATTTACTTAATTCTTTTCTTGAACCCACTAGAATTACGCCTACGTCTTCAACATGCTTAGACAATATTTTTTGTAATTTTACTATTATACATAAATCAATTGAGTATGGCGTAACTTCCGACCACAGTGGACAGATTATTAGTTTTGAATATAATTTTCAAAATGTAACTAAAAAAATATTAATTAGACCAATAACAAAGAATCTGGTTTTGAAATTTCAAAGCAATGTCAACGAAAAGCTTACCACGTTAGAAAACAATTCCGCTATAAATTATGATAAATTGTTCGGAATTGTACAACAAGAATTTAAGAATAACTTTAAGCTGAAAAGTGTGGAAATTTCAAACAAAAGGAAGTTTTGTGATTGGGCTACTCCCGGAATTTATAAAAGTAGGAAGAAAGAAGAAACTTTTTGATTTATATAGAGAAAAAAGTACTTCAACAGATTCAAATTTTATTCAATATGTTAGAAATTATTCAAAATTGTTCAAACTTGTTTGCACCACTGCTAAGTCAATGCATCTTAAAAATAAAATTATGAATTCCAAAAATAAAATTAAAGCTACATGGAATGTCATTAACCAAGAATCTGGAAAATACAAGAATAATCATAGCATGATAACTCTTAAAGTCGATGATAAAGATATTGTAGAAGAAGAAGAGGTGGCCAACGCATTTCGGAAATTCTTTGTGAATATACCATTAGAGACAACTCAAGCACTTGACTCCTCTACTCAGCGTGCAGTCTTTCTTCTTGAAGACAATGTACCTCTTTGTAGTGAATTATTTAGTTTTAGACATATTGATGGCTCTACAATAGTTAATACTTTTAATACAATAAATTTAAAATTAACTGAGGATTTATGGGGAATCTCAACCAACATTATTAAATCTATCATTAATATTATTGCTCCTCAGTTGGCAGTCATTTTTAATCAATGTATTGATGATGGTTCATTTCCAAGTTTAATGAAATACAGTAAAGTAATACCTCTTTTTAAAGCTGGTGAGAAGTCTGATCCTACTAACTATAGACCAATATCAGTACTCCCAGCTCTTAGTAAAATATTTGAAAAAGTTATTTTTAATCAATTACTTTGTCATTTCTCTCTGAATTCCTTATTTCATTCTCAGCAGTATGGTTTCACTAAGAGTAAATCCACTACAGATGCTGGTGTAGCCCTAATGAAGCATATATTTGACGCCTGGGAGGACAGGCAGGATGCGATTGGAGTATTTTGTGATCTTTCGAAGGCATTCGATTGCGTTGACCATCCTACTTTGTTAGCTAAATTGACATATTATGGTGTTAATAGTAATTCTTTAAAATTAATTAAATCTTACTTGAGTGACAGAACTCAAAAAGTAGTTATTAATAGAGTCGAGTCTTCTGGCGCGCCATTGCTTATGGGAGTTCCACAAGGTTCGATTTTAGGCCCTTTATTGTTTCTAATTTATATTAACGATCTACCTTTCTATACTAGAGATCTGTGCGAAACAGTTTTGTTTGCTGACGATACATCTCTGATATTTAAAGTGAACAGAGGCAAGGATCATTCTGACGTGATAAATAATGCTCTTGCGAAGGTTTTACATTGGTTTACGGTTAACAATCTATCTCTTAACGCAAGTAAAACTAAATGTATAAAGTTCTCATTGCCTAATGTTACAAAAGTCTCAACTAACTTGAAAATGAATGGCAAGAATATCGAGTTATTAAATGACACAAAGTTCTTGGGCATCAATATTGATTTTAAATTGCAGTGGAACCCCCATGTAATGGATTGGTCCGGAAGGCTTAGCTCAGCATGCTATGCCATCAAAAAGATAAGACTTATAACAGACGAAGAAACAGCTAGATTAGTTTATTTTAGCTATTTTCATAGCATTATGTCATATGGTATGTTATTGTGGGGATCTGCTGCGGACATACATAATATATTTGTACTACAAAAGCGCGCCATAAGAGCTATCTATAATCTTAAGTCCAGAGATTCTCTTAGAGAGATGTTTAAAAGAATTAACATATTAACGGTTGCATCTCAGTATATATTTGATAATATAATGTATGTTCGCAAAAACATTAATACATTTGATAAAAATTCAAAAGTACATAATTTTAATACTAGGAATAGAAATAAGCTCTCTCTGCCAAATTGTCGACTTCACAAAACAAAAAATTCATTTTTGGGTAATAGTATCAGATTTTTTAATAAAATTCCGCAGGAAATAATTGATCTACCATTGGCAACTTTTAAAACTGTAGTTAAAAAGCAGTTTCTTCAAAAGGGGTATTATGCTGTTAATGATTACTTATCGGATAAACAAGCTTGGGCTTAACATTTTCAACTTGTATGTGTATATTAGAATAAAAAGTCAACCAGATCATTGTCGTGACCATCCCTTATTGTACAGGCTCAGCTCAGTTTCACAATACATACTTACTTGACTGTGATGGAAGGTTCCCTTAGTGCTACTTTATTGGTTACAGCTTCGGGGGACCCTTTCAGTATCATCAAATTTACACTGTGTGTGTCATGTAACAAAAATAATTTAAAAGAGCATAGCCTGTGAGTTTCTTGTCAGTTCTTCTCACAGAGCGGAGGCTCGGAACTGGCACTTAGATTCACTTACACCTAATTTTTATTTATTTGCATGTAAGTGAATCTAAGCTTCGTGATTTCAGGGTTGATATATATTTTTTTTCAATTTTTATATTGTTTTGACGTTTTCAAGTGCTATGTAATAGTTTATGAAATAAAGAACTTTTTACTTTACTTACTTTACCTAACCTAATTTTATAATAATTTTAACCTATTTTATAACATTATAAGATAATATTGATATTGTTTTTATTTCTATTAAGTACCTACTTATCACTATAATCAATCCATGTGACATGGCATGTGATAATTCCAGCTTACAAACAAGTGATATTATGGAAAGTGATTTTATGGAAAACAATGATTATAACAAGTGATATTATGGAAATTAACTTTATAGGAAACAAAGTTTCTAGCACGTGACTATTATAGTAAACAATGAGTATGACATATAAATATTATGAGAAACAATAATATGTCTGTTGAATAGTATGGCAATTAAAATTCGGGCAAATGAAATTCTGGCAAGTGGGGGTATCCCGCGAGCAAGTGTAGAGTATTGTTCCCATTTTTGGGAAGGTTCTGCTAAGTACCTCCTCGACGCACTTGACAGGCTGCATCGGCAAGCGGTTCGCATTATAGGGGATGCTGAGGTAACAGCCTCACTCGAGGATCTACAGCTGCGTAGAGACATTGCATCTCTCAGTGTCTTCTACCGGAACTACTATGGCGAGTGTTCTGAGGAGCTTTTCGATCTCATCCCGTTCTCTCCTTTCCTCTCCCGAACTACACGTGCGTGTGTTAGAAACTATCCGCATACTGTGCAGACTATCAGCACTCGAACCAAGAAATTTGAGAAGTCGTTTCTGAGCAAGACCACTAAGATCTGGAATTCGCTGCCGGCTTATGTGTTTCCTATTTCCTATGATCCCGGGTCTTTTAAGCTGGGCGTGAAACGGCATGCAGGTTGTGCGATGTGGATGCGCTTTGTACCGTGCTTATTTTACGGTATGAAGCGCTTTCATTTTTTTTGGACTGCATCGACTGCTTACCAACAGGCAGGATGATGTCATTATGACGTGACAAATTAAAAAAAACCCATTAGTGAGATGTGTTATAGTACGACCGTCTAAATCAGTCTTCGCCTGCGCGGTACAGGAGTGCGGGGGTAGGACGACAACGGGGACCGAGAGAGGTGCGGGGGCGAGCGTACTGAGTTGTTACAAACATGCTGTCGTCCTACCGCCTCACCCCTGTACCGCGCAGGCAAAGACAGATTTAGACGGTCGTACTATAGTGGCACGTACCCGGCGTCCTTGTTGGTGCAGTGCGAGTTGAGCGGGCAGCCCTGCAGCTGGCAGAACTCCACCTCGGCGCACTGCTTGCCCTTGTAGCCGCGCGGGCAGGCGCAGCGGTAGTCGTTCCACGTGGTCGTGCACGCCGCGTCGTGCAGGCACGGCGCCGACAGGCACGCGTCGTCCGACACCTAATAGTACGCAATCATTACTAAACTGCGTGCTTGATGGTTCACATGATGATTACTATACTTTCTAATTTTAAGCATGCTATGGTCACCTGTTAGTAATTGTGCATTAAGCTAAAACTTTTGTAAAATGTAGTAGATAAGAATTGATGTAACAATTGTTGGTGATCTCGATAAATAAATAAATAAAATAAAAAATATCGTGTCTCATTGTAGTATCGAAAATCACGAATTTTTTTGCAGATGTTTCATTCTGTAAATCTAACTTATAACAAAAAGCAAAATACATTATCGTCTCAGTCAATTAACATCTCACTACTGAGCATTGGCCTCCACTCGTGAACTAAGGGATGAGAGATTTTGATCATACTTTTTCTACACGAACCTAATATGGATTGGCGGAGGCAGATGCAAAAAATGTACAGCAGGACGTTGCTATAAATTTTAACAATAAGCCCTTTAACTAGGCCTGATGAATAAAGTGATTCTCAATGTAAAAAGTTTGTGTGTAAAGTGATGGGACCAACCTTCGTAAGCTCAAAACAGTCTTGAACTGAAGATTTGGCTGCACAATATTACTGAAATGTGTTTTTTATGAAGAGAAAATACAGGATACTCCTTTATTAGTTGAAATGCTGCTTGGTACTATATTCCCAGACCGAAGTTTCTCGATATCAAACAATAATAGTAAATCATATAATGTACGTTGAAGTGTCAGTAATAATTGTAGTATGTCAGTTAGAGCATGCGCGAGGCCGCTAAATCGAGTACAGTGAGTGGTGTAACACCTGTCCCGGCAGCACGCCGGCGGGCAGGGTGACGGCTCCGAAGGGCGGCGGCACCTCGAGCGCGGCCACGCGCAGCGGGAACAGCTCCACCACGCTCACGTTCACGCCGTTTGACACCTGACACAAGATTATTAGTTTTTTTTTTTGTTACAAATAATGGCTTCGTACGTTTAGCACATTTAGCCAGTCTCAAGTTAATGGACTCAATGGACTGTAAAATACGATTTATTTACTAAATCTGTTTGGTTTAAAATTAGGATCATCATCCTATATGCTTGGTGCTTGCAAGGCGCATTTTAGATTGTGTAGTATTTGGTTACCTGCACGTCCTGGATGACTCCCTTGAAGTAGGCGGCGTCGTCGATCTCTACGCCTTCAGGCGCTGGAGGTGGTCCGCCCAGGTACAATACCTAGAACGAATAAAATACATACATAATTATAAATGCGGAAGTAACATAACATTTTTATATCTAATTGAAATAATTTTTAACTTTATTATGACGACTATTTATAATGTTCTAGAATATTCTTTACAACTGAATAAATTCTTCTTAAATTACTTATAATGTACAGAAATTCCCTTTTTCGTAAAACATAATGAAATTGAGTCACGAAACTAAAATTCTATTAGTCCAGGATGTTTTTATATCGGTTTACCAATGTTTGACCAAAAAACTATTGACAAATGGTCATTTGACAAATAACGTTTAACCACAAACGAGACATTTGACAAAAGTATCATCTTACAAAAACTCACTTAGCAAATGATCCATTGGCAAACACTTTACTTGTCAAATGTTTCAAATATTAAAATTTCAACTGACCTTTTTTTATTTCACCAAATAATATGTTTTGCAAATTATTCATTTGTCCAAATATCATTTAACAAAATGCTTATTTTATAAATGCACTTCTTTTTTAACATGACGATGTAGTCTGTTGGGTAATTTATTCCGCTACCCTCGTATCGCCGTGAGAATGAATTTGTTGCACTGACATTTGAGGATAAATGCATTATTACTATTAATAATAATCTACAAATATTGGCCATACATAAATCAACAGTAGTATTTTCTGCCGCTTCTCTACCGGTCATATGTCATATGCCGTCATTTTGTGAAAGTAGCGTTTTCGCGCACTATTTAAATATTGAATTTTTAATTTGAAATTTTTCAACTAATATATACCAGAATTAAAAAAAACAACTTCTACTGGGTTCCTTAGACTCTACTACTTAATATAAAATGGATTTTAAAAACCTGTCAAATAGCCTATTGGCGAAACCATTTTTTTGCCAAACGTTGTTTGTTAATTCTAATTTTGCCAAATGATTTTTGGTCAAACAGCAGACCCTTTTTATATCTTTGACCGGAAGGCAGTGCGTAAATGCATTTTGTTACCGACGTAAAACAAAAAGAAAAGACCCCTTTTATATAATATAGAGCGGATTATATAAAATTGTGTATGATTGTGTGTTACCTCTGCGTCGAGCTGCTTGGCCGCGGAGATAGACTTGCGGAAGTACTCAGTACCGTTCACTTTCACCTGCACCAGAGTCGCGTTGCGAATCACCTGCCATCAAAAAACACCGTCATTATAACTATAACTATATACTATAACTAAATATATAAATATATTATAACTATAACATAATAATTATAACAAAAAAAAAAAAAGTGTTCAAAATTTTTATAACTTGATTAATATTCATGTTATATCTACGTAACGAGCATAAACTCTTGATTGAATATAATTTAAAAGCTTATTTAATTTTTCTACGTATAATTAAGTATTAGTAGTGATTGTACCTGTATGAGATGCATGAATCCATTATCCAACCTCGTCCCTCCCACAGTGTAGTTCTCTGATGTTTGGTTAAAGCGCAGATGGACTAGCAATTCGCCCCCTGAGAGGGATGCGCTCACTTGTGTCTCTTCGGCTCCCTCTCTGACGCAAAAAGATGAAGAGGTAAGCTTAAATGTCCCTTTTGGAAACCTTGTATTATTGTTGTACTCTATAAAGTAGCAATGTATTTCGACCACTTGAGTTTAAAGAAAGAAAAAAGTAAAAATGGAATCTACCATCATCTACTAGTAAGTTGGGTAAAAAATGACAAATTTGTTGCTATAAATTAACGTCTAAGTATTCAGTGATGAATTTGAGTGACGACATGAAGACTCTTACTTCAATTATAATCTCAAATCGGATGGGAGGTTGTCGTTGTTGGGAGGTTATCGTCGTTAGTCGCTTGCAATACTAGGGGCCTTGTCGAACCTTAAAAATCATTTCAGGCCCTTTTTGAAGATAACAGTTAAAATTTATTTGTGAGAGTTAAGGTATAGTTAAAGGGATAGGTAATGATAATATTAATTAGTCAGCGCCTCACGCCCATTGTGGAAATTTATTGGGGGTACTCCCTATATGTTTTTTAAAGGACGTCGTATTATGGCTTATGTCGTCGTATGATGATGATAAATATTTAAAAAAATAAAAAGACGTGTGGCACTCGGAGACTGCCGCGGTAAAGCTATTGCATAGCATTTTTTATCAACTAATTATTTATTTGCTTTATTTATGCAGTAATTCTTTGTTTTTTTTTTTTGATATTAATTCAAGTTACATTTTGACCACGCTCATACTCGACCGATAAGAAAACAAATTTTAGGCACCCGATACAACCAACGCTACCCAAAGGTGGGTTGCTGAACTAAAGAGACAAGCGTGATATTTCAAAAAGTCAATCAAAGTTCTGCTACTTATCGATAGATGGAAAAACTAAAAAGTATCACCGCTGTGCCGGTCGGCGGGGGGGTGTTAGGTTTTTCTCGTTACGGAATTTCTTTATTCGGTCTGCACGCTCAAGGACCGCGATAGAAGCTATGCAAAAGCTTAAAAAATAGCTGATAGGTAACAATGTTCAACCTGGGTTCCGAGCCGAGGTAGAAGATCTGTCCGGTGGGTTTCCTGGTGCGCACGAACATGGAGATGTCGAGCGCGGCGCGCACGGCCCGGCGCGCGGCGGGCAGCACGCGCACGGCCGCGGCGCCGCGCGCAGGACGCGCCAGGCGCGCCGCGTGCCCGAACGTCGCCGCCGTGTAGTCTGCGGACACACATCGCATAACTAGCACCGAGAGTTACAATACAATCTATAGCTACTCAAACTATCAATGCGTGTAAATGTAGGCTATAGACAGAGTCAGGAACAAATCGATTGAAGCATTCGCGAATAACTCATACTAAGATAAACTCTTAGATAAAGAGATGTGTTACTGTTAATTTCTCCAGAGTTAATATTGTGATAAATTAAAAATCTTTATTTCACTATTGGATAAAGAGATTTAGATTTTTCCTCCAGAGATAGAATACTGCTTGTTTTATTAATAAATGTTTGAATTAAATTTACATTTATCTACAAGTACTCATTAAAGAGTAGTGAAGTTTTAGGTTATTGAGATTAAACAATTTATGATCAATCAACTGGCACTCGCACTTTTGGCAATATTCGATAAATGTTAGAATACAAAATAATTCTTAAGATATAAGATTACCTCTGTATTACTGTAATTACCTCTGTATAACTTATTAGTTTCGTAGTAAAAACGGTTTCTATATAACTCACATTTTACGAAAGTAATTTTTAAATACTAAACAATTTTTGCCTATCCTATATATACAGACATTTAAAGAAAATATCTTGCATTTGTTAAATTTTAATCGTAATGTTGATTAGTTCCCAAGTCTAGATACTGACTGTACTGGCAGGTGTCTCCGATGTGCGGTCGCGGACAGGCACACAGGAAGCTGGTCCACCTGTCCTCGCAGGCGCCGCCCGAGCGGCACGGGTTGGGGTCGCACTGCGGGCGGCGCGGGCACTGCGCGCGCACCTTGTGCAGCTCGCGCACCGCACCGCTGGACCTGGCCGTGCTAGTCGCCGCAGTCTGAGGAACTCCCTGCTCCTCGTCTGTGCCGTCCGCTATTTCAGTTGTGGTCTCTATTGACGTCTCGTTGGCGTCGTCCGGTAATACCTGCGGATTTTAAACAGCCGCTATTATTATGTGAAAATTAAATAAAAGTCAATCAAATTGAAGTAGTTTAGGTCTTAGATAAATCGGATGTAATTTTTATGGACTGTTTGTAAAACAAAAAGAACGATTAATCTTTATATTAGAAACTATTGATATTCTTAAAATACTTTTCTAGCTTTTTCAAAGTCGAGTTCTTAATTCATTTTGAGTATATTCTCTGTTCTGTTTTGATTTAGCTATTCAACAAATACTTTAAAGAATACAAGCAGAGTTTACAGACGTCAGTCCTTGGGTGAGTGACAATTTGAATGGTATTTGTTATCGAGCGTTTCCGTGCTTCAGAAGGCAGGTCCAGTCAAGTTACAGGCCCTACTGCGTAGTGAGTATAGAGTATTGAGCAGACAGTACTGACCCACTGCTGGTTGACGACGACGTCCTGTACGCAGCCCACGAAGAAGTTGGGGCCGTGCGTGAGCGTGGCGTACGAGGAGCCAGCCAGGCCGAGCCGCGTGCTGGGGAATGACGTCACCGCCGCCGTGTACGCCTCGTTCAGGCTGATCGGGTAGATCGTCTGCTCCTCGTTCGCCGCCAGCACCAGGTGCGACGAGTTTATAGTCACGAACACCTGCACGCAACACGAAACAAAACACATTTAAATTCTGGTCTAGGCTCATCTTCAAAGATGTGCTATTCAAGAATTAAAATTCTTCCACACACAAATTTCTCGTCTCGCCTCACCGGTGGAAGAACAGCTTTAAACAAGATGGAATACCTTCTGCCAATTGCTGTCATTGAGATTCGAGCCGATGAAGACGCCTTCCCACTTGTTGAGCAGGCTGGAGTGCAGGTTGAGGCGTCCGTTGGACAGTTCCAGGAAGAAGTACGTGAGGCCTCGCCCCATGGCTAGCAGCCCGCTGCCAAGTGTGCTCTTGAAGCGGAACGAGATGTCATAGCCCTCCTCGCGGCTCGTGTTTATCTCCACGTAGCTGTTCTTCTCGAACGACATTGTTGTTATCTACGACATACATACATACTTATTTATCAATACAAATTCTCTATGCTTGTGTGTTAACTTTTCAAACAGATAAATCGATTTAATTAAAATTTGGTATGGAGACTTCTTGAAATCCCAATAGCTATTATACTGTAAATCATGCCCCGAGAAAATGAAACCAATCACGACGACGAAAGACTTGTGTCAAGTAAATTCTCTTAAATATTTTTTTTTCCTTTCAAATAATGGCTTCGTGTGTTTAGCACATTTAGCCAGTGTCAAGTAAGTGATATATTAATAATATATAGTTCATAGTAAATGAGAATGAGTGATGATAAAGATGATAAATGGTAAATGAGATACCCTCCCCTAAGCCCCTTGAGTACTCAGTAAAGATGTGGGACTATAGTGAGATCTCACATGGACTCCTTGAGAGAAATTGAAAAGTGATGTTGCACTGCTTTATTTCATTTACCAACACTCATGTACATTCACAAACACTTAACGGTTAATAATCCACCGTTATTACACATTAATGTTAGGAATATCACATATTTTAGAAAATAAAACAAAACTGCAGACATGACGCTTCACTTTCCCGCCAAGAAGTCCACTGCTAAATATTACGAAGATAAAAATTGAGCCGCCACTACCATCGAGGTTTGATTAAAATCCGTGGCGACAGAGTTTAAATCTGACATTCAACAGATGAGTCAAAAGCGCACTAATATAAATTAAGTGTTTCGTACCTTCTGGCACTCGGAGCCATAGAATCCAGGCGCGCACGTGCAGTTGTAGCGGTGCTCGTCTTCGCCGCGAAGCCATGCGCGACAGGAACCCTGCGCATTCATTTTATTGTTATATAAAGCTATATTATCAAAAAGATTTAAAACTTAAATTTTTATTCATATTAGTAACTATTCACTACGGTTCCTAATCTTACAGACGACATAATTATCCGATTAACGATGTAAGCAGAATTTAAAGATATTAGTGCCTCAATGGACTAATCTCTCCCTCCAAGCGAGAGTCTGTGCGTTATCAAAGGCTTGATTTTCGTTATCACTATACGTGGCAGTAATTAGCAAACACAGCAGATCAATTTAAAAAAATATATTTGACCAGCCGCCTAATTGAGTAAAAAAATATGACGTTACGCGCACCGACTCTCCCATACCGCACTTCGATTGCGAACCTATAATGTGTTTTCTACTGCGAATTGTCTAAACTTTTTGTTCATGTTGAGCGCCGTGGATTGTAGCTAGATAAAATATTGCAATAAATAGTTTGGTGTACCTGGTTGCGGCAGGGCGCGCCCCTGCAGCCGGTGAGCGTGACGGAGCAGTTGCGGCCGCCCCAGCCCGGCGCGCACGCGCAGTAGTACGTCGCGCGCCCGTCGTAGCAACGCCCGTGCGCGCACGGAGAGTATCTGCCACACAACCATAAACATATTACTAGTTTTACTGCAGTTACATTGCTTTTAATTTTAGAGTACATATTATGTTCGCACTAGTATGCCGCGATGTCGTCGACGCCGCGTGTAACACACCTGAGACACTCGTCGATGTCAATCTCGCAGCGCTGCCCCTCATAGCCCGCCGCACACTCGCAGGAGTAGGCCCCGATGCCGTCGACGCAGGCGCCGTGTGCGCACGGGTTGGACGCGCACTCGTCCACGTTGATTTCGCAACGCGCGCCCTCAGTGCCCGGCGCGCATATACACACGAAACTGCAACCAAGTTAACTTAGTTATATCTTTTTTATATTCACGATTTACTATTGGAATAATATATTAGATGGATACTATTATGTAATTAGTTGTGGCGATAACCGGATAACAACTACCGACACGGACGAATAAATATCTTTTTGCAGTATCATATAAAAGCGCGAGATAGAAAACATACTGTACTTTAAAGTATTTGTAACTTTATTTAGTTAACTCAAAATAAAACTATTCAGACACAATTCTCACCCGCTTGCATTGTCGTAGGAGAATGGTTTACGGAATGATGGTGGCAGTTCTATATCGTGGACAGCGTCGGGCGGCGGGTAGAGAGGGTCGCCTGCAGGCGGCAGGTACAGGCTGGTGTTGCTGCGCTCCAGGCAAGTGCCGCCGTACTTGCACGGCGAAGACGCGCACTCGTCGATGTCAACCTCGCAATTCTTGCCTGCCAACGCGTATTTTAAATTAGAAGGAAAACTTATAATTAATCCCGTCAATAAACTACGGAAGTGAAGTTACTCACTAGGAACATTAAGTTGATTATAATCAAATTGTATTGTCATTCTATTGTCATCCATACGTCATTACATAGCTGTCATTATACGTCAATTACATAGCTGTCATTTGCGTTTTGTTATTCCAAGTCTGATTCTTTTTTGTTATATCACGTTTTATAGTGACTGACGTTTCATGTCAAGTCACACGGGAACGCTGTCGAACGGGATAAAAAGTATCCTATGTCCGTCTCCTGGCTCTAAGCTACCTCCCTACCAATTTTCGCCTAAATCTGTTCTGCCGTTCTTGAGTTATAAGTGCAGTAACTAACACGACTTTCTTTTATATATATAGATATTCAATATTAATAATCAATCAATATTTATTTCTATCTAAATCAATATTCAAACTATTTCTGACTTCTTGGCGGGAAAGTGAAGCGTCATGTCTGCAGTTTTGTTTTATTTTCTAAGATTTGTGATATTTCGAAGATTAATGTGTGATAACGGTGGATTATTAACCGTTAAGTGTTTGTGAATATACATGAGTGTTAGTAAATCAAACAAAGCAGTGCAACATCACTTTTCAAATTCTCTCAAGGAGTCCATGTGAGATCTCAGTATAGTCCCACATCTTTACTGAGGACTTAAGGGGCTTAGGGGAGGGTACCTCATTTACCATTTATCATCTTTATCACCACTCATTCTCATTTACTATGAATTATATATTATTAACATATCTCTAACTTGACACTGGCTAAATGTGCAAACCGCACGAAGCTATCATTTAAAAGAAGAAGAAGAAGAAATAATTGACTTCTTGGCGGGAAAGTGAAGCGTCATATCTGCAGTTTTGTTTTATTTTTTAAAATTTGTGATTTTTCAAACATTAATGTGTAATAACGGTGGCTTATTAACCGTAAAGTGTTTGTGAATATACATGAGTGTTAGTAAATCAAACAAAGCAGTGCAACATCACTTTTCAAATTCTCTCAAGGAATCCATGTGAGATCTTAGTATAGTCCGACATCTTTACTGAGGACTTAAGGGACTTTGGGGGAGGGTATCTCATTTATCATTTCTCATCTTTATCACCACTCATTCTTATTTAATATGAATTATATATTATTAATATATCACTTACTTGACTAAATTTAATTAATATTGCCGCGAGCAAGACTATCAAAATCTTTCCCGACAAATGCAAGAAGAATACGAAATACTGCAAATGAAAGGACTGAAGAAGAACAAGAAATTGCACGTGCCAAAACAGCGCCTTAATAGTATGACTCGACTTCGTGCTTCTCAATAAATACTAATAAAACAAAAAATGTCGTGTATCAAGGTACTTAAGTGAACAGCAACCTATAAAATAAAATACAGAAATAATAATGAATGTAGATATTTACATTTTATGGATTTTTTCCAATAAAAAAAACACTATCGGCTTATTTATTGCCATTAAGGCGGAACAAAGTTCGCCGGGTCAGCTAGTATGTATAAATACATAAAAAATAGACAATAAATATAGTCTAACAACAAATAGCCTTGTCTTATCAACGGGAAAACGCGTGAGCCATTTGAATACAGATGGTATCATATAATTGGCTATATAATCATATATGCAAACAACAAAAAATTATAACAACTATAGGTATAAAAACAAAGCTGTAATTTTATGTAATTACCAGAGGTCGTTGTAGGTACAGCTATTTCGATTCAATAACTCAAATCGTTGTTGTTAATGTGTGGACATTCCCAGGAAATCCGAGATTTTCATAAATTATAAACAAAAGAATAAAATGTGGAAATGATGGGGACTTTACATTAATAAAAAGTCATCCAACATTCTAAGTTCAGGAAGCTATTATGTGAATGTCTATATTAATACAACATATCGCAAATTCTTTCATTGGTAATTACAAATATGGAAAAAATAGAAACAATTTATTGATCATGCATGATCTAATCCTATTTGTATGATTTATTAATAACTCATATTCTGCGTTATCTAAAAGTTTCTTTACTACACATTTTCTGCAGCAACACAACCTGTACGATTTTAAACAAGTTGCAGTCCATCTGATATCTGTTTGTGTTTAAAGCAGAAGCAGTATTAACGCATATTATGAAATAATGTGGTACCATCACACTGAACTATCCGGTTTCTTTTCAATTTAAAATTACATACCTATGAGTTATGTCTCTGTGTGTAAAATTGGTTTATTCTGGGTTAAACAGGTAATCGCAATAAGGTTGTGTGTGCTCACCGCTGTATCCGGGGCGACACACGCAGCGGTAGTCGTTGAGCTCGTCGACGCACTCGCCGGCGTGGCGGCACGGCTGCGTGCGGCACTCGTCGATGTTGACGGAGCAGTCGTCGCCGCTGTAGCCGGTGCCGCCGCACTCGCACGAGTAGCCGCCCAGCGCGTCCAGGCAGCGCCCGCCGTGCTGGCACGGCTGCGACTGCTCGCACAACACGCAACAACTTAATACCAAAATAACGAGTATAGTACGCGCCTAGTAAAGTGCGACATAAAATTAAGCTATCTGCTGCCCAATTTTATCGAACGCGCTATCTATCCATCAGCGCTTTGCTCCAGTTGTGCGCCACCGGTACTCGCTGTTCTAACTTCTTTAATTATTAAAAAAATACTTTAAAAGTTTTTACAGATTTACCTACAGCCGGTGCGTAAAAAGGTTAACAAGCTCATTACCTCGCAGTCGTCGATGTCGAGTTCGCAGCGGTCGCCGGTGAGTCCGTCCCGGCACACGCACGTGAACGCGTTAACACCGTCCACGCACGTGGAACCGGCCGCGCACGGCGAGCTCGCGCACTCGTCGATGTTTACCGAGCAGTCTTTGCCTGGAGGTCACAACAAACCTTTAATTATGTCCACACGCTGAGATCGAAACAAGCCAATCATGAAATGATCTCTTACAAAATATTAAAGCATATTATATAAGCATACCTTATTTTGTGATTTGTTGTATTTCATCAAGTAATGCCGTGCAATAATTAAGTAAATTTAATTTAGTATACATTTTACAAATATTCAATAATTATGTACTAAGAAACTATACAATCTTACCAAACATAACCAAACACAATTATGACTAACCACTGAAAGATAAATAGGCGCGATAATCAATCATAGCTGAAAACAATGTTCCATTTAGTGAACAAACAGCGTAACATATCGGCAGTCACGCCAATTACTTCATACTATTGTATGGCATTACACAGTATTAATGTTTCACCTTCGAATCCCTCCATACAGGTGCACTCGTAGTTATTTTCCAAATTCTGGCAAGTTCCGCCATTCTTACAAGGGGCAGACAAGCACTCATCGATGTCTTGTTCACAGCTATCGCCAGTATATCCTGATACAAATAAAATTATAATAAATACCATCCTAGTTAAAAACATTGAGTAATGCTCACAGCAGCGAATCGCTTACCTGGTCTGCAGTAGCACTGGTAAGAGCCAGGAATGTTGACACACACTCCGTTATTACATATTTTCGGCGATCGGGCGCATTCATCTATGTCTAATTCACATAATCTACCTGTAACAATAAGTTTATATGAAAAAAAGAAACACAATCTCAGAAAAAACAACACTTATAAAATTATATTGAATACCTTTAATAATTATTAAAAATATACAACTATAATCAAATATTTTTCTCATTATATAATAATAAATTGATTTACTATAACATTTATTTTCATATATATATATATATATATATTACCGCACTCTACCGCGTCATATTAATAAATCAGTTACAGTGAATTTGCACCCTACGAGTGGTTTGCACAACTGCTCATGCAGATGTTTGACTAACACTTAAAACACACATACATATAATGATCACCTATGTATTTGTAAAGAATTTATAATGAGACCGAGCCGTAAAAATATTAATCAGTCGATTCTGACTTAATGTTAAGGAAAATCGGTTGTATAGCTCATTTGAATGCATTCACTAGAAGATAGATATATATACTCTTTATTCACAAAAATCTTAAAATCTATAGATTATAATAAACACTAAACATAATGTGAAAATTGCCAATTAAGGCGGTCTTATCGATAAAAGACAACCCGACAAAGGAGAGAAGCAGTAGGCAGACTACAAAAACTTTTTACAGGAAAGAATAAAACACAAAATCTTTAGGAAATATGAATAAAATATATTAAAATACATAAACAAACAAAAAATCAAAAAAATTCAAAAGGTGAGTCTTAACCCTCTCCTTTAAGGACTGAGCCTGTCTGATGGAAACAGGTAAGGAGTTCCAGAGACAGATAGCCTAAAGGGTAAAGGACATATGATATTTTTGGACACACGCGCGGGGACATCTTAATCACATGTTATAAGAACAACGCAGATTACGGGAATGAGTAGAGGAAAAATATGTAATAGAAGATTTAAGGTAGAAAGGAGAGGAAGGATTGAAAATAATGGAGTACAACATGGAAAGTATATGAAGGCCTCTATGCCGGTCGCCGACGTACTGGTAACCATTTAAGATTATCGCGAAATATGACCGAACTGACGCAAGCCAAAAATAAAACAAATCGCAAATTTTGCGAGCGATGAATTTTGTCCAGCTGATCACTTCTGAGATCTGGATAGCAGCAGGCAGCGTAATCCAAAACAGAAAGGAGGAGGGATTGAGCCAACATAATTTTAGTAGAAGTAGGCAGAAAGTTTCTTATAAGTCTAAGTGATTTACTCGCAACAAACATTCTCCGGGTTATCTCAGTCATTTGATTATTCCAAGACAAAGTTCCTCCAAAAAATAATTCACAAGTTTCTTACAGATAGCAGAAAGGGATATTCACGCCATCCAGTACTAAGGTTGGAGTATTACTGTACTTAATTTTTTTGTACAGTTTTTGGCCGCCGCTGATAATCGCTTGAAACTAGGAAGGGTTAATCTTAAAACCATATGATTTATTTCAGTCGGAGAGGGATGAGTCAATATTTACCGCATTAATTACCTCCGGCAAACTGTAAATTTTACCATGACTATAAATTTGCAAATCATTAACGTACATGTGATAGGCTTATTTTAATTTATTGGAGATCAAGCTAATAAAAAGTGAAAACAGAATTGGTAAAAGAACACCACCCTGGGGAACACCCGAAATGTTTCACCACAATGAAACAGAATCACATGAATACGCTGCCTACCATTATGTAAGTACTTATGAAACCATTCTAATACTGCAGGAGATATGTTAAGAGAGCCAAGATGAGCAAGCAGGAGGTCAAAGGCAACAGTATTAAAAGCATGACTGAAATCCAATAGCTTTAATCTATACTAATATTATAAAGCTGAAGAGTTTGTTTGTTTGTTTGCTTGAAAGCGCTAATCTCAGCAACTACTGGTCAGATTTAAAAAAATATTTTTGTGTTAGATAGCCCATTTATAGAGGAAGGCTATAGGCTTATATATTATCACGCTAAGACCAAAAGGAGCGGAGCACCAATGAAGAATGTTTCAAAATCGGGGGATATTTTCCTATTAAGATTTTTTAATAAAAATGGCTTAATGCATTCAAAACAATTTGGATTCACTAAGGGTCGCTCCACAACCGATGCAGGTGTTGAGCTTTTGAAACATATTTTTGATGCTTGGGAAGATTCTTTGGACGCTTTAGGTATTTTTTGCGATCTGTCCAAAGCTTTTGATTGTGTTCCTCATGAAACATTGATAAAAAAATTAGATTATTATGGAATAAGAGGCTCCGCATTGGATCTTCTTACTTCTTACTTAAGTAATAGGATTCAAAGGGTTGAAGTTAATGGAAAGCGATCTCAGGGTTCTGTAGTAAAAATGGGGGTACCGCAGGGCTCGATTCTCGGCCCGTTTTTGTTTTTAATTTATATTAATGATTTGCCACATTTGGTAAAGGAAAATCACGAGATAGTATTGTTTGCTGATGATACATCATTATTATTTAAAATAAAGCGATATCAGAACCCAGACGATGTAAACAATGCGATCTCAAAGGTGGTGCACTGGTTTGACGTTAACAATTTATTATTAAATGGGGCTAAAACGAAATGCATTAAATTCGTGACGCCTAACGTCAGACAAGTAAACACCACTATTAAAATAAAGGAAGATGAGTTGACCCTTGTGGATACCACCAAATTTTTGGGTGTTATATTAGATTCTAAGTTACAGTGGGGCCCACATATTGGTGAATTGTCGAATAGACTCAGCTCTGCTGCATACGCGGTAAAGAAAATTCGCCAATTAACAGACGTTGAAACAGCTAGGCTTGTTTATCATTGCTATTTTCATAGTGTTATGTCGTATGGTATTCTTCTGTGGGGTTGTGCCGCAGATATTCAAAATATTTTTGTACTGCAGAAGAGGGCCATACGAGCAATTTATAATCTACCATGTAGACATTCACTAAGGGATAAATTTAAAGAAATTGGTATTTTGACAGTGGCGGGTCAGTTTGTTTATGAAAACCTAGTATATGTACACAAAAATTTTGATAAATTGAGTAAGAAAAGTGATATACATAACCTAAACACAAGAAATAAGCATAAACTAGTTGTACCTGCCACTAGGCTCCAAAAAATTAACAAATCTTTTAAAGGTCAATGTGTGCGATTCTATAATAAAATCCCAAGCAATATACAGCAATTAAGCCTAAATAAATTTAAATTAACAATAAAACGCAAGCTGTCTTCAAAGGGATATTATTCTATTAAAGACTATATGGCTGATAAAAATGCTTGGGATTAAACCGCCGTTTCATACAGGCTATTCTAATATGAATGACTTAAAGCATGAATATTGTTATATTATGTTGCATTGTATAGCGTCACAGACAAATGAAGATTGTTACTAACCAATCGATAATTTAAAAGAGCATAGCCTGTGAGTTTCTTGCCAGTTCTTCTTACAGAGCGGTGGCTCGGAACTGGCACTTAGATTCGCTTGCACTTAAATGTTTTTTGTTTTTTTAAATTATTTGGTTGCAAGTGAATCTAAGCTTCGTGATTTTAGTATAGTTATATTTTATTTGTTTTTGTTATTTTTTTATAATTTTGACGTTTTCAAGTACTATGTAATAGTTTATGAAATAAAGTATTTTTGACTTTGACTTTTTGACTTATTGAGAGAGCTTACGCTGCGTGCGCTGCGTAAACGGTTAGAGTTCCGCAAAATTCATGTGCGACAGAGTTGTTCCCCTTTAAAATTCCAAACAAAAAGTCCGCGACAGTATATGTCTATCTTTTAAGGTTAGCTCACTATAACCTTTTTTATGCTAACCAAATTTGTTCTAGAATAATTATTTGCGAAGGTGTTTATATAAATATGATATTAATCCTTATCCAAATAAATACATTATTCATAACAAGTCCTTAATTTCAAACAAAATTGCCTTTTACATCATTCGATTTAAATGAGTATCTTAGGAATATTGTAATTTTAAAATAACAGCAAAATAATGATCGAGTACTGCGCGCACAATGTGCAGTTAGCTCTGCAAGATACCATGCCGCGCGGCTCAGTCAGACGCGTGGTCGGCTCCCTACGGAACGGTTATGCTCAGCGAACTACTTTTACTGTAAAATAAAATTAGTTTAATTTCGTTTAAGAATAACCTACAGTCTACATCATATTAGATTATAAGACCCAGTACTTACTCACCTATACACATAAACTAAGTCGCAAGTTAAAGTCAGCGTTAGCCCAAAGTAACTATTCCACGCGGACGAAGTCGCGGGCGGAAGCTAGTACAGTAATATAACGCTTTTCAATGGCAAAACCGATATCGTCCGAAAACAACACTAAAAAACTATTACGCAATATGTCAATTTCAGCAAAGAGTAAGCTCCATCTAATAATGAAATGTTTCGTTTTTCATATACCACCAGGTTCAATAGAAAAAATCACGCGTAGTTTCATGTTTTTAACTTCCAAAAGCAATGTTGATAAATAAATAAGTGAAAAAGTTTGAGACACACCTCTAATTATATTATTTAATTGATACGCGGACTAAAGTAAGATTTTAATTATAAAATTTGAAATATACAATTGACTATGAAGTGACTTAAAGGATATCATTCCAAGTCAGTAAATGTCACAAATAAAATCTACCTGCATCTGACACATCTCACAACACAATAGTAATAAAAAATTGTAGGTTTCCGCAACACACTTATAATAACAGGTGTTATTCCGTACCATTTCGAATAAATTGTATTAAACTTTGCAATAAAAATGATAACACGAGACGACTATTTTACGTCTTTATCATGATTTGTTCAGTGAACAAGGTGGTAAGGTTATGTCGGAGACAGTGTACGCTACCAAAGAAACTATATAATAATTACGGCGCCTCGAATGTGATCGGCCGCGATGAAAAACCCACCAAAAAGCAAAAAACTAGAGAAGACTTCATGACGCTATTACAGGAATACAAAGACAAAATCACATTCAATTCTTATTTGGAACATGAAAAGCTAGAATTAGGTTATTTCAAATATCATTTGAAAACATTGAAAAGAGCGAAGATAGAGGAAAAAAAACATTTTGAAGAGAAAAGTTTATCTCCGCTGCCTATAGCCCTTCAATATCTTGTAGATAAAGAAAAATTGTTACAAGATGAATCAACAGTGTGCAAGGAAGACAAACATGAAGAAGTTTTTCAATTGCCTTTTGCAAAACCAACTAGCATTGAGTCAAATAAACAAGAGATAGATGAAGAAATACCATTTTCTCATAATCTGTCTAAGGAGAAATCAAAATTTAATCATTCTGATTTACACAGATGGATGACAAACTATGAAGACTTCAATGACAGTCAACTCGATGAGAGTGAAGAGTTAGGGGACTGGTCAAAACAGTATGGGACTCCAGATTCTAGTATTGGGATTAGTAGAGTCCCCTGTGGAGGCTGTGGAGCTTTGTTGCACTGCAGTGATCCTGCAATACCTGGATACTTACCAAGTGAAATATTCCGAGGACAGCCTGACATTAAGCTGAAGACGATGGAATGTCAGCGCTGTCACTTTCTGAGAGAATACAATATTGCTTTAGATATCAATGTGGAACCAGAGGAATATGAAAAACTTTTACAGTCTATAAGGTTATCTTATTTCATTTATGTTCTGTTTATTCTTTTATCTATTAAGATCAGAAACAATCTTGAATGGGACTGTAATGAAAATTTTTATTAATTACCATCATACAAATTAATAAAGTCAAAATCATTTAATCAAGTTTGGCTCAATAGAACTCTTCTGAAGGTCAAACTTAAAATTTTACATGCAATAGGGGTAAATTTCATCACTAATATCACAATCACAAATTATTATTTTTACACTAATTATTTAGTTCCAAGATAAGTATCATTAAGAACTTGTGTACTAAAAAACGAATAAACATACATAAATACTTTTTTTGTAAATACATTCTTAATATACATAAGAAAACCAAAGTGGGAATTGAACCCATGACCTCAGGAGCATAGTGCGGGTATACTGGCCTCTACTCCATATCGGTCATCAAATCCTCCATAACTGCCAATATTTGTGCTGTGCATGTTTTTATACATACATAATGTCACACCTCTTGCCCGTAGGGGTAGTCAGAGAACACATCCCTCCACTTGCTACGATCTTGGCCCCCACTCATAGCTTTTTCTAATTCTAATACATGCCCATCAGTTTAGGGTACTTTTGACTTGCCCTGTCTCCAAAACCTTCTGAATTAGTCATGGAAGGTGTTACGTGGTTGTTTCATATAATTGGTTTGTTCCAGGTATGTTAAGAGTCTGGTTATACTAATGGTAGACCTGTTGGACTTCCCCTGTTCCATATGGCCTGGCATTGTCGATATTATTGGAACAGATCGCCCACTCATCATTGTTGGGAATAAGGTAAGGCAGTTACTTTTGTTAATGCAGCTGGCTTGTCAAAATTGTTAATTATAAACTGTAAACATATCAACTACACAATAACTTATATAGTTATTAGGGGGAAAAATAACTGTCTTTTGTACTTATGAAATCAAAAGGTAATTGGAATACTTTTTTCTATTAGTTATAATAAATGAAAAATGTACTATGCTACAATTTAACTTCTAAAGTGATTTTAGTAAATTATGATATAAATTGGCCTTAAAGAAGAACAAAGACATATTTTTTTCTGGTTTTTAACATCTAAAATTTCTTTTTTAGGTGGATCTACTACCGGGGGACAGTTATGGATATCTGAAACGTATCAAAGAATGCCTCATATCTGAAATTGCAAAAACAAAATTAGGACAAGCTAAAATTAGATATATCTCATTGATATCAGCTAAAACGGGATATGGAGTCGAGGAGTTGATATCTGTCATGTTCAAGGAATGGCTTTACAAGGGAGATGTGTTCTTAGTAGGCAGCACTAATGTTGGAAAGAGTTCTTTGTTCAATGCAATGTTGCAGTCAGATTACTGCAAAGTTCATGCAGTTGATATTGTAAAGCGGGCAACAGTAAGCAGGTGGCCAGGCACTACTTTGAACCTACTAAAGTTTCCAATCAATAGACCATCAGGATGGAAAATATATGCAAGGACTCGAAGATTAAAGCAAGAAGCTAAAGTGATGAAACTGGAAAAAGAAATCAGAACAGCACAATCAAACGGGAAAGCACAAGCTGAGACACCTGTACTCATTGGTCACATAGGCAGGTCATTTTCACAACAATATACAGAAAACCCAGGTGAAGTTGCTGAAATAAAAAGAAAAATGATGGTGCTTAATGAAAAAGATGAATTGTTTGTAAAAAGTAAATGGTTTTATGACACACCAGGAGTGATTTTGCCAGATCAAGTGCTTTCTCTCCTCAGCACTGAGGAGCTGTTACTTACTATTCCAAAAACTATAATAAGACCACAGACATACTACCTTTATAAAGGATCGTCAATATTTATAGGTGGTCTTGCTCGAATAGATCACGTTGAGTGCTCTGAACCTTGTCGTTTTACCATATTCTGTTCAGAATGTTTGCCTATTACAGTGACTAAGACAGAAGATGCTGATGAAGTGTATGACAAGTTTTTGGGGACAGAATTGTTCGCGGCGCCCACAGGAGGCAAAGAGAGATTGAAAAATTGGCCGGGATTAGTGCGGAGTAGAGAGTTGTTAGAGTTTGTGGGTGAAGGACCTAAAGTATGTTGCGGGGACATTGTGCTATCTTCTATAGGGTGGGTTTCGGTGACTGCAAAAAAGGGATTGAAGTGTCGCGTGGCTGCATGGACACCCGCAGGGCGAGGTGTGAAACATCGAAAGTCTCTCTTGCCATTTGCTATCAATCTGAAAAAAAAACGTCTGCGCGACACGCCCGCCTATATGATCGGTACCGTTTTCCATGAAGAATAATCTCTGTGTTTGTAGTTTTAACTAATAGATATTCGAAAAGTTAGATATTTGTTTTATTTAGATTAGTTAACTCAATTATCTTTTATATTTATATCTTCTATAAGATAGACCCTTATAAATAGCCGCTAGTTTCTACTATTTGACTGTGTCATCATACACATCATATATAACAGATAATTATTATTTACAATGGAATTCATGGCAGTATTTTCGAACTAAACATTAAAAAAATAATTAGGAACCATTATAGATTTAATAAGTGTATATTTATTTATTTTATTTTATTATTATAATATTATATTTGTATTATTTTTATTGTACTGGGCTTCTTCCACTATCTTAGGAGTCGAGCCAACCTCACCTGCAAGTGGTGCACCTGCCGACTACATAATTCTTATTAGGGAAGTGTACATAGACTTAATTTTAAAAATTGCTCAATTTAATGAATGTTATGTTTTAAAGATGACTTACCTCTTTATAAATATACCAGCATAAAATTCCATGATGAATACCATAACCATATTCATTATAATTTCAGGCTGTCTAGATTTGCGTTTTGAAAAGTTTTAGCAATCCGTTATAACATCACTTACCAAGAAAGGGTATATGTTAATGGTTTATGGAGGTAACATTTACAATAATAAAAGTTGTGTTTTGCCCTCTTTACAATATAACGATTACTCATAGATAGTCTATATAATTTTATAGTTTTAAATTTAAACAAAACTACTTAAAGACGATTTATTGGATATTATTGTTTTGATGGCTGCATAGCTTAACTGATACCATAATAATATGGTATACTGCTTTACAGTAACAAAATTGTCGTTTGCATCACATTTCATTCATTCTTGTAATATTAATGCTATTTTTACTCAAATCCTTTTATCCTGCAGCTTGAGTATGTCACACTCACTTTTATGTAAAAAAAAAAAAATGTCATATCATTTTGTCATGAAGCTTGAGACCAGCAGCTGTGGGATGTTGTCACTTGGACCCAGTGCGGGCCCCACACCAGTAGTGAGGGACTGCTGTTAGAATTTTTAGGCAGCCCAGTACATAATTTACAACAGTGACATTCTATAACACGAAAGCGGTTCGATGTCAAATGGCACACTAACAGGCAATCACCTTAGAATTTTGGTTATCGCTTCCTGGTAAAAGGCTGTAAACATGGTATATTTTTTAGATGAAAAGATACAATACCTCTAGATTTAAAATAACATTTTAAAGGGATGAAGAGAACCATAGAATCACCTAATTACAAGGGGAACATTACAGTTAGTTGTATTTTCGCAAAAGTCCCCTAGAAATAAATGTGGAGGCTGGTTTAGAGCAACTATTGCTACTACCAAGATACCCCCTGATAGGACATCTTGAGTGGTCGTGAGCAGACTTACCGGTGTTGCCGGGTGGGCACTGGCAGTGATATGTATTGTCTCGAGCGAGACAGGTTCCGTTATGACAGGGAGACGACGCGCACGCAGATTCCGCGGGAGACATCACGCAGCGCCATATGCCATTCTGCTCCATGCATTCCTGTACAATAATTTCATGTCATTTAAGTAAACATACGCAACGATGGCGTCGTGAGAAGTCTCACGTGTGAAGGTGCGTACAAACATTTAAGTGTTAACTTCGGGCTGTCTTAACGCAACCGGTAAGAAGATAAGACGGTGACTATGAGTTTAAAGGAACATTTAAAGTACTTATTCAAATAAAAGACGAATAAAAATGATTGATAATTGTTTTGATTTCACCTCAACTAGTTAACAGTGGCGGACAGTCCAAAGGGTTTAAATAAATAAAATAAAATATACTTTATTGTCTTTAAGATCAACATGATCATTTAAGATTCGTCAAACATTTACACAACATGGAAATTCCATATATTTTTTAACAACAATGAAAAAAATATGAGCGGTACCATAATAAGGAAGTAAAAGCAAATGGGTTCTTTGTCAGAACTTGTCAAGGTTTGTCAGTTTATCTGTATGTTGTGGTTTTTCTCAAAATTAGAGCACTAACCTGGTGCTGCAGACAGGAGGCGGCGCGACAGTCGGCCTGCAGTTCACACTGCGCTCCCCCGTAGCCGGGGCGGCACGCGCAGCCCTCCCCGTCGGCGCGGCACGTGCCCCCGTTCACACAGCCGCAGTCGCCGTCCCCCTCCCCGGCGCCCGCCGCCGCCCCCGCGCCGGCCCCGCCCGAGGCCGCCACGTCGCACCGCGGCCCCGACCATCCCGCCTCGCACTCACACCAGAACCCCATCGGCTGCAAGCACGAAGAGTCCTTATCAATTGCCAATAAAAAGGATCATCGTCCTAGTGACAAAATGCAGACATGGCCTAATTCTACTCAACAATGTAATATATTTAATTTTTTTTATTCAACACTTTCTTTACTTATGAGTAAGGTTTTAATAAGTAAGGTACGTAGGTGTGTTTCTTCGCAGGACCACAACACCAATGTACCCAAACTCGACAGTATTTAATATTTTGCCGCTAAGTAATTGCTTTACGCTTACGCTTTAAAGAGTCCCCTAAATTACAAAGCATTTGAAACATACTACACTCGGGGCAATATTTTGCTGCACACGAAGTAACAGTGTTGTGCTTGCGTCGAGGACGCGCTAGCGATAGCACAAAAAAATAGTAAGTAAAGTATGCGCTTCGAAATAATAAAAGGACGATCCAGGATTTTTTTATTGATTTGTTAATAAGGGTCATATTAAAACAATCGACTTGGGATCAAAAGTAAAAAAAATATTTATTTCATAAACTATTATACATAGTACTTGAAAACTTCATAATCATACAAAAATAAGACTCATTATTTTATCCTCATTTTGTAAGCATTTACCGATAACATATCGATACGAGCGTTTTGCTTTACTGCTTGCGAGAAATATAGGTAGTTTACTGCGCTCGCACGTTTTATGATCCGGCTTGCAGCGAGATATTACGACCGGTATAACCGGTGTCTTGGGTGATGATCGCAGTGCAGTGCTATATGGGTTTTTTATACCGTTTTTAATTGGGTGAATCACAATGTTATACGACTAAATGAAAATAGGACTTTGACATTCTCTGAAAGACTACATAAAAATAATTCTAAAAAGCACAAAATGAAACAAAGAAACAAACTACAACTAAAGCATATACGATACTTACATCACAACGCTAAGCGATTTAGGGCTTCAAAAGTTGTACGTTGACTACGCGCAATTGTGTTAATTTGTGTTGGTGTGTAGGTCATCTTAGATGGTCACATTAAAGGAGTTTTCACTAATAGATACAAGTTATGCAAGGTTTGTGCATATAGTTAGTAGATCACGCAGGTGGCGCTAACGGCCGAAGCCGGTGTGTAATAAGGATTATGTAAGCAATTAAAAACTGCGTTCTCATTTGTGGATCAAGAAATGGTACTCAAGTAATTAATATTTGCTGTTATTTTTTGTTGAGTTGGATTTAATAATAGAACAATAAGGTTGAGCTTAGCAGAGTTGGGGTTTACAACAAGATTATTTATAATGGTTTAAAAACATAGTTGGGCGTATTACAAAACGAGATCTAAAGTCATACCAGGTTTAAAACTAGTGCTGTCTCTTTCATTTGATAAGATGAAGACAGTGACAGCGCTAGTTTTAAACCTGGTCTAATTTTAGATCTCGTTTTGTAATAAGCCCGAGTAAGTTTAAAAAAATAATTAGAATCTGGTCACATGTATGTTTATGATTTTATAACCTTTGCAATATGAACGTATACGAGGCATTTAAAGCAGCCACCGTAACATTTTGATTTGAGCCACGCAAACGAAATTTTTAAATATGGCTTGCCTGACTACAATCTGTTGTCGCAATATTGGTGCGTGCGCGTGTTCATATGCAGACGTGAGTGCATACGTAGTGTTTGATTGATTTTGTAAATGTGCACCATAGAAATGTGCGAATAAAGAAATAGGGCGGACGCCCCGTGTGGAGACTCACGCGGTCGTGACAGAGAGCGGCGTGGACGCAGGGCGGCGGCACGGCGGCGCAGTGGTCGGCCGCCTTCAGCTCGGAGAGGCCGCGCGCGTGCGCCGCGCCCGCGGCTGTCTCGCAGTACGGGCCTACCGCGCGTCGCACACAAGTAAAGCCACATAACAAACATGCATACGACACATGCCAACAGACACGCACTATACGCGGATCACAGTTAGAACTTAATGGTTTATACAAGCTTTAATCATTTCCCACTGCTAGACATTGGTCTCTCGGACTATTTCTGAAAACGTTAAACGCCATTTGTTTTAGGCACAAACAATAGTTAAGCGTTCAAAGACATAACGTTATATAATGTGTGTAGGGATATGGTCATCCAAGTTAAAAAGAGTTTACTGAGAGTGTGTTTGGCATTAAATATCGAGTGCATTCATCCTTCAGAAGATTTTTTGCTCAAATTAAGTCGTTGGTCTTCTGTATCACTTTATGTGGTAGTCGTTAAAACTAGTTAGAAATCATATTTTTTAACATAACGATGTCACATTTCTATACTACTAGACTATACTAGTAGTAGGACTTTAATGGGCAAACTTGATAAAGGAATCAGTTTGCTTTCTTTAACTTTCGACTTTATTGTGTCATTTGAACTTAAAAGGTTTCTCTATAATATTATATAAATTTAATTATTTTTTTTTAACAACTGTGATCCGCTTAATCATAACAATAACAGACAAAATAAGCCCAATTTAAACAATTAATTTATTGGTTACCGATATAACTATTAACTTTACTTGCAAATAATGGAATAAATATCAGCAACATTATAAAAACATTGTCTACCTTGGATATGGGGCATGGCATTCAAAACAATGAATCAGAACATAATCTATAATGATTTGTTTAAAATAATGTTTTAGGAACTAACATAACAAGTTAAAAAAAAATTACGCAGCAAAACAAAATGAATTTAACTCTCATTCAAAATAAAAATTGTAAAGTTACGTTATCGATATGTGTATGTTTGTATACGATATGAGTGCATGTTTGTATGTGATGTGTGTGTGCTTGCATATGTAAGAAATGTGTTTGTATATTATGGTATATGTATGTAATGTGTGTGTGTGTGTGTGCGTGTGCTTTGGCATATGTATGTTATTAGTGTGTGTGTTTTAATGTGTACGTGATATGTGTGTGTGTGTGTTACCTCTGTAGCCGACTGGGCAGGCGCAGTCTATACGGTCGAGAAGCACAGTACAGGTGGCTCCGTGCTGACACACGCCGGCCGCGCATGCCTGCTCGAGACCGGTGCAATTGGGCGACGACCCCGGCAACCCTAATGAACGACCATTGTCTCTACCATCACTTGCCCCCACAGACACCTTAATTATACATCATATGTTTAACAAAATTTGGTTGTCTGCGCAGGTGCAATAGTAGACAAAAGAAAGAAAAGGACACAAAGTATCAAATGCAACGTTCGTGCGAAGCATCGCATTGCCATAGTTACGCTCCACCCACATGCCGCCGACTCGATAATATGGAGAAGATATTTCGATTGTTTTTACACTAAATATAAAAAATATAGATTGTGAAACAATAATAAGAAACCAAATAAACTTGAACTAAAACCTTTTTTTGACGTAAATAAGTTATATGTTATTAAACTTACCATAATATCCTGCGTCGCAAACGCATGTTACTTGCTTTGCTAACATCACTCCAGTCACCATGTTGGGCATACCTAAAACATAATTACTAAATAATCAACTTTATCTACTTGTAGTTTACGAATTTATGGTATTTCAACTTCAAGATACTTTATATAAAAAGTATTTGGGTGCTCATACAATAAAGACGTTAATAATATTGAATACAGCTGGCCAGCGTTTGGAGACGAATAGTTGAGGATAGAGCTCAGTGACGAATGTAGGCTGATATTGATGAATAAAGTAGGTCAGGTGCGTGTATACCTGCTGGCAGCGCGTGCGGGTGTGCGTGCGCGCAGTGCGATCTCGGCGGGCAGGTGACGTCATCACAGGGCCCGGCGGCGGCGAGCGGCGCGGCGGGCGCGGCTGCGGGCGGCGCGGGTACTGGCGCCGCGGCTCCGGGCGGCGCGGCGGGCGGCGCGGCGGGCGGCGCGGCGGGCGACGTGCACAGCGGCGGCGCGTACCCCCGCGCGCACACACAGCGGAACCCCCCGCCGCCTCCCTCCTCCACGCACACCCCGCCCAGACCGCACGGCCCGCTCGCGCACGCCGACATCTGATGCATCATGACACAACGTTACGTCCATTCTACCAGTGTGCTGTAATATCTAGATATTGGAACCAGAGTGGATCTAAGGCACAAAATTGAGTTTTCGACTAAATTAAGGGAGTGCGCTAAGTGTTGACGTTAGAAGTCTATGAGCCATTTACTTGTATCACAACATCTTACAATGCCATCAGGCAGGATAGAAAAAATAATGACGTGTCACATTTAAAAAAAAGTGTTAATTTTGTTCATGCCCTAAAAAAAATTTTCAAGTGTAATGTCTGACGATTTTTTCACTTTTTTACAATTCAATAGATTCTTTAAGCATCATCCTTGGGTTTTTTGTTAAATATTTTTATTCGGCATTGGATTTATAGTACCGTTTTGCTGTAGTCGGAACTAACCGTGTGACACCGCTGGCCCGTATAGCCGGGTTGGCACGCACATACGAAGCTGCCGTACGTGTCGTAGCAGACGCCGTGCCCGCAAATGTTGCGCTCTTCCTCGCATTCGTTTATGTTTATCTCACATCGAGCGCCGGTGTAACCTGGAAATAAATTATTGACACTTCATTAACAGAACTTACTTTAAAAAAAAAAAATATCTTACAAGCACTTCAATTATTTAAATCCCTAAAGAGGGATTGTTAAAATCTTGTGTTATGGATACTGTATAACGACTAAATCAACATTAATATTTTTTTATGTCAACACAAACTTACTTATATAGGAAACACCCAGAACAGTACAAATATTTATGTTCATGCACAAATAAAAATTGCACTGTGTGGGAATCGAACCCAAGAAAAAACTGAGTGCAGTCGAACTAACCTCCACGCCATTTCGATAGTATTTATTATTTAACCTATTGACAAACAGTGCACGTTGAAATGTTTCGTTGGTTTTCTACCTTTATTTCATTTCATATGATTGCCGGATTAATTAGGAAGTATAAAGCCAATTACAGATTTACTGAAATTTTTCAATTTAGTAAGTAAATTACAGATACAGACCAGTGCCGGTACAGTCGCAGGTGAAGTTGTTGACGGCGTCGAGGCAGCGCCCGCCGTTAAGGCACGCCCCACGAGCGGCTGCGTTCGCGCATTCGTCTATGTTGGTTTCGCAGTCGCGTCCAGTGAATCCTGTGCAAAAAACTCTGAGTAACTTAATTTTGAAGGGATTTAGAATTGTGTTGACGCGATTTTCTCTTCATCGTTTAAACCCATATAAAACTACTAAACATTTGTAAGTCAGTTGAACAAATAAATGATTCATCTGATGGTAATCGGTTATTACATATGAAACCGCATTAAGCACAGGTAAATCAGTTGTGTATTTTATTTATTGCTTCTAGAAGACCATACGATTTTAGTTTGTAAAGAATTGTAAAATTATGTATAAGTATAATACTACATTATTATGTAATTTTAATTAATTATTAGCGTGTAAAGTGTATTCGAATATATTGAAACTGTAACTTTTCGTAAATAAATTATTTTCGTATTAACAAATTATTTCCAATTAGATTGTGGTATAGATAAGTAAAGTTAGTTGCAAGTAAGTTTAATAGAAATGGCGGTTATGGGCGCAGGAACCATCGTACACAAAGGAAAAAAACGTGACCAAAACGCATGTGTGCGATCGTAAGGTCGTCCCTGTCTCCATAATTAATACGCCACCCTCATATCTCATTTCGATTGAGAGCCGATAATGTGTTACTGCGCTTCCAAGATCACTATGAAAAAGTTGCGGCGCGGATTGTACAGATATATACAATAAATTAAATATTGATGTAGGTTAATAGGGTTCCAACCAAAATCTTAGGACCGTGATTATTATGTATGTACATAATTATGTGATGTGATGTACATAATTATGTGTAAGTATTAGTGACCTGGCACACAGTTGCAGGAGTAGGCGTCGTGGTGCACGCTGCAGCTGCCATTGTTGCGGCACGGGTCCGGCACGCACAGCGGGTCGAGCGACACCTCCAGTTCGCACTGCGGACCTGGAGGCATCATTATTATGTATCACTTACCTTTACACTGAGCACATGGTTATCGCAACTCTATAGAGGGCATACAATTGGGGATTTGACTGTGTTACATATTGGACGGCCATCCCAAAAGTATGATATAAATTTAAAAAACAATTATAGCAACTTTTGCTAAGGAACAGAATTTCGACGCGACCCATATAAAATGGAAAAATGTTACGTTATAGTTTAAAAGCCGTTTTTGGGAAAGTTTAAAAATATGATTTCAAAATCGTCATATCTAGAGGAGTTATCAAGGTAAAAAACACTTCTTTCACGAATGTTCCTATGATTGTATTGCCCTTTAAAATCATGCATACAAAAACCAGTAAAATATTAAATTGTCTGATTGGTCAATGGCAAATTAGGTGCACATTGAGTGGCGTGAGTACCGTGGTATCCGGGCGCACAGAGGCAGGCGTAGTCTCCGTCGGGCAGCTCCTGGCAGGAGGCGTCGTGCTGGCAGGGCGCCGCGCGGCACGGGTCGCCCGCGTCCACTTCGCAGTTGTTGCCCGTGTACCGAGCAGTGCAGTGGCATTCGTATCTGCAAACAACACAAACATACATACATACACGCCTAGGCATATAATACGCCCACACATCCAACCGGACTCATACTGCGTACTGGCTTGGCTGATTGACTCTATAAGGCTGATATGATGACGATTTAAAATTATAATTTTCGTTACGTAGTTCGAAATGAGCATTAGCATTATCCGATTTGCCCAAGACTCCGTAGAGCCCAGGGTCTGCTCGCTGGTCGAACCAGATTTGGCTGAATTTAAGAATTTCGAAATATTATATTAATTAACTAAATATTATAAAACAAAGACCCCCGCCACCGTCTGTCTGTTCGCGATAAACTTGCAAAATTCTGAACGGACTTCCATGATGTTTTCATCAATAGACACATAAAATTTTTAAAAAAAGCTGATAGTCAGTTTATCCTTTACCTGTCATGTCTTGAAATGCAAGTTCCATGTCGCATGCAGGGTTCGTTATAGCAATGATCTTTAGGTGGAATTCTCAATACGTCCTTTCTGTCTATACCTGTAAACAATATTTTTAGATTTTAGAGATAATGCATTTTAGAGTACACGAATTGCCATAAATAAGTCTCAGGTAATTTACCTAAAAAAATAGGTATTCTACTCACAGTCATCAGTGGAAAGCGGGCAGTGTCCGAAGAGCACGTTCCTAAAGGAGGCCTTGTGGGAGTGAAACTCCAACTGCGGGCCCTCGTGTATGCAGCCGCTGAACACATTTCCGACCAGTAGCACTGCGCCGCCTGCTTCCAGCGCGCCTGGAGACAGCAGCTCCGGGTTCCACGTCACGTTCGCTATCACCTGCACACACATCAAATTTATAAAGTCGGAGGCACATTAGTTGAACAAAAAAAAGCGTGTAGAAGGGACAGAAAATGACTTAGCCCCATGAGCGTTAACAGAAGTTACTATTATCAAAGTTATTCCCACCACAGGCTATGGCTGCGGCACAAGGAGTACGCACCTGGGAGTCCTTGTCAACCTCGAGTAGCAGAGCGGGCGGACTTGGCCGGTAGCGCAGCGCCACCCAGTGCCAGCGGTTGTCGAGCGTCTCTCGCGCCAGGCCCACCTCGCGTGTGGACTGCGTTGGCAGCGCCCACGACACCACCACCTGCTCGTACAGCGCTGTCACGTGGAGCGTATACCGCTCGAAACGCTGCGAAAATAACTCTCCTCCTGAAAATTACAAACAGTTCATAAGTCTGACGTTATTCAACGAAGTTATAAATACGTAAGTATAATGATTTTTTTGTACGAGGTTGGTATACGTAATTAAATTAAAATATATTTAATGGCTTCAACACAATAGGCAGTCTTTTAAACAAGGACCGAAAGAAGTTGTTAAGCTTAGATTTGCCTGTTAGGACTTGTGCCACTAACTTGTTTCTGTCACTTGTGTTTATTTAATTTACCAGCTAGATAAGATTATTTTAGCTATTTTCATAGCATTATGTCGTATGGTATGTTATTGTGGGGATCTGCTGAAAACAAAGAATTATTTTTTGGGTAATGCTATCAGATTTTATAATAAAATACCACAGGAAATAATTAATCTACCATTGCCAGCTATCAGAACTGTACTTAAAATGCAATTTCTTCAAAAGGGGTATTATGCTGTAAATGATTATTTGTCAGATAAAGAAGCTTGAGTTTAACATTTTCAACTTTAAATTAGAATAAAAAATTTACTATTTTACTATTTAGATTATTGTTGTGAACATCCCCTAATGAACAAGTTCATCTCAGTTTTACATTACATACTTACTTGACTGTGGTGGAAGGTTCCCTTAGTGCTACTTTATTTGTTACGGCTTCTGGGGACCCTTTCAATATCTTTAAATATATACTGTGTGTGTTCTATATTGTTATATTTGATTGATAATTTAAAAGAGTATAACCTATGAATTTCTTGTCAGTTCTTCTTAGAGCGGTGGCTCGGAACCGGCACTTAGATTCACTTACACTTAATTTTAATTTGTTTGCAGAGTACTAATATATATATACATTCTGTTAATCATTGTGCGTCCACTATATATTTCAATTTGACGTTTTTAAGTGCTATGTAATAGTTTATGAAATAAAGAACTTTTACTTTTATATATTTCCTACTTGACATCAAGGTACTACGTAAGTCAATAAGACTATGTAAGACAATCCCGATAGGTATAATTTTTGGTGTTATTTTTTACTTTACTTGAACAAAACATTTTAAACAAAAGCCAAATAGTGTTTTATTAACTTTCGATTCACTTCAAGACGATGAACGGGTGCCCTGACTTAATTTTATTTATATAATATTTAACACGCCATGTCTAAACGTTAAGAAGACTACACAATCATGTTAAGGAACTTCAGGTTTAAACAATGCTAGTACATATACAGAGAAACGCATTAAGCCAGTGTGATGTCTCGTCAGACACTGGTGTAAGGTTTCTGGGTCACCTTGCACCTTTTCCAGATCTTATAATTATAGAGAAAACTCAAGACGATGTAAATTACACTAAGGTGCAGTGCAGTAACTGTTTAACTCGCGATTTAATGATGAAAGCCAAAACACAATGGATTTTGATGACAATCTGTTCAAGGTAATATTATGAGAACTACATGAAAATATCATTGTACTCTTTATAATATTGCAGGTTATATGGGCTTTCTAAAATGTCTTATATTAAAATATTAAGCTATAAAACCTCTGCTACTGAAAAAACATTCCTTACAATGTTTGAAACGTTTAAAATTGTTATTTATGTATAAAAATATATTAAATTACATTTACTCAAGGCAGATTGACATAGGACTCCGTCTTCATTTTTGCTTCGCGATAGTGGGGGTTTTAGGTTAAAAGTAGCTGTTGATTTCTGCAATTGCGGACTTTTCTATGTCATTTAAATTTGTCGCCATAACGGTATGCTGTGTTTCGGCAATATTAAATATGAATGCCAAAATACTTTCCCGATCACAATTAACTGAAGCGCTCGTAGCTCTGTGGTGCTAGGTGGTCGGAACGGTCACCGAAGTACAGCAGATTACAGAGATCAGTGCTTGGATCCGTTTGTGTGGCATTTGATTTCGAGCGCTTCCGTGCTTCGGAAGGCACGTTAAGCCGTTGGTCCCGGTTATCACTAAATGTGGTAGTCGTTAAGCCATGTTAGAGGCCTAATGGGCGGCTTGATAAATTCTAACAGCAGGACGCCATACACCTGCCTCCGCCAGTCCGCACTAGGTCAGCGTGGTGGAGTATGACCCAATACCCTCACACCTTAATATGTGAGAGGAGGCTCGTGCTCAGTAGTGCACGTTAATGGACTGAGATGATGATGATGATTAATATGAATTATTATTGTCCAAGAACTACATAATTCCAATACAGTTAAAACAGTCGTCGTCGTCGTTTAGTCTCAAGTCAAGTCTAACTCAAACAAAACATTTCTTATTTAACTTTTTTTATTATTTACTTCAATGGAAAAATAAATGTCTTAGCTGCTACAAACGACTACAATATCAATTACAATAGCAATGCCTATAAACTACACACCATAAAAACATTACAAAGTCTGGCATGCCTGAACAAGCAAACAATACCCAAACACGGTGATGAGATCCAGGGCGCAGCTAGAAATTAATGAAATGTGTAAATGAACAAAAACAGTAGCACTTTTATCGAGACGTGAAATTTAAATGGAAACCAATCGGCGTGTAATGTTGGCAACAAAGTCACGGTTGAGCTAAGCTAATTTGTGATATGTGATGAAGTATGTAAACTAGATCCTGCAGTTATAACAGCATTATGTTACAAGTCTTTAATCACACTAAGTCTCCGATGGCATGAAAGCGATTGCGATTGTTATGTATCAATAATCAGGTTTAGCACCCCAACACTGCAGTAATACCGGTGAGATAATCGGGCAGTGAGACACATGCCACACCGCAGCCGGCCGCAGGCGACTACGATGTCGTAAACGTGATGCTGGGAATGTTTCGTAAACGTCAGCGCATAATTTGTTCAATGTTCATATATAAGATTGACCTATATGTATCCATATTTAAACACAAAAAACGCTATGAAGATACAATTCATTTGCACTTAGAAGATTCAAGATTGCTTTGTAAATTTATTTAATTTTAAATTTTACAAAATGTATTATTCGAATGCTCTGAAACAGATAGTAATGAATTATGCCTGACAATGAACGGCGTCCTTACATAGCGTCATTATCTGTGCTCGTTTTCACATAAAATATTTCTATAATTTTTGTATTTACGTGGCATATAATAACACTATCTGACTTTTCAAACAAAGAATACATGGAAACTAAATTTAAAAAAATATTTTTTATTACCTTTAAATCATGTTTTCATTAGTATTTAGCTAGTAAAAATATATGTATCTCCGCGCATAATTTCTCAAAGGAAACTTCCGTTTAAAATAAATTAGTTATAAAGTTCTGCGTGCTTTAAACCGAACAAAGCAAGGCTAGATACGAGTGGAACAATAGGCTGTATAGGTGAGATACGAGCATATTATTCCCACTTGCAAAAATACTTGATGCGAGACTTATTACGGAACGCCTCATCGTCGTCAGCAAAAACGGAGGCGCGATGGATGGTATACGACGAGTTAGTAATGTTCTCCGTTTGATTGAAGCGCGCGCGACGCGACGTTTCATGCAGCATCCTTCTTTTTTGTCAAATGTCATTGCGCTTTGTCGTCGGGCTGTCAGCACATGAGTAAAGAAACGGGACGGAGACAAAGCCTAAGAGTACGCGAAATACTATTGGGTAGAGTTAGGGCACAGAATAAATTTAACCTTCTGCGTAGTGTTATATTATACAATCTAATAAATGACTCTCTAACAAATGGCATATCAAATTTACATAATTTCACAAGTTTAAATTTACTCATTTACTAACAATTCCCTTTGATCTAGAAATTAAATATTTGGTCAAAACTTAGCCGTGTGGTAGATCTGAACTTTGCTAAAACTATAAAGATTTATTTTTGCAGCAAATTACTTTCTGAACACCCCAAATGGGATATGTAGATGTAAGATTACGTAAACTTATGTCAAATTTAACTTATGAAAAAGTATTGCGTCACGTGATAATCAGTACACAGATCTCTCAGACGGTTCTATCATTTTCATTGGGGATATGTTGCTGTATGGTGGTATAGAGCACTCCGGCTCACGCAGGTACTTTCCGGGCACGGGTGCTTTGGGAAGTATCTGTGTGACGTCGCCGGGGGGGAGTCGACCCGGTGTTGCCACCACTGTGACTGCGCGGAAGACACCGCGCAGCACACTTTGGTGGCGTGCCCTGCGTGGGTGGGGCCGCGGTCGACGTTAGCCGCGGCCCTGGGTGGAGTGGCTCTCTCGCTGCCGACCATCATGCAAAAGATGGTCGACAGCGAGACGGCGTGGGAGGCGATGGCCTCCTTCTGCGAAGTGGTGATGTCGCAGAAGGAGGCCGCGGAGCGGGAGAGGGAGCGGGATCCGCTCTCTCTCCGGCTACGCCGTTGGCGCAGCGGGCGGGCCAGGAGGGCCCGTCAGGCAGCGCCCGGGGGATCTTAGGCGGCGGGGGCAGGGGGCCCCTTCCGTCTCGCCATAGACCCCCCCCGAAGTCGGCCAGTTACGCCATGGCCGCACATGGAGGTAGGGGGGGCGCTGCAAATTGCGCCTTCCTGAGGAGGTCTCCCCGGTTCTGATCCGGGGGACGTTGGCCGCGGACGGGGTACCAGAAGCTACAAACTCCGGGCACTGGTGCCTCGCCCCTTTTCAACAGCGGTGGGCGTCGTCTGAAGTTTTTTAGTGGGTAGGACTGCGGTGGTCGCGTCGGCCGCAGTGAGCCCCACACCCCCTCCCGGTCTCCCCCTTTTGGCCGGGAGACAGTGCGTAAGCAGCATTTTTTTACAGACGATAATAAAAAAAATAATAAAAAAAAAAAAAAAAAATGGTGGTATAGAGCACAGTTGAATGAAACTCTAGTCTCAGTTTCCTTTTTTTCTCAATGGCTCGGCGTCGTTATGTAGTCGCACGTGATATTTGAATGCGTGAAAGTGAACTCCGTGCGACCTCGCGCGGCCAATTAACTCAGATGTGGCGACGAAGCGCAGTTGAGGTTGCGGTCGCAGCGGCCGGGGTTCGCAGATTTAGCTTTCTTTACTTTAGGATTCTAATATTTTATAGCAAACAGCGGTCTATTTAAACTATCCAGACAACCTCCATAACAATCTTCAAATGTCCATTTGAATGTTTATTGATTTAAACGGAAATAAACTATCAACAGTTCCTACCTGATAATCCACATTATATGAAATCGACTTAGTCAAGTTAGTATTTCAAAATAAAATATATAGGCAACTAATAATAATGTTTGAAATGAAATTATAAGCGTCTTCCACCTACATGCAAGTGTCACGGGGACACCAGGATAACAATACAAACGAACTTACCAACACAGGTGCGGAAGCTGAGGCCGACGAGCTGCTTGAGCGAAATGGGCCGCGAGAGGTGGATGTACGAGCTGCCGTTGAAGTAGGCCTCGGGCCGGTCCGACGGGCCCATGGGCTCGCCGGCACGCACGCACGTCGCACATACCCACACTACCAGCGCTGCATAGGTGCCTGCGAAAAACAAACAAACGTATTTTAAAATAACGTTGTGACATACATGAAATAATTATTATACGACACGAAGTCACGTAGTATGGCATCTTTTTAACTTTATAGTGGCACCATTCATAGTCATAACTATCCCGTTCGTTTTAGTACAAATTTCATGGTGGCATATGGGTGCCAACTTCTTGGAAGGCTTCGATCAAAAATACACTTTAGATCGAAGTGGCGGGGTATCCCGAGGTAGATAGACAGCAGTTGCAGCTTATATTATAAATTATATTATACTAGCAACCCGCCCCAGCTTCGCACGGGTGGCATGCTAATATGAACAGTTACCTATATTACAGAATGTCTCTATATAGGCCGCCCGTACCTACCGTGGCGGGTGGCCACAACCATAATTTGTATAAAATATAAATCAATTGCTCCCGCTTATGCTTATTACTCATTGTTAATAAACTCCACATTATTATCAAAATATACGCCAACACGATCATGCAAGATTTGTTTTGTCAATGATATGTAATGTAAGTATAATAAACGCGAACGTGCAACAAATTACATTTGCCTTAAGGGTACGTCTAGACCTGGCGGATGTACTCAAATGCGTGTGTCCGTTATTGTTTCCATGTATGTACCTTATCGAGCCCACATTACGCCTTTTCTTAACAAAAACGACATGTTTAATATGACTGCTAGACGTAACTTACATTTTTCATCTCTTCTCTTTGGTATAATTATAAACAAGCAACCCCCTTATTTGTTTGAAAAGCTCAAGTTTTCTCAGTCTCTGGTTCGATCTGCAACGCGTTTAACCTGTCCTTCACATAGAACGGCCGCTTTTCGTGGCAGCTATCGTTACGCCGCCACGAAATGTTGGAACAATTTACCTCCACCCGTCCGTAACTCAGTTTCTATTGGTGCTTTTAAATATAAATTAAAAAAATATTTACGTATTAGTAAAAATTAAAAATCTTTTCAACTCAAATCAAACTGTGTTTGTTCTATGTTATTTAATCTTAAGTTAGAAAATTTCATATGATATACATAAGTAAGTGTAATTCTGCTGTAACTCACTACTTTTATTACTTTAACTTTTCATTTAATTGTATTTTGTGGTTTTAAATATTTTGTTTATTGTTAAGTTTCTGCCTTTTGTGTGGCTGTTGCACACGAAAGTTATAAGGTCTCCACGGAAGACCAGCGCTGTTGTGGCCCTCCACTGCAGCACATGCTGAGTGGAGTCCTTTTTAGGCATACTATATGTAAACTTATGTGTAAAAATTGTTTACTGATTTGAATACTGTTTATTGTTTATGTGTATTTATGTCTAAATAAATTTTATTTCATTTCATTTCATATTCAATATATTTATTACTCTCACAAACAGTTACAATAGGGTGTTAATATATATTACAGTTCGTTGTGGCCCTTGTCGGGCACGGCAAGTGGAAGAGAGGACGATATATGCTGTAAATTATAATAAAAAAAGTGGATTTAATGTTATTAATTTATAATTATTGCTTCGGTTGGATTATGAGTAGGTAGTACGTAATTTTGTAAAATTAAATTTGTTGATTAATACATGAACTACTTAAAACCAACTGCGACAATATACTTAACTCTCACCCTATAACATTTAATACATTATAATTATACTATAAATTAACTATCACACAAAATAAGAGCCGGGCAGCTAACACAATTAGCCCTCAATAATTTATTTATAACTTAGATATTCGTTAACGGTGTATATAGGTGTGTATGTCACCGTAAAATTGTAAATAACGTTAAATTATAATCTATCGAAAAATAATGCGTTAAATTGTGAGCAGTTTGTTACGGATCACAATTTTTCGACAGATTACAATATCGCGGGATAGATTATAATTTAACGTTATTTACAATTTTACGATGACATATATAATAAAAGCTTTTATTGAATAGATATCCGTTTAAATGTTTTTAATTAAATAAGCATTTAATTACATAAATATTTTTTATTGATTTTGTGAGTTTATTATAAATTTTCATAGACATTATCAATGGACCGGACGAGTGCAGTTTCAGAGTGAGAGGCGGGAAGGGGTAAATTATTGGGATAACGAAGTGCGTAACGCTGAGTTAAATCTTTACGTTTATTATAAAAATCTGGATGCGATCTCACAAATTTACACATTTCCAAGATAAAGTAAGCACTTTTTTATTTAAACTAAAAAAAAAGAGTCTACACCGAATTAGCTTTTTTTGCATAATAAAAAGGCTTTGATAGCCTGTGCATTTTATTCGTTTCGTTCGTCGTTTTATTTTTGCAAAAGCCATTTTGACAATTATTAATTTTATATTTTTTACAGAATGTATATATGCAAAACATATATGTAGAGCTAGTTCATTTAATAAATGTCTTAGTAAATTGTTGACAGATTCTTAAAAGGACGTATAAGTATAACAAGACAATAATTCTAATATTTTGAGTAACTTAGCAAACATTTTTGTTACAATATTAAAAGAAAGCTTGTAAAAATCTGAGGAATCGGCGTGCTGCCGCAGTGATTGAGCAGCGCGGCCAATGTCATCGCAGGCAGAGTTCTTTGACTCGCGGCAACCAATCCAATTATGCATAAACGACCGCGGCCCTATGTTTCTTAATTGAGTTACTATCGATTCCACAAATGCACGGTTGGTCTTAAACTGTATGTGAAATTCCGATTAGATATCAGCCTGAAGCGACCCACGTAGTGTTAGTGTTGCGTGATAGCGGCGACTGCGTTGCGTTGCATTGCACAATTTATTGTGCAATAGAATACATCATACAAAAATCAAGATATTGGAACTAGTCAAGGATATCTATGAAAAAAGATATGATAAGTAAAAAAAAAATTGTTGGTAGTTGCTGTGCCCGTACATAATAAGATCAGATTTCTGTAAGATATCACATAAGACTAACATACGGATAATAGTAATAATTTATTGCCACAAAATACTTGAATATGTTTATATAAGCGTACATGAATTACAGTTAACCTTAAGGATATTTCGAGTTTGTAGCCTCTGCTGCTGAACTTGGGTACCCTGTATTTCAGCATGCAAGATAACGCAGAAGGATACATATTTTGATAATTTCAAACAAATAAAATTTAAGCCTAGTGAACTAAAATAATGAATAATCGGACAGTTGCAAGAAAGATCAGCTTGTAAAAAACCATACAGTTCAACTATATTCGACGACCATATGGTGTGGAGGTCAGTGTACCTGCTCCTGTGGTCGTGGGTTCGATTCCCACATAGGACAAATCTTTGTGAGCATAAATATGAATACTTGTTTTGGGCCCTGTTTCCTATGTATATTGAGTATGTATTTACACAAAAAAGGTACTTAAGTATGTTTATTCCTTATTTAGTATCCATAAAACAACTTCCTTATTATACTTATCTTGGAACTAGATAATTGGTGTAATTATTTATTATATTTATATTACTTAAGTTAAGAATTCTAATATACGTACATTGAAATGATAACCCTATTTTTCTTCTACCATCTACTCTCGTTTTTAATAATCATATTAATCAAAGTCAAGTATAAAGACTAGCATGTGAATTAATTTTACGCTCCTTTACATGTAGTTGCAAATAAAAATAATGCACATGCAAGAGAAGGCACAAACGTGACTGTTCTAATATATTACACTAGCGGTCGCCCGCGGCTGCGCCCGCGTGGATGTCGGTTACCGTTGCAAAATGCCTACCCAGGAAAGACACGGTCAGCAAAATGATTCCCAGGGCTGCATAGATTGATTGTCTATAAGTGGATGTTAAAGTTGTTTAGGGTGAAAATATAAAAATGTAATTAATATTAAGTTTTCACTTCTGCCGGCAGTCCCGGAGTGCGACCCGTTGTTTTGGGATAGATAACTAAAGCAATTATTGTAAATCTTCCCTATAAACAACATTTGACGTTAAATTATTTTCAGGTAACAAAATAAACTGATGGTCGGAAGCCCCGACCTGTGATAGGGCGTCGTGCAGCAGAAATCGTAATATTTTCATTTTGCCATAACTTCAAAACCAAATGTTCAATTTTAATCATTCACAGACCAAATATTATCTATATAAACTGCACTTAGTGATGAAATTAATAAGGATTAATAGCATAAGTAAAAACTGCACTTAGTGATGAAATTAATAAGGATTAATAGCATAAGTAAAATAAATGCGTTTAAAAGTAGTCCAAAAAAAATCTAGATTTTTAAATAAAAAAGTGGTTGTTGTGTCTCACTCGACATAGATATTAAATTATAGGTATTAGTGTTTGGCGGACTTTTTTGTAGATATTTATAAGATCTACAATTAATTAGTGCATTTTGTGATCTTTTATAGTTTAGGCAGCGTACGCAAAATGAGTAACATTTTTGGTTGATTTTTTACGTTTTGTGTCCGAAAAACTGAAACCTACGAAACCCTATTTTTTTGCCTATATTAGTCGTGTATAATGTAATGTAGCTTTCAAATGGTGAAAGAATTTTTAAAATCGGTCCAGTAGTTTTTGAGCCTATTCATTACAAACAAACTAAGTTTTCCTCTTTATAATATTAGTATAGAAGTATAGACTTACAACTACATTAAAAGAATTTAAATCGAAAGCCAAGAGACTACACTTACATGTGAAGGTTTATTACCGAACATTATAACTGCTGAAATACTTGTAATTTAAATACCAAACATTTGATGTGGCCGACACACAAATAAAGAAAAAAATAATTAAAATAAGCTTGCATTATAACAGTTCCGTGAAGCGATATAGTTAACAGACAAGACAATAAAAAAATTGTGGTAAGAGATGATAACACAAACATGGTCTGGTACATTTTAGACTTATAGTCTAACACACCTACCGTTAGACAATTCAAGAACAATGCACAATCGGAGCAGAGAACAGTAAACCTAGAGTAAATAATACAATGTGTATACCACGAGTACAGAGACTTTTACAGAAACAACAGAGATTTGATGAGAATGGTTTTGCTTTTTTCTGTTTCAAAATTCCAAAAAATATGTTAGCTTACGGAAACGTATTAAAAATAAATAATCATAATCATATTTATTTGCAAATACAGGTGATACAGGGGTGTTCACAACATATATTTTTTTAAATAATTACTTATATACTACTTATTATTGTTTAAAGTGAATGATGCCAGATGATGTTAAAGCTTGGGAATAAAGTTGGTGACGTCACACACAATGTCATGTCCGTACGGTAAGCCAAGAGCCATTTGACTAGCAATAATGAATTATCAGAATGTCTACATTATACATATATGGCCTCAGCTTGAAAATTTGACAAAACAAATCACTAACCAAAAAGGATAAATAAGCGTTGTAAGATTTATATCTTTTTTACTTTTAGATCGCTGTGTCTCATAAACAAAATAAATGAAGAAGACTTAAAGTATTGTTTTAGTCAACTAAAAAATAAATCATACGCATGTACTGTGAAATTTTGCAAACAACACACGACTTCATAACAATACAAGTAGTCTAGGTATGGAGGCATAGCATAATAATTAGTAACTCTTTGGTATGGGTCTGTCGCGATACGTTATTTAATATTTACAGGATGAAGAAGTCAATATATCTAGCATTGTTTCCTCTACAGAACAAGACAAAAAAAGATTAAAAAGAATTATTCATCATTTTAATTTTAACATAAAGACTGGTATATTAATGCATAAGACAATCAGTGTCGTTTACTTGCCGTTGCGCAGACGCATAGTGTCGTGATGACGTCACACAGGTACGCCGAGTGACTCACCACCAGTAGTAGCGGTTGCCCTGCCTTCCGGAAACCGAATACTGTGGCAAAATGCCGAAAGATAAGGTAACGGTAAAAATACTACTACCAAATCCTACATTCACATAATAACTTAGGAATCGCAGTAAATCGTATAATAATGATTTTGTTCTTTTAGTCAATTAGGACAATGAAAATCAAAGAACAAAGTAACTCAGAAGCATTATAAAAAGTAATATCCCAGTGAACAGTACTTTTTACAGTTTGGTGCAATAAACTTAACAGCACAAAACAAAACCACGCAAATAAGAAAAAGATAAAGATAAATTAAGACAGGGGGGTCTTCTTGAAGCATAAAAAATTTTTGAAGATCTATATCGAAAAATACCTGTTAGGCCTTTCTCATCGTTGTTTTTATGATAAACTAGCTGACCCGGCGAACTTTGTTCCGCCTTAATGGCAATAAATAAGCATATTGTTTTTTTTTTAAATACAAAATAATAAATAGGTACCTACATTAATCATTCATTATTATTTCAGTATTTGAGTACATAGGTTGCTCTTCACTTAAGTACCTTGTGATACACGACATTTTTTGTTTTATTACTATTTATTGAGATGCGCGAAGTCGAGCCATACTATCGCGGCGCTGTTCATGTGCAATTTCTTGTTCTTCTTCAGTCCTTTCATTTGCAGTATTTTGTATTCTTCTTGCATTACGGCTTTGTCGGGGAAGATCGTCTTGTTCGCGGCATTATTAATTGAACTTCACTTCACTTCAATTCACCAAAAAAATTATTTCAAAACTCATATTTTCAACCGTACCGAGTTTTATAGTTCACTTTACTGTTTATACGAATGGGCAATGGCACTATCATTACATTATAATTTTTAATTATTTATTTAATAGAAATAGTTTCTTTCTTTCTTTTAAATAATGGCGTCGTGCGTCCAGCACATTTAGCCACTGTCAAGTAAGTGATATATCAATAGTAAATGAGATAATCCGTATAATATGAGAATGTTTGATGATAAAGATGATAAATGGTAAATGAGTCCCTTGAGTCCTCAGTAAAGATTTGGGACTATATTGACATCTCACATGGACTCCTTGAGATAATTTGAAAAGTGATGTTGCACTGTTCTGTTTCATTTACCAACACTTATGTACATGTGAACGTACGTTCACAAACACTTAACGGTTAATAATCCACCGTTATTCTTATTACACATTAATGTTAGAAATATCACAAATTATAGAAAATAAAATAAAACTGCAAACGCACACACATTCCCGCCAAGAAGTCAGAAATAGTTTGAATATTGACTTCTTATAAATATCAAATCGTCATTACATAGCTGTCATTATACGTCAATTACATAGCTGTCATTTGCGTTTTGTTATTCTAAGTCTGATTCTTTTTTGTTATACCACTTTTTATATTGACTGACTTTTCATGTCAAGTCACACGGGAACGCTGTCGAATGGGATAAAAAGTATCTTATGTCCGTCTCCTGGCTCTAAGCTACCTCCCTACCAATTTTTACCCAAATCTATTCTGCCGTTCTTGAGTTATAAGTAGTGTAACTAACACGACTTTCTTTTATATATATAGATTTAGGATACATATATAGTACTAACTAACTGACTTTCTAACATATATATAGAAAGCAATCTTTTTTATTGGAAATCACAAAACAGAAATACGGTTTTTTTAATGCATGCGCCTCTCTCAATGATTTCTGCCCTTTGATTTGATCGGTACATCTGATAAAACCTATTCGGAAATAATTTAGTTTTGAAACGAAGTTCCTTATTTATAATAATTTAAGGATTTAATTCGTAAAAAATATTCCCTGAGTAAATATGAGTATTTTTGTGTATTTTGTTCTGTAGCTAACTAATTTGTAGAGAGTTCACAAAACATTTGGATACTATCTACACGCTTACAACAAATCCTTCTTCAAAAGTGAATCATCTTAGAGAGTGTATGTGAAGTGAAACCTTTTTTATAGCGAACCGTGTGAATTTCTCGTGATACATATGATATTCGATTCAACGTAACAGTAACATAACCAGTGTACCCTCTGTCAGACGATACTTAATATAGAAATGGTGGAAAACCAATAATGCAATTTTGACATTGTCATACTCCACACATAATGAGACATTATTACGGTACTAAATTGCAGACGTTTTGTCAAGCTCTCGGACGTTAGACCACAGCAAGCAGCGTTAGCTGTTCCTCGACGGGCGGTCTGTACTCGTGTCCACACTGCGGTCGTCTCTGTAAAACTATTATAATAATAATATTCTGCACTAATAAAAGCTAGTTACATGTTTACTTTGATTCACCTGTGTCTTTGGTCAGGTTCTAGTGGTACAATAACAACAACCACCATAATATTATGAGTCCACTGCTGAAAATTGTGGTATTTGGCCATAGTAACCACGCTGGGCAGTCGGGTTTGGTTGGTTATGTATTTAACAACCCCAATTCCCTTAAACGAAAAAACTGATAACAATCGAATCACGGTCATGAGTTTATGACCGTGGTTCGTGTGGGAGAGAGTAAGTTTGTATATACTTAAGAAGACAGTTATAATTGTACAAATGACTGATTATTTTTGTTTGAAGCAGTATATTTTTATGCCAATGCAACTAGTGAGCTAGCCTCTCGCGGATTCGTAGACCACCCGCTACCGACAAAGACGTGAGCTCATTATGCAGCTTTCTTGCAACGTTGACCTCACAATGCGCAGTTGCAATCACAAAACAATAACAGCTATGAAGATCAATACAGGAAATAACTGAGTAAAATCAGAAATTGGTTCTGCAAACCCCCAACAAATCGCATTAAATTTTTAATATTCTAGCGGAATTAATATTAGATGTTGTTAGCAATGCCCCGCAGCAACGAAAACGTTGAAAGCGCGTGAGTTTGCAGCAAACGAAAATGGTACGAGCTCATTTAAATAAGATTGCCATAATATAATAAAATAAAGTAATAAATATAAATCAATCATAATCTTTATTATAACTTTTTTTAAACTAATGTTTACAAGGCATAATTTATCTTTTTTTATTTGAAACGTCATAATGACTACATTTTGCCTGATAGGAAGCAGTCGATGCAGCACGGTTCAAAGCGCTCCCACTCATGGCAGCCTGCTAAAAACCCGGGATTATAGAAACTAGGAAACAAATGAGTTGGCAAAGAATTCAAGAGCTTAATGGTCTTACACAGGTAAGACTTCCCAAATTTCTTGATTCAAGTGCTGATAGTCTGCACAGTATGCAGATGGTTTCCAAGACTACCACGTGTTGTTCGGGAGTGGAAAAAAGAGGGCAGGATGAGATCGAAAAGCTCCTCAAAACCGCTACTCACTATAGTCCGTTCCGTTAGAAGACACAGAGAGAGGCAATGTTTCCCTACCTAGCGTAGGTCCTCAAGCGTCGAGGTGCTTAGCAGAACCATTCAAAAGATGGGAACAATACCCCACACTCTATCACACTCGTCTTGTACAATAATCGAAAGTGTGGGAGTAAAAAGCCGCCTCAGCTTATTAAGGATACCCAACTTACGGGAGGCAGTTGTTATAACCAGCGATGTAGCGTTTCGGGTGTAGGTTCTGGCCGATGTGCCTGCCAAGAATGCTGAGGTCTAACAAAATGGGCAACGGAGTGTTCTAAAGAGAGGGAGGAAGGACGAGAATGCACAAACCTGGGTTATGCCGGCATTAAACTCGACCAGGTTTTCAGATCCACGATCACATGAAAGACAAGATCGAGAGTTTGGTTTGCTTCGGCAACTGCATTCGGCCATTGGACCAGGATATCGGATTAAGTATATTATTGTTCGATTCCCACACAGTACAATATTTAATTATCTATAGTACTTGTTTAATTTACTTGGTAGGTGGCGCTGTTTGAGATGTCCAAAGATATTTATTAATTGTATCATCAACATTGCCATCATCATCAGCCTTTCCACTGCTAGACATCGCACGCCACTTTATCGGATACTAGCTGACCCGGCGAACATCGTTCTACCTGACAGTCAATCAATGTGCATGTTCAGGATTTAGAAAATATTGTTTTAATTGATTGTCATCAATTTTATTGCTTATTATCCTATTCCGGGCGTAGATAAACAATTTAGTTATTGAAAATTTTAGATCTGATAAAGCTGAAAAAATTTGTTATAAAAGAACTTATGAAGAATGATGCAGCATTCAAGTAAACATACAGCACGCATGCAGCATTAAACAAGCAGCATGCATCCATGCAGTAGCATGATCCATGGATGGATGGATACTATTGTATCTCCTCGTCTCCGGCGCTGCGGGAAGTGCAGCATATCCGCCCTTGCGTAACGAGTCTCAGGCGCCCGGGAGAGCTGGAGCGGTCCAAAAAGCTGAAGCTGCGGAAACGAGCTGCCCTCCCTTCGCGTCTCCGGCTTTTAAATTATACTCTAGGGGTAGGGCAGACAAGTACTACGACGAAGGACCACGGCGAGTCGTGGTTCGTGCAGTTAGTCTGTCTCCAATAGATGGCGCAATGAATTTATTCCAATTGAAAATCAGCCATCAAAGACAAGAGAAAATCTGCCATTAACGTAGTATGCCAAGTGAAATTCTGTCATCTAAAGAGTAAGCTATTGAAAATTCGGACATATAAACATTCGACCAAATAATAATTCAGCTAAACAACTTTTCTGCCTTGAGCATATTTGTGTAAAGAAAAATCTGCCATGTTTGTTCTGCCAAATGAAATTGGAGTAACAAATTTCTGCCAAACAGAAGGAACCCTATAATCGTACCATGGTAAGCGTGTATTTGGCAGATAGCTTTACATATGCCACTCTATTGGACACGCAACCGATCTGGAGCACTCGATCTCTAAGGACACCATTCACCAAGAAGCCGATTCCTCCTGTTCTCTTAACTTCACCCTCTTTGTAGTAAAACAGATTTCTAGACGGTAAGGTAATGAGCGCTTCGCCTTCCCTTCGAATTTCGCAAAGTCCCAAACGTCCCACTTGACGCGTTGAAATTCTCTTTTCTACTCTAAAAGTCTATCATCCGTGGATAGAGACTGGATGTTGTATGTGGCGATGTGAAGTTGTTTGCGGCAGTGTGTCAACTCCCAGTGATTCCTTGTCGCACCCCTGCCCCATGTCACCTGGTCAGTGCTAGGACCAAGGAGTGACAGGGCGCTGGGAACTCGGGGTCGATATTTTGAATTTAGTGAGGGGGGTAGCCAATAATCACCAAGCCAGCAACGGCGGGTTGATGGATTCCATCGCCGCTAACAGGTACTCATTTTCTTCAGCCATACTCCTCTCTTGAGGTCTGCCTGGATGAACGCTGGCAGGCTGCTGCCCTCCGCCAGGGCGATGCACTTATTTAGTGGCGGTGCAAGCTCGCCATGTCGTAAAATATTTTGCGGGTAGTGTGGTATTTTTTGGAGATATCTGTGCCGCACACAATTTAATACACACACACACAATTAATATTGATTCTTAAATAATAACAAGATGGTAATCATACAGAAACCGCAAGAATATCAGTACTGTTGAAACCATTGTGTCTTTTCGCACAATAGGCAAGTCACGGCAATTAACTCTTATGCGAGCTACAGGCTCCCGGCAAGCTGTCTTGGTGTTGAGTTGTAGACCACAGCTGCGTGGAGCAGGTTTGTACGAACTATCGGGTGACTATTCTTAGAACCGCTTAATAAAAATGTTAAACTAGCTTGCTAAAATACTTCGTTTTTTTTTTTTAAATACCAGGTTCTACTTTCGGTGCCCAACATGGTCATGGTATATTTATAACTAGGGGACGCCCGCTACTTTCTTTGCGTGACCTAAAATACTATGTCTTGTCAATGTAATGCCACTGCATTAACTTGCTTTTCCTTTAACAGGATTTAATCTAAATTGTATATACAATACAATCGGTTTATGTAAAAAACAATCAGTCATGTTCATTAAAGTATTGATAGTAACAAAAGTTGGAGTCAATTTTACTAGGCACTGTAAAAATACTGCAATATTACCTTTATCAAACTAAACAATGAAAGAAACCTTATACTTAGGTAAATTTGGCAGAAGAAGTTGGGGACGACACGCCTGTAGACAGGGGCACATAATACACCCACACATCGCCAATTATACTTTTGATCTTCATAATAGATGACGAGCCTATCGCCGCTTACCGGGAACTCTTATAACCGCCAGAGCCTCATACGTTGATCGGCAGGTGCACCACTTGCAGATGAGGATGGCTTGTGATTCAGGCGTTACTTTGCGGAAATCCATTGAAAGCAAGTGATTCAATATTGAATTGTGTTGAATAGTTTCTCGATTTTTCGGGAAATTATAGTAGCGCAGGAATTGTATTTAATATTTTAAATTGTATATAATAACAAAGATATTTTTAATCCATCACTTGCTTTTAAAAAGCTTTTAGTCAAAAGTGGTACGTTTTATAGCTACGCAAAGCTATTATGAAGATAGCTATTGTCAAATTATTATTTTTTGTTATAATTTCCTTTTTATTGTGTCACTGTGTATTTAATTATTAATTAAATCATATATAATATGCAAATGACACAAATGTACATATTGTGTTAAGTAAAAGTAAAAATAGGTACGCTATAATGATACAGCTGTAGTTTGAAAGGCTCACGAAACAGGCAGGCATATTGCACATGTGAGGGGCTAGGGGCTGCACTACGGCCCCGCTGTCAATCGATAACTGTGATAATAATTGTGCCGACATTACTACATATAACCAGCTGGGGCAATTGTTGCTATCAAAATAGATCAACCAAATAGAGATCTCATAAAACTGGTCACGCAGAACAAAAACGAATTCTTTTCCGAAATCGTTTAAAAAAATCATTTGTGTTTAAAAATTATGAACTTAACATAATATTGAAAGTTCATGTCGAGTCGAAGTTATTGTATATTTCTTACAGAACACAAATTCTACTGAGGATGGATGTTCTAATGATAAGTGGTTGGAGCCAAGCCATATTGCTGTCACCCGTGTTATCGTCGCGAACGCGGCTTGTAGCAACCTCAAGTGCCGTTATAATGAGTACCTTCCCTGTCCCAGGCCACCGGCCGGCTAGTAGTAACTAACGAAACTCGTTCTACAAACAGTCGAGTGGAGGGAGTCGACTACAACTTCAGAGAATGCATATTTCATTAATTTTTTTTTCTAAAAAATTAAAAAATCGAGAATTCAAATTTATTTAATACAGTTCTTATATTGAATTCAAGAAAGTCCTGATGAAGATGAGACTATAAAAAGAGCCCATGCCAGCACCACACACCTGCTGCGCCTTAAAGAGTAAATTTTTTTCTGCACCATATTGTGAGTTTAAAAGAAGTTCAAATAGGGTATACCATTGTTTTTTCTAGTTAACATATAATTTATATTGAACTTGTACCAACTACTATATACCAAGCATTGATTCACCTGACCAGTAAAATGTACAAAACTAGCTCTATCTATCGATGTCTTGTATTCTAAAACAAACAATTAAAAAAATAAACAATATCATGTTTCGCCAAGAAATAACGATTAAAAAATTTATAATGCCATAAAATGCCAACACGCTAAGGTGAATATAATAAAGTTGTAAGATATAGTAGGTTAATCTAAGCAACAATTGCAATTTAACATTCAAATACATGATACCCATAAAAATATTGAATAGTAAACAGAACACAGCTAGTTCGATATGTGTGGGCGGGGCTCCTCGTGGCTCCCGGCCCCGGCCCCGGCCCGGCACCGCGCCCCCAGCCCCTAATGACGCCAGTGCATTTATTAATGCACTTGCCTTCTACACCTTGACACAAGCGTTTCTTCAAAACAAAAACATAGACGCACGAAGACGCACGCGACATCTTATCTTGTTAACAGTATTTTTAAAAAGAACGGCCAGTGCGTGCTGTATACGCATCAATCCCCTGCCCCTTTAGCCAAGATATATTGACAGCTGCAATTCGTATGGAACTAACATTATGTAAATTACAATAGAATACCCGTCAATCTCATACGTTTTTATTCTACTCTATTTTATTCAAAATATGAAGGGATAGTTCTCCAGCAGTATAGTCCTTTAAGCAATAATAAAATTAAATCAATCTTAATAGACATACTCAAGAATACTATTTTAAAACTTCGATATACCTAATATCTCTCCTTTAAAATTAAGTCTTCCCTGTTATCCCTCAAGTTGCTCACCAGGGGGCCTACCGCCGAATTAGATGGATTACCGGTAATCCATCTAGATCAAACTTTGTTTTGCGTTCATTAATCCGTACCGGGGAATCTGCCGACAGCCACCTCTCATTCATGACCTTCAGTCCGTGACAGACCAATAGTAAATGGAAAACGCCATTTTGTTTCGATTTCCATGAGTTCGGCGGTACGACAGAATCAATTCAAAATCCATTTTGCCTTATAATCGATTGCCATCGGGCGGTAGACCCCCAGGGCTCAAAATCAGGGGATTTCTCACTAGCTAGGTACACTCGTTATATACTTTTAATTTGCCTCTATGTCTACTCCAAAGATGAGCGTCTTAAGTCCAAGCCGTTTTAATACGACGATTGAATTTTTCACCATAGGACCATAATAATATGATAGTAGCGAAACGGCCATGCTACATATTATAACTATGGTGTTGAGTTTGTCAAGTTAGAGATTGTGGAGTTAAAAGCCCCTATATCTCCCTCCTATGTGTGTATATATATATATATATACGCGTGTGAGCGAATTTTTGCACGAAAATGCTTTTCATGATTTCAGTATCAATAAAGCCAATCAACAGTATTTATCAAAACAAATATGTTTATTATATCCATGCTACAAGCTGTACTTACTACTACAAGCGATAGAATAGATTATTTTTTAACTCGTAAATACAACGTGACCTTTGCGAAGGAGAGAAGTATTATACAGGTGCAAGACATGGAACGTGACTTATGATTTACGCCAAGATCACGTCTTCGTCAACCGTTGTTATATTCCCCTTTTTAATATCTACTGACCCGTAAATATTTCTAACATTCATAACATTCATTCATTTCTAACATGTTAGAAATATTTATTACTGCTGTATTACTATACCCATGCCACGGGTGTGAAGTTTGGTGTGACGAAAGCGACTTTTTCATAGTGCTGAAATGTGGTCAGTGGTGGTGGTGGTGGTAGTTGCCAAGACCTGTGAATATGCAAATATAGATATGTTAGGCAAATGCATCTGTAAATGTTTAATACTAAAATGTGGACGTATATGTCAGTAAATGATTGCTATTATATAATAATGTCTTTTGTTCATTATTTTTAATTTACACAAATGTTATTATGTTACAGCATCGAAACATGTATACAAATTTTTTTTTCTTTTTTATATCCTGCATAGCAGAGCAATCTTTTTTACACATTTAGCTGCTTATTTATGTAACCTAAGTCTGGGTATGTCTTTTTGTAAGAGGGAGGATCCAATGACCTCGACCACTTTCATGTTCAGAATCGTCTGTGAAGGGATGGAATACTGTTCCTCCTCAGTCTTGAGTATTGGATACCATTATCTGATAACTTAGCAGCTAAGGCATTTACATGCTTGGATAGTTTTTTTTGGTATTTGAGACTTCGGATAGTGGTTTCCTGTTTCACAGTATTTAGTTTTAGATCTTGTAGTAAATATTTGTTAGCGATACATTTTGGTATATTGAACATGCTCCTCATAGTCTTTGTATGAAATCTTTCCAAGATCTCGATGTTGCTGTTAGATGCTGAGCCCCAGAGTTCGATACCGTATGTCCATACAGGCTTGAGTATTGCTTTATAGATTATCATTTTGCTTTCATTAGATAATTGAGATTTCTTGCCCACAAGCCAGTACAAGCCTCTGAGCTTTGTGTCGAGGTGTTTTCGCTTATTCCAGATGTGCGTTTTCCATATCAGTCTTCTATCCAGATGAATACCAAGGTATCTGGAGTGTGGTATTTCCTCTCCGTTTAGCTTGATTGGTGAACAATCACCCTTTCTAAGCGTAAAGGTGACTTGTACGGATTTGCTATTGTTAGCCTTTACTCTCCACATGCCGAGCCACTCCTCAATTTCACTGATATGTCTTTGAAGCTTTGCAGATGCAGATACTGCGTAAGTGTCCACAGATAATATAGCAGTATCATCTGCATAAGTAGCAATCATAGTGTCATCTTTCTTTGGTATGTCAGCAGTGAAGATGAGATATAGCATCGGACCCAGTAAGCTGCCTTAAGGAACCCCTGAGCGAATTTCATATAGTTCTGATATGTCATTATTAAATTTCACTTGGAAGCATCTTTTGTGTAGGCAGCTATTTAAAATATGATAGAGTGAGTGAGGTAGGTGTTTTTTCAGCTTGAAAAGGAGACCCATGTGCCAAACCCTATAGAATGCCTGGCTTATGTCCAAGAAGACTGCTGCACAGAAATCTTCAGATTTAGTTCCAGTGTCGTTTGATATAACTGTCTGCCCTTGGGGTTGATTAGTCGGGAACCCCAGTACGTATGCTTGGAGTTTCAATCTCCCCCGCATATAAAAGTTGGTCCTAATTCTTTAAAGAAATTCTTGAACTCTTCTGCATTGATAGAATGTCTCGGCGGGCAGTATACCGCCGCAACAGTTGGCTTCCAATTTTTGTGATGGATTTTGATCATAGTTGCTTGAATTTTGTCCGTTTTGTATGGATTAAGAACATAATGTTTAATATTGTTTTTTAGTATGACAGAAGTGCCACCATGTGAATTGCCTGAGGGATGGTCAGTTCTATAGGTCGTATAGTTTATAAAGGTGATATGAGAACGTTCAGTTAGTCTCGTTTCGCATATCAGGGTAATATCAACTTTTTCAAGTTCCATGAATAACTGAAGTTCCTGACGTCTGGCAGTAAATCCGTTGGCATTCCAGGTAAGTATACGTATGTTTAGGCCTTCTGTGACACTATTCCTGTGTTTAGTTAGAGCATCCGGTCCATCATGCTGTCTATCATGGTTTTCATGATTGTTTGAAATCTAACGAACATGGCATCCAATATTTTTGCGGTGTGTGATTCGTTTTCCATCCTGTTGTCATTAGATTGGTTTTCGGTTAGTGGATGTGTTGGCTGGACGACTGGGTATCTAGTTCTGTTTCTATTTCTTAGTACTTCGGAATAGCTATTAGTTTGGCGTGAAGGTATAACTTTTTTGATAGCCGTTTTTGGTTCTGTGGTTTTAGCTAATTTTGTCTGTTGACCATTATTGGTGCTTGTTTTAACAAAAAATTTTAGTATTCTCTCTTTGTATTTGTTACATCCTTCGTAGCTGGCCGGCTGGCCTACTAATATTATAAAGCTGAAGAGTTTGTTTGTTTGATTGTTTGCTTGAAGGCGCTAATCTCAAGAACTACTGGACGATTTGAAAAATTCTTTCAGTGATAGATAGATAGACATTTATCGAGGAAGGCTATATATTATCACGCTAAGACCAAAAAGAGCAGAGCACTAATGAGGAATGTTTCAAAAGCGGGGGCTAAGTTCCTATTGAGACAGATTACGCTGCGTGCGCTGCGTAAACAGTTAAAGATTCGCAAAAATCATGTATGACAGAATGGTTCCCCTTTAAAAATACCAAAAAAAAGTATGCGACAGCATATGTCTATCTTTTAAGGTTAGCTCACTATAACCTTTAATATGCTAACCAGTAAATTCATCACAAGTATTTCATTTAAAACAAAATTGCCCTTTACATCATTCGATTTTAATGAGGATCTTAGGAAATATTGTAATTTTAAAATAACATCTCAGCTAAATAATGATCGAGTACTGCGCGCACAATGTGCAAAGTATATGAGGGGGAAGGCCAGTGGGGAAGAGCGGTGGCTCCAGTTAGCTCTGCAAGATCGGCTCCCTACAGAATGGTTGTGCTCAGCGAACTACATACTTTTTAAATTTGTTCTTTTCAGAATATCATCTTCACAATACTTTTTAGATTACATTTAATATTTGAGTTTCTTTTTATAGTATTAAATTTATAGGGATTTACGCCAAGAGTGTTTTTCGCACGGGCAACTATATGTTGCTTTATCGAGATCTAGTTCAGGAGAAAATCAGTATGTACTTCTGCCAGAAGAAAAGAAAACTAAAAATATAGTGTACGCAGAAGTACTGTAATATAACATTAGTTTAATTTCGTTTAAGAATAATCTACAGTGTACATAATATTAGATTATAAGACCCAGTACTTACTCACCTACACACATACTAAGTCACAAGTTAAAGTTAGCCCAAAGTAACTTTTCCACACAGACAAAGTCTCGGGCGGAAGCTAATATTTTAATATATTGCAAAAAACTTACTGTACCAGTGGATGGTGATGCTGATTTGCATGATATTTATATATAGATATATTTATATCTTATTCCTCTCCTGAACTAGATAGTAAAGGAGAGCGCGATGATGGGAATAATTCACCACACTCGATTGTACTTGAGTCTTGTTCAATAAACAGCACTGCTGGGGAGTGGCAAACTACCTCACCTAATTGAGTAGATCTAATATGCAGGAAGCAGTAGAAATAAACCCCTTGATGTAGCATTTTGGGTTTAGGTCCTAACCAATATCTACAGGGTGTCCCAAAAAATAGTGTCAAGCGAAAGTCCAGAGCTAGGGCACCTATTGGAGTATCCGAATCACCCCCATGTATGTACTACGATTATGCATAGTTTTCGAGTCATAATTTTTTTTTTATTTTTTTAAAGATATCACTCTAAACATCTCAAAAATTCAAATAAAAATAAAGTAGAACACATTTTAGTGTTATTCTTTTTGCTACTGAATCATCGTAAAAGGTACTTTAATGTACATAATAATTTGTTAAAAATTCAACTTACAATAAAAAATCTAAACAGGCGAATTTATGGCGTCTAAGTATGTCTAAAAACTTCTCTGGACTATCCGCTTTCATAATAATTTAAAACAAGAAGTACTTAATGTGGCTACTTTGGCATAAATCGGCCATCAAAGACAGAGAGGTGAAAATTTCAATAAATTCGACATGGAAATAATAATTATTTTTTTAAAGTTGATAATGGGAATCGCTTATTAATCAACCAAAAATTATTACAGAAAAGCTAAAAATTTATTCTTTGGAGGTCAGAATTAATGTTCCTGCTGCTATCTTTAATAACATTTGATGGTTTATTCTCACTTGATAAATGAAAGAAAAAGTTATTTTTAAAGTATTTATTATTCAACCACTTAAAGAAAGTTTTTAAAATACTGACCTTCATGCTCGTCTAAAAAAGTTGTCTTTAAAATTTATAAATGCAGTTCTGTTGTTTTTTATTGTTTCTTCTGCCTGTCTTAATTTCGTTCTTTACACTGTGACGGATACTCCAATAGGTGCTCTAGCTCTGGACTTTCGCTTGACACTATTTTTTGGGACACCTGTATATCAAGAACGCTGAGGTCCACCGAAATGGGCCATGGAGAGTTCTGAAGAGAGGGAAGAGTAAGGAAGGAACAGTCCTACCTTACCAAGATGACAAGGTTTTCAGATCCCAAAGAGTAATGGTACTGTCTTCTGCATAACAATGAATATTGCCGCAAGGACAACATGTCATTAATATCCAGAAGAAATAGGGTAGAACTGAACTACACTGAACCCTGCAGGGCACTCCGGCATTGAACTCGGGGGAGCTTTTCTAGTTTTTTACTATTGTTTAGCAATTGTACAGTTATAATGAATTTAACTTATTATGTGACCAACTCACCAAGTTGATACATACAGATACACTATGCTATTATCTCATTAGAGTTAAAGGTTCTACTGAATTATTACAAAAGAATGCATTAATACGGAAACTTCCTTTAACTAAGAAGATTATCATCAATCAAGTGGTTCAATGAATAAGAGACAGGAAATTAAAAATATAGGCAAATTAGTTATGGACTGCCACAATAGACATTTGTTCTAAATAAACCATGTCTAATATAATGGCTTGCATGGTATATCTTTGGGCGTATTATAAATTAAAGAATTCTCCTAGAAGCAACCTATTTCTAAATTTGCAGTAAATAACTTACCAGTGACGTTTAGAGCGGCGCGTCGCCTCCAAACTGTATCCACCTTCATTTTATGTCGCAACGAACACAAAAACTAACACTAACGTCAAAATAACTTAAATACCATATTTCCACACATGCTAGTAATTACTACCAACAAAATATTAACTGAAAATACTAACAACTTAACGAACACAAAATTTTGTAAATACAAAATAAAATACACTAAAACTTGCACTTCAACCCTCACAGCTCATTTCTTACTCGTGACTGACTGATTTTTTGCAAAGCTGACTAAAGCTGTTGACAATGACAGACCATTCGTGCAGACAGTGACATTTTTTTTCTTTAAATAATAGTGAACCATAGTTTTACAAAAATATTTTACACAAAATAAATTTATAAAGAGAGCAGTAATAAAAAGGAATACATTATTTCACCGGTATGTTTTTAATGAAAACATAATACAAGATTACGGAAGCTGTAATTTTTTTTATAACAATTTAGGAATCTACGACCCATTAGGTATGACTAATAAAAAAAAGTAAAGCCCAACTTTTGATTGCTATTTATTTTTCATTTTATGCATATGTGTTGTGAAAAAATAACAGATAAAAAGGTAAATAATTTATAAACAAAGCTTTTAACATTCCATAAAGTTAAAAAATATATAAATATTGTTATGCAATAACAAAAATTTTAATATTAGCTATATTAAATCAATGTTAAAACAAAGAAATTATTTTGTTGCCTTGAAAAGGAACAGGTGAAATGTTGCTATTTTTCCTAAAAATGGCAGCCTTATTGTCGTAAGCCTTTCTTCTATTTTAGTTGCAATGAAAAGATTTTTCTATATTTTTATGGACAATTTATTATGGTTTTGTAAATAGTACAGATCGTTAGTACAGTATCGGGAATAAATAAATAACTTTTCGGTGTTGTAAGTTTGAACTTCGTACTATTGTGATTACTACGTGGTTAGAATATTTCCTCCAAAATTCCCGTATTTCAATATTTACCTTGACGAGAAACCACTAAATATTGTAATATTTTTTTGTATCAAACCTTTTTTAAAGTAAATACGTTTCTTTTAGGTGGCTGTAACATCATCCGTTAGATGTATGTTAATGATACAAGAGTCAAACGAAAGCCCTTTTATTGTTACTTGGTCTGCATCGGATCTTATTGAATATGAGCGCTTGTAGTACTAGTGTAGAGCGCGAGTTGGCAAGCACGCGACGCCTTCTGTGGGGAGATAACGTTAAAGAGGATGTATTTCGACGGTGGGCACAGGGCTTCCAGTTCAGCGCGGAAGAACCTAGCGCGCTTATTCAGCAGGAAGGCGGGCCTTGTGCAGCAATAGCACCCGTACAAAGCTTCTTGCTAAAAATTCTTCTATCAGAGACACCTGGCCACAGTTTCCAAGATTTAACTTCAGAAAAGTGCAATTCTCTTCTTGTTAGGGCTGTGTGTACAATATTAAGTCAGTGTCTAGCTCCAAAGTACAATGTTGCTGTACATCGGAAGGAAGAAGCAGACACAGAAAGCAGTAGCGAACACAATGTCAGTGTAGAAGAGCAGTCATGTGATTCAATAGAATATTTTCATCGAAAGATTGAGGTTCATTCATTTCAGACATTATCAGAAGTGGAAGCTTTCTATACTAGAAATATCAGAGTTTTAAAAGACAAATATGGTGTGCTTTTGTTGCTCTATAGTGTCATTTTAAGTAAAGGTATAAGTACAGTGGAAGCAGAACTGTCTGAATTGTCTGATCCTCTTATTCACTCTACTTATGGCTATGGGTCCCAAGGTCTTATCAACCTCATGCTAACAGGACGTGCCGTGGCTCATGTATGGGACCACGATCAAGTTGTTGGAGGCCTACGCTTACGTGGGATAGAGAAACAAAATGATATAGGATTTCTGACAATAATGGAACACATGCAATATTGTACTGTCGGTTCCTTCTACAAAAACCCCAAACACCCTGTATGGGTGCTAGCTTCTGAGACACATTTGACTGTGCTTTTTTCATTAGAACGCAGACTGGCTGCCCCGGAAACTGCAGGTGAATCTGCAGAACGCATATTCCGTTCATTTGACCCTGAAGGAAACAATTTCATTCCATCGGCAGCACTCCAAGACGTTTTGTGTGCAGCTGACCTTGTAAGTGAGCCAGAGTATGTGGATTTAATGAGAAGGAAATTGGACTCTGAGAATTTAGGAATAATTCTGTTAAATGCATTCATGGAGGAATTCTTCCCTGGCAGTGAGCGTGGCGCACCAGATACGTTCCCTTTGCAGCACTACAATGGGCTTGCACGAAGCAACCCAGGTGCACTTGTAACGTACCGCGGAGGCCGTGCTGCTCTGCTTGAATGCCCATTACGGGCTGCCAGTGCTGACCCCATGCTCACATGCTTGCAAACAAAATGGCCCAGCATTGATGTTGTGTGGGATGATGGCCACTCGCCATCTCTCAATTAACACCATGTGAGCCTCTGTTCTTTGTGGTCTAAACCCTAAACTCTGACCATTTATTGTGACATCCAATAGGTACTTGAAAGTTGTGACGTAAAAATACATTGTGCTATTGTATAATAAGAAATTGTATTGGATGTTGACACCAGTGGCTGCTACTACTTCTGTACCTCACGCCGGTGTAAGCAGCTAATTCCCAGTAATTCTATGACCTTTGTGAAGTGACAATGTTATTTCATACTATGGTAGTTATATATATATATATTTATATAAATAATAATTAGTGTAAAGTTGGATAGTTGATAGAATAGCTCTTAGCTACATGTGCTAAGCGAGTGATCTGATGAAGCAATAAGCTCCTTGTGACTCTGTAAATCTTTGCTTGTTTGTTGAAATTAAATAAAAGTCTACTTTTTTCTGGATTAATCTTGTACAGAAACAGACATCTATTTTATATTGCATAAAAAAGAGTGGAATGAATAGTTTTGTAAAACCAAAGTTCACTGTACCCTTAGCACCCCTGTGTTCATCTACAGTAGTAATCTATACTGCCTGCTTACTTTAACCAAATTACCATAGCAGAACATGAAGAGTTAAGTGATGGTGAACTTTTGTTCTATTTACTTCACTTACTTTGTGTTAACTAACTGATGACTATATCGCATGCTTAATGAAATAGTGACTTAACTCAGAAAAGACGATTTTTGGGACATCACTAAAGAAGATCTTCTAAAGAATACTTTTCCTACTTGTAAGCGCATTAAATTGATACTGATTTAGTAAGTGGTAATTCCGCTTGTGTTTTGAACGTTTGATTAACATTGATTCGATCTCAGTAAGAAATAGAAAGACTGTATAAGTATGTAACTCAAACCTGACCTATCTAATAATGAGTCGAAGTTCCTTTAAGCATAAGATATAGTTATTAGATATTGAATTTAACGTAGGTTTAACTTTTTTTTGTTTTGCAAGAAAGCAAACATGTGGACTTAGTGTATTTGAAGTAATTAAAATTTATTATTAGTATATATTCAATACTAACTCAGTTAACATTAGTAACACTGACTACCATGCCATGATCATTTCAATTATAATTATAATAGAAGAAACATTTCTGAATTTTATTTATGTTGGTAAATTTAACTTGCTGTTTATATAAATTAACAAAAGAAATATTTGATTTTTAGAATGAGGTGTCATTTATTTGATTATATTTTTACCTCCATTGGCTATTGATAATATTGTGATGTATAATGTAAGGTAATGGTATGTCTATCACAAGGAAACTTCATTATTATGGAAATAAATTTTTACAACTGTTATTTGAACTTTGTACCAGATACTTGATATTATCTTTAGCAACAAACAAAATTTAAATAAGTATAGATTTGGTCATTTATTTAATTGTTGTGGGTAAAAAAAATATTTTGAAATACACTTTTAAAACTAACAACCTGGAAAATGGGAAATAAATACCAGCTTTTATGTGTAAAAAAATACTGTAATTGAGTAATTACCAAAATAAGATATTGATGTAACAAGCTGTGCTGTGTCTGGATTTTCCTTTAATATATATGCACTAGTGAATAATCACTACCATCACATGTTGCTGTTTTTATGATGAATATGTGTGGATTAATGTTACCCATTCAGCTATTTTATTTCTCTATTACTTTTTCGTACTGCAAATTCGTACTTGGGTGGGGAAGATCTATTTTCACCATCTAGCAAGTTCATAAACAAGCATTGTGTATTATTAGCCGCAATTACGAGGCACATTTATCTGTCAAATTAAACAATGTTAATTATAAAACCCTAGCTTTGTTGATTATTACAAAAACAGGCTATGTTTGGCTGTACTAAAATTTGAAAAGCATTTTACGAAACAGCCCTAATAAAAAAGCAAAGTTTATGTATCTAAATTTGTTTGTTTTCTCAAATTATTTCTAAATACAAAAGTGATGTAAACTTGATTAAGAGTGTTAAAAGCAATACAAGAAACATTTTATTTATTTCTGTTGTATTTTTGACATAGTTGCATAATTATATTATGTATATAGAACATCTTTGATCCAATCTCTCCCTCTCCTTTCTTCTCCCGAGCTACATGTGTTGGTCTTAGGAACCACTCATACTGGGCAGACTTGTCTGCACTCTCATCAAGAAGGTAGGTAAGTCGTTTCTCTGTAAGCCAACTTTTATTTGTCTTTGAAATTCTTTGCCGGCACATATTGTGTTCCCGGCTATGGTCCCTCTGGTCTGTCGGCGGGGCGTGAAACGTCATTTACAGTGTCATTTACATTATCAGTGGCACAAAAAATTAAAGGACGCCCAATCGCACCGCCTCAATAGGATGTGGCGTACGAATGCTCCGCTGTGCCCCTTTGTCTCAAACGGACGTGGTGTGCGGTTCACCCTGGTTGGATCTCAGCCCGTTAGAATCGATATCTGTTGTGTACAGCCTGCTGCAAATAGTTGGGAGCACCCAAATCTTGACAATAAAGAAGTGACGACGACAATCTTTATGGCTTTTTGTATGTTACCAATTAAATGACGCTTAATGTACAATAGAGTCAAACCTCTAGTAAAGTCCACTACTTTACAGGGTATGATTTTGACTTACTTGATTATGGCGGACTTAACTTTGCTGTCACTTATGGACAAAAATGCTGCGTCCATACAAAATACTCGATTTGTTTTGAGTCATCAAGTTAGTCCATATCAAAAAAGAAAAAAACTGTCAGTTTGCTAATGTAAATTTTGTAAATCGGCTCGTTGTTTTGTTTGATTACAATTACATTAACTAACTATTATAATTTATTCATCTGTAGTTAAAATTTGTACAATCTATCTTACAACTTTATAAATCACTCACCAAGTTCACCAACATGACAAATGAAGGATTAGAAGATAGTGATTTTAAAAAGTACGCATATGATTATAATCCTATAAAGATTGCATCTATTGACGGTAAGAACTAAATCTCCTAAAAAATAATCCGAAAAATTATCATTGCTATGACTTAGTAATCTTGATACCACGATTTTACATACATGTGTGGAGGTTCTCTCTTACTTGCAGAACTAACCTACTCCTCTACCTAATACAGTGGAGCAGCAATAATATATTATACTTTACATTTACTTGCATAGACACTCACCAAACCAATTGAACAATAGGTATGATAAACATTACAAATTTTAATTTCAGGAACAGATACAGAGCCCCATGATCGCGCAGTGATTAGGGCTATTCATTCGGTGTACCAACCCAATAAATTGGTGATAGGAAATCCTCAGCATACTGTTTTTATTGGCAGGCTAAATCCTAGAACAACAAAGGTATAGTGTATTTAATGTAGTTGACATATAAATTAATGATGAATAAAAACTAAACAACTACAACTTCCCATGTTTCAGGAACATACTTATTTGAATTGTACTGTTGTATTATTAGTATTTGTTCATTCTATGATTTCTTCTTTATAATATTCTTTATAGGCAAAATTAGAAGTAATTGACCTGTACTGAGAAAACTACATTTAGTTTTATTGTGTGATGAATGATAGTCTGTGTAATTTTATAGAATGTGTAAAAAGTCAATTACTTAAACCTTTTTAGAGACAGTTAATTTTCATTTAGTATTTTTTTTTATCTTACTAATAAAGTAACAGGTATTTGTTATCATCATTGTGAAATAATCAAAAACAAATTCCCATCAGTACATACGTTTTGTAATAAAATAAAATAAAATAAATAAAATAAAATAATTTACTTTATATTACACAGTAATGATTTAGGAGAATGATAGGACTACAAAAGTTAGCTGGATTTTCAATTACAAATAAAAATAGTAGACAAGAGTAGACCAGTCCCCACAAGCAGCACTAGTTCACAAATATGACAAATGAACCAGCCATTGTTTCACTCAACCATATTTTAGAGAATGTAACAACCCGATGCATTACGCTGCCACCCCAGAGACATTTAAGTGTGCATGACATACTCGAGCCACAAAATAAAAAAATTTAACCAAATGAGAAATAACAATAATATTATAAAAATTTAATAGCTGCAGGCCACAAAATTGTTTGCCTTATGCTAGATATAATTTACAGCTATACCGTCTTATCATTTATATAATCTTGCGTACAATAGTATGCTTTCTTAATAAATTTTTCTTTAATAGCTACTTTAAATTTGTGTAAGGGCAAATCCAATATAAATTATAGTAAATGAGAATGAGTTGCGATAAAGATGATAAATGGTAAATGAGATGCCCTCCCCCTAAACCCTTGAGTCCTCTGTGAAAGAGAGTTGAACTGGCAGAGAATACCTTATGGCATTAAGTTCGCCTTTTGTAATACTTTTAAAGCAACTATTTTTTTTTCGGTGTACGAAAAGGATGATCAGGTATTTAATTATATCAACAATCTTTAACACATGCTGAGAGTCTGAACCCAATAGGACCAATACAGTGCAGCATTGCCAATGTAAGTAAAAAATGTAAGAAACTTGATACCACGAAAGGTGTAGGCCCAGATAATATTCACTCACCTTTATTGGTCAATTGTGCTGAGAATCTGGCGCTACCTATGACAATCATATACAACCGATCGATAGAGACGTCCACCTTCCCCAATACATGGAAACTGGCAAGAGTTGTACCTATTTACAAGAGTGGAAAAAAAAAATACGCCACTAACTATCGCCCCATCGCTATCCTTTCAACATTGTCGAAGGTCTTCGAGTCCTTGGTTTATACTGAGCTGTGCAATCACATTCGTAAACACATCATCGACGACCAATACGGCTTCATAGCAAACGCGTTCCACAAATACTAATTTGATGCTTTTCACCTCTGAACTAATAGAAGCAGTCGACCAGGGATTACAAATCGGTGCAGTGTACATAGACTTCTCGAAGGCGTTCGACAAAGTTAACCACAGAATCCTGTTACAGAAGCTGCTCGCTGTTGGTGTAACAGATAACCTGCACAGTTGGTGTAAATCATACATCGCTGACCGCTCACTAACAGTTGTTGTTAACGGGGAACACTCTGACCCTTTCTTTGCACAATCTGTCGTTCCTCAGGGTTCTATTTTGGGACCATTGTTTTTCAATAAATTCATAAATTCATATTCATTTATTCAAGTTTGGCTCAAAAGAGCTCTTATGAACGTCAAAACTTAAAAACTAGCGCGCCCATTCACTGCGGGCGGGAGCTTGATCGTAAAAGAACGGGTAAGAAAATCGTCAAGGTTAGTTTTTTCTCCCGCCAGTTACAAGAATATGTACTTAATAGTAAAACAATTTGACAAATCTACAAAAACATGTGTTCTGCAGTCACATGATTTAAAATAAAAGAAGAAAATAACTTTTTATTTTAAGTTATACGAGTATGAGTACGAATAAACATAGTAGACATGAGCAGACCAGTCCCCACTGGCGGCACCCGTTCACGAGTATGACGCATGAACCAGCCATCGTTTCGCTCAACCATATTTTAGGGAACGCAACGACCCGACGCATGACGCCACCACCGCAAAGACATTTGAGTAAGCATGACATACTCAAGCTACAGGATAGATAAATTTTAACAAAAATAACATTATATTAATTAAATGTGCTGCAAACCACAAATATTTTTGGTCTTATGAAAGATATCATTTACAGCAATTCAGTCTTAATATCTATATAATCATTTGAACAACACTATGCGTTCCTAATCAAAAACATCATTTAGGAGAATGATAGGACAACAAAAATTGTGTGTGCAGCTATCAGATTAAAAATAATATTAACCTTTCTCAGTTAGCTAAATCTTTAATTACAAATAAAAATAGTAGACAAGAGCAGACCAGTCCCCACAAGCAGCACTCGTTCACGAGTATGACGAATGAACCAGCCATCGTTTCACTCAACCATATTTTAGGGAATGTAACGACCCGACGCATAACGCCGCCACCCCAGAGACATTTAAGTGTGCATGACATACTCAAGCCACAAAATAAAAAGATTTGTACACATTTGTACTATTAAAATAGCAGAAATAACAATAATATTATAAAAATCAAACAGCCGCAGACCACAAAATTGTTTGTTCTATGATAGATACAATTTACAGCCATGCCGTCTTATCATTTATATAATCTTGCGTACAATAGTATGCTTTCTTAATCAATGTTTCTTTAATAGCTACTTTAAATTTGTGTAAGGGCAAATCCAATATATCATGCGGAATTTTGTTGTAGTATTTCATACCTTGCCCCATAAAAGACTTCCGAATTTTTTGGAGTCTTAGAAATGGATTTAACAGTTTATTTTTATTTCGTGTGTTAAAGCTGTGACGTTCACAGCGCTTAGAATAATTATTTATATTTTTCCGCACAAACAAAATACAGTTAAAGATAAACTGCGAGGCAGTAGTTAAAATACCAATTTCCCGAAACAACTCTCTAAGGGATGATCTAGACCGTAGTTTATAAATAAAACGTATAGCTCGTTTCTGTAAAATGAAAATAGTCTCAATTTCAGCGGCAGATCCCCACAATAAAATACCGTAGGACATCAAACTGTGAAAATAGCTAAAATAAACAATTCTAGCAGTTTCGACATCCGTTATCTCACGAATTTTTCGAATCGCATATGCGGCAGAACTCAGTTTACCAGAAAGGCTTTCGATATGTGGGCCCCATTGAAGGTGTTTATCTAGTGTTACACCTAGAAATAAGGTTGAATCGATCATTTCCAACCTCTGACCATTCAATTCTATATTGGTTTCAACATCTCTTACATTGGGTAGTGAAAAATAAACACATTTAGTTTTTTTAGCATTCAACTGAAGATTATTAACAGTAAACCAGTGAAGCAACTCTGAAAGTGCACTATTTACATCGTCATAATTATTTTTATTTCTGTTAGTTTTAAATATTATTGATGTGTCATCTGCAAATAACACCATTTCACACTTTCTACTAATAAAGAAAGGAAGATCATTTATATACACCAGAAACAAAAATGGGCCTAAGATTGAGCCTTGAGGAACGCCCATCTGTATACACGAACCAGATGATTTAGCGCCATTAATATCTACTTTTTGAAATCTAGATGTAAGATATGAAACTATCAACTTCTGAGCCAAATCACACACGCCATAGAAATTAAGCTTAAGAATAAGGGTACCGTGGTCAACGCAGTCAAAAGCCTTCGATAAGTCACAAAACACTCCAATGGCGTTTTGCGACCTCTCCCAGGCATCATAAATATGCTGTAGTAACGCAGCACCAGCATCAGCTGTAGAACGACCCTTCATGAAACCATATTGTTGACTGTGCAAAAGTTCATTTACATAAAAGTATGCAGATAACTGATCTAAGATAATTTTTTCAAAAACTTTACTTAACCCATTACAGCATAACGTCCGATAAATCGGACGCAATATAATTGGCCATTAGAATAATAAAACTAATCATATTTGACAGATATTTGTTTCCGAACGAAAGTAAAATATATGTTTTTGAATTTGGCAACGTCGCGTGCACATAAAAATTTTAAAAATATTGTCAATTGTTTCTTTTCCCAAAATGGCGAAGTAAAATCGCAGCTGCGTGAAAAAGTGGTAAGCATTATTAAATTTTTCTTGTATTTTTTTATAGATAGAAAAAATAAAACTAGTTCTGTTTAATCAAATATTATCTAGCTACGTAAACAATTTTTTTTTTGCTTATGAATATTGCTAATTTGCATCTAATCAGCGAGATTTTAATGCCGTCCGATATATCGGACGCTATGCATGGTGGGCACTACGGTGTGGTTTTCTTGTTACTTTTTACAGCTTGAAGGTGCATGAAATTTTATCGGCTTTGGAATACGAAAATGATAGTGACACTGGAGAAAACCTTATTTATGTAGAAACACCTATCGTACGGAGTGAACAGGCTATGGATGAGGACAGTGATGCTTCAGACGATGATCATGGTGCCAATCTAAACCACTTGGGCCGCAATTTGCTTCAAAGTAGATGTGAGCTACAACGTTTCGGACCAAAGAGAGATGATGCGTCGTCAACTAATTCGGATGAACCACTATTGCCGTCTTCATTATCAAGTGACGAAAGTGATGATGAAGATAATGAGCCACTTTCTTCTCTACAAGCGCGCAAAGTCCCGCCAAATAACGTTGCCATCCCCCAACCTTCACTGATAGCAAGCTACAATAAGCACATGGGTGGTGTGGATAAATGTGTACAAGCTGTAGCGAACCTTCGTACAAGAATGCGTATTAGAAAATGGTGGTGGCCAATTTTTGCTTACTTTCTAGATGTATCCATTGTGAACAGTTGGCTACTTGCGAGACGGAAACCCTATTTGCATTTAGAAGGTATGTTGCTCGCAGCTTGCTAACAACACATGGAATTCCACTTCATCAAGGACAAAAGCCAGCCAAACCATTATCTAACACCCGGTATGATGGTAAAGATCACTGGATTGTGCCCATAAGCACAGAACGCCGGTGTGCATAAATGCGGAGGAAAGGCTAAATTCGTATGTGTGAAATGTGACATCGGACTTCATTTTAAGTGCTTTATGGACTACCATATTCAATAATGTATTTGTATAAGACGTTCTAAAAAACTTTGCTACTAATTCCTCTGTTTTATTTATATCACATAAGTCTTCTTTATAGGAACGCATTGGTACGCTATGCATAGCATCCGATATATCGGACGGGTCATAAAATCAAAACTATAACTAAATGTTCTATGTTTAGCTTATTATGTCTTCCAAGTAACCCCAATTGACCATTATATAACATGAAACCTTTATTTACTTCATTAACAAACTTTATGCTGTAATGGGTTAAAGTTGGTAAAATTGAAATTGGTCTATAGTTACTTTTATCCTCCTTTGAGCCAGTCTTAAACAGAGGTATGACTTTACTAAGTTTCATAAGATCGGGGAAAGTCCCTTCATCGACGCACTTGTTAAATAATTCTGCTAGATAAGGAGCAATAGAATCCAAGATAGTCTTAATAACTTTAACAGACATATCCCACAGATCGCCAGTATTTTTTAACTTAATAGATCCAAATGTCTTCATCAATGACATTACAAGACACATTAAACACAGTAATATATTTTTGCTGGTCATCTGACACTGACGCTAACCAAGGTGGTCTCATGCGAGGCGGACTCAAAAGAGTTGCAGGAAGATTTGGGCGGTCTTCAGCAATGAAATGAGAGAGGTTAATGAAATGTCATTGAATGCAAAAGAAGCGTAACAAGATCGATACAAAATATTAAATTTCAGAGCACAGCTTCCTGGAGGTTATTCGTCCTAGTGGATAGCCAAGTACGCTTTACCAACCACATTGACAAAGCGATAAATGACGCAAATAAGGCACTTTGGTTCATTTTGAGAAACTCCAAACATTTCAGAAATCCATTCTCGGTTATCTTGCTCTATAACAGCTACGTGCTGAGTAAACTAGAGTACTGTAGTACAGTGTGGTGCCCTTACTACAATGTACACATCGACAGAGTAGAAAAAGTACAAAAAAAGTTACTCCGCAGTCTATCCTATCGTTTCAGACCCCCCAGAATCATCAAATCATATACTGAAAAACTAAAGTATTTCCATCTCGAGACACTATCAAACCGCCGTACTTACCTAGATCTATTTTACCTGCACAAATTGGTCAGCAACAAGATCGATAGCCCTAAGCTGCTAAACAAAATTAATTTTAATATTTCCAGACGATTGCCAAAACGAGGCTAGGCCGTAACTCACCGGTTTTCCGTCTGTCTCGCTTATATAATGATGTTTCGATGAAAAAACCCGAACTAGATTTAAATTTTCAGAGCCTGCCCAGGTTTCTGAAACTACTGAAACAACTTGCTCACGTACCTTAGTTAGTTCATTAGAAATTATCACCGATTTAGTGTTTTTCTTTTCTCTATAATCCCTTAATGTTTAAGTGTAATCGTAGTGTAGTTAGTTTAGTTAGAGTGTTAGGTTTATTATTATTTTTTGCTATTTTCTTTTTGTTTGTAATGTTACGTATGCAAGATGTCTTTACCTATGAGTATAAGAACAGTTAGTTGTTTAATGTATATTGTTGTATTTTTTATTGTAGTTGATGCTGTGTCTTATGTTGGTAATACAATAAATAAATAAAAAGTCTATTCATGTTTCTTTAGGATAGGCTTCATAATGATAACTAAAAATTAATTAATCTATAGGCTAAGCGCGTCGTTCACGGCAGAAGATATAGCCACATTTCTTTATTTTATTCACAAGTGCTTTTTTATTTTAATTTTAGTGTATAATTGTAACAGAACAAATTGTTTTTTTTATTGATCATTTCCAGTCGACATTGATATCTTGAACCATCGTGAGGCATTGTGTGATCGTGGTTGTAAATAGATAATAAAGTTTGACTTGTGTTTTACAACAAATATAGTTTTTTTTACAGGACACAGTACACAAGCAGTTCTGTAAATATGGTAACATACTGCATTGTCGTCTAGTGAAAGATTTAGTGACAGGAAAATCTAAGCAGTATGCATTCGTAGAATACGAATCATCCAGTGGCGTAGAGCGTGCACTACGAGAAATGCACAAAGAGTACATCGACGGGGCCGAGTTGGTAGTGGAGCGCGAGGCAGAGCGGCGGCTGTCGGGCTGGCGGCCGCGGCGTCTCGGCGGCGGCTTCGGCGGCTCCAGGCACGCCGGACAGCTGCGCTTCGGCTGCAGGGACCGGCCATTCAGGAAACCATTCATCATTCCATAAATATATATTGAGGGATATAGATATTTATTGCCTTGCTGCGATGAGCAAGGAAAGAAATGACAATTAAAAGTTAACTCAGTTGCAGTCACGTATAAATATCTCAGTTATATATATTTATAGGCAAAATCGTTTATGTGGCGTGCAAGCAATTTATTTTGTACAAGTGTTATGTCGATGAGAAATATGTTAGGTGCGAATAAAGTTATTTACTTAATAATATTTAAGTTTTTGTGTTACACAAAATTATTGAATCTACTTTTTGTTACTGAGTACTTGTACATATTTCAGCTGTTCCTAAAAATAAAATAACTCTTAAAACTAAGGAAAAAGAGAGTCCAAAGTATGAAAATGCTGACTGTATCAAAATTAAATTGGCTTAACCTGTACTGAGACCAATAATGTTTCAGTGACGGTAGTTTTAAATTTGCAAGTGTGTCTATGGAGACACCTTTGTATCTTAGTCCTTCGTGACCAAGCATGACTGTAAAGTGTTGGAAACTAGTTCAATAAACAGCAATTTAAATCCCTTAAATGTGTTTTATTTTCAATATATAATCACGTAAATAGAAGACAATAACACACTATATTAATATAACTAATATCTGCTACGTCACCAAAATTAAAACCTGCTTATACCTAGTCATCAACATCCTCAAGTTCTTCTCATAAGCAAATTGATACTTGCGAGTGGTAAGACCTCGTGCTGTTTCAGTTCGGAGACCTTCTAACCCTTTAATCCTGACGTCAAGCAAAGTGTTCGCACATTTGTGTTCCGGCGGCACAATTGTGATGAGTCGGAAATTATACTGGCAAAATATTTGCCATGTAAGGAAATGATATGGCCCTTGATATTTCAAATGTTCATGGGTCACAGTAATATTTACCAAAAGGCGGACAATGCTCTCGTTTGCCCTCTTAGTCGTTAAAAAGATTTATATTATAGGGTTTATTGTTCATAAATTCAAACCCACAAATACAAACCACTTACAGGACAAACTTCTAATTCGTGCAAAAAATCTGCTGTTCCATGCAAATGGGTCGAAACAGAAGCAAATTTTGTATGAAAATTGCAGTTCTTTTCTCTAATACGAAGTTCGAGTAATATTAAAGTTGACTTATGCTGACTAAGATGAGATGCTTCTTATGTGGACTGATGTTTAGAAGCCTTAAAGCGGTTTGCATATCCAGTATAAGTAATATGTGAATAAAAATGTGTTGTTTGAGTACATTCAGATAATCCGAATACAATGTAAAAATACAAACACAAATTCATTTATTTGCCATAAATAGGGTTGCATATCACAAAGTTGTGGATCTTGTTATAACTATTTTAGCTCAGCGTATTTAGCTACATTATAACATAGACGCTATCGCAATAGATAGAAAGAAAATTGTTTATTATACACCAAATAAAAAAAAACAATTGCAAAAGAAAAGCGATACAATTGGCGGTCTTATCGCTTACAGCGATTTCTTCCAGACAACCTTAGGATGGAGAGTGATTCAAATTAAAAGAAAACCTGGGGTGTAAAACAGAATAACACATACATAATTATATTTTAACAGACGAACACAAACAAATCCTATTTACTTAAATAAGAAAAGTATACCTACATACATAAATACGTACAAGACATGAAACATTGATTTATTATTGCCTTCAGCACTTATGCTTATATTAGAACCATAGAAGAGAAGTGTACTATAATTTTAAGAATGAATGATTTACTTTATTAAAATCATAACTATGAATTCACAATATTCATATAAGTATGACATAAACATATAATGACATAAACGTAATCATAAAGTAAGTACTTCTCAGTCCTTTAAACTCGAGTAGGTTGTGTAGTGTCAATGTCTGTTACCATGAATTATGGAGTAAACAATGTGCGATGTCTGTTGTAAGGAGTTCCGAGGGTGGTGCAAGTCCTTCACTTGGTTGGAAGCCTTGCTCGCGATACTGGAAGCAGTTTTAATTTTAGTATTTATAGGTTTTTTAACGTTTTTAGTGTTACATTTTTTAGCATGTACTAAGCGAGATGACGATATCAATTGGAACCATCCCAACAGATCCGACGCTCCGTCGACTACCACGACGGGGACGAATCGACCGCGCACCGAACTGGACTCGGCGCCGCCGCCGCGCGACAGGAACACGCTGGCTCCGGACGTGGAATGTTCGTGGACACCGTCGGAGAAGACCGAGGCCACCGCTCATTACTTCGACGGAGGATTCGGTGAAGAGAATGACGCGGTCGGGAAATCAAACGAGCCCGTCCCTCCGACGCCGACGACTACGAGTCGGGAGCTCGCCTCGGACGAGTCGTATTCGGACGACGAAGCGCCGGAAACGGCGCACGAGAGCTTCGCTCTGGCTCTCATAAAAGTGAGGCCTCTCCAGGATCTAGTGTTCGGGTGCATCCTCACTATGGTGTCCGAGTACTGGACAGTGACGGCGGCGAGTTGCATCGAGGAGGTCGAGGAGGTGGACTCGCTGGACTCGTTCGTGATCGCGGAGAGTCACGCCGCACTGGGCGCGGGCGGCGCGCGCGGCGTGGCCGACGTGGCCGTGCATCCGCGGTACGGGGCCGGCGCCGCGCGCGCGCACGACCTGGCCGCGCTGCGCAGCGACGGCTCGCTGTTCCTTGGCGGGGGCGCGCCCGCCGCCCTGCCCGACCTCGTCGACTTCTTCCTGTTCACCGTCGGAGAAAGATTTAGCATTCTCGGCTATGGAAGTTACAGGTGAGAAAATCGACATGTCATTAATCCGCTGTTCTTAATTCACCACTCCGCTGTCATTTATTCACGAAGGTTTATCTAAACCGAAAAAGACAAGAGGGCCCTCGTTTACTGTATTTTTGTACATAACTCTGCTCCTCTCTCCTGACCTCACCCGTTGCTCGACTGAGAAGTAGTCGCGCGGAGCCGATTGCTGGAATTTGGAATTTTAAATTGAAGTTTTGGTTCTGTGTTAATAAATACTTAGGTAGACTAGATAGGTACTCATAAAACGCATTCGACAAAAAGAGTTAGGTACTTAAAACAAGTAGGAACGTGAGCCAAAAAACAGTGCTGGCCCATAATATCGACTCTTCTTCGAAGAGTCGAGTCCAAAGTAGGCTCGAATTGTTAACAATATCCTAAACTGAATTACAGGACTCTGAACAGACAAGTATCGGGGCGGCATCTACGCGAGGTACATGTGTACGCGCTGCCCGGGGCGGCGTGCGAAGCGGACGGCGGCGACGCGTGGGCGCCGCGCCACCTGGGGCGGGGCGGCGCGGCGGGGGCGGGCACGGGGGTGGGCGGCGCGCGCGGCGTGTGCGCGGCCCCGCGGGGCGGCCGCGGCCCGCTGTGCCAGTACTGCGGCGGCACACCCCTGGTGGCGCGCGGCGGGCGGCTGCTGGGCGTGCGGGCCGCGGGGGACTGCGGCACGTGCGAGCCCGCGCTCTACGTCAACGTGCCGCTGCTCGGCGACTGGCTACGTTTTATCATCCGAGAACAATAACGTGCTTTCAACTGAGATCGCTTCATCGTATCCCGGGCCTAGCTTAGGGTCCAGGGTCTGTTCAGTTCTCACACGGAGCGACTGTCGCCTGAACTCCGCAACCTAGTGAGAAACATCATTCTGTTATTCCAGCCATAAGAATATGAGAAGGCACTGACTTCCTGATAACGACTGCCATAAATGTTCATGACAGCCGGGACCGATGGCTTAACGAGCTTTCCGAGACGCGGAGTAAGCGATAATTACTAAGATTCACTAAGATCGCTTACGCGGCAATATAAAACGAAAATTAGCCCCGCAGCGAAGTATAGTAAGTAGTAAAGATGGGTCGCGAGATACATGACAGAAGTACTTGGTTTGCAGCCTGTTTGGATCCAATTCTATTAACGTTATCTATAGACGACCGGTACCTACTTAAACTCAGTAAATGTTTAGACTCCATTTAAGATCAAGTTTGTTTTACATCCTTAATATGTTCATTATTGTGATGACATGTTCATAAGTAACCTAATTGTTAAATTGTATTCAATATTGAAATATAGTTTGGGTTCTAATTTAAAGTTTGTATTATTTTTCAAGCCAATCTTTTTGTAAATCTAAGGTATGGTTTGGTTTTTGTCAGTCCTGATAGGTTTCAATTTCGGGATCCCGGTTGGTATTTTCATTTTCATTTCATTTTAAAGATGTTCATGACAATCGGGAGGCTAAACGTGCTTTCCGAAGCACGGAGCAGTCTCGCCACTAGGATATAACACTTTAAGAAATAATTTTATTACAATCAAATCAATTATTTAGCTTTAAGATACGTATCATCAAGAACTTGTTTTATGGATACACAATAACGTATAAACATACCTATACAATTTTTTTTTTACATTTTATGCACAAATAGGATTGCCCTGTATGGGAATCGAACCCATGACCTCAGGAGCAAAGTGCAGATATGCTGACCAGTACGCCGAATCAGTGGTCAGATGGGTATTATAAGTTACATAATGAAGACAGGGTTAGGTCTAATAGGTTATTATGTTATGTTGCCGTCACCGCGACTAGACTTTTTTGACGTGACAACGTCTTATAAATTGGTTTGCCGGGTGACACTTCAAGAAACTGCGTTACGCTCCGCTCACGTTATGCGCTCACAATGAGAGCGAGTGAGAGGCACGCGTCCCTTCCACTCGGGCATGGTTATAATTCTCAAATATAATTCTTTGTATAAATAAATGTTTTAAATTGTTACTATTATTTCATCCTTCTTCCTACTATACGAATGAATATTCACATTAAAATTATTTTACCACTCAAAGTCGTTGTCACGTAAAACTTTCGCCCGTATACCGACTTTACAGGCAACCAATTTTTTATTTATGTATTGTTGGTTGTAAGGTTGGCAGATGGTCTATTTCATTAGGTTCTTTTATGATACATACTCAATAAAAATTCTTCAAAGTGAACTTGTGTTTTTTTTTTAAAGTAACTTGTGTCAATACACTTTCAAAAGAAAGTTGTAAGTCCAAAATAGTTCAAGTATTTTCTGAAGACTTAAAATTGTTTCTAGCATATCCCGCAATCCCGGGATAACAAAAAAGAGCCATTTTTTGGCAATGTCCTTTGAATCATTCAGTAGTTTTTGCGTGGAAAAGGCCCACTCATCTTCTCATAAGCTTTTGTATTGTTGGACAGTTACTGAATTTCGATGCAATATCTATATTAAATTTTCTGCGTAAACTCGTATAAATACAAAAAATATAGTGTTCATCTAGAACTCGACTTATACGAAGAGAAATGAGGAAGCTACATCTATGACACAAGGAGAAGAGTTTTACATGACACTATTATTATGTCATGTAATTTTTTGCTACACACTTCAGTCTAGAAGTGTAGTTACTGTTTTAAAACATGTATAGTCTATTATATAATCAAGATGATTCCTGTAGGTACTGGTGCAATAGCATGAGGTAGATTGTGGTGGCGCGGCGGATTGGTGATGAACAAGGCGCTAGCGGCGTGCTCGCTGCTGATGGCGCTGTTCGTGGTGGGCACGGTGGTGGTGGCCGTGATGCAGTTCGTGGCCGGCGCCGAGCGCAAGCTGGACGACCTGCAGGATTACTGACGCCCAGTCTACTTCAGAACCGATCTCATGATTTTATATTGTTCTGAATTTATTGTATTAGCGAGTTCTGTTTAAGTAATAAAAGATTTAAAGCCAGAACTTTGTGCAATTTTATATAAGTACATAAACAATTTAAATATAGCTCCCAGCTACAGTTCGTCGTGCAATGATTATAAGAAAAGCGTTGCCTCTTAATTATATTGATGTCTCGCATTTTTTATAAGCAAACAGGTACATATACCACTTAGTATTTGTGTAACATGATGTTTCTTACTTATCCTAAAGATTAAAAGCTAGAATTAACTAGCATGGTTCGTTTTTGTAGGTTCTAGTTTATTGCAAACTGGGTGTAGTCCAATAATCTAATCAAGTAGTAGTAGTAGGTAGTAATCTAGATAAGTAATCATTGCATTGCTTTAAATTTTTTATTCAGTATTTTATTGATTCGGGCGTTACTTTGCGGAAATCCATTGTAAGCAAGTGATGGAATAAAAATATCTATATGATATAGTAGCGCGGGAATTGTTACAAAGATATTTTTACATATAATATAGTGAAAAAAATTCGTTTTAACGTATTTTTCAATTAATTTGCTTTGCCGTTGGAAGTAGGAAACTCTTTTAATATAGATAAATAGCAGTTATTTAAGTTTAGTTTTTGACGTGACAACGTCTTAAATTAGGTTGCGGCTGGGAGTCACTTATGAAAAAGTGTAACGCTCGGTAACGTTACGATGAGTCACCGAACGAGAGAGAGGCCCGGCGAATGCCTTGCGTCTCTCTCCCACTCAACTATGATCGGTCTGCCGCGCGCGCAGCACTAGAATTCCTTGTTCCTATTGTGCAATTTAATTATATTCATATCAATAAATATTCTACCGAGAAAAAGACGTTGTCACGTAAAATCTTCGCCCGTAAAAACGACTTTACAGGCAACCATTTTTTTCTTAACTGTATTAGTGTTCATCCTGTTACGTGCTATGTAGATGTCAAGAAATATCAATAAATTATATCAAATGAAATGCTTTTACTTTGTTCATCATATCAGCATTATAAAGTCCAATGCTGAACTATTAGCCTTCCCAATAAATTACATTATATCACCTAATCTAATCACCACACTGGGCAGGCGGGTTGGTGATCGCAGTTTAACCCAGTACACCGGATAACGCTGCTGCCCGTCATTCGGTAGGATCTCTCTTCCTCTACTCTTACGACTCCCCGTGAGATGAGAGGGGTTGGCACTATTCTAGGCCGGTACCACACGGCACATTACTTTTTATATTTAATATTTTGATTTAAACAGAGTTAAGCTTAGTTTAAATTTCTTGTCGAATTCCGTCTGCAAGTACGACTGTTCTTATAACAAGTTTAAAATAAACTGGAATTAACACCTTATCATACACCAAACTTGTACATTAGACAGCCGTATCGGTAACAGCGATTCCTGCTAAGAAACCTTAGGAAGCGCGGGATAACTGATGAAATGGATAATAGCCTAAATATTGGTGAAGTGTTAACAAAAACACAGATAAGCATTAACATAAACATTTTATTTAAATATCTTCCGTAAGTTTTGAATTATTATAATACATTTGAATACACAGCGAAGTCGACGTTCCTACATATACAGACACCACGCGTCGCTCGCCCACTTGCTACTAAGGCATTTAATCGTTTATACAAACAACCTGTCTATTCCATTACTTAACACGAAACTTACATCTGTACACCTTCCCTATATTACATACAATCAAAATATAATTGGATAAATTATTGGACGAAAAAGTAAGATATAATTGCACTCTAAACAGCGAAGCGAAAATAAACTTTATAATTTATATTAACTTCTATCAATACCTCAAACGTTTAAAACAATAGAATTTATTACGAAGAAAAATAATAAGAAGTAAACAATAATATACATAAATTGAATTATGGAAAAATACTAATTCATTATTATAACACGATTCAACCATTACCATAACTACCTAAACATTTTTTTATTTATCTATTTATAGTACCGGGAGCAACAGACTGAGGAGTTGGAAAATATAAGAAGTTATAGTATAATTTTGATTTTCCTTGTCCAAAAGATTAGAAGATAAGAACGAAACATCTTTTAGCTTATTATGAGTAACAAATATCTCTTTTCTGTTCCACACTATAACTTTGTCATATTCACAATAACAAAATACACCAGAACGTCGTATAGCACTGGCACCGGGATCCCAGTCGTCACTACATCACAACTAGGAGCGTTCCTTAGTTGCTAAGTTTTTCATATAAACTTTACATTTTACGTTTACCTCATCGTTCTTTTTGAATGTAATATAGCATTCCTGATAGCTTTTTATATATAAATTAAATTATACCAATTTAGAATTTACAGAAGCGAGATCCGTTATCAAATAGTCGGAATACATATTTACATTTTCAATATAACTTTACGAAATGAAACGTACATCATCTCATATCATTCGCTCCCGGTCCCTTCGTCGAGTGACTGTCATTTGGTTGAACGACGGGGTTTCCTCGTATAGCCCGAAGGTAGATGAGAGATCAAGTCACAACCCGCCCTATATGCCGCTGCGGAACGAATCATCGTGCGCCGTCGGGTCGTACAGGCCACCCTAAGAGAGGATAATACTCATTATTATTCAACTCGATTAACATTTGACACAATCCATATTGGGTTATTTGGAAAACAACCAATTTGAAATGAGAAAATTACTGTAATCTTATTTCAAATTAACAAAAATAACAAGGGACAAAGGGGATACTGACTTATTTTGGAAAATTATTTAAATTTTTTATTGCGCACGGAATAATTTCAACCATATACCTGATTTAAAAATTTAGGCAGTAAATTGTTGACAATGAATAGATGCATTTCAACTAGAAAATATGTTATTTAAATATGTTCTTATGTTAACAGTTAAAGCTTGGTAGACACAGAGAGTTTTTATTTTCATTGTTCGTTCATAACCAAAACAATGTCTAATTTGCGCTAAAACTTGTGTAAAACCATTTTGGAAATATAAATATATGGTCGAATGGTAATTATTACACGATGTTCACCTGTCAATGTCCGTTTGGAAGATTTTCTGATTCCTGGATAGCATGGAATGGATAAGAGAAATAAAAATGATGATTTGTTTTAAATTCCTTGTAATTTCTATAATAATCAATATTCTTTTTAAATATGCTCATTGACATTATGTAAGTATGCAGTCTCTAACAATGGCGAGTTGAGAATGATTTGGTAATTTCATCATTTTCTTTGTTTATAGGTCCCAAGTTCACAGAAAACCATCATATTAGTCCTGATCAATATCTACCTCTATAGATTAGAACTTGATTGTGTTGTGCGTGATGTCATACGAATATATTTTATATTATTTGATCGTCGTCTGACGATGACTGTTAGGGGTCTTACCTTATGACGAAGGGGCTTCGGGAGGGGAGTGAACGGGAGGGGAAGCTCGATTACCTGCGGGGAGGGGGTGGGTGAGGAGTGCATACAAAGAATACGTGATAAATATATAAATGGTGTAAAAAAGCGAGCCGTTTAAGCTACCTGATGCGCGGGCTGCGGCGCGGGAATGAAGTATGCCGGCGGCGGGCCGGAGGGCGCGACAACAGGCGCGGGCGGGGGCGGAGCGCCAGGGTTCGGGGCAGGCGCCGCCCCGCCGGGGTTAAACACATCCACGTACGATTTCTTTATGTCTGCAACCGAATATTACATGATAGGACAATCCGCGGCGCATAAGTTGAACAATATCCTTGTATGTGCAGAATCACATTATAAGCTGACGATCGTATCTGCACACGCGTGTAACCACAGTTGGGCCTTTCCATGTCAATGCCATACAAACTTCACCAAATGTCTTACAGCGTGATAAAGTTACGTTATTTAAGAGTTCAGTACATATTGTAATATTACTGAAATGATAATAACAGTAAATTGAAAATAGCTTACGTCTACTTTTCTGCATCTTAAATATATTGGACGGAGGCGCCCCGGGGGCCGCGGGGGGACCGCCGGCTGCGGGGGGGACGCCGGACGCAGGGGGCGGGCTCGGCCTGCGAACAGAAACTCTTGTACAAAAACCACACTGACTTATCTTTTGACTTTTATCAAGTAGCGTGAAAAGTTTAGGTGCAGCGAAGACGACACACTTTTGTGCAATGAAACCTGCGGCGCACAAAGTGTTGGACTCTCGGATTTTTCACATTTCGCACATCTTTGATCGTTATGTCGGCAGCATTATATGGATGTTCGATGGAGGGACGTACCCGCAATGGAAACGAGTACAAATTGCTTACCAAAAAGTGCATCGCCTGCGCTAGCGCGTGTGAAGCAAGCTTTCAATGATTGCTTAAAAGAATTATTCTTTCAAGCAATTTTTGCACGGCGCGCTTTGCTTCAATTACGCATACATTTTAAAAATTACGCCACAAATATGTAGGAATTAGGAACTCGATTCTGTCTGGGCAGCTCAATTAGCTGCTCGTATAGTTTGTGAGCGGGGTTGTTGGTATACTGACTGCGCGGCGGGGGGCGGCGGGGGGGGCCGCGCGGCGGGCTCGTCGCCGTCAAGGTTGCGCCACCGCTTGTTGTCGGGGTCCCACACGATCTGAAAACGTCCCCCAAACCATTACTACTAACCCACTGCATTGCTGTGCAGCTGCCAGTGCGGCTGACACGACCCACTCATTCTTTTGGAATAATAGAATCCTATGTATTTCCTAATAAATCAAGTTCAAACCGTATAGAAAACAAATTTATTTTCACATATATAAATTTAGTACGGCAGTGCCTTTGTCGTTTGTCGACTATTTAATTACATACTAATAAAAAAATTTTGAAGCAATGTACAATCAGTTTACCTACTATCTTGCAAAACTTTTATCTATTCTAATGTGGCAAATATCGCAGTTAACACTGGAATTGCCTAGTTAAGGGAAGTCTGACATCATTCAATTTTAAGAACAATTTAAAAATTCCAAATTGTAGGAAAAATTGTAATAAATATATGAAAATTGTAAAAAGGTTCAAAAATCAAAAAGTTTACCTTAAGTCAAACTTAGTCAAGTTTAGGGTCGAGCTTGCTTATCTGTGAGATAGAAAATTACACTGAACACGAAATTGCATTGAATTGGACAGCCACTGTGCTTTATCATTACAGGAATAAAGTTTTAAACGAATTAATTCAACGAAAGCCATGGAAAGACAGTTTGCACACCTTAGAGCATTTTCTTATAGTTTTATTATTTTACTCAAAAAAATTAAGGCTGCCAGTCCCTATCTCACCTAACAAAAAGATCTTCATAAATTGGATAAAATTACCATCAAGATCAAGTAACCTTTCACTCTTCCTTATCAGTCAATTTGTTGAAAGGCTACGGTATCACAGAAACCTAGATACTTGTCAAATGTATAACAACCCTCTTAATTTTTCGGGGCTTAAAACGACAATCTATCGAAAAACCTTCCTTCTCAGCAATCCTTAAAAGCTTTAATAACGGCGAGAGGCTCAACCAGACAAGTGAATTATATTCATTTTAAAGTACAAAAAATTTATACAAATATGTATATTTATATAATACATATATTGTTCAAGTAAAGTTCACTTTTAGTGAGCAATGGCTAGCTCTTCGCCAATACTGACACTAGACAATATTCCATTTTCTTAGTCGCTTTCTGCGCGACAATCTCGGGCAAGATTGGAGGCATTTGGGCAAGATTTTTTGGAGGTGCTGCTATTTCACAGCAGAAATATTTATATGTCAGGTATTTGGTAATTATTGATCAGAATAGAAATGAATTAATAAAGTATGTTAAATATTTTGTTCTATGCCTATGAGATTCTACTTATTTCCAATTTACTAATGATTAATGTTATTTGGTAGATAAAATAAAAATACTTAAACCAGTACAATAGTTTATTTATATATTATTGATAGAAATAAATACAATAAAAGCAAATATTATATATAAATAAATATTATAAATAAATGAGAAAACATATCTAAAACCTACAAATATAATATAAAAAACAGCTTAGGTATTTCATTTGACAATACGTGGGTTCGAATAATAAAATCTTATCTAAGCAATAATATAACTATTGTCATACACATTAGTACATTGAAAATCAAAGTTAAAGGTAAAAGAAACCCTTGCAAGGGAGGTTATCTACGAACCGGCTATATGCGGTCAGATATATATCTGAAAGCGCGTTATGAGCATTTTCCCGAACCGATCACTATATCCGGATCGCTAAACGCTCTTCATATGTCGCTCTGATACGACATAGTACGATCCGGCCCGACACATTTATACACCTACAACTAGATGCGGATCGTGATACGATACGATGACCGGATCGAGCAAATGACACATGCCTGATGCCGCCTTAACCCTTTGTAAGTCAGTGGTAAACATATTCCCACCTAAAATTGAACCTTAAGGAATTGAGTTAAGGCAGAAAAGCAATGTAAAATCTTCAACATGTTCTGCCCGTTAAAGGGTTAAGTATTTTACTAGAGAAGCGTGGGCATTTGGAAAGTGCGACTCACAGTGGGGTTCTTGTCATCGGGCAGGATCATCTGGTTGGGCGCGCGGAGCGACAGGCGCGTCAGGATGCCGCCGAGCCAGCCGCCCCCGCCGCCACCCCCGCCGCCGCCCCCGCTGCCGCCCCCCGGCTGCTTGCTGCCATCCTTGTCGGTTTTTTTCGAAGGCTGCGATGCTGCGTTGTCATGCTCCTGGTGAAAATTTACGATATCGATTTGAAACGCCACTCAGATTAAATAGTTGTATTAATAAGAAAAATATACCACTGATTTTAACTACTAGTTGTCTTTACGACAAAAGACTATTGTAGTGCTAACTCTTCTCTTTCAGCAAATTAACCGTGCCGTTTAATTGTACATTTGTACTGTTACATGGTACATTTTTGTTTACATAATAGATTAAACTGCCTTTCTTCACGTTTTTATAAACAATAATGTAACACTTATTTACTAATCAACCTAACCAGATCATTGTCGTGACCATCCCTTATTGTACAGGCTCAGCTCAGTTTCAAAATACATACTTACTTGACTGTGATGGAAGGTTCCCTTAGTGCTACTTTATTGGTTACAGCTTCAGGGGACCCTTTCAGTATCATCATATTTACACTGTGTGTGTTTTGTAATAAAAATAATTTAAAAGAGCATAGCTTGTGAGTTTCTTGTCAGTTCTTCTCACAGAGCGGGGGTTCGGAACTGGCACTTAGATTCACTTACACCTAATTTTTATTTTTTTGCATGTAAGTGAATCTAAGCTTCGTGATTTCAGGGTTGATATTAAAAAAAATTTTTTCATGTATATTTTGTTTTGACGTTTTCAAGTGCTATGTAATAGTTTATGAAATAAAGAACTTTTTACTTTTTTTTAATCATAAAATTTGCTACTTACAGCTGATGCTGCTCATTATAGATTTTTAATTGAGAACCCTCTCTATTAAATTTCCTACACAAGTTTTGATGGTACAGACCGCAGCATCTAAATGTATCCTATTGTTATTTCAGAATGGGTTTCAAACAAAATTTTCTGGGTCAGGGCTGGATATACTTGAAATGATTAAAAAATTATGATAAAATTTGTAAGAGTATAGTGACCTGAGCGCTGGACGGACGGTCGTCTTCGTAGTCGTAAGGCTGTGGCTTGGTTCCCGGCATGGTGATCATGGGCCGCGGCTCGGTCGGCGACGAGCCCGCTTCCGCGCCAGGCTCCGCTGTCGCAGCCGCCTATAGAATATTTTGTTAAATACTAGTGACATCTTCAAAACTTTCGGTGCAATATTTTAATTGAATGAATACTTAAGACTACCGAGCAAAGCTTAATTGGATCGAGAGTGGAAGCTAGCTTGTTTAGGTATTAAACAAGCAGCAAAAATATATGTGCTATATCTCTTAGCATAAATCTAGAAAATAATTAGTTTTATTTAATAGATCTGCTTTTAAAACAAGTGTATTCCATTGTTTTGCAGAATGCCGCAATAACTCAGACTGTGATTTCTCGTTCAAGACACAACGGTGCGACACCTGCTCGGACGTTATTTGTTTAAATTAATATATATTATTTTACTTTATTATCAAAATCGTTCCCTAAAGACACTGCACAAGTAAGAATATAAAAAAAATATTTAAGAACGTTCGAGCCAACCCTATCAACCTAATCATAACACAACTTAGTAGGAATAAATTACTAATTCAAACATCATTTTAAATCCTACGAATTTGGGATGAATGAATTAATATTAACAATATATTTATGTATGGTTAACAGACCAAAACAAGCTCACCTTCATTAGTAGATTCAAACAATTGTGTTTTGTTGATGCCTTTCGCATACTTGACCTACGGTCGCAACCCATGGAAATCGTCAAAATTGTTTAAACTTTCCCGCGAATTGTGGGGACTACTAGTTCCCTGGTATGCAGAAGGATTCAAGAAATAACAATACATTGGCTATACATCGATTTTATTTTACAGCCATTTTAATGTAACATTATTACAACAAGTTAATGACAATTCATTTTCATATTTAAAAGTATCAGCTCAAAAGACGGATGATATGCAATCATAATTTTTATTACGATATATAATGTTAATTTTGTTACAGTTGGTTGTTAGAAATTAATTAAAGCAGGACCAAATTCTTTAATGTTCGGTTCCTTTATTCAAAATAATTAGCTGTAGAATTTATTCTCTTCTGGGATTTAATGACAGCATAAAATAGAAAACACAGATATAAGAAAGTGGTAGGGAGCAGGGCTCAAATATAATAATATCAGGTAAAAGTAAAAATTTTTTTTAAATACAATCCGGCTCATAGTTTGTAATGTTAGCTACATACATATTATATAAATGTAACGCTTATTGGACTATACAATCACATATCTCCTTAAATGTTAAATTTCTCAATAATAATTTTCAACATTATATCGTTCTTATATAATGTAATTCTGATATAATGTTGTAAATCTAATAACTTTTGTCTCGTGGCTTATTAATAAACTTTCGACTGTCTAAGACTCGGCAAATATAGTAACCGATGTAAAACAATATAGTTTTACATAATGTAAATAATAAGCATTTTAAAATTAAATAATATATAAATCTAAAAAATATCACAGCGATTATACGACACATATATTTGCAAACTACTTCATTCGTTGCACTATTCGAAATAGATTTATCATGGCTAAGAACGATCTGATATCTTAGTGGCGTGAATATAACTGATTCAATGTTAAAATTAAGTAAATTAATATATTTTGTATGTGAAGAAGACTGTATATTGATTGCTGTTGAACTCGGGTTTTGCGGACCCATCAAAAATTAAGTATTTTAAATGCAACCTTTGATGAGGACTTTTGTGACCAATGAGAAAAAATATTCATGTTCTCATGCACGACGCGATACAATATTAATAAGATTTCGATTCTCTTCAATGTATTCGGCTAAATTCGAAGCACTAAGACAACGACGACAGTGACATAGTCTTGTAAGTTCTTCTTTGTGTAAACACGAGATCTGTAACAATCGGGAACTATCGTCGGGAGCGGTCTACGATTTGCGTGCGGGGAGACTGGGCGCCGGGACGAGGCGGCGCAGCAGGCGTCTCAACGCATCCAGCGAGCGCCGCCACCGGCGACGCCGCCGCTACTGGCCGCCAGTCGGCAGCGGCTCGTCCACCGGGTACGTGCGCGCCGCCGACACGCAGTACGCGGCGTGCGCGGCGCGGGCCTTCAGCGCGCCCGCCGCCTCGTCCGCGGCGTCGATCGGCCACGTGCTCGCCTCGCTCCCCCCCTCCCCGCCGCCGCCGCCGCCCGCGCGCCTAGCCAAGATCTCCTCGAAGCGATCGAGACTGCGCTCGATGGTGTCGCGGAGCCGCCGCCGGGAGGAGGCGTCGGGGCGGCGCGGCGTGGGCGGCGGCGGCCCGGTGGGCTCGTCGATCGGGTACGTGCCGCCGAACACGAGCGGGCCCCTCGGCGGCGGGCGCGCGCCCCCGCCCCGCGCCCACCGGTCCACGGTGTCGGTGATGATGCGTGGTGGCGCGGCCACCGTGCGGAGCGGCGCGGGCCCCGGGGCGGGAGCGGGGGCAGCCCCGCGGGGGCGGCGGCGGCGCAGCTGCGTCCACGCACACAAACACAGCGTTAGACACGCACACTCATACGCGGGGCGGGGTGGACCGGGGCGGACTCTCTTTCTCGTTTGACAGTTTAAAACGATGTCGGCGTTTAAAATATTTCGCTCTCTATTAAACCGCATTCCGATTTTTTTTATTGGTGGTGTTTAAATAAATGCTTAGCATTCGTTTCTTTGTTCAGATTAGTTTTTAAGGTCTTTAATGATTCCTAAAAATACCAATATATTTATGAACACATTTACGCTAGACCTCACCTTATAAAATGTATAAAAAATACACATACAAAACAAAGAAATATGCCTCTCTACATTTACAACGACATTAGAAGCAAATGTAGAATCAACCGACTACAAATCTTTATTTTACATTTAAGTAGCATAATCAAAAACTCACCTCTCCATATCCATATTGCGGATCTTGTTGCCAGTTATAGTGGTCGGCGTACGAGTGTTGCTCTTCATAGTTGTAGTTGTAGGAGTCGTCAGCGGGTGCGGGAGCAGGCTGCGCGTATTCATGCGAGGACTGAGTGTACTCTTGTGGGGGCTGAGTGTACTCATGAATGGGCTGAGTGTACTCCTGTGTGGGCTGCGTGTACTCAGGTCGGTACTCCTGGGGCTGATAGTACTGCTGCTGGTACTCTGCCGTTTCTTCTGCTGGTTCGTTGTAGGATGGCGTTGGTTGTTGGAATTGTTGGTTCTAGGCAAGAAATATTATTTTCAAATTATTTCAATTTGCAAAAACCTTTGTAGCGCTTATATTTTAATATTTAAATATAGCAAAATGCAACTAGCTTCAGGGGTTTGATTCATAAAATATCATATAACATCAGATTAAATAGTTTTCATAGACTGAATAGATTCCATAACGTACAATGTTTCTTACAATGATGATGACGTGTTTCGTTTCAGAAATGCGCATGTATTGCAACGTGATGCTTTAATAAAAGCTCTAAAAACAAGTGTGTGGAAATTTATTTATATATATATATACAATAAGACACCTAGACAAACCTAAAATGTTTAAGACTGTATATCTTGCCAATCGAGAAAATCCTACTGTGTCCATATCTGGGGTGGAGCTGGGGCAACTATGAAGCTAAACTAGAAAGAGCACAAAGAGTCCTTCTAAAAATAATGACACAAACGTATAAATAAATAAAAAATAAAATTAGATACCCCAGCAAACTGTTGCACTCAGAGTGCTAGCTTTTAACAATACGGCAAATATATATTCTCCGGCGCATTTTGAGCCGGCAAGGTACCCAAGCTATATCGATGCCGAGGGGGCCTTCCTTGAGATCAATATAGACCACGGCGACGCGCTTTAAATATGTCTAACCAAAATTTGTAAAACGGCTTTCTGATAAAAACAATTAGTCCCGCCAATTTTTGCTATAAATGAAGATTGTGACTACTTGGGCAAAATCAAATGTGGAAACTTAGTGCAGCATAAGTACTAGAACCTGTGTATTTTTTTTTTTAGTAAGTACACATTAAAAGTTATCTATCATTTATCGTTATCTCTAAGCTGAACACATTTATGCAGAAATTCAACATCCCATAATGGTTGTGATAATTATAAAGAATTGATCCAACTATAGTTATAACTCTTGTCTTTAGTGTTCTAATTAGAAAAGTTATTTTTGCGCATATGAAAGGTCATTGACATTTGATATTTTAGTTTAGTTTTTAGCCGTAAGAGCCCATGATCTTATACATATATTAAACAATTAGGACATAATGCCTTTTGTCTAGTGGACGTTTGGCTCTTCGTAACTTTCGTCTTAAAATTAAGTCTTTATTTTACATTGATGACCACAACATTGCTTGCCTCATTACAGTATACATCTGTACAATAAAAAAATTACTAGGTAAGAAAATAAACTACGATGAATAACAGATAAGGGATCATCCATAAATTACGTCACACGAATTTCGTGAACTTTTGACCCTCCGCCCCCCCCTCCGTCCTTGTCACAGCTGGTCACGCTTGTAAGACTCCCTCCTCCTTAGTGTGATGTCACATATTTTGGCAATTGTACAGCAAGAAATGATTACATTAAAACAGCAGTGCCAAAATGTTTATAGGACCTGGATTTCGAAATGTGGCATCACAAAATTTAGGATCCCTCCCATCCCCTTGTCACACTTAGTCAACCCCCTCTCACCCCTATAATGTGTGACGTAATTTATGGATAGCCCTTAAGTTTTGATTACCCCTTACTTGACTTTTCGTGAAAAAAAAAAGAAAAGTGTTTTGACCTTTTATTTCGAATGTGGGAGTTGATTTTTTGAGCCGATATCATCATTTTCTAGCATTATCCCGGTTCTCCTAAAATTAAGCTCAGGGCCGAGGGTTTGCTCATTGGTTACACTAGTTTTGGCCGAATTTTAGTTATTACATGGAGCGACTGCCGTCTGACCTCCGCAAACCAAAGTGAAACATCATTCTATGGGTATGGTCTGTCAGGATGTTTAAAGCCCACATAAATTCGAAAACTCATAGGTGCAACAGCAGGGTTTGAACCCGAGACCCACTGAAATTGAAGGCTACGAGTCTCGACACTGGGCTATCGCCGCTCAAGTGGGTCCCCAACAATATAGCTGGCGAAATGTGGGCGTATAATATACCTAGCCCCTTCGGGGAAACAAGCGTGATATTATGTATTTATGTCAGTTTAAAACACTGTTTTTATACAATAAGCATCAATTGGCAGGGGCCTACAAATGCACATAAGAGTGCAAATTGTGACTTCAGTTTTGAACAATTTTCTTTACTTATACAATTTGGCCCTTACCATCAAATGAGATACGTTCATGGTAGCGGGCAAGGCGGGCGGCGGCGCCGGCACCGGGGACGCGTGTTGCGGAGACATCGGAGCCTGAAACATGACAACACTTGTTACTTACATGCTACACTCGCAAATGTGATCTAGGTGACGAATTCATGCATTTTTAAATACAAGCGAAGCCTGCCATGAGAAGCTAATGGGGATATTAATAACATATTTGACACATTGTAACAAGAAACGGTTTCCCGGTGTACAAATAAATGTATTTTATTTCCATCGCTACTGCCATGAATTTAAAATAAAAGGAGGTGCAACAAAGTCGATATGAAACTTTATCGAAAACTTTCTGTTCTCTTTTTGTAAAAATGTAAGTGGTGGTTTACATTAGCCCTCCACTCACTTTCTTATCTCTCTCGAAAAAAATAATATAAAAACGAACTTATTAGCTTACAAACGAACTTACAAGGATTAAAATAACAACACTTTAATGTACATTGCTACCAAATCACATCACAAATCGCACCACACAGTCGGTGTCACACTAATGTCCACTAAACCACTTGTAAGACGACGTAGACGCAATTACAGCACAAGTTTATTTTACAAGAAAAGACTTTATGGCTTGTGGCTATGGGTGTATTGTTTTGTTTTCCATAATAATATTTGCAATAATATTTATAAATACATATTAACAATTTCCTACCCATACTAAATTACGGAGATCACTAATTACTCTTAAACAAATGTTTTTTAAATCCTTCGAAGTTGACCCAGCTCAAAGTAAAGTAGTGTTATTTTCCCCATATTAGAATGTAATTTAAATCCGTTTCATATATAATTATGACGATTGGTATACGTGGGATCCGCAAGGACACCTCAGCGTCGAAAACGTAACCGAAGTCCTTTCTGCTGCATACCTGCTTGCGGGAGACGATTTAGCGAGGGGGTCTATATAACCGTTCATTGTTTCACAGGTAGTGAGTTCTATTCCAATAAGAGACAAGTATCTGTATTGCTGAACATATGTGTTACAATTATTTATTTACAGAAAGAAGTATTGTTTAGGCTTTGTGAAAAGTCAAAGTATATTATATAATATAATAGTACATGAAAGTGTGCTTGAACATTATAGTCAAATATTGTTATGGCAAAGTAAGTTATGTATTCAATAAAATTATGACATAACATGCTATAGCGAATGTATGTATTATAATACAAAAAAAAAGAAAATTAAAGTCTAAAAAAATTTCAAATGTATTTATGAAAAAGGAAATTATTGCCTTGGACATTTAGGAAACATTAGTAAAAAAGGTTTTTAATTATTATTAGTTTAATAAATTTGACAGAAATGAAAAAATAATTTTTATTTTAAATCTGTTTTTTTAGTAAGTGCTCCAATGCTCAATAAAAGCGTTTGGTGGTTATGGTTTAGTCAATCAAATGTGACGGTGTAACCTGGCTTGCATAAAATGTGTCTTGTATAGATAGGAGAGATCGGTATATGCGCTGGTGGTGTTATGCTTGTGCGAAGTCGTGTGTATGTTCGGAAATAATCAGTGTTGAATCTGTAAAGTTCAACCAGATCAAATAACAACATTATGTAATAAAATTTCTCCAAAAAACTTTAGAATGAGAAATAAGTTATATTTTATTATTGACATAGACTTTGAATATTAGTTGATGTGAATAAAAATAGTTTACGAACTATTTTATGTTTTGGCCACAAGATATACTCTACGATGCAGCGACGTACCTAATGGCCGTTCAATATTAGTGAAATTTAAGGTAAGCTAAGCTTATCGACCACTATGTTCACATACGATATTAATCAAATAAAACACGAAAACAATACTTTTGTATTAAAATAATGTTAGGAACCCTTATTTACATAAGATGATATTCCAAATTTTTAAATAAAACACATGCCGAAATTATTCGTATATGATAATTAAGCTATGTCATAAATCTTTTAATTTGGGATTTAAATATGGATTTATTCGTATGGAGAGGGTCATATTAATGTAATCTAATTATAATCGTCACTAATCAGCACCCTTTCAGAAAATACCAGGCAATTTTATGTTTACTTAATGACGCACCATGTTTCCAGACAGTTTTATATAGTGTGGCAGTGGTTCGTTAGTTACCGTGGAGTAGGCGGCGAGATGCGGCCACTGGTGGCGCGGCGAGGGTTGCCCGCTGTCGGGCCCGTCGGCCGCGCTCGGGGTGCCCGCCGACGGGTCCAGGTACTGCAGCCTGTCGGACAACCAGTGATTCACTCTTCGCAAATCTACATCGATACCTACTTGCAATTCAGGCATACTGGCCGAATTCGTCATTGGTTGAAGATGGGCTAAAGCTTATATTACAAATTAATAGGATTATCGGCATTCTACTAAGACCTAAATAGCCCAAGCCAACCTCACCTGCAAGTAGTGCACCTGCCGATCAACGGACGAGGCTCTGGTGAATATAACAGTGCCCGGTAAGCGGCAACTATATAATTGGCGAAGTGTGGGCGTATAATCTGCTTTAGGGGGAAATTTAGTAATACGAAAATTAAAAAAATATATATTAAAGGTTTAGGATTATCTGGAGCTTCTTAAGTTTTTATTCGGGTAACAAACCTGTCGCGAAGGTGGTTTACGGCAGCATGCAAGGCGGGCGAATGTTCGGGGCTGAGCGCGCTCGCCGCTCGCTCAGTGTACGCGAGCGCCCGTTCAAACAGCCCCGCGTCTGCTAGTCGAGTCGCCATTATCAACTTGTATACCTGAAACACGACAGTATAGTTCATCTCTACATTGGATTCAATTATGTACACATATTAATATAATTATAATTATTTTACAATCACGCCAATTAGTGCCAAAATAAGGATAAACGTACATACTTTTTTTCGTACATACATGTCTAGTTAACACCTAGACCAGAACAAATATACTCATGTTCATGCACACACAGATCTGACATGCCTAATGAGCCGTGAACGGACATGATATGATATCTTATAATAATTTTCTTGAATGATAATAACAGACAAGAGTCTACATGGCTTATTAATTTTTGAGCCTTAGGCCCATAGTACACGGACGCGCCGACGACGCGCAGATGACGCACGTATACGCGCTTCAAACGCAATCCGAACGCAACCTAGAAACCTAAGCACACGGGGCGATCGTGAAACGCGCCTCTAAAGCGCTTATACGCGCAGATACAGCGCGTATACGCGCAGTAGTCGCGCGTAGTTTTTGCGTTTTTATCAGAGACTCCTCTTCTTAACACGCGCAGCACAAAATAAACTATCATTGTAACTGAGGCGTGGGTGGCGGTGCAGTGGTGGCGTGAGCGCCCTACCCCCTGCCCCTACTCTGCTCCTTTGTACGCGCGTTTGTATCGCTTCAAACGCGAGTATACGAGCTTCATGCGCGCGTATACGCGCTTCATGCGCGCGCTTGTTTCATCAATGTAAACGCAACAAACAGCGTCCACGGCGCCGAAGACGCGCGTTCCTGAAACGCGCGTCGTCGGCGCGTTTAAAATACGCCGTGTACTATGGGCCTTAGATAAACAACATTTTAAAGAACTGACCTGGAAATCTTTGATAACGTAATCTTGATTGAGCGACATCGCATACTCGAATATTTCAGTAGCGATTATCGCTTCATTAGTAGCGAAGTGGGCGAAGGTGTGGGCTCGATGGTCAGCCAGCAGCAGCGCGAGGCGGGGGGCCCCGGCGCCCCCAGTGGCCCCGGCGCCCCCGGCGGGCCCCTGCAGCGGGGCCTGCGGGTGCGGCGCCCACGGCACGCCGCCCGCAACGTAGCAGAACTGTGCGGAGTAGATTAGCCCGCGCGCTTGGAGCGTGTCTCCTGATATGTCACACATGATAGAGAGATAATAAACGAAATTCAATACCATGATTAGTTTATATGGATTAAACAAAACTCAATTGAACCAAGTACCGATTATACAGAAATACTTGTAAAACATCAACCACATTTCAGGACTAGAATGCTTACATCATCAGCCACCACATTTGTTTATGAGCGATGCATTATAACATCAAGACGTAAAATTCAATTGATGTTTATTTTTGTACGAAAGTAAAATGTGACAAATTAGCAATTGTCGTAAAACAAATGTTGTTGTGTATTATGATAACTAAATAGCACTGCAAGGTTGTTGTTTTTATTGAAATAACCCTGTATAAGTATGCGGATAGTGTCTCACCGAGCTGCAGCAGCGTCCGCGCGTCGTGGTCCGGGCGCGGCGTCGGGTTGGCCAGCAGCATGGCGGCGTGCGCGCGCCAGTCGCCGCCACCCGCACTCTGCGCACACCACACACGTTACACACGTTACACACACGCACACGCACACACACACACACACACACACACACACACATACATACACATACACACACGCACGCACGCAGGTTACAGAACAAAGCCCATGAGGCAATGAATAGCAATAAACATATTCACGATTGTGTTACTAATACACTGAGGGTCCGTACCCGTAAAAGAGGTTTGAGTGCATCATTGAAACGTATTATAATAAGAACTTTTCTGCAGATAATCTTTTGTGACTGGAAAGATGCTCTTCCACACTTTAATAATATAACGTAGATTTAACAAATTTTAAACAATTATAGCGAAAGACAAAACCAAGCCGAGTTTTTTCATAACTTATTTTGTTGCATACGCTCGCTCTAAAGCTAACCGCATCATTCGCGCGCATTTCTTTCTTTCTTTTGTGTACGATTGGATTTAACAACGGCCATTTTGCCGACTACTCTACGGCATTCGAGTAATATATAGCGGCGATTGAGCCAGCGAGGGTCGTATAACAGATTATTTACAACCTGGTCACATTATCAGAGGATATACATAAACCCGTCGCGTCAGTACGTGGTGCCGTGATCGACGCCAGGTTTCCAGATAGAGTAGGCGGGTGTAGGTACCGTGGCGGGCGGCGCGGCGGCCGCGAGCGCGCTGTAGAGCGTGTGCAGCGCGTCAGTGGGCGGCAGCGCGCCCACGAAGGCGGCGGCGGCCAGCGCGCGCGCGCGCCGGTCCCCGTACCACGACAGCAGCAGCGCGTGGCCCCACTGTCGCTTCTTTATCGCCCACTCTGTAGACAATACCATTTATTCATCATCAAAGCCCATTAACGTCCCACTACTGAGCACGAGCCTCCTCACACGTATCAAGGTGCGAGGGTATTGGGTCATACTCCACCACGCTGACCCAGTGCGGATTGGTGGAGGCAGGTGTATGGCGTCCTGCTGTTAGAATTTTTAATTTATGGCTTAACGGCTACCACATTTAGTGATAACCGGGACCAACGGCTTAACGTGCCTTCCGAAGCACGGAAGCGCTCGATATCAAATGCCACACAAACGGTCACCCATCCAAGGACTGACCTCTGTAAACTCTGCTGTACTTTGTGGATCGTTTCCGACCACCGAACACCGCAGAGCTACGAACGCTTCATTATTCACCACTCACATATACCAAAAATAGTAGATTGTATCACGGGGCATCAAAATAGTATATTTACGGCCAGGCCGCGCTACATTGAATCCTGAGAGAAGCGAAAGATTCACTATGCGTCGACCGAGATGGAAATAGTTTTGATGTCGAATGATACACTCTGCCTTTTATTCCCCCCATTAGGATGGTAAAGAGTTCGAATTTATTTTGCATCACACTTTGCGCCACCATTTTGATATTTTCAGGTGTTATAATATCTTGTCGCTCTCACTATCAGATGAACTCATTATGTAATGGTTTTTTGTATTATAAAATAATAATCGCTGGTGAAAATAATTTTCACTAGCAACAATTGAAGTGAATGACGTTCCGAAAAGTTCGTGCTTTTTATTTATTTTTTTAATTTGCCGCCACGACGCGACGCTGTAATCATACAATATTTTGATTCTATCTCTTTTGTCGCGTATGTGGTGTATTCATTAACGTTCCAAATTCAAAAAGCGGGCGGAATAGTAGCGGTGGGCAGAGGCATATTATACGCCCACACTTCACCAACTATATATTTGGTCCCACGTAATAGGTGGCGAGTCTATTGCCGCTTACCGGGCACTGCTATGTTCGCCAGAGCCTCGTCCGTTGATCGGCAGGTGCACCACTTGCAGGTGAGGTTGGCTCGGGCTCCTTAGGTCTTGGTAGGATCCCTACACACCATCGAGACATAGCCAAATAAATGTGATGGTCCCCCAAGACATTGGATTGCGATGATTGATTTAAACTACTAAAGTGAAGAATTAAGGGTCTCTCTTCTAAAGTATTAAATCTCTTTGAATTTCAGTGTAATAAAAGTTATTATAATAAATCTTGGTGTAGAAGTTTTGTGGCTCAATTCACTACTACTACTAAATATTCCCCTGGAGTACCAGGTGAGGGTGTCAGTAGAGGTACCTAGTGCCTCCTGCCGGTTGCCCGCCGTCAGCAGTTCCCGCAGCCGGTCGACCGCCGCCGCCTCCTCACTCGCGGAAGGCTCGCTGGCTGCAATTATAATACAAACATTAGCAATATCGGTCACAGCTGCTGGGTAATCCGCAGCACGCAAGTTAAACACCAACACACAAAACAAAAAGGCGTGACTAAGCGAATGTAGTGTCGTCGCGTTATTATAGTTACGCGCCACAACTTGTTTTCATGTTAGAGGTAAGGTTCACATGTGCGACTATGACAGTTGAAATATTATGAAAAGTTTATCGCATCGTAACTATCGCTAGTACTGAACTTTGAGTACAGTCGTTAAATATGGGTCAATGTCCTTTTGTTTAAATTTAAAGAGCACAGACTTTAGATTCTTGTATAAACTCACGAGCTTGTTCCGCTGAGTGGTGGCTGTGAGTCTCGCGGACGTCGCCCTCCTCGTCGTCTCGACTCGACACGGACGACTCGCGCCGGGTTTCTGACAATGAGAAACTAGTGTTAGTATCATTTGAATCTCTATTGATAGTATAATTGGTACAAAAGTGATGAAAGATATAAATGTCCTTTTCTGTCGAATAAGTAGATGCACAATGAGTATTTAGACAGAAGTATAATAATAAGTTCAATAAAGTTCAGAACAACGTAAAAAAATGATCGATAAAATAACCAAAGTGTCATACCGTCATCTGAGAAGTACTTGTTGTACTCGTAGTCTCTAGTGTTCTTCATCAGCAGCTCAGCGATGTCTGTCCCAACAACAACCTGTGGAACAGTTTACATTTTACTTAAATGAGAAAGTTTTATGTTTACATGAACGGGTAGGACTTCTTGGCGGGAAAGTGAAGCGTCATGTCTGCAGTATTGTTTTATTTTCTAAAATTTGTGATATTTCTATCATTAATGTGTAATAACGGTGGATTATTAACCTTCAAGTGTTTGTGAATATACATGAGTGTTGGTAAATCAAATAAAACAGTGCAACATCACTTTTTAAATTTTCTCTCAAGGAGTCCATGTGAGATCTCAGTATAGTCCCACATCTTTACTGAGGACTCAAGGGGTTTAGGGGAGGGTATTTCATCTTCGATTTATCATCTTTATCACCACTCATTCTCATTTACTATAAATTATATATTATTAATATATCACTTACTTGACACTGGCTAAATGGGCTAGACGCACGAAGCCATTATTTAAAATAAAGAAAGATGAACGGGTACATTTGCAATCGTGTCAAATCATTGATTATATCAATGGCGGTGTGTGTCTATCTATGTGTGCGGGTGCCTGCCTGTGTGTGTGTGTATGTGCACCATTGTTAGTGTGTGTGTACGGACCCCGTTCTGCCGCAGCAGCAGCGCCAGGAGCGCCCAGACGAGCGCTCGGCCGCCCGCGTCGCGCGCGCCGCCCGCGGCTGCCTCGCGCGAACACCGCTCGCAGTACTCGATCACGCTCTTCTTGTGGCTCACACCTGCAAATATACACATCATTTTCGTTATATATGTTTTCAATTTAATTATGTTTCTGTTTGCTTATAAAGAAACACAATTATTATTAAACTGTACTTTTTTTGGCTTTCCGAAGTCGTCGTGTTTTAACACGTTGATCTCTGGCGGGAGACACAACAAAAAATATTGAATTTTAATAATAATAAAGTTTTTTAATTGCATTTAATTTCATTTTGCTGACAGTATCAAGGCATAGAAAAATTATTTAGTTGGTCACTCTTAACTTCATGGGCGTATGATAACGAATACCGTAATAAGAATCAAGTTCTATTTCTAATGACTTGCTTTGAGCACGGTCAGTCACCTATGGTCAGATATGTGTCAAATCACCATTTACTTCGCGGCTCTTAAGTTTAACAATAATTTCGGAAATAACACAAATTTCGAATGTAACATATTATCACATCTCAATCGAAATGCGGCATGGCACGAAACAGTAGCAAAGTGGCGACTCTTATCTACGATGTACCTGTATAGACAACTAGCATTTTTCCTCAACTTACGTGCCGATGAATTTAATAGAATTGATAAGAGTAATCTTTGAGTATGAACATTTTGCTTCTAATGTAAGCTCTTATGTAAGTGAAAAATACTCGTTTTACTGTCTATGTGACTTATCTTACTTATAAAAATACGTGCAAAAATGTAGCGGGCACAAAGACCTTATGAATGTCAAGATAAGTTAAGGCAGGAGCCAGGGGGCCTACCGCCGAGTTCGATGGCAATCGATTATAAGGCAAAACGGATTTTGAATTGATTCTGTCGTACCGCCGAACTCATGGAAATCGAAACAAAATGGCGTTCTCCATTTACCTATTGGTCTGTCACGGACTGAAGGTCATGAATGAGAGGTGGCTGTCGGCAAATTCCCCGGTACGGATTAATGAACGTAAACAAAGTTTGATCTAGATGGATTACCGGTAATCCATCGAATTCGGCGGTAGGCCCCCAGAGAGGAGAGAGTGGTTTAAGGTTGTTGAAGTCGGTACCCTTGTGGAGCGGGCCGGGCGCGTCGCGGTGGTCGCGCGCGGCGGGCAGCGCGCCGAGCGCCACGCGCGCGGGCCGCCCGTCCACCGGGTACGCGGCCGCCACCACCACCACGTGCCGCGACCCGATGCTGGCCTGCAACCAACACACGACACCGATCACCACTGCGGCAGGAGCTTTACGGTATTTGTACTACCGGCCTGCAATAGTGACATCCCCTCACATCTCATGGGGAGTCGTAAGAGTCGACGAAGAAAAATTCTACCGGATGATGGGCAGCAGTCATTATGCGTACTGGTTTAAACTGCCACCGACCTGTCTGTCCAGCGTGGTAATTATTGGAAAACACCCTCAATGTGACTGTTCAGAAGTGAATATGGCTGAAATGATAATATGTTACGTGACATCCAAATACAAACAAAACATACAAAATTTATAATGTTTAAATTTGAAGCCACATGAACAGCAAAGTTGGCCCCCGATATAATTCTTACATTAATTGTATCTAATTACTCGTTATAAAACATATTTATTTCAGTTCCACCTGTCTAATATTCACTACCTGCATTTTCTACTTAAGTACCTACCTTGATGTGCGCGGTGGAGTAGCGGAAGGGCGTCATCCGCTCCGAGCGGACCGTGGACTCTTCCAGCTGCAGGTTGAGAGACGCGTCTGTGGTCAGGTCCCTGCGCGACACGACACCCATTAATCACTACGCACTTCCCTATTGACCAAATTCAAAAAGGCTGACGCGATGATAAACTTTATTTAGATTTCATTATTAATACGTTCGACAGTTTAATTTAAAGTAAATTGATATCTAATTAAATATGGGTTAGTAAGACTTTGCTTTACTTGTATATAATCAAAGGGTTTATTAAGATCATTCACACGAACACCTTTGTTTTGTAGTAAAGTACATAGACACACATAAGGCGCAATGGCACTGTTTATAAATGTGAAAACATAATAAGTTAGAAATCATCCAGGAGCTGTTCAGCTCAGACAAAATTAAAGCAAGCTTTGTTAAAACTTTAAAATATATTCATGACATTTTTAGTAAGAATTATTATTCAAAAGGGCATGAAATTGTACAGTATAGATTAGAAGTGTTAATAAGGAATCCTGCAAATTAGAGCGATTAGTGGTGGAGAGCGGATGACCCACGATCATAGACAGACATTTAATTGACCTGAATCAATTAAATATCAGTCTATGATTGTGGAGCGTCTATAGATGTACAAATATGCTTGTAATCAATGACTGCCATCGTGTGATGCACTGTGATTAGCTTTTCTTATTCTATTGCAGACTGCAAGCGATGAATGAGAATGAAGTACAGCAGAATGCTATGAGTTTTTTGACTAAGTATTTCAATGTTAATCTATATCAACCTGTTGAACGTCTGTTTTACCTAATTAAAATATCAGCTTATGATTAATGGTGCAATTGTTAATAGTGACGTCGATGGCTTAGATATAGTACTGTAAGAAGCGAGTGTGGGATACCTGTCGGAGTAGTCGGCGAGATGCGGTGCGTCAGGCGCGGGCTCGGCGCGCCAGCCGCCCAGGTACCTGCGTGCATCACACGTCACACACTACCCACTCGACACTACACAGGGAAACGCTACGAACCTCACACTACCCACTACTTTACACTGGCGCCATCAACTTCAAATGTCTTCAAACAATCTTGGCGAACACTAACATATAATTTTTGACCATAAAAAGGTTCAAAAGAAAAATGATGTAAAATATCGGATGTTGTGAAAATTGATACAATTTAATAACGTGCTTGAATAGATGATTTATCCATTGGTTCAATCACCGACAGAAGTTTTAGATGCTAGAAAAAAACTATTTAGTATTTGTATGTCGTCTTTACAAATTGATTGTATTTAATGCAGGATCACTCCTCCACGTCACTAAAAGCATTAAGTTATAACCAGTAATAGCAAGCATGATTTGTTACCAGTGATTAATGTGAAGTTCGTATTGTATATACACTTAAGCTAGTGGTGATAATGATATCAGATGGCTCACACTCACAATCAACATAAAAAAATCTCACTATTGTTGTTATTTACATATAAAATTTATTTGAATCGGAAGTAAAATCATCGTGGCCTGATGAGTATCTAACAACATTATCCGTATCAGTGTTCAATGAGTGGGGCACCACTGATAAATTAAATCATATTAACGCGTTCTCAAACTGAACAGTAACAGCGAAAATGATTATAAAAATAATTACACAGTACAATATTACAGCGTATTATTTTTCAAGTGTTAATATGTCAAGCAAGTCTAATAAATCGACGGTGCTCTGTATTTTTTTATCAGTAAGGTTTTGTCTGATAACTTGCAACTTGACACAATAGCAACCCCTATTCATACAACCATTTTATGAACTTTTATTAAGGATTAAATTATTATTATCTATTGTGAAACAATAACGTGTAATAAAAATAAGATATTATATCATGAAACAAAATAGTTTGCTTAATTTTAAACTGTTTAGTAGTTTTAAACGATTGCACCTATATAGGAACAAATAATAATACTAGTGTGTGTGTGTGTGTGTGTGATATATTAGTGAAAAAGCATTCATTTGTGATTTTATTGCCCAAGCGAGTGAAACCAGCTTTTGAATTAACCCGCCAAAGCATCTTTACGGTTAAATAGAATATTCCGCACATCTGAAGACTTTCCACCTTTGCTGTTAATTAAAACGGTATTATAAAACAGACCTGTCATAGACATCCAAAAAAACATCAGAGTGCCATGATAAATCTTGATTGCCGTATCGAATTTGTAATGTTTTGCTACCCTAACGCTACCGCTACCTACTTGTAAAATACTCTTAAAACCAGTAATCAGAAATGCGTGAAGCAATTTTAGGCAACATAAAATCCCATCTGTGCCTTCCCTGATAGAAAACTTACAATGATTATTAAGTAAGTCTTTTCAGGGTAAAATATAACAAAATAATTTTTTTACGATTCCTTAAGAAAATAAAACTAACGTAACGAAACAATAGTATTAGTATACAATACATGTTTAAATGACTGTCGGCAGAGCAGTGGCGGAGATAATTCGACAATATGTCTTGTAAGTAATCAACGCAAGAGACGTATTTACTCGAATAAGAAAATTATATATTTATAGTACATCTAGCTTACTCGCACAATATCACTTTTGAGTAATGAAAAGTTTTTTTTCAATGAGTCCCTATAATAATGATATCTATATATTATAGCGAGCGAAATCACAAAGCAAGGAAAAAATGGGAGGGATCTTAAACTTCCCCTTTCCCCGCGCCATCCTAAAATAATAGAAGAACTCGTTATAAAACACTTTCTTTTTGTGTTTTCTGCGTGATTGGAGCATAACTCATATAAACATTTTCTGTCGCATATTATTGCGAACACATAATAATATGCGTGATTTGCACGTGACCAATATCACATCATGAAGCACATGCTTTCCTGTCATGCGTGCAACACACAAACAAACTAAAGCTTTTAGACCTATCATAATGTACATTCTACTGTATATTTGTGGGAGTAAACACGTGTGGCAGAAAAAGAGTCTTAAAGCTTGTTTATAAATGGATAATGGATGCGTCCATTAGTAGATAGGAGAAACAGCGTTAATATGTTAATGTGAAGATCCTCACGCGTCATGCTTGTGGCCGGCGGCGGAGGAGCGGCCGGACTGCAGGCTGCCGCGCTCCGAGCCGGGGATGGCGCCGGCTCCTGCGGCAAACCAGTTGGGACATTGAGGAAACCTCTTCATCTCAGCCTAGTAACGTCTCGTGACGGCATTTTGATTAAGTTTTATAACTAGCTTTTTGAAGTAACATTGTTTCTAGCATTAATATAACACAAGGACAAAAATCTAGATTCTGAACTGAAACCCGAAAACGTTATTAATTACTCGTTAATCTTTAGTCATCATTATCATCTAAGCCCATGAACGTCCAACTAATGAGCACGGCCCTCCTCTTACGAACCAAGTTTAGCTATTGGCGGTGGATTTTAAGACCTAATAAAATAATACTGAATCTAAGTACATAAAAAGAAAAACCATGAGTTTTATTTGTTCGCTATCACGTTACAATGTTCGCGAGACTGCAACCCTCTATGTAGTGCTAGTGCGTGTAGGAGCTCACCGTAGTGGTGTCCGGCCATGAGCCGTTTGTACAGCTGCATGTAAGCGGCGGGGTCGGTCCGCCGCAGTTGCTCGTAGTACTGATACTGCCGTTGCAGTAGGAACGGGTCTCCGCTTTCGGTCGTCTCCAGACCTACGGAATGGTGATAATCACTTCATAAAATAAGATTTTTACTTGAATAAAAAAATAAAGTCATTAACTGACCGGCGTAATAATTGTCATTGCGATTGTGCCGCCGTCTTCGGCGCGAGTCCCGCTCGTCGTCTGAGCCCGCGGTGTCCCGGTCTCGGGCTGGCGACGCCTCGCCTGCACAAATATCATCATCTTAAATAAACACTCATACTATCCCATGAACCTTTATTAATATGCCCACATTCAATGACTGAAGACAAAATTATTACTGACAAGTCGATCCCGGACACTTTCGAAAAGTACGAAAACCCTTCAAATGTCAATGCACTTTTTTTCAGCTAAACTCGAACGTTAGAAAATAATGGCAAAGCGACAGTGAAACACATCAACCAGATTTGTTACTGTTAAAGTCAATTAAAAACGCAAAAAGATATGTAAATGAGATGCTCCAAACATATTATGTTGCTGTAGGTATTATTAATTTTACTCATTTGTATTATTAATTTTTGAATAGTGCCACCAGTGCCAGTAGGATACTCGTACATTTAAAATGGTACCGTGAAAACAAAGTCACGATCCGAAATAAACAACAAGTTCAAAGGCATATATTTTTAAGTTCCCGGTTAAAAGCTTCCTCTCTACAAATAGACGTCTCTCGTGTTTATACAAATAAAACATTTTTGACACAATCAAAACGAGGCTTTTTCACTTTCGAAGCTAAGAACTGTCTACATTGACAACAACAACACACATAAGAAAGAGTGCAATCAACGGGCAGCGCGATAAGATGAATTTGTAACCACCTGTTCCATATGTAATGACCTGATATTTATTTGAGTGTTGAAATGGTTATGTTAAATGCAATTTTTATCTAAAATTATAAAATTCATACACGTATAAGATCCATCTTATGGACATATGGACAATACATTAATACAACTTCTCGCTGTATGGCTATGGAATGTAAAAAAACTGTTGTAGCTGTTGTGAAAATTAGGTGTCTAGTAGAAAATACTGAATAAAATCATTCGTTCTTAACTCTTCAGTCAAACTTATTTACAATGGTTAAATATTCTGCTTTTGAATATTTAATCATAATAACTATGTTTCATTATCATAATTAATGTAATGAACAACGCATTAAAGATAGCTGGTAAGCCGACCGGTTACTCAACTCTGTGACATGCATATTATACACGTGTACACACGGCCACACCAAAAACGGTACCAAATCTGCTTATTGTACCTTCTTCTCTCCTACTACTATCACTAGATTTTGCATCACTCGAGAACGTCACGACTGAAAAATAAATAGTTACAAATAAACACAATATTTAGACTCCCTCTTGCTTATAAGTTAAGATCGGCAAAAACATAGTGCTTGAATAGATTTTAAAAAAACAAGAAACATTTAGTTTTGATCTATTGCTAATAAAATATTGAATACCACCCGTACCAATACCAACCATCCCACAGGTTTTCGCTATTGATAAAAAAAACCATTTGACTCAAGAATAATCAATAACGTACATAAATAAATTTAAATGCATATGTTGATTATTGCTATACTTAAATATTGCTAAATCTCCGTAGCTTAAAAGCTTCATTAAGTCACTCGGGCCCAGTCAGACACAATTAAAATTTTATATTGATATTAATCTTCCGGAAATCGTTCCTCACCTCACTGATAGTTTGCAATATTTCAACTACTATCTATATGCAAAATCACTAATTATTTTTTAAAAAATCTTTACCTATACAGTGAGAAGTATTCAATAAGTAATTATATCTTTGAAATTTCAGCGTAACGATAGATAAATCTATCTTCGTAAATTGGCAGTCCCATTTTACGAAGAATTGATGGGGCTTGGCTTGGCTTGCCTATAACTTGTGTACGTAAATTAATGAAAAGTTTCTTGTTGTTGTTACAACATTCGTTTTAGGCATATCGAGAAATCGATTATCGGCTACAAATTTTTTTAAAAACTAATTAACTTCAGTTTTGTCTGTCAACCAAATCGAAAACTAATATTTAAGGAAAATTAGATCTATTGTATACATAAAGTAGATTTTGTAATCTAGTAAAATCTAACTTACTACTGCAGCAATCTCCTTAAAAACTTGATAGACCGTCAGACCATCTTTACTATAAGGAAACATTTATTACAAAATAAAAATAATGTTTTTAGCTTTGGACTGAATCAATTTACCAGATGAAAACATATTACTACAGCACATCCAGATTTTCCAAAATATACAATTCATATTAATTTTGTCATTCAAACTTGTTAATAACTTATGTACAAATATTTATTTGCCATTTTCAAAACATTTTTAATTAACTTGGATACATGCAACAAGATATTTATGAATAACTTACAAGATGATTTTAAAATCACAGTAACGTGATACCTCTCTGAAATTAATTACGACACATGTCTAAGACAATTTGGACTGCAGAAATCCCTTGGTCTTAATTTTTCTTAGTTTCAGGTACATGGTGAGTTACCTCTTTTCCTATGCTCCTCCCGTTCCCGACGTAGATTGCCGTACTTGTTAGAAGGGTCGATTTCGCGGTACTTGCGCTCATATCGCTCTGAGTGTCTATCAGGGTGTCGCTCGGACGTGTGGTGGCGTCGCGAGTCCCGCTCCGAGTGCCGCGGTGGCTTAGAGGTGTATGAACCCTCTCTTTGCCGTCTGTAACACAGATCATTTGTTAAACTTAAAACTTTAAAAATCTACCTAATCTTGTGAGAAATATTATGTCTTCCTAGCCACCATGAGAAAATGTGTTAGCATTTTTTATAATTTAATTACAAATCAGTTCAGACAAGTTGAGTTCACAGTACAAAGTGTACGTAATTGTTACCTGTGATAACGTTCCCTGTCGCTGTAGTAATCCGTGTCCTCTGTTTCGTACCGGTGGCTTCTATGAGAACGTCTTGCACGCCGCGAGTCGGGGCTTAGTTCTCGATCGCGATCGTGACCCCGAGAATCACGACCGGCTTTGCGCGCTCGCCGGTCGTCCGGGCTTTCGTCGCGGTCTCGCTCACGCCTCTCGCTCCTATCATCCCTGCCGGGACGCCTTTCAGAGTCTCTCTCGTATTTTCTATCACCTCTAGAGTATCTTCCTTCTTTTTCTCTTTCTCTGTCCCTAGACGATTTATGTCTGTCCCTTCTTGGAGATGATTTCACTAACCTGTCTCTTTCTGAATCGTCCCCTGAAGTATTAACCAGATTCAACGACTGTCTTCTTGAATTGCTCAAAGTTTGTTCTAATGGTTCAGAAATATCAGTTTTTCTATCTACACTGGTTTCATTTAAGGTTTCATCTGCTCCATCAAGTGTTTGTTCTCTAGAGAAAGTCAATTCACCTGAGGATATTACACTCAAATCTTGCAAGTTTTCTCCCTCCATCACAATTTCTCTCTGTTGTTCCTCAGGTCGTGTGCTAAAATCAGGAGTGGCATCAGTGCTAGATTCTCTGGCACCCATGATATTTCTAGATAGATTTCTCAATGTCTGTTCTGTAGATTCGGATCCATCCATGATCTGTTCTCTAACATCAGAATGCCCAGATTCCGTAGTCCTGGCATATTCATGATCCACTCCAGTTACGACTCTATGTTCATTGGAACTCACATATGGATTACTTTGGTACTGTGAATAGCCTTCATTACTTGATTCTCCTGGAACCATTCTATCCAAACCAATAGGTCTCCTCTCCGAATTTCTAACAGAAGGTGGATTAAAATTATCTGATATTTGCTGTCCTTCTGCTTGCCTGTATGGACGCCCACTGTTATCCATTGGCTGTCCATCAATTTGACGATCTAGATAATTATTGTCATTAGATTGATTATAAATAGTTTGAGCTTCATTCTGTTGGCCCGGGACCATTCTTGCTAATCCTGGAGGTGGTTCGTCACCTGGTAAATTCTGAGTATATTCAGGTTCTTGCTGTCCTACAACCATTCTCCTCAATCCAGGGGGAGGAATGTTGTGACTGAAATCTGTATTTTCACCATAATCTTCACTAGATAAGTGTGCTGTTTGGAGGTACTCATTTCTGTCATTTTGTGGTGCCACTTCTAAATTATCAGGAACTTGTGAAGCCACAGGCAACGGTCTATAGGTTGACACTTGAGGCTGGTCAGGCCTTTCAGAGTTATCAGGGGTTGTTTCGAGATTAGCACCAAAGCCAACAGGTATGCGGTTATGTTGAGATATCATGCTCACTACTGATGGCGAAGTTAGATTTGAAGAGGGTGCTTGAGATGAGAATGCCTGTACAGAAGGGTTAGATGCTGATAGTTTAGTTAAATTTTTGTGAGAAAATGGTCCTGAATTTTTAAAAGGATTCAGTGATTGTGCAGTATTAGTAGGAGGTAATGATGAAGGGGGACAGTGAGGAAGTGGTGCACTCTGAGATGGTGGTGGCAGTGCTGATGAAGTTGAAGGTGGTATGGGTAATGAAGCGGGCACCACTTGGGAAAGTTGTGTACCACCACTAGCACTTACTGAGTAAGAAGAAGAAGAAAGAGTAGGTGGTTGATTTGAAGATGAATGAACTAACTGTACAGGGGATAAGCTAGGTGGAGGTTGATGTGATTGATCATTATAGTCTACCATATTACTTGATAAATAAGTATCAGGAGCAGGGTATTCACTATTACTTATACTCATTTCCTGAAGAGAACCTGACAATTCATCATGGCTTTCTACTATACTGTTGTTACCAGGTGTTTGGGCCACAGGTGTAGACTCATCAGTGGTTTGTTTGGTCCACTCAGAGTTTCGATTAAATATTTCATCAATACCAGACTGAGAGTAGTTAAAATTAGAATTATCAGTATTTAAGCCTGGACTACTTTTACTTGAGTTTCTAGATTGATTTTCACTTCTATAAGTTCCTTCAGTCTGAGGTCCATCGCTAGACTCTTGTGACATTTGTGATTCTATTGACCACTGAGGTGTCAAATTGTCTATGTGGAAACGTTTTCCTAAAGCGAGGTTAGGCAAGTGCTCTTTGACAATATCCCTATCATTCAGAGTTTTCACATCACTCGTTGATTGCCCTGTTGATATAGAACTAACATGGTTCTTGTTGTTCAAGACATTTTCTGAGTTATCATCGACTTGAGTATTTTGGACTGGTAAAGTAGCAGGTTTGTTACTATTAGACTGAAGTGCGATAGGATCAGATGATTCTACTCTTTCTTTCTTATCCTCCACAGGCCAATTCCAGCTATCATTTGTTGTAAAACTTTCTTCTATTACATTAGCATTGTTGAAAACTGGTTGGCTTTGAAGCTGTGGTGCCAATTGCTGAGCTGCATTTTGAACAGCACTTCTTTGACCCTGTTTAGATGAATCTTCCCATCCCCAATCCCAGTTATCTTCCCAGTTATCAGCCTTGGTTTGATTTGGGGGAAAGTTTTGTGGCACCCCTTGATTCTGATAATAATTCTGTTGGTATCCTTGTTGTGTGGTCTGAACAGGATATGTGGGTTGATTGTAATTTTGGGTGTATTGTGTAGGTTGTTGGTAAAACTGATTAGCATTGGCCCCATATTCAGACTGGTATGCTTGACCATAGTGTGGGTTATACTGAGGCTGAGGCTGCGGCTGTTGCTGTTGCTGAGGCATCTGCCAATATTGTTGTGGTTCTTGTTGGACAGTATTAGGATTGGCACTCTGATAATTAGTATAAATGTTTTGTTGTGCACCATATGGCTGCAATAATAGAAAAAATTGGTAAAGATTAAAATTCTTTTAAAAATAATTTATTACATTGCAACAGGTAACAATGTTATGATAAATGTGGGCATGGTAGATATACAGACCACGTCATTGTTTACGAGGACGGAGTTAAAAAAGTAACCTATGCAATAGTTACCTGGGGCGCCGAATAGGGCGGCTGGTCAGTACCCGGCGGGGACACCGCATTGCCCTTGGGCCGTTTCATCCACGACATCCTGCCTGCTACCACCGCTTACGTAACATTCGCGAACAAATTGCTTACATATGCTACAACTGCGACGATTAGCTTCGTCACTATCATGGAATCAAGAACACTTTCACTCTCACTAACACTTATGATATAACAATTAAATTTTCTCAGATACTCGAATAAATCTGTGTGTCCTATTATTATCTATTTATTAAAATTATAATATTTTAGATTTCTCAACATGATTTAGGTATATATTTTTTAGAAAATTTTGTTGACAGCTTTCATCGATCGGAGGATTCGGAGGTGCCCTGTTGGCAGTGTAGCCATGTATGAACATCCTCGACTGTCAATTTCTGACAGTTTATACAAATAGTGCTTAAATGTTCTTAAAGGCGCGACTACACATTTAAAAATTGTTATTAAATTATGTTTATTAACCAATTGTAAAATACACCAATTTTTATAGTTATTGGAAAACACATGGAGGACGAGGGTACACACTACATCAATATTTTTGGATCGTCATTGAAATGTGACTCGCGGGTAATTTAAAATGGAACTAAATTTTGATTAAATAAAATGTGAAAGTTGTGGAGGTGGGGGTTGGAATAAATGACCCCTTATTCCCTGTTATTTACTGGTTATGTTAGGGTAGGTTAGATTAGGGAACGTGCAGCACATTTTGCTGTGAGAGACTGTGTTCTGTAACTTGTTAAAATATAATAATAAATACTATTAGTAATTAAAGAGAATTTCCTTAAGCGAATGGCGATAAGGAGTCAGGCAATAGATTGGCAGGCCCAGATCAAGTATCTGGGCTGCCTCATAGACCGCTGCCTGACTATGGCGGTCAACGCGGTGCTGTAAGCCTCCATGGTGAGAGCGTCACTCGACTATTATTCTGTTACGCAGAGGCTAAGATTGTTTGAGGACCTCTTGGCAGGAAAGTGAAGCGTCCTGTCTGCGGTTTTGTTTTATTTTCAAAAAATTGTGATATTTCGTACGTTAATGTGTATTAACGGTGGATTATTAACTGTTAAGTGTTTGTGAACACAATATGATTGTTGGTAAATGAAACAATACAGTGCAACATAACTTTACTAATTCTCTCAAGAAGTCCATGTGAGATCTCAGTGTAGTCGCACATCTTTACGACTTTTGGAATGAAAGGTCATATTTGAATGATTTTATTGACTACGGCTTTTCACTATTATTGCCCACTTAACTTAATAATAATATATATATTACGTTCAAAGGCACAAAAACTCGAATAAGTTATTTGTGTAACACCGTATTTATTTTGATACGATAAGATTGTCTGCCACCGACAGCACCGTTGGCAAAGAAAACAAAAGCACCGTCTTGCTCACACTTGTACAAATTAAAATAGCTCTTTTTCACATTTATATCATAGTGGCTTCATATCGTGAGTTGTGATATTCTACGTTGATTTAAACCTCACTACTTTCTGAGGTACGACTTTAGACTTGACTCGACGTGTGTGACGCGTTTTACTGGATTGTGACTATTCAGTCACAGTCCAGTAAAACCCGTCGACTTTAATTAATGACAAAAAGCTGCTTAAATGCTAATAACTTTATTTATATTTATAAAATTACTTGACACTTGCAAATACTTCGACGAAATAAAGCGTACCTGTATTTACTCGTTATTATAAAATTTTGTTCTCTTTACTACCGTATCGTTACCTAACTTGTGATACCTCATCACATGCTTTATACAATTACTTAGTTTGATTTAATCGATAGTGTAGAACTACAAGTGAACTGTTGGCGGAATGTACTAAATTTGTAATGGATATACTATTTTGAAATTAATAATCGCGTTAGGTAGCACCCATACTGCGAAAAATGCGATTAACGAAATGCATTCGTGTGTAACGTTTTGTTACTCGGTACTGGAGGAAGGCGCACCTGTTACTCAGTACCGATTATATACGGTTCGTTACAGCTTTAGTCCATACCATAAAAAAAAAATCATATCGATAAAAACATTGAATGATTTACACACAGAAATCAAATAAATTTTAAGTAAAGAAATGATACGGAATTACGGGTACTTATGAAAAAAAAAAACAATTTCTTTAAGCTTATTTCTCCAACTTCTAAATGTCCTGTCTAGAGGTAAAACTTTAATTGGTAAAGAATGACAAAAAGGACCAATCCTTTTGCTGATGACTTTATTCCTCAATCAAAGATACATTTTGGGACAAAGCAGTTCAATAAAAATGAAGACCGATTGAAAAAAGTTTATGGTAATATAACAATTATGACTTTTTTATTTCTTTGATGAGTATTATTAAAATAAAATTATTGTTATTTCAGAAAAAACTTTAGAAATGCTTTATAAAGGTGCTAATAAATCATCTGGAAGTCAAGACTCTCAACTCTCGCCATTGCCGTGCAGAGATAAAATGAAACAACTTTTTATAGGAAAAGATGGAGCCCTTTCACACACTGGATTAGTAGTTAGTACATACATAATATTATTGCATTTTACTTACATGCTACAATTTACCATTTACAGTTTTAAGCACTTCCATAAATTTTATTATCTTGTGTTTTTTACCCTCATTATATCAGCCATTTGAAGTCCTCTGCTGAACGTAGGCCTCCCCAATTGCTTTCCACGTAGATCGATCCTTTGCCGCCTGCATCCACCGGTTCCCCGCCGCCCTGACCAGGTCATCGGTCCATCGCGTGGGGGGCCGCCCTCTACTACGCTTGCTGATTCGTGGTCGCCATTCAAGAACCTTAACGCCCCATTGGTCGTCGGTTCTTCGAGCTAAGTGCCCCGCCCACTGCCACTTGAGCTTGCAAACACGCTTCGCTATGTTGGTCACTCCAGTTCTCCTACGGATTTCCTCATTTCTGATTCGATCACATAGGCACACTCCGAGCATAGCTCTCCATTGCACTCTGAGCTTCCTTAAGAGGCCCATAGTCAGGCACCACGTCTCAGTCCCATACGTCATCGCTGGCAACACACACTGGTCGAAGACTTTCGTCTTTAGACGCTGAGGTATTTTTGACGAGAAGATTTTGCGTAGTTTTGTACCCATATTAACCTAATAGGCTTAGAGATATAAAAAACCAAATTGTAATAGTTTTACAACTGTTAGTTTTAAAAACCTCTGAATTTACTTAACACATGATTAGTGACTTATTGGATTATAGTAAAATGTTATTTATGGTTTTAATTTAATTTTGATTACAGAGAGACAAACTAAAACTCACAAAACGATGTGCTTGTGGCTTATTGGGGGGATTACAGTGTGCTTACTGTGAAAAAGCTTTGTGTAGCGGATGCACTTGCCTTTGTATGAACTGTAGCCAACATTATTGCACTCACTGCTCTGTATTAGGGTGAGTGTTTGAAGTTACACGGTATCTTATCCACACATATGTTATAAACATAATTATCTCAGTCCTCTACATCCACACACAGGACAAGCCTCCTCCTATAAACTAAGTTGTCACAACTGTTGCAAAGCTTTGATGCATACTAATATTTATTACGAATTCATATTGATTATACTACACAATCACTATCATATTGATTATACAGGGAGATGCTTTTATTGATATTCTCTTTAAAACATAAAGTACAGTACTTTTTTGCTCAACGGATAACTAATAAAATACATGCAGTGTTATCAGTTATCACCAGAGGTCGGAATTAGGTAGAGTTATTCATGTACTTACACTGATTTCACACAGCGAAAGAATATAGTGGATATGCCTCAAATCCCGGGATTAATTTTAAAGAATAGAAAAAATCCCGTTACTTTTTAATAAAAAGTTATTTACTTTTACTTTTTTAATTTAGACTACTGCACGCGCGACGTTGCCAAACTTACATCAATGATATTGGATGACCGAAGTTGCAAAATTCCAATACGCACACGCGCGATGTTGCCACGTTTATTGTTCGCACTACATAGCTTGTGAGAACAAAAGAATACAATAGCGAAAATGCGGAGCACTCCCATTTGAAATCCATTTGAAATCCCGGGAAGGTCCACATTAATATCAACATTTCGATGCAAGTACATAAATAACTCTACCTAATTCCGACCTCTGGTTATCACAGAAATTAAATGTGAGATTAAGCTTCTAAGGAACATGCAAAATTGGTACCTGGTCTATATTTATAGTGACAATACTACAGAATGATCCTAGTAAATCCCTGGTTTTAGAAAGTCCAGAAACGTCCTGGTTTCTTCGTTTGGGCTGCCTGTTATATTAACATTTTTCAACGATTTAATATATACACAAGCAAATATTTTTTTTTATTGTATGGTTTGTACGGTATATGAGCTATTTGCCAGCCGAGTCTTAAAATCAGATCATGCTCTTGATTCTTTCATAAATTTCATTTATTTTACCAGTTTTTATCTTCTGTTTATAGTTTCAATCATTCTGTAATAGCATAACTTTTAATTTCAGGTCTGATGATGAAGAGGTCTGTGTTTCTTGTTATAGTTAATTAGTTTAATGATTACAATTTAATAAGTTTGATGAAGACTGTTGATTTTTTATTTTGTGATAGTAGATTTTTATTAGGAAATAAAATAGATTTCATTGTAAGTATTGCCATTTATTTCATGAATATGACATAAAATAATCTTAAACCCCTTTCATTATGTTACTTAACACAAATCACAAAACTATTACATTCTTACAAAATTTACTAAAAATTATATTAAGACCGTGAATCCATATATAAAAACTCAAGAAAAATTAGGCTGTATTTTTTTATATCTACCTACAACAAGTTTGGAAGTAGTAAAACTTGAAATTGCATGATTTCCTAGCATTCAAATATTAAAAAAATTAATCAATATGTTACATTACAGAACTAAATAATTTGTCAAAAAAATACATTTGAAACATTGTACACAAAGGATATATAGAGTAAAAATAATTGGCATGTGTAAAATTTAAAACCTTATTGTTGTTGTAAATACATTGTAAAACATGAGCACCTACTACAGTACCTCATCCAAAATGCAAATTCACAATTTGTGACACAATACATAAAATATGTGAATAAGGTAAAAAAATTATATAAAAATGCACTCCATTAAATGTATACGTAGTATAGTACATTACCTGTGCCGTGTCTTGCGGCAAATCAGATGTTACATAAAATATGATTCTTACTGAAAACACACACTTATAAATCTTATTTAAATTTGTACATTATTATTATTTTATATATTATGAAGGCATGCCTCGAGGAACTTGCAGTATGATACTTGTCATAGGCTCGTACAGTCAGCGCCAGGTCAAGTGAAGCACGTTTTAATGCGATTTATTATGTGATATATTATTATATGAATGTTAAACTATGATACACTACACAGGGCAGCACTAGTGTACTAAATTCAAACAGTGTAACTGATGGTTCACCTTTGCCTTAAAACAGTCGGTATGGAAGCTCCCAGATAGTACGCTGCACTAGGAGTTCTAGTTTGTCACATTGACATATAAAATTCACAAATCAAATGAGACATATTTCAACCACACGTGAAAGAAAGTTAGGAAAGCCTTAGAAACATAATTATCACAATGCAATATTCCTTTAAAATCGGTTTTTGATTAGTTCATATTATTGTACCCTATTTAAAATTATTTTTTATATATTAACGTATATGTTTTAACAACGGTAGTAAAAAATCTAATCTAGCTCAGCCATAGCGAAGTATGAAAATATAAATATATTTTTTTTAAATTACCTTTAGCTACATATGGCTTATAAAAGAGCTTAATAAAGTTAAATTCCGGAATGTGGGGCGAAGGCCTACGCGAACAGATAGCGGTAGAGGATGGTGGCAGCCACTCCCAGCAGCAACGGCGTCAACCACGCGCTCCACGCACTGTATAGAACATAACAGTATTCAATAAACCAATATTGTATTCATAAATACCAGACTAATGTGCAAATGAAATACTCACGTGTGCCTCATGCATGTTTAGACTGTTTTATAGGAAAGACAGGATTTAATATAAAATGATAGCATTAAAATTCAGTCAATGTTACAAAACTAGGGTGACTTGCAGGCCAACCATGTAAAGTGACTGGTCGCTAAAGTGTCGCGTGTCGTTGATTTCTTCGTGATTGTTTGAATTTGAGCGGCGATTTCACAATTGCCGATCGTTGGAGCCTTACAATTCACATAATAAGCCTGCAGGACTAATAAAATGAGAGCAATTTGCAATGAATGACATTTATTGATAGTTACAACCAAAAAACCTACGTTATTTCTATTAAATTGTAATAATTAAAATATGTATAAGCACCAAAATATACTAGCATGTACAAATATATTAAAACTACAATATGGGCAAGTATGTAGGTTCAACATATAGTCATATGAGCTTCACTAACAAAAATAATTATTGGTGATGAGATGAGTGTAGACTAATAAAACAATAATAAAAACTAACAAAAATATATTGCTTGAGCAGTTTTATCTAAAAGTGTATCGTGAAACATAGCAACTTTTTCAAACCCATCATACATATCGCACTGGTCATCATCAAAATGTAGCCAATGGTCACCTCAGACTATAGACTAAAAGTTTTTTTGGATTAAATACATTAATCGAGAGAGACATTAGGAGATGTGATCCTGCTGGATAGATAGATTAGGCGGTTTATCATCATTTCTATCAAAATGGTCGAGGTACATTGAACCTGGTTGATAAATTTGTAAGTTACATTGAACAATCAATGGATTGCCCCTAGTTATACGAGTCTGGCTCGCGCCTCTGGTATTTTTTGATATTTGATTTTAGTAACTGAATATTCCTCGAAACATTGTAAACAAATTATATATTTTAATAGAACCATAAATCGTTAATTACCTAGGTCAAGTTGCCACGTTTTACGAGGTTATCAAAGCACCCTAGGAATGAACAACCTTACTAAGCTAAGTACATAGGTAAAATATAAACAACAATAACATTCGACTTAGCGATATAAATTTGTGCACGCTTATCACTGCTTTAAAGTATTTGCTACTGGTTTTCATATTATCATATCATGAAAACTTATGTAATGAAATTATTTCAGATCTTAAAAAACACATAACTTATATAATGAGATTATTTCAGATCTTGAACACATAACGATGATTTTATAACTGTTTTATACCTATCCATATATTCTCTACATCCTTAAACATTATTTATTTTCTTATTAGGCTGTTGTATAAATCACAGTTTTATATATCAAATAAAGACTGAGAGACAAATATTTATATAAAGTAACATGTGCTAAATCATTTGTGTTAACTTATAAGCATTTGGAGCGACAGATTAGATAAATGTAACCATATTGCATAAGTACTTTACTATTGCCTGCGAGTACTTCACATATTTATTGTGACTTATAGCTTACTAACACCAGTAGTATTATTTGGATTTATATAATATGTTGATAGTAAAGGTGTATTATACCTATCAATATCATCACAAATAGTTATTTTAACATTTTAAACACATATATGCATGAGTTGTTTTATAATCAGTACGATTTATTTAATGAGATTTGATATAAATAGACACATTTACTGCTTCAATACTGAAGTCTGGTTTGTAACGCGCATGTTTTTGATATAATTATCTTTAATATAATTTATTAAGGGCGAATTTTGGTGTTATTTTAGGTAAGTTCAAAAGTAAGACAAAAAAATAGGGTGTATAGGGATCCTATCAAGTTTTGAGGAGCCCAAGCCAACCTCACCTGCAAGTGGTGCACCTGCCGAACACCGGACGAGGCTCTGGCGAACACAAAAGTTCTCGAAAAGCTGTAATAGACCACCTATTACGTGGGACCAACAATATAATTGGCGAAATGTGGGCACACAATAATAATATGCCTCTGCCTATCCCTTCGGGGAAACAGGCGTGACATTATGTTTGCTAATTATTGTTAATCTTAAAGAAATATCTATCAGTACTTATTACAGATAATATAGTACGTATCAAATCAATGCTGATTATTAAATGAAATATTAATAAATGTTATAAATGGAGCCAAACGCCTTGCCCGCTGAACAGACACAGAATTTTAGTATTGCGATATTGAAATTAGACGCTAATATTAGTTTTAAAAAAACCGGCCAATATTTCAAGCGTCTACCTGTTGCCGTTATCAATAAGAAGCGAAAACAATTAGTTAGAAATTACGTTTGTTATATAGGAGCCTCCCTAAATATTCATTTTATTCTGGTTTTTTAGTATTTGTTCCTATAGCGGCAACAGATATTTGATTTTTTTACAGATACGTCATCTGTAAAAAAATCAAATATCTGACTATCACGGTTCATGAAATACAGCCTGGTGATAGACGGACGGACGGATAGCGGAATCTTAGTAGTAGCGAGAGTCCCGATTTTTACCCTTTGGACTTGGAACCCTAAAAAATTAGGGGTTATTTGTACTAACTAAAAACTTGTATATAAAAAAAAATAGTTTAGGATTGTATTATCATCATTATGTTCATATTGCACGGTAGTGCGTGTATTTCAAACTTGTTTAATATTTATTAAGATATGGACTTGTTTAAGTAATTGTAACGGTCGGGCTTATTGATACCAGCTACGGGTGTAATGTCAGAGGGAAAACCATTGTCCGACTAAAGAAGAACAACATATGAACAAGTTCATTATAATTAACTGATGGGAAAATATACTATTGAACTTTAACTAAATGTTGAAAGGAAATCTTCAAATTAATGATTTGAAAAAATTTGGAAAATCTTTAAAAGAATTAGGTAGGCAACTACGTAAACTAACAACAAACGCGGCCTGCCTCGACATGCTTTGCGCCAGTATATGCTTAGGCTCGGATTGGTTACTACCAACAACAAGAATAAAAACTATTAGTTATTAACATTTTCCAGTTCTTTAAGTATAGGCATTTTTCCACTCTGTCAGGGAACACCCAAAAGTAGTAAATCTCTAAGGTTTAAACATTTTTAAGGCGTATAACTCGTTATGATAGTGTGATATAATGATGCGTGATTGCATAGTCCGCGCTGTGGTCGTGTGGCTCGTGGCTAGTAACACTGAGGAGTTAGTAAGAGCAGCGGGGTCTAGGCGAGTACGCACTTGCCCTGCTCGCGCGGCGTGTCGTTGCTCCACTCGGGCGCGTACGCCGCCTTGCCTTGTGTCCGGTCCGCCTCCACCAGCTCCCCGATCTTGTACTTCTTCATAAGCGACCTGCAACGTATATTTTAATAATAGCAATAATATTTAAAATGAACTTGTAACTAGGTATGGAATACCTAAGTATTTTTAGGTTATTCCAAAAAAGGTACGGAGGTAGATAAGGTCCTGGTTTATTAGGCAATGCCGAGCGTCCGAACTTAGCGAACCGGACGTGACGAGACTTACCTAATACCGCAAAAGATGACAAGAAGTCTTAAGCTTTAATTTCCGGTGTGCGGTTGCTTTTCCATAACTTTTCTACTTCGTCATAATGAAGTCGTTGGTTCTGGCTTGGCAAATTCAACTTGATTTCGTAGGTTGATCTAATGCAAAATACTTAGGACGTTACCTGGCATCGGAGCTATGACTGACATCCTCAAAGGGTTCTGTAGCGTCCTGGCCTGCTTTCTCTAGAAGCACTTCTTCACCACCAGGATGCTGTAAAGTAACGTGAACTGTTAGCATTATTAAGCAAGGAGGTATGGTTATGGCATTATCAATAATTAAATAATTATTATCATTTTCCTATGTATATTAAGTACCTATATAAATACAAAAAATAAAAACTTAAGAGATGTCAAGGGACACCCGGATGGAACGAAGTTCCTTTCGATTAATTAGTGAAGGAATTGTAATAAAATTTTAAAAATTACATTGAAAAAAATATTTTATTTTATTAAAAAACATGAAAAAGCAATACAAACAAATCAAATAATAAAACGCTTAAAAAGAGGAAACAAAAAGGTCCCGTACCGGGAGTCGAACCCGAGCCTCATGGGTGAAAGCCAGGTATCCTAGCCTCTTATTAAATATTATATTAAAAAAAAAATTATTTTATTAAAAAACATGAAAAAAAAATACAAAAAATCAATAAATCAAATAATAAAACGCTTAAAATGAGGAAACAAAAAGGTCCCGTACCGGGAATCGAACCGAGCCTCCTGGGTGAAAGCCAGGTATCCTAGCCGTAAAAAAGTGTCGTGACAACTTTTCTTAAGATTTGTTTTCCGTCTAGCCCCCTTTCACAACGCGCGATAAGGAACTTCGTTCCAAAAAAAAAAACTATTTAAGTATGTTTATCCGTTCTTTACTGATACTTTGTACGCAAAAATTATAACTGCAATGCAAGAGGCCGCTGTGCTCAGTTTTGAGGGTAGGGACCAAGGTGAAAAGCCCAACCGTGGCCGTTCAATCGTTGGATGGAATAAACATGTTCGCGATGCTCACCGGGACGCTAGACAAAAGTTTAAAAACTGGGTTTTTTACGGCCGTCCGACTTCCGGGGATATCTATAATGATATGTATGAGTCTAGGAAAGATTTTAAAAAGAAACTAAAATATTGCCAAAATAACCAAGATTTTATTAAAATGAATAATTTAGCTACGAAGCACAAGCGTAAAGATTTTAAAGGTTTTTGGCAAGAAACAAGAAAGTTAAACCCTAAGTCTAGCGTACCGGTGAGCGTAGAGGGTATAGGTGATCCTAAAAGTATAGCAAATATGTTCCGGCAACACTTTCAGGTGGAATCCCCACTCAAAGAAGTGCATAAAGATGTCGAGGCCGTGATGTCGGGAGTGCCGGAGCGAATTACCGCAAAGTATATTGCCTTGATAATTAAAGGTATAACAAGGGGTAAGTCACCCGGACACGACGGCCTCAGCATTGAGCACTTTCAGTATGCTGAGAGCACCTACCTAGAGTTTTAGGAATGCTATTTACTTTTTGTTTGAGACATTCATATTTACCGAATGAATTGATGAGAACGGTCGTGGTACCTATAATTAAGAATAAGACTGGGGATCTCGCGGACAAATGCAATTACCGACCAATCTCATTGGCTACTACTGCGGCGAAGGTTCTTGACTGTGTCCTTGAGAGACAGCTTAAAAATCATCTCAAGCTGCACGACGCTCAGTTCGGTTTCAGACCCGGACTGTCGACTGAATGTGCTATTATGTCTCTCAAGCATACGGTTAGGTACTACACTGATAGGGGTACGCCAGTTTATGCCACTTTTCTAGATCTTTCCAGAGCATTTGACTTGGTTAGGTATGATATTATGTGGTCTAAATTAACTGAAGCGGGTGTGCCTGGGGAACTGGTTAACCTATTTAGATACTGGTACGGCCACCAAACTAACCAGGTCAAATGGCTTGGAGAGCTTTCGGACGAGTATAGGTTGGAATGTGGAGTGAGACAGGGTGGACTTACATCACCTTCACTATTCAACCTGTACATAAACCAGTTGATTGTTGATCTGAGTAGTACCGGGGTTGGCTGCTCGATTGACGGTCACATCGTCAACAGTATAAGTTACGCAGACGATATGGTGCTGCTTAGTCCATCAATCTCTGCGCTTAGAAGGTTATTAGAAATATGTAAGGATTATGCGAAAATACATGGACTTTTATATAATGATAAAAAGAGTGAGTTGCTAATATTTAAGTCCCGGGGTCGAAATATTATAAATGCACCCCCTGTACTGCTTAACAGTGTCGCGCTTAATAGAGTTAAGGAATTCAAATACCTCGGCCATGTGGTTACCGAGGATTTGAAGGATGACAGAGACATGGAGAGGGAAAGGAGGGCGCTGACGGTCCGCTGCAACATGCTGGCTCGCAGATTCGCGCGATGCAACGTGGAAGTGAAGATAACGCTTTTCAAAGCATACTGTCGAAACTTATATACGTGCAGTCTGTGGGTCAACTATACGCAGCGGGCCTTCAACGCACTCCGAGTACAATACAACAATGCCTTTAGGGTGATGTTGGGGCTCCCACGGTACTGCAGCGCATCAGCCATGTTTGCACATGCCCGTACGGAAGGATTCGGGGTGACAGTGAGGCGCCGCGTGGCCTCGCTCATGCGCAGGGTGCGGGGGAGCACCAACACCATCCTATCGGTCATTGCTGACAAGCCAGACTGCCCCATTCAGCGGCATTGGATACGAACGCATGTGCTTGTTCCCGGTGCCCCAGAAAGTGGCAGGTGCATGAATTAAGCTCTTATTGTTTGTATACCTATTTTTTGTATGATTAAATACTAACATAGTTGTTTAAGTCATAATGTTACTAACACAATATGGAGAAATCTGAAATAAACATATTTTATTTTATTTTTTATTTTTAGTATCCATAACACAAGTTCTTCATGATACGTATCTTGGAACTAAATAATTGGTGTGATTGTAAAAGAATATTTATTTATCATCATTCATCACAGTCATGCCGAAATTTAAATATTTTTTTGTGGTTTAACATGATTTATTCTCATGACTCGTCTAGGAAATTGTGAAGCGCCATTTATAAACTAGTTTAATGCATAAACTAGTTTAAAAAACAAATATCAGAAACAACCTGAAAACCTGCGGCCAGCGCAGAACGGAGCAATTTCCAACTGAATTATGGGGTTTATATCGACACGGTTTTTCTGGGTATAACACTAGACTCAAGGTTGCAATGGGGGTCTCACATCGGGAAAGTTTCGAGGAGACTGAGTTTTGCAGCCTAAGCCGTGAGGAAGATTTGACATTAAAACAGCTCGTCTAGTCTACTTCAGCTACTTCCAGTGTTATGACATATGGCATACTGCTGTGGGGTAATGCTGCAGATATTGAATGTATCTTTGTGCTGCAGAAAAGGGCTGTTTGTACTATCTATGGTATGAGATCTCGCGACTTATTGAGGGATAAGTTTAAGGAGATAGGCAAAATGACTGCGTGTTCACAGTATCGTAGTTTATTATATTTCGTATAACCTGATTGACTGAGTTCTGAGAAAAATAATATATAAAGCTATGAAAGCATCATACACATTATTTTTGCTACAAATATTCCCATTAGATTTCGAATTAGTTTGAATGTATAATTTACTAGCGGGTGATGGTCAAAGTCATTTATTAAAGTTTGGCTCAAAAGAGCTCTTATGAAGGTCAAAACTTAAAAACGTGATCGTAAAAGAAAGGGCAAGAAAATCGTCAAGGTCAGTTTTTTTTCCCGCTAGTTACAAGAAAATGTACCTACTTAGTAGTATAACAATTTACAAAAACCTGTGTTCTGTAGTCACAAGATGAATTTGTGCCAAACATTCAAATCCGTTAAGAAGTATATACGTGCCCTCATAAGCTTTCACATTTTATAATATTAGTTGGGATATTCGAAGTACATACATCTAAGATGGTATCTTGAAAACACAACTTTTTGCACGCCATTGCCCCTGAGACTGTTGACGCTATTCGTAAGTTTTTGTTACTCGCAAGTACTCGATTTGTAAATAAAAAAACAATTTGTATAGCTGATGGCTCTGTCAACTTTTGACAGGTTATTTGTTTATATCCAACTTTGTTTTTGAAGACTAGCCTTCGACTTTTGACCATCGACCAAGGTTGCCTCATAAGCTGATCAGTACTAGGTATAACAAAGTTTCTAAAATCAACATTTAGGTACATTGACTTTATACTAACTTCTTTTTTCCCGATCATCTAGCTAGTACGCTACGAGCGCTTGGGAAGACTTTAATTGCTACAACTGAAAGAGTGTTTGCTGCAGTCCGATATGTATTGCTATCTTTATTTTTTATATGAAGACCGCTGTGTACTTCACCACGGTTTAAGATATATTTTATTATTTTCAACTTAATTTGCTTTTAATTCTTTAATCTGCGTGTTTGAAACATTGTTATCGAGTAATTTATGACTATCTAAGTAAATACCGGCAGGAGGATAACATATGAACAATCTCTTCAAGTTCCATGTGCTTTAGTTTTTAAGTTACGGTTATAAGAGCTTTATTAAGAACAACTCGAACTCTGAAGGGAAAGAAATTTTATTTAATTACTAGTATTACTACTACTATTCATAAAAATCAACTGTTTTGCTGCACGCGTTACAAGCGTTCGTGTTGTAGGCAATGTTGCATTTCAATCATGACTCGCTTACGAGATTATCAGGCGGGGTCATGAATCGCAGTGCGTTAATGACGGGTGATGAAAGGTGAACTATACTCGACAATAAAAACGCTTTTCTTACATTTGAAATTTACATTTTATTTAACCCTATATTTTATTTCACTATCCATGTTATCGTTATTGAATGAGGAACAAACCTTTAGTAGTTTATCGTCTACCCTGCACGTACCTAAATAACGAACCAGAGTTTGATTATCGCGAATTACTGATTACTTTTTACTCAATAGAAATAAACTACATTCTCTCCTTCAACTATATATTTGTAAAACATAGAAAACATTCATACAAATTATTTAAACATTAAATATATAAAATTCAATTTTGAGACAATGCAAACATATGTATAAATATTATATGAATGAATAATAATAAATGTAAATCGAATTAAACCACTGCATCGGTGGCCATAAATTATTTACCGACATTTCTAAAGCTAGACATATTTAAATATCCTTTTCATAATATAAAAAGATAACGAAAAACGTCACGCACGACTAGTCGTGACGGCAATACGTGGATCGATGTTGCAGCTCCTATCGTGGCTGTGTTTTTCTCTCCATTCTCTCAGACCGGTTCTTGTGAGCATATAGTAGAGTCACATAGCTTTTTATTCTCCATTCATTGACATACTTAAAAAGAACGTTGACTCATGTGCAAACGACAATCACTGGGAATGCACCCATGTTATATAAGAAGCCAGAAATCATAACTTTCAATATAACCATAAAATAAACTAGTGACTAGGTTACCAAAATAATACAGTTTTTAAGGAAAGGACGACTTACAAAACCTGGTTGGTATATTTAAAAAAAAAGTCTCAACAGCCTTGGTATGACCGATACGCAATGACGATTGCGCAGTATGTCAAAATATTATGCCATGTGGGTAATTAATTACTAATGTACCTTTATTATACAAATATAACACAATGTTAACAAGGATAGGTTTCCATTTTTGTATGTACAGTGTACACATAAGTGTACTTATCAAAAGTAAAATGTGGGCGTATAACATACAGGCTGTCCCAGATTCGAGTGTTAACCCTTAAACAGGCAGAACATGTTAATTTTTTCATTGCTTTTCTACCTTAACTTAACCCCATAAGGTTTAAGCCTGATAAAGGGTTAAGCGGAAATCCAGAGATAGAAAACCTCTTGGGGTACCCGAAAAACTTCAAAATAAATTTAATTTGATAGGTAGAATTAGAATAAGACATTATAGGATTTTTTATTAAGCAACTAAGTTTTGACGAGATGTTCTTTTATAATAAAACTAGCGACCCGCCCCAGCTTCGCACGGGTGGTATGCTAATATGAATAGTTACTTATATTACAGAATGTCTCTATATAGGCCGCGAGTACCTACCACCGCCGCAACCATAATTTTTCGATTTAGCGTAAGTTTATTCGTTTGATATCTTGTAAAGTACTGATCGAAATTACATGATGTGTAAGAGACCAATTTAATCTATGTCTAATGTCCAAGCTTACTAACATGTTTATTTAGATAAGAATTAATGATATACATACTTAAAATGGCTTCGTTAATAAGCCATTATTTTTAGTAAAAAGTAAAAGATTAAATTGGTTATTGTGGGGTATTCTTAAGAGATAGACATATACTATCACGGACTTTTTTGAAGAATTTTGTAAGTTGTACAATGTTGTAGTACATTATTTTGACTAATCTCGTAGGGTTTGGCCAGCGTTTGCAATATAAGCGCAAAAAAGTGAGTTGAATTACGACATCACATTAGAAATCTCAAAAATTTACAGTGTTCGACTACTATATTATGCATGTATTATACATATAAACCTTCCTCTTGAATTACTCTATCTATTAAAAACCGCATCAAAATCCGTTGCGTAGTATCAAAGATTTAAGCATACAAAGGGACATAGGGACAGAGTAAGCGACTTTGTTTTATACTATGTAGTGATTATCAACTTCGTAACTCTGATGAAAATCATGAAAATGTTGGTTTGAAAGTAGTGTTGAAAGTGAAAAATTTACATTCCTTGATTTCATAATTCGAAAACAATAACAAAAATTGGAATTGATTGTGATTTGGGTATGGCAGAGGGTTACTCTATCTCTGGACTTCCGCTTGATACTCGTTTCTGGGACACAGTCCCAAAGAAAAATACCTGGTGCTGAGCAGGTTCATCAGCATGATCATCATTTCAGCCATTTGAAGTCCACTGCTGAACATAGGCCTCCCAAATTGCTTTCCAAGTAGATCGATCCTTTGCCGCCTGCAACCAGCGGCTCCTCGTCGCCCTGACCAGATCATGGGTCCATCGCGTGGGGGGCTGCCCTCTACTACGTTTGCTGATTCGTGGTCGATATTCAAGAATCTTAACGCCCTAACGGTCATCGGTTCTTCCAACTATCTGCCCCGCCCACTGCCACTTCAGCTTGCAAACGCGCTTCGCTATGTCGGTCAGTCTAGTTTTTCTACGGATTTCCTCATTTCTGATTCTATGACGTAGGGACACTCCAAGCATGGCTCTCTCTGTTGCACGCTGAGCGACATTAAGCTTTCTGGGCAGGTTACGTAGCTTATAAGGGGCTTTGATCAGGGTCTTTTTACACCATATAATATATGTATATAATTATTTTTAAGGAATCAATTTGAATTATTATCAAGACATAGGTAATAGGTATTCAGTGGACATGTAGGACGTCATATAAAGACACATCTGTAGATATTCTCAATTGGCAGTTCACATGCGTAATCTATTCAAAACAGACTTAGATACACGAAAATACAATTCAATCACTTCTACATCAATAAATTCAAGTCTTGCGGTAAGTCGTGGGGTGAAAGGTTAAACAAAACAGCAATGTCCCGAATCCGCAGAGCTCACGACATGAGGAACTAGTGCGACAAAACTGCTATTATACCTTCCGTTATTAAGATATATAGTTAGATATAGCTAACGGATCGGTAGACTGCTCTGAGCTTCTGGAGCACATAGACCTTGCTCACTGTACGTTCCACCAGCAAACACTAAGACAGACATAACTCTTTCTTCATAAGGACGCCCAAGAGTTATAGCGGGGTAGCCGAGCGACTCAATATAGATATGATTAACACTACAGCTCAGCAATTAAGGTGACAGATGGACTTCAAATTCTTTGCGTGACCTTTGAGTGTCGCTGTTAATATTTAAGCGATGTCTTTTTTATTTTAATTTTAAGTTTATACTGTTTATAGTAAATGCATGTTTATTGCTTGTTTATATATGCATAAGTATTTATAAATAATAACCGCTCGAAATTTTCTCTTTAGTTGTTTTTTTGTAGCAAATAGGATTTTGGTTTCCTCCAACCTTGGTTCCATTAGGCAAGAGCAAACGAACAGCAACAGTGTTTCAAAATTTCACAATTGTGTTTAATTTGTTGTATAATTTTAACTAATTTTATAGTTTATATTAAATCTCAGCTCAGAGCACTACATCTAGGTACCAGATCTCTGAACCTAAATTTCAGCTTGATACTAGAGATTACAAAAGTACCTAATATAAATAAGCGTCTCGTGACTGTCCCATTTGGATTTAATATGAGACACTAAAAACGTTTAAAGCCGTATTACTTATTTAACCCTTTAACGGGCAGAAAATGTTGAAGATTTTCATTGCTTTTCTACCTTAAATCAAGTCAATAAGTTTTAATTTCTGATGGGAATATGTTTACCACTGCCTTTTAAAGGGTTAAATAGTTTTTGCAAATCGACATTAAGTAAGTTTTAAACCGTGTCTGGTTGAAAATTATACAGTACACACTAATTCTGGGCTATGCATTGCGAAGATGCGTCATCACCTCAACCCCAAGTCTCGATTACACGTGCAGCCCACGTCGCAAAACCACTTTATGGCATTCAAGTGTCCCACTGCGAATAAGGCAGCGGGAGTTCGATAAATTCCATGAATACTGGCTCACGGGGGCGAAGAGGGGGAGCATTCAGTGTGCAAAATGAGAAATTCCAGAGAGTAAGCAATTATAATCGAGCACGTGCCGTCAGAGTCATAACAGAAACAATAAATTCTGTTAACACATCAGTGCATTTTTGCTAATAAACGCTAATGGAAGATTGTTTCTTACGCTTTCGCGTTTAAACAGCTTCACCAATATGTATAAGTGGGACCTTGGTGAAGGCCATAGGATACTGCTTAGTTGGTATTAGGCGTCGGACGGCCACTTCTAGAATTATAATGTAAAAAAGACTATCTGCCCCTTTAATAAATTTTGGTACCATTCTCAGAAAAAATATGAGGAAATGCGAAGAAATAAAATTATTATGGGAATTGTAGACGCCCAACTCACACAAATAAAAACAGAAAATTATATGTATAATCAACACAGGGTCACTTGCACGACTGCTAAACGCATTTAGTGAGTGTGGCTTTAAAGAAAACTAATTTACCAGATTTGTATGAAGCCGTAAACAAAGTTGGGATTTTAATTCTATTAAAACTTAAACACAAGTTTGTGCAAGCTGTCCTAAAGATGAAAGTAAAAATACATATCCCAGTAGTTTTTAAATATAGAACACAAAAATATTGAAAATGTGTAAGTATTCAAATGACTTGCCGAGAAGAGACAAACAGAAAAGATGTTCCTTATAGAATGGGATAATTCTATGAGTTCTTCTCCTGCCGTGTGGTACCAGCCATAGTGCCACCCTCTCTCATCTCACTGGATGATGGGCAGCTTCTTCATTCTGCATATTAGTTTGAGCTGCGCTCACTAACCTACCTGCCTAGCGTGGTGATTATGGGAAAAAACCCCCAATAGTATGAAATCAATTGGGGAGGCTAATGTTCAGCAGTGGACTTATGGCTGATATGATGATAAGTAAAAATTCAGATACAGCTCTAATAGTTTAAGCTCAGCAATGTTGTTATTGCTAATGGTAGTGATTTAAGTGACCCTTATAAGTACTAGGTAGGTAGGCACTATCTTGAATCAGCCAGTCTGACAGGATGTTATTTTGTTAATATAGATATAAGCAGCATATAACACTGATTACATACAAAGAAATGCATAAAATTATGTTACATTTTGTATAATGATGACATTGCCTTAAACCAGTGAAAACTTGCTTGTTCACATTATCAGAGGGGTGCATAGTGAGTTACGGTATAATATGCAGTTGCATTCACATTGGAATTGTTTAGGGTATGCAGTGATTATATGCATATAGTGGGTGCACTCCACTGCACATTACCTTCAATGTAGCCTTAAGTGGATTAGTTAATGAACTCTAATGATGATATGTCTCGCATCTAGGTCATAAAATTAATTGCTATATTATACATGCTGCCTATACATGAGAGAGCAATATTGTTAGTAGCAATGGAGCATTGTAATAACAATGACCACAAGCACAGCATTTCTTATGTAAGGCCTCAAAGAATTTAGAGGTAAAGGTACGAGGTACCCCTGTGTACCAACTACTATGGATGAAGGTGTAACAAGTACTTGGTTCCAATAATAAGTCCAAATACCAATAGACTTAGAAACTAACTCAGTATCAGTAAAATCGTTTAGTTGAAAAATAACAAAGCTATTTTTTAATAGTTTACGTAGTTATATATATATATTTAGTTGATGATGGATGATGTGTACATATTATTTTCGCAATTTGTTTTATAGTGAAAAAGTGTTATTGTAAAGTATAACGTGACTGTTTTTTGGGAGCTACAACTACCAACAAACTATTCTACAGTTTGGCAGATGTTAAGTATTTGTTGTCATGATTTAAATAAACTTTTTATTTTTTCTTTTTGGTCAAATTTGTTAAAGGCAGTTTTTAAAATGTTATTTATGTTGCTTTTTGACATTACAGTTGTTTAAATAAAGTATAATCTGGAGATTAATGTTTATATTAAATTACATTTAGAATACACACTTAAAATAATAGTAATATTTCAATTTATATTATTTGGGATCATTTAGATTTACTTACAGAAATGTTCTTTCTTTTCAAGTTTAAGTAAAGCATTTTCAGAATAACTTATGACTCTTTATAATCTACTACAATCCATTGTAGGTGTAGCTTCTGCTTAACAAAGGAGTTATAAGCAAAATCTAGTCATCATCTTAGATCTCATGCCACTGACAATATTCTTTGTTTTGACTTATAATAAATGCTGCACAAATCATCATCTAGCAAAGAACCAACCCCTGTGAACTTAATCATAGTACTAGTTAAGTCATAATAGGCACTGTAGTTGCTTATGAGAACTGCTAACAAAATATAAATTCATTTACATACACAATACATTAATACACTACATATAGATATAAATTCTACAAAGTTTAAAGGGCGATATTAATAGTATTTAAGTACATAGGTTTTGATAGTGTACACAATGACTGTCCATCATGACAGATTTAATATGCTTATTAAAAACGATAACAAACCTCTTCCAAGAATTTGGTGACGTCGTACACAGCATTGTGGATTATAAGAACGGCATCAGTTCGATTGTTGCGTGCTTTTAGCTCTTCTCGTGTGAACAGCTTCACCTCGTCTGCCATTGTTACGATGTTCGCGACTGCACACGTACGTGGTTTAAGCCAGACTACGATAAAACCTAACCTACTACGGGCGACTGATAGTCTCTTGACTGACCCAGTAACAAACTAGTGTAACGTCGAGAGCCAAACTTTTAAATTGGAGACGGAAAAAAATATGGTATCGATTACAGACAGGAAAGTGTATTCTTATTAACCCAGAGTAAATATGTTTTGTGCGCTAAACTTATCCGCGGGAAAGTTAACGTTCAGGAGGCAGCTGACGAGGCTTAATGATTTTTAAATTACGTACATCTCCCAACTCAATGACAGTGACGTTAAATGAAATCTATTAGTTTCTCAAAACAAAGAAAAAGGTTCACGCATACAGCCCAGTTTGCTAATTTTCTTTATAAACCTATACTAAGAAATAATATTATAATACAGAATTCTGTAATAATAGACTCTATTAGACTAAACTAACAGAACTACCACTAGAATAAACTCAAAAAAATATTGAACGAAAATTATTTTATCATAAGGATAAAATAACAAGCTAAATTTATTAATAGAAAAAAATGGAATTCTAATCCTAAAAAATAGCTACCGATTCTAATCAAAAGCGGGCTACTATTATTCTGTAGAATTAGGAAATAGATGGTTGTTTTTTTGCATTGAATACAATCCTGTGTTACTGGACTGATTTGAAAAAAAAATACAGGAATAGCAGATAATTGCAAAGCCAACAAAATTGTCTACAATGCTAATAGACTACACATTCTGAGGGTGATTCCTAAGACGCATGTGTAGTCCTCGCCTACCTTATATTGTGCCGACTATCAGCATTCGACTAAATATCTTGGACAGAATGCTGATTTCAAGGGCTTTGGAAATCTCATGCATGTTTTCACAGCTCCTACCTCAGGTCATGAGTGGGTGCGCTTGTTACCGTGGTGATTGGACCACGGTATGGGGCGCTCAAATTTTTTTGGACAGCATTAACTGCCTACCTTTACTTTCAAAAAAAGTACACTGGATGAACTGTTAATAAATAAATAAATAGGCCTTGAGGCATGATAATTTAAAGTTTATGAGGTAAAAGAATTAATTGAGATATGGAAAATAACTAAGGTGGATGAAATTAAGCTGTAAAAATAAAATAAAGCATATTTTTTGTATCTCAACAACATTTTAGTTAACAGCTTAAATCTAATTGATAATTACATTGCAATGATTAATCTATTTTTGTGAGCTAACAGTCTACTGTAATTTTTTTGTTGTTACACTTTGACAGTAGTGGCCTCTTGGATTTCTTTGTTTTTATGTGTGCCATCACAAAATGGCCTATTTTTAGTATGTTTACAGTTGCATAACCAATATTCCTTGGTTTTCTCCACGGTGAACCGAATGGGTCTGAAATTCATAGTAAAAAAATGTGTAAGAAAAATGAAAATATATATATTTAAAATAATTAAAAAGTATTTATCAAAAACTAATTTGTTACTCCTAATGGTATAATTTTACTTCATCTACCCTTTTCGTTTTATTTTTTAAAATTTTAGTAATGACATATTATAGAGCCTGTAATTTCAAAATAATTTTTTTAATAAAATTTAAAAAGAACTTATAAACTGGATCTCTTCATTCATGCAGTCCAGGTTTATATTTGCAGATAGTTCTGTATAATGTTATCAAACTATTCTGATTACCATATTCCAATAGTTAGTTCAATATTAAAATTACTATATATTTTGATTTCAATAGTTTAGCTAGATGCATCATTCTTGGGACAACTATGTTAATGTAGACAACATAGAATCGTGTTATCTAATGCTCACATTAATCATAAAATATTGGAATAAAAATGGCATGGCATGATTTCAATTCATAATACTGTGTTTTATATAGTATGTAAAATGACGTAAATAGAAGAAAACTAAAGGAATTAACTGAATAAAGCAATTTTGCATATTCACTATTAGCTCATAATTATTTAGTTTATTCATAGACTAATAAAATAAGCCTCATGCCTCAAAAGATACAATTAATATAAGAAGAGAAAAGTTAATTACTTAAAATTTGAAGCCTAGAACATAGGTATTTTGCATTACTGTTTAATTAACTATTTGGAAGAGTTTATTAAAACATACAAATAACAACGAGACTAACCCACATCAATAAACAACAGAAAAAGAAAATAATTTGTTTAATCATAAGAAACAATAAAAAATATTTTAAGCAAGACAAAGTGATGGATTAAAAATATCTTTGTAAAAATTCCCGCGCAACTATAATTTCCTGAAAAATCGAGAAACAATTTAACACAACACGTGTCTTGCCCTCAGGTAAGATGGGAGCCTTAGAAGTTTGTTTCAGTGTTGGTTGTGAAGAATTATTTGTAACTATAGAAGTATCTTTACGAAGTCATCAAACAAAAGAGCTGTTAGTGCTTTTCTCAAGACAAAACTTTTGAGTTATGTTTTTTAGTACACCATGTCATGTCCATGGCATTTATATATATATAGGCTATTATTATAACAATTATGGAATAAGAAAAAAGTATACCTCTGTGTAATTTTAAGATAGATATCTTTATGAGTGCCATCACATAGAGGCTGGGACTTAGACCGTCCACAGAGGCACCAGCTGTAAGTCTTTCCCTGCTCCAGGGTAACTTTAAATGGTTTCTTGTCGTAAACTATACCATTTTCTCTTTGACTTGACGCTGAATATACATCATGAAGAGGATTTTTAGGAATTTCAGGTTTGGGCGCCTTTGTTACGTATCTTGCCTGTAATATAAGTAAGAAATATTTTAAAACGCTTTGGGCCTTCTAAACTTTCGATTAGAGCAAGTCGACCTCGAGCTGCGGATTAAATTGCTAAGCCAATGGACCAATGAACAATCACCCACCTGTCTTATACACCATGAAGATACATTTATACTGAGTTTATTAATAAACATTTTAGAAATTACCAATTCTACATGCACTTAGAAATTCTCCTTGCATTGCATGACAGAAAATCACATTGACATTGACTTGACAGTATGTATTCCCACAAAACATCTAGAGGTGTAAAAGTAACGAAATAAAGCATACCCGCATGTATTCGTTACTTTTACAATTTGTATTCGTTACTATCGTATCGTTACGTTACTCGTTACTTCTGACACCTTATAATATGGTATGTTAGAGTAACGAATTGAGTCGTATTGCATACGCGTACAGTATGACATCGTTAATAATGAAAAAGCAATAAATAGGTGTATAAAATTATCTTATCAATAAAATTTAAGCAACATTCTAACGATAAATTATAACGATCTTTAAAGTTTAATAGTATTGTAAAGAATAAAATTAAACTTTAAAAATTAAATAGAAAATGTTTCAACCTCGTGCGGCCTAGTGGCGTAGTTAATTGAAACAATAATAAAAAAAATGGTTGCCTGTAAAGTCGTTTTTACGGGCGAAGATTTTACGTGACAACGTCTTTTTCTCGGTAGAATATTTATTGATATGAATATAATTAAATTGCACAATAGGAACAAGGAATTGAATGAAAATAAGAATTGCACAAATTTTAACTATAGAAATATATTTTGTTCAACCGATCATAGTTGAGTGGGAGAGAGACGCAAGGCATTCGCCGGGCCTCTCTCTCGTTCGGTGACTCATCGTAACGTTACCGAGCGTTACACTTTTTCATAAGTGACTCCCAGCCGCAACCTAATTTAAGACGTTGTCACGTCAAAAAATTGTTAGTTAGAATAGACGATTTTGAAAACTAATTCAAATTTTAAGCTTTGTCTACCCACACAATACCTTCAGTAAATAGTAAATAACTAGCCGAGTTTCTAAATTACGTACGAACATCGATCTTAGTAACGCATGTTTTTCAATTCACCGAATAATGCGCGCATGCGTTTAAACGTTTTAATACACGCATCAACGGTACTTGCGTACAGTGTAGGCACTCATACGAAAAGTGCGAGTAACGAAATGCATTCGTGAGTAACGTTTCGTTACTTCGTACTAGATGGCGCACCCGTTACTCAGTACCGAATACATACGGTTTGTTAAAACATCACACCTGCCTGACACAAACACCGCGGAGAAATTATAGAAACAAAGAAGTAAATAAACTCTTTTGTAAAATGTCTGAGCTGTGTCCGATTTTCCAAGATTTATACATTTAATATCTTAAGTAAATAGTTAAGAGTTATAAAACTATTTGCCCACACTGACTGGTGAGTGTCTGTTGGAATTAAAACCAACAAAAAAGCCATTCTTTGCTAATAATATTCTCTAAATAAGTTTGAATTTTTTTTATCTGAATGAAGTATGTCATCGTTGGAATATGCATAATTCAATTGCGATTTAAGTTTAAAACTGCCCTTAAACTCTTCGTTTTAGGCTCTGACTGGCGAGAGGCTAGTGACCGGACAACTAACGACAATACCGTGAGTTTCCGAGTGCAAAGGAGATTTAAAAATACTTTGTGATTTTATTAGTACTTGCACCGCATAAAATAGATATCTTTTATCTAGCAGCTAGCAGAAGAAAATACTTTATAAGAAAAGTATATAAAATGACTTGATGGGCTTTACGCCAAGTCTGTAATTCTTTTATAAGTACTTATTTCAGAAGCTGTGATCTGTAATGAATGAATAAATTAATAAAATTTTACTGAAAAAATTACAAGATTACTTCATGAGAATGTCTAGAATAAAAGGAATCAAACCTAAAATTCTTAAAGAGTCTCAACAGACTCGTGAACGAAGTGAAATTTCTAGAATAAATCAAACTAGATCTAAGGATGATACAGAAAGTAAGTACAGAGAAACAAAATACAAATAATTATTTTTGGATTTGAGTAACTTCGCAATTTATTGCTGATTATATCCTCACTGCTCTGACAAATACGTTAGTATTATTGTCAATTTATGTGTTATTTAATGTTTTTTTAATTAATAGACATTCATTCATACATACATTCACGCCTGTTTCCCCAAAAGGGTAGGCAGAGGCATATGGTATGCCCACATTTCGCCAGTAATTTTGTTGGTCCCACTTAATAAGTGGCGAGCCTATTGCCTCTTTTCGGAAACATGTGTTCACCTGAGCCTCGTCTGTTGATCGGCAGGTGCATCACTTGCAGGTGAGGTTGGCTTGGGTTCCTTAGATCTTGGTAGGACCCCTTATACACCTGTGTTGGTTGTTATGCGAAGATATATTTAATCAGCAGTTTGTGATTTGAAACCCTGAATTCCACTTAATATGGTTTCTAAGAGGAGGCCACTGCTCAGTAGTAAGACATATTGATGCAGATGATGTTCTAAAACAGAAATAAACATAAGTCATTTAATTAAAATTTATTACAGAAGGACATATAGTAGAGTTACTTCAAAAACTGCCTATGTTACGCAAGATATTTGAAGTACATAAAAAGATTGGAGAAGGTACATTTAGCTCAGTGTACTTAGGATCTTTGCGCCAGCACTCCAAGCTTTCAAACTCTGAGAAAAAGTGGTTTGCTATTAAACATCTTGTGCCGACTGCTCATCCAGCCCGCATCGAGCATGAGCTGAGGTGCCTGCAAGAGATGGGGTAATTTTGTTATAATTTTATTTTTATTTTATAAATCATGAAGGGTTCAGGAAGTACAACAAATATTTTTTTTCTTTTAAGGGGAATGAATAATGTTATTGGAGTAGAACTGTGTTTGCGCCATTTAGATACAGTTGTATTTGTCATGCCCTATATACCTCACAAAAAATTTTCAGTAAGTTGGCTTTTATAAACTTTATTTACTATCTGGATATCTTTGACTGTTCACACTTGAAAAGTTTGAGGCATAGGCTTTGGCTGTTTGTTTATTTAACTTAGGCTTGCTAAAGAAACTTAAATGTCAGTAAAAGTTTTGCATTTATGTTCTTAAATCTCTAGTTTTAAAGTAGGCAAGTATTTATAAAAATAAATCCTTTTTAGAATATGTCATAACATAAACAAAGCTTTATAGAAATGGTATTTTTATACTTTATACTTATTATTTGCCGGTATTCAAAGTAATACAACTATGTATTACTTTGAACACCTCTTTAGTTGTTTTGGTGTTATAAATATTCAATACTGTGTAATTATAACTTTTAGTGATGCTTTATTGACATGACATTAGAACTGTTTGTACTTGCAGGAATATGTGGGAGACATGGACGCTGCGGAGTTGCGTCGCTACATGCACGCGTTGCTGACGGCTCTGAAGCATGTACATTCATTCGGCGTCATCCACCGGGACGTCAAACCTAGCAACTTCTTGTATGATCGGGAAAATCAAAGGTATACCTTCAAATACCTAGTAGTAGTAGCAATTACTAAATTGCAGAAAACTGAATTCAAAGTACTTAATCAACACGCTACCATAGGCACTCTCTGTTGTTTTAATGAATATAATCCAATTGTAAAAAAATATTCAAATGTTTAATCTTAGTTTAAAGTTATTGATCCTGTAGTCAAAATATTTGTACAGTGTTGTAGGACATTGTTTTAAGCTTACATGGATTAAAATATACTTTGTCGGTAAAAAAAATAATAATAAGTACATAATCTATATTAATAAAAAAATTATGTTGCAATGCACAAAACTCGAGAATGACTGGACCAATAGTTTTTTTGATTGTATTTTCATGATGTAAAATGTTGTCTTCTTGATTGTTGCCTAGTTTATGTCTTATGAAAATCCATGCTTATGGACAATTTTTATTGATTAGGTTCCTTTTGGTGGACTTCGGGCTGGCGCAGCGAATAGTGGAAGATGAGTCGCCGCCGCCAGCGCACTCGCGCCTCGCCAAGCGGCCTCGGGAGGTCAGATATTATCCACATGCGTCATTCTATATATACCTTCAATATACTATTTGTAAGGGTATTTTATTTGTTGCAATTAACTCAATAAAATATCTTAAATAGTCATATAATTTGGTTGAATATGGATATTTAAGATACTTTGTTGAGTTCATTCCAACAAATAAAATAAGTAAATACTAATGCTATACTATTTGTTAATAGGAAGACAGCTGCGGCCCTGAAACGAAGCGCGTGGCTCTGGACCTGACCGTAGCGTCGCGTGCCGTCCGGGGAGACTCTCGCACTTCCAATAAAGTATGTGGATTAAATTCTTTGAATAATTTTATAATGTTTTATGTAAGTTGTTGAACGGCAAATGACCAAAAAACAAAAGGATTTCTATTGAGTCGTAGACCGATGTCGTTCAACGTGTTCAATGATAAGATAAGCTAGTTAAGCTAATAGGAACAAAGATTGTCTGAAAGTTTGCCTGACATCTCTAAGTATTGTAAATAAATATCTGTACATTTGGGCGATAAACTCATATTAAACTGAAAGTGACACACACATTCGCGTCCGTTTCTCCGAAGGGCATATAGTATGCCCACATTTCGCCAATTTCTTGATAGCTGCCACTTAATAACTGGCGAGCCTGTTGCCGCTTTTATATTCACCAGAGCCCGGTCGTTGATCGGCAGGTGCACCACTGAAAGTGTTAATACAACATATGGAAGGATTCATTAAATGTTTTGTGTAAAATACTGATATTTGGTTATCTAAATTGATTATATTTTTACAAAGAGGTGTTTTTGTATGTACAAATTCTCATGAGTAATAAGTATAATGCAAAAGCCACTTATCCATTATCGTTATTGACACGTTGTTACGCCTGTTTATAATCATTGCAGTGTAAGTTGCATGCCAAATTTTAAAGCAATGTGTGACATACCTACCGTGCGCTACTAAACCTTGTTAAATTAAGAAACATTGCTTCTCGCTAGCGAAACTGTGGAAAGAAGCTAGTAAACAGTAGTAGTACCAGTAAATAGTAGTATAGTAGCTAGTAATAGCTAAAATATAGTAAATTATTGTATGTACTTCAAATTAGGAGGGTGTGTATAATTATAATCGCCGACTGCGGGCATGCTGAATTTTGCGACTAAAAGTATTCTAGCGTATTCGGTGAGAACGAGAAGTTAAATAATTATATGGAAAAATAATAAACAGTAGAACGCGCGCTCGCAGTCAGCGGCCGGCAATTCCTTTATGTCCGAACAATACCCAAAGGTAAAGGTTGGAAATGGTTTGCCGTCAGATGTAATGTAAAAAGAATGTTTTGTCCAGGACGTTGGTGCGGTGTCGGGCGGGTGTGCGGGCGGGGGCGGGGTGGCGGGCGCGGGCGGGGTGGCTGGCGCTGGGTCGGGCGCGGCGTGTGAGTGCGCGGGCGCGGGCGCGGTGTGCGCGCGGTGCCTGGCCCGCGGGGGGGCGCGCGCGCCGCGGGCCGGCACGCAGGGGTTCCGCCCGCCGGAGGTGCTGCTCAAGGTACCCGCTTTCCTCCTAAATTCCCTATCGTTGTATTAACAACCGATGTGGTGTGAAGGTCTGTATACCTTGGGCCTTAGATGCGATACACCACTTCAATCATAAAAAAATAGATGATCAACGAGGCATTGTGCATTGTTTCGTTTTTTTGATGGTGTAAATTTGAGTTCGTCGTGTACGACGAAGTCTTAACTCCTTTACGCATTTTACTTGACTTTAATTGTGATTAAACGACAAAATCGTTTCATAACGTTAAATTCAACAAATAACTTGATTTGTCAAACAGCTACCACTACTTGTAAATACTGTAATCAAAATCAAAATAATTAGGTACATATTATGCATGAATAAAATCAAAATATGTTTTTAAATGGTGTACGCCAATACGCATTCTTAATGGAACATAGACTGATTAGTAGATAGGACAGATTTGAGTTACGTACATACACAATCTTTATATTTTGACGAGCATCAACAAATTATTTTGTTTCAAGATTTTTGGCGTTATGGCGCATCCACACATGCCCGGCGGCACGGCCGGCGGCATGGCCGGCGGCCGTGCCGCCGGCATTTGCCGCATCTCAGCCGCGGCACGCGCGGCTTTTGGTTGCCGGCGGCAGTTTGCTTGCGGCTTCGATACGGAGTGGTAGTGTTGTCGTATAATTTCATAGAAGTAAATAACGAAATGACAGAATTTAACTGGGATGATAGTGCAGCACTTTTATTAATAGAAAAGTATCAAGAAAATGAACCATTGTGGAACCCAAGGCATATGGATTTCAAGAATCGCAACAAAAGAAATGATGCTATTAGGGATATTGCTTCTGTGTTCAACATAGCATCATCAGAAATTGAGAGAAAACTGAAGAATTTATCCAGCCATTATTTTCGAGAAAAACGCAAATATGAAGAATCTAAAAGGAGTGGATCTGGACGGGAAGATGTTCAATTGCCGAAATGTTTTGCTATAAGCAAACGTTAAGGCGTTATCATTTCTTAGTGACAAGAATGCACCGGTACCGACTCTGAACAGCCACGCACCTATTGTAAGTACCCATCAAATTTTTATAATCAAGTAGACTAGTTGGTCGCCTATTGATCGAAATTCGACCATAATTAATTTAAAATACATATTTCATTAAGTAATATTTTCGTAAATAGGGGTACAAAGATTTTTTCTCGCGTATTTATATTAGATACCTACTACCTACAACCCGGTAACAATATATAATGCCACGGAGAGCGGACGAGCATACTCTCGTATTTGAACCTTATGCAGTCGGCAAAACGCTCACCGAAAGCGAAGTATTCGGGAATAAGCGCTCATCAAGAGTGTAGGTATAGGCGTCATCAATGGTGACTGTATACATGTAATGTTTATAAGCTTGGTTTTTAGGGTCTGTCTGTCTGTCTGTCTGTCTGTCTGTCTGTCTGTCTGTCTGTCTGTCTGTCTGTCTGTCTGTCTGTCTGTCTGTCTGTCTGTCTGTCTGTCTGTCTGTCTGTCTGTCTGTCTGTCTGTCTGTCTGTCTGTCTGTCCGTCTGTCTGTCTGTCTGTCTGTCTGTCCGTCTGTCTGTCCGTCTGTCTGTCTCCAGGCTGTATCTCATAAACCGTGATAGCTAGAAAGCTGAAATTTTCACAAATGATGTATTTCCGTTGCCGCTATAACAACAAATACTAAAAATAAAAATTTAAAAATATTAAGGGGGTCCCCATACAATAAACTTGTGAAATCGCAAATTATAACTTTGTTATTTTATTATTATATATTTGTATGAAAAACAAAGTTATTTTTTGTTGCCGAAAAATGTTTGTATTTTGGCTAGTTGTAGGTAATAGATACGTTCATTTTTCATAGATAATGGTACGGAACCCTTCGTGAGCGAGTCCAACTCGCACTTGGCCGGTTTTTATTAAATATTTACATACTGATTGGATATTTCAAAACATAATGTTAAAGCTTGTTTGCAATTATTTATAAGATTTCCTTTTTATTTTCAGTCTTCTCAAGTTAATATCACTCCCCAGACTACGCTACCTTCGACAAGGAGGTCACGAAAGCGAAACATAGAGGGAGATCCTGAAGTTGATGAAGCTTTGCAATTACTGAGGGAGATTACATCTAATGCAAGGCAACGCGATGATGCTGCTATATTTGCAGACTATATAAGTAGCAAGTTGAGGAAGATGGATCATTACACGATGTGTACAGTACAACATCAAATCCAGAATATTGTCTATGAAGCAGAAATGAGAATGGGTCCGATGAATTTTGATACCAATAATACTACTCAGCCTCTTCGTTATCAAAATGTTCGTCCAGGATACTTCACAGGCCAACCTACAACGTCAACAATGTCACCATCGCCCTCAACTTCGCGCTCTTACTCTGTTCAATCAGACTATGAAATGCAAAATAGCCCAGATGTCAACACAAATGACAGTCTGTTACAAGTCTTGGAAAATAATTTAACCGAAAATAGTGTTATAGAAGTGTTAAGAAATGTTTCTGATTCCTAAATAAAACAATTATTTGAATAATCATATTTTATTTCTTTAAAACATTATAATTGATATTGCCAAGGAAGCTGACCTTGTTCCGATAGAAAATAACATTTTAGCTCATTTCTAATTACACTTGGTTCTACATTTAGAGCGATCTGCGGAATATTTTGTTGCTCTTCGTTCAAAACTCCATCAGTAGTTCTTTCATTTCTCTTCATAAAATTATGCAGATGCACACAAGCCATCACGACAAGTTTTGCTTTCTCATTTTGTAAGCCAATGCGTGAATGTAAAATTCTGAATTTATTAGATAAAATGCCAAACGCGTCTTCTACAACCATGCGCCCGCGACTAATTCTATAATTAAAAACCCTCTCAGGTGATCCTTTTGCATGATATCCAGAAAATGGTTTTATTATATTCTGTGAGATGGGGAAAGCATCATCACCGATGAAATAAAAAGGTACAGGTGTACTTCTCCCTTGTAATGGAATCGCTTGTGGCAGACTTAAAGTTCGATCTCGTATCATATCAAATAAAGTTGAATTGCGTAGAACTCCACCATCAGATATTCTGCCCTGACATCCAATGTCCACGTATAAAAAGTTATAATTGGCATCGATTAAAGCTAGCAAAACAATACTGAAATATGACTTATAATTAAAAAACTCAGAACCGCTATTAATTGGACATGAAATACGTATATGTTTCCCATCGAGGGCACCTACGCAATTAGGTACATTCCATTTCTGCATGAAACTCCGAGCCACTGATAGCCATTCTTCCTGTGTATTCGGCATCTGTAAAATAAAATTGTTTGTGATATTTGTGTGTGTAGTTCTAGTTATATCTATGTAAAATGTGTGTGAAGTTCCAGGTACAGTATAAAATCATAGATATTATAATTCGACTAGGAATAGATATGTTACTTAGGAAGGTTCAGTTTCTAACTACCTAATGTGTTACGGATATTTGTACTTACCCTTAAATAATTGGATAATGTAGATACCAACGCTTGACAAACATCTGGAATTATTAAAGAAATAACTTGTGGAGACACTTTAAACAGCGTACCGAGTGAAAAATAAGAGTCTCCTGTAGCCAGGTATCTCAAAGTAATTGCTAGTCGATCGGAAGCTGACACAGCATTTCTCCAGCGGGTGTCAGTTTTTGATATCATGGGTCCAGTTAAATTCAGTAATATTTCAAATTCTTCACTAGAGATCCTTAGAAAAGTGTTAAATTTCGAACGAATATTTCTTCGGTTTATGTCATCCTTTCTAAAATCTTCAAGTATCAGGGACACATTAGGCCTATTTCGTAGACTTGGTCTGACCCAATATCTTCGTTTGATTTTGCGGTTCTTTTTACGAATAATAACATACAACACTACACTTGCGATACACGCAACTATATCATAGTCCAACATCTTTCAATCCTACGTACACGACTAACTTCGACGAAAGTCACAACACTACTGCGAAAATTGCAACCGCATCTGCAGGCCGCCGGCAACCGCCGGTAAAGCCGGCGGCCTGCATTCAGCGGCAAGGCGGTCTGAAACCCGGCGGCATAAGCCGGCGGCATGTGTGGATGCACCATTAGAAAATAGGATAAGTCTCTAGAAATCTTAATAATAAGATACTAGAAATAGTTTTCGCCGCCACAAACTATCTGAACGCATGTCGCCAAATTGAAAATGTTTTACTCACTTGAATGACGTACCGTATTTACGTTACCTACGCTTGTGCTCGGCACATTTTGCAGTGACATACGATTCAGATATAACGAACGTACATGGCAAATTATGCTCTGGTGCCTTACAATACATCACAGGGCTTACTCTAATTCAACGAAAACGAAACTTCGTTATACTTATCGAATCTATATATGTTTTCCAAGTGAGCTGATGATCAAGAACTAGGCCGAGATATTTCTCTGAATTTACTTTTAAAATTATATATTATATTATATTATTTATAGCGGACTATTTTTGTTTGATTTTTTTGTTTTTAGGAGCAAAAATTATGTATTTCGTTTTTGCGACATTTATAGTTAATAAATTTGCTGGTGGTAAACTGGTGTCATCTGCGTATAAAAAGATTTCATCCTGAAGGCCCAATTCATTTTTATTATTGATATAGATAAGAAACAGTAAAGGGCCCAAGATCGATCCCTATGGGACACCACAAAAGATCGATCGAGGCCCACTCCGCTCGTCATTAATCCTGACAATTTGACATCTCTACTTTTATCGTTATATAATTAAGATTTCTATGGATAAGTCCCATCGTCTTTTGAAGTGAAGTCAGTATTTCATTACGCATGCGACTTGTTTCACATCAAAAGTGTTGCATTGTGCAGTGATCGTTAGATCCTGGGCGCGTGTGCGTTTGTGTGTGTGTGTGTAGTGTGTGTGTGTGTGTGTCGCAGGTGTCCGGACAGGGCCCCGTGGTGGACGTGTGGGCGGCGGGCGTGGTGCTGTGGTCGGCGCTGGCGGCGCGCTACCCGCTGCTGCGCGCGCAGGGCGACCTCGCCGCGCTCGCCGAGCTGGCGGACCTGCTCGGCACCGAGCCGCTGCGCGCCGCCGCCGCCGCGCTCGGTACTCACTAACACACACATTTACAAGCATCCGCCCTCAACTACGGCGACCACCCGTAGTCAACACACACTTACAAGCAACCAGCAGGCACCCAGCAGTCCACGCGCCGACCGCTTTCACTTAAATAAGACCGAAGACCGACGCGCGTCGACCGCTGAAAGAGTAGAGCCAAAGGCAAGATTTAAACCCACCACTTCCACAGGGGTACACCTTGCCTTTGGCTCGAGCGTATCGTTCCAACGTGCTCGTACGAAGTGTTCGTCAAACGAAAAACGTATCATAATGGATCTGAGTTAAATCATGGCGTCAACAGTACCAGTATGGTTAAACCCATAATGGTTCCTACCATTCGGACCACAGATATATATTATACCATAGATAACGCAAATGCTTTGCGTGTTCGAAATCCGACCAATCGTCGGGGTTGACCGCCGCTACTTACAGTTCGCGCGCGAAATTTTTTAATTCACATAAAAAGTATATAGTAAAGTTCATCATTACAACTTTCAATTCACTTTGTTTTTTCGTGTATTTATAATTATTGTAGTAGCATTGAACTAGCCTGACGAGGAAGTCGGAAGGTAGAGTACTTAGAACTCAAAATATCTCCAACTATATTTTTTTTAAATATGATAAAATTTGGGGTTTAAATAAAATTACCGTATGAGTTTGATGAATGGGTTGATTTATTTTTAATGTAAATTTAAGTAAACATTTAAGCAAAAAATCCAGCAATGAAATTGTTTCTCCTGATAAAATAGATGTTCAATCAATTAAATTACAAATGTTGGTTACTTGCTCATTTAAAAAATAATGATTACTGCACACATACAGCATAATGACATTGCCGTACGAATATGTTTTTGTTTTTATCTCAATGTCAACGTATGTTTTATTTATTAGTTCCTTTTTAGTTAATAAATAGCTGTAAATACTGTAAAAAATAATTCAAACACTACTCGGGATGCGAAACATTTGCCGTTTGTGTGAGCGTTCATCACTGTGGCTAGGATTGAACTAATCTGCTTGCCGTCTGACTTCCTTCTGCCCCGCCCACCGCAGCTCACTTTTCGTGGTGAAATAATGAAATAATTTTGCTTTAGAACTGCCTCCCATGTTCTATTATATTTGTTTGTAGGTAAACTAAACTACAATTGCTGCTATACTGTATGACAGCATTCTTCTTTTTAACACCTACCATTTTTTGAGCAAACAAAAGTTGATTTGATTGGGAAAACCCTGGAAAATAATTCCTAAAAAATGTAGTATCACAATGAATTGATTTCAAGTGATTACTTATTAGCAATGCGTCCAAATCAGGATGCAGAGCTCGTGTAATTCTTTATTTTATTGTAGTGGTTTGTGGTCTTCATGTCGCGAGTCTCTTACGGCTGTTCGATCAGTCGATCTTATTAGAAACTATTGTGATGAAAATTCACAGTCTACATAGTGACCTACTTATTTCGCTTGATTTTAATGTTTTTTTCCCACTTATCTTGAATTATTTTTCCACATGCAGCATAAGATGGTAGCCGATTGGTATGTGAGTATTTATAATTGTAACTCGGAAAAGTGAAATAATTAAGACTATGGAAATCATTAAACTAGTACAGCCCACATCATTTTGTAAAACGTCATTCTACATTCTGAGACCGCTACGTAAATCGTACAGAACGCTTTTATTCCTATCGGTCACTCCGGTGACCTGATCTGACATAATATCAGCCCAAGGAAGTCCATCGCTTAAGATAGACTATTTATAGGGATAAATTACCAGTGTGACCGATTAAAGACAGCCTGCATGTTAAAAAACACACAAGTCCGGTGAGGTCTCGGCGAACTGGACGTTCCGGGAATGCTGTACGACGCACTATAGAAAAATAAAAAATAGCTCTACCTACTCCTGTTATGAGATTCAAAAATTGTGATGTTGTTTGTAGGTCGTCGCCTAGTGACGTCATGCTCCCGCCGCGGCATCTGCCTCCGCAAGCTGTGCGCTCGAGTGCGCGGAGGGGCCCCTGGCGGCGGTGCCACTGGCGGCGGGGCCCCTAGCGGCGGGGCGGCCGCGGGGCCCCCGTGCGGAGACTGCCGGCTGCCGGTCGCAGAGTGTGTTTGTCTGGATCACTCCAAAGATGTAAGTCTTAGGGCTTGTTTCACAATGTCGGAAAAACAGAAATTCGGCAGTCAAAGGACAGTTTTGTATAGACTATCTGTCAAGTAAACACAAATCGGAACATTGTGCATTGTTTTTGTACATTATGGAACACAACCTTTTAATTAAAAAAATATATATATATTTTAAATTATTTTATTTGATATAATAATAATAATTTATGTATAAATATAATATATATATTTTTTTTAATAAATATCAGAATGAATAATATTTATTTTAGTTCTATGTATCGAATTTTCAGTAGCCCCTCTTTTTAAAAGAACGATTTTATTATTGCAAAGCTTCTAACGCGGGCCTAGAGCGTGAAGACCGAATCCAGAAATTCCGTAACGAAAAAAAACCTAACACTCCGACCGGCACAGCGGTGATACTTTTTAGTTTTTCCATCTATTGATAAATAGCAGAATTTAAATGACTTATTGAAATATCACGCTTGTCTTTTCGTTCAGCAACCCGCCTTTAGGTGGCATTGGTTGTATCGGCGTTAAATTTATTAAAAAAAAAATTATAGTTAATATTTATTATTTACTTATTATTTGCAAATTATTTCATATTCTGGGATGACAAATATTGGGTTTAGATACAAACCAATGTGGGTTATTACAGCTTATTTTTTTTAAATATCACCAATTTTAGAAAACAAAACTGCAGACATGAAAATTCACTTTCCAGCCATGAAGTCAGAAAATTCGATATTCAAAATGATTATTGTTAGTTCTTTCTTCTTTGCGAATTATTGTAAGCTTACCACAAATTAATTTAAGTCTTGGCATTCCCGGAATGCAACGTATCGCAAATATAACATGACTGTGACGGACGTATTCGTGGCTCCAATTACAACCTGTAGTAGATTGAAGTATCAGTTTTCGAGGGCTAACTATGCTATAATAAATGAGGAACTTCAAAGTGAAAATTGGTCATTTATAAACAAATTCAGCAATTTGGAGGACGTTTTAAATAAATTTTACTCAATTATTAATAATTTGGTTAAACAGTATGTTCCTACTGTCCGTACTGGTGGTAAACATTGCTATCCAATCTGGTATAGTAAGCCATTGATCAGACTTATCAAAGAAAAAAACAAAATTCATGCAGACTGGAAGAAATATAAAAATCCAAATGACTACGCGGCATTTGCCGAACTACGCAGGCGCCAAAAGAATATGCAGAATTATTGCTACACTTCCTTCATAGCTTACTCACAAGAAAAAATTAAGACGAATCCTAAGGCTTTTTGGTCTTATATTAAATCCCGACGAAAAATTGCTACTGATTATCCTCAGCAAATGACATACGGAAACATACAACTAAACATTCCATTAGATATCTGCTCAGCTTTTAATAAGTATTTTGAACGTAATTTCATTTCGTCTTCTGATACAGTAAATGTAACACAAACACTTTACAAAGATAATTTGTCATTGAACTCTGGTGTGCTCTCTAATATAAAATTATGCGAGGACGAGGTGGTAAGGATCATGAGTGGCCTTGACATTACTAAAGGTGCTGGTAATGATGGTTTGCCTCCTATATTTTTCGTAAAATCTATTAAGTCTTTGTCATATCCTATCACTCTTTTATTCAATAGATATTTTAAGGAAGGATACTTTCCCATCAAGTGGAAAGAAGCGTATGTGATCCCAATACATAAAAAAGGGCCCAAGACATCAATTGAAAATTACCGTCCTATTTCAATATTAAATGTTTTGAGTAAATTAATGGAAAGGTTGGTTCATAAATATATATATCCGTTAATTGAACAGTCATTGCCACAGGAGCAACACGGGTTTGTTCAGGGTCGCTCAACTGCAACCAATCTGGGTGCGTTTGTTGACTATGTTGCTACCAATATGGATGGAGGCTCTCAGGTTGATGTGCTGTATACTGATTTTGAAAAAGCATTCGACCGCGTGGACCATATCATCTTGCTGCGAAAACTTTATGAGCTGGGTATCCGTGGTAATTTGTTGCGGTGGCTGGAATCATATCTCTGGAAGCGCTCCCAGGCTGTTGTCATTGGTGGTTATTGCTCTAACTATATAATTCTGACATCTGGTGTTCCGCAAGGTTCAATTTTGGGGCCGTTGCTTTATGCTTCTTATTTATATGACGTGGCTGATTGTTTCCACCATGCCAGGTTTTTAATGTATGCGGACGATACAAAAATCTTTATGACCATAAAAACCACTGAAGATTCTATAAAGTTGCAATCTGATCTTAATCGTCTGAGTGCTTATTATGCAGAAAATCGCATAGGCATTAATGTTCGTAAATGTAATTATGTCTGTTTTACACGAAAAAGTTGCCCTTTGCATTTTGAATACAAAATTACAGATATACAAATTGATAGAGTAAATTTGGTTCGTGACCTGGGCGTTTTATTAGATGATAAATTAAGTTTTTCTCAGCATATAGATTCAATTACACATAAATCTTATAGGAATCTTGGTTTTGTGTTACGTGTTAGCAAGCCTTTCTCTGATATTAACTGCTTGAAGGTACTTTATTACGCATATGTTAGAAGTATACTTGAGTATTGTAGTACGATCTGGAACCCGCATTACGTTATGTATGTTAGTAGTATAGAGAATATTCAATCTAAATTCATCAAACATCTAAACTATAGTACAAAGAAATATTCGGAGAGCTATGCAGATTCATGTAATTATTACAACCTCACTACCTTAGAAAATAGACGTACTATTCTTGATATGGCATTCTTACATGGTTTGTGCAATGGATTGATAGACGATTGGTATTTGGCTAGTAGATTGCTTAGTTTTTGTACGCCTAAACGTCGTACTAGACATACTGTATTGTTTGCGGTTGCAGACTCACGGACAAAATATGCTCAGTACTCATTGGTAAACCGTCTTCATAGAACGTTTAACGGAATCTTTCGTAATATTGACATATTTAATATCAATAAAGCTCGGCTGAAACGTTGTGTACTTGAAATACTAAACAATGCATGTAAGTAATATTAATTATATAGCAAACACATGCACACACACACGCACACACACGCACACACACACACACACACACACACACACACACACACACACACATAAACAAGTAAAGTATATTTTATTATAGCCATTGTATGAATAATACCATTTTTTTATAATTTGTTAACGTAAAATAAGCTACCTCTGTCTACTAATATTTACATATTAAGCATAAAAAATATTAACCCGATTTTGGTTTATAATTAGTCATATATTATACTTACATTTGTCTGATTACTGTGGGTTATGTAATAAATGAAAATAAAATAAAATAAATAAAAAGAAGTGATCTACCTACTACCCAGCTCTTACATGTTTTTCTTTTAAATAACGGCTTTGTGCAGTCTGCACATTTAGCCAGTGTCAAGTAAGAGATAAATGAGAGATAAAGATGGTAAATGAGATGCCCTCCCCCTAAACCCCTTGAGTCCTCAGTAAAGATGTGGGACTATGCTGAGGTCTCACATGGACTTTTTGAGTGAAATTTGAAAAGTTATTTTGCACTGCTTTATTTTATTTACTAACTGTTCTGTTTCATGTACGTTCACAAACACTTAACGGTTAACAATCCACCGATATTACACATAAATGTTCGATATATCACAAATTTTAGAAAATACAACAAAACTGCAGACATGACGCTTCACTTTCCCGCCAAGAAGTCTATCTATTATATGTATTAATGAAAGGGAATAAATATGTAGTGTTCCTCGCAGCCCACGTCGTTCGAGCGCGGCGCGTCGGTGTGCGGGTTCCCCGACTCGGCGTTTTCGCTGGCGGCGCGCCTGCTGGCGCCGCTGCCCGCTCAGCGCCCCAGCGCCGCGGAAGCGCTGCAGCATCCGTTCTTCACCGAGCCTCTATAACACACTTCTGCTACATATTTGCGGCGCAGCGCTTAATGCATCTGCCACGTCTGCGTAACTACTTTTGTAAATCTTATCTTTGTAGAGGAACGCTATACGTATGGTGTGTTTTTTAGAACGCCCTCTGCGTTCTACAAAGATTACTACAAAATTATGATTTCAAATCTTATTTTTTACTGAAACCTGTAGGAAAGTGAAACAAAACAAATTATAAAACTATTTCCGGAGAACCGCACCTACTGATGAGCAGTATTTGAAATACATTTGTATTTGTGTTTTTAATATATATCCTTTTCTTTTGTAATTCTTTAAATATATTGCATTAAATATGCACTAATAGTTCAAATTTCTAGTTTGGTAAACACTGTTACCTATTTGTAAGTTCTTCTAGATACACTAATTTATGTAAGAGGGATTTTTCATACTCCCCTTTTGAAACTCAAGGTGATAATAGGCAATTTTTGCTTGTAAGTTATATTAACGAATATTTTAGTACTAACATTTAGGTTCACCTGTTTACAATTTCTAAGTACCTAATAATAGTCATTATAAATTTAGAATAGACCGCTGTAGAACTAAGCTCCGCATGCCAAAAGAAAATTCATTTATTACAAACAATATATTTTCTTCTTCACCATATTAGCGTTATCCCGGTTGCTGCCTTACGGGCCTGGGGTCCGCTTTTCCAAATCTTCTCCTCCACTTCGCACGGTCTTCGGCATCCTTGGTCGATACGTTATTGGCACGCATGTCATCCCTTACGACTTCAAGCCAGCCTTTCCTGGGCCTGTCCAATCTACCTCGGCCGGGCGGCGGTGCCAGGGCCAGACATTTGTTCCCCACGTAGTTTGCCGGTTTTCGTAAAACGTGGCTGTACCAGCGTAGGCGACACTCTTGTAATTGATCTGCGATGTCACGGACATAAAGGCTGCCGCGGATGCGCCAGTTTTTGTCGCGGTCCTTCCGCGTAACTCCACATCTGCACATCCAGCGCAGCATTTTCATTTCCGTGACACGCAGCTCTTGCTTGTGTCGCTCAAGCACAGGCCACACTTCACTGCCATACAAAAGGACAGGCCTAAACAATATACTTTGTGTTTTATTAATTACTAAATAACGCTTAAATGATTTATAATAATATTTTTTTTAATAGTAGAAAAATAATAATAACTTACATTCACGCTCAACAAAATCTGTTTGTCTTGTTTTTTTTTGTTTGTATACCATTTTTAAGTAGAAATAAACCATAATAAACCATTTTCAAATAGAATTGATCAGAATTACATTTCTCATGTGTTGAAATTGTAATATTGAGAAAAATACATGGGGTCATTGCTGTCTGAGTCAGGTAGTTTTTAATGTGTGGTTAATGAAGTGGATATGTTTATATGACGAAATAAAATTGGAGCCAAAATATATGAATGCCTAAAATATATTTTACAGACAAACCAATTAATGTACATTCCAAAAGCTTGTCGATGTCTTGTCTTGCGGTAACTTTCATAATTGTAAACCAATCAATACCTAACTAGATATTTTTGATAATAATTAATAAACAAATGCCATACCTAAATAATTAATGGCTCATTCTAGATGGGTTAGCTCATCTAAGTGTGTAATCTTTGGCCCAGGACAGTCTGGGACTTAAAGAAGTGCAACTATTTTTAAAGAAGTCATATTATAAAATAAGAAATTTCTGTTTTAATTATGAAATCTTGTTTGTTTTAATGTGTATAATTAATTGTTGCGTAATGGGGTTCACGGTTTCATTGTTAGTTACCCTGTGTACATTTTGTAATAGCCCTAATGAATAAATAAAAGCAAAATTGTTAAATATCTCTTATTATTTTTAAAACCCATAATAACAGATGCCATAGAAGAATGAATTAAAACAATTTTGACATCAGAGTGATGGTTTATTTCAAAATATAAGCAGTCTTTTACAAATTGTCATAAATAAAACATTTTATTTGATCAATGAAATTTAATCACAAAACATGGCGAAATAAATTTTAACCAAGGTAAAATTGGTTTCTTTTTGATCAAAACATACATAACATTTGTTCAAATTATTTGAAACCACTAAATGGAGGAAATTCAGTTATTAATAAAATGTTACTTGAGCAGTTCAAATAACAAAGGACCAGACGCCAACATGACGCTTAAAGGCAAAAATTCCCTTGAACTAAAATAGTTTCTTTTGAGATCATCCTTTTAAGATTATTTTCCCGAATAGTGGGGCCACTTGAGTGGTGTAACTACTAACATTTTCCATTTAGGGTTTGTTTATTTTCAGCTTCATATATCCGAGCTGAGTCCATCGTTTGATGCCAAGTGGTACTGGTATGATTCCGCAAAGAGAAAACCTCCTGAATGATGGGCAGCAGCATCATCCAGAGTCAGTACTAAACTAAGGTGGTTGATCTACCACCTGCCCATACTTTATAATCTATTAGGGAGGCTTATGTGGCAGTGGACTTCATAATGCTGATATGATGATATTGGATCCAACTGGGACTGTAGTGAAAAGCAATTATTACTTTACAATAAGATTTAGATAGTTAACAATACACACATATCAAGTAACCCATTTCAGTTACTTGCATTTGAGTTGATTAACTAGGTATCAACTCCTGGTATGCTGTTTTGGTAAATGTATAGGATGAATTAAATTTTTATCAACAATCTTCCTTTTCAATTACTGTTGAAATTGGAATGAATCATATTAAATGTGCGTCAATATCCAGAAATTTCATTCATTTTTCATTCGATTTGATGGAGATATTTCTTTCTGAACCCTTGTAGTTACAATATGGACCCTAACCGGCACCAGTCCTATCGACCAAATTAACACCGTAGCCAATTACTAAAACAAACCCTACACAAGACTTCATTTAGAAACAAGAATAAAACAGTTCAAAAATGTGGTTATTTGTGTTTTAGTTAAAATAAAGTAATGTGTTATTTAGTGCATAAAACAATACAAAATAGGATATTTTCTATCATTTCCACATCTGGAGTATTCCAGCAGTTACATACTTTGGATTACCTATCTATGTAAATATATGTATCTGAAGTTATTTGTGAAACAACAAAATTCATTGTTTGTTATTGTTCATCTACAAAAGTCTATTCTTAAGTATGCAAATTAATATAATAATTACTTAATAGTATGTAATCACACAAGTGCATCACAGTTAGATAAGTCTCTCATAGGTGCACTTTAAGTTCACATTTTAGTTCTTCCAGAAGTTGGGATTTTGCTGTAGTCTCCTCTCAAAGTTTTGATACCAAGTGTGCAGAGTGTTGAGCGGGATGTAGTGCACCCCAGGGGTTGGTGTCATCTGGTCCTGCGTCACGGAAAACGATGCCACAAAGTTCACAAGATGTTCCAGCATCTTTTGTGCAAAAGTGACATATGAGTTTGTCTGCAAAGCCTATAAAAAATAGAATGGGACATAAGCAAAAGACTTTTCACATATGAAAAAAAACATCAGAAGGTAAATGTACTTCCATTACAAACAAAAAAAATACTATTGCAGTTATAATAACTTTATCACTTATTAAACATAAGTAAAGTACTTACAACAGATGAGGCTAGCAGTTGCACATTCTCCTCTGGTTCTATGGAGATGCCTATTTGAGCATTATGACATATTTTCTGTTGGCCAAAGGCACTGCTGAACTTATTGTCATCTGTAATAAGAAAAGTTTGATAAAACTTGAATTTATTTAGATTTGAAGAGACTTTTATTTGATGTCTTGGCTAAATAACAGAATTTACATCTGGTTTTGTATGACATTCCCAGACCTGAACAGATTTACATCAAACTCACAATATCAGAAGTGAATGCTGATAATAATATACTGATGTCATGCCAAATTGGTTGTCAAAAGATAATATATGGGGTCACTGTGCGTATGTAATGTACATATTTTAAAAACAATATTAGTTTTACTCCAATCAATGGTGACATCTAAAAGTCTAAATAAGGACAAATTACCAGAAAGTTCATGAAGTTTCTTCAAGTTTCCAATCTTAAATATAGCAGAGGGCTTGGTGTTGCTGATGTGTCCGAGCAGCTGCCAGTTGGGCGGCGCGGCGGCGTCGGGCCAGCTCCAGTAGACCAGGCCGGCCGCGCGCTCCGGCAGCGGCGCCACGCCCGTCAAGAACACCGCCGCGTGGTTGATCGCGTCCGCCTCCGGGATCGTCACCAGGAACAGCGTTTCCGACAGGGGCGTGAAATCCGTCTGCACCTGCATACCCATTCTCCGATAAAGAACGACTTCCAAAATATACCATTTCGCAATTACCCGATCGCCCACTTACCAATCTTCCTGACACTAAGAGACCGAAAACGTTAGACATAATTATTTGCGTACTTATCACTATCACAACAACAAAATAGTAAATTAAGTTACAAAATTAACACATAAACATAACCTCTATTGCCGAAGAATATTCTAGTCAACTGTCATTGTCAATTTTTTTTCTCATGACATGGACTTACTCGTTTACAGTATTTGCCAATGTCAAGTAATTAAATAGATCAAGTATATTGAATAAATGCAGCATTTTCGTCATTTAGTCACAGACAAAATCAAGTAAAGTACGTCAAAGTCGAGTCAATTCAAAGTCGTACTCCTGTAAAGTAGTGGAGACTTTACTAAGGATTCTATAGAGTTTTGCAATCGACATGGAAAATCATGATTCACTGCTATCTGCAATGCTATCGATTCTCACAAACAATGTTCAACTTAGGTATACTTCAGTGGTAATTCTGGAATACATACTCAATTAAATTATAATTACAAGAAATATAAAAGATTATATTAAAAGAAATTATAACTGAACATCAATTGTTATTCGGAAAAAAATTCATTTTTATTAAGTTATCAGTATAAATATTGTATGGACATAATTTCTCTCCTCCAATATTGTCGTACCCGACAGTGTCCATGGTAAGTTATAACAATTACATTATGATCTTTTATTACACTATGGAATGCAATTAAATGATTGAATTGAATATCGTTTACAAGAGTTCGATTAATATTTTAGTAGTGGTATTTGACAATACAAATTCTAAATTCAGAAAGGTTTTTACTAGACTCAAATCCCTCGAAACCTAAGCAAATTATGGTACGCTAGCGGCCACCCGCGACTTCGTCGTATTTGTTAAAACATCAACTATCTGCTAGTTAGCCGGAACGAATCGACAAACAGCGCCTGTACGGGATAACCGAGCACTGCACAAACACTTCTAGAAACTCACACTATAGGAGCAAAGCATGTATTGAGGCCGAAAAAGCCGGTATAAGGTGGCAGCAGCGGCGGAAGTTCGTTTTGCTGGTGTTTGAAACTCAAGCAAAAAGTTGTAGATTTTCTAGTTCTTTGTTGTTGTTGTTTTTTCAGCACATTTCATTCTTCTAATGTTTATGTTATTTTTGTTAAAATCCTTTTATCCTGTAGCTTGAGTAGGTATGTTAAGCTCACGTAAATGATTCTGCAGTGGTGGCGTCATGCGTCGGGTCATTACGTTGATTTATTTATTTATTTACGTTCCCTAAAATATTATTGAGCGAAACGATGGCTGGTTTATGCGGCATACTTGTGAACGGGTGCCGCCAGTGGGGACTGCTCTGCTCATTTCTGCTATGTTTATAGCGACACAGTACAAGCGATTAATGACACGTAACGTACGTGAACCATACTTATAATTAAATCCTAAATCGCACAAACGGATTTCCTCAGGCTCGTCGCTTATGCAACACCCAACCATCATCGTTTGGCTGCGGCTCTGCGCGCATCCTTCTACAACACTTTTAAAATTTGTATTTGAACATCATCATCTTAGCATTTACCCCGGTTGTGTCTCAGAATTACGCTTAACATCAAACACCTCGAGTATATGAATGAACCCTAAACTCTCTCCAGTGTAGTCTATTGGTCTCGCCATTAGGTTATCTCTGCTCTAAATGTAAACGTGGCTTTAATAAGAAATAGCTAAATATCTGTAACGTGCATTCTTTAACAGTTTGACTACTAGCTAATGACGTATTTCCGGTGGCTCAGAAGGCAATGACGTGGCTTGCTAACACAGAGGGCTCTATTTTATCTTCATTGATTGGTGTTTTTATTATATGCCATTAACCTTTGTCTCCGTTGTTTTTGATTACTTTATCCATAATATTATATAGCACACAACAGAATATACGTTGCGCCCTAATACACCACGCATATTAAATAGTAAAGGACTTTTGTAAAACCAAACAAAACTTAAAAAAGTTGAAAATAAAGGGATAGCTGATAAACCTACAACTACCAAAGTTCTTTGACTCCTAATCGAGTATATACTCATAAATAAGCCTATCAACAGACACGCAAGTAGGTACATACCTGCTAGGCAAATTCTTGGACAAGCAGTTGAACTGGGCGATGCACACCAACTTAGGAAATATAGCTGTAAAAAAAACTAACGCGCCTTCACTTCGGGCGGGAGCTTAATCGTAAAAGAAAGGGAAAGAAAATCGTCAAGGTTGGTTTTTCTCCCGCCAGTTACCTACAAGTAACATAACTTTAAAATTAAAACAATTTGATAAGTATACAAAAACTTGTGTACTGCATGTACAATATTTTGAAAAAAAAACGTCTATAACTGTCTAGGGCGCAGAGAGTACTCCCTACCAAAGGAAAAATCTTCCACCAGTCTGATGGCGGTCCACTCAACCGTTGATAGTTGCCCGAGGAATTCCGTTTGCGCGATTTATGATTTCATTTATCCATACGTGTCCTGGATTAATTTTGACTCTTTATTTTTTTTAACGGTCGGTAACAAAATTCGCTCACGCACTGCCTTCCGGCCAAAGGGGAACCGAAAGGGGGTGTGGGACTCACCACCGGCAGACGCGACTGCCAGTACCTGGGTTGCACCGTCTGACACCCCGCCTGCGGTCAACGTCCTTCGGACCAAAACCGACCTCCTCAGAGAGGCGCAGTGGACGCGCCCCTCCTACCTCCATGTGCGACCATAGCGTGTAAGGCCGACTTCCCGGAGGGTCCATGGTTAGACAGCAGGGGCCCCCTGCCCCCACTGGCTAAGACACTCCTGACGCTACTAAACGGTCCCTTCTGGCCCGCCCGCTGCGCCCTCTGCAGGTCCCTCTTAGGTTCCCCCCCGGTAGTCAGCACTAAAGGCACCTAGAGTCGCCAATCTCTGGGTGTTACCTTTTCCCGGCCTTCGGGAGGTACTCAGCCCCCCCACAACGCCAAGGTGTCCGGGGGGGTGCTATTTTGACTTATCCCAACTTTGGGCTACTTAACTTGACCAATTATTGGGGTTAATATTTCATATGATTAATGAAATTCAATTTATTGTTCTATTCTTTATTAATAAAACATACGATATTCAGTCAAAACAATGTATAACATCTTAACCAAATCTTAAAACCAAGATCAACTACGTGACGGTGGCTCATTCAATAGACTTTTTTAGGTATGCAAAATGATTGATAAATAGGTATGTTCCAACGAAATAATAACATATAATAAAGTGCTACACTAGATATATCCTAGGTATAAAGAGACCACCATATTACTTCTGTACGTTCTTGCATTTATAATCTCAATAAAGATATTAAATACGATTTTAACAATAAAACACAAGTGTAGATCTAAATGCAATGCAATATCTGAGAGAGCAAGCTAGTAGTCAACAAACGAAGATAAATAAAAGTAGGTACACATGTGATAAGCAATGTAACTGATAAATGTTGAACAAATATTATACATCACTGTTAGATAAGCACAAGCCAGTATTTCATTTAATATTGCTACAAGTACACCTCTTGCTCTTCACTTAACTAGTTCAACGCAAATAGACATAACTTTAATACTTTTTTAAAATAAAGATAGCAACTAACAGGTTTATTATATTTTCGTACCAATTTTTTTAAAAATGTTCTGTAAGAACTAACAGTTTCTCTAATTTTGAATTTCTATCAAACTTTTTATTATATATTAATATTGATGTGTAATTGACAAATATCAGTGTATATTATAAGAAACTTAAAATGTTTCAAACCGTTAAGAAGTAAATAAATATTAATTCATATTACAATACAAAATCAGATATCCATGTATTATTAACTATGGTTAATAATAGAGGAAACCCTAGGAACTGTGAAGCAAGTGACTAACCAGGGTAAGACTGTATCAATCCCTTCTTATTATTTACATACATGATATCTTAATTATAGATAATACAAACAGGAATTATTAATTTAGCAGTAGTATTTATCTTAAAAAGCAAACAAAATTGTCTATATAGAAACATTTCATAAACTAGTTATTAATTATTGTACTGAATTATTGTGTGATGTCGATCAAGTGCCAACAGGCAGCAACCCACAATGTGGTTTAACTCTGCCTTATAACTGTTAGTATTAATCTCGCATGTAGGGATAATCAACATCACGCAGAGGAACAAATGTTTCCTTTATAGATTGAGGCGATGTCCATCGCATCACATAGGTAGGTCCACCAGCTTTGTCATTGGTTCCAGACATGCGGCCACCCCCAAATGGCTGCTGGCCTACTACTGATCCTGTTGACTTATCATTAATGTAAAAGTTTCCTGCTGTGCTCTTCAGTTTATCCAGGGCTGTTATGAGGAATTTTTGGTCTTCTGCATATACTGCCCCAGTCAGAGCGAATTTAGTAGAGGACCCCACCATATTGAGTGTGTCCATGACCTTACTATCATCATACACATATATGGTGAGCACAGGGCCAAAGATTTCTTCTGTCATAAGTGGGTCACATGGGTCCTCTGTGACTATGATAGTAGGTTGCACAAAATAGCCAGCAGAGTCGTCAAATTCACCACCCCCAATGATCCTGTTTTTAGGGTTTTTCTTTGCATTTTTAATGTATCCAGTTATTCTCTTAAAAGCTGCTGCATCAATCACAGCTCCCGCAAATACACTAAAGTCTGATGGGTCACCTATCTTAAGTTTGGCTCTTTCAGTCAACAGGCCATCCTGGATTTTTTCAAATAATGATTTAGGAACATACATTCTTGAACAGGCTGAGCATTTTTGCCCACAATACTCAAAGGAAGATCGGATTGTCGAAGTTACAACTGATTCTACATCTGCTGTGGGATGAATGAAATGATAGTTTTTGCCACCACACTCACCAATTAATCTTGGGTAATTTCTATATGTATTTAGATTTTTTCCAACAGCATTCCATATCCAGTTGAAAGTGGGCACAGAACCTGTGAAATTTATGCCAGCTAAGTGAGGCGATGCTGTTATTGTGCGGCCGAAAGTAGGCCCATCAGCAGGCACAAAGTTGACAACACCGGGAGGTACACCTGCCTCTCTCATGATGTTGAAGATACACCAATTCGACAAAATCGCAGTGTCTGAGGGTTTCCATAGAACACCATTGCCCATAAGAGCTGGTGTGTAGGCTAAGTTTCCACCAATGGCAGTAAAGTTAAAAGGGCTGATGGCAGCAATGAATCCATCAATGCCACGGAATCTTAAGGAATTTCTTGTTATAGATGCATTTTCAGAGATAGGTTGATATTTTGCATTCTCTTTCAAGAAAAACACGTTGAATCTATAGAAATCAATAAGTTCAGCAGCAGAGTCGATTTCAGCTTGAATCACCGATTTGGATTGACCGAGCATAGTAGCAGCATTGAGATTCTGCCTGTATTTAGTAGCCATGAGCTCCGCGGCACACTGCCAGATACGGGCGCGCTCCGTGATGCTGGTGCGGTCCCACTTCTCTTGCGCGGCGACCGCTGTCTCGATAGCCTTCTGAATAGTTTTCTCACTGGCGTAGTAATATTTAGCAATCTGTTTCTTGTGGTCGTGAGGCATCACCTGATAGCGCGGCTCGCCGTCACGCAGCTCCTGGTCGCCGATAACGATAGGCACTTCCTCACACACGCTGCTGGCACGCTGCAGCTCCGCACACAGCTGCTGGCGCTCCGCACTGCCAGCCCGGTACCCAAGGATCGGCTCATTCTCGACGCCGAAATCTTTAAACACGGGTATGTCTACAATGCTAGACGCAGACCTCTCGAACGGGCGCACTCTGCGTAACACTCTAGAACACACGGTTATCATTATGAACGATTCGGGAACAATTACTTCTCAAATACTTCGTTTCAAGTTACGTAAATAGCGACGGTTCCGGTGATCCTAGCGAAACTCAATATAATACGCCCGACAGATTGTTGGTAATTGGCAACAGAGAAATGACCTTCAGTGATTCACATTTTGTGCCGAAACGACGTAGCACCAAAATTACTGCTATTGCAATTAATGGTACACGACAGTGATTTCAAATTTCGTCAGACTAGTTTTATAATTGGTGAATACTTTTTTCAGATTAATTCATTTATCTGTACACGAGTGTTCACTAGTTCAACATTTAAGGATAACAAATCTCAATCAAATTTCTTAGGTGGTCGCTGCGGGCCTGCCGTCGCTCAGCTGACCTTACATTTCGCATTACACAACAATAGTCTATGCTACGCTCCTGTCATCATTGACGTTTTCGAAGCTGAGCACTCTCATAGACAATTTAAAGTTCTATTCCACTGCCAATATGAGTACGACTTGAGACTGCAACTTGCCTCAATTCTTTGCAGTCCTGGCTGGGAATTAAAAATTTAAGTAGCTCCTAGGTATTAGTTGGTCAGTAACTATCACCAAAGTAAATCATAGAGGTCACATCTAAGAAGGATCAGCATTTATGGGGCAATTAAATATCTCTTCCGTGCTTCGGAAGGCATGTCAAGTCAGTGGTCCTAGTTATCACCAGTGGCACTGGGTTCTTGAAAGGAGGTTGCCTGTGTTTAGCAGTGGTAAGATGTTAATGGGCTTAGAATTAAACGACGAGGCTTGCTTACAAAATAATGACATCAAAAATATTCTAAGTTAAAAGTACGTTAAAAGTTTGATCTCCATTTGATACTCTCGAAATAACTTAGAAAAGATAGGAACATAAATCAATCGATCTTAATCAAGTAATTTTAATGCCAAAATATGTGTTGGTATAAATTGTATTCAGTCCTTAACTATCCTCTTTTCAGATGACATGATAATCGGTCTTTTTGATATTTTCCTTTGATGTCCATAACCATTTTGTCCTATTTATATTCCTAAATCGAATACATACATACACAGTAAAGTGTGTACGCCACTAAACAAAGTCACCAATTATATCTATTTTCAAACATCAAAAGGTTAAAGGAAAGACACATGGAGTTTTTCGTTTAGAATTAATCTCAGTACTATGGTGTGGCTATAATAATCAGTCACCCAATTGGCGTCCAGTGCTGAACATATCCTCCCCCAAAAAGTTAACAAACCGAGAGACCATTATTTTTCATAATTTTAAAACCGTCCTTGATCCATTTTTTTGTTATTATTGTTGAAAAATGTTATTCTGAAAACTATCGAGATGAGCGGGATCACGTCAGCTTTCAAACAAAAAAACAGCATCTTATTCGATCAATTCGGTTTGGAGCTACGATGTCACAGACAGACACATAGGGCACAGATTCACAGACACTTCAAACTTATAACACTCCTCTATTTTGGTCGGGCATTGAAAATAACGGTCGGAATTTCTGAAAGTTCTGTTAGTTCGATTCTCGTTGCCTCCTATGGCCATGCGGCGAAATACTTTAGTCTTTATAAATATGAAAGTCGTGTTAGGGGAACGATAGGTTATTTTGAAACGGTCGAACTTGCTAGAGGGAACTATTGCGCCTGTGCGAGGACCTGACCCACTTTGGAAACTATATTAATGCGCTTGCGTAGCGTCTCAACCCCCAGAAACCTTTTATTCTAGAACGATCATACTAGCTACCAGGGTACACACATTATTCGCGTCTGACAAGCTGTAAGGCGCATACTTTAAAGAGCCCTCTTCACTTTGTCTGGGTATCGGCTACATTTCAATAACAATACCTACAAATATCGTTGCTTACTAAGTTACGTTATAAGAACGTGGTAGAATGAAAGTTATATATCAATTATAATTTGAGATGATCTTCCGTTGTTTTTTTATGTTGTTTTTTTTTAAATAATGGCTACGTGCGTTTATTGCATTAAGGCAGTGTCAAGTAAGAGTTATATTAATAACATATAAATTATAGTTAATGAGTAGTGATAAAGATGATAAATGAGAAGCCCTCCCCCTAAATCCCTTGAGTCCTCAGTAAAGATGTGGGACTATACTGAGATCTCACATGGACTTTTTGAGAGAATTTGAAAAGTGATGTTGCACTGTTTTGTTTCATTTACTAACACTCATGTACGTTCACAAACACTAAACGGTTAATAATCCACCGTAATTACATATGAATGTTCGAAATATCACAAATTTTAGAAAATAAAACAAAACTGCAGACATGACGCTTCACTTTCCCGCCTAGAAGTCGATCACAACATTCGTACGTGCGTAAACGGCTATACGTTTTCGTATAGTTCACTTTCCCGCCAAAAAGTCGACACTGTACTTCCTGTTAAAAAAGTTTAACACACCCTCCTGCTTGACTCACAGAGGGACAGGGTCTTTTGATGATGATCCGAAGAAAAAAATAATATCGAGCGCTTCAGGGCTTCGGAACGCACGGTAAGCATTTCGTCCTGATTATAATTGGTAACATACATACATTCATGTTGTTTATGAATGTTTTTTATGAATTTGTCCTGAACTATGTTGTCGGTCCCGCGTAATAGGTGGCGAGCCTATTGCCGCTTACCGGGCACTGTTATATTCGCCAGAGCCTGGTCCGTTGATCGGAAGGTGCACCACTTGCGATGAGGTTGGCTTGACTCCTGAGATATCGGTAGGAGCCCTATACCTACACCCTATACACATATTACAACTGGTAAGCAGTCACTAAACACCCTTAGAGGTCTTATTGAACAACTTGATAAAATCTGTGGTTGCGTAATAGTTGCGTGTCCCACTAACTGATAAGAAGATTTTATTGGAGGCAGGGTTTCAAGGATAAATAAACATACCACAGTCATGCTGCATGCATACACAATAAACGTACATAATAAAACACTTTAATTTTTTTACTGACATCACATCAATGTTAATCAAGCGATAAAAATACCATGTCACGCCCCACTAGGGGAGGGTATTGGGTCATACTCCACCACGCTGACCCAGTGTGGATTGGCGGAGGCAGGTGTATGGCGTCCTGCTGTTAGAATATTTCAAGCCGCCCATTAGGCCTCTAATATGGCTTAACGACTACCACATTTAGTGATAACCGGGACCAACGGCTTAGCGTGCCTTTCGAAGCACGGAAGCGCTCGATATCAAATGGCACAAAAACGGTCACCCATCCAAGGACTGACCTCTGTAAGCTCTGCTGTACTTCGATGATCGTTTCCGACTACCGAGCACCGCAAAGCTACGAGCGCTTCATCAGTAATCAATCAGTAATTATTTAATTGTAAGTAGGTAGGTACTTCTAATCCGTAGGGAACAGTCCGTTTACTTTCATTTCTATGAATGTCCTGTGTGGTAATCGACATCGCGAGCTGGGTATATTGACTTCGCTCATCATTTTGTAGTCGATAGAAAAGTAATTTTTTTGGGTTTGTTTTGCCTTGATAAAGGTAATGGAAATTTTCGAAAAGGATTTTTAGTTTCGGTCGTATCAAAGATGAAATTAAATTCATATGTGAAAATACATTTATATACCTACAAAAGGAATGGCAATACATACAGGCTATTCGAAATCGAAAGACACATATAAAGTACGACAATGTATCATATCAAAAGTTCTTTATCTAATAAACTATTAAATAGTATAAATTATATTTTACAAAATGATATGATATAATATATCGGTCTGACGACCCATATGGCGTGGAGGTCAGCATACCTGCACTTCTCTCCAGAGGTCGTGGGTTCGATTCCCACACAGGACAAATCTTTGTGTGCAGGAAGATGAATATTTGTTCTGGTCTAGGTGTTTTCCTATGTATATTAAGTATGTATTCACAAAAAAAAAGTATTTAAATATGTTTATCCATTCTTTAGTATCTATTCATAACACAAGTTCTTAGTTATACTTATCTTGGAACTATATAATTGGTGTAACTATAAGAGAATATTTATTTATTTATATTAAAGAAACTAAATTCAAATTCAAAATTATTTATTCAAGTTTGGCTCAAAAGAGCTCTTATGAAGGTCAAAACTTCAAAACTAGCGCGCCCATTCACTGCGGGCAAGCTCCCGATCGTAAAAGAACGGGCAAGAAAATCATCAAGGTTAGTTTTTTCTCCCGCCAGTTGCAAGAAAATGTACTTACTTAGTAAAACAATTTGACAAGTCTGCAATGTGTTCTGCAGTCACAATATTTAAAATAAAATAAGAAAATAACTCTTTTTTTAAGTTAAGCGAGCATGATTACGAATAAACATAGTAGCAGACCAGTCCCCACTGGGGCGGCTCCCGTTCACAAGTATGACGAATGAACCAGCCATCGTTTCACTCAACCATATTTTAGAAAACGTAACGACCCGACGCAAACGCCGCCACCCCAGAGACATTTAAGTGTGAATGACATACTCGAGCCACAAAATAAAAAGATTTATACAAATGAGAAATAACAATAATATTATAAAAATTAAATAGCTGCAGACCACAAAATTGTTTGTCCTATGATAGATATAATTTACAGCCATGCCGCCTTATCAACTATATAATCTTGCGTACAATAGTATGCTTTCTTAATCAATTTTTCTTGAATAGCTAATTTAAATTTGTGTAAGGGCAAATCCATAAAAGACTTCCGAATTTTTTGAAGTTTTGGATTTAACAGTTTATTTTTATTTCTTGTGTTAAAGCTGTGACGTTCACAGCGTTTGCGATAATTATTTATATTGTTCCGTACAAATAAAATACAGTTAAAGATAAACCGCACTTAAAATATATCTACACTGAAATCACGAAGCAAAAATACTACTTAATGAAATGTTAGTGAATCTATGTGCCCAGTCTGAGCCAACGCCCTGTGAAAAAACTGACAAGAAACTCACAGGCTTACGCTTTTCTAAAATATCAATTGGTTAGGTACTTAAATTACAATCTGTGACGCTATACAATGCAATAGAATATAACATTAAGAATATTCAATAGCCTGTATGAAACGGCATTTTAATCCCAAGAACTTTTTATTTCTATATAATCTTCGATAGCATAATACACTTGAATACCTACCTATAAAAGGCAATATCATATCAAAAGTTATTCCATTCCACAAGTTATTCTAGATTTGCCTTTGGAAAAGTTTAAGCAAGCTGTTAAGGCTTCACTTAACAATATCACAGATAATATATGAAGGCGACTGTCCGCCTCGGTCAGGCTTGGCCATAGCACTTTATGTGTTGAGTAAACCCTGGCATATAATATAATATTTATGTAATTTTTATAAAATTTATCTTATCATATAGCTTGAGTATGTGATGCGTCGGGTCGTCGCGTTCCCTAAAATATGGTTGAGCGAATCGATAGGTTCATACGTCATACTTGTAAACGAGTGCCGAAAATTTTTATTTATTTATTCATTTATTTCGAGTTCTACACTCATATTGTGTTAGTAAATACATATATCTTAATCCTAGGTGTTAGTAATTACATGTAGCGCACAACATTTATTCAGGTAAATACAATCTACGCGATCCGCGATCATCTTCAGGAGACAGTTGGAGCTTGCCCTGGCCCTGACTCTGCGCACGAGGGACGCAGCGCGCTTCCGCATTGTAGCGTATAAACTACTATGTTAAAAGTGTTTTGACGTGTTGCTTTTAAATTTTGTGACTGCCGAACACGTTAGTCTTTGCTATAATATTAAGTACTTTTATTGTAACTGGCGGAAGAAAAACCAACCTTTACAATTTTCTTGCCCGTTCTTTTACGATCAAGCTCCCGCCCGCAGTGAATGGGCGGCGTTTGTTTTTAAGTTTGACTTTTTGAATAAATGACTTTGACTTTGAAAATCCCTTTACAGACAGTTTCCGTCTTATTGTTGATTGAAATGTATTAAGGCTTGACTGCTAATATTGCTTGGGAGGGTGCTGCGCCGCCTACGCCTGCTGTGGCAGTGGCATATTTCGGTAGTGTTTAAAACGTTAGTCCGACTACTCGCCACTAGATGGCAGTGACAAAGACATCCTAAAGAGAAAATTTAATTAGTGATAATGTGTAATAGTGTGTAGATATTTAGCTAAACCTTGTCTGAAAAATTAATAACTATATATTTTTATCAGATTGCAAAAATGGTCTACCATTCGCACTTTGCATAAAACCTGTTTTTGTGATAAATGAGACATTTATGTAACAATATGATCAAACGCTTTAACTGGAACTTTTAATTTTGTTGCTTCTCAAAAACGTAGAAAATGTATTAAAATAATCATGTGCTGAGTTTGTTTGTTCCGGCTAAGATCTTGTACAGAGTGCGTGCTCATTTAAGTGAAGGTGTAATAGTCAAGCTTTGCGAAACTTTGATACTCTCCAAACTCAATTACGCCGGCACAGTTACTGGTTTCTCGAAGGACGCATAACTCCGTTTCTTAATAAAGGGAATCTTCTGAACATAGAGTCCAGGTGGGCACTTTATTTTGCCTGCTTATTATTTGGAGTTATAAACGGCGAATCGCTACCTTATTTGTATAAGAAGCTTATCATTTCCCTGCGAAGCGTGAGGTCTGCTTCTCGTTTAATGCATGTTAGGCACAACACGACTGCGTTTCGAGGCAGCTTCCTTTATTCTGCCACTAAATGCTGGAACGACATTCCGCCTATCAGAAACTGTCTCACTATTGGATCTTTCCGTTACTTATTACAGGAAATATTTAATAAACAAAACAAAATGTATCTGAATGTGTATGTACCCGTCATCAATTGTGCTATTCTCTCACTTGTGCGACTTAGGTTCCCTACAAGCTTGTCTAATATATATATATCTATAAATATTAATGTGACTATGTAGGTATGTATTGTTTTATACAACGTAGGTATTGGTATGGTATAGTGGTGCCCTCACAAATGGTATCTACGGAAGACCAGCGTCGAGGCGTTTTAGTGGCACCTTGGCTTTATGCTGAGTAGATACCTTTCTTTAAGTATTTAAATATAATGTATGTCTATTTTTTTTGTCACATAATACATTATTTTTCTCTCCTAAAATAAAGGTATGCCAACTAAATACTTAAATTGAGATACTTACAAACACTTACAAAGTCATAAATGATACTCATTATGAACTGATTTTGAAATAATTATACTATTATGAACTGAAGAGAATAAATGGAGACCGCGACAAGCGGTGCGCTATGATAAATCACGAAGATAACACCGTTTTGCTTCGCAGTTTTAACAGCCATTTGAAATGGTGTTTAAAAAAATGTTTGTGTTCGAGTAATGTAATTTTGTTTCTATGTCCAAATACTAATACGGAAAAGAATAATATAAATCAATAGTAGTATTTTGCAGCGATACTAAATCGCTAACAAAATAAAAAGTAAACTTTCAGGTTAATTGATAAACAGGTAAAAATAAAGTCTGTTTGATTTGTATACATAGTTTAATTGCCACATCAGCATAGTACACGGTGTATAATGCTATGATAACGGAACGATAGCGCAGCGCATTGACTAAGCTTCGGCGCGCGTTTGTACCCAAAGCGCCCACACCGCGCGACCGTCGCTGCATTTTTTATCGAAAACCACATTCATTTATTTATGAACAAAGAATAAGGAACAATGGTTCCTTCTGTCTGTACAATCAAATTATTAAATTATATTAGAGTTTTATGTATTACCACAAACACTTTCAACAAGTCATCAGTGTTTATCCCTGCAATATTAATATAAAATCAAAAACTATAAACTTTCGGGCATTTCATTAGCGAACGCATTATGTTTCTTATACACATTGTCCCAACTGGAGACAACATCATAGTCAACATAGTATTTATTTAACGGCAGCGGGCTCGCGCGGTGTTTTAGAATAATATTAAGCCTAAATACAAAGTGGAATTACAATAATATAACCATAATCTACACAATAATACGCATAAGTAATCAATATAACTAGGCATTGGCAAGTGTCGGCCGCGGACGCTCTTCTGTTTGTTCATACTTTTTTATTTATTTAATACTTTCTGATTAAAAATTCAGATAAATTTTAAGTAATGTATATATATTTACATAATTAAGAGTGAGAATACAAGACTGACTGAAAATATGTCTATTTTATAGAAAGTTACAAATGACAGCGAAAAACTTTAAGAGGTAGCCTCGTTTGATTTTTATAATCGGAAAATAAAATCAAAACTTTACTACAATAGTGATTGGGTCGAAGCGGCGGCCACGGTACTACAAACATAACATAAACATATAATATGACACTCTCTCGACGTCACTCCTCCTGACGCGAGTGCTACTAGAAATGTCTCAAAACATCGATAAATTGATACAATATCAATTCTTAAAAATCGATTCTTTTTAAATGCAAATAAAATTCAGCAAGTTGACATCTCTAGTGGCATTTCTCACCATATACTTGAAAACATGGCGAAGCCACTAACCTCTCTAACAACCGCGCATGTTTACGGACGCCACTCAAGCGAGATGACAAATAAGATAAAACCTTTACGCATTACATTTGCTACACATAAATTATCTTGAGTTGAATATGGATTTCAGACAAGTAAATGAATATTTCATGTATCCCCAGAACAAGATGGCTTTGCTCATAATTGGAAACTTGCTTGAGTGAAGTTCTTAAATACGGGTGCAACATTTTGGAACCTTCGATGCAGCTGTGACGTCATACGTCCGTAACACTAGATAAAAAACTAAACCTAAGAACAAATATATCAGAAGGTTCACATAAATACCCTATGTCTTAAGAACCCCATTACCAGAAATCTAAAAAAAAATTTTTTTTGTTGCGAAAACTGAATTCTTTAAAATTTTCAGATTTCTGTAGTAGGGCTCTTAATAAAAACACTTTGTTTCCATAAAAAACGCTTTGCTTTGTCATTCTTATACTTAAACCACCTACCCCATTGATCAAGTAAGGGGCAATTGTCTGCCAGAACATGGAGAAATGGCTCTCTTTCACTTGAGTCTTATCGGCGTGTCATAAGTCCCCACCATAGAAACCTTAATAATATAAGAATAGAAGTGCTGTGCGCGCGTAAAATCGCTTGCGTACTCGTGTATCGTATGGCACCAGTGCATCCAGAGCTAGTAAAGACATTACCAATTGCGTTCGTCCTATGTGAATCGTACGTCATTATAAACAATTAATGTGCTGTGTTCCAAAATAACTAGTAGTTCGTAAAGAACGTCTCGAACTTAAATTTGCGTTCCTTTTCTGATTGGCGACATGTGTTTCGATAGTTTGTGGCGGCAAATACCATTTCTAGTATCTTATTATTTAGATTTCTATGGTCGCCACTAAAAATCCAAACCTAAGTCCAAAAACTGTAGAGTATAATATCACCGCCGTTAAGCATATTATGTCTATAGGGGTAGGTGGTCTCTGTTATAGCCCCATAGTATTGTATTGACCCCTTTGGCAGGACCTACCTAACAGTAATATACTCCTAAGTTACCCTATAAGCCACGACAGCGCGCTTACAACTATTTTTGGACTACATTGAGCTTACTTAACATAATTTCGTCACATCCGTTTACATAACAATTTGTATCAAACATTAGGACACAATTGTTAAAATAAATAGGAATGATTTATTACCTTGGGAATGAGTATATTTATATAGCCGTAATCAGTAAAAAAACACCGATCAGCAGGAATATGATTAAACAATTAAATATTAGTTTACATTATTTAAGCCAGCTCTTCCGTGTCACGGTAATAAACAGCACACGGAATTACATATTAATAGTTATAATGTGACACAGGCAGGAGACTCGGCTTAACAATTACAATTGAAGTTGACTTTTAATTACGATTGTATAATAATTATGTTAGTAAAGTTTTTGTCACAATACATCTAAATATAAGTACATAAGTTTAACTCATTTAGATGAGGTCACTAAATTGTCTATGTGTTTCATGGGGTTGATCAAAACACATAATGTCAAAACCATCTAGCGTTATCAGTCGGCCTGCTACGATTGCCGGTGTCTAAACTACCGGACTTTGTGAAAACAGTACAGTACTATCACAAATTATTTACTTCTACAAGGAGTCCAGTTCTGAAGGGATATTCATGCTCCCGTTTACTTTAATACTGACAGATAATATTATCAAAAAGCATATTTCTTTTCGTCAGCACCGATACTTTAAAGGCAATACACATTACATATTTCAAAGTACATTCATATTAAACACGCCCCCCCCCCCCCCCCATATAATCCTTAGCACTCTTGCACCATAGTTTCTAATATTCATATCAAAGTTACATAAAATAACCCAAATTGCATTCTTTAATAATTTTATATAAAAATGGACTCCAAACACATTATCACATAGTCGTGTCGGATGTATAAAATACCTAAAAATATAATTTGGAAGTATAACAATACGTCAGTACTTGAGCAGAATAAACCTAACGACGGGGCAGTAAAGCGACTGGCTGACAATGAATGAATCACTTAATGTTTCAATTTGTATAACTTGTTTGTAAAATGCGATCACAAGAATAATGTAATAATTTAAATGTTCATAATAAAATATAGTTCATTCAGTATAAAACACTTGATACTTGAATTGCACTCGCAGATACTCGTTCTACAGTCATGGCGTCATGTTATCTGAAAAGGAAAAAAATAATTTATAAGCACATTTAAAAAATCCGGGAAAATGGTATTTGGCTAAATATATTTCTGTTGTGGATATTTGACTGACATTTTACAAATGACTCAAAGTGCAAAATTAATTTAAATCAACATGTGTAATAGTAGTGTAGTTTTATGTAACCCGTATTTAAGAACTTTACTGGGATGGGATACTAATCCCGAATTAACTCTAAGGAACATTATATTTTATAGATTTAAAAGGCTTAATCTATTGTAAGCTGATTCATAATACAGGGGTCAGACCCATATGCCATAGTTATTTCTTCATCTTATCTAAGAGTTTGAGCTAACGTCGTTGGCACGGCAGCTCTCGCCCACTTGCCACAGGAGTCGGGCGAAACTCTGTTTGTTTAGTTTTATCTAGAAAAACTATTAAGATAATTGTTCCGACATTAAAATAGTTTTCAGTAGTTTGTCTCTGTACGACATCTAGCTTCGGCTAATTAAACCACAACCACCAGCAATGTAGACGTCGACATGATCTCCCCACTGTAAAGCATCATTTATTAATCATCACGACATAGTATAAAGTCTCTGTCTTCTGTCTGACTCTAAGGATGCTTAGATCTTGAAAACTACGCAAAGGATTTTGATACGGCTTTTTTCATAGATAGAGTGATTCAAGAAGGTTTAAATGAAGTCGCAATGTGCCGCTAGTTTAACATAACGTAGAAATTCAATGGCTCGCGCTGTCCGTTTAAGAGGTAATATTTGTTGTGCGTAAGGTAAGCGTGATTGATAGTATAGTATAGTGAGTATGAGTGTTATAATGGTGAGTGAGCGTGGCACACACCGCTAGAACAGCAGGTCAGTGCGCTGTTCGCGCGCGCGGCTCCAAACGCGCGCGGCACTGTGCGCGCAGGGCCGCGCGTCGCCTGCCTCCCCCTCCCCCTCCGCGGCGGGCCCCTCCGCCTCCCGCACCTCCTTGTCCCCGCCCTCCTCGCGAGACGTACCGTTTTCTGTCAACACAAACACACGAAACTATGTTACAAGATTGGTTACACTATTATTAAATGATTTTATTGCAGACCCCAAGCCTTGAGCACCAGCGGCAAAATACCGGGATAACTAACATTCCATGATCAATTTTGTTAAAAATTGACAACCATTGTAAAAGATATTTCATTACCTCAGTCCATTAATGTGCAACTACTGAGCATGGGCTTCCTTTCACAGACCAAGATGAGAGGATATTGGGCCATAATCCATCACCCATTGCGGATTCGTGTTCGCTTTGCTTTAACATATTTTTTTTCTATTTAAAAAATGGCTTCGTACTGTTTGCACATTTAGCCAGTGTCAGGTAAGAGATATATTAATAACATATAAATAACAGTAAATGAGAATGAGCAGTGGTAAAGATGATAAATGGTAAATGAGATGCCCTCCACCTAAACCCCTTGAGTTCTCAGTAAAAATGTGGGACTATACTGATATCTCACATGGACTTCTTGAGAGAATTTGAAAAGTGATGTTGCACTGTTTTGTTTCAAATACCAACACTCATGTACGTTCACAAACACTTAACGGTTAATAACCCACTGTTATTACACAACAATGTTCGAAATATCACAAATTTTAGAAAATAAAACAAAGCTGCTGACATGACGCTTCACTTTCCCGCCTAGAAGTCGATCACAACATTCGTACGTGCGTAAACGGCTATACGTTTTCGTTTGAGTGATAAATGAGTAAGTGTGTGTGTGTGTGTGTGTGTGTTTGTGTGTGTGTGTGTGTGTGTGTGTGTGTGTGTGTGTCTCACCGTGCACGATGCGCGTGTGCGTGACGCCGAGCTGGAAGGCGTCGCCGACTGTCTTGTGCGGCGTGTAGCGACACAGCGCCGCCGACACTGCAACACGACCCACACGCTGTAGCCTCTACTCTAGCTAGCCTACAGGACTGCGCTAACTACTACTACTCCCTAGTTGCTCCTGCTCGAGCCAATGCTAAACCACGGAACACGAAAACTCCACATTAGCCATCAGATTATACTTTACAGCAATGATTTTTTATTGAAATTATGAGATTTATAAAAACACTTCAGAACCAGTTGGAAATGTTATTCGGAATATAATGTTAAAATGTGACATTATCCACAAGCCAAAGCCACATCTTACCGGTACTAGTTGACAGGTCGATTAAGCATAATAATTTATTATGATTGAAAAGTTTTGGTTTTAAAAGTGATTTCATACATGACGTGTATCCTATTCAGTTATTTTCCGAAACTTAAATTGCCAAACCGATCCCATACTCAAACGATTTTTTTTAGAATTTAGAATAATATCCGAAATAACAAGGGTTTTTTTTGTAATTCACATATAAATCATATGCTTTAAAGAAGCACCACTTGTGTTTTAAGGATATGATGAATATGTAAAAAAAATTGGAAGCGTTTGAATATTTGACCGATACGATACACTCTAGCAACAAAAAAATCAAAAACTGATTATTAGACAATTAGCCACCAAAGAAATGAGTCACAATTTTTTTTTCATGAAACATATGATATACGAATATTAAGTGAGTACTAATCTGATTTAGCGGTAATTATATCCATTTATAAATATTATAAGCAATGTTACAACTTTAAATCAAAAGTGAATTACATAATAAATGGTTTTCTTTCTTAAATACATATTTCTTTACTATATATACTTTAATAAATAATTCTTATATACAAAAAAGAAAACGTACTTTATATTTTGTTCCAAAAAACAGAAGTTACTAACTAATCAAATAGTTAGTAGGTTAAGTTTTTGTTGTGTTGTTAAATAAGTCAATAATGGAATAACAAAAATGACTATACAACAATTAAAAGAGATAAGAGGGTCTACCACAAGCATTTTGGATTTGTTGCAATAACATATTCAGACCCTCGCCATTACACGCTCAATGTAGTAGTCTAAAAAGATGATATTAGTACAATTTCTTCTTTAAGTAGCTGTACGTCTAATTCCTAGCCTATATGTTTATAAATATCCAGTAGTTCAACGGAAAGCAGTATTACCCTCAGTACTCTACGTATAGTTGGATATTTCAAGTACAAACATACACTCAGAATATTTAATAGAGCCACAAGTTCTTAAACTTAATGAATAGATATGTTGTGTATTACAAATAAGTTTTTTGTTTTAAAACTCTACCACTACTCGTTTACAAAATACACAAGTAATCTTTTCCTTAGTATAAAAATGCATGTACTGTGTGAAATTAAAACGGTCAACTTGAATTTTCATTGAAAATACAAGTGATCGAGTGTGGAATGAAAAGCATGAACTGGTATGAAGAATCTTCCTATGTATAGGAGAATTCAATACCGCGTGATATTGCTTTATTTGTTACTCTATATCATAACCTTAATGTCTTATAATGTTTGAAGATTTGTAAGACGCACCATTCATAAGATTAAAAAACAAGTTTGTGATAAATGTTAGATTTTTTTTATTAATTTAAGCTATCTGCATACGTTGAGCACAAAGAGTAAAATTGCCTGCGTTTAAGACACAATTTTAGAGGCGCTTCGATACGGTTTCAAAGAAAAATTGGTGGTATCATAGCGGGGATAAAAAGACTAGCAGAGCAATATGGGGTCGTTAAAGGCAGAGTGATCCATAGCAAAAATGTCGGCGGCTGTTGCCTTCACACGAAGATTTCATCGGGGACGAAGCCAGTCACCAGCAATAGACGGGAGAATGCTTGTTGAAAAAAAAATCCAAGTATTTAAACTACTCTTAAGTAAAACTGCTTTCTAATGAAACTGCATTGAAGATTTTTAACTTTATATCTTATACTGCAAGTTCTTTTTTATATCACTAGATGGCACTCTAACATGCGGCCCACCTAATGGGAAGTGGTCACAGCAGCCACTTGCAACACCAGGGCCATCACATAAAACCGTCTCACGCCCTATTTGAGCACAAATGAAATATTTCGCAGCAATAGAGAGACATTTTAAGATAAACCATTGCAAGAAATATCTAAGTGATGTATCATAGCGCCACTGACTCGACAAAAATACATGTGTGTGTTGTCGTAAACGATTGTTATATTCAGGGCTATGTTCTGGGGCAGTGTAGTTTCATAGAGCGGCAGTAGTATTACATACAATCAAGAGGCACACATCACTCGTGTTCTAAAATTCTTGTATACAATTTTATAAAACGATTAAGATTTTATAAGTAGTTTTTCTAACACTGGCAGATCTCACGGCTACGATTTACCTAGTACTATCAACTTTAGACAAATATTTTAGATACAAAATGTGCCGAGAGTATAAATATTTAATTAATGACTCATAATAATGAGCAAAACAGGGTAGTTCCTGGGCCATGATTTTCTTAATTACATATATAAAATATGAAAATAAATTTAAATATTTTTGATTTATTTATATTTGTTCTAGTTTCGTTGTTGTTGCAATTTGTTTACGTTAAATAAAAAAATATTTCTGTTACAATGAACCTTAAAAGAGAAGAACTTGGTTTACAATTATAATTCGAAAATAAATTATTATAGCAATTAGTACTGTGCATCTATAAAATTAGTTGTGAGGACTGTCAGGTAAAGTTAACCTATTTTTAAGTGTTGTAACTATCCATACGCCGCAACTATAATTTTTCGATTTAGCGTATGTTTATACGTTTGATATCATCTTAAGTACTGATCGAAATTACATGATGTAAAAGACAATTTAATCTATATTTTATGCTCAAGCTTATTTGGATGTTTATTTGGATAAGAATTAATGTTATACATACTTAAAATGGCTTCGTAAATAAGCCATTATTTTTAGTAAAAAGTAAGAGATAAAAAGTGGTTATTGTGTATTATTCTTGAGAGATAGACATATACCATCGCGGCCTTTACTGTACTGTAGTACATCATTTTGACTTATCTAGTAGGATTTGGACAGCGTTTGCAACATAAGCGCAAAAAAACGAGTTAATTTATCTCAAAAATGTACAGTGTTCCACTACTACATTGTGCATGTATTATATTTATAAAACTTCCTCTTGAATACATCTAATTATTAAAAAAAAACAGCTTCAAAATCCGTTGCGTAGTTTTAAAGATTTAAGCATACATACAGACACCGGGAAGCGACTTTGTTTTATACTATGTAGTGATATATGATGTTCAATGATGATAGTAAGATCCCTATACACCCTGTTTTTTACACATTTTAACGACATATGTCTGAAGTGTGAGTTGTAAGTTTTCCATAAAAAAAAAATAGTAATTTAACAATTTACAACTATTCGAAATGTCACCTACGTAACACTTCTCGCCATGATATCTCACTGATATTTGACTAAATTTGTATAAAAGTAATCCCTGGTAAAGCCCTTATTAATTTATTGTTGTACTTACCTTATCTATTTAATTTTTATGTTGTTGAATTTTTAATTCGTAATTACTATTGTTTATTTTAGTTATTGTCGTTATTGTTTTTACTTATTAGAAATTGACAATTAGTGTCTAAGAATATTTTTTAGCACATCCGCTTTCTTGTATATTTTATAAGAAAATTAGATAAAATGTACTAAATAAAATGCTTATTGACAATTTCCTATCTTGGTGAGGTCCGTTTATTATGTAATGAGAGCTCACGGCAGTCTATGAGTAGAAGAGAAGTGTAAATAAGCGTGATAAGTTATATGGCCCAGGAACATGAAATAGATTTGTTTTAGACACAATATATATAAATCTAACAAAATTCATAAATCTAAGCAAGAAATTAATATAAATTGAATCAGCAATAATACCCGCATAAATGCTACAACCTTTCGAAACGGCGCTTGACTATCATTTTCGTAAACTTAAGTCTGTCTGTTTTCAATTATATAATAAATGACTGAAAGTGGTTCTGATCGTCAATGTATGAAATCAAACTGTAAATATTGCGACAGCCGCATTGCTTCATTCCAAAATGTCTAAAGCTGCATCGACGGCCTATCTTTATGCACACTCTGAAAGTTATAAAGGCCTTTGGATGTCTTTGTCTAAAGAAGTAACTTTGCCAACTTTCGACTTAACAATTTTTCTGGATTTGTCAAAGTTTCATTTGATAGTCTCAAATCAACTTTACAGCATTTGAGAGAGATAATCATACCGATATGAGTATTGGCGGCTAGTGTGGACGCCGTGACGGGGCCGAGAGGCGGCGGGGAGTGGCACGACGCGGGGGCGGCGGGGGCTCCGGGGCCAGGGGTGGCGCCGGGGGCAGGTGGGTCAGCCGGGCCATCGGTGGCAGACTCGCTGTCTTCGCAGAGGGATATTTCCGACGGATACTCGAAGGTGCGCGTCAGGGAGTCGTCGAACTGCAGTTTCAGCTGGGGAACACGATAGTAATACACGTTAGTGACTCACGCATAATTATTGATCGGATTGAGAATATCAGCATGCAGTGTACTGCCAGCAAACTAACAGCATGCTGATATTCTTAAACCGATCTACGAAGGAAAATACTATATTAGTCAGCCATTATAATTTTTATAAAAAAAAAAGTGCCTTGTTTAATACAATTTGAAACTTAATTTTGTTTAAAATAATTGAATGTATGTAATATCTATGATTACAAACTAATAAAATGTTACTGAATAAAAAAACTAGTAAAGCCGAGCGCAGTGCAGTGTTGATTAGATTTTTTATTTAGTGGCACTGTAATAAATAGGCTTTTTATAGACGTGATCGTCTTGTTATGTTTTATGACATTCAATAGTCCAACAGAAGATTACATTGTAATACTTGTAAATGAGAGAAGCAGCACCGTTATACATGGTGAAAAGAGACACAGTATACATAACAATATAATTAAATTTGTAAATACAACATATGTCATAGAGGTATTATGTGAACATAATTATAGAAAGAAGAAATGGTTTTTTATTAAGGCATATACATACATAGATACTTATCGACTTACACTAGTGTTCAACATGTCCGATAAAAATGTTTATAATACTTTTTTGATAAAGCAAAAATATGCGAGGGATACAGATCAGTTGTGTGATTGCATTATACATCTTATACTTGTTCTTTTTTAAAATAAAAAGCCATTGCTATTTGCTGCTGATAGCGGGTCATTTATCAAGCCGCCCATTAGGCCTCAAACATGGCTTAACGACTACAACATTTAGTGATAACCGGGACCAACGGCTTAACGTGCCTTCCGAAGCACGGAAGCGCTCGATATCAAATGCCACACAAACGGTCACCCATCCAAGGACTGACCTCTGTAAACTCTGCTGTACTTTGGTGATCGTTTCCGACCACCGAGCACCGCAGAGCTACGAACGCTTGATGTGATAGACATTAATTTACCTCAAAGTTTTTTACAGGTATTGGGTACAGGGTTTATATTTTATAGATAGTTCGGTGAGAATAAAGCGAAGTTAGCGCCATATGCCATTATTTCACTTAACAGCCCTTTGTTTTTTTTTGTGATAGAGAAATTAAATAAAAAAATATACAAGTCTTAAAATCTTTGAATTTTATACAGCTCACCCTAACTTGGTGTAAGTTTAAATATAGCGCCATCTGACGGAAGACTTAAAGTTTTGTTCAATTGGATTTCAAGGAGCGTGTCAAAAGTTACCCGCAGCAAACGGTAGATGGCAGTGTAACCAGTCACTGTACAAAGCTTTACTTTTATTGCAACAAAATGTAAAGTTTGGGTAGATAACTGTTTAATTTATTTCTAGTATTCATTCAATGTGTAGGTAAGCATAATGATGAATATTATCCATAAGGAAAAAGTATTAACATATGTTTATCTGTAGGATTAGTAGTTCTTTAGTACCCATAAGACAACAAGCTCTGCTTAAATTATGTTTTTTTATGAAAAATAAATAAATAAGTTATAAATAAGATCTGGGTGTGTAACAAACGCTTTGACAGTTGTAAAATCTGCGGGCAGAACATGTTGAATATTTTGTTTTTTTACCTTAACTCAACACCAAAAGGTTTAATTTATGATGGGAATATGTTTACCACTGCCGTGTGAAGGGTTAAAGAGTAGTCTTTAATGTCGAAATTTGTTATTTTTTGAAAAGTGGTTCCCGCAGCCTATGGACGCTAGCAACACCCAGTGCCGTAACTAGGGCGGTGCCAGCAGTGCCCAGAAATGACCAGATTAGTATCTAGTTTTATGTCATACATGGTGGCTAGTATGTACATTTTGTTTTATTGCGAACATGGTGTAGACGCGCCCTACTGTACCTGGCCTGTATTTTCAGAGCCTGGTCAGAGCATTTTTCAAGGGCGCAGTTTTGAAAGCTCGCACCAGGTGCATAAGAGGCTAGTTACGGCACTGGCAACACCAAAGGCACCAATACCTCATTGCCGACTATTTAAAAACCGCTTCACGCCCTTTTTGAAAACCCTATGCTGTTATTTTTTTATTTTATTTTACAATTTTTGGAAAACTTACGGCTAATTATAATATTATCTTAGATTAACGTTTATAATATGGCCAATTACAAGTTTCCACTTATAATCATTTCCATAACAAAGTGAACTTATATGGAGGACTTAACCCCTAACTTTATCTTTTGTGAAACCACCAACACCAAACCATGTGATCAGGGACCCTTTACCCGGCAGTGATCAATATATGACCACCATAAATTGAACCTTATGCGGTTAACTTAAGGTGGAAATCCAATAAATATTATCAACATACTCTGCCTGTTAAAGTGGTGTGGGTAGTGTGCGTGGTGTGGGTAGTGTGAGTGGTGTGGGTAGTGTGAGTGGTGTGGGTAGTGTGAGTGGTGTGAGTGGTGTGAGTGGTGTGAGTGGTGTGGGTAGTGTGAGTGGTGTGGGTAGTGTGAGTGGTGTGGGTAGTGTGAGTGGTGTGAGTGGTGTGGGTAGTGGTAGGTACCTTGCCGACTCTGGTCTTGTCGCGCTGCGTGGGCATGCAGGAGCGGCCGTTGATGAGCACGTTGTCGTTGACGAAGCGCACGCCGCAGGGCGAGGGCGGGCGGCCGCGCGCCTCGTCCTCGTCCGCGGCGGGCCCGTCCAGCGCGTCCGGCCGCAGCAGCACCACGCCCGCCTCGCCAGCCTGGAAACGACGCATCATTTCATCATAGCTTTTATCGTCCAACTATATATTGGCACGGGCCTTCTGTCACAAACCGAAGTGAGAGGAATTAAGGCCATACTACATCAAATCGCTATGTATTTAAACGTCGACTCACAACAATCCAAAAAGAAATAAAATTCCATACTACATTAAATTAAATACGATTAATTTGTGCTTATATTAAGGTAATCCTGCACTATAAGCGCTCAATGTTGAGTGGTTGGTGGTCAAACAGCACGCTTTTTGCTGATAACTTGATAACGCAGGTGTGAAAAGAGGTCTTAGCTGTATCGGAAGTATTGAATCAACGTTTAGATTTAAAATGATGTCAGTCGTGGTTTCTTGGAATGAAAGATTTGTGAAATACCAGAAGATTTGCTATAAGAAGAAGCATACAAATATCTCGGCTATCTTCCTACTATTCCACGATTGCATAAACCTCTCTCTAGATGGAGTTACACAATGAATTTATAGTTTTAATTTATTATAACAAAAAATAGGTACATAAGATTTTATTTAATCAATAACTTGTATCAATTTAACATTAAAACTCAAATGTAAGCAATTATTATAATAAATTGATACAAGATAAAGCATTGTCTTACCATTTCCGGTTAACATTCTTGTAAAACACCTACTGGTAATAATATACGTGCCATTATTATGCTTATTATTGTGGTCGACCAATAATTTTTGCTTAGGTTAAAGGGAAATATTTATTACTAACACATTTTCAGCTAAAATACAATCGGGATGTTATTGCAAATTGCGTGACGCACTCACAAATAACACATAAATATGTCCAAGTGCTCAGAAATATTTCCGTAGTTTATTAATAAATATAAATGCTTTATATATACCTCCGATTGATATATAATGTATTATACACCTTCTTAGTATTGTTATTATCAATTTTTGATCTGGATGTATGTTCAATAGAGTACGCACTTTCGAGACAGTCTCGAGTTAGTCATGCAAAAACAGTAGCAACTCTGATACAAGGGATGGGTAAGTGTGCGTAGTTGGTTAAAAAATGCAGCGGCACGAAGTGGTACAGACTCGCGAGGCTGCACGTGCGTCTGATAAGAACCGCGCTCGGACCGTTGCGGCTTATTGCGATATGGACACACAAAGAGGACAGGAAAACATTCACTATTCGTAGAAGCACCAGGACAATGTCCCATGTACGTATGCTCAATTTCCACTTGATTACTAAAACAGTTATAATAGATTCTAACGGCCCCGTGACTTCATCACACCCACTAGTACTGCAAATCTGTGTTAAAAATATGTTTTAACTCGACAGTTCTTCGTCTTCGGTCTTTATGTTATTAGTCTGGTTGAAAAATATATAGGGCTGACCAAGTTTATTGTCAAAAATAAATAGGCTGACAAGACCAAACCGACCCAAGACGTAAGTGCTTTATGCTTCTTTGGAATCGCAAAGGTAAAGGTACTCCATAACCCTACTCAGAGCCGTGACCGTGGCGTATCAAATTACTCTGAAACAAAATACCGCTTTGGTTTGCTGAGTGCCATGTCACAGATGGGAGATGCCTAATTAGCGTCCTAGTAATAAGTAAAAATACAAAGAATCATAGAATTACACAAGGATAGCACATTCTTACGTAATAATTTATACGAAACATAATACAGCATTAGGACTGGTTATTCGTTAAGTTCTATTCCCAGAGAAACAATAAATGGAACCCGTGGGATAGTATACATTCCCAGGAATCTTTGTTTATTATAACGGAACACGTTGTTAAATCAACTGCTATCATAAGTAGATAATAGTTACTTCATAATGATGATAAAGGTACTTGATATTAATAATAACACTTAAATAAGAAGCTTTAAAAACGCTACTCGGAATTCTGCAGATTTTCTATTTGTTGTATAGATTGAAAACGTATTTGACATTAAATGATATTGCAAATTATTTGGGAAAACTAACTACGAGGAAGATATCGTATTACGGATTTACGCAATATATTTTTTTATTGGGGCCACTGTGGACGTTGCGTTTTATCTATGCTGTAAACGTAATGTAAGTATTTGATTAATCTAATAATATTCTAAGAATAATCAAAAAGGTGCATAAGATAAATGAAATTTTTGAAACCAAATTTACTGTTATTTATAAAAACCTGAACTACAGAATAAACTTATAGAAGTTCAAAAGTAAATAATCCTACATACTCATACTGTTATTATGTTTGTATGCAGAGAGCTCTTGGCTCAGAAAAGTACCTTCCGATGTGCAAAGAATTGTGTTTTAACATAGATTCTAAATAAAACGAATTAATAATGCATCAGTACATTAACACTATCGCCATTTGCAGACGCACTATTTGTAAATGAACATGGCAGTAAGTAACCTGATGCTATTGGTTCCCAGACCACCTGAGTCTGCGGTTCCGACGAGCAGCCACTAGCTGTGACGGCACACGACACCCGACACTCCGTAACAACAAGGTGATGTGTACGCAAATAACTTTGTAGACAGTAAATACTACACAGTATCTTCAACCATCAATAACACCAGTTTAATCGGATAATAACTGATTCCAATCGAGCAGAAAAGATACAGGTGATAAAAATCAAATATGTTTTGATTGGTACCGCTTAAAAGAAATGTAGTTGGAGAAACATTAAACCCATGCACACAAACAACGTAGCCGTACGATTGGTCTTTTTATGACTTTTAAGCAAGTCAGGAGAAGATTTAAGTTTAACAATGTGGCCCATAATAATGTCTCATCTCATCTCATCACCCATTAACGTCCCACTACTGAGCACGAGCCTTTTTTTTTATTTACGTCGGTAACAAAATGAATTGCAGGACGTCTCCAGGCCGAAGGGGGGCCGAGAGACGTGTGTGGGACTCACCACCGGCAGACACGACCACTAGCAGTAGTACCCACTAAAAATCTTCCGGCGACGCCCGCCGCTTGTTGAGAAAGAGGCAGGGGGCCAATACATGGGTTGCAGCCCTGACACCCCGCCCGCGGCCAACGTCCCCCGGACCAAAACCGGGAGGACCTCCTCAGAGAGGCGCAGTGGACGCGCTCCTCCTACCTCCTTGTGCGACCATAGCGTGTTTGGCCGACTTCTCGGAGGGTCTATGGTTAGACAGCAGGGGCCCCCAGCCCCCGCTGCCTAAGACCGTCCTGGCGCTGCTTGACGGGCCCTCTGGGTGTTACCTTTTCCCGGCCTCCGGTAGGTACTCAGCCCCCCGGCCACGCCAAGGTGGCAAACTGTTCGGGGGGTACTGAGCACGAGCCTCCTCTAACATACCAAGGCGCGAGTTATAATCGTTATATATTTAGTTGTGTTATAATCGCAACTTTGTTCTAGCATGTGGACTTTATCCACAATTTGTGTATAATATTTATACACAAGTTGTATTACGTGCCTGTTCAGTACAATATGCTGGACTAATGACTATTTAGATAAAATCTTATTAGACAGGCTAGCGGCATTGACATAAGCAGCTCTATTTTGCTAACTTTGTAAGACCAAAAGTATAGGATAGGACGTTCCTCCTGCCAGTCAGCAGGCAGCACCAGTAAATGGTGCGTGTGGCGCGGCAGGCGCGTGGCCGAGGGGTCGTCGCGGCGGCCGTGACCATCGCGTGTCCGCCGCGCCGTGCCGCCTCACTGACCAAATAACAACTTACTAATCCTAAATCTTCACACAATCTTTATCATTTTAAGGGTTAAAGTTACATTTTCTGTTTTCTGGAATAAATATGCACTCTGGTTTACAAAGGTAATTGAAATATTAATCTGATTACATAACTGGTTTAAAACTGTTTCTATTCAAGAAAAGCAACTTTTCAAGGCACCGATATAATTGAAATTCTATTATGACTTGACTTACGGCATCCCATTTGGTAACGAATAGCCCTCAACTTTACGATAATTATTTTTACCTACTTTAAAGATTGTAACTGGAATACTTCAAACAATTTGAGAGTGTTCAAAGTTCAAAACAAACTCTTTTCAATCAAATCCTTATCCTTACTTAATATTATAAATGCGAAAGTAACTCTGTCTGTCTGTCTGTTACTCTTTCACGCCAAAACTACTGAACGGATTTGAATGAAATTTGGCATACAGATGGTCTAGACCTTGAGAAAGAACATAGGCTACTTTTTATTTCGAAAAGGGGGTTGTAAAGGGTTAAAAAGGGGAGGGAGTGAAAAGTTGTATGGGATTTCTTAATTTTAAAAGATAAAACCATGAAACTTAATATTTAAGCACTTGATAGGAAATAAATAAACATTTGTTCTAGCGTTTTTGAAATTTCGTCCTGTGAGAGATGAAATAGGGGTTGAAAGTTTGTATGAAGTTCGAAATTTTTTAAAATAAAAATATAACATTTTGTATGTAGGCACTAAATAATAAACAAAAAAATCGTTTGTTCTAGCATTTTGAAATTTTTACCAATATGGGGGTGAAATAGGGTTTGAATGTTTTTGTGGGTGTTCTTCATTTTTGAAGATAAAACCATGAAACTTGGTACGTAGGTCTCTTAGGATGTGCAGAGATTTTCTACAAACGGAATTCTCGAAATTCGAGCGGAACGGAACGGATTCGGCACGGAAACTACGATGCCAAACTATTCTAGGAACATGATATTTAAAAATTTTGGGTGTATCAAGTTTAAAAAATATTTTGGCTTTTGAAGTTAAAGTTCCTTTTAACGAATTCTCTGCATCGCCGCCGCTGATATCTACTATATCTACTAATGATTCTTATTTTAAATAATAAAAATGCTACCCAAAGATACTATTCCACGCGGACGAAGTCGCGGGTAACAGCTAGTCAAAAATAAATTTAAACCTTTAAAAAAAAGATCAGCTAGATTTAAAAGAATAGGTATTATTGAAAACCACCGATATCAAATTGGTAAACAACCGACGATCAAACCGATTACCTAGTCACGGAACCGATAGCGAATAATCACGTGGACTGCTCGACAGAGTTTCTACACAATAACTTAACTATACTAGGTATTGTATTAATAACGACTTCGATCACATAACTTAAAATTAAGACAGTCTTTCTTTCGTTCAATGAAATTTTTGATAATGTTCTGAACTACGAAACAGAACGCATCTGGTGGAAACCTCGATGACGCTGTAGACTTAAATACCGTTAAATCACTTTTTAAGCTTACCACAAGGATTCTAAAGGCGGTTAAAATCGCTGTTACTATTTAGATCATAGAGGTTAATTGAGTTTACACACATTGATATGAAAGTTTCTAGTAACAGATATGTGGCATCGGAAACGCGCCATCATAGCAACGGGTGTCTAAAAGGCAATTAAATGAGGCTTCAACTGGCGAGAGAAAGTAGCGATGGCCCGAGACTACGATTACTAAAACTACGGCTAATTGGCGCTTTCGGCTCCGATTCATTATTCATTTTCGCCATTTACTCTCAGAATGCTACGTAAATACTATTGAAAGGGTGATGACCTTTGATCGCTTCAATTATATAATTATGTGGTTTTAATGTAAGCTCATAAGAAGTCACACTATTGCCTAATGCCTGAATGTAACGTAATAATGAGCATTGTGAGGCTCGTGTGCCGCTGATGTAACTCAATTAGGCTTTTGTTTCCGTTCCGGTATGTATTGTGAATGATTAGAGGTTTTTCTTTTTTCTGGTTTTTTTACAGTTTAAGATACATATTGGATATAAAGAATTTCCATAACAATTTTAAACAGGGCACCGCTAGACTTATTGCATACAGCTTACATAAACACTAAAGAGTCAGTATAGCAGAAATACTTTGGTTCCGTGTGTCAAGCTTGCCAAATAGCAATGTTTAAAACAAATACAAAATAATTGACTCATGCGTGTACGTTTGAACGTGATATACTCAACAATCGGAGCCGTGTCGAATTCGAGGAGGTTTATAAAACAATCCACTGTAACAATAATATAACTTGTATATTGTCACCTAAACCTACTCTTACTAAAACGACTCGCGTCCATCCACTAGAAACATTAAATATTTTATTTATTTTATTCGGAACACCAACAGCACATTAAACATTTTTTGCATACACTTATAATCAGAGGTCGGAATTAGGTAGAGTTATTCATGTACTAACCTAATGAACATGAAGACTAGGCACGAGTATCATTTTGCCTGCTTGCTTTTTAATATTATTCACCATAGATCACCATCGTATCTATACGACAAGTTAACATACTCTAGTCGTCCATCTAGACATGCCCCTCGCCTTTTAAATGTACAACACGGCACAGCAGCATTTCGTGGTAGTTTTCGTTATGCTGCCACGAAGTGCTGGAATAATATTCCACCACCTTTTAGGAACTGTTGTAGTGTAAAGTCCTTCAAATTGAAATATAAGAACTATTTATTGAATATTCAGAAATTAATTTAGCCTGTGTTGTATTGTATATAATCATTATGATGTAATTGTTATTTTATTTATTTTTATATATACTATTTATGTATCAGGTATATGTATATCCCCCATCTTGTTTCTTTCTCGCACCCACTTTAAACATTCATGTAATAAATATTAGTAGTTTTAATAATTGTAAATTTAAGATACGTTCGACGTGTCGTCGCAGCGCACAGTGTTACTTCAATTGCCTGGTGTCTCCGGAAGACCAGCGTCGGGATATTGTTAAATGTCTCGACTTATGCTGAGTGAGCATCGGATTAGCGTTAGTACTAAACTATAGAATAAGGTTTCAAAATGTAATATTTATATGACATGTATACTTATGTCTAACGCTAATAAACAGTTTTTCTTTCTTTCTTTCTTTTCTTTCTTACTTACACTGATTTCACACAGCGAAAGAATATAGTGGATATGCCTCAAATCCCGGGATTAATTTTAAAGAATAGAAAAAATCCCGTTACTTTTTAATAAAAACTTATTTACTTTTACTTTTTTAATTTAGACTACTGCACGCGCGACGTTGCCAAACTTACATCAATGATTAAGACTATCAATTATTTGTATTGTGAATTAATGTAAACCAATAAAAATTGTATGGTATGTGTATCTTTGTTTTATTTGTCTATCTATGATGTTTTTATTATTATTTATTTGTAATATTGTTGGCCACACGGGATTGTCCATTTGAAATCCCGGGAAGGTCCACATTAATATCAACATTTCGATGCAAGTACATAAATAACTCTACCTAATTCCGACCTCTGCTTATAATATAAACATCGCTATTTACAGGTATTCCAACATATGCCAAAAAAAATAAACGTAATATGCCACAGAGATAGTACATAGGAAAATATTTGAAATATAAAATTATGCGAGTCTATGAATATGTTGCACCTTTGGAACGAGGGTCGAAAAACTTCGAGGTGAATAATTTGTTCACTTATGGAGGTTTAGTTTGAAAGAGGCTCAAATCGCTGCTAATTTTAGAAAAATCATTGATAGAATTACTTACCCGAACAACAAAAGAATTCCGATGATAATTTGTGTTGACTCTGGGTGTTGATAAAGGTCGAGGACGTCTAATTGGTAACCTGCGTGGTACCCAAATATTGACTTGCTCCAGTAAATCAGGGCAGTCATTAGCGCCACTAACAATATTTAATAGACAAGTGAAATCAGAAACTTGCCGTCTTTTATTTAATGGTAAAAAGTGGTATCTCTTACATCTTGTCTCATACTCATGGTCTAACCGTTTACATTTAAAATGCAAATACCTCAAAAATATTTTCTGTACAGATTTAATACGCGAGACATACACGTCATATTGTGGACTCCAGACAACGGAAGCGTACTCGAGGATACTGCGCACATAAGCACAGTATACTAGTATAACTTTGATAGATTTAAATTTATGAGTAGATCGAACAATAAAACCAAGATATTTGGAAACCCTTTTAGCAGCATAATACTGAACATTGAATACTGGACTATTCCCAGATCCTTCATCGATGTAACGAAGCTAGTGATTTGTTATTGATAATGTAATTGTGACTTAAAGGTTTGGGTTTTCGTGATAAAGTCATCGCGAAACACTTGGATACATTTAGGTCCAGTTTATTATGAGTGCAGTGTTGTACAAAGCTATCTAGGTCACATTGCAGGCGGTAACAATCTTCGAGACATTTGATTGCCATAAAAAATTTAGTGTCATCGGCGTATAACAACAATCTGGCATGTTTCAACGCCAAAGCAATTTCGTAAATAAATATGACGAAAAGTAAGGGCCCCAGTAAGGACCCTTGAGGTACACAAGATGGTATTGACATCCATGCATACGTGAACCCATTTATTGCTACCGCCTGGGACCTATTACCAATGTACGATGAAAACCATCTAAACAAATATATTGATTTATTACCATATAAACAATATGGTGATAAAAATTTCACGTCAAGAGTATTCATACTAACTAGACGGAAAACCAAGTGCTCGTCATCAAGATCCACCGTTATAATTAACGACCATACTACAGTTACGATGTATATAAATAAGATATCCATTCGTGACTGATACCTACACAGTAAAAATACAATGTGGGCCGACTCCCGCCGCGTGCGCCTGTTTGTCAAACTCAATTCAACCCGCAAAGTTGTAATACATTCATATTTTCTTTGCAAACTTCATTTATGCTACTCCTCTGGTAGTGTTCGTTTTGTGAGTAGTATCTATTCTTGCTTAGGATAACTGCACCAGGCGAAATTTAATAATGACGACTCAACTTGGTGATTGTCAAGCCGACATTACAAGACATCGAGTGCCGTTACCGATCACGTTCACATATTTGTGTTGACCATGTAAAGAGGCTGAAAAGTGACTTTCTTAACAGTTAGCCGTCGCTCAAATATGACCACCTAATATCCCAACCAACTAAGTAAAGTAGCTAACAGCATCTGCTTAATAACCTAAGTACTTAGTAATGTTTAATCCTTTTTTTAATTCCGGGAAATCGCGTGATTCAACAGCTCCAGTAAGAGGCTCATAAAACGATAGATAAGTATTATCGTTTCTAGATTAGTTTTTTTTGTCCAATATATTTCTTATATTGGGTTTTTCGTATTACTTATCGTATTTATTATATATCGTATTATTGTATGCAATATTTTTATTAAAAAGTGTTTAAATAAATGAAGTTGCAAATATTAGATTTCATATTCGCCGCAAAATGTAACGCCGACACGCGCCGCCAACAAACCCGCGCTACACCGTTACTGACAACCAAGTTTTTTGAACCCATTTCCATTATCTTGTGGTTCTTAACTTTCCTGCACTTATTTACAAAATAAATAAGTTTATCTTTGACTTGCCAGTACCAGTACTGAAATCCGACGATCAATGAATCCAATCAATTTAACAGTCCAAAGTCTTTTATAGCTTTTCTGTCCGTTTTGTCAAGTTACTGGAGCTGTGGGATTTTTATACAATGTTTGATTATTTACAATTTCATTTACAAGATAATTTTACAATTTCAAGTAATATACTGGTGATTTTCTGTCTAATATGGTATTATCGGGACAAATATTTCCTCTTAATTTAATTTCTCTACACTCTCTGTGTTTGCATGATATTCCATTTAGTACAAATATAACCGGGAGTAGGTACAATAGGTAAGAGTTTTAATTTCCTATTGACGCTAATTATCGACGTCGATCAAACATACAACATCAGGAAACATGCAATCATTTGTGGGATACGTCCATATTGTTCTCTTGAAACTTATTTCCGAGTGTCTTGTGATGTCTATTGTAATACGAGCTTACTCCTACTATTAATATTGGACTTGACGAATAATATTTAGCTTAAAAACATTAAGTTTTAAGGCTTCTCATAAAATATCAGATATTCATTAATAAATTATTTGAAACGGAAAGTTATATTTATTAACAATACCTAAGAATTTTATTGTTTACTATGAACCTACTTTCAAAATTTCAACACAATTAGAACTAAATACCAGATGAAACAGCCTTCAAAATTACAATAGTCAACTCCAAAATATGTGCCGGATGAGTTCTGTGTGATAGCTAAGCTGCTGTTACATCCATGACGGCAGCGGTGTACTGTCATAGTAAAACGAGAAAAGAAGTGCATCTCATTGACAGGCCATAGAGATCCAAGAACAGATTTACGGTAACATAAAAAAACAATTATTAATAATAGGAAATGAGTACAGAAGACCAGTGATTTTAGTAAACAATTGTATCTTGTGTTTAAGCATACAACATACAGTAAAATCTACGTATATAAAAAGTAGTTTTTATCTTAATTGTTAGATTTCGCCCTATCCGAACTTTTATATCGGATTCGGTTGCAGTTACGGAAAGTTATTTTTTTCGGATATCCGATAATTTCCGTTACGGATATGGCGTGGTAGCGAGTATGCCCGCACTTCACTCCTGAGGTCGTGGGTTCGATTCCAATATTTGTGTGTATAAATAGGAATATTTGTTCTGGTCTGGGTATTTCCCTATGTATATTAAGTTTGTATTTACAAAAATGTATGTTTATCCGTTATTTAGTATCCACAGCACAAGTTCTTAATGATACTTATCTTGAAACTAAATAATTAGTGTAAGTGTCAGAAATATTTATTATTACTTAATTTCCTTTTTTTTTTTATATTAACCACTTTTGAATGTACAAATAAAAGAAGACAAATAAAACAAATCTTAATTGTAGACGTTTACTTGAATAACTAATCCTTATTCCACTATGCGGGGCGGCGCGGGCGCAGCTGACACGCACCCAAACAGAGCGGAACGCGCGATAACCACCGCTGTTTCGTGCCCATTGTACCATTTCCGCCGTCTGCGAGCAGCCCGCTCGTCGACCATCGACCCACCTACCTATCGCCTACTGTCCAACTCACCAAAAACCCAAAACTCATATACACATTCGATTATGGGTAACTTCTAAGAAACTAATGCGAGATAAGAGGCCACTTAAACACCTTACATGTAGTAATACAAGTCATAGAATTCATCCTTTTAAATTGATTAATAATTAAACATTATCAAAACAATCAAATGTAAAACGCAATGACATTAAAACATCTGTAGTTGTGATAACTACGATAACACCCAAACTCGCATAAAAATGTGAGACGCTCTTCAAATAAACCCTTGACCAAGTTACTGCCGTGACAGGTATAATCTGCCAATATGCCACGTGAGATCGATCGACTTTCAGGTAGCCTTCGGCAGCGCTAGCGCCAGCCGCCGCGCCGGCAGCCAATGAGAGTGAGAGTGCTCTACATTTCACCCGCACCATCCAACCTTCCAATATCATTATGTGGCAGTAGAACCAATATAACATGGTGAAATCGCAGAATGTTAAAGCACACTGGGTTGTTATAAACATAACATAGGTTACTAAGCACGTCGAATACAAATAATGTTTTGTTACGGGCATATTTCAAACGATGTAGTCCTACCAAAAATAATAATCGATGACATTGAAACTCTTACGCGTGCCGCTGTTCGCGATCGGCAGGTACGTCGATAGTGTATCAGATAGAGGCTTATCAGCAAAGTAATCACTGAATAATCCACTCGATAAGCCAACAAGGGCACGTCATTGTGCAATTATTTTGGTGGGCATGGATTAATCACAATTCCAATGAAGTAATTATGATCGCAAAATATAATTTGAAAGCCTTGGAGTTTTCTTTCTACATGACAAATTGACAATTGCAAATAACAAATATACGGATAACAAAAACTGTAATTTGAAATCCAAAATTGTTATTTCAATTAAGACATTATTTAACAAGCTCCTAACAAGAGTATATCCATCATAAGAATATGTGTTTTGCCACATATCTACATGACGTATATATAATTCTTTGTCTATGTTATTAAAATAAAGACAAAACAGTTGAGAAAACATTGCATCTGACGGGGCAAGCAGTGAGCAGCGCCCAAAACAGGTTCCATCGCAGCCGGCGTTCTGGGAGCCGGACGCTCTGCTCGCTCTGCCGATGCCGATGAGGAATTGCAGCCAATTAAACAAGTCTTGGTCGCACCAAACACGCAACTTCTGCGACAACTGGTTTTACAGGATGTCACATTACGACCAGACATGAGACGAGCCTGCCATTGACTGCTTTTGTATTTAATTTCCATTATGATCATTAACGATGTATATTTTAATAAGATGAACATCAATATTTTTAGTATAAGTTTAATCAGGTTTTGAATACTAGCGAGACTGATAGGTAGTGCAACAACCCAAGAGGTGAAGAAAGTACCAAACTAAAACCAAAGGTACGGAAACAGCGATTATACAAAATCAATCAAATGACACGCAGGCTAATGCATCACGTAGTTGCGTTGCGTCATGACTTTCTTATAAAATAATGGCGTGGTTAACAGTTAATTTTTAATAAGAGATTTCGGCGATACTTCTACATAACGAATATATCATAGACAGATTTCACGACATTCAGAGTTAGTCGATTAGAGCAAACCACAAGTACAAAACAGAACAATAATAATCGTCGCAAACGCAATGGGTACCATACAATACGGTAATGAGACTCAATGGCAATGATGCCAACCTCTAACACAAGTTATATTATAGGGCTTCAGTGTTATGTGCACGGATTTTCACCTAAATATGAATCTGTCGCGTCATAGTTACGTTCCAACCTTCCTTTAACAAAAGCATTCCGAAGCAGCCTTAAAAATACATAGTAGACACCCAATTCATTGTATCCATTGTTTAAGAATATTAACACATTATCGCAGCCAACGGAGATGTTGCTCACAAGCAATCTGTAGAATTTGAAGAAATGTAATTGTCTCACCATTATAACAAAGAAGTGTCTAACATAATAATATATGGTAAGTGTGAATTGCAGCGAACGCTACGACCCAGCCCGGTAATTAAACTGCCGTATGTAAACACGCTCTCACCCACTTGAGAATATTGTTTTTTTCGGCAGTGCATTGTTCACCCGAGCAGCCGTAGAAAGTAGACGGATTTATATTTGCGACACAATCATAGCCTCTGCTTAAAACTAAAGTCATGATGATTTTAGGAAACCAATCGAGTCAAGAGATATGTTTAAATTACAAAAATAAATCAATTTGACGAGACAAAGAAAATGTGAATCAAGGTCTGAAATAGTAGCAGACTTATTAGTTTATGAATATCCTACCCACGCACAATAGTGACCTGAAAAAACACACTGTATTGCTGTAGTGCACAATGCTACACTTTTGAATAAATACTAAAAAAATACCTGTTATATGAAAATCTGTTTCTTTTTAATTTGACAAAATGATGATGTTCAGAGTTTTTCTTTCAGTCGAACACAATTATTAGTATAGAAAACTTAGTCAATTGGCATACAAATATTATGAAATGGACACTAGATGTAATGGTTGGTAAAACAGTTCCTGTTTATTCTATGAGTTTCCTCAAATTCACTCAATACCATCCCAGTTAAAAAAACATACTGAATAGCTCGTACAACATTAACAAATAGTGTCAAGCAATAATATTTCTCAATACTAATTATTGAAGGATTTTTTTTATTGAGTGACGGGACGAGCGATAAGATTGCCGTAATGGTATGTGTGCACGAATTTGATAATGCGCCTTACTAACAACGGAACATAGCACTAGTAGACTATTTAACTATTGCCATTAAATAAAGCTGATTAAATAGCAATTGAATTCGCAATGTTACATTTGAAGACATTATATTATACATCAATGAAGGCGCTCAGTGCGATTAACAACGACTTTATTGTCACTGTCCGGAAGCGACCGCAATAACACACACACAACAGCTACATGCTTTCACTACATACATAAAAATAAAATAAAAAATCATATTAATACTGCAATCATGGCATAAAACCTATTCCTAAAGTTAAACTAGAAGTAATTACTTTTAAGATCTAGATACTTGAAATCGATATATCAATCAACTTTAAAAAAAAAACATTTGTTTTTAAAATTTAAGACCTCATATTAATGTTATTCGTAAAGGTTATCCTGTACATAGATCAACATTGCCTAAAAATAAATTATAATTTTATTAAATCGATCGTATCAGATATTTAAATTCTTATCTTAAAGTAATAAACAATCTTACTAGTCGACATACTAACAAAAGTGTTATAGTTTTTCGTATTTGTAAGTGTATTTGAATTATAATTTTGCATAAACATGAATATTTGTACTAGTCTGAGAGTTTTCCTATTTATATTAAGAATGTATATACAAAATAAAAAGTATTAATGTATCTACAATATGTATGTTTATCCGTTATTTAGTTTCCATTATTTACACAAGTTCTTAATTATCTTGGAACTAAATAATTGGTGTAATTGTCAGAAAATATGTATATAATTTCACTGCAACATTTAGCAGCGATGTCGTGTATTAATAAGGAAATAGATAGCATCGATTTTCAACCTTGGAACTAAAATGAAATGTAAGTAATTGGTGTAACTGGCGCTACACGCTGTTCGTACGTGCAACCCAGACAAATGGACTGACTATAACGGGTTTTACTTTACCCTTAAGTTACCCCTACCAATAACATTGCAAAGAAATCAGTTGTCACAGAAGCAGAATTTGAAATCTTCAACAAAAAAAACTTTATATCATGCTTCTCAACTAATTGGAGTGAAATCATAAATCGTTTTCAGTCTAATGGTTTAAACTGTTTTGATTGAAAAAACGGTTGGGATTGAAAAAGGCTGTTACGAAACGCAGCAATGATGGATGGACGGATGGATGAAAGCATGGTGAATCTGACCGCGACAGGCGCGGTTCATTGGGTATCTGGGAAACGAACCAAAGCATAGCATGCCTTCCACTAAGGCCTAATGGCAATCTACTAAATTAAAAATTTTGGTAACATTAATTTCATAAGAAATTAGCTGTATTAAAAGAATAAATTTTGATGACTAGATGATAGATTGTAACAAATTCGTTTGACATGATAGAACTACAGTTTCAGGATAGTGTTAAATATTAGACATTTCGCGTAATTATATTAAGTAATAAAAGTCATGAAGTAAGTATCAAGTACATAGTTGTTCGGTAGGCAGGGGCACACAAGAATGGTTGGCGTGGGAGGGCACTGGGCAGCCGGCTGAGTAATGGGCTGTCGAACATTCCAATTTAATTCACTTTCGGAACTTTCTTTTTATATTAGAGGCACGTGGACTACGAATGGGAGGTTGATGTCAGCCGATCAGTCATTTTGTGTAGTTTGACTTTTTTAAACGTGACAGCTCTTATTTTTCTTAAACATTGTAATGTTTTTAATATTATAGTGTAATAAACTGGCTTCAGACCACAATTTCCCCTTTTAGATTATCTTCTCCGATAGGCACAATTCATGTTGATTTGCTGTTTCATATATAGCAATTCATCAATGTTGCTTGTGTTTTGTTTGATCAGATTACCTAGTGCTGCAAAGTTTAACGAGGTCTGTAAAATTGGGTAATACGAGCACGATCGACAAATCGGCCATTTGGTATGTTTTACATACCGGCTGCCGAAATCGAGAGTGGTTGTTCTGGCACCGCGCCGCTTCACGACATCTCAATCGAACGCACTTTCACCGTTCCTACGGAATACCTTATATTTGCGTAGGTCCATTATACAATCGATGATTTCACTCAATCAACTCGACGGGTGATAGAAGAAAGTATTTTTTGCGATTGCATTAAAAACGATTCATCGATTTTTGCTATAAAGTTTTAATATCACTAAATTCGTAATCCATCTAAACATCTCTGTGGTTTTCGAATGGTTCTACTTTATTTTATTTAAATTTCAACGCTATATATTTTGAGCAACATTCCATACTTAGTATCGGTTCGGACTCAGCTTAGGTTTTATTCGATCGACTCAGGGGCAACCTACATCAGTTTGAGGTCGATTGATGAGAACAAAACAATGCGGCATCATCATCGTTAGCACTGTGAGTGGAATTGGTGAACAATTTAGGAGAGTCGAGTCTTGCGTAATGACCGTTCGTATTTGGAGCGTGAAAACACGACCACATATGAAGTGGATCGGACCACAGTCACGGTGGTTTAAAAGTAAGGTAAATAAGATAAAGGAGCGGAGTCTCACCTTGATGTAAGGGCGGCGCGAGCCGCGTAGCACCACGCCGTCGTTCTCCACGTAGTCGGGCACCGCCGCGCGCGACGAGAAGTTGAACACCACCGACGTGCCGGCGGGGGGCGCCGGGGGCCGCGCGCCGCGCCCCGCGCGTTTCAACTCCACCTTCTTTTCTTTGGACTCCGCGCTGATTTTCCGCTCGCCGGTGCCGTTCCACGCTCGCTCGATGCCGGCGCCGCCGAGACGAGACGGCGGCGCGCCCGCCTCGATCTTCGGCTCGGCGTGCCCGTTCAGGAGAGGTTTCTCCGTCTTCGATTTCGCCTCGGTCGGCTCCGGCGTGAGAGGCGACTCGGGCCGAGGGGACTCTCGCTCCGGAGGCGGCGAGCGCGGGAAGGGTTCGACCAGCGCGGCCGGCGGAGGGTCCCTGCGCTCTTCTTTGTCCTTGATAAAAATCGGCGGACCGGGGTCCAGGTCGGGGAAGATCACGGGCGCCGGGGAGGCGAGGCGCGGCGTCGTCGGGGGGGACGCCAGCTTCTCGGGGACGTCGGGGTCGGGCGCCGGATCGCGGGGCGGCGGCGGCATCGGGCGGATGACGCCCACGCGCCGCGCGCGCCCCACCAGCACCGCGTTGGTGGCGGCCAGCGGCGGCAGGTGCGCGCCCGGCGCCGACGCCTCGAACGAGAACCGCATCGACGAGCCGGCGCGCGCGATGCCCTCCAGGGCGGCGCGGGACACCGGCCGCGCCTCGCCGCCGTTAGCCGTGCACTCCGCCTCCTCGCCGGCGACCGCCTCGAGGCGCGGCGGGGTCGGCGAGCGGGCCGCCTCCCGCGGCTCCGGCGTCGAAGTGCAGGAGGGGCCCTCTAGCCCGCGCAGCACGGCCGACACGCGCGCCGCCGGGGCCGAGCGCCGCGCGGGCGCGCTTTCAAATCTCCGTAGCGCCGCACGGACGACGTCGGGCGGAGGCCGCTCGGTCTCCCGAAGCAACGGAGCCGGCCGACGCGGAGGGCGGGCGCCGCGGACTACCGGCGGGCGCGGCGTAGGAGATGGCGGCGGTTGAGTCGGCGCCGGGAGCGCCGGCGGCTGCGGAGGCGAGGGAAGAGCCGGCGGCAGCGGAGGCGGTGGAAACGCCGGCGGCAGCGGAGGCGGCGGCGGCGGCGACGGCGATGGAGGCGGGGGATGCGGGTGCGTGGGGTCCTCGCGGGAGTCGAGCCTGCTAAGCGCGTCGACGGAGCGCGCGCGCTTGACGGTGTCCCGGCGGTGCAAAGGCGCGCGCGCAGGCGGTGGCGCGGCAAGGGAGACGGGACGTGGCGCGCGAGACGGCGGCGGGCGCGGTGCCGGGGGCGGACGCTCGTCCAGGAGGTGCTCGAGGGAGGCGGCACGGCGCAGCACGGAGGGGCGGCGGCGCGGCGCGTCCCGCAGCGCGAGACTCAGGTAGCGCGACTTGAGCCGCTTGACGATGCCAGGCCCGTAGCGCAGCTCGCCATCTTCATCGTCGCCGGGCGCAGACGACATGGCGCGGGCGGCAGCGGCGGGGCGCGGCGCGGCGGGCGGCGGGGACGGTGGCGCCGCCGCGAGGGCCGCGGGCCGGGACCGCGCCGCACGCCGCTGCAGCAGCTCGCGTTTCCATTGCGGGAGGGCGCCGTTAGACATGCCTGCGCATTATTATAGGAACATAACTATGATGTATGAAGGGAAAGCATGCTCTGAATTACCAGTCTTGAACCTACTACCCATTAAGTTTTTAACGAATCTCCAAATTTATTTGTTATAAATGGTAAAACAAATTAATAAATATCCATTGTTATTTTTTTATATACCTAGTTGGAATCCTTTGGATCATCTTCTGGTTCCATACCAGCTATGTGACGCCTTCGAGAGAACATAATGTCTAATTAAATTTGTGGCGGAGCGAAGAGGGGGGGGGGAGGGCGGCGGCGGCACATGATTAGGGCAGAAGTCGGCCTTTCTTCAAAATTTTTAAAAACCAAATCGCGGCTTTTCTTGCGTGAACAAATTGTAATCAAAATAGAGAAATCAAAATTTTTGTACATATATTTTTTCGATTGTTTACTGCCTGATTTATGTATACATCATAAATCATTAATAATCAGGACAAAATTATGTTTAAATAGGTTAATTGAATACATTATAGACTAAATATTTTCAGATGATTTTATTTTTTTGTTTGATGCTTTTAAAGCCTTGTTTCATGTTTTGTATGAACAGGACAGTTTTTACATTGAGGTTAGGAAACACAAAAACATGTTCCTAATATAAATCTGCTACTCATTGCTAATGGGAAAACTGTATACATACATGTATTGACACATTATTTAACCTGCATGTTTTAATATTAACATGTGTCTGATAATTCGCTAATGAGAAAAATCTCATTACACTGTCAAAAGAGAAAGATACATTTACACCTCTTACTCTGAAACATAAATTTATGAGTAAGTGTATACTCGCAGATAAAGTCAAAAAGGGACATGCACTAAAAGTAAAAGAAAGGTATTGCATGTAATTTATAATCAGTTCTAAAATTGTTTCATGTAACCTTTATTACACTTTAATTAATAAAGGAAAATATGCCTAAAAGAATTACAATTGAATTACAAAAATTTCACGATTGCTTTGCTACTTTGGTACAGTTTGACAAAAATAAATAATAACAAAACAAGAGATTATGTATGTAAACTATAATTCAGAAAGGTCAATGCAAACTTGGCTACTTACCAAAGTCCTGGGAGGACTCCAGCATGGTCTCCACCATCATCCTGGCTGCAGACCCACAGCAAGCAACTAATTCAAACAAGCAAACAAATACTAAAACACAAAAACAAGCACAGACTACACCTCAACATTTCCTTAATCACGCATTCAATTATTATTTTTGAGATAGTAAATTCCATTTGATATTTACTAGTGGCACACCCTCACTTCGCTTTGGTAGCTATTTCTAAAATATTTTACAACTTGGGTGTTTTCATAGGGATCCCTAATTTAAATTACTTTATTATTATAGTGCCATGTAGTGTGTAGGGTTGCCACCTTTTTTTTGACAGTTAAAGTACATTGGTTATTACAGGTAAAAAAAAATAGTACACAATAAAAAATTTGGTACTATTTATTTTTCTTTTTTAATTTGTTTAAAAATATTTATTTTATTGCTTTTTGCGGTTTTCATCAATTTAGTATCTCTACTAAACAATTGCACAGGTTCTTTACAGTCTATATTTAAATTAAAGTTCAATCCCAAACCCCAAATAATGCTAAAAAAGAGAATTTTCGTGTACTTTATTGTTTTCATAACGTATAAAGTACAATTACTTGAAATAAAGTACAATTACTTGAAATAAAGTACAATACTTTATAATAAAGTACAGGTGGTAGCCCTAGCCGTGTGGTGCCAGCCTAGAATAGTGCAACTACCTCAACTCACAGGGAGTTGTATGAGTTAATGAAGAGAAATCCTACCAGATGATGGTCAGCAGTGTCATTCTGCGTACTGGCTTAAACTGCAATCGCTAACCCCTTGCCCAGCATGGTAATTATGGGCAAATACCCCCAATAGAACGTAATCTATTCAGGAGGCCAATGTTCAGCAGTGGATACTCTATGTTATTCTCAAAGCCTCTATTAGTGACAGATTTTTTTATATCAGTCAAGTATTTTCCGAGCTTAATTAATGCAAACAATCAAAACTGTCACCTTTACAATATTTATTTTATTGATTGAGTCTTTAAGCTGAAATGTCAGGAAGACCTAGACCTTAGTTGCGATCCCAATATGTTAAGTCACCAGTGAGATTAATTATTTGTAAAATTTACTTATACTAGCCTATTACTGATTTGGATTGTACATTAATTCCATTATCATGACAGCCTTATAAAGTCCACTGCTGAACATAGCCATAGATTACATTCTATTGGGTAGGTATTTGACAGGCCGGTTTGATGAACGTAGTTCCAGCCAGAACGCAGGATGACACCTATATACCTACTTAAAAATCTCAGAGCAGAACATATATGCACATTTATATTTAGTGGGAACCAAACCCAATATTTCACAAGCAAATGCAGATCACCATTAAGCAGTTGTCAAATTGTTGTATAACAGGTTAATGAATTTGTAGGATATTCAATTTACCCAGTAATTTATGGTCATAAGAGTTAGTGGTTTGGCATTTGAACTACACATAAACTATCCTGCACATACCTTGAACTTTATTTCGCTTTTCCATTACACCCTGTATCATTTTTATTGGCTTCTGTTATCTTGTTGAATGAAAGAGGTGGCTAAATGCCCTGCCACAATATCAATAGGCCATGAGAAAGTGGTTAAAAAGCTGAAGTTATTATTGGCACCATATACTATTCTATTACACAAACAAGATTAAACTTAGGAATAAGCCCACCAGTGTCATTTCAAGTGAATTCTAATTAGAACTATTTTGTGCTCCTCCCTAAAACATATATTATTATTTAAGGATCTACATACCTACATTATTAAAAATTAGAGACATTATTTAACACCTAAAACTGTATTATAATGTACCACATATTTAATGATTTCTATATTAATTTAGCTATAGTAGCATAGACAATCTTGATAAAGTTTTAAGTTGGGATTTAGGTGTGTTAAATACTTTTAATCTAAATGAATTAATTGTGGGCAGAGAGTAAACCCATATGATTGAATAATAAAAATAAATATTCCCGAATCTGTTTCTATTTTATTTATAACACAACACTTGGTCTGATACTAACTTACAGAATTGTGTAATTTTTATAAAATATATTTATGGAAGTAAAACAAGAAGCAAAAATGTGCAACATTCAGGAGCTGTGTCGATGACCCCGCGATCAGGTAACTGTTTATAGCTTCCCTGCCTGGCACTCGGCATTTTTAAACCTCTTGACGCGCTGACATTCGCTTCTAATTAAAAGCAATAGAAATAGAAAAGTAAAGCCAATGGTACATATTTTCAGCACAAACCGGTAATTACATATGTAAACAATTATTAACGTTAAAACTTACTGTTAAAGGTCCATTGAAGTCAAATTCAAAAACACATCCGAAGTTGTGGGCCCATGCCCAGTATACCGACACTTTCGACACGTGAGGGTCGCTCTTATATTTTGTATGAAATTACAATTATTTAACACAGAAAGAACTCAACACCAAAACCACCCTGAATCACACACCCACCACTGCGGTCAATCGAACACTTTGAATGTATTTCACATGTCAAATATGGGTATTTATCACGATCTTTAGTATTTTTTGTATAACTGATATGTCCAACGTTCGAGACAAAATATTTTTTTAAGCTATTAGAATGATAACAATAGAGAAAAAGAAACAAACGCGTCGCCTTGATAGAATTCAATTGACTGACTGAATGAATGAATGATGATTGGCATAACTTAAGGAATGAAAGAGTCGGTAGAACGAGTGAATGATGCGTAGCTTACGAAATAAGAGCAAAGTAAAAAGCAATCAAGTAAATAAAGCAATATAAAAATCAAAGAGGGCGCTTTCACTAATACTTTAAATAAATATTAAACAACATAAAACTTATTTTATGTTTAAAGTCGCGATTTTTAGTACTATTGAACAGATCGTATTTCAATCAACAAGAAATAAACAATATATCAGTAGCGCCATCTATCGGTGATGACTGTCAATTGGCAATAAGAAAGCAAATTACAATAATTACTGTCTTCCATTAACGCTATTATTGTACCTACTGTATATTTAAAAAACAAAAATTTTTTTCACTGTACTCCAGATTTCCTTATTTCATATACTATTACATAGCACTTGATAACGTCAAAATAAAATATATATATAAAAAAACTGAAATCACAAAGCGATTCACTTATAAGCAGAGGTCGGAATTAGGTAGAGTTATTCATGTACTTACACTGATTTCACACAGCGAAAGAATATAGTGGATATGCCTCAAATCCCGGGATTAATTTTAAAGAATAGAAAAAATCCCGTTACTTTTTAATAAAAAGTTATTTACTTTTACTTTTTTAATTTAGACTACTGCACGCGCGACGTTGCCAAACTTACATCAATGATATTGGATGACCGAAGTTGCAAAATTCCAATACGCACACGCGCGATGTTGCCACGTTTATTGTTCGCACTACATAGCTTGTGAGAACAAAAGAATACAATAGCGAAAATGCGGAGCACTCCCATTTCAAATCCATTTGAAATCCCGGGAAGGTCCACATTAATATCAACATTTCGATGCAAGTACATAAATAACTCTACCTAATTCCGACCTCTGCTTATAAGCGAAAAAATAATAAATGTACATAAGTGAATCTAAGTTCCAGTTCCAAGCCACCGCTCTGTAAGAAGAACTCAACTTCAATACCTAATGATAATTTAAAAGAGCCTAGCCTGTGAGTTTCTTGCCAGTTCTTGTAACAGAGCGGTGGCTCGGACCTGGCATTTAGATTCACTTACACTTAAATATTTTTATGTACTTATTTTCATTTTTTTTTTTGCATTTTAGTGAATGTAAGCTTCTTGATTTCTGTGTAAACGTATTTCGATTGTTTTTTTTAATATTTAACGGTAATTTATAATAGATGTAACGGTTATGAATGTTAAATTATGTCGGATAATCCGATAAAATAGAAATGTAAATAAAATATAAATATTTTCTGACAATTACACCAATTATTTAGTTCAAAGATAAGTATCATTAAGGACTTGTGTTATGGATACTAAAAAAAGGATAAACATACATAAATACTTTTTTTTTATAAATACATAGTTAATATAGGATAGTTACGGATATTAGAATTTAAAAAAGGATTGAAATAAAATATAAGTAATTTGACTTTATTTACATACTTTAGTAATTTTACAGTCAGCCTAAAAAGTAGAAAACATAAAAATTTGTAAACCACCTAAATTGAAATAAATATTTTGAATTGTAATTCTTTCATATAACTATTGGTTTATAAAGTCACTACTTAAACGCAAATTAAATTCAATATGCGCAATTTCTAAAATACTAACCTTTACAAAAAATTGTAATTATCACAACAACTTGTATTACCACAAATAAATGAGTCTTTGTAAGTCATTGCTTGTGTTTTAATCAGTTTAAAGTGTAAATTAAATTGTAATAGGCCAAAAAGTATAATCTATACTAATCTATACTAATATTATAAAGAGGAAAGATTTGTTTGTTTGTTTGTTTGTTTGTAATGAATAGGCTCCGAAACTACTGGACCGATTTCAAAAATTCTTTCACCTTTGGAAAGCTACATTATCCCCGAGTAACATAGGCTATATTATATTTTTTTAAAAATTAGGGATCCTTACTAAAAATCCAATAATGTAACCCAAGGTGTAAAAAAATTACCTGAAAAATTCCTTACATAGCGTGCGCAGCGAGAACTATTGATGATAGAACAAAATTATGTACTACGACTTTGCAGTACTCATCATTATCTACAAAAAGTGTCGCGACAGCATATGTCTAAATATTATAGTTACGTCACAGTAAGCGGTTTTTTATTCTAAAAATTTAATTTATAAGCCGCCGCTTGAATAGGCTCTATATTTGTACCTTGGTATTAATCCTTATCAAAAAAAAATACTTTGTATTCAAGACGGCTTCAATACTTTTTTATAACTTTTTTAATTATTCAATTCGGACATTTCATTCGGCAGATATCACGAGTTTAAAAATGCAAGTATTAGAAAAAAGTCGCGTGGTTGCCAGCATGCGATGTAGGCTCCATGTAAGCGTCACTGGGGTGGTACGGGGGGGGGGGGGGAGTCAATGTAATCTATACTAATATTATAAAGAGGAAAGATTTGTATTTTTGTATGTAGGTAACGAATAAACTCAAAAATTACTGGACCGATATTAATAATTCTTTTTTCAATAGAAAGCTACATTATCACTGAGTAACATAGGCTATATTATAATTTCGAAAAAAATAGGGTTCCGTAAAATATTTGGGTTTTTCGAACACAAAGTGTAAAAATCAACCAGAACAGTTGCGTACGCTGCCTAAACTATAAAAGATAGAACCACAAAATGTATGAATGAATTAAAGATCTTATACCACCTACTAAAAAGTCCGCGACACACTATACCTATATATGGCGAGTAAGGCACAACAACCCTTTTTTTTAATTAAAAATCTTGATTTTTTTTGTACTATATTTATACGCATTTATTTTACTTATGCTATTTATCCCTATCAAAATTAATTATTTCATCACTAAGTGCATTTTATGTAGATAATATTTGGTCTTGGAATGATCAAAATTGGACGTTTGTTTTTGAAGTTATGGCGAACTTAAATTATTACGATTTCTGCTGCACAGCGCCCTATCACGGGGCGGGGCTCCAGACCATCAGTTTATTTTGTCACCTAAAAATAATTTAATGTCAAATGTTGTTTATGGGGAAGATTTACAATAATCGCTTTAGTTATCTATCCCAAAACAACAGGTTGCTCTCCGGGACTGCCGGTAAGAGTAAGTATTAATTAGATTTAAATATTTTCATCATTAACAACTTCAACATCCACATAAAGACAATCTATGCAGCCTGCGGATAATGACTGCGTCGTCGATGTTAGTGTCCGTGTCTGTGAATTGATCTGGAAATCATTTTGCTGACCGTGTCTTTTCTGGGTAGGCATTTTACAGCGGTAGCCGACATCCACGCGGGCGGAGCCGCGGGCGACTGCTAGTTATAATATATAGCGACATTATGGCAAAGGGTGACTACGGAACCCTATATTGCGCGTGGCCCGACACGCACTTGGCCGGTTTTTTTTATATTTCTGATATCCGATAGCTTAAGTTACGGATTCGGAGCTCCATAATAACCCTATTTTTTGTATTACGTCGGTAACAAAATGCATTTACGCCATCCGACCCAAGGTGGACCGTAAGGGAGTGTGTGACTCACCACCGGCAGACGTGACTGCCAGCAGTAATAGCCACTAAAAATCTTTCAACGACGTCCGCCGCTTGTTGAGAAAGAGGCGGTGTCCAGTACCTAGGTTGCAGCGTCTGACACCCCACCTTTTTTTTTTTTGTTTTACGTCGGTAACAAAATGCATTTACGCACTGCCTTCCGGCCAAAGGGGGGACCGAAAGGGGGTGTGGGACTCACCACCGGCAGACACGACAGCCAGCAGCAATACCCACTAAAAATCTTCCGACGACGCCCGCCGCTTGTCGAGAAAGAGGCGGGGGCCAGTACCTGGGTTGCAGCTTCTGACACCCCACCTGCGGCCATCGTCCCCCGGACCAAAACCGGGAGGACCTCCTCAGAGAGGCGCAGTGGACGCGCCCCTCCTACCTCCCCCTGCGACCATAGCGTGTGTGGCCGACTTCCCGGAGGGTACATGGTTAGACAGCAGGGGCCCCCTGCCCCCGCTGCCTAGACCCTCCTGGCGCTGCTAAGCGGGCCCTCCTGGCCTACCCGCTGCGCCCTCCATAGGTCCCTCTTAGTTTCCCCCCCCGGTAGTCAGTACTAAGGGCACCCAGAGTCGTCGGTCTCTGGGTGTTACCTTTTCACTAGCGCCTCCTGCGCCCTACCGGGAGGTACTTAGCCCCCCCACCACGACAAGGTGGAGACCAGTCGGGGGGGGTCTGACACCCCACCTGCGGCCAACGGCCCCCAGACCGAACCCGGGAGGACCTCTTCAGAGAGGCGCAGCCGCCCCTCTTACCTACGCCCGTCATAAGCACTACTATCTATGCGAAAAAGTCTGCCACTTTCCACGCGGGGGGCGAGGAAAGCACACTAATATTAATTACACACAAATGCATTTCCAATCCCGTCGTTACACACACACTCGAAAAAAATTACACGAAGAAAAATAAACTATACGCACACATTGTACATACACACAAAGAGAGGGCCTGTTAGTGTATGTACTGGATGACGTCATTTTCAAATAAGCAACGGTAGTGCTTGCACTATCGTTTTTTTTTACTATAGATGAGTTTGGTCAATAACTAATCATGACAAAAAAATCTAACTTTTTTATACTTAAATGATATTCAGTAAATATTGTTTACTTTTTTATGTAGGAATGTAGGGTTTTAGAGAAACATTTTATTTTATTGGAATGAATTTCAAAGAAAATAGTATTAGTATGTACAATTAATAAAATGGCACAAATCCATGTCATTTATTGGCATGAATAATGATTTTTGGGAAAAGTAATATTAAAATTACTTTTTTTCAAATACGAAGCACCATGCAACTTATTTGAAAAGTCTAATATTTCTGACACTCCTAGGAACAGCAAACTTAACAAAAAACTGAAATAAAAATCAAAAGATTGTGAATCGATATTTAAAAAAGAAGTTATAATGATTCACATAGGGACAGAGAAAGCGACATGATCACAGATCAGGAAGAACGAAGAATTTTAGAAATCATAGGAGTGGAAGAGCAGTTACTATTACTCAGACAAATGCATATGAAAGATAGCGATTAACCTCTTCGAATAAAGTATTCACCTCAATTATGGTGTTTCGCCCTTACCTTAAATTAGTTCTCTGCAAAAGCGTATAAATATGTACGTAAAATCTTCGGAACGTGCTTACCCCATCTACAGACTCTGTCAACGTGGTGCAGCAATATTGACGGTAAGCCAGACTGGCTTACCGTCAATATTGCTATATAAAAAAGCTCTTAATGCTCTGACTGAAAATTACTACAGAAAAGAGTCCTCATAAAATGTATGCTTTGTGTCTGATGAGATATAATTCAAGCAAAATACAGAATGTGATTCCAAAAAGCAAAGTTACTGCGGAAATGTTTGCGGCATATGGTTTTAATGTGATATTTGTTCCTAGGAATTTTTCCAGTTTTGTTTTTAAGTTGCTGCCTAGTAAGAAGTTATTTTTCCTCAACACAAAGTGAAGCGTCACGACTGCAGTATCATCTCATGTATCATTTGTCATCATCACTACTCATTATTATTTGCTAAGAAGTAAATTATATTACTATATTTTTTAACGTCCAGCCACTGACTAAAAAAGCTGACGATATGAAGCCATTATTAAGAATAAAATAAAGTCAACAACGTGCAGGTACGTATTTTAAAAGAATAAAAAATAACATAATAATAATAATAATGGGTGTATAGGGATCCTACCAAGACCTAAGGAGCCCAAGCCAACCTCACCTGCAAGTGGTGCACCTGCCGATCAACGGACGAGGCTCTGGCCAACATAACAGTGCCCGCTTACCGGGCAATAGGCTCGCCACTTATTACGTGGGACCAACAACACAATGGGCGTATAATATGCCTCTGCCTTTCGGGGAAACAGGCGTGAATGTATGTATGTAAAAAATAACAATTTTAAATAACATTTAAAATTATTATTTACATAATTAACAATTTTTTTTATGTTACTTTGCAACTTAGCATCTGGCAGTCTTGGTTAATAACTTCATACTTTTGTCAAAATAAAGTTGAATAGGTATATTCACTGATAAAAAATGAATATATATAATTTTATTGGTGTAAATTGTTCCATAATTTTACACTGAAATGCTGAATAATTATTTATTCTTCCCACCACAAGATGGCGGTACAGGTAGCATATTTTGCTACAGAATCAATACGTGATTGGTTAGTTACGCTGATAAGATAGACAGATGTCATTAGATGACGTCACCTGTAGCTAAGTTATGAAACAGGATTTGATGAGGTAGGTTGAGGATGTCAAAAGATGGCGCATTGATAGTCACTTAAAATTTATTACATTATAGCCAGTATTTTCACTAGCTAAAGCATGGTTTAAACAGAATTCAATATGCAGCATTTTTTTTAATGAAAAATCATCAATTTGCCTTGTCCCGCTATAAGTGAAGCGGAAGGGTGTGTCAGACTTTTGTGTCAGAATTAATTTTCCTTCTTGAGCCTGCTATGTCCCAGGGCTGGCGCCTCAGGGTGCCCTTTAGTACTGACTATCGGGTAGAGAAACCAAGAGAAACGTGTGAAGGGCGCAGCTGGCGGGCCAGGAGGTGGCGGCGGAAGGGAGGCCCTGCTGTCTTTCCATGGACCTCCTAGAAAGTCGGCCACACACTCTATGATCGCACATGGGGGTAGGACGGGGGCGCTCATTGCGCCCCTTTGATGAATTCCTCCCGATACTGGCCCGGGGAACGTTGGCGTTGCGGACGAGGTGTAAGACGCTGAAATCCAGGTACTGCAGTCCCAAAAGAGGCGATAAGGCGGCTATCGCTCTCTCCCCCTATAATCCTTCTCGCTCCGGACTATAGCTTTCACCAGGGCCGCACGCGAAAGGTCGCTATAATTGTAGGTAATTGGTTGGTACCTCACTGGGCGTCCTAGCCTACCATAATCTATCCTACTTAAAGCACGTCAGCTTTCAAAGAAACAAATAAACCGCATCAAAATCGTCCATTCGTTTAGGTTAGTTTGACCGGTGGATGTCGGTTACCGCTGCAAAATGCCTACCCATAAAAGACACGGTCAGCAAAATGATTCCTAGGTCAATTCACAGACACTGACACTAAAATCGAAGAAGCAGTCATTAACCGCAGGCTGCATAGAATGTCTTTATTTCAGGTAACAAAATAAACTGATAATCGGGACTCGGGAGCTCCGACCCGTGATACGGAGCCGTGCAGCAGAAATCGCAATAATTTAATTTCGCCATAACTTTAAAACCAGACGTCCAATTTTCAATTCAGCTAAGGCTCTCGCCTTCCAATACCCATTCAGCTAAGGCTCTCGCCTTCCAATACAAGCCACCTAGCCTTCCGCTTAGCGTGCACTCATTCGACAAGGCTTCCCGCCTTCTAACACACGCCACCTAGCCTTCCGCAAAGTGTGCGTCTTTCAGTCAAGGCTTCCCGCCTTCCTACATGCGCCACCTAGCCTTCCGCTTGCGCCGCGTCGGTGCCTCCCCAGGCGCCGATCGCTTCAGATGTCGCCTTCATGGTAGAAATACTAAAGGCTATTACAGGGAGAGGTTTAGTCGGTTCAAGTCCGACATAACCACACACACCGGGTGTGTGGTATGCGGGGGCATTATCTCCCTCCTCCCACCGTGGGGGGTAGTTCCAAGTAGGGTTGTTGTTGGTTTTCTGGAACGCAAAAAAAAAAAGTCCAATTTTCATCATTCCAAGACCAAATAATATCTACATAAACTGCACTTAGTGATGAAATCATTTGATGAGGATTAATTGCATAAGTAAAATAAATGCGTTTATATGTAGTCCAAAAAAAATTTACATTTATAAAATTAAAAAATGGTGGTTGTGCCTCACTCCACATAGATAGGTATAGTGTGTCGCGGACTTTATAGTAGATATTTATAAGATCTACAGTTAATTAGCACGTTTTGTGGTTCTATCTTTTATAGTCTAGGCAGCGTACGCAAAATGAGTAATCTGGTTGATTTTTTACACTTTGTGTCCGAAAAACCCAAATATCTTACGGAACCCTACTTTTTCTAAATTAAAAATTTAGCCTATGTTAGTTACTCAGTGATAATGTAGCTTTCTAATGAAAAAAGAATTACTAAAATCGGTCTAGTACTTTTTGAGTTTATTCGTTACATACAAAAATACAAATCTTTCCTATTTATAATATTAGTGTAGATAAATTAGCCAAATCATCTGGCAGCGTATTGTACATGCGAATACTATTCCCCGCAAAATAATTTGTAACTTTATGGAGCCTATAATTGGGCCAATTTATTCTTATTTCTTAAGTTGAGATTATATCTATCACTATATATATTTACAACAACTTCTTATTTTCATGAGTATGCAGTAAGCTTTCATAAAGGTACTATGTGCAAAGTCATTATGTTTCGAAATCTCATACCATAGGTACCATAGATGGTACAGACCCTGTCCTGATGCTCCTCCATGATGCATGCATCCATTAAGGTCTCAGCACACATATGGGATCGGAAAGGGATCGTAACCGTAACGCCTTTCGCCTCGCTGTCAACCAGGCGTCAACCTACCGTATGCACGTAACGAAAGCGTATTAGCAGCGCCTGTACGTCAACTCGGCTACGGCTAGGCGACACCGCGCTTACGCCTCGCCGCCCCCTGGCTGACCTGGTTGGCACCAGATCAGTTTGGAAAGGGGAAAGGGTGGACGAAGAGATGTGAGCTCGGGTACGGAGAGACGTAAGCGCGGGGACGAAGAAACGTGAGCGCGGGGACGATGAGCCGTAAGCGCGGGAATTCAAGTTCGGAGTAGTGTTGCAAGAATATATCGAACTATCGATAGTACTATCGATAGTATCGATTGTAATGGCGATACTCACAATATCGATAGAACTATCGATAGTATCGATAATATCGATACTATCGATACTATCGTTAGTATGTAATACCCAATAGTATTGATAGGTATCAATACTTTCGATAGTATCGATAGTATTGGTTTTCGATACTATCGATAGTATCGATGGTATTGATATTTTATTATTAATAATATCGATAGTATCGATACTATTGGTAGTCTTAATTCAACAAACAATCGATACTATCGATAGTTTTAAACACTATCGATAGTATTGCACTATCGATAGTTTGTAAAAATTCAATAGTATTTACCTTTGCACAATGGTTAACGTGGTGACTGCATGCGCAGAACAAAGTTAATTATTTGTAATTATTTTTATATGTCGAATGTAATATTATTTGACTAAAAGCAATAAGTATTGTTCTACGACAGTAATCACCGGCCACGTGAACAATAATGCAAAGGTACTATTGAGTATTTACAAACTATCGATAGTGCAATACTATCGATAGTTTCAAACACTGTAGATAGTATCGATATTTTGTTGAAATAAGACTACCAATAGTATCGATACTACCGATACTATCGATAGTATTAATAATAAAATATCAATACTATCGATACTATCGAAATCAATACTATCGATAGTATTGATGCCTATCAATACTATTAGGTATCAAATACTAACGATACTGTCGATAGTATCGACACTATCGATAGTCCAACTATCGATAGTTCTGCAACACTAGTTCGGAGCCTGTTCCGAGGCGAGGCGATTACGTTATTATTCCGATTAGTGTGCGTTGCAGTAGGGAGTTTAATACATACCATTCTGAACGGCTCGAGTCGAGAGGCGATACGGTGACGATCCCTTTCCGATCCCATATGTGTGCTGAGACCTTTATCTGACGCAAACCAATGTCACGACGCGATGTCGGGGCCAAGACCCATAGATCGCGCTGTCTTACGGCGCCCGTGATTGGAAGCGGTGTTAAGGTTCACGTCACAGTGTGGATTGTTTTATAAAACAGATGCAATTCTCAATATCGATCTTTAGAAAATGTAAAGAAAACTACAGTGCCATCTATTGTATAGTAGAAACGCTTCGTAAAATTTATTACAATTAAGTATACGCCCATATCTAAGCTTTTATTTACACTGTTGAAGTATTAGATTTAATTTTTTTTATATTTACATATTTAACTAATTTTTATGTATAACATGTAAGTTGGTGCTGGTTCTTAAATAAAAAGTCTTATAAACTTGCTTTGGCGACTCCGACCACAAATTTAACTGTTATTTCTGTTTAACAAATATAAGTAAGGCATAAGTTTGTTGTTCTCAATTGTTAAGAGCAAGTTAATACTTAAATATTTTTATGCACGCAGGCGCAGATAATTACCTATATAGTTCATATCATGGCTGGAAGACCGCCACGAGATGTCGTTGCTAGTTGAAACATTGGCTTTCCCATGAATACGTGATTGGTTGATATCGCTGGCAAGTTAGAAGAAGGCTGTCACGAGATGGCTCTACCAGTAGCATTTGATTGGTAAATGAGAAAGGCAGCATTTTGTAATTTGTATTTACTAAATCACTCTCAATATTAGTATACCGTAGATCTCTTCGAATTAAACTTCTACGATTCGATGATTCTAAAAAAAACATAAATGAAATAAAATGCTTCGTAAAACATTTCAAAGAATATCTATAAAATAAAATCGCCTACACCGTTAACGAATACCGACATAATAAATAAATTATTGAGGGTTAACGTTGTAAGCTGCCCGGCTCTTATTTTGTGTGATAGTTACATAGGGTGAGAGTTGGGTGTTTTGTCGCAGTTGGATTTTAGTAGTTTATGCATTCAGCAACAAATTTAATTTCACAAAACACTTAATCCAATCTAAGCAATAATTAGAAATTAACATTACTAAATCCACTTTGTTTTATTATAATTTACAGCATATATCGTCCTCTCTTCTACTTGCTCGTGCCCGACGATGTCCACAACGAACTATTATTGTAATAAATATTAACACCCTTTTTTTTTTTTTGTTTTACGTAGGTATCAAAATACGTTTACGCACTACCTTCCGGCCAAAGGGGGACCGAAAGGGGGTGTGGGACTCACCACTAGCAGACGCGACTGCCAGTGATGTTGAGATGCTGAGAGTGACTTGTTGAGAAAAAGGCGGGGGCCAGTACCTGGGTTGCAGCGTCTGACACCCCGCCTGCGGCCAACGTCCCCCGGACCAAAACCGGGAGGACCTCCTCAGAGAGGCGCAGTGGACGCGCTCCTCCTACGTGTGCCCGTCTTCTCGCAGGGTCTACGGTAAGCCTATCTCCTACCTCCTTGTGCGACCATAACGTGTGTGGCCGACTTCTCGGAGGGTCTATAGTTAGACAGCAGGGGCCCCCTGCCCCCACTGCCTAAGACCCTCGTTGCGCTGCTTGACGGGCCCTCCTGATCCGCCCGCTGCGCCCTCCACAGGTCCCTCTTAGTTTCTCCCCCGGTAGTCAGTACTAAGGGCACCCAGAGTCGTCGATCTCTGGGTGTTACCTTTTCCCTGGCGCCTCCTGCGCCCTACCGGGAGGTACTCAGCCCCCCCACCACGACAAGGTGGAGACCAGTCGGGGGGGATATATTAACACCCTATTGTAACTGCTTGTGGAGACAATTAATTACACCATTTATTTGAGTCCCAAGATTAGTATAATAAGAACTAGTTTTATAGATACTACGGATATATATTCTTCAATATATTTTTTTTGTGAATACAAATTTAATATACATAGAAAACACCCAGACCAGAACAAATATTCATTTTCATGTACACAAAGATTTGTCTTGTGTGGGAATCGAACCCACGACCCCAGGAGCGGAGGGCTGTTATACTGACCTTCACGCCATATCGCGGTCGTCATTGGAATATATTTCTTTTAATTTTAATGTGACACGTCATAATTTCTACATCCTGCCTGATGGTAAGCAGTCGATGCAGTCCGAAAAAAATGAAAGCGCTTCATACCGTGAAATAAGCACGGTACAAAGCGCATCCACTCATGAGGGCCTGCTAAAATGCCGTTTCACGCCCGCTTAAAAGACCCGGGATCATAGGAAATAGGAAACACATGAGCCGGCAGCAAATTCCAGACCTTAGTGGTCTTCTTACTCAGAAATGACTTCCCAAATCTCTTGGTTCGAGTGCTGATAGACTACACAGTATGAGCTATGACCCTATTTTAAATATTAAGCTATAAAGCCTATAAGCCTTTTTTAATAACGAAAAACTCGATTTAATATTGAATTTTGTAATAAATAATATAATGTAATTTAATATACAATTAATTAGCTGTGCTTCATCTCATTGTAAGAGTATTTTTAAGTTTTTACGAATAATAATTTTTTTTAACCATAAAACCACTATTGTCTAGTCGAGGCTGTGCGTTATCGGCCAATTTGTCTATTACGTGTTGCTAAATCTGTATTTATATACAATAAAATAAATTGTACCTACGTTTAACAATATTAATAACGTTATTGGGGTTCAGACTTCGGTTCTATAATTGGACAAATGTTTTTTATTTAATTTTTGGTACTTCACTACTAGCTAGTAATAACCAAATCGCTTTGATCGAGAGTTAACAGTGGTGTCTCTCGTTAAGCTCGTCCATTATACCGTCAGATTTGTTAACCCCTTTAAACTACTTATGAATAAACTCCTTAATGCAAGTCTATATTTAAAAGTATCTCAAAAAAATTAAACTTAGTCATTCATAACAAAATATGGTAACCATTTGATCTCTTAAGGAGGTGATTTAAAAAAGATACTTTGGACGTCATGCTATTTTATGTGCAAACAATTTCTAAATACATTTTAAACTCTATGCTCTGCTACACGATTTTTCATATAATATATTCCAAGATATAATATATCTTTGGTTTATATGGGAAAAAAATGGACTTTGTTTTTTGACTTGGCGTTTTTCGTTATAACACTATGATGTATTTTTTCAGGGATGTGATTGCGAGGCGGGCGATCGGTTCGTTACCGATCTATTACAACTCCGCTTCGGTTGAGCTCCGGCACAGGAACAAGACGCGTCAAATTGATATTACTGTGCTGATGAAATATTCATGGCGACAGAGGGCTCCCGTGTTCAATCAATTGGATTCTGATTTTAAAAGGAAAGTAATATTAAATTAGTATAAAAACGGGACAAGTGCGAGTTGAAGTCGCACACCGACTATTCCAAATGGCATATCTTTAAATATATATAATACCACTGTACGTTTGTACATCACAGCTGGACCGATTTCATCACCATCTCAGCACATTAACGTCCCAATATTGAGCACGAGCCTCCTCTACACGTTAAGCCGTTGGTCCTGGTTATCACTAAATGTGGTAGTCGTTAAGCCATTTTAGAGGCCTAATTGGGCGGCTTGAAAAATTCTAACAGCAGGACGCCATACACCTGCCTCCGCCGATCCGCACTGGGTCAGCGTGGTGAAGTATCCTTCTCATTTAATAAAAATTAAAATGAATTCTTAGGGGTCCGTACCATTGAAGGAAAAACGGAATCCTTATGGAATCATTTTGTTGTTCACCTGGCCCTTCTTCTTGGGAACCCGTAAAGGCATCAAGTTGATATTAACAACTTAAGTCTGCGATTTCTTGAGGCTGTAAAGAAATCAAGCATTAATCGTCCGCATTCTTGATTATAATTGAAAAAGGTAATTGGATGCTTGTAATAATAATATTTAAAATATAAAAAAAACCATTTATGTTTTGCAGAATTGCTTGGCACATTCGTGCAAACTTACAAGATTGTTGTAAATCTCTTGGAATGGTCACCTGGATTTGTCCCCAGTCCGTCGGGAGTGATGGCGAGAGTTTACTGCCCGTTGTGTCTGGGGCGGCCGGTAGATAACGCTGTTAATGGTACGGCCTTATTCCGCAGGGAGCCCCTAGTATGGCGAAGCCAGGCGTCACTTTTAGTCGGAGCTGCAGATTTTTAGGATTCTATGTAGAATTTACTAAAATTAATCAAGGGTAGGCTTCGTCACAACCCTTTTACTAGTACTAGATGACGGCGATTTTTATCCTTTGGTGACAGGTATATACAGGAACACTATGATATTTGATGTTAACATTTACATAAACAATATTTCATAAGTAATTACATCATTTAATAATCGAAAACGCGTGACCACACGTTTCTGAGAAAGTAACTAGAAATCACCATCAAAAATGTCAACAAAAGTTAAAAATAACACAACTTACTTAACTTACGTATTTGACCTCGGTGTCAGACAAATCTTTATAAATTCAGACTTACATTAGATTTTACCAACTTCATAGAGACATATGCTCGTATATAGTTTAATGGTTACGGTTTCTAAAAAACACAACCTATTTATCTAAATGTCTTGGCGAGTTTCTTGCCAACTACTCGTAGCAAGCCCTCTAGTAAATTTTTGCTCTCAGATTAATTCGAATTGAAGTCTAGCTTGAATAGTATCTAGATTTTGGGTTTTGAATTGACGATGAACGGTAAGAATTTTTATTTTAGCAATGAATAATACCATTTGTATGTGCAAACTTTTTTCACTTTCTTTTATGATTAGGAGTAGCAAAAGAAAATATTAAAACATAATATTGACAAACGTGGTTAAAGAAATACTTCTTGTAGAAAGCAATTTGAGGCTGCCTTTCCTCGCTACATTTGCACAGAATTGCTTAACGAGCATTTATTCCCGCTAAACGGCTTTTTTTGTCAGATTTGAATTAAGTACCTATTCGTTATTTTCAGACTAATATAATTCACTGATGGTGGTAAACCTTCATTTGCAAGTCACAGTGAGGCTCTTTTTTAAAGCTGAATAACTTTTTAAACAGTGTTAGCTATATTGACTTCTTATTTTAGGTTTTATTTATTCTTCTATTTATAGAGATCTCTTCCAGCTCATAATAGGTTGGGGAAAAAGTCTTTTCGTATTTTTGTATGAAAAGTCAAGACATTTTTTTCAAAGTTTATTTACATTTATTTACAATATATATGTACCGTTTTGTTGAATAACTTTCTGCCATTTTGTGGGCAGAGACATTATCCCGTTACTGTAGAAACTTTGGGACTTCTGATCAAAAAAACGGGAAAAATAGTTTTGGCAGTCCTCTCTTGAGGTCAACCTTACAGAACCTAAAGAATTCTGCAGAGACCGAAACAGGTGAAAATCTGAAGGCGCAAGGTCAGGGCTATATGGTGGATGCACTTCCTAGTGCATCCACCACCAGTTCTCCCAGTCGAACTCTCTTAATTTTTGCTGAGTGGCTAAAGATGTGTGTGGTCTAGCGTTATCGTGATGAAAGACCACACCCTTCCTGTTGATCAATTCCGGCCGTTTTCTCTCGACTGCTTCCTTTAATCTCATCAGTTGCTGGCAGTAAAGATCAGAATCGATGGTTTTGCCGGGCGGTAAAAGCTCATAATAAACAATGCCCTTCCAATCCCACCATACACACAGCATCACCTTATTTCGTGTTAGGCCAGGTTTGGCCACAGTCTGTGAAGCCTGGCCAACTTTCGACCACGACCTTTTTCGCACGTTCTTGTCGTACGTGATCCACTTTTTATCGCCAGTTATCAATCTCTTCAAAAACGGCTCGGTTTCATTACGTCTCAATAATGAATCGCAAATGAGTACACGGTTCATTAAGTTTCTTTGAGTGAGCTCGTGTGGCACCCAAATATCGAGCTTTTTTGTATAACCAGCTTTCTTCAAATGGGTCAAAACTGTTTTGTGGTCAATTCCCAGTTCTTCAGCTACATCGTAACTACTAATATGCCGATCTTGCTCCACTCTTTCAAAAATGGCGTCCATTTTATTCGTAACAGGGCGACCAGAGCGAGGTGCATCTTTAACATCAAAATTTCCGGACTGAAAACGTTTGAACCAAATTTGTGCTACTCTTACTGACACTGCATCAGGTCCATAAACATCACAAATTTTTTTCACTGCTTGAGTTGCATTTTTGCCTTTTTTATAATAAAATTTTAAAATGTATCGAATTTCTTCATTAGATTCACTCATTTTTACGGAGAGAAAAACAAATGAAAAATAGCGGGAAACAACTTTTTTTTATTTTTTTCTTTTCTTTATAATGGAACCTTTTTAATGTTACCAAAACCAGCTAGACACAAATAGTACAGTCAAAAAAATTTTATAATAAGTTTATACCTACGTTATGCGAAAAGACTTTTTCCCCGACCTAATATATCGTCAGAGGAGTCAGTCGATCAGATAGATAAAACAAAGATAGGTAAGAGAAATATGCAAAATAAAAAAATTAAAAGAACAAATTTTGTACGAGTATACAATAGTAAATAATATAATCATACACAAAACGCATAAGAAAATATATACATAATATTAAATAGCAACAACGTATAATAATGAAAGACAATGACAATAGGAAAAAACTTCAGGTTTTTGGTGACAATCATGAGGTTTTAGGTAATATTAGGTAAGAAAGTAGAAATTGAATTCGTCATGAACGGTTATCATATGGAACATTGGGTTAAAAGTAACGAGTTCATGTTCAATTTCAACAATCACCAGGTAGGTAGTTAGTTTTGTAGGGAAAGTGCTATACATGGTGGATCATTAATTAAGCATTTTAGTTCAAGGAACGCTTGATATAGTCAACCTCTCTGTTGAACGGATTATTGAAATAGCCTGTATAGTAAATGCAGCAGTTTATTGTATGGAATGTAAATAGACTTCCATCAGCTTCATATGATTTATTTGAATTGATGAAGTTTTACAAGTCTACATCTTGTACATTGGACTTGGCGTCAGCGTGGTCAGGTGCGAGTCGGTCTAATTGCAACATCCACTTGCTGCGTCGACACTTTACACAGACGTTGCACTTCTTTATATCTTTATATGTGTGCATAAAATGTTACTCATATAAAAACCTTACAATTATCTGCAATAAACTAGATTTCAACCGTCCGTGTTGGGTCTCATTTTTCTCTCTACATCTCCTACAGTCGGCCGAGGCTACACCCCGGTATAGTTCCTTCCCTTCCTGCTGGTGGCTATGGCGACTCCCTGGTACAGCACTTATGTAATACCTTTCAAAAATTAATATTTACTCCCACAACAGTAAATAAAAAATGCTACCTTTATCGAATTTCTTAATTATGTAAGGAAATATTCTAAAATATTTAGAAAAGCATGGATACGGCAAAGTCTTGTTGTTTATGCTCTAAAATAAAAAATAGTGATGATAAGATTCAAATTACCAGGAATATTATTAATAGTAAAACGGGAAAAATAAGAATTCTAATACTGAGTTCAAACACAACATTAATAGCAAGACTATTAGATTTGACTTAGATATTGCCAACGCTTTAAAAGACTTCTTTACTTATATTCCAGTGTCTACTATAAAAGCTTTATATTTCTCGCCCAGTTTAGCGGAGGGTTTGAAAGTATAATGTAAATATAATAATATATATCGACGACCGATATGGCGTGGAGGTCAGTATATCTGCACTTCACTCGAGAGGTCGAGGGTTCGATTCCCACACAGGACAAATCTTTGTGTGCATGAACATGAATATTTGTTCTGGTCTGGGTGTTCTCCTATGTATCTAAAGTATGTATTTACAAAAAAAAAAGTATTTAAGTATGTTTATTCGTTATTTAGTATCCATAACACAAGTTCTTAATGATACTTATCTTGGAGCTAAATAATTGGTGTAATTGTAAGAGAATATTTATTTATTATCACTACATAGTATAAAACAAAGTCGCCTTTTCTGTCCCTATATCCCTATGTGCGCTTAAATCTTTAAAACTACGCAACGGATTTTGATGCGGTTTTTTCCAATAGATAGAGTGATACAAGAGGAAGGTTTATATGTATAATACATGCATAATATAGTAGTGGAACACTGTCAATTTTTGAGATTTCTAATGTGATGTCGTAATTCAACTCACTTTTTTGCGCTTATATTGCAAACGCTGGCCAAACCCTACGAGATTAATCAAAATAATGTGCTACCATATTGTACAACTTATAAAATTCTACAAAAAAGTCCGCGATGGTATATGTCTATCTCTCAAGAATACCCCACAATAACCAATTTTATTCTTTTACTTCTTACTAAAAATAATGGCTTATTAACGAAGCCATTTTAAGTATATATGACATTAATTCTTATCTAAATAAACATGTTAGTAAGCTTGGACATTAGACATAGATTAAATTTGTCTTTTACATCATGTAATTTCGATCAGTACTTTACAAGATATCAAACGAATAAACTTACGCTAAATCGAAAAATTATGGTTGCGGCGGTGTTAGGTATTCGCGGCCTATATAGAGACATTCTGTAATTATGTATTATACGTCACTAGTCATATTAACATACCACCCGTGCGAAGCTGGGGCGGGTCGCTAGTTTATTATATACCAAAGATTTTACGTTTAGTCATGTAACACACCGCTCCTTGAATACAAAAGGGACACAAATCGAAATTCATAAATTTATAATGTATTACTGTTAATAAATAAAAACATGAAAGATTTTTTTCACTAAAAACATGGACTTCTTCGCGGGAAAGTGAAGCGTCATGTCTGCAATTTTGTTTTATTTTCTAAAATTTGTGATATTTTTAACATTTATGTGTAATAGCGGTGGATTATTAACCGTAAAGTGTATGTAAATATACTCGAGTATTGGTTAATCAAACAAAGCAGTGCAACATTACTTTTCAAATTCTCTCAAGGAGTCCATGTGAGATCTCAGTAGAGTCCCACATCTTTACTGAGGACTCAAGGGGCTTAGGGGAGGGTATCTCCTTTACCATTTATCATCTCTATCATCACTAATTTACATTTGCTATGAATTATATCATCATCATCTTCTCAGCCCATTAACGTCCCACTACTGAGCACGAGCCTCATCTCACATATCAAGGTGCGAGGGTATTGGGTCATACTCCACCATGCTGACCCATTGCGGATTGGCGGAGGCAGGTGTATGGCGTCCTGCGTTAGAATTTATCAAGCCGCCCATTAGGCCTCTAACATGGATTAACTTCACTAGTTTAGTGATAACCGGGACCAACGGCTTAACGTGCCTTCCGCACGGAAAGCACGGAAGCGCTCGATATCAAATTCCACACAAACGGGACTGACCTCTGTAAACTCTGCTATACTTCGGTGATCGTTTCCGACCACTTAGCACCGCAGAGCTACGAGCGCTTCTGAATTATGTTATATTATATTATTATATCTTATGAATTATAAATTATTAATATATCACTTACTTTACAATGGCTAAATGTGCTAACGCACGAAGCCATTATTTAAATGTAAAAAAAAACCTAAAACATAACTATAATATACAGAATTATCATAAAATACGGCCAAATTTCTGAGCTTCACGTGGAATGTGTGCACGGTAAAAATATTTTTTTTTTAAATATAAATTTATGCAAAAGGGACCCATTTCAAATTATGCTACTGTTGTATTACAAAATATGGTTACACTTTACTAATATTACAATACAATACGCGTCCGTATTGTTGTAGCAAGTTATGTTGGAATGCATGTATGCGATTCTTTAACAGAATTCCTAGTAATATACAGCAATTAAGCCTAAATAAATTTAGATTAATAATAAAACGGAAGCTATCTTCAAAGGGACACTAATCTATAAAATATTATATGGCAGATAAAAATGCTTGGGATTAAACCGCCGCTTCTTGCAGGCTATTCTAATATGAATGACATAAATCATGAATACGGCCAACATTATATTCTTTTACATTGTATGGCGTTACAGACAAATGAAGATTGTAATTTCAGTTCCTAACAAATTGGTAATTTAAAAGTGCTTAGCCTGTTAGTATCTTGCCAGTTCTTCTTACAAAGCGGTGACTCGGACCTGGCACTTAGATTCACTTACAATTAAATATTTTTATGTTATTTAATTTTTTTTTAAGTAAATCTAAGCTTTGTGATTCTAATGTCATCATATTTTGATTGTTTATTTTTAATTTTGTTTAAACGTTTTCAAGTGCTATGTTATAGTTTATGACATAAATTTTTTAAAATAATCGTTTGGGAATTCTTCCTACAAACTTTTACTATTGTGAGTTGAAAAACAAACAGTTTCCTGACATAATCTAATCGCATCTTGCTTTTATAGAATAACAATTTTAAGTGCTCTAAGAAGTTTCTGTTCTCTTTAACTCTGAGGCGGATTAAGGCCGCTGGCGACATCATGGATTCAGGTGTGTATGGTTGAGGCTTATGGAAAAATTACAAGCGGAGTATTTAGTACGTATACTGCATGGGTTGAATATTTCAGCAGACTGACGTACAAACAATATTGGTGTTTCATGAGGTATTAAAATGTTAACTAAAGGCGGCTTGGAATTTCTATAATTCTAGTTAATTATACAGTAAACTCCGAAAAATATAGCTTCAAAGAAAGTACATTATATATTTTTTAATTATGTTTTTTGCCCAGCCTAAGGTTAGCTGGAAGAAATTGCTGATTTGGAAAAAGGAAATAAGGCCACCCACTGTACCATGCTAAATTTAATGTAATTTTATCGAATTTGTTTATGTAATTTCATAAGTTTTTATGTTTGGTATACAATATATCGATCTTTCCCTTGCTTCGGATCAGAAAAACCAATCTTGATGTACGTAGCTAACAGAATTTCTAAAATTATATCTCTAATTTCGTATGATATAAAATAAGTATCAGTAGTAGGTATACCTACTAAAGGATTAAGTGTATTTGTAAGATGTGTTGAGTACATAAGAAGGGGGCTAAAAGGGACTAAATAAACTCAATTTGAGATTAGAACCTTAAGGATTCTTAAATATAAACCCATCTATTCATCGAGTAATATCAAAACATATTTTTACCGCTTTCGCTTATGACATGAACGTGTTGTTGATATATTATGGTGGCGATTGGTGAGCGTGCCGTTAATTGAGGGCGCCTTCCGACAATGGCGCCTATCGGCGGACGATTACAGCGGCGCAGTGCCAGGTTCGAACCAACACCTCTTTTGTGCTCCTCCCGTCATTGTGCAACGATTACGGCTCATTGTGCTACTGCGGCTATCTGAATAGATAATTAGGACACCTCTTTACCTAATATGATTATTTCAATTCATGTGGTTAGTATGTAATATTAAATCAAAATCAATCGGTAATTGCGTTACATGTGGATTAGGAGAAGTTTGAAGAAGTTTATTATATGTAGGTCACGCGGGCGGCCACTAAAATTGTTTAATTGAATAGAAATTGTCTATAAGAGTCGATCCATGCAAAGCAGCATTTTTTTTTTAAATATTACAATTATTTTTGTTAAATTCCCTTTATCCTGTAGCTTGAGTATGTCATGGCTGGTTCATGCGACATACTCGTGAACGGGTGCAGCCAGTCGGTCTGTTCATGGCTACTATTTTTATCCGTAATTATGTTGATATTTTTCTTTTCTTTTAAATTGTGAATGCAGAACTAAATTTTTCATATTGTAGACTATATTTTAATTTAAGTAAGTACATTTGTAACTGGCGGGAGAAAATATCAACCTTAACGATTTTATTGCCCGTTCTTTTACGATCAAGCTCCCGAGCGCTGTAAATGGGCGCGTTAAATTTTAAGTTTGACCTTCATAAGAGCTCTATTTAGCCAAACTCGAATAAATGGACCTCACTTACCTTTTTTTCTTTTTTTTTGATTTACGTTGGTAACAAAATGCATTTACGCACTATCTTCCGGCCAAAGGGGGAGACCGGGAGGGGGTGTGGCGCTCACTGCGGCAGACGCGACCACCGCAGTCCTACCCACTAAAAATCTTCCGACGACTCCATCGCTGATAAAGAAGGGGCGGGGGCCAGCACCAGGGGATTTGTAGTTTCGGACACCTCGCCCGCGGCCAACGTCCCCCGGATCAGAACCGGGAGGACCTCCTCAGAGAGGCGCAGTGTGTCGCGCCCCTCCTACCTCCTAGTGCGGCCATGACGTGACTGGCCGACTTCTGGGGGGGTCTATAGCTAGACGGAAGGGGCCCCTTGCCCCCGCCTCTTAAGACCCCCCGGCCCGCCCGCTGCGCCAACGGTGTCCGGAGAGAGAGCGGGTCCCACTCCCTCTCCCGCTCCGCGGCCTCCTTCTGCGACACCACCACTTCGCAGAAGGAGGCCATCGCCTCCCATGCCGTCTCGCTGTCGACCTAACTAACCTTTTTTTTTGATTTACGTCGGTAACAAAATGCATTTACGCACTATCTCTCGGCCAAAGGGGAATCGAGAGGGGTGTGTGGCACTCACCACCGACAGACACGACCGCCAGCAGTAATACCCACTAAAAATCTTCCGACAACGCCCGCCGCTTGTTGAGAAAGGGGCGTGGGCCAGTACCTGGGTTGCAGCTCTGACACCCCGCCCGCGGCCAACGTACCCCGGACCAAAACCGGGAGGACCTCCTCAGAGAGACGCAGTGGACGCGCCCCTCCTACCTCCTTGTGCGACCATAGCGTGTGTGGCCGACTTCTCGGAGGGTCCATGGTTAGACAGCAGGGGCCCCCTGCCCCCGCTGCCTAAGACCCTCCTGGCCCGCCCGCTGCGCCCTCCACAGGTCCCTCTTAGTCGAGTTTCTTGCCCAGACACATCTCTGGTTTTTCGGTATAAATGTGTCTGATATGCTACATGGCATCATTGCTATTAAAGTTAGTCATAAATGTAAAAAAATGCATTTTAATTAGTAAAGCAAAAATAAAGTATCAATTTACTTTTTTACCGATAAAATTGGTACGTACTAGTACCAAACGTAGGAATTTTAGTAACATATTATTTTATGAAGCAACTATAAATAAAACAGAACATTATACTAAGGTTTTGGTGCGTAAGGAGAACGCATAAAGAGCAGCTGCGGTCAGTGCGGCTACGAAACGGCTATTTAAAGACTACTGGTACTAAATTCTTCGTTGTAAGGAACGTTACTACGAACGCAGGAGTGTAGAGGGTCGCGGTCTAGGCAGGTCGGCTGTTTTAATACACGACACCTCACACGTGAGGTGAAACTAAAGTTCTACTGATTACTCCCACTACTTCCCATTATTTTGCTCAATCCGATTTTGTTAGTTTTCGTTTTAATTAAGTTACTTCGTTGCATTGTAAGTAACTACTTATTTGTTATTTTATTTAATATTTATACGTGAATGCTGACGATGTCAGCCCCGTTGTGCACACTTTCTATTCCGTGTATAAACAGCATCATCAAATGAGCATTTCTTTGTCATTTCAAAGTTTATAGCACATTTTAGAAGTATTCCATAATGGCTTAATTGGTTTAAAAAACCAATATTATATCTAATTGAATAAAAAACTTCCTTTAAAAGAAGGACTTTAATAATATTTTATAAGCCAATGTTAAAACTTCTGTGCTTCTTATTTTCCTATAAAATGTTATTACTATGGTATTAATGTAGTACAGTAAACACGTATGCAAGCAACCCAAATAAAATTTATACGAGTTATATAATACGTTATACGAGAAAAACAACCCTATATTATGTGTGGTATTTAAGTCGGAAAGTACTTGAGTTATTTTTGAGCGCCCTACGGCTGAGTGACTTTTATAATATCATTAGTGTTGCATTTTATCTGTTTGACCTTCTGACACAGCTGATTTTCTGAATGGCTGATCAAGTGAGTTTCATGAAATCTCAAATAAAATAAAACTGTTTGTTTTTATGGGCTCTTAACATAAGTTACCGGATAATAATATCATGCTAGCATTGTTCTAGTGGTGCCCTAGACTTCAGCTTAGGGCTCAGGGTCTGCTCACTGGTCTAATTTTAAGATTTGGTGTAATTACAATTATTACATTGAGCGACTGCTATCTGACCTTTGCAACCCAGAGGGAAACATAATTTTATGGTTAAACCGCTGCCCGGATAATAGAAGGCCCTGATTTCCTAAAAAATACTATTATTGATGTTCATGACAGCCGGGACCAACGGTTAAACGTGTTTTCCGAGGCAAAGAGCAAGCTAAAATTATGCACATAACTTTAAAAATCATCAGTTCAGAATTTGAACCCGGACGGAACCTCCTATATTTAATTCAATGTATCAGAGATAAGAGGTCATCTCAGCTTCAGATTAAGTCAAGTTCAAGCAGCTGTTGGAGACTGACACCCATAGAGATGTCAAACTATTCCGTGTGCACCCAACCTCATGCACTGTAGTCCTCATTTAGTGTTTCCAGTGCAAGCATCATTTGTCTGGTCAACATAAACTCAGACAGTATGATGCCATAAAATGCCCCTTATCACTCGAAGACACAACAAACATATATATAAATAAATCAAACTGAATTGTTTATTTGTAATATCAAGAGCTTTCTATTAAATGTATGTAATTGTTTATCTGTATGTTTGCTGTGGCTCATCTCCGAAACTGCTGAACTGATTTTAAACCTAAAACATCCTTATGTTTTAGGTTTAAAATCATAATAATAGTTTAATACTTCCTTAAGTACTCGTAGTTCACGTAGAAGAAGTCACTAGGCTTACTAGGCGGGCACTAGTTATTTAATAATTTAATTAAGCCGACTAAAATTTACATTTACAGTATAATTGAAAATCGAAAATACAATTTTAGCTTCACATAAAATTTTGATGCTCAATCGGGTTAGCTTATAATTTTCTAAGCGCTTTTACTGAACGATTAAACCGATTAGAATTAAAAGAACATCTCTTAAATATGTGTTGTTGTGTTCTGGTTTGAAATAAAAATTGCTTAACAACAACAGATGTCTCAGATTCGATTTTTTGTAAGACGATAATACCTATATGGGATGCCAATGTATAGGCAAGGTAAACACAGGACTTTTAGCGGACAAGTGAAGCGCCTTCAGTTTTGTTTTATTTTCTCAAATTTGTGATATTTACAATAATCTTTAGCTTGTTAGTAGATGCAATAAATTGGTCCTACACGCTATGTTGGTAAAACGAATACTTACATATCAAATCAAAAACATCAACTATGCCAAAAATAAAATGAAACCAATCAAAATCTAATCACTGACCAGCACTTTTGACATGCAGATCAGTGAAGCTCACATGGGTGAATCTAACCTAGCTAACACTATTTTCAAATTGGCTCTTTAGCGCTCTTTAGGGCGAAATTCGTGATTTCACTGTAATAATATTTCGATTATTATTCATATTTAATTTTGACGTTTGCAAGTACTATGTAATAGTTTATGGAATAAATGATTTTTGATTTGTTTGATTGATTTCTCCCATTTGGTGGAGTATTAACCGTTTTCTTAGTGTTTGTACACGTACATGATCCCATACGTACACGTTCCCATCTTTGTGACGGTTCTGCTAAGTAACTCCTCGACGCACTTGACAGACTGCAACGGCGAGCGGTTCGCATTATAGGGAATGCTGAGGTAACAGCCTCACTCTACAGCTGCGTGAGGCATTGCATCTCTCAGTGTCTTCTACCGGAACTACTATAGCAAGTGACCTGAGGAGCTTTTCGATCTGATCCCGTTCTCTCCTTTCCTCTTCCTAACAACACGTGCTGGTCTTAGAAACCATCCTCATACTGTGTAGTCTATCAGCACTCGAACCAAGAAATTTGTGAAGACGTTTCTAAACAAGACCACTAAGCTTTGGAATTCTCTGCTGGCTCATGTGTTTCCTATTTACTATGATCCCGGGTCTTTCAAGCGGGCGTGAAACGTCATTTTAGCAGGCCCTCATGAGTGGATGCGCTTTGTACCGTGCTTATTTTACGGTATGAAGCGCTTTCCTTTTTTTTTGTACTGCGTCGACTGCTTACCATCAGGCAGGATGTAGTCATTATGATGTGTCACATAAATAAAAATAGAACAAAGTACAATAGTAAATGTAACAAAATAGTACAACATCACTTTTCAAATTCTCTTAAGAAGTCCATGTGAGATCTCAGTATATTTCCAAATCTTTACTGAGGACTCAACGGATTACTATACTTATAGGGAGGGCATCTCATTTACCATTTATCATCTGTATCACCACTCATCATCATTTACTATAAAGTAAACATTATTAATATATCTCTTACTTGACACTTGCTAAATGTGACAGCCGAACGAAGCCATTATATTTAGAAAAAAAGGGTAATACAAAAACCCATGTTCGTGCACATCAGTATTGATTTTGTACGACAACACACGATTCAAACATGGAGAGAAAAAGAAAATAAACTGTTGTATTTTGAGAACAATATAATAAGTCCGGAAACCTGTTAAGAATGTTGTTTTATCTGGGAAACAATAACCGCGCTCCGCTAGGCGATTCTGTCGAGCCGTTTCCGCGCCACTCTACTGCGATTAAAAAGTTTGTTTCCTTATATCACAAAGAAAAAAAACAATTACTTATTGTTGTTTTGTACGATTATAGGCTTCGATTTACAAACTTTTTTCCTTGATACTTACCTACTTTAATTATTAATGATTTATATTTTATAAAGCAAATCAGTACAAAAAGAATGTATATTTTCGTTTATGCATTGTCGAAAATAGAACAGTTTATTGAAGGCAAAAGAAATCTAATAACCTTGAGGGATTTCATTTCGTCTTTAAAATGAAGTTGCTACCCGGGCTCCGAGCTTACTTTTAAACGGTGAGTACCGGTATTTGATATGCTTTTAAATATATTTTATGAACCACAAGTTAATTTTGTACAATAGAAACACAATTATTTCTTATTATTGTGTTTAAATAGTACTAAATATGAGTTTACTATTTTGTATGTGTTCATTTCATTGCGCTTTATTACACTAAAAGTAATTTCTCCTTTCGTGTACGTATTTAATCAAGCTTAACAAAGCGATATTAATGATAATAGGGAAATATAATGACATTTCTGCGCTGAGTTTTCTGATGTTGCTGATTACGCTAACTTAAATTAATTTCAGTATCTTATGGAAGTAAGAAGAGTTTAAATTTGAACCATTTATCAATTGGTTCAATGTTAATTGGAACATGAAATCAAGTATTTAATTTGAAGTCGAACGTCAAGCGACTACGAAATACCTTTAGCTGCCTCTACTATTGTCTGTTAGTTTCTTTGGTGCTGAACCTTATCTTGTTGCTTCAACTTTGTATTGTTTACTAATCTAAAATGGAAACCACGTTCCAGGAATACCACTTACTTTTCATTCTAGGTAGGATACGCCTCAGAATACAAAAACAGACCCACCGAATTGTGACGCCTGTTGCTTATTAATTGTCTGATGACGTAATGTCGCAATGTACGTCACTATGAACGCAAGCGAAACCCTTAATAGCCTTTTCGTTGAGATAAGAGAAATAAGCACTTAACGCTCTACCATTACCAACTGTTTTGCAGCAGTCGAACTTAATAGACTTGGTGAATACAACACGAGACTTGTCTATCAGTCAAATTGATAGAGGCATTTAATCATGAAAATACCGGATTGATCTAACCCTGCCAACTAGAAACGTGGTCGAACTTGGAGAATAATGTTATAGTATCGTAGTCAATAGATATCTATATATCGATTCATTCACTGCCCGTGGTGCACAGTTGTGGAATAAGTTGCCAAGTGATGTCCGGGACAGTCCGTCTATTGTGTCTTTTAAGACAAACTTAAAAAAGCACTTGCTATCGAGCTAGTCATTATGATTTTTGTTTATTTTTTATTTTCTTTGTATTTATTTATGTATATAAGTAGGTTTATATATCTGATATGTATCTTATATCATATTTCTGTATATGTATATGTGTAATATTATCATATTGTAGTGTGTTATTAATGCCCGCTAACTATCTCTCCCACTTCAGTTAAGGTTGACTGGAAGAAATTTAATTTAGAAATAAGTCCACCTTTGTACATCTTCTTTTTCACAAAAGGCTTTTTTTTGTTTTTTGTGCAATAAAGAATATCATCTATCAAAACCCTTTTTATGTTAATTCTATAAAATTAACAACGTCAACTTGTTACATACTTAAAAGAGGGTACCTACAAACACCAATATCCAAGTCAAATAAGAGATAAATCTTAGTTGCCTTACGTACTGAATGAAAATTATACAAACCGTAAGCCGATCCCCGTAATCCTCCCAATATTGCGGAATCGACTCGATATAAAGAGGATTCGACTACCCAGTGAAGACTAAACTTACAATAGTTATGTAGTTTTCGTTTTATTTTTATACATGAACATAATATTTTGTTTTCTAACTCACTTCAAACACTTCATAAGGCTACGGATATTCGATATTTTGCAAACAAATTGAAATTGATAAGCTTAATAATAATTTTGTGTTATATTAAGTCGATGTCTTTTATACACTGTATAATGTTGTCCGGGAATGACCGCATGTTTGTCAAAAGTCAAAATGATATATTCAAGTTTGGCTCAAAAGAGCTCTTATGATGGTCAAAACTTAAATTTGCGTGCCCATTCACTGCGGGCGGGAGCTTGATCGTAAAAGAACGGGCAAGAAAATCGTCAAGGTTAGTTTTCTTCCCCGTCAGTTACAAGAAAATGTACTTAGTAGTAAAACAATTTGACAAGTCTACAAAAACCTGTGTTCTGCAGTCACAAGATTTAAAATTAAAGAAGAAAATAACTCTTTTTTTTAGTTATACGAGCATTACGAATAAACAAAGTAGACATGAGCAGACCAGTCCCCACTGGCGGCACCTGTTCACGAGTATGACGCATGAACCAGCCATCGTTTCGCTCAACGATATTTAAGGGAACGTAACGAACCGACGCATGACGCCGCCACCTCAGAGACATTTAAGTGTGCATGACATAAGTTACTCAAGCCACAAAATAAAAAGAACTATACACATAAAAATAACAATAATATTATAAAAATTAAATTGCTGTAGACCCTGCTGTTGCGTTGAGCTGTTGAATTGTTTGTGCTATGATAGATATAATTTACAGCCGTCTTATCAACTGACTCTCAACATACAGCTTACGCTAGTTTGAGGATCAGGGCTTGCACTGTACTTGTAAACTCCCTATTGTTGCAATAGAGATTTATTATTATTATTATTATATAATCTTGCGTATGCTTTCTTAATAATTTTTTCTTGAATAGCTAATTTAAATTTGTGTAAGGGCAAATCCAATATATCCTTCTGAATTTTATTCTAGTATTTTATACTTTGCCCCATAAAAGACTTCCGAATTTTTTGAAGTCTTAGAACAGTTTATTTTTATTTTTTGTATTAATGCTGTGACGTTCACAGCGTTTATGATAATTATTTATATTTTTTCGTACAAATGAAATACAGTTAAAGATAAACTGCACTTAAAATATATCTACACTGAAATCACGAAGCAAAAATACTAATTAAATGTTAGTGAATCTATGTGCCCATTCTGTGAAAAATACTGACAAGAAACTCACAGGCTTACGCTCTTTTAAGATATCAATTGGTTAGATACTTAAATTACAATCTGTGACGCTATACAATGCAATAGAATATAACATTAACAATATTCAATAGCCCGTATGAAACGGCATTTTGTGCTGCAAACCACAAATGTTTTTTAGTCTTATAAAAGATATCATTTACAGCAATTCCGTCTTGACATCTATGTAATCATTCGAACAATGCGTTCCTAATCAAAAACAAATTCCCACCAATACAAAATTTACTTCATATTACACAATAATTATTTCAGAGAATGATAGGTCTGCAAAAGTTGTGTTGTGCAGTTATTAGATTAAAAAAAAAAAAACTTTTTTCAGTTAGCTGAATTTTCGAATTGTCGCCCACACTAAATGGATGTATAAAATAGTTCAAATGTAAAGAAACAATTATAAGGTGAAAAATGATAATAGGTAAGATTGTTGTTTTCATAAGCAAAGATTAATAAAGTGTCAAACTGTAATTATATTTGTTTTTGCCAATCTTAGGTCATGGACATTTGGAAGGCATGAGGGCTTAATGAATGAGATCTTATATTATTTTACTTCTCCGAAACAGCTTGATCGATTTTAATGATTTTTGAGAATTGTCGAACTGTTCTGAAGGCATACACTGGCCCCTGAGATACGCGCGACAGATGACGCCGACATTTCGTTATCATAGCAGCTGCCGAATCGTACAACTAAATTCAATAGTTCCTAAATTTGTAATGTAAATTTAGTCGAAAACTTAATAGTACATGCATTGGACCATCCCGGCGTTTCACTTCACCCACCACCTTTTTAGAAGCCGCACAGTCACCATCTGTAGCGAACACGTAAGATTAAGTGATAACTATTTACGTATGAATAAATAGGCTGAAAGTTTTGTCCTAATTAACTGCAGCCTTCGTCCGCGTATTATATGGTTTCCAGACCAACTGAAATCACCTCAAATCAACTTGATTGGTCGAAAATGCAAATATGTATATCCAACAAAAAGTACATATTAACTAAGTTAATTTTTGAATCATCGAGTCTCTCAAATTTTTAAATTTTAGGGTCATGTTCTCAAAAATGAAGATCGTGTTGTGTTTTTTTAGGATTCATAAAATAATATATGGTATATAATAAGTTGCTTATTGAGATGATTGAAATAGGCCCATACTGTTAATGTGTCTTCGATTGTCCTTCGATTCCATCAAATCGCTTATCGCTATACTATGTTGAAGTGTCATTAAAGTATATATTATGTGGAATAAGTTTCAATTGATTCGGTTGCTAAATCAAAATTCTGTCGATATAAAATCAGTCATTCTCACCCTTTCGATTATTGTCAGTCCAAACAAACTAACCTACTAAATCCAATAAAAATATCGAAATCTGTGTAAAAAGTTGAACTCTGTTCAAGAAGTCTGTTCGAAGAGATAGAGAGTGACCTTAAAACTGTTTGATGCCGTTTTGCATGAAGGCATGCTGTAAGATTAAATTAGATGGGAAAAAATTTAACTATAATATATTATACATGGAATGGTAGTTTTTTTTATTATTACCCATTCAATTACTAACAATGAAATCCTTCGCACTTGATTGGTTTTTAAAGAGTATCATGATTTAGATTTCAAAAACGACATTGATCTACTTATGCTATCACTACTTTAATAACTTCTTGGGTTGTGCTCTTTCAAGTACGCTCCACATGCACACACAATTAGATTGCTGTATAAATAGAGCTTTATATGAAACAATAAGATTCGTTGCCAATCGACACCGCCCTCTCTTGTGTCATATTTCAAACTCAGTAATGGCTGTCTGTGCCTCTACCAATTGGAATCCAATCGGAATCCTAACGAATTCTGACCGTCTTATTTGTCACTGACAAATAACGAAGGGTTGATAGATTTCATGTAGTTTATCATAAAAACTTTTTGGCTTATGTTTGATAATCCTCGGCCTATTAAGGTACGTCACATAACAAACCAAATGTCTTTAAATATAAAGTAAAAAACTCTATTAGCTTTAAATTATGACCAGTAATCCATAAAATTTGCACACATAGAGTCTTAGGTAGCTGTGTAAACATTTAAAGGTGATAAAATGTATATTTTGATGTGATTTCAAGAACACCATCAGTACTCAAACTTATAATTGCAATAAGGAAAGTTTGAATTGTAACTTTTCTGACTTCTTTATTTTTAACGACTCCGATAACTTTGATTGGCGACTTATTTTCCACGTGGATTACGTTTCATTGGTTCCTGAATGCTGTTTGAAAGTTAGTTTGACACGTGTATTATTGACGAGATCAGGATTTTGCTTCTGTCCTTGAACGTTTGATAATCTACATAGGCCTGAATCGAACATGTCTGTAGGAGTCGAACCGAGCTACTAAATAAAGAAGATTGTGATGTGTTATAGTAATTTACTAACATAATTATTATTATTATTATATTGCTACTATAAATATGGAAGCACCATGGTCAGCAATAAATGGATTTATTAGTTTTAAAACAATTTTCAAAAAAAAAACTTTCTGAATTATCGTATAGAGTGACATTTTATTTTACGATAATTACGAGTAGTCTTTAATTGTCACGTAACATCAGATGATAGTTTTTCGTACTTAAGCTTCTTTTAGGGAAAAGTGTTCAAACAAACCGGCGCATTGGGCCGGTAATCCTCAATCCGAGAGACGTGCTACCTGGAGCCCTGGGACATCTGGTTTGGGCTCAAATTGGAAAGTTGTCACGTCACGTTCGCCCCAAAAAACCATTTTATCTGGACCATATTTATATGAGAGTGTATGAATTATTAAAAAATAATCTATAAATCAGAAAATATCTTATTTGCAGAATTACTTACTAAGGTCGGTGTGCAATACTTTCCGTCGGGTAAATATTGAACAAAGTTGTACAGCTCTATATAGTTTACACGACAATCAAAACAAAGAAACAATAGTACTTAGTCCTTCATTTAAATCCTAATAACATTGAAGTTTGCGTTCGTATATTGGGAATCGTATATTGCAAGATTAATCGCCGGATAGGTGGCATCTCGTGTGTTTGTACCACTGAGAACAAACTGACACGGACATTTTCGAACTGGTTAGATCTTAGGTCAAGGGCACAATCGGAATTAATCACCGATTTATCCAAACCTGAGTGATATAATATGAAAGAAAACATTATAAATGTAGGGTTCGTACAAAAGACAAATCACTTGAACAGGAACCCGCGCTCGACTTTCGTCATATCTCTGCAGTAAGCTAATCCGACAAGTAAAAATAAATCACCACTTAAAAATAGATCCGACGTCGTTTTGTGAGCCCGCCACTCGCAGGGTTGCCAGTTATCCTGGCATGGCTCGATGGCTGTTATTTTATTTAAATTATTTGACAAATATGCTTATTTATTTATGCTAACAAACTGGACAACACTGATACGGTCTGAACGTTATGGTTCCCCGACCCGAACTATACTCGTTAATTGTAATGATCTCAAAAACCGTTTAATTCGATTAAAAATAATATGAAGTGATTGTAAAGATTTGTGAATTATAAATATTTTCAAAACTCATACCTAGTTTAGAAATAAAAGGGTTTCAATTTAAAGTATTTGGTAAAATATTATGGATTCTAAATTAAATTTATTATGTCGATTAAATACTTCTTCTTCTTATGCTTTACAAACCGCTTAACGCGGAAAGGTTTTATGTCTATTACTAAATACTTCAATTTCATTTGACTTATTATAATTTTAGGTAGGTTAAGGTTTTTATTTGTTTTATACTATTTGTATACGTTAACTTTACTGTTATTTTATATCTTAATTAGAAGTTATGTTTTTATCATTATGCCTTAAGAAAAATTATGCTTAATCAATATTATGCTTTAGTATTATTATATGCTTTAAAAGAGTAAAAAATTGAGATTGACTATTATTCGAGTATGTAAAATGATATCATGTTAAATTATGAGATATAATTTAATGCCACACAAATCATCTCCACTTATATTAATTCAACAATTTAGTACGTTACAAAGATTTCACAGTCCAAGTAATAAATAATCGCACAGAGCATAAAGTAAAATTCCGACCTGGAACCCCTGCGTCAGCTCAGACCTCCCGAGGCACCGAAGCCTCCGCCGATCTGTCTCCTCAGTCAGCTGATCAAACCCCAGGGCACAAAAAGTGCCAGCTGTCAGCTCTCTGATATATTAAACAATAAAGAACCTTACCGGAGCAGACTCCCTGAACCTTCCATTACAATACATAGGCTATGCTCTATGCTCATGTCTTGGCTTTCGTTCGAGTTATTAAGTTTAGTTTAAGAGTACTTAATTAGACATTATTTCTATTGTTAAAGCTGTGTTCGTTACGGCGTCTTTTATACTCGTAGGTCTTGATATTTTGTCGTCAAAATGATGTTGGTTTGTGAAAATGAGGAACATACACTTATAAACGTACTAAAAGGCAACAGTGAAGATACCTATTACTTCCAACATTTATACAACAGATGTTCGTAGGGTAAGTCCATAATTAAATCTGAACTGTTAGCTCATTTTTGTAGTATAAAAATAGTTTCGATACCTGACACTATTCGCTACATAATTATTAATCCCGTAGAACATCAGGCTAAAAAATAACTAAAGTAGACAATTCTTGTTGTATTCAGAACAGAAGCCCTCTATGGCTGCAATCTATTTCTGAAACAATCAATTGAATTTTAATTACTTATATGTATTCTCTAAACACATCCTAATAAATATATTAGGACGTGTTTAGAGCAGGATTCAGTGATTTTATGAAATTCATGCTTATAGTTGACCTTGTAGCGGAAAAGAACATAAAATTTAATTTATTTAAAAACTTATTTTGATAATGGTTAAAATGTTATGTTGTATGATGATAACTATATACTGATAAAGCTCTAATTCTAATCGACTACAGACCACTTCACACGCGAACAGCCAAAACTAAAATGTGGTTCATTCTATTTTTTTTTCTTTTCAATAATAGCTTCGTGCGTTTAGCACATTTAGCCAGTGTCGAGTAAGGGATATATTAATAATATATAAATGGGAAAAAGTGTTGATAAAGATGGTAAATGAGATGCCCTCCCCCTAAACCCGTTGAGTCCTCAGTAAAGATGTGGGACTATACTAAGATTTCTAATTATATATTATTGAAAGAATTTGAAAAGTGATGTTGCACTCGTTTGTTTTAATTACCAACACTCATGTACGTTCACAAAAACTTAACGGGTAAGAATCCACCGTTATTATACATTAATGTTTGAAATATTACAAATTTTAGAAAATAAAACAAAACTGCAGACATGACTCTTTACTTTCCCGCCAAGAAATCAGTCCATCCTCTAATCTGCGTTGTAAGAGTGCTTTTATTAATATGATACAAACTTATGGACGCGTACTAGCTAGCCAGTACAGTTACTGCGCAGAGTGAAAATTTGTAATTTATTGAACAGGAATAGCGCAGAAAAACGATTTGAGGAAAATAAATAATTCATCTTTTTCATAAAAGACTTAAAATTTTCCTCGTGGCTTAAATTCGACTAATTTGTACCTCATCAAAGTAAAGTACAAAAAAACAACGCCTTGACGAGGATGTTTATTGCGAAAATAAGACAAAACAAACGCGGGTACATTCAGGAAACACCGGCATTTATAACGGAGATTGAAAAACTCGTCAAGAGTGTGCGTGCGCGTGCGATGTAGGTCCCGCGATAGATAATTCAAAAATTGCCTATATTTATTTGATTTATGAGACATTTTTTTAATTTCTTGTACAGGTATATTTGACCATGTTATTTTAGTAGGCATATACCCACTAATATGGTTACTTAAGCGTATACTTATTTTTAAAGATAGATAGAAGATTTTAAAATAAATTAATCATTATTTTCAACTTACGTTAATACTTTCTTTTTTTAAATCTTAATTTATACTTTTAACAGTAATTGACACTTTATTTTTCGCATTGTCAAAGAGCCTATTGTCAGTCTACTAAAGTTTTCTATTTATTAAAAATGAAAAGACATTAGTAGCAAATTTACTAACTACCCTTATTAAATTGTCATCTAATTTACTAAATACATACCTGTTAATAGCAATGTTTTTAGAGTAATGAAATAATGGATTTATTTAAGATTGATAAAGTACGTAAGTAGTGTCTCAGAAATTTCACACTAATTTATTAAATTAAGCTTTTTTATTTCCTTGCCAAATTACGCCACAATTATTGAAGTTAGTATTTAACTTCATTATTTGGATAGTGTTAATAGATGTGAAAACATTAAGAAGAAATTAAGCCAACTTTTAATACAAAAAAGAATTATAAAATTTATTTAATATTTGACCATTTTTAAAAAAAAGCTCGCACCTGCGGCTGGTTTATGGAGTATGTCGAAATTTTTTAAATTATTCAAGGTTGCACCCCCTGAAAAATAATTACGGCCAATTGTGCGATAGCGGAGATATCAGGATTTTTCTTACCAGCTCCATACAAAAATTCGGAGAAAAAATTCTGTGTGTGCCGGTAGCAGTCACATTCCTTAGTGTAGTATTTTTATGCATGTAATTGGTCTTCCGAAACATATTCAATCATATAAGGCAACACTTTATAAAAAAAGATTATATGTCTATGAAAGCCAAAATCCAGCCCACAGTGCGGCGCCCGGCCGGCGGGGGCATGAGGTATTCCGTCTAGTTATAGACCCTCCCAGAAGTAGGCCAGATACGCCATAGCCGCACAAGTAGGTAGGGGGGGCGCTTTACATCGCGCCTCTCTGAGGAGGTCCTCCTGGTTCTAATCCGGGGGACGTTAGCAGCGGGCAGGGTGCCAGAAGCTACAAACCCAGGCCTCGCCCCTTTTCAACAGCGGTGGGCGTCGTCGGAAGTTTTTTAGTGAGTGGGAATGCGGTGGTCGGGACTGCCGTAGTGAGCCCCACACTCCCTTCTCGGTCCCCACCATTGGCCCCGGCCAGGCAGTTCGTAAACAGCATTTTGTTACCGACGATAATAAAATAAAAATAAAAACGGGTAAGATAGGATTCTCACAACAACGTCTTCAAGACCAACGCTGCAACGAGACTAAACGAGAGTTTCTCTCGTTTATATTAAATTATAGTTGCGCGGGAATAGTTACAAAGATATTTTTAATCTGTCTCTTGCTTATTCAGCATCGTTGGATCTATTTCAAAAGAAAAGTCTTGATATAATACATTTGAGATCTGATTTGTTAGATGACGATTTTTACTACCATTTTCCTTATTTCACATTTTTTTCTCATGTGTTCGCGTAAGTACTATGATCATCATCTTATGAAGTTTTTGGGAGTCCAGTGCAGGCCTCCCCAATCGTTTTTCACCACGATCGATCTTAAGACGCTTGCATCTACCGACTTCCTAACGCTTTGAATCAACCATCGGTCCATCTGGTGGAAGAATGTCCTTTACTACCGACGTTTCCTAGTTCGCGTCTTAACGTCCGATTGGTCGTCGGTTCTTCGAGTTTTGTGTTTTGTTTTGCCCCCCCCCCCCCCTCATTGCCATGTCTCTAATTCTATTAAATTATTCAATGACACAATACACCTAGAAATTTCACCCTGATGCGTCGGCGCCATTTGAGAAGTCAAGCATATATTTTAAGAAGAATAAGCAAACTCCAATTCCAAATTCAGGACACAGGCTCAGCTTCAAATGAGTAATCTTGCGAACAGACGAATGGACATTGCGATACATAAAGGATTCTGTTTGCTATTTGGCCAATAAGAGACCCTAAAAATGTCCGACGCGCCGTCCGCGTCCGCCCGCCAGTCGCTGAGATTACTCGCATATTTCGTTGAGGAGGGTCCCGCCACCGCGCGGGACTCCATCTAGAACTACGTAGGTATACAACATACATAACACAAACCTTAAATACTTTGTTAATATTAAGCTTACGGTTCTCATGCAAACACATGACATGAATCCCTCAAAGACGAGTAAACACATATGCACTCGCAGTAAGCTTGTACGTAATTTTAAGACAGTTCGGACTTAAATATTTTACACATGTAAGTTCGTGTATCCAGACCCAGTTTGTAAAACATTTATTGGTTCAAGTTCCTATCTAGCTAAATAGGTAAAGTTTAATTGTCCACTTTATATTAAAGTAAAAGTTATTTATGTAAGTTTGGCTCAATAGGGCTCTGTTATTATCTAGCTTAATAAACTTATAATTTTACGGTCTAACTTAAAAAAGTTAAGAACACGTTTTGAAGTGAAGTCGATATTCTATAATATACTCTTCATTTGTAATATATTGTGGGATGGAGATAAGCTTTTCTGTCAAACAATAATGAAACCATTGAAGAGTAACAGGCAAACGGCAGGAGCCTTTGATATGAGCAATATGTTAAGAAGGTAATTTTCTTTCGATTTACTTTCTGATATCACAAAATGTGCCTCGAAAATTGGATATCTGGAGAAGAAAATTTGATTTCATCCAAATTTAAATGCAGAAGCAGGAAAAAAGTAAATTTAATATATTGTTGGGTGACCTTATGTCTACAATGTGGTTCATTTTGGGTTTAACAACATAATAGTTGTGTGGACACCACAATTGAGTTTAAACAAAATTAGCGAGAAGCCGCAGAATCAGAGCGCAGAATAAGTAAAAATATTAGACAGTATCGTCATTTTATAATAATGACGGTAGAAGAATAGTTAGAAAACTTCAAATGTCATTACATTATGAACAACAAAAGCTAATCCCAAAATTAAACAATAGTTGTGGAGGTCCAACGGTCCGCTGCCGCGAAAACTAAAATAAAATTACAATTAGAGGTTCTGCCAACTTGCAGGCGCGCCGCCCGCCGCCCGCCCACAGACAGACTAACTTCAATATTTACTCAAATCAACATTCAGTAGAAAAGCAGCTACATTCTATACACAAAGCTCAAACTAATTTACTTAATGAACGAACCCATCTTTAGATTTCCGATTACAGTGAATATGTATTATTAATTAACTAATGACCGCCTGTATTTTCTTGTCTATGTCCACACATAGACGTTTTTGTAGATTTTCTGTAAGTACATACATGAAGATATTAACTAATTAAGAAAGTTATTAATATAACCTATCTACGAAGAGTCTCCCAGTTCGAATTTTTTTAATGCATTTATGGAACTGGAGAATTTGGGAAAAGGTAAGAAAAGTACAATTTTGCTTAGTCAAATGATACTCAGTCTTGTTGATCACATACGCATGAAGATACATACGCTAAGAGTTTCTACATAATTCCACATAATTATAAAAGATATAGAAGTTGTCGACGCATCGATAAAAGATCAATTGATGTGAGACTAAAGCATTATCTAAGGTGTGTGGGCCAAAATTTTAGAATAAAGCTTTTGATAAATAAACATGTTTATATTTTTTTCGTAAAAATATGAATAAAACACGAAAGGTATGGGTTCAAACGTGACGCCTAAGTAGATACAAATCTTTGTGTGTATAAAAATTTGTTCTGGGTGTTTTCTATGTATATTTAAAAAAAAGTATTTATGTATGTTTATCCGTTACTTAGTATCCAGAACACACGTTCTTTATAATCCTTATCTTGAAACAAAAAAAAAAGTATTTATGTATGTTTACCCGTTACTTAGTATCAAGAACACACGTTCTTTGTAATCCTTATTTTGCAACTAAATAATTCTGCTAAGTAGGTACTTAGCAGAATTATTTAGTTCTCTAGACGTTCCTCGACGCACTTGACAGATTGCAACGGCGTGCGGTTTGCATTATAGGGGACGCTGAGGTTACAACCTCTCTCGAGGATCTACAGCTACGTAGGGAGATGGCCTCTCTCAGTGTCTTCTACCGGAACTACTATGACGAGTGTCCTGAGGAGCTTTTCGATCTGATCCCGGCCTCTTCTTTCCTCTCCCGAACAACACGTGCTGGTCTTAGAAACCATCCACATACTATGCAGACTAACTTAAACCAAGAAATTTGGTAAGTCGTTTCTGAGTAAGACCATTAATAATACAAACAACAACATCAACATACCTTTTCCACGTACTCATATTCTTTTTTTTTTTTTTTTTTTTTTTTTTTTTTTTTTTTTTTATTTTTTTTAAGAAGCGCTCGTAGCTCTGCGGTGTTCGGTGGTTGGAAACGATCACCAAAGTACAGCAGAGTTTACAGAGGTCAGTCCTTGGATGGGTGACCGTTTGTGTGGCATTTGATATCGAGCGCTTCCGTGCTTCGGAAGGCACGTTAAGCCGTTGGTTCCGGTTATCACTAAATGTGGTAGTCGTTAAGCCATGTTAGAGGCCTCATGGGCGGCTTGAAAAATTCTAACAGCAGGACGCCATACACCTGCCTCCGCCAATCCGCACTGGGTCAGCGTGGTGGAGTATGACCCAATACCCTCACACCTTGATTTGTGTGAGGAGGCTCGTGCTCAGTAGTGGGACGTTAATGGGCTGAGATGATGATGATGATGATGATGATATTCTTTTTTGATTCAAGTAATTTTGAGATTGAGCAAACTTAATAAAATCATGGTTTGTGTGGTGTGAATACATGTTTGGTAGAATCAGTTCGTATAAATTAATAGCAATAAAAGATTTCATTATTTTTAAGAGGCATTATATCATCTCTGAAACAGAACTTTAGTAAAAATTAAGTAGGTCTATACACTAGTTGATATGACACGCAGACTGCAAGTTTATATTAAAACGTTAATATGTTGCATTCTGCAATTTAAAATTAGATTTGGGGACAAATGAAACTCAGTGAGAAGGGCTGGTTTGTTCATTTGATGATTTCGAGGTATTCGGAGGGTCGCGTCGCAAAGCACTGGGGCGCACCGGCCGCAAACATGACCGTGCCGGTGGGCGACGGACGTCCATTCGTCAATCAGGCCGTGCCGCAGCCCGCGCGTCATCGCTCTGCCTGACCGGTGCCAGTCTGCCCACTGCCGACCAATTAACTCGCATATTAATCACGACCACTGTACTTGCTTCATACACCATAGTACAAATTGTACTTACCGCGTCTCATTTTATTGTGTTCTTATCACTTGTTCCCTAATACGGATATTTTAATACGTATTGTTTTCTTAACAATATATCAGTATTATCAAAAGGCTGAAAACTTTAAAAAAATGTGAATTAAATTGTTTACTGACAATGTTGATGTTTTGTTAAGAGATGCAATCACATCACAGTTGCATTTGCATCACCACCAAATTATTATGGGACCGCTAACTAGAAGTACTGTTCTTTTACACAAAAATATTTTTAAAAATAGATTTACAATAGACAAGGATATATAAGTAGACATATAAGAAAAAGAGTGACTAGTGGTTATCTTAATGATAATTTTATTATAAAGGAAAGTAAGTCAAAGATACTGGTAATACCAATAAACACGAGTGAACCTCACTAACAGGACACGCAAGTAATGGATATCGTTTTTGGAGCAACAGAAATAGTTTTTGTATCCATTTATAAGTAGTAAAGTGGTGTATCTCCTGTGATCCTGCCGTTACGTGAACCGGTGCGTAATGAACCACGACGAGAAAAATGTCGACTTCGACGCACCACTCGCTCGGAATGGATAAATAGTTCCATTACCAGTGCGGCCCGCCTGATCGATGGAAGGCGTCTCGCTTCCTGAAGAAAGGCTATATTCCAAGGCTTTTGATAAAACGTTTATTGACACGTCCAAAGCTCGAGTTTAGCCGATAAGTTACAATTGCTTCCCCACTGAAGTTATCCGAGTAATGTAAAAGCTGCCTCATACATGTTGAAGTAGGTATTATATTTCAAAAAGGCAAGAGAAACTGCAAAGGTTGAAAATTAAAATAATTCAATAGCTTAAGTAAAATATTGGCTGCTAATGTGTATTATTTGCTTTCAAAGTAAATCTGGTTTTAGATCAGATTATTTTGACTTGAAGATTGGCAAATGCGTAATGCCGAAAACGTGGAAATGATATGGTTGCCACACGAATTAAGTGACCATTACCAAAACTTGTGCTTCAAAGCATGCCACGGCATAGTGACGAGAATAGAATAGAATAGATCTTCATTGCTTAGACTGTGCACATTTTGCTGGTGTTCATGCATTATATTAGTAACAACAGTTTACACGTTGCGGGCGTGCAATTTATATAACATACAAATATGGTTTGTGGAGATTTCTTTGCAAAGACTTCAGGTTTATAAATAATGTCATAATGTACACATAATGTAGAACTCGGATGAGGAAGATGGTCGTATGACAATTTATCCGGTATTAGTTAGTGATGTTCAGAGCCTAAACCTAGAAAGTGAACGCATGTCTATTGTCATGAATTGTAAATAACTTTTGTACCGAGAAACATTATACGAGTGTAACTACTAGTAAATATGTACTAGTTGTCTGACGGGAGAGTTAATTTTCGATATTAAATTCTTCTTATTGTGTGCACATTCACACGAAGACCTAAATTTATTACGAAGTCTCGAGTTGGAGGTCCGGGCCTCTCAATAGGTAAGACCCTATTATTAAGTTGTATGTGTAGTTTATATAATAAATACCAGAGAGAGAGAATATATTATGAAACAAACAAATTTTTGAACAGACAGAGTCAACATTGACAAAACGATATTATTCTGAAATTAGTAATGACATTTCTGTTTATATAATACGAACGACGTCAACAATTTGAAGGTATTATATCCTTGTTTACGGTTTTTACAGAGTTACCAATTTTTTTGCGCCGCACTGCTTTAACATGCTAGTATTACCTAATTACATAAATGAGACTTGATTAAATAAGTGACTTTATTATGTACGTTTCAGGAAATTAATTGATTATATTTAACATAGCAGTCGCCCGCGGCTCCGCCCGCGTGGATGTCGGCTACCGCTGTAAAATGCCTACCCAGAAAAGACATGGTCAGCAAAATGATTTCCAGATCAATTCACAGACACGGACATTAACATCGACGACGCAGTCATTATCCGCAGGCTGCATAGATTGTCTTTATGTGGATTTTGAAGTTGTTAATGATGAAAATATTTAAATCTAATTAATACTTAGTTTTTACTCTTACCGGCAGTCCGGGAGAGCAACCTGTTGTTTTGGGATAGATAACTAAAGCGATTATTGTAAATCTTCCCCATAAACAAAATTTGACATTAAATTATTTTTAAGTCACAAAATAAACTGATGGACGGGAGCCCCGACCCGTGATGGGGCGCTGTGCAGCAGAAATCGTAATAATTTAAGTTCGCCATAACTTCAAAAACAAACGTCCAATTTTGATCATTCCAAGACCAAATACTATCTACATAAACTGCACTTAGTGATGAAATTAATTTTGATAGAGATTAATAGCATAAGTAAAATAAATGCGTATAAATATAGTACAAAAAAAAAGCTGAGCGCGGCGAGCGGCACAACGCGACTTTTTTCTAATACTTGCATTTTTAAACTCGTGATATCTTCCTAATGAAATGTCCGAATTGAATAATTCAAAAAGTTATAAAAAGGTATTGAAGCCGTCTTGAATACAAAGTAATTTTTTTTGATAAGGATTAATACCAAGGTACAAATATAGAGCCTTTTCAAGCGGCGGCATATAAATTAAATTTTTAGAATAAAAAACCGCTTACTGTGACGTAACTATAATATTTAGACATATGCTGTCGCGACACTTTTTGTAGATAATGATGAGTACTGCAAAGTCGTAGTACATAATTTTGTTCTATCATCAATAGTTTTCGCTGCGCACGCTATGTAAGGAATTTTTCAGGTCATTTTTTTACACCTTGGGTTACATTATTGGATTTTTAGTAAGGATCCCAATTTAAAAAAAAAATATAATATAGCCTATGTTACTCGGGGATAATGTAGCTTTCCAAAGGTGAAAGAATTTTTGAAATCGGTCCAGTAGTTTCGGAGCCTATTCATTACAAACAAACAAACAAACAAACAAACAAATCTTTCCTCTTTATAATATTAGTATAGATAAGTATCAATACAGCACGATAGTGAACAGAGCTACTGAAATATATCGAAAATGTCTGCTTCGTCAATCGTAAAAATGTAGTGCCTCATACGAAAGTTCGATCAATAAATAAGCGTGTTCATAGTTTCAGAATAGTCTAGTCTTCACTACTTTGAAGAGTGGCTAGGTACTTTGACTTGACTGTGACAAAAGAACAAAAACGCTGCATAATGTAGAATTTTGATTCTTATTTTTTTTGACATTGGCAAATACTCTAACCAAGTGAGACCCATAATATCAAAAAAAAAATACCTATGACTAAAGAATGTTAAAAACTGATCTCATTATAATGGAATGTAAAAATAATGAATAACTAACTAAAGAATTTAATTTCTTGTTTTCGCATTCGTCTGGCAAATGATCCGCGTCAAGAGTAAGGCTAATTAAATTCCTCAGCGGCCGCGGTCGCATAATGAGGCACGCTCAGGACATTTGCGACCGAGTGCTTTATTTTTTCAAGTTTTATTTGTTTAAATTGACTTATTGTCATCGTTCACGTTCTTATCACGCTGTAATGAATATTTTTTAGAAAACTTCTTAAGAACTTAAGACAATACCTTTTATTTCTAAAGTAAAGACAAATAATTACTCTTCAAGCCTCGCGTATCGACACGGACTTGACTGATTATTGAATAAGTTTAAAAATGAGTGTATAAAAAAAATATTTTGATCTGAAATCATATCAAAACCTTTAACTTTATTGAAAATGTCTTATCAATTTTTGCTCATAACATAAATAAAACTTAAACATCTCCAAAAGTATAGGCTACATAATATATAAGTATATATACTTTAACTTCCTTCACTGCTCACATTCGTTTTCTTTGCGGTCATCAGAGAGCCTGAGCCTTGAGATTCCGTCATATGTCACTTCTTTTTAAGACTCTTCTTTTACTGTCCAAGCTGCTCGTCTCTGGAATTCTCTTCCAGTTACCATTAGACGAGCGCAATCACTAAATGTGTTCAAAATTGGAGTAAAGAAGCTTTTCCTTTCACATAAGTAATGTCCTGCTGATCAGTGTTCCAATGTCATGAACGTATTTATATATGTAGGTTTATTTTATTTTATTTAAGTTATAGTATTTATTTGTGTTTGTCTATTAAAATATAATTATGTATTTATTATTCTTTCTTACACCCCCGGTTTTCTTTTAATTTTAATCACTCTCCATCCTAAGGTTGCCTGGAAGAAATCGCTGAAAGCGATAAGGCCGCTTGTATCGCTTTTCTTTTGCAAATGTTTTATTTTTAATTTGGTGTACAAAAATGAATTTTCTATTTATGTTTAGTCACCGAATGACTAATCAAATGCCTTACGCAAGCGACTCAAAGTTTATTAAGGTTTCTGGTGTAACCTTTTAAACACTAGCCCATATGTGAAACATGAGTAAAGTCATATTGCCATTTTATTTTGTAGCCTGACTATGGTCATCTATACTAATTGTTTGAATTGAATAGGCTCAGACACTACTGGAATGATTTGAAAAATTCTCTCACCACTAGAAAAGCTACATTCTTCGTGAGAAGTATAGGACATATTAATTACTAAGCAATTTCAATTAGGATAAAAAACTACTCTACGAAAACTCCAATAATGTGACTCATGGAGTAAAATGTTAAATAAATAGGTACCGAGGCGAAGCGAGGGCGTGCCACTAGTAAATAGATAAACTCGGCTAAGCCAAATAAATGAAGTTTTCGTTTACTCGATCTCTTTCACTAAAATCTGGTTCAACATGCGCACTCACACCAATCTGATAGGATATTAATTCTGTAAACATATTGAGACACGTACAATTAATTAAACACGAAACCAATTAACCGTTTGTCATTGGGCTCCGTTCATAATTGCTGTATTTTATTCACAGCTCGAACAAACACTACGGTAAATGCAATGTTACTTTTTCTTTAAAGTTTATCGGTTAAGTTTGAAATGCAGCTGTAAATACAAAATTCCCTGAACACTTGTGCGGAATCGCTTCGGAGACGTGGTGGAGCGCACGCCGAACGTCTGGGAATAGTAACACGCTGTGAACAGGAACTTTCTGTGAGATTTCTCAACAATACCATTTTGAATATTACGATTTAAAATTGTATAAATATCGGAAATGAATATAGGAAATTGTGTTATCCATACTAATATTATAAAGAGGAAAACTTTGTTTGTTTGTAATGAATAAATAGGCTCAATAACTACTGGACCGATTTTAATAATTCTTCCACCATTTGAAAGCTACATTATCTACGCAAAATTTTATTTATGAAAAAAATAGGGTTCCACAATATATTTGGGTTTTTCGGATACAAAGTGTAAAAAATCAACCAGAAAAGTTACTTAGTTTGCGTACGCTGCCTAAAATATAAACGATAGAACCACAAAATGTCCTAATTAATTGTAGATCTCATAAATATCTACAAAGAAGTCCGCGACACACTACTATCTATTCATGTCGAGTGAGGCTCAACAACCATTTTTTTATTTAAAAATCTTGAATTTTTTTGGACTACACTTAAACGCATTTATTTTACTCATGCTATTAATCCTTATCAAAATAAACATCACTAAGTGCAGTTTATGTAGATAATATTTGGTCTTGGAATGATTAAAATTGGACGTTTGGTTTTGAAGTTTGGCGAAATTAAAATATTACGATTTCTGCTACACGGCGCCCTATCACGGGTCGGGGCTCCCGACCATCAGTTTATTTTGTTACCTGAAAATAATTTAATGTCAGATGTCGTTTATAGAGAAGATCTACAATAATCGCTTTAATTATCTATCCCAAAAAAACGGGTTGCACTCCGGGACTGCTGGTAGGAGTAAAAACCTAGTATTAATTACATTTAAATATTTTCATCATTAACAACTTTAACATCCACATAAAGACAATCTATGCAGCCTGCGGATAATGACTGCGTCGTCGATGTTAGTGTCGGTGTCTGTGAATTGACCTGGGAATAATTTTTTTTGGGAACCGTGTCTCCTGGGTAGGCATTTGCAGCGGTAACCGACATCCACGCGGGCGAGCCGCGAACGATCGCTAGTAAATAATAAATAGAAATTCACGATAATATGTTTAAATATTAGTGGTTAAATTGCTATTTTCCGTTAAGGGTTATAAAAATATTTTATCATCAAGTAAAATTTTCAATTTGCTGAGTATTTATATGTTTCTAAATACAGAAATGTATTTTGTGGTTAATTATATACTAAAAATAATAGACATGCTTCAATGTTATTTACTATTATACTCGTATATACAATTCTTCTTCAGTTACTTATTGTCCCGTCATATGTACCTATACTTAATTTGGGCCTGTTCATTATAAAATCTTTTCGACATACCAACACAGAGTGGCCAATGGGTGTCACGAATGTGACATTTCCATATATCATCACTCCAAAAATATACCACACACACGGCCATTCTATTGCCGTAGAGTGAGGAGACCTTCACTTAGGAAGAGATTGATTATTCCGTGCAAGTGCTGACAGATAATATGTTAGGCTGTTTCACATCGATGTATACAGTACATAACCCTAGTGGATACCTCTCAAAACTACAGACAGTCACTGAATTTTCCAACTGATAGCCTGATTTATTCTCGAGTAAAAGTAATTTAATTTTTTGCAATATGCGGCGTTTTCGTCATTTAGTTTAGTTTAGTTTGACAGTTAATGTCATGTCAAGTAAAGTCCGTCACAGTCAAGTCAAAGTCCTACCCTAGTAAAGTAGTGGAGACTTTCCTTGACGTTTCTATGGAGTTTTGGAATCTAGACAGGAAATCAAATACATTACTTTCCTACACTTGTGTACGTTGCTGAAAAAGTTATGTCCAAAAACCTGCTATATTTAATAATAAATATATAATAAATAAATAAATATTTCTGACACTTACACCAATTATTTAGTTCCAAGATAAGTATCATTAAGAACTTGTGTTATGGATACTAAATAACGGACAAACATACATAAATACTTTTTTTTTTTTGTAAATACATAATTAATATACATAGAAAAACACCCAGACCAGAACAAACGCTCATATTTATACACAAATATTTGTCCTGTGTGGGAATCGAACCCACGACCTCAGGAGTGGAATGCGGGTATACTCACCACCACGCCATATCGGTCGTATATTTACACATAAAAACTAAAATTGACACCAGTTTTGGACAATAAAACATTGCCGCGATGTATCTTATTCCGCGTTGGCGCCAAAACTCCACTCGTTATACGTACATATAAACGCGGCTGTGTCATAAAAAGCCTATTCAATAATGCACTACTGATCGGTCTTCTTAATATGACTCTTTGAAAAGACTACGTCCAGCTTGATGTTAAGCACATAATAAAAGCGATTTATGTCATGTTATACCTAACAGAAGTGACAACAGGCGTTCTTCATAAAATTGATTTATCTTGAATAAACTGTATATGTTATTCCTTTCGCACGAGTCTCATAAAAGCCTACAGAATATTCTACTAGCCTATATTCCGCCACACTGACCCAATTCAATATATATCTCGGCATGTCGGGTCGCGGCGTTTGTCATTTATACTTTTAGGGTTCAGTAAACAAAAGTCAAATATAAAAAGCTACTTTTTCATATTTATTTATTCAACATTACAATGTAGGTTATCAGATCAAGTCTAACACACCCACAAGACACAATCAATACATAAAAAACTCAATGAAATAAAATAAAAGTCATATAAAATAACTTTTGGTACATAATAACGACAACAAATCAGAAACAGAAAAATAAAATTCAAAAGTCAGAGTACATTAATGACAACGGGATCCTGCCGTTTTGCCAAAACTATTTTGACAAAAATTTATAATCCAAACAAATTTTAGCAAACTTTTTTTACACCAATGCAACGTTGCGAATTATTTTAGTACGCAAATTTTCATTTGGTCAAATTTTTACTCGGCAGTATATTACTACGGATAATGACATTATGGCATTAGGTTTTTTAACAAGTAATTTATTACGGCAAACAAACTTTAGACAAATAACATTTAATCAAATGATTTGTTTGGACATAAAGTTTTACGTTTATTATTTTAAATAATCACACTACTACATTAATACTAAATATATACTAAAAATAAAATAGTATAAGGAATGTTTGCTTAATATGTGTTCATAATTTTAAATTAACGTGATGATGATGAGTGAGGCTTAGATACATATTGGTTAGGTTAGGTTAGAACAGTGATCCCCCCCGACTGGTCTCCACCTTGTCGTGGTGGGGGGGCTGAGTACCTCCCGGTAGGGCGCAGGAGGCGCCAGGGAAAAGGTAACACCCAGAGATTGGCGACTCTGGGTGCCCTTAGTACTGACTACCGGGGGGGAAGAGGGACCTGTGGAGGGCGCGGCGGGCGGGCCAGGAGGGCCCGTCAAGCAGCGCCAGAAGGGTCTTAGGCAGCGGGGGCAGGGGGGCCCTGCTGTCTAACCATGGACCCTTCGAGAAGTCGGCCACACACGCTATGGTCGCACAAGGAGGTAGGAGGGGCGCGTCCACTGCGTCTCTCTGAGGAGGTCCTCCCGGTTTTGGTCCGGGGGACGTTGGCCGCGGGCGGGGTGTCAGGGCTGCAACCCAGGTACTGGCACCCCGCCGCTTTCTCAACAAGCGGCGGGCGTCGTCGGAAGATTTTTAGTGGGTATTACTGCTGGCGGTCGTGTCTGCCGGTGGTGAGCCCCACACACCTCTCTCGGTCCCCCTTTGGCCGGGAGACAGTGCGTAAATGCATTTTGTTACCGACGTAAATCAAAAAAAAAAAAAAAAAAAAGGTTAGTACAGTGACCACAAAGCGCGCGAGCCGAGCGAGCGAAGCGAGCGTGCCGCGGTAGCGGCCGGCGAAGCGCCAGAAAATACTACTGTTGATTTATGTATGGCCAATATTTGTAGATTAGTATTAATAGTAAAGATGCAAATAGAAATGGTTATTTGAAAAGTTTCGAGACGAAATATTTGGCTTATTTTATTTTGCGTAAAATATGTAATACTAACTGAGTTATTGTCGAAACGTTCACTTGCAAAGCATTACGTTTACGATACAATTATTTGTGAAGAGTTTATTTGCCAAGTAATAATTTGGCAAATGAAATTTTACAAAACAATATTTGGGAAGTGATAATTTGTCAATTTTCTTTTGGTGTAACTAGGGATACCCAATGACAACAATTATATGAACATGAATATTTGTTCTAGTCTGGGTGTTTTTCTATTTATGTATATTCAGTATTTATTTACAAAAAAAAAGTAAGTATTTATGTATGTTTATCCGTTATTTAGTATCCAGAACACAAGTTCTTAATTATATTTATATTGGAACTAAATAATTGGTGAAATTGTCAGAAAAATATTTATTCATATTTAATTACAATTACCATGTCAAAACTTTAATTAAAAATAATTGTAGGACACATTCAGAAAAATAACAAATTTAAAATAATACATGTCAACTACTTACTAAAATACTTGTTACATTTGCAAGATATAGAACCTATTATTTAGATTTGTTTGTTGACGGATCAACAAATAAATTCAAACCAAACTTGATCGTTATTACCTACCTAATATCTTGAGACATTTAACAGTCAGCACTATCACTTTTTGCGCATAAGTATTTAGGGATCATGAATACTTCCTTTTATCTTACTTACCTTTCTAAAGTTAAAATATAAAGCTTCATAATAATACCGAGAGAAAAATTTCGTACACTTTGTTGGCAAATAGATGCTTAGCCAATGTAAACTCTTATCCTTAAATCGTTTTAACCTTTACATGAAGAGTGGTTTGTTAATAAGCGTACGAATTTTCACGCATGTAGGTATGCCTAATATTTGCAGTTTTTTAAAGAGAGGTTTATGCAATTTCTTATAGTATTTCCATTGTATAGTTCTGAGCAGCACTACATCGTCATCATCCCAGCCATATGACATCCTCTGCTGAACATAGATCTCACCAATACATTTCTATATTGAGCGAAGAATCTCACTTTATCAGTCGGTAGGTAATTTATACTGCGGTGATCAGCATTCCCAAATGTGTCATGCCGACGACGCGACGATCAGACATCCGCGCGAACCGCATCAGCCGCGCCATTGTGCGCCTGTCGCGAGATCTTTGTACAATTTACTACGATATGTGATAACAAAACGTTTTATACGAAATGCTTCACTTTGCATATCTCTACCAAAGGCTCTTCTCTTGTAAAATGTTTTATTTACAAGCATGAAGTTTAGTTAACAAAATAAGAACGTCACTCAAAAACAATTATGATATTTGTTTTCGTATTGTAACATCTGGAGTTTTGGCGTTCACACAGAAAAAGACACAACACGCAGTATTTATTTTCCAGCACTAGTAAAAATTCGAGTTTTTATGTGTAAATATAGTGGATTTTAAGACAAAACTTCTTTGGCAACATACTCATGGAATGTGGTATATTGCAGTGAAAATATTTCTGCGTCTATCTCGAAACTCTATAGAACTTCTAGTAAAGTCTCCACTACTTTACTGGGGTAGGACCTTTACTTGCCTGACAAGAACTTTACTTGACTTTAACTGTGAGACCAAAAATCTGCACATTGTTGCAAATAACTTGAATTATCAAATACTTGACACTGGCAAATACTCTAATCGAGTGAGTCCATAATAAAAGAAAAAAAACATAACATCAATATATTATGCCATTTAAAGTGGGCTGTTTCTACAACTATTCCATAGATCAAATAAAAACAGGTAGATAGCGCATGGCCATTGATAGCACTGAAGTCACAAAACTCACAATAAGTGTTTTAATTTAATTAAAATTCTACTTCATACAGAGCTGAAAATTGCAATAATCGATAAAAAAAATAATTTCGCGTTAAGCCAGGTAACTTCACTATAAATTGGTTTATAGTGGAGTTTAGCCAATTGATTCTAGTAAATTTACTAACGTAAATCGCAGATTGACTGAGTTCTAGTGTTTTATTATACTTGTAATATCTGAGGAGATTTTCAAAAAGTGGCAACACTTCAGTCACACACATAGTTAAAAATATAACTTCACTTTCTTATTAGTAATAAGGTATCTTTTTTTACTTGATCTAAGAACTATTCAAAAATCTTTTAGGAAAAACATCTAAATTCTTTTGATAATAATATATCACTGCTTATTACTCATCTCAGTTTAGTTCGTGGGATTGTCTAGACTAAAAAGGGCTCAATACTCCTCTCAGAAATCGAGGTTATTTAGATCATACTCTACCACTGCAGATTGCGGTGTGTGGCTTCCTTCAGAATTTTTAAGCCGCTTAAGAGGGCCACCAATTTGACATATCTACATGTAGCGATTATCAGGTCAATTTTTAATACTATACAAGCGGTCACCTACAAGAACTGACATATATGAACTCTGTCTAACTTAGTCAATCGTTTCTGAACACCAGTCAGTCCTCTGCATACCCTCTACGAAATCTCTTTGCCCCTGAAAGCACACCAAGTACAACAAAATGGTTATACAAAAACTTTAAAAATATTTTCGTAAATCATGCCACATTGTATTGAAATATTAACACAAGGAAAATGATTTCACGTGTCCAGATCTTAAGTGCCTTTTGGCGAATTGTAAGAACAGCTTAGAGTGAAGTATGTTTGAATAAACTTTATGTTAGTATGAAATCCAATTTTCGAGAATTGACAAGTTTTGCTTAAAACTAATGGGTGTAAAGGGATCCTACTAAGACCTAAGGAGCCCAAGCCAACCACACATGCAAGTGGTGCACCTGCCGATCAACGGACGAGGCTCTGGCGAACATAACTGTGCGCGGTCAGCGGCAATAGGCTTGCCACCTATTACGTGAGACCAACTACATAATGGCGAATAGTGGGCGATTATATGCCTGTGAAACAGGCCTTAATGTATGTATGGAATGCTTAAAATTAAGAATATTTTTTGAGAAAAATGTATCTATCACTAGATAAATTTTTCTCAAATCACACATATTAAAAATTATATTGGACTATTCATGTCCATTTGTAGTGTAAAAAACAGTTTTTAGGCACCATTTGTACTTTGTGTAGGTGTAATAATATTGCATTGCAATTTTATAGAAATTAAAGTAACTTTTTCTCGCAGATTCGGTGTTTTAAGAAGCTACTTTGTACCCAAAAATAACTCACTATATGTACCTACAGTACAACATACGAAAAACATTTATTATCAAATATATCACATTTCATGAGATTTATGAATAGCTTACGCAAGTGTCATAAATCACAGCGTTGGTTTCCGTAGGACTACGGACTACACGGTAAAGGGCATTCAACATCAATACGAATACAAAATGCTCGATTGTATTCGAAAAATCCGAATATTTACCAAAAGCAGGCGTCCCGCGGCGCAGGAAACATCCGCATTTTACTCTAAGCCGCTGGCATTTGTTAAAAATCATTTTTATTCGAGTAAGTAATGGCTTTATGTGTCAGACCATTATCAAATGAAAATAGCTGCGGGTAACCATTCGTTTCACAAAAAACATTAACTTTATTCGATGTTAAAAATTAAATATTTGTTAAGGCTTTATATGTATGAGGAACTAACTAGGCAGTTATTTATCTGGTTTCGCTGTAACGAAAAAGTTTTTATTTCGATTGTATTGTTTCAGGGCTCCGCAGTCAAGTGGTGGTCTGTTTTTCAGCAGTAATTTTTCAAAGGTATAGTTACATAATAATGTAATAATGATTAATTAACGTCAAATTGAAAAGATAAATAAGCTTCAAATCCGTGAACTCAGACTTACCACAAACACACGTTGAAGCTCGCGAAACTTTTTAAATAGGATATAAGAGGGACCAAAACATTTCCGTAATCCACTCCCTTTTCTCGACAACACACGTCAGCACAAAGTACATCAGACCGCGGATACACGACGAGGGCTAGGGCTGGAACCTTTCCTTCCTCAACGTACTAATCAGACCAATTTATTCCCATTTTTTTAGAATTTGCCTTTATATTATACGGGGAAAGAAATAAATCTGAATAGGCTCTGAAAGTCGCATTTATAAAATAATCGACACCTAGACTAGAGGCATCAAAAAGATTTCATTCATCATTTATTTAAATTTTATGATTTATCTCAAGCACATTCATCATGTGTTCACTCTCCTAATACTTAGAATATTGGTTTGCAAAACTTTTGTCACTGCCTTCTTTTACAGCTGCGCCTTAGTGGATAGCACAAGTGTCGACGTGTCAGTAAAAAACCTGAGATTTAGCGAAACCTACCGATGATCTCGTTTGTCAAATTCGGGACACAAAGAGGGCGCGTCCTGGACAATTTCAAGGGTGATTACCTCGAATCGGTGGTGATTTGGCGTCCACAGGCCGCTCGAGGAAGACGTCGTTTGTAGTGCGACCGCGTATTGCAGGCTAATCGACTGTAAAAGCTTTTCTTTCTGCTATTTTGTTTCATCTAATTGATAAAGTGACCTGGGCCACTGTATTTATACATTTCTTCCATTCTTGAAACTAAAACGTAGCTTCACAAGATTAAGTAGTCGGCATCAATTACCGAAGACAAGGAGAGTTCATAGAGTTCAGTCTTTTGTATGGCATTTGACATCAAACGCTTTCGTGCTTCTAACGTTAAACTGCTGCTCCCACTCACCACTAGTCAATAGTTCAACAAAATAGTGATGCAAAAGACACAGCCATTCATGGTTTATGGAAAAGAATTAAGATTAGTCTTTCAGTTTTATCTTCAAGCCATTAAATTAAACGACAACTTAACTTTATTGAATCAAAATCCTTTAACCTTCTGAGATTATAGGAATTTCATTTAAAATTTAATTTAAATTAGTTCATTAAAATTCAGTCTTCTTATACACATCTAAAATACACCGGAAACAATGAAATGGTAAGTTAAAATAGCTGTTATGTCATCATCATATCTTAACATTATCCCGGTTGCCCTAGACTTATCTTATCTTATAGCGGGGGCCACAGACTAACCGTGGCGCACTTTGACCCTTATGCCGGATCTTTTGTGCATCCCCTTGCCTATCACTCCAAATCTCCAAATATTGTTACCATCATCTTTATGACAGTCTTTGCAGATTGGAGCCCATAGTCCCTTGGTTGTGGGTAGGCCACCCCCAGGAGACTCATTCGGCAAGCAGCCAACGAGTCACAGGTACACAGCAGGAGTTCCATAGACTCCTCTTCGTCACCACATCTACGACATAGCGGTGATTGCACTAGTCGCATCCTGTGGAGCATTTTGTTTGTGGCATAATGCCCTGTTAGAGCCCCAATTATCAGTCTGGCTTGATTCCTGCTACCTTCGCAGAGGGCCTTACACCAGCTGCTCCCTGTCACCCTGATGAAGGCCTTTGAATGCTTAAGCGCCGGTAGCAGCTGCCATTCCGATAGATGTTTCTCCACCATATACTTTTTTAGCGTGCCCTAGACTTAAGCTTAGTGCCCAGGGTCTGCTCACTGGTTAAACCAGATTTGACTGAATTTCAGTTATCACATGGAGCGACTGCCGTCTAACCTCCGCTTTGCTTTTCGAGGCACGGAGCAAGCGGTAATTACGCACATAACTTCGAAAAGTCATAGGTTATGAACCCGAGACTCTTTGAATTTAAGGGCAAGGTGTCTCGCTCGCCACTGGGCTATCGCCGCTCACTAAAATAGCTGTTATGTACATATATATTTCATGCGCAATTGTCAGATGTTTATTGCAATATAACATATAAGTTTAAGCTGTTTAAATAGTATGTACGTTTCAGGTCTATTCATCTACTAATACACAGGTGTTCTAGAATAATACACAGGTCTTAGTAATAAAGACTAGAATTCAGTCTTCTTTTCAAAATTGTGATAAAAAAAATTATATCGAGAGAGTTATGTTTTTTAGAGACATCACTGAGTAAGAGGCTTAAAATCAGCAGGACGCCATCCACGTGTCTCCGCTAATGCACTGTGAGACGAATCCCAAGCTCGAGGATATGAAATATACACGACGTTTATAATTGAAATATTTAGTTTAATTCCACTATATTTAACAGAATTATTATACAGGGTGCAGGGTACATATACCTGTAATAAAATCTATAGAAATTATACTACAAATAAACATTGGATTAGTGGTTTTATAATATTCGTAGAAAAACAAGATAGATTTCCCGTACAATGACCGTAGAATATTTTATTATTATTGAAGACAGTACGCGTCGTAGCATCCAATGCTTCGACATGCTACGGTGTTCACTCGTAGCTTCGTAGCGGACCGTAGACGATAACTTAACATTTTCACAGTGAGTGCATACGATACGTGGTAGCGTTGTCCACAATTTGAGTCCGAATAAACATTTATTCAAGTCAGTTCGCCTTCGCTTTCCGAGTTGACATCGACACCACAATAGAAAAACAAATTTTACAAAGATACAACAGTAAAGTTTATATTTAAGGTATATTTCACTTTTAAAGTTTAAGATTATTGTTTAGTAATAATAATAATAATAATAATCTTTATTGAAACCATAACATTATTTTACAAACAATTTCAGCGTTAATGACCGCATCAGTCAAAGACAGTGTCGCAGTCATCAGCGCCCGCCTCCAAGACAGCGGTTTCAGACTTTAGTGTATTTTTTATGTCCACCAGAAGTTATATATCTACTAATTTTATTTTTAAAAAAGGGCTTCTCGAAGCCAGCAAATTTGCCAATGTGTCTAATAGCCTACGGGATTTATAAGTTCGACCATGCCGTGAATATCGTAAGTGTGTACATAGACAATTTGTAACCAAGCTCAACTGAAAACAACAATTCAATTAGGAATACGTATAATATGATACTAGAAAATGAAAATTTGTCTGTCCTTGCGATGACGTGATGAAGCTCCGCGGTGAGAGCCGCTCCGCTGAGAGATTGCGATCAATCACGGCCGCCATTAGCCGCCGGCCGCAGGGCCCGTGGCGCCGCATATGCCTACAGCCAGAGAACCTCCGTTGTACTGCCACACTCTACAAGCACCTCAACACGCACTGCTCTTGTCTACCTCGCTCTACCTCCAGTTTTGGCTGCTACAAACAATATTGTTCACTGCATCAACATAATGTATCTATATAATATTGCTGATTGGGTATTACGAACACCAATGTCCATTGTATCAAATCTACAAAATACGAGTAATTTAGATTGGTTTTCTCACATAATATATTACAACACACACATACGCTAAGTGCACTGATGTGAAAGTATGAAATGGGTAGCTGCAAAATTACGAAAATGGTAATAGGTATATATGTACTGTATTATTGATTGAGGTAAAAAAAATCGTGATTAGATGTAGCCAAGATTCTGCCGGTATAGATATAGCGCGGAGACTGATTAATTCTGGCTGTCGTCATTGCGCCGGTGTCAGTTGGCTGGGGAACCACTATTTTGTATTAGACCATTAAGCCGTCTTGTGTATTATACTCTGAACGTCTTCCAAGAAAATCACTTGACGTTACGAAACATCACAGTAAAAATGTTAATTCATATTACGAAAAATAGAAACCAGTCAAGAGCAAGTGTAACTGGTATACCCTGGGTTCTGTCCATTTATACGTTCTAGATCTGCTCTGATCGACTGAGGTTAAAGGCGCGTACATATAGTATGATCGCTCATCCCTTTCTGCTGTTATCGCGTCACATATGTCTCTAATTTTATTTAGATCGGGATTTCTGTCCATAACATTTTCGAGTTTATTTTTTATAGGATCAGACGAACACCAGCTAAGCACAGTTCTCACGTGATCAAATATTTCAAAGGATTCCGTTAGAGTTAAATTAGATTTTTGTAATTTCTTTAACCCAATTTGTATATCTTTAAAATATTCCTCAATGTAGTCCAAGTCTGATTTCAAGTTTTCCTTTTGAAGAACATTTTTGGCACACCTAATAGATAGCGCGTCAGAACTTCTTAAAAGATTTACAATTGTTTTAATTTGTTCGTAATATTTTGCATAATATGACACCGCCTCCAACCAAGTACCCCATCTTGTAATAACGGGTTCTGGAGGAAGCGGCATGTGGGGAAAGGTGTTTTTTAACAAGCGCACTCTATTAGGTGACTTTAAAAATTAAAAAATTAATAAATATTTTTTTTTAATAAATAATTTAAAAAAATTTAGTCCTAAGGAAGTCTCCGATTCTTGTCTCTGTTCTTCGAAGTTTAGGCAAATAGGCACTACTTATTCCTATCACTGGTGATTAGGCATCTTTTAATCGAGTGCAATACTAGCGGCCCTGATTTTCTTAAGCTTATTTTATACACAAAACGAACCAAGACCTTGATAAACATTTCGATTCATATGTCTAACAATATTTATCTATGTTTCCAAAGTCCGTAATAAGTTTTGGCTTACTTCTTACTCATATTTATAACTTTATGGTCAGCTCATTGACAACAATTACTTGATAGTATTATATTTTTGCATTGTACTTGTATATAATTTGCATTTAAGTAACGTCACTGGGTCGTTAAAAGACAGCGACGAGCTCCAGGCGATATTGCCCAGCTTATTAAGGAGCATTTAGTTGGCTAAGGTCGTCGCTGTCAGCATCTGAGTACAGAGTGAGTCATCACGCCGCCGGCCGCTCGCTTTTAGTGCGGTACAACCGGTACCGGTGATAACCTGGTGCAATGTTTATTACGTTTGAATATACATTGTAATTGCTGCCGTTACTTTAATATATTTAAAGATATATCAGATTTTTTTAAATCTACGATCGTATCACTGATTGAAGAATAGTTTAATATAACTTTAGGCGAGTAACTTGACGTGATACTGCTGAGTTCTTGAATAAATCTGTTTGCATTTTAATCTTCTTTTTATTTGTTTAAATGATACTACACAGCGCGTAGTCCTATTTAAAAGGAGTGCCAACGGTTGTCCCCTCAATGATTCACAAGTCATTCATTCACAATCTGTGCATTAATTTGTAAACGTAGAATATTCATGAAATTATGCACACATGACAGGTTTTCATCTTCTTTTCTTTTTACTATAAATAAAGACAGTGTCCCGTCAGTTGAAGGGAGGTGAAGAAAGGGGATTATTTGGTTTCTTTTAATCACTGGTCGCAGGAGACCTTCTGCCAACAACTGTGCTGGCAGGTGTTTCTGCCCACTACCGGTAGTCAGTCTCTTTCTTTTTGTTCTGACGTTTACAGACACATCAAGCTCTAACAACAAAACCCAAAAACGGCGCACCGCTATCGAATTCATCAAGCCGTCTTGGAAAAAGTGTTAATTAAATGCGAGTTATAACCATAATCACTAACATTTATCATCTCCTCAAAGCCCTTGACATGCCCTATATCTTGTAGGTCACGCGGACAATAAAGTTTTCATTGCTATTATATATTAGATTCTGCGAATCACACAGAAATGCGCATTAATATTATCTAATTTCAAGAAAGATTAAAAGCTGTGTATGACTATTGGAGCTTTTACCGAGATGTGGGTAATTAATTACCACTTACATCCAAGTACCGCCCGGCCGGGGGCCTACTTTACTGAATTCAATATGAACTTTTCAATTAACATTATTTCGCAGTTGCGCGGGTTGGGAAACAGTCAAATTTGAAAGGTCACATTAAATATTACATGAATTGAGAATAATATAGTAGTACAGATTTTCTGGAACTTTGCTTTGTCTCTGATACTTATCTTTATCGATGTGAGTATTTCCATGGTGCACATAAATCGTTATTCAATTTGTTTTTTATTTCCATTCCTATGTGTCATGGGTTTTTGACAAAAGCTCCTATGGCAACTTCTTCTCTCTATAAATTTGGATGAGACCCACAATCGGCCTCTTATAGCCTACTAAGCCTCTGACTCTAGAACAAAACAAAACATGGATGATAAATTAAGCCTAGAAAGGATGGCAATAAGCAGATCATGATCAACCTTCATGTCTGAGTTAAAAGCATTAAAAAAATCTATAAGTATCAACACGGCAACCTTAAGGAGCACTGTACTAGTACTGTGTCCCGAGCGAAAACCTGACTGAAAAGGGGACAAGATTGAATTGCCATAAACAAATTTAGAGAACTGTTATCCTGAAATTTATATGTTTATCCGATTATACAACATTATGTAGAGGGCGAGGGCAAGGCTGACTATGTAACAGGAAAGGACAGGAATTAATTCATTAAGATAGCATATCATTATTGTTTCTGGGAAATTCAGAACTACTCTATGCGTGACAACGGGCGGCTGCGATGACCTATAGCCAGGCTGTTGTATTATTGCTGCTTGAGCAATCAATAAACAAGATGTAACTAGGATATTTTATAATAGTAAGCCTGTAATGTGCCCTGTTAACTCCTTAGAAAGAAATGTAAAATGTCGTTTTACTACAATAAAATTCCATCTAATTATGCGGGATGACAATCAAAGCATGCATTCTATTGTTATTTGTATTCGTAAGTAATATACTGGCGGCCTTATAGTTTTTACGATATGTCTAGCAGGCAGTCGTTTCAATAGTTTCGGGAATTATAGGAAAAACCGCACCAATTTAGCGTCGAGAGGCGTGATAGAGGCGGCTTAGCGAACAAGAAAAGTACCCCATTTCTCGGCGGCGAGGGCGGGCGGCGATGGCGGGCGGCGGCGACGGTGGCGCCACATTAGCACATGGGATGAATATACCGAACTTGTATAAGGTTATATATATTTATTCTACTTTAACATTCAGTTTTATTAGATGGGTATTCAACTGTGTACCCTCTAAAAGTTATACAAAAAATAAATTAAACAAAAAACATGCAAGATAAATGAAAGCTTTTAAAATGAATACCTCTCAAACTAAAATGTTAGCCCAGTATTTCTTCCAAATAACCAAAAATAGAATTGAATAGGAGCATCATCTTAAAATTTTTAAGCACTTGTAAATGTGTGTAAGCCGAATCGCTGCTGATTTAATTTTCATTTATCATATTATGTTGTCACTGGCATTGCCATTTGAATTATCAAAAAGCTAAAATTCCCTATGTATGTTGTCCGTATGCTTGAGTGCCACACCATTGTTGGAATAAAAAATAAAGTAGTTGTGATAACTGTAGCCGACTACCCTAAATACTGATTTTTGGTCGCGTTCTTGCCGGATTTAACGTCACATCTGTACAACGTTTCGTATGATTTTTAATACCATAAGTTATGTTTTTAATGAGACTTAAAATGTTTATCCACACAAATATTACAAAAAAAATAACTATTGTTTATGTTTGGCTGAAATGCTTTTAAGGCAACATAGGTATTAAAAAAAAATTATAAAGTAAGGGTATCACGCAGACGAAGTTCTGGGCGGCCGGTGGTATTTATAATATCCACGAGATAATTTAATAGAAACATACGTAAAGAAACGAAAAATAATCGACGTCTGTCAATTGAAGACCTACTTCCAAATTAAAGCTACGCCGATGTAATTCCATAAGTAAATATAGAAACCATTTCCAGGGAATCCCCTGCTGAAAGACCGGGAAGGAAAGTTTTTTTATTAAGTCGAAGGTTTGGAAAGGGCCCAGAATTATTTACTTACCGTGAAGGGAAATGTGATATGTCTCGGATCGAGGTACCAGTGCGTACCGGCGGGGTGTTGTCCTTTCAAGGTTTATGTGTCGACCACAAGAAAGCTGCATTCGTAATGAGCTCTCAAAAAGTTTCTTTATGATTTATGGAACGTTTTGCTGAGTTATATATTAATGTGGTTCATTATTTTTTATTTGTAAAAGACCTTTTTGTCACATGGGACTTCTTGGTGGGAAAGTGAAGCGTCATGTCTGCAGTTTTGTTTTATTTTCTAAAATTTGTGATATTTCAAAGATTAAGATATAATCCACCGTTTATTAACCGTTAAGTGTTAGTGAACATACATGAGTGTTGGTAAAACAAACTAAACAGTGCAACATCACTTTTCATATTCTCTTAAGAAGTCCATGTGAGATCTCAGTATAGTCCCACATCTTTACTGAGGACTCAAGGGGTTTAGGGGAGGTTATTTCATTTTCGATTTATCATCTTTATCACCACTCATTCTTATTTACTATGATTTATATATTATTTATATATCACTTACTTGACACTGGCTAAATGTGCTAAACGCACGAAGCCATTATTTAAAACAAAAAATAAATGTCACATGTTTTTTACAACATGGGTACAAAAATAAGAATCTGATTTCGAACTCAATAAAATGTTCCTCTACCTGCATAGAAATCTGATAATTTTGCAAAATTGGTACTCAATACCTCAAGATAGAATAATGTAACTACTAAAGTAGTAAAACTTTAATAACCCGAATAAAATCGTGCTTGGCCAGTAGTGTATAAATAAGTTCTATGCAATCAAACTTTTTATGGAGCATAAATTCAATGTCCAAGCAGTTACAGCAGATGAGTAAATGTTACAAGCACTGTCCACATCGCTGAAGCTTCCGAATCTCAAACGTACCTTTCCCGTGCAAAACTAAAACTAATTCTACAAGCGCGAAGCGGTCTGTTCGCTTTCCGTCCAATTGTAAATATATGCAGAGTGAACGCTTAGAATGAATTTTAGTGTTTAGTTTCTGTAATTGGTCAGGCGAGGAGCGCTAGCTTCTATTGTTATGATTCCATAAATGAAATTAAAAAAGTTAAGACTTATTTTATTTCCGTTAAAAGTTGTTAATTTTGTTGGTATCATATAAAAATGATTACACTTTGATTAGTTACTCGCCCACAACTATGTTCATGAGTGGAAAAGCTTTGTTAATGCTTAATCTTAATTTCAACATCTCACAAATTTAAAAGTGTCGATCTGTTAGTTTTATCCAAACTGTTTATTATTGCCGAGCGGAGTATCCGCGATAAATAATCTTGATAGTAAGCAATAATCGAAGTAAGACATGAATTTTTATCAAGGTTCATAAATCATAAACTGTTATGGTTCAGGAAAAATTTTAAGTCCTTCAAAAAAATTTTACCTTCACAGCATAAATAGGAGATGGAACTTTAAATAGAAGGTTATTTTTAAACCATTTAGTTACTTATTACGGTTTAGCCGGCCAAGAGTGATAACGACAACGGTTTTCTAATTTCTTGAGCAAAAAAAATACATATTGGTAAAATTAATGCCCGCTTACTTGCTCTCAGCTTACAGTTTGGGTTGTCTGGAAGAGATTTTATTGTAACAATATTAACTTATTTGGCTCTGCATGAAGGCAGATTTTAATTTCTTAATTGTATATTTAATTCTACACTTACACACAGATAACGACGCATAGCCAAAGTTTTATCAGATAACTATGATGTTAGTTGTAGAGAAAATTACTTCAGGTATGCTATAGGGTCGGTTGAATATGAATTTTCTTTGTTCATTCCTTTGACAAAATTCTGTAGCCCCGGGGCATTCGGTCTCATTCGCTTTTGCAAACTTTTTTCATTGAACATTGCAGCTATCCGCGATTGCTCCCAGAGTTCAAACACAAAATGTATCAATACAGAATGTCCTTCTTAGCTGATTTTTTTTAAAAGTTTTTACCTTTTCTACATTTTGTGCTAACGTAGAACTAAATTCTAGATCATTATTGTGTTTACTATACATGAAATATTTGACAGGGGTTTGGCTGTAAACAATTTATTTCGCAACGAAGTAAGCGCTTTCATGACCTTGAGTGACTCAATTGAAAATTGCCTTCTTCACTTTTACATTTCGCGGGCCAGACGCGGTTATCTATTTGCTTTATTGAATTGCTGCGTCGTTTGCTTTGATTTGATTAGGAAATTTCTGACATACCTTGCTTTTCAAATGCGAATACCTTTACAATCAAATAAACTTTGCATCGCCGCTGATGATCATTTCGAGAGAAAATTGTTATGAGTTTTGATTAAATGGGCAGGATTCCAGCTGTTGCGTCGGCTACGTGCTATGGCTCCCTGATGTAATTGAAAACGATTTAGCTAAAGTATTATTTGTCTGTTCTAGTACTTTCTAGCGAGAAATGGAAAAAATATATTGTAGCTCAACCCCTATTTATCTGCATAACGGGGCCGGAAATAACGCCTAAAGCATTTATTTTGTATATAAATGCTTTTGGCGGTGACAACCGATATGGTCTGTATACCTACACTTCACTCCAGAGGTCGTGGGTTCGATTTCCACACAGGACAAATCTTTGTGTGCTTGAACATAAATATTTGTTCTGGTCTGGGTGTTTTCCAATGCATTTACAAAACAAGAAGTATTTAAGTATGTTTATCCGTTGTTTAGTATCCATAACACAAGTTCTTAATGATACTTATCTTGGAACTAAATAATTAGTGTAATTGTCAGAAAATATTATTATTATTTTTTTGATTATTATTTGTTATTATATTACATTGTTCATGTCGTATTGTTCTTTCGTATGTTAAATTATCATTAAAATACTTTGCTAAGGATTTCTAATGGCGCGTAAGTCAGAATACCTGCTCAATAGAGTTAATAATATATGGATAAATGCCTATCGGACTACGTTCAGTGCTGGGGTCAATAATTTCCTATCACAATGTGTGGACATAGAAGACCTGTATGGTACTATGCGAAATTATGGCTGTTATGTTTTATTGACTATTGGATATTTACTCGTGCATATTACTTATGAGTTTGTAAAGTCTAGTCTTCTGTCAGAATATAAATAATTAAATGAATTTCAAATATTGGTCATCAGGCCGTAATAATTTCACAATTTGCTATACTATAAAATTTTATACCTGATCATAGAAATTGAGTTCATTTACTTCGCTATTTTTATTAAGAACCGTAGCGGAATACCGCTACCCCCTCACCTATGAGGGCTATTTGATAGTTAAAGAATGCTGAAACTAGAAATGACCATTTCAACATAGACAGTCATTCGAAATATAAGATGGCATAATTTCGTTTTATGTTTTACTGCGACAAATAAAAATCGTTTTTACATATCTTTTTGGTATATTCACCGATATTTTCGTTTATAGTATTTTGTACATTCTTTTCTTCATATGAGTCTTATGGCAATTTAAAAAATGGTTAAATACTATTAGAGATACACGATGGAACTATTTACTACAACAACTTTAATAAACTCTTTGAATGACCCTTCAATGTAAATTACAACTGTTTATATTTATTTTGGAAATATTTTTTATTCCTATCAAAGGGACGAGCTAATGAAGCCGCTTTATTCATATTTCAAAGGTTCCTCAAAGAGAAGCCGCCGCGCGCCGTGACGGGGAATATGTTCAATAGAGTTAAGGATTAAGTCCCCGAAGCAGAAGAATCGAATTTATTACTATGTAATCCTGACGTATTACATAATGGGACAGTTGCTGTTGAACTTGCGTGAGGAGTATGAATACGATGTTATATTTTATACCAAAATGTGGCATTCAAGCATGCGGTCCGATTTATGAAAAGTGGTGACCGCAGCCAATGTATTGTTAAATTTTAAAATTTTTAAAATAGAAATGATCACACACATTGCCACATATTTCGTCATTGTCATTTCCAAACACATAAAAAACGTGTTTTAAATAATTTTATCTATATTTTCCAACAAAATGGATCGCGGGAAACCCGTCGCCGACGAAGTATGGAAAATAATAATTCGCAGCAACAATACTGGTTAATCTGCTTATCAAATTGCGAAGGAGTTATCCCTAACAAGATCGACAGTTCAGACCATCACATAAAAAGTGGCACGGTTGAATGTTTGAAGAAACCTGGTCGGCTGCGAATCACGAATCATAAAAATCGAGTTTTGAATCATTAAAAAAAATATCGTCGTGCCCGCGCAGTAGAACTTACGTTAAAGTGGAGAAAGATGATTCACAAAGATAGACCTTTACTCACGCCTCTCCAGAAAAAGAAAAGGCTGAAATTCGCTAAAGATAATGAAAACTCGACTTATTTAGTCTTCGAAATAAGGCTCACTGCTCAAAATTATGCTTCAATATAAATCTGATAAATATGTACATTATAACATACATAAAATCACGCCTGTTGCCCCGAAGGGGTAGGCAGAGGCATATTATACGCCCACATTTCGCCAGTTGTATTGTTGGTCCCACGTGGCAAGCGTATGGTCGCTTACCGGGAACTTTTATGTTCGCCAGAGCTTTGTCCGTTGATCGGCAGGTGCACCACTTGCAGGTGAAGTTGGCTTGGGATCCACCGATCTTGGTAGAAGCCCTATACCCCTACTTCCAATATATAGTTTAATTTCCAAACTGCGTAACTACAAAAAATTTAAACTTTACTTTTAATGCCATAAAGTTTAACTTTCGAGATTTTTCGATTGGAATATCTCTCAAGTCATTTAATTAGTTATGAACGAATTAGAATAACACCTATATTCAAATAGTGCCTGAACTATAAAATATAAACAGTTTTTACTTCCTCCTATAAAGTTTCTTCAAAAGGACATGAGCAGTTTGAAAACTATGCTGACGTATTGTATTAATTAGTTGTATACGCCATTCGTGTCGAAATCGGTGTTCTTTTTTTTTTGGTTTTTCATCAATCAGTCAGGTTTTAAACCTTTTTATTTCATTTTATACGTACTTACCACATTAAAACAAAAAATAAATAAAAAATATGTTCTCAAGCATGACAGAAATACATATACTAACTGGCAAAATGCACGTCTTTCTTATATTGTACCGTTATTGGTTACTGTGCATTAAGATATATTTTTTTTAACTTACTCCGAAAGGACTATAAATTTCCCAATTACGTATTTTATTTCCTGCTTTAATATGTGGGTAATTCATTTTTTACGTTATAACTCTAAGGACACGCTTAATTGTTTTTATATTGTAATTATATTTGTTTTTAATAGTCAAAGTCAACTATTTAATTTTGGCTCCATATTAAAGTCAAACTCAAAAACTAACGAACGGGAGCTTGATCGTAAAAGAACGGGCAAAAAAATGGTCCAAATTGTTTTTTTTCCCGCTTATACAGTTATAACAAATATGTTACAATACACCGATTTAAACTTTTTGATTTTGACACTGAGTGGGATTTCGAACAGCCCAATGATTTGATTTACTTTGAAATAGAGTACCTACAAGAGTTGTTACTTTGATAAAAATTGGCTTACCTTCAAGCAGAGCTAAACTGTACATAACTATTTTCTCTTCAGTAACTTTTTTGAAGCCCCTCGAAACTTGTTATCTCCACGAGTTGATTCTTCTGACCTTTTTTTCAGTAGTGACGTCACAGCTTCTTACGAGGGAACGATTTAATACAGGTTTGGCGCGCGCCCAACAAAACGCCGGACCGACAAGAACTACTTATTTGTTTGTTCTTTCAACAAGTTTTTATTACACCACATACATCATTATTATACGTCAAATTCTTTCAAAGAATGATTCGATGGAAAAAAATAAGCTCTTTTAGAGCATTGTTCGTCAGTACCGACGTCCGTATTTAGCAGTTTTCTACTCACAAAAATAATATTAATATCGAAGTAGCAGAAAAAAACATTTTATTTATATTCATACCTATTACAGGTTTTGTATTTTCAAATGACAAACTGACCTTTTAGATTAACTAGCATGCTTTTCTGTACTTGTACGTATTTTTATTACTACATATTTTTTTACTAATTTACTGGATCAAACAAATTGGAAAGTATGCGTACTAATACTTAATATTAATTTCTGTTTGTGACACAACACGCACGTGTAACATAAATAAATTAACTTTGATCTGTTCAGGGCCATTTTGGAATATTAATAAAGTTTTCAAACTATACGGCTTGTTGTTTGACCATAATTTAAAATAATTACTATAATACATTATTTGCTTGCTGTTTTAAAACCCTTTGAAGAATTGTCTCATCAATTGAACGACACTTATAGCAGCGTTTTCTCTGTGGAAATCTCTGTTCTACTAGGATTGCTGTTCTACTAGAGCGGTCTCGAGTCCACCTCCTGTTAGATCCTCATCTAACAGGAGGTGGACTCGAGATCGCTCTAGATTTGAAAGAACCTGGTATTTTGGTATGTTAACGGGAACCGTTCATTTCAATTAAATAATAGTGCCTCGACAATGCAACGCTTTCTCTTATCTGCTGAACCACATGTAAATATTATATCCATGTTTCCATGTATCTCATATTTTGTGCTTATTATTTATATGTTACTAGCGGCCCGGAACGTGCTTCGCTACGTATAAGGCATAGTAATAAAAAAAAAAATTATTAAGTTCATTTATTCAAACAAAAAAATATTGTAAATTGCTAGCTATTATGATATATTGTTTATATATTATATTTATCAGCAAATAGTAAAAAATAAAAAAGAATTCGGTACTCTTACTATGGTGGGTTTATATGGGTTAGTCTAAAACATTTGGATAAACAATATTTTTGTTTTCCTATTTTGAGCATGAATAAATAAACAGTTGGGGGTTCTGGAACAGGCAACATAAAGTTGGCCATGTGAAAAACATTTTGCCATCACCAATTTCTAACAATTGTTTTGAAAACACATGGGCAGTTGCATCATTATGTAGGCGAATGCGCATATTAATGTTCATTGTAAATTTTCGTACATATCTCCAAAGAACTGATGACTTCAAACAGGCGTTTATTTCATCAGCAGGAGTTGATCGAGAAATGACAGGCAATGTTTGACGAAAGTCCCCTGACAGCAATATCAGGGCACCACCAAAAAGCTGTTGATTACCGCGTAAATCTTGCATTGTTCGATTAAATGCTTCTATTGATTTTTTATTCGCCATTGTGCACTCATCCTATAAAATAATAAATATTGCATGTTTAAGTTTCAATCACCTGTACATTCAAAGGCAATTTTAATGCAGTGTGCGGTCCGAACACCTTCTAATAATGTAGCAGCAATTCCCAAAGATGCAATGCAATTTTCTGTTCCGATCGAATAGTCGCTAAAAACAATGATACAACGAGAGTTTTGCATTAGAATTGAACTCCTGCTCATATTGCAATTCACGATCAAAAAAATCATGTATCTTACGATTTGGTGCGGTCATACCCAATTGTGCTAATGCTTTATTTAAACTCTTTAGACACATATCTTCAATTATTATTAAAGCTTCGTTGTACATTTCCAAGGTAATAAAAAAATCGGGATTTTTTTCATGATGACGCATACGAATTAAAATGTCTTCTGTCATATAATGTTTATATTTGTTCAATAATTTTGGCATACGATCGAGAGCAATTTTGAACAATTGAACTAATGCGTTATGCTGATAGAAAAACCTTGGATGGTCTTGTATTTGAAACAATTGCACAACGTTCATCCAATTCACGAAAGTTAGCCGCATCACAATGTGGACATATTGCGTCCATCATTCTAATGTATCCGTATATACTATAATCAATCTGACTGTTGTAATTAAAAGCAGCACGCAGCATTTCATCCAAAACAGCACGACGTATTCTTGATCGCCGTGCAATCGCCGGCCTATGTTTTGTCGTCTTGCTCATGGCATTTTACCTTCACTCAACAACTCAATAATATTTTGGAAAATATAAACACAAATCAATAACAACAATATTTTTGAAAATATAAACACAACAAAGCAATAATTATCGCTGATAAAATGAAATGACATTAAATTTTTTTGATATAACTAACGTCACTTTTGACATTAAATTTGTTTGATAAGGTTCAAATTGGCTTTTAAGTATTAGTAAAAATTGTTTGTATATGGGAGTATAGAAATATGTTGATTTTACACTTTTTCAAGATTTTTTTTTATTTTCTCTACGTACAAACCTTCTCTGGACTTCCACAAATAATTCAAGACCAAAATTAGCCAAATCGGTCCAGCCGTTCTCGAGTTTTAGCGAGACTAACGAACAGCAATTGATTTTTATATATATAGATTTCTACATGAATTGTTCTACTGTAACAGTGACTGGCCGTAATGCTTTCAGAGTTTTGTTGGCACCGCCTTGGAGCTGCCGATCCAAAGACATTGTAATTTTGCTTTTAAAAGACAAGTAACTAAACTATAAACGATATTCTGTTATTCAAAAATAAAAACGTTACGGTACTTTTCTGTCAATGCTAAAGAACTCGTCACATAAATACTCGTGACACACACACTTCTTTACTGCTTATTAAACTGAAATATGCCGTACATATTTTCTTCTTTTGTCTCATTTTGTGTAAGCATTATAAAATACGAGTCCCTTGGGTGATTGGAATGGTTTAACACAGCCCCTGAGGCGTTGTTCAATCTCACTGCGAATAACAAGTTATTAAAATAAGCTCGTGAACCGAAAAGCCATTTTGTGCGTCAGATGTATTTTAGCAGCATTACGCTAACAGCGCGGAACACTTCACCGTTTGGTTCGGGAATTATTCAAAATGGACAGCTATTAAAGGAGCAACGAACGACAACATTTTGAGACGATTTATATTCAATAGCACTCTTTTAGCGTAAAATATAATTTTCTCGTTTAGATATTCGTTAAACTGTGGCAGAGGTGTAACACTTCATATTTCAATTTTCTCTTCTCTTATTTTCTCTTCTCTTATCTAGGTACTCATAGTGTTAAATTTCTATCAGCGTCTATTAAGTTTTTGCATCTCTCAGCATCTTCTACCGGAACTACAATGGCGAGCGTTCTGAGGAGCTTTTCGATCTCATCCCGCCTTCTCCTTTCCTCTCCCGAACAACTCGTGCTGGTCTTAGATACCATCCTCATACTGTGCAGACTATCAGCACTCGAACCAAGAAATTTGGGAAGTCGTTTCCGAGCAAGAAGAAGAAGAAGAAGCTCTGGAATTCGCTGCCGGCTCATGTGTGTCCTATTTCCTATGATCCCGGGTCTTTTAAGAGGGGCGGAAACGGCATTTTAGCAGGCCGTCATGAGTGGATGCGCTTTGTACCGTGCATATTTCACGGTATGAAGCGCTTTAAATTTTTTTATACTGCGTCGACTGCTTACCATCAGGCAGTAAAAAAATGATTGTGAATGTAAATGTGAATTTTATCGTTTATTGTTTAATTTTTAACTGATATGTTTTTAGGCAAAGTATACCCATGCTTACGAAGTTTTAATATCCGTATTGGGGTCGTACGATCGACTCCCTATATTAGACAAGACATTTGCGTTCATGATCATGAATAGTAGTTTTATAATTATATGTGTTAAAAGTACCAAATTATAGAATATATTTATAGAAAAAACGTAAGTTTATTGATCCGTTGTCTATTAGCTAGTCAATTTAAATACACACCAACGTCATCAATGCACGTCATAATGACCACACTCTGTCCGGTGGCCAGCAGTCGACATAAACCAAAAAATGAGAGCACGAAGCACCATAGAATACACACGGTAACAAGCGCACGGAACCGGGGCTGGGGAACACATTGGCTTGCAGATAATTCCAAAGCCTGTCTGCCAGAGGAACGATTTGTATAATTTTTGGTTCAAGTGCTGAGTCTAGTAAAAACTGGAATCAACTTGATTTGAAAAGAAATAAAATAGTTATAGAATCAAAACAATATTACCCGCCATGTTTTCTTTGCTGGAAAGCGAGTAGCCATATTTATTCATAAAGTGGGAACTCGCGGGTCGAGACTTAATAAGTAATCACTTTAATATTAAATAGGTTTTCAAGGACGGCCGACTCCGAAACTATTGACTAGTCAGTAAAAAGTTTAAAATCCCAAAAGTAATATATTTTTTATAGAATAACGCCATTTATATACTGACCAGCATATTTTCCTGTTTTTGTTACCTAGCGGCTAGCCTTACTTAAGTCTGTCGCCATTATTCCTTGTTGGGTTCCGGTTTAAAGGGTGCTAGCTAGCGAAATGTCTAAGAATATGAGACTTAACGGCCAGTGTCCCAGTGATGTCAATTGATTCTTTCAGGGTACTGTGCTAAAAATGGGCACGCTTGTTATTTACTAATAGAACGATTCCTTTAATATATTCCTTAGATATATTGATTACTCAGGCGGCCCCTTTTGGAGTCTCTCAAAAAGTAATTACTAAAAACTTCGGTCCAATATTCTTTGTAATGCGTGTCACACACAATTAGATACAAATTAATTTGGTATGAAAAATTAATCATCGTTATTTAGTTAGTTAGTTAGTTAGTTATTACCGTCAATTTTATAGTTAAAGACGCAATAACCAGACGACATCTTCCTTGTTCGTCAGACCTTGCTCCAACTGGCTACCATAGTTTTAGTGATTTGGACAGTTTTCTAAGTGGTATAATTTTTTTTCCCAGGAGACAGTACAAAACGCTTCTACATAGTTTGTCGAATTTTACTCCCTATAGTTCTATCATAAAGCAATAAATTAGTTTCTGATTATTTTCGGAAATTTTCTACTTTATTCCCATTTTTACATTTCAAGTTGTTGCTAAAAATATTTTGATTTAATACATATAATAAATCGAGTTTTAACTTTTCATTACAAATCGGCAATTGTACTCTTTAATCAAATTTATGTATTGCTTGGACACATTGGAGAAGTCGTAGATCATGTGCCCTTTTCTAATGTGTCAACTTCTCTTTGGAACCTAAAAGGGGATCGACGTAAAAAAAATATCGATTTTAGTCGCGTTATCATAGCAAAACTGGGGTTTAGTTGGTGCTGTGGGATGGGTTAAAAATTTTGAATTATGTCAGTCCACGCGTCTCATAATCACATTAATAAATCCTCATCTAAGACTGGCGATGTTCTTTAATCGTAGATATGAAGTATATGAGTATAATTTTCAGATATACCATAATGTGACCTTCTAACATTTGAAATTTGACACAGTCTTTAATGCCCTAAATTCTAACAGGAATCATAATAATGTAGTACGTTCTAACGCCGCATCGTATTGTACAGGTGATGTTATAATGACACTGATGTTGTCAGACAAACAATGATGTTGTCATCAGAATTGATGACAACATGAGATGTAGAGGCAAATACTCCAAAGGACTGAGTTCATTTCTGGATATGAAACAAAAAAGTAGGCCTCCCTTTGTGAGTGTTCTACTCACCAATACAAAAGGAAATCTCGAGCTTTGTGTCCTAATCTCGAATAGCTGTTATTGCTAATGAATACTCGTGGCTTTACGTACCGAGGGTGTGAGGGCTCTTCCAGACAAATGGATTAGAGAGCCTTCAATTACTAGAAGGCTGTTCAGTGAAGCATCTGCTCAAGTTTAGTGTACACAAGCATTCTCTTATAGATTTATGTACTTACATAAGTGTGCTGGACTATGGTCCTTATTATGATAAGGATAACTTATGTTCCTGTAACGTGAAAAAATTCCCGAACCCTGCGTGTTTCAAGACCGAGATACAGCTGAGGCCGGTGGGTCGCAAGATTTGATATTTTATCACTTTTAAGATTGTCTTAAAAACATACCAATATATAGATTGGTTGTAGATATATTAAAAGGCTTTTGGAGCTGTAAAGGGATCTTACCATTATCTTTGGAGCCCAAGCCAAACTCACACGGTAATCTCAATTGGCGAAGAGTAGACGTATTTTGTCTCTGCTTTTCCCTTCGGGGAACCAGGCGTGATTATTTGTTTGTTATAAGTAAATACTTATGTACTCTTGGAATACCTTTTTGCTACGACAAAATAAAGATACGCATTTATTTATATTCCAGAGAGCATATATTATTATTAGTGCCGTAGTTATTTGATGTGGTGAGTGCAAGTATTGCGACCTATTAGTCGGGATGCATCCTGCCCATTCCCACTTTAATTTTACTATTATTTTCGTCCACATATAAATTGGTCCAGGTTACACAAAGGTGGAGTGGCGAAGAAAGATTAGTGGTCGGCATTGTCTCAAAATAGAGTGAGCGGTGACCTGATAGGGGCGTTGAAATATCTTTATATGGGTTCCAGCGCCTGTAGTAGACTTATTAATGGGACGTGCACGGACTGGTTTAATATCTGTAAAGGTGTTTGACAGGTATGTTTAGCATCACCAAGGCTGTTCAACCTATTTTTGGACAATTGCCTTACTGGTTCAAAAGAGTGTACTATATTATAGGTTAAGAATGCACGAGCCGCTCATCAAATGCCTTCTATAAGCTGATGACCAAATTTTGCTTGCGTCGTCGAGTTGCAGGAGATGGTGACGATAGTTCAGGATTATTTAATGGCGAAAGGAATTAAAGTAAGCGTTAGTAAGGCAAAAATAATGGTTTTTAAAAGAGAAGACGAAGTGACAGATTGTGATATTTTGATCGGAAGTGAGAAAGTATAACAAGTGAATGAGCTTGGGATCGAAATTTACGAGAGATGGTAAGTGTGAAGTGACATCGATGGAAGAGTGAATGGTGGAAACATAGTGAATGGGGCACTTTATGCCTTTTAAGCAGTCAGAAAGTGTCCGCAAAGGCACCTCTGGCAGTTTATAGAGGTAGACACCTAGTAACTGGTACCTACACTAACGTATGGAAGCGAATGCTGGTTATAGCAGAAGAAACATTAAGGTAAGATAACTACAGTACAGATGAGAGTCATCATCATCTCAGCCCTTTAAACTTTAAACTGAGCACGAGCCTCCTCTCACATACCAAGGTGAGAGGGTATTGGGTCAAACTCCACCACGCGGACCCAGTGCGGATTGGCGGAGGCAGGTGTATGGCGTCCTGCTGTTAGAATTTATCAAGCCGCCCATGAGGCCTCTAACATGGCTTAACGGCTACCACATTTAGTGATAACCGGGACCAACGGCTTAACGTGCTTTCCGAGGCACGGAAGCGCTCAATATCAAATGCCACACAAACGGTCACCCATCCAAGGACTGACCTCTGTAAACTCTGCTGTACTTCGGTGATCGTTTCCGACCACCGAGCACCGCAGAGCTACGAGCGCTTCGCGTCGTACATTTTCATTTAGATATAAGGAGAATCAGAAACATAAACTGAGTAAAAGCTATCTGTTATTTGGCCATAAAAAAGCACAGTTAATTATTTCGGTAGCAGTATTTAGTACCATCGATTTGGCATTCACATAACAATCAGAAGATCTCACGTCGTCACGATCCTGCGCGAATATCGGCCCATCTTCGTCGAGGGCATCTGTTTAATGGAGCAGAGGTCGTTAATTGTGGGCCAAACAACCGAACGGGTGATGGATGTAATCAATAACCTCGCCATTGTTTGAATACTTACGATTGTATCTTCGACCTCGAACTGATAGCTTCCTCCATAGTAAATTACAAGCAGTGGGCCGTTATCTCGATGTCTATTAAACAATAGACATCGAGATAACGGTAAACATAATAATATAAACATATTTAATTGAAAACCACAAGCACAGAACTTAAGGTTTTGCCTGAAATAGATTACTTAATGTTCGACATCACAAGATAAGAGATAATGCTGGAACTATGGTGAAAGATAATTTTCATGTTAAAGAAAAGTTTCTTAAAGAGTACGTTTCACAGCTCATAGCGCCCCATTCATTTATGGAAGCGAATATTGGGTGTGTCAGAAGAATCATAACAGCAAGAGTATTGCAGTGAAGATTAGAGCGTCTAAATGTAGGCTAGGAGTACAAGTGAGTAACCGGATTAGAACTGAAGTGAAGGATTAGGAATTAAATGCAGATTGTGGTGTGAAAGAAAATGTATCGTGAAGGTTTAGGTTATGTTATGTTTAGATATTATAGTCATGTTAAGACGATGAATGGAAAAAAGCGATTTGTGATGGACAAGAGAATAAAATTGTTAGGAGGGGAGTTCCCATATATGTGTTTCGATGACCAAACCCAAAAGTTTATAAAGAAAAGGCAGTGCGCAAATATACTAAACCTATGGGAGTGTATGAGAACAAAAAGTTATTACAGCATTAAAGAATTTTTTGAAGACTCTAATACATAATTCACATAACGTTTGTAATATAATTATAATGTGTATAGTAATAGGTGTACTTATATAAAAACATTTTAAGAAATAATATATCCTATATCTTGATGTTAGATTTAAAAGTTAAACAACAAATGTGCAATGATTATATGTAGTGTTGATTTATAAATATTTATGATAAATAGTAAATAAATAGATAAATAGTATGTAAGTAGTAATAAACAATTTGCTATGTCCTTACAGGGCGCTACATTGTAATTAACATCTCTATGTATACACATACATACATACATTACATTATGTAACTACCCAATGTAGCATGCAATAAAGAATTGAATTGAATTGAATTGCTTGTAGAATATTGCCATAATGGATTTATCGTTATTCATTCTGTCTGGAAAATTTCAAAAATAACTTAAAATGACAATAGCTTGCAGTCAAGTTGCAGCGATGACAGATGGCTAGTTATTCGATACTAACGGCTGCGCCTGAAGAGGCTACGCAATCGTCTTATTGAGGCAGCATGGAGTTCTTAGAACACATCTATGAAATGTAAACAACAGTTAAACTTATTGTGGTCGTCTAAACCTATTTTAGGAATACTTTAGGTTTCATTACATTATAATTACTGAGTAAGAGACTGATAGAAAAATAAAACTTTTATACTCATGTATTCCTAAAAGCTTCCATTTCATTATTTCAGCCATATATAGCCCACTGCTAAACGTTGGCTGCACCAATAGTTTATTATATTGAGGGTATTTGCCCATTATCACCACGCTGGGCAGGCGTGTTTGTGATCGCAGTTCAAGCCAGTTCGCAGGGTGAGGCTGCCATTATCCGGTCGGAGTTCTCTTCGTCCACACGACTTCCCATGAGATGAAAGGTGGTGGCACTATTCTACGTATTTTACTACTACACTACCGTACGACCCGGCCACGTACTTCGAACAGTCAATATTTCCAGCTAGAGGATTTCAAATGGTTTTTTAATAAATAAATAAAATAAATAAATAAATATTTCCTGACAATTACACCAATTCTTTAGTTCCAAGATAAGTATCATTAAGAACTTGTGTTATGGATACTAAACAACGGATAAACATACTTATATACTTTTTTTTTGTAAATACATACTTAATATACATAGGAAAACACCCAGACCAGAACAAATATTCATGTTCATGCACACAAAGATTTGTCCTGTGTGGAAATCGAACCCACGACCTCTGGAGTGAAGTGTAGGTATACTGACCTCCACGCCATATCGGTCGTCAATTCAATGGCTAGACAGCTGATTATAAGAAGTAATTAAGACTATGTTTTATTCTGAAAACTTCAAAGTACATACAAGTGGGTCACCAGAATAAATTCGCTGATGAACGATCGTTTTACATACATTTCATTCGAGGATTGTAGACTCTCTTCTCAGCACTTAGTCGTAGCTGCTACAACACTACGTTGCTACGGCTCTGTACAAATCGTAATGCGATAGGGCGTAATATATATGTATAAAAATTATAAACTATTGACGTTTACTAACTACCCATTTAAACCTATCTACATTTTCACCTGGCTTGTCCGCGGTGGCCAGAGCGAATCGAACCTACAGTAGCTCAGTGCGGAAGACAGTGCGTAAATGCATTTTCTTACCGACGTAAAACAACAACAAAAAAGTGATTAGACCCTGGGCCCTAGGCTTAAGCCTGGGACAACCGGGAAAATGCTAGGATATGAGATGAGATGTGTTCTACAAAATCGTACATTATTTTGTTCTAACAACCAATATTTTTTGGAGCGCTCGCGAATAAAGGAATTTTTAGGTAACTTATTTACACCTTGGATTACATTACTGGAGTTTGATTTCCCAAAATAATAAATAAATATATATAGGCTATGTCACTCTGGGATAGTGTAGCTCAAATCGGTCCAGTTGTTTCGGAGCCTATTCAATGCAAACAAACATACAAATAATCAAATCTTTTCTCTTTATAAATTATAATACAGATATAGATTTATGAAAACTCGCGTTTACCTTATGTCACTCTGAATCGAGCCATAAGCGATAATTATAGTGGCTAATAGTTATTAATGGTGTTCCAGAGCCAAATAGGACGCATCGTGATAATAGCCAAACAGTACTTGTAAATGGCTGTGGCTAAAGAGATAATTTGGCTTTTTAAAAGGCGGTATAATACTTGCAAACAAATCAATAATCCTAATTATATTTTGAAATAATGTCGATAAATAATATAAGGGTTCGTATAATTAGTTATTTGTAATTCCATCGCAATTTTTTCCCCATAAATGTTATCCAAGGATACTGCGTATGAAGGGCATTGTGGAGCGCTTAATGCCGCTTACCCCCCTATGTCCCATTAGGTTATTTATTACGAAAGTTTATTATTAAGTATGCGTTATGGCCGAGCTAAAACAACGAACATAACTCATGGCCGCGGGTTCGTCGACATTCTGAAAAATATATCCTTACATCCTCCATAATAGTATACTTGAAGCCATTAGAATGGAAACAAACAAAAATAAGTACATTTTTTTTTTAATATAAACACTATATTGGTGTATACGTAAAATTGTTATTTATTTATTTATAAAATTAGTTGTAATTAGTATAAAAGACAAACTGGTCAAACGGTTTTGTGGGATATGTTTTTATGTAACTTGCATTATTTAAAGGAAATAAACGTTTTATCTATCTATTTATCCGCCATTAAACTTCATAGAAGAATTTGTGTAATTTGCTCCTGGTGTAATAAATTATTGAAAATACTTCGGCAATATGTTTTTTGAATGCTAATCATAAGGATACATAATATAGTAAATACCAATTGTTTCTTATATTTTGTTTTGTTTTAATTAGTATTTTCATCTCTCCCAGAGTGTAACGTTTAAGAAATTCAAAAGACATTGTGTTCTATGTCAAAAATATGAATGAAAAATTACAAACTATGGGCCATAATTGACAGTGTTATACAAGGCATGCATGGGTTTGTCTTTACATCGTAGCGTAGTCATGATTATAATCAATGTGAAATATCCGCAATAATACCACATTATGAATTCACTACAACAACTTACTAAGAAAAGTCGTCAACAGTACAAACTATCAGACAGCTTTGACAATTGAATTTTCGTACAAAATACACAAACGACCTATTAGTGTTGATGGTCATCCAAGACATAGTCTAAGTGAGTAGTTAAGATTAACTTATACTGGAATCTCTCGTAACTAATTAAAAAAGTTATTTTATGTAAAATCATACGTAATACGTCATCCGTAATTAGATGAGCAAAGTTTTAGCATTGTGAAGCGAACATCTCGTTCAAGCGTGTAAGTAGTTGTAATGAAAGATTAATATTTATAACGTGTGTTCAGTAGAGGGAGCGCGTGCCGCCACATGCGGGGGCCGGCTTATGACCGACCGTGGCTGGAAGCAAGTACCTAAAAAAATAAAGGCAAAGGACTGTGCTTATTTATAAAGTTTCATTTGAATAAGGCTTGGTTCGTGATTAGAAACAAGCTATTAAAGTAACAGAAATGAAATATCTGCTTAAAAAGTTTCAAGCCTCTTTATTATACAAGGAAAAACCACAAACTTCCTCAGAGCCGATTCAACCAAACTTTTAACGAGAATAAAAAAACGGTATAACGAAAATTACTCTCAACAATGTCGTCAAATTAAAACTCTCTCAAATCTGCATTGAAGACGGGCACTCCCCTTGACTCATTATTCTGTTTATATAAGAACGTACCGAGTAAGTTCGTTATATTGAACTTTTAAAAACCAGAATTTTTTTAAAGTAAGTTTTTATTCGTACAAGATTTTATTCAACTTGCCCTGTGACATGTCTCGTCGGTCAAATCTAAGAAAATCTGAAGCTTTTCTTGTTTCTATTGTTTCCGCTGTTGTTTTTATTTGCATTACGAGTTCAAACATATTTTTTGTAATCTTTTTACCAAATCTTGCCTGTTTTATCTTAAGTTTTTCCTATCGCGGGCCAGCTGGAAGATATTTCTATTTGGAATAAGCTGTGCCCTGTACCCAATGTTTCTTAGTTTTTTAGTATTTCTGTATATATATTTCTGTGTGTGTACTAAATAAATAAATCTAATCCCAAACCTAGTAAGCTTGTGCTATGGATGCCAGACAACAGTTAAACACATTATTTGCTTACAATTTATGGGAAACACTCAAATTAAGACATCATTTATGTACTTTATCGGCTAGGAATAAGAGCAAATGAAAATATCTCCGTCCTTGCTTATCATCAGTACGTGTCTCAAATTTTAAGATATGGAATAAATTTGTAAAGGAATTCCACTGTCATCAATAAAATTTCCCGTATTCAAAAAGGGTTTATGCGCCCTGTAAGGAGATTGGTTCTCTATTGAATCCGTGAGAGCAGACGATCAGTGTTTGGAACATTTAACTTGTTTATTGCTACATCACTTAATGTTTTAGAAATGGGAAATTTCCGCAGTAATAAAGCAGTATAGTTTGATGACTTTTCAAATTATCTAAAGAACATAATTTCTACCGAAATAAAAGCAAAATAAATATTGAATAAGAATTTTCTTTGAAGTACTTAAACCAAAGCTACTGTTAAAGTGAGAAGTCTATAAAAATTGTGTTATCCCATCGTCGTACAGTCCTCAATCCCTGACGAGTTTCGGGTTCTCAAAACGAGGTTAGTAGTTCGTATTGGGCAGATAATGTGCCCGCTGCCGCTGAGGGGCTCACGGCTATCTAATTTCAACGCGGAGTCACATGGCGCACGTCGCGCCTGCTACGACCATTAAATTGGTTCTAGACCTCGCATTTTATTTCTTGTCGCTACGAGTAGATCATATTTAAAAAAGTATTAAAAATTGGTTATTGCTTTTTGATATAAGTAATTTTTATACATAGATATGACTTACTGTAGCTTATCAAAAAATCTGTTTTATTTTTTTGTCAAACATTTTCCAGTCTTCACAGATCGTTAGTGCTCCATTTCAAATAAAATTTTTCGACAATCCATAGTTTCAATCAGTGTTCGAGAAAATCCGACTGCGTTTTGCATTGTACAGACTTCGAAAGCTTTATGTACTTTTGTGATAAAAAACAGTGTAACCAATTCTCATCGACCAAAATGGATTCAGATTAAAATAATACTTTACAAAATTTTTATTACATACGTTTATACCTGGTTATACCTGGCCTTTTCATTAGACATTTCAAAATAAATAAGAACCGACTAAGCGAGTCTAGGAAACACAAAAATGGAGAGTTTTTTTTACATATTATTACATTTCTATGTATATTCTATTATGTCCTTTTATATTAAGTCAACAAATAATATAATTTTGAAAGTTATACATTTAAATTCAATTCACAATCCAAAAATGTTGATGCGACATAAAAAAAATCATACCTATTGTAAAAAAAACGCAAGGTGTAAAATTATTAATAATTATCTACTACTAGTGTGCTTACTAGTTATTAATAAACGTTAAAATAAAAATAACAAATGAATTCCGTAGAGCAGTTACTACCAAATGTCATACAGGTCATTCCCTCACAGAAAATGAATAATGAGCAGAACAATAGATGATACTACATTTTCGGGTAAAAAGCTTCATATAGGGGGAGGCGTTGTCCAGGCGGCTTAGTTTAGCGCGGCGTGCCCGCTGAAAGAGCAGGCTGTTGACTGATGAGGAAAGGCCAGATTAGTTTACTCGGATATTTTCACGACATCACGTCCTAATGGTTTGTTATTATGAAGTTCTGATGCAGACATTTAGAACATTTTGTGTTACAAATGCTTGCAATATATTCATGACTAAAAATCTAATTATTTTGTTGGAACACATTTAAAATATAAAGAGAAATTAAACATAATAGGCGCCACTCACTTTAGTATGCAATATTGACAATTATACTAAAACTTAAAAATATTGTGAACATAGTTAATATCTTTTACTGATAGTTTTGACGTTCATAAGAGCTCTTTTGAGCCAAACTTGAATAAATGAATATGAATTTGAATTTGATACAACTGCTGGCTGTGGCTAAAGAGATAATTTGGCTTTTTAAAAGGCGGTATAATACTTGCAAACAAATCAATAATCCTAATTATATTTTGAAATAATGTCGATAAATAATATAAGGGTTCGTATAATTAGTTATTTGTAATTCCATCGCAATTTTTTCCCCATAAATGTTATCCAAGGATACTGCGTATGAAGGGCATTGTGGAGCGCTTAATGCCGCTTACCCCCCTATGTCCCATTAGGTTATTTATTACGAAAGTTTATTATTAAGTATGCGTTATGGCCGAGCTAAAACAACGAACATAACTCATGGCCGCGGGTTCGTCGACATTCTGAAAAATATATCCTTACATCCTCCATAATAGTATACTTGAAGCCATTAGAATGGAAACAAACAAAAATAAGTACATTTTTTTTTTAATATAAACACTATATTGGTGTATACGTAAAATTGTTATTTATTTATTTATAAAATTAGTTGTAATTAGTATAAAAGACAAACTGGTCAAACGGTTTTGTGGGATATGTTTTTATGTAACTTGCATTATTTAAAGGAAATAAACGTTTTATCTATCTATTTATCCGCCATTAAACTTCATAGAAGAATTTGTGTAATTTGCTCCTGGTGTAATAAATTATTGAAAATACTTCGGCAATATGTTTTTTGAATGCTAATCATAAGGATACATAATATAGTAAATACCAATTGTTTCTTATATTTTGTTTTGTTTTAATTAGTATTTTCATCTCTCCCAGAGTGTAACGTTTAAGAAATTCAAAAGACATTGTGTTCTATGTCAAAAATATGAATGAAAAATTACAAACTATGGGCCATAATTGACAGTGTTATACAAGGCATGCATGGGTTTGTCTTTACATCGTAGCGTAGTCATGATTATAATCAATGTGAAATATCCGCAATAATACCACATTATGAATTCACTACAACAACTTACTAAGAAAAGTCGTCAACAGTACAAACTATCAGACAGCTTTGACAATTGAATTTTCGTACAAAATACACAAACGACCTATTAGTGTTGATGGTCATCCAAGACATAGTCTAAGTGAGTAGTTAAGATTAACTTATACTGGAATCTCTCGTAACTAATTAAAAAAGTTATTTTATGTAAAATCATACGTAATACGTCATCCGTAATTAGATGAGCAAAGTTTTAGCATTGTGAAGCGAACATCTCGTTCAAGCGTGTAAGTAGTTGTAATGAAAGATTAATATTTATAACGTGTGTTCAGTAGAGGGAGCGCGTGCCGCCACATGCGGGGGCCGGCTTATGACCGACCGTGGCTGGAAGCAAGTACCTAAAAAAATAAAGGCAAAGGACTGTGCTTATTTATAAAGTTTCATTTGAATAAGGCTTGGTTCGTGATTAGAAACAAGCTATTAAAGTAACAGAAATGAAATATCTGCTTAAAAAGTTTCAAGCCTCTTTATTATACAAGGAAAAACCACAAACTTCCTCAGAGCCGATTCAACCAAACTTTTAACGAGAATAAAAAAACGGTATAACGAAAATTACTCTCAACAATGTCGTCAAATTAAAACTCTCTCAAATCTGCATTGAAGACGGGCACTCCCCTTGACTCATTATTCTGTTTATATAAGAACGTACCGAGTAAGTTCGTTATATTGAACTTTTAAAAACCAGAATTTTTTTAAAGTAAGTTTTTATTCGTACAAGATTTTATTCAACTTGCCCTGTGACATGTCTCGTCGGTCAAATCTAAGAAAATCTGAAGCTTTTCTTGTTTCTATTGTTTCCGCTGTTGTTTTTATTTGCATTACGAGTTCAAACATATTTTTTGTAATCTTTTTACCAAATCTTGCCTGTTTTATCTTAAGTTTTTCCTATCGCGGGCCAGCTGGAAGATATTTCTATTTGGAATAAGCTGTGCCCTGTACCCAATGTTTCTTAGTTTTTTAGTATTTCTGTATATATATTTCTGTGTGTGTACTAAATAAATAAATCTAATCCCAAACCTAGTAAGCTTGTGCTATGGATGCCAGACAACAGTTAAACACATTATTTGCTTACAATTTATGGGAAACACTCAAATTAAGACATCATTTATGTACTTTATCGGCTAGGAATAAGAGCAAATGAAAATATCTCCGTCCTTGCTTATCATCAGTACGTGTCTCAAATTTTAAGATATGGAATAAATTTGTAAAGGAATTCCACTGTCATCAATAAAATTTCCCGTATTCAAAAAGGGTTTATGCGCCCTGTAAGGAGATTGGTTCTCTATTGAATCCGTGAGAGCAGACGATCAGTGTTTGGAACATTTAACTTGTTTATTGCTACATCACTTAATGTTTTAGAAATGGGAAATTTCCGCAGTAATAAAGCAGTATAGTTTGATGACTTTTCAAATTATCTAAAGAACATAATTTCTACCGAAATAAAAGCAAAATAAATATTGAATAAGAATTTTCTTTGAAGTACTTAAACCAAAGCTACTGTTAAAGTGAGAAGTCTATAAAAATTGTGTTATCCCATCGTCGTACAGTCCTCAATCCCTGACGAGTTTCGGGTTCTCAAAACGAGGTTAGTAGTTCGTATTGGGCAGATAATGTGCCCGCTGCCGCTGAGGGGCTCACGGCTATCTAATTTCAACGCGGAGTCACATGGCGCACGTCGCGCCTGCTACGACCATTAAATTGGTTCTAGACCTCGCATTTTATTTCTTGTCGCTACGAGTAGATCATATTTAAAAAAGTATTAAAAATTGGTTATTGCTTTTTGATATAAGTAATTTTTATACATAGATATGACTTACTGTAGCTTATCAAAAAATCTGTTTTATTTTTTTGTCAAACATTTTCCAGTCTTCACAGATCGTTAGTGCTCCATTTCAAATAAAATTTTTCGACAATCCATAGTTTCAATCAGTGTTCGAGAAAATCCGACTGCGTTTTGCATTGTACAGACTTCGAAAGCTTTATGTACTTTTGTGATAAAAAACAGTGTAACCAATTCTCATCGACCAAAATGGATTCAGATTAAAATAATACTTTACAAAATTTTTATTACATACGTTTATACCTGGTTATACCTGGCCTTTTCATTAGACATTTCAAAATAAATAAGAACCGACTAAGCGAGTCTAGGAAACACAAAAATGGAGAGTTTTTTTTACATATTATTACATTTCTATGTATATTCTATTATGTCCTTTTATATTAAGTCAACAAATAATATAATTTTGAAAGTTATACATTTAAATTCAATTCACAATCCAAAAATGTTGATGCGACATAAAAAAAATCATACCTATTGTAAAAAAAACGCAAGGTGTAAAATTATTAATAATTATCTACTACTAGTGTGCTTACTAGTTATTAATAAACGTTAAAATAAAAATAACAAATGAATTCCGTAGAGCAGTTACTACCAAATGTCATACAGGTCATTCCCTCACAGAAAATGAATAATGAGCAGAACAATAGATGATACTACATTTTCGGGTAAAAAGCTTCATATAGGGGGAGGCGTTGTCCAGGCGGCTTAGTTTAGCGCGGCGTGCCCGCTGAAAGAGCAGGCTGTTGACTGATGAGGAAAGGCCAGATTAGTTTACTCGGATATTTTCACGACATCACGTCCTAATGGTTTGTTATTATGAAGTTCTGATGCAGACATTTAGAACATTTTGTGTTACAAATGCTTGCAATATATTCATGACTAAAAATCTAATTATTTTGTTGGAACACATTTAAAATATAAAGAGAAATTAAACATAATAGGCGCCACTCACTTTAGTATGCAATATTGACAATTATACTAAAACTTAAAAATATTGTGAACATAGTTAATATCTTTTACTGATAGTTTTGACGTTCATAAGAGCTCTTTTGAGCCAAACTTGAATAAATGAATATGAATTTGAATTTGATACAACTGCTGGCTGTGGCTAAAGAGATAATTTGGCTTTTTAAAAGGCGGTATAATACTTGCAAACAAATCAATAATCCTAATTATATTTTGAAATAATGTCGATAAATAATATAAGGGTTCGTATAATTAGTTATTTGTAATTCCATCGCAATTTTTTCCCCATAAATGTTATCCAAGGATACTGCGTATGAAGGGCATTGTGGAGCGCTTAATGCCGCTTACCCCCCTATGTCCCATTAGGTTATTTATTACGAAAGTTTATTATTAAGTATGCGTTATGGCCGAGCTAAAACAACGAACATAACTCATGGCCGCGGGTTCGTCGACATTCTGAAAAATATATCCTTACATCCTCCATAATAGTATACTTGAAGCCATTAGAATGGAAACAAACAAAAATAAGTACATTTTTTTTTTAATATAAACACTATATTGGTGTATACGTAAAATTGTTATTTATTTATTTATAAAATTAGTTGTAATTAGTATAAAAGACAAACTGGTCAAACGGTTTTGTGGGATATGTTTTTATGTAACTTGCATTATTTAAAGGAAATAAACGTTTTATCTATCTATTTATCCGCCATTAAACTTCATAGAAGAATTTGTGTAATTTGCTCCTGGTGTAATAAATTATTGAAAATACTTCGGCAATATGTTTTTTGAATGCTAATCATAAGGATACATAATATAGTAAATACCAATTGTTTCTTATATTTTGTTTTGTTTTAATTAGTATTTTCATCTCTCCCAGAGTGTAACGTTTAAGAAATTCAAAAGACATTGTGTTCTATGTCAAAAATATGAATGAAAAATTACAAACTATGGGCCATAATTGACAGTGTTATACAAGGCATGCATGGGTTTGTCTTTACATCGTAGCGTAGTCATGATTATAATCAATGTGAAATATCCGCAATAATACCACATTATGAATTCACTACAACAACTTACTAAGAAAAGTCGTCAACAGTACAAACTATCAGACAGCTTTGACAATTGAATTTTCGTACAAAATACACAAACGACCTATTAGTGTTGATGGTCATCCAAGACATAGTCTAAGTGAGTAGTTAAGATTAACTTATACTGGAATCTCTCGTAACTAATTAAAAAAGTTATTTTATGTAAAATCATACGTAATACGTCATCCGTAATTAGATGAGCAAAGTTTTAGCATTGTGAAGCGAACATCTCGTTCAAGCGTGTAAGTAGTTGTAATGAAAGATTAATATTTATAACGTGTGTTCAGTAGAGGGAGCGCGTGCCGCCACATGCGGGGGCCGGCTTATGACCGACCGTGGCTGGAAGCAAGTACCTAAAAAAATAAAGGCAAAGGACTGTGCTTATTTATAAAGTTTCATTTGAATAAGGCTTGGTTCGTGATTAGAAACAAGCTATTAAAGTAACAGAAATGAAATATCTGCTTAAAAAGTTTCAAGCCTCTTTATTATACAAGGAAAAACCACAAACTTCCTCAGAGCCGATTCAACCAAACTTTTAACGAGAATAAAAAAACGGTATAACGAAAATTACTCTCAACAATGTCGTCAAATTAAAACTCTCTCAAATCTGCATTGAAGACGGGCACTCCCCTTGACTCATTATTCTGTTTATATAAGAACGTACCGAGTAAGTTCGTTATATTGAACTTTTAAAAACCAGAATTTTTTTAAAGTAAGTTTTTATTCGTACAAGATTTTATTCAACTTGCCCTGTGACATGTCTCGTCGGTCAAATCTAAGAAAATCTGAAGCTTTTCTTGTTTCTATTGTTTCCGCTGTTGTTTTTATTTGCATTACGAGTTCAAACATATTTTTTGTAATCTTTTTACCAAATCTTGCCTGTTTTATCTTAAGTTTTTCCTATCGCGGGCCAGCTGGAAGATATTTCTATTTGGAATAAGCTGTGCCCTGTACCCAATGTTTCTTAGTTTTTTAGTATTTCTGTATATATATTTCTGTGTGTGTACTAAATAAATAAATCTAATCCCAAACCTAGTAAGCTTGTGCTATGGATGCCAGACAACAGTTAAACACATTATTTGCTTACAATTTATGGGAAACACTCAAATTAAGACATCATTTATGTACTTTATCGGCTAGGAATAAGAGCAAATGAAAATATCTCCGTCCTTGCTTATCATCAGTACGTGTCTCAAATTTTAAGATATGGAATAAATTTGTAAAGGAATTCCACTGTCATCAATAAAATTTCCCGTATTCAAAAAGGGTTTATGCGCCCTGTAAGGAGATTGGTTCTCTATTGAATCCGTGAGAGCAGACGATCAGTGTTTGGAACATTTAACTTGTTTATTGCTACATCACTTAATGTTTTAGAAATGGGAAATTTCCGCAGTAATAAAGCAGTATAGTTTGATGACTTTTCAAATTATCTAAAGAACATAATTTCTACCGAAATAAAAGCAAAATAAATATTGAATAAGAATTTTCTTTGAAGTACTTAAACCAAAGCTACTGTTAAAGTGAGAAGTCTATAAAAATTGTGTTATCCCATCGTCGTACAGTCCTCAATCCCTGACGAGTTTCGGGTTCTCAAAACGAGGTTAGTAGTTCGTATTGGGCAGATAATGTGCCCGCTGCCGCTGAGGGGCTCACGGCTATCTAATTTCAACGCGGAGTCACATGGCGCACGTCGCGCCTGCTACGACCATTAAATTGGTTCTAGACCTCGCATTTTATTTCTTGTCGCTACGAGTAGATCATATTTAAAAAAGTATTAAAAATTGGTTATTGCTTTTTGATATAAGTAATTTTTATACATAGATATGACTTACTGTAGCTTATCAAAAAATCTGTTTTATTTTTTTGTCAAACATTTTCCAGTCTTCACAGATCGTTAGTGCTCCATTTCAAATAAAATTTTTCGACAATCCATAGTTTCAATCAGTGTTCGAGAAAATCCGACTGCGTTTTGCATTGTACAGACTTCGAAAGCTTTATGTACTTTTGTGATAAAAAACAGTGTAACCAATTCTCATCGACCAAAATGGATTCAGATTAAAATAATACTTTACAAAATTTTTATTACATACGTTTATACCTGGTTATACCTGGCCTTTTCATTAGACATTTCAAAATAAATAAGAACCGACTAAGCGAGTCTAGGAAACACAAAAATGGAGAGTTTTTTTTACATATTATTACATTTCTATGTATATTCTATTATGTCCTTTTATATTAAGTCAACAAATAATATAATTTTGAAAGTTATACATTTAAATTCAATTCACAATCCAAAAATGTTGATGCGACATAAAAAAAATCATACCTATTGTAAAAAAAACGCAAGGTGTAAAATTATTAATAATTATCTACTACTAGTGTGCTTACTAGTTATTAATAAACGTTAAAATAAAAATAACAAATGAATTCCGTAGAGCAGTTACTACCAAATGTCATACAGGTCATTCCCTCACAGAAAATGAATAATGAGCAGAACAATAGATGATACTACATTTTCGGGTAAAAAGCTTCATATAGGGGGAGGCGTTGTCCAGGCGGCTTAGTTTAGCGCGGCGTGCCCGCTGAAAGAGCAGGCTGTTGACTGATGAGGAAAGGCCAGATTAGTTTACTCGGATATTTTCACGACATCACGTCCTAATGGTTTGTTATTATGAAGTTCTGATGCAGACATTTAGAACATTTTGTGTTACAAATGCTTGCAATATATTCATGACTAAAAATCTAATTATTTTGTTGGAACACATTTAAAATATAAAGAGAAATTAAACATAATAGGCGCCACTCACTTTAGTATGCAATATTGACAATTATACTAAAACTTAAAAATATTGTGAACATAGTTAATATCTTTTACTGATAGTTTTGACGTTCATAAGAGCTCTTTTGAGCCAAACTTGAATAAATGAATATGAATTTGAATTTGATACAACTGCTGGCTGTGGCTAAAGAGATAATTTGGCTTTTTAAAAGGCGGTATAATACTTGCAAACAAATCAATAATCCTAATTATATTTTGAAATAATGTCGATAAATAATATAAGGGTTCGTATAATTAGTTATTTGTAATTCCATCGCAATTTTTTCCCCATAAATGTTATCCAAGGATACTGCGTATGAAGGGCATTGTGGAGCGCTTAATGCCGCTTACCCCCCTATGTCCCATTAGGTTATTTATTACGAAAGTTTATTATTAAGTATGCGTTATGGCCGAGCTAAAACAACGAACATAACTCATGGCCGCGGGTTCGTCGACATTCTGAAAAATATATCCTTACATCCTCCATAATAGTATACTTGAAGCCATTAGAATGGAAACAAACAAAAATAAGTACATTTTTTTTTTAATATAAACACTATATTGGTGTATACGTAAAATTGTTATTTATTTATTTATAAAATTAGTTGTAATTAGTATAAAAGACAAACTGGTCAAACGGTTTTGTGGGATATGTTTTTATGTAACTTGCATTATTTAAAGGAAATAAACGTTTTATCTATCTATTTATCCGCCATTAAACTTCATAGAAGAATTTGTGTAATTTGCTCCTGGTGTAATAAATTATTGAAAATACTTCGGCAATATGTTTTTTGAATGCTAATCATAAGGATACATAATATAGTAAATACCAATTGTTTCTTATATTTTGTTTTGTTTTAATTAGTATTTTCATCTCTCCCAGAGTGTAACGTTTAAGAAATTCAAAAGACATTGTGTTCTATGTCAAAAATATGAATGAAAAATTACAAACTATGGGCCATAATTGACAGTGTTATACAAGGCATGCATGGGTTTGTCTTTACATCGTAGCGTAGTCATGATTATAATCAATGTGAAATATCCGCAATAATACCACATTATGAATTCACTACAACAACTTACTAAGAAAAGTCGTCAACAGTACAAACTATCAGACAGCTTTGACAATTGAATTTTCGTACAAAATACACAAACGACCTATTAGTGTTGATGGTCATCCAAGACATAGTCTAAGTGAGTAGTTAAGATTAACTTATACTGGAATCTCTCGTAACTAATTAAAAAAGTTATTTTATGTAAAATCATACGTAATACGTCATCCGTAATTAGATGAGCAAAGTTTTAGCATTGTGAAGCGAACATCTCGTTCAAGCGTGTAAGTAGTTGTAATGAAAGATTAATATTTATAACGTGTGTTCAGTAGAGGGAGCGCGTGCCGCCACATGCGGGGGCCGGCTTATGACCGACCGTGGCTGGAAGCAAGTACCTAAAAAAATAAAGGCAAAGGACTGTGCTTATTTATAAAGTTTCATTTGAATAAGGCTTGGTTCGTGATTAGAAACAAGCTATTAAAGTAACAGAAATGAAATATCTGCTTAAAAAGTTTCAAGCCTCTTTATTATACAAGGAAAAACCACAAACTTCCTCAGAGCCGATTCAACCAAACTTTTAACGAGAATAAAAAAACGGTATAACGAAAATTACTCTCAACAATGTCGTCAAATTAAAACTCTCTCAAATCTGCATTGAAGACGGGCACTCCCCTTGACTCATTATTCTGTTTATATAAGAACGTACCGAGTAAGTTCGTTATATTGAACTTTTAAAAACCAGAATTTTTTTAAAGTAAGTTTTTATTCGTACAAGATTTTATTCAACTTGCCCTGTGACATGTCTCGTCGGTCAAATCTAAGAAAATCTGAAGCTTTTCTTGTTTCTATTGTTTCCGCTGTTGTTTTTATTTGCATTACGAGTTCAAACATATTTTTTGTAATCTTTTTACCAAATCTTGCCTGTTTTATCTTAAGTTTTTCCTATCGCGGGCCAGCTGGAAGATATTTCTATTTGGAATAAGCTGTGCCCTGTACCCAATGTTTCTTAGTTTTTTAGTATTTCTGTATATATATTTCTGTGTGTGTACTAAATAAATAAATCTAATCCCAAACCTAGTAAGCTTGTGCTATGGATGCCAGACAACAGTTAAACACATTATTTGCTTACAATTTATGGGAAACACTCAAATTAAGACATCATTTATGTACTTTATCGGCTAGGAATAAGAGCAAATGAAAATATCTCCGTCCTTGCTTATCATCAGTACGTGTCTCAAATTTTAAGATATGGAATAAATTTGTAAAGGAATTCCACTGTCATCAATAAAATTTCCCGTATTCAAAAAGGGTTTATGCGCCCTGTAAGGAGATTGGTTCTCTATTGAATCCGTGAGAGCAGACGATCAGTGTTTGGAACATTTAACTTGTTTATTGCTACATCACTTAATGTTTTAGAAATGGGAAATTTCCGCAGTAATAAAGCAGTATAGTTTGATGACTTTTCAAATTATCTAAAGAACATAATTTCTACCGAAATAAAAGCAAAATAAATATTGAATAAGAATTTTCTTTGAAGTACTTAAACCAAAGCTACTGTTAAAGTGAGAAGTCTATAAAAATTGTGTTATCCCATCGTCGTACAGTCCTCAATCCCTGACGAGTTTCGGGTTCTCAAAACGAGGTTAGTAGTTCGTATTGGGCAGATAATGTGCCCGCTGCCGCTGAGGGGCTCACGGCTATCTAATTTCAACGCGGAGTCACATGGCGCACGTCGCGCCTGCTACGACCATTAAATTGGTTCTAGACCTCGCATTTTATTTCTTGTCGCTACGAGTAGATCATATTTAAAAAAGTATTAAAAATTGGTTATTGCTTTTTGATATAAGTAATTTTTATACATAGATATGACTTACTGTAGCTTATCAAAAAATCTGTTTTATTTTTTTGTCAAACATTTTCCAGTCTTCACAGATCGTTAGTGCTCCATTTCAAATAAAATTTTTCGACAATCCATAGTTTCAATCAGTGTTCGAGAAAATCCGACTGCGTTTTGCATTGTACAGACTTCGAAAGCTTTATGTACTTTTGTGATAAAAAACAGTGTAACCAATTCTCATCGACCAAAATGGATTCAGATTAAAATAATACTTTACAAAATTTTTATTACATACGTTTATACCTGGTTATACCTGGCCTTTTCATTAGACATTTCAAAATAAATAAGAACCGACTAAGCGAGTCTAGGAAACACAAAAATGGAGAGTTTTTTTTACATATTATTACATTTCTATGTATATTCTATTATGTCCTTTTATATTAAGTCAACAAATAATATAATTTTGAAAGTTATACATTTAAATTCAATTCACAATCCAAAAATGTTGATGCGACATAAAAAAAATCATACCTATTGTAAAAAAAACGCAAGGTGTAAAATTATTAATAATTATCTACTACTAGTGTGCTTACTAGTTATTAATAAACGTTAAAATAAAAATAACAAATGAATTCCGTAGAGCAGTTACTACCAAATGTCATACAGGTCATTCCCTCACAGAAAATGAATAATGAGCAGAACAATAGATGAATCTACATTTTCGGGTAAAAAGCTTCATATAGGGGGAGGCGTTGTCCAGGCGGCTTAGTTTAGCGCGGCGTGCCCGCTGAAAGAGCAGGCTGTTGACTGATGAGGAAAGGCCAGATTAGTTTACTCGGATATTTTCACGACATCACGTCCTAATGGTTTGTTATTATGAAGTTCTGATGCAGACATTTAGAACATTTTGTGTTACAAATGCTTGCAATATATTCATGACTAAAAATCTAATTATTTTGTTGGAACACATTTAAAATATAAAGAGAAATTAAACATAATAGGCGCCACTCACTTTAGTATGCAATATTGACAATTATACTAAAACTTAAAAATATTGTGAACATAGTTAATATCTTTTACTGATAGTTTTGACGTTCATAAGAGCTCTTTTGAGCCAAACTTGAATAAATGAATATGAATTTGAATTTGATACAACTGCCGCTAGAATTAAATAACAATTGTTCCTGCGCAGCATGAACTACTTGCATGTGTGTCGGGAAAACAGCTCAGTCGCTCATACCTTTTATCCCGATCACAAGGAACAATTGCGCTGTCTGGGGAATCAGCACTCTGCATTTTCAATCACCAAAGCGGTTTTTAAGAAGTAGATGAGTATTCAAATTGCGCCACCGTTATTGGTTTTATTGTGGGACTGCATTTAAAAATACTTATATCACTAGTTAAAAGATTTTTTTAAATTCATTTATAAGTATCTTTTAATCTCACTTAAATCCATAAGTTTGTGAGTATGGATGAATCAATGAATGAATGAATGAACACTTTATTGTACACCAAAATAAAGAGAAATACAGCAATGGAAAAAATTACATTAAAATTTATTGTACAATGGGCGGCCTTATTGCTCTCCGCAATTTCTTCCAGGCAACCTTGGGATGGACAAGACATGATAAGAAGTATTAGGTCGGGGAAAAAGTCTTTTCGCATAACGTAGGTATAAACTTATTATAAAATTTTTTTGACTGTACTATTTGTGTCTGGCTGGTTTTGGTACCATTAAAAAGGTTCCATTATAAATAAAAGAAAAAATTAAAAAAAAGTTGTTTCCCGCTATTTTTCATTTGTTTTTCTCTCCGTAAAAATGAGTGAATCTAATGAAGAAATTCGATACATTTTAAAATTTTATTATAAAAAAGGCAAAAATGCAACTCAAGCAGTGAAAAAAATTTGTGATGTTTATGGACCTGATGCAGTGTCAGTAAGAGTAGCACAAATTTGGTTCAAACGTTTTCAGTCCGGAAATTTTGATGTTAAAGATGCACCTCGCTCTGGTCGCCCTGTTACGAATAAAATGGACGCCATTTTTGAAAGAGTGGAGCAAGATCGGCATATTAGTAGTTACGATGTAGCTGAAGAACTGGGAATTGACCACAAAACAGTTTTGACCCATTTGAAGAAAGCTGGTTATACAAAAAAGCTCGATATTTGGGTGCCACACGAGCTCACTCAAAGAAACTTAACGAACCGTGTACTCATTTGCGATTCATTATTGAGACGTAATGAAACCGAGCCGTTTTTGAAGAGATTGATAACTGGCGATGAAAAGTGGATCACGTACGACAAGAACGTGCGAAAAAGGTCGTGGTCGAAAGTTGGCCAGGCTTCACAGACTGTGGCCAAACCTGGCCTAACACGAAATAAGGTGATGCTGTGTGTATGGTGGGATTGGAAGGGCATTGTTTATTATGAGCTTTTACCGCCCGGCAAAACCATCGATTCTGATCTTTACTGCCAGCAACTGATGAGATTAAAGGAAGCAGTCGAGAGAAAACGGCCGGAATTGATCAACAGGAAGGATGTGGTCTTTCATCACGATAACGCTAGACCACACACATCTTTAGCCACTCAGCAAAAATTAAGAGAGTTCGACTGGGAGGTCCTAGTGCATCCACCATATAGCCCTGACCTTGCGCCTTCAGATTTTCACCTGTTTCGGTCTCTGCAGAATTCTTTAGGTTCTGTAAGGTTGACCTCAAGAGAGGACTGCCAAAACTATTTGTCCCGTTTTTTTGATCAGAAGTCCCAAAGTTTCTACAGTAACGGGATAATGTCTCTGCCCACAAAATGGCAGAAAGTTATTCAACAAAACGGTACATATATATTGTAAATAAATGTAAATAAACTTTGAAAAAAATGTCTTGACTTTTCATACAAAAATACGAAAAGACTTTTTCCCCAACCTATTATATACGTAGGTAGCGCAATAGAGTGCTCTTAATTACACTTAAAGAGAACCACGAATTCACATTACTCAAACTGGAATAGCAATGAATATTCACATAAATAAATATAAATAATAAAGAGAAATTACAAATTATATGGAAAGGCCTTAGCTACTGGACAAATAATGCTTCCAAATCCGATTTCTAAATACATCTATGGACTTAGCTTTTCGAATATGTATACACTAGTAGTTCATTCCAAAGACGCTTCTTTCACTATACAAGCTGTGCGTCTTTGGAATGAACTACTATACATAAAGAAGCATCATAAAAGTGACGTGCAGTATTAAGTTATCCGCTGATCTTAGGTGCTTACAATGATTAAAATGCATAAAACTGAATTTATGTATGCAACTTTGAAATAGTTAAGTGCTGAAGGGTGAAATAGAGTAAAGTATAAAAGAGAAAGAATGTGAGCATTACAGTCAAATAGGTAACCACTCAAGCCTGGAACGAAATTCAGAGACGTTGTCATACATTTTTATGCCAAACACGAATCTGATACAGAAATTCTGAAGCATACTTAACTGGTCCTGTGTGATATCCAGATAGCTAACGTCTGCATAATCAAGAATGGGGAGAAGGAATGCCTGCGCAAGAACCGTTTTGGATGCTATGGGTAGGAAATTTTAAAGTCGTTTTAAAGATTTTGCTGATGCATATATCTTACGACTAACTTCTTTTAGTTGAGGGGCCCAGGGTAAGTTCAGGATGTTTAAATGTTTGTTTTTTTTCACGCAAAAGCTACTGATCGGATTTAAATAAAATTCAGCACATAACTAGTTTATAACATGAATTGACTTATAGAATTTTATTCTGATATTCCCAATGGAACGGGGACCAGGCGGGTGACACCAAGGCGCACTGCTGCACATTATTCTTAAATTTTATTAATACACCAGAAATTAGAAAATAAATAATTAACAATGCTGCAATTAACTTTTAGATCTTAGAATATTATGAATAGCAAATATTTCTATAGCTTTGCATTATCTTGCAAATCAATGTTTAAACTACATACAACAAAAAAATTGCTAGCTCATAGATTTTTAGCTTCGCCGCCGAAAAGGCTTGCTTGTACTTTTGAGGCAGCTTTTAATCAGCTTATGAAAGGATATATGTTGGTGTAAAATATAAGCGAAGTTTATTAATATATTGGGACACTTCCAGAGCCTATAACACAAGCTGTGTTAGCGGTCCCCTCTCCCCGAGGGTCTCATTCTTGGCCGCTTGTTAACTTCATATTAACAAAATATTTTCACTTCTCTTTTTTATCTTTCACGTCTTTACACAGTGTTTTATTTTTTTAATATTATTAATTAAATAAGTTTTCGCTCCTACCGGCAGTCCCGGAGTGCATCCCGCATCCCGTTGTTTTGGGATAGCTAGCTAAAGCGATTATTGTAGAGCTTCTCTATAAACAACATTTGACGTTAAATTATTTTCAGGTAACAAAATAAACTGATGGTCGGGAGCGCCGACCCGTGATAGGGCGCCGTGCAGCAGAAATCGTAATAATTTAATTTCGCCATAACTTCAATCAGATCATTCAAAGATCAAATATTATCTACATAAACTGCACTTAGTGATGAAATAATTTATTTTGATGAGGATTAATAGCATCAGTAAAATAAATGCGTTTAAATCCTAGTCCATAAAAAATCAAGACTTTTAAACAAAAAAATGATTGTTGTGCCTCACTCGACATAGACAGGTATAGTGTGACGCATTTACGACTTATTAGTAGCTATTTATAAGATCTACAATTAATTAGCACATTTTGTGGTTCTATCTTTTATAGTTTAGGCAGCGTATGCAAAATGAGTAACTGTTTTGGTTGATTTTTTTCACTTTGTGTCCGAAAAACCCAAATATCTTACGGAACCCTATATTTATCCAAATGAATTTAGCCTTTGTTACTCAGTGATAATGTAGCTTTCTATTAAAAAAGAATTATTAAAATCGGTCCAGTACTTTTTAAGTTTATTCGTTACATACAAAAATACAAATCATTCCTCTTTATAATATTAGTGTAGAAGTGTAGATTATATATTATATTATATAATTTTATGTTATATATTGTATTATATTATTAGTGTAGGTACAAGCGGCCCGACACGCGCTTGGCCGATTTTTAGATCATTAATAAAGTTCATATTTTAATCCCCATACGCGGTCATCAATCCTGTGCACATTTCCAATGAAAGTGTCATAATTTTTCATCGTCGCAGAAGTTTTTGAGAAGAGCATTGTATTAAATACAATGGAGAAATCTCGTAACCGTAATATGATTATAACCAAAGAACTAGTATAAGGCTGTGTTGGAGTGTTGAAACTGTTATTGACTAGTTTACGTGATAACTTCGATGATAAATACGTTCCAACGCTTGATAAGTGTCGCTTGAATAGATCTAATATATAGGTGCATAATGTATGATTCCTCCAACGTGTGGATAAACTTGTCATATAATCACGGAGTCCAGATTAAGACTCTTTTGACTGCCGTTTTATATGACCCACTTGAAACTTTATAGTCAAATAAGCATTTTAAATATACAAGTGATAAAATAGAAAAGTACTTAGGTGTGATATTTTCCGGATGGATATTTTATGACGTCGCCCAGCGGCGGATTATGGGCGCACTCATCCGGCGGCAACCGGATTAGCTCTTACCGTATCGACCCGTCACTACCTATATTCGGAAGTATTTAACTACGTAGACAAGTGAACCTTTCACGTAATTCCAAATCTATTGGAAATATTTCAAATTTTGTATGACAGACGATATAATTGGAATTTATTCAGTGTTAGTTGCCCAAACGCAATCCGTGTGACTCGTAGGAACTTTAAAAAATAAATAAAAAGTATTTTCACAGCCTATTAACGTGTGAGCATGAGCCTTCTCACTATAAACTATGCTGAGAGGGATTCACACTCCACCACGCGGACCTTGTGCGGATCGGAGGCGGTAGGTGTGTGGCATCCTGCTATTAGAATATTTCAAGCCACCCAATAGGGCCTTTTACACGGCTATAACAACTACGTGGTAACAGGAACTATAATTATAACGAAGCACGGAAGCAGTCACCCATCCAAGAACTGGTCTCGCCGAGATACATGTGCTTTTCCGTGTTATAATAGCGATAATCTATAATTTACAAGCAGTTAATGTCCTTCTACGAGGACCATCAAAATTGGTTTAACTGTTAAACTGAAACAAATAGAATTTACTATTGCATTCAGAATATCAATGTGGATATAAATACAAATATACCAAATATCGCTTGAAATTAAAAATTTAAACAGATTATTTCTCTAATATACATAAAGAAATCATTAAGATTCCGATAGAACACTTATGAATGTCGAGATAATTTCATAACAACGCTTAAATCCACGATATAAATTCGTCAAGTTGGTTTTCCCGCCTAAGAAGGTTTTTGTTTTAGACCCAAAGACAAGTAGATATTTTAAAATGGTAGACTATCAATAACTTTAGAAAAAGCTAAACTAATTCGAAGGTTAGTCTGTTCAACCGTCAGTAATTTATTCTTCCTCCTCAGTAATTATTAAGCGTGTCACTTCATTATGCTCGTCGCGTAAGGTGAAAGAGGCAATTTGCTTCATACTTAGACATTTAATCAGATGGGCCTGTGCAACTTTTTTAAAATCTTTTATTAACAAAAACAAAAATCTATATCATTATTAAGATTGCCGTTTGCCCAGCGTGATGATTATGGCCAGAACACCCCGATATAAGTAGTGTTGGATTATATAAGTAATCTAGTATTTGGGGGGCTAATGTTAGCAGTAGACTCTGAAAGGCTGATATGATGATGATGAAGATTAAGAATTCGGGTTGATCATCATGGGAACTTTTAACCGGGGGGACCAGTTAAGGTACGAGCCTCGAGCTTATGCTCTCGCACTAGCGTCATCTCTGCTGACGTTTCAGCGGGGTCTTGATTCACCTCATGTGAGGCCAGCCTTTCAAAGGCTTGTGGTCAGCTTGATGTTGAGGTGTGGCGCCCCCTCCATCGATAACACCGGCGCGGTCGGACTCCTTGGGCTTGGTCAGCCCAGTGGTCGCCAGCGGGCTCAGCGTCCACGTGTGAGGGGGGGGGGGGGGTTCAGGGTTAGGTACCTGATAATAATATATTCAATCTGATTCTGGGCGCTGGAGAGGCCTCAGGCTCAGAATCAAACGCTGTTGTTATAAAGATATTTTTAATCCATCACTTGCTTGATATTGTCTTTCTATATTTGTTTGTAGCAAAACACTTTTTGAATCGTAGAAACGAATTCCATTAGATCAAATTCGTTTTATTTTGTAGAAGCATTTGATTTCATTTGAAAAGTATCTCAAATAATAATTAAAATTCGTAGAAAACAAACAAAATAAAGAACGAACAATGACTCCGGCCAATGGCGGTTTGTCTAGATACAGACTAAATATTATTTATTCACGTCAACTGAGTTACTGGAATAAGAATATAGAAACAAGGATATGTTTAAAATGGTAATGTAATTGCGAATCGATTTACGTATTATTTGGATGAAGATTGGTGAAGGAGCGTACATTGTTCTCGCTGGAGCTACAATTTACGAGAACATTTCGTGGCTTATTTACATAATGGCTTTCTTCACAATGGCCACGTCGGGCCCTCGTACGCAGCACTCGCGCAGACGAGCCTCGCGACTCTGTGTGCGAGAGCTTATTATTAGTTACTCCAAGTGTAACTGTCTTCAGAGATTGTGAAACTTAGTTGCGCAGTTTAAGTGGTTCTTCAAGTGAAATGAGCTAAATATTCTTGTCAAAGTAAGGGTTCTGGGAGAGAGGAGCAACAGGTGGCCATTCAGAACTATACACATGAAAATATTTTCTTACTTACTGAGTGGCTGTCTGTTATGTCAAATAACACAGTGTAGTCAAGATGGTTCTTTAGCGTTAAAATTATAACAAAAAGTGGCATGTTCTAAAGTTTCATTGTATGTCATGTAAAGCCGTTTTATTTGAACTTTTCTCATCTAAAGATGAAGCCGGAAAGAACATTGGGCAGTATGTAATGTAAAGTTTGAATTTAATATAGCAAATAATTGGGCTTCTGTTAAAATAATTGTGGAAAAGAAAGTAAATATGACGTTTTACTGCAATAAAAAAATTTCATATTAGTGATATAAACTCAGATCAAGTAAAGAAAGGTAGATACCTTATTACTAATTAAATCAAAATCAAATGTCATTTATTCAAGTTTGGCTCAATAGAGCTCTTATAAATGTCATACTTATAAACTAAAAAGTGAAGTCATATTTTTAACTATGTGTGAGTGACTGAACCACTGACTCTTTTTGAGAATCTCCCCAGATATTACAAACATAATAAAACACTAGAACTCAGTCAGTCTGCGATTGACGTTAGTAAATTCACTAGAATCAATTGGGTAAACCCCACTAAAAACCAATTTATAATGGATTTACCTGGAAACCGCGATTTTTTTTAAGGAATTTTGCTATTTTCAGCTCTCTATATGAAGTAGAATTCTAATAAAATTAAAATTAAAAGTAATATAGTACATACATAAATACATTCACACTTCGCCAATCGTATAGTTAGTTAGTCCCACGTAATAGGTGGCGAGCCTATTGCCGCAGGGCGGTAAAAAAAGACAATTAGTATTAGATAACCATTGCCTAAATATGGCCCGCAATAATATGGTGATTTTACATACCAGAACCTACGATCTTTTGCACTACTTGATATATCTTTAGCCTTCACCAACTTAGGGATAGGAACCAAACAGATGGTCTAGCCGTATTGAAATGAGGATGTGTCTCGAGTTTAATAGGCTCGCGGATTACCTAATCTAGGAACAAACTGTGTTTACTTCGCGTGAATCACTTTTCAATATTAGATATATTTATGCTCTGAGTTAAACTCCATTTATACCATACATTGTAATTCTGGTATTTTGTCTTTGTTTTATGTCTCCTCTCTGTTGTTACTTCTTACAAAGCCAGCATACAAGACATACAACGTGTGAACATACCATACCTAATATAAACCGAGCCACCATATTACTTTCGGCTTTGATCTTGTGGCTCAGTAAGTTTGCAAACCCTAATTACTTACAGAAGAGTTGCTTTCAAGTTGTAGCGGCCTGCAACGTGAAACATACTGACTTCTCGCGTAGCATCCCTCCGTAATTAGTGCGATAAGAAAACTTTACGCCGACACCTTCAACTAAGTATTTCTCCACTTTTCCAGTATCCGCGCACGTTCGCAAGTTTCGACAGACGCCAAGTATCGAGCTAATATAATTAATGAATCCATTTCATTTCTTGTTTTGAAAACTGAATCACAGGAATCGAGGAAAACAAAAGTTTTTCCACTGTCTATGCGACTATGTTTTGAGACTATTTATTATGAGAAAGATCAACTCGCCTGCGGTGGTCCGAGAATCGAACCTACCACCTTTGGACACTGAGGACGCGGTTGAGTTGATTTTTCTAGTAAAAAAATGGCATTGAAACAAAATATAGAGTAGTGGACCGGTTATCCAAAGATCGTAGGTTCGATTTGCTTGCGGACACAGCGGATGACTTGATTTTTTCAAATAAACATTTCGTCATTTATACTTCGATATATTATTAATTGTTAAGCCGGTTTCGCCTACTTGCCATATAGTTAAACGTGTTTCACAGGAATCAGGCATGTTGCGAAAAATAAAGTAGCCTTCTCCAAGGTCCCATCTATCTCCTACAAAGTTTCTTTGGCGAAGGCGTGCTAATTGGCGGTTCCTTTGCATGGTGCATCGCGCACTGGACGGCACGCGCTGGACGCGGTCAATGCAATTATTGTGTAAAAGCGGCTTGGTACAAGGCATGCACTATATATTGCAATGACTTTTCAAATGAACTGAAAATTTTAAATTTTGTTTTCAATATTTTAATTTCAAAATTAATATGTTTTGGATATTTAAATACCAGAGAAATCTCAATTATTAAGATTTCTGTGGTTTCCACCGACTAAAAAAAGGGACTAAATTCAATTTACGGTTTTCTACTCTTTTTTTATTATATTATATTATATTTTTTATTATAAAGAAGTTAATTTTACTTCTTTATTTATTACTACGGACAGGCTAAAAATATATTTTATTTAATTGGAAAATAACAATTTTTAGAAGCGCTTACCTTTTAAATCGACTACCAAAAAGAAGCAGGTTTTCTATTTTAAGGGCAATCCCTAAATTTTTAAAAGTATTTTTTATTTTAAAATAATAAACCTTTACCTTTAAATGTTTAGAATATATTGATGGCAAATAATTTTTTTAGTGCAAAGTGCAAGGCAGTCCCGGCTGTCATGAACATCTACGACAGTCGTTACTAAGAAGTTGGTGCCTTCTAATATGCTGACGGCTGGTTTAACCATAAATGATGTTTCCCTCTGAGTTGCGCAGGTCACACGGCAGTCGCTACGTGTACCTGAAATTAAGCCACATCTAGTTAGACCAGTAAGTGGCCTCTGGGCCTAAGCATAAGTCTAGGGCGCAACTGGGAATGAGGTACTACTAGGATGATGGAGACGAATATACAGGTGACGTTCAGAACTTTTTTCTGCTAATCACATCTTGTCTATCCGATAATACCCATAACATGTTCCGCGATTTTCGAGTTATATATTTTATTCAGTATTTTTCTGAACTCAAATATGTCCGACACAATTTTTTTAAATATTTGAATGTAGACTATTAGATTTTAGAAAGATTAGAAAGTAGATTTAAAAATAGGTTAGAAAAAAAAATCATACCTCAAATACTATTAAAATCTAAACTGGAAGTCACTATTGGAACAATTCTGTACACAGAATTCGTTTTTTGCTATTATGCAACTGATTCCTAAAAAGTATTTTGATTTACGGAAGATTCAAAGCGTAAAATTTAAGAATGATTTCTGTAATGTTCTGGGGGATCAAAGCAGATGGTGTAGAGCATTTAGTGTAATTTATAGCTTTAACGTGATTAAACTAAAAATATTAGCTTAGGTATTGTTAGCAGTGTGAATTCGAAATAGAGTATTAATCTGTCGGCATGATTATTGGGTGTTGAAAAACACGAGTATAAGATTTTCCAAGGAAGCGGCCGGCGTTATCGCGGCCCGCGTGACGAGACGTAAATAAATACTGCCAAACCGGTAAACAATTCTAATATCCTCGTTTATATCTGACCCATTACGTCTTCAATTTACTGTCGTGTAACCAATTATAAACTCAGCTATAGTATAAAAGTGCTACAATCGTGACCTATATTTTTATTGTCTACATGATTGGAGTTTCCATAGAGTTCCTTACTTTAAATCGATAAATAATACAGCCCATGTTACTGACGAAAAATTTACCTGTCTATTATTGAAAGTTATTTTTTAATCGGTCCAATAGTTTTGGAGCATAAATGCGAACAAAGTTTACTTAATTTTTCTGTCAAATATTACATATGTCAATTCAATAAATTTAAAAACCAAAAAATTGGAAATTAAAAGATTTAACTATACTTAAGAGTTGTCTAGCTAACTCCATCCATCTATCGTCAATCATCATACCAAATTATTGTATTATAATCCAAGTGCCATATACTTATAAACTGCATACAAGTAAAAATTAACCTTCTAAAATAATTGCAAGTATTACAATTAAACCCCGGGTAGTCTTCTTATAAGCGGAACGAATCATGCGCCTTTTATAGGTTGTGCCTTAGCCGCTGTTGTGTAACTTTAAACTGAATAGTGATTAAATAAATACCGGGAATATGTTTTCGGTAGAGATGTGAATGAAACCGCAGCTGGTTATAAACTAATGAACTTTCAATGACGTCCTCGTCGCGATGCAGCATTAACCCACTCGACAAGTATTGTGCACAGGTCGATCGCTAATTTTAGCTAACCGATTTGCGTTAGTGCCAGGCGATGTCTGGAGTTTGTTCACTAGACAATGGACTTCTTCGTGAGAAAGTTATTTCAGAGCAATTTACGTGGTAGGTACAAGCTAAAGTTTGTGGTTAACTGCGCGTTAAAATCTCGTAAAGCAAATTTTCTTGCTTGTTATGCCAATTTAATTGAAAATGCTGAATGCTTTTTGCTTATTATTATTTGGCATAAGCTACGAGTTTTATTCGCTATCTGCAGCCCTTTACTTTATGATATGAGTGTACTGCGCCGGGTAGTACTTTACAGAATCACCTCTTCAGCTATACTCTGTCACATCCTCCAGTGTATACAATATTATGCTTAGTATGCCTCGTTAGCTTATAGAATGTGATTTCACAAACTATTTTGAATTCATTATTTTGATTGTAAATTTATAAATGCCTTCCAAAACACTACCAGCCTTACTAATAAAGATAAACGCACGTGTATATATTCGTTATACAGGTGTTGCAGGCCAGCTGAAAAACAAGGAAGGATGACATTCGGTTTGAAGTCTCCAATACTAGGTTCAAGTGAACATTGAACAATATTTATATATATTACTGTGTAATATATCCAAAACAATAATAAATAATAATAAAACGAATTATTTGCATTCTTGATGTAATTTTATAAACACATTAAACAATGTGGTTTCTAAATGTAACGCAATAATATTTCCAATGTGATGTTTAAACCATGTAAAGCAGACGTTTAACTATACAGAGGTAATACAATGTTTATTGGTGCTCAAAGACCCTGAGTAAAACGTGTATAACTTTACTCAAGGTTTATTCATCATCATATCAATAGATTTCCACATTGAGCGATCCTGAGTCGCCTGCATACATCGGCTTCCCGCCGCCTTGACCAAATCATCGGTCCATCGCGTGGTAGGTAGTAAGGTTTATTCACTGGGTAACTATTCAAACTTTAAATAGCTGTTTAAGCACTTTTATATTAGTAAGGCTTTTTATATAAAAAAATATAAATTAGACTAGTCATAGATTTAACTTTGCATTCAGTTTCTATCTACTTCATAACTCTGTTGTTAACCTAAATGGTTAGCTGTCTAATCAATAAACAATATTTTACAAAGCAGGATCAATGTATGACCACTTTTTCTTTAATGACTAGCTATAACCTAGACTAGCTATAAGCCTGTACCAACACACACACACACAGTGCTAGCTGGCTAAATTTATGCATAAAGTATTAGAGCGTTAAGAACGCTCATATTATTTAGAATATAAAATCTAGATTCTGTTGGCGTGTGTGATTGCCAAGTCATTTTACTTATTAAAGAAATGAAAAAAAATTGCGTAATGAATATACTGAATTTCTCTGAGAAAATGATGTCACGGCCGTGTCTTTGTTTGTTTCGCTAGACTTTGTACCTACTATAAACATCATGAAAATAATAAGATCTTTCGCCTAATATTAGATATTCAAATTCTTTTATTTTTAGACTGAATACACTAGTCACTTCGGAATCCAAAAATATCCGGAAGCTTTAATAGGTACTGAATTCCCGGCTACATTATCCATTGAGATCAATTTCGTTACCACTCGTCCATTACTGTCCAAACTGTGATATAGACGCGTTCCTTCTGTTGGTTGTGTCTCGGAGTGGCAATATTTCGACATGGACCTACAAATTGATTCCCTATGAAAGGTAGACGAGGGATGTGGAGAGCGGCATGCGGGCGGGTGGGGGTTCCCTCCGACTACTATTAAATGACAAGATCAAACTGAGTTCTGCGGATTACTACCGCTGTGCGACGAGTCGAGATTGATTCAATATTAGTTGGATCTCCAGGGTTCTATCATACTATGACGATAACGAAACTCTAGAGACGGTTTTTATTGTAAGCAAGGTTATTAAGAACTAGTCGTAGAAATAAAACGAAAAGCGTATTATCTTACAATGATTTTTAAACATCTGTCCATTTTTACCCAGTGATCACAGTAGACACTGCCATAGTGGTTGAGTTTAGGAGGTTGTGTGTAGGTATACATATATACAATTTGCCACAGCTTAGTAAGCCATACATATATAATTAAAGATATTCGATCACAAGTAAAATTTATAAATGTTGGTACCATTTCAGTGCATCTTTTTCCTTGAACTCAACTTATAATTAACAAACAGTGAACTTTTAACGAAAATCTAAAGAACCCACTTTGTGCTCATGGTCTTTTGAAATAATACACAAAAACGGACATTTGAACTTTGATAAAAAAGGAAAGTTTAGCTCAATAGCATTTGCAGAGGACCTAGCAAAAACTCATCAAATCAAATCAAATCAAATACTTTTTTTTTCATAAACTATTACATAGTACTTGAAAACGTCAAAATTATAAAAAAATAACAAAAACAAATAAAATATAATTATACTAAAATCACGAAGCTTAGATTCACTTGCAACCAAACGATTAAAAAAAAAAAGTAATATTTAAGTGTAAGTGAATCTAAGTGCCAGTTCGAAGCCACCGCTCTGTAAGAAGAACTGGCAAGAAACTTACAGGCTATGCTCTTTTAAACTATCGATCGGTTAGTTACAATCTTCATTTGTCTGTGACGCTATGCAATGCAATATAATATAAAATTAACAATAATCATGTTTTAAGTCATTCATATTAGAATAGCCTGTATGAAACGGCAGTTTAATCCCAAGCTTTTTTATCAGCCATATAGTCTTTGATAGAATAGTATCCCTTTAAAGACAGCTTGCGTTTTATTGTTAATTTAAATTTATTTAGGATTAATTGCTGTATATTGCTTGGGATTTTATTATAAAATCGCACGCATTAACCTTTAAAAGATTTGTTAATTTTTTGGAGCCTAGTGGCAGGTACAACTAGTTTATGCTTATTCCTTGTGTTTAGGTTATGTATATCGCTTTTCTTACTCAATTTATCAATATTGTTATGTACACTTCCTAATGGAAAGTTTAACCATCAGTGAATGATAATTAACGCTAAATGAACTGTAAATAGCCGAGTTCAATGTTTCTTTAACTTTTACTTCGTTGTCAGACATAAAGCAATATTCCCGTTCCAAGTCGTAAGCTAAAATCCGTTAGTAAGCCGATGCCGTGACATTTACGCCACCAAACCTAACCGCCTTAACTTATAACGAAATAAGCCCGTGAGTGGCGCTGACACTCTAATGGGCGGCGGTATGTAGCGTCGACGTCTCGCGTGTCGTCACCACAGATCACATTCTATATGACAGAAGCGGCGTCCTCCGGGGACCACTTCTCACTTTATGAACTCGATACTCGCGCTGTGCCGCAGGCTCCTCGGATCCCACGTTCGATTTACTGTATATAACAGATCCATTCCAATATCAACTATTAAGTGTCATGATATTATTTAACGTTCTATTTTAATACTTAAATATAATATATATTGGAAGAAGTATTCTGAGAGAAGTGTTATGTTTACTAAAGATTTTGACTTTAAATTAAAAATCGTAATAAATTAGACTATACCTGATCTGCAGGTGGACTCTCGGAGTCATCATCATATCCCTTATCATATCATTATCCCGATTATCTTCTACTTTACAACTGGTAAGATATAGTCAATTCGACTGGTCTCTTAAAAAGTATGGCAAATGTAATATCTGCACCCATTAAAACAATATTTTTGCTGTATAGTATAAAACAGCATTCCTTAAATATAAATACACAGCGATTTTGTTAGTTTGTTCAGCATGATCTCTCTTCTGTCAGCGTTAGTTAGAATTTCGGGAAAAATTCCAAATCCTCTGTGGCTTTCATAAATTATTGAAAAGTGAATTTGTAAGGATTTCGTATGATGAAACTTTTCAAAGAATCAGACCATATTTTAAATATCGTGCAGGGATGCAGGTTACACATAAAATGGAACTAACATATGGACAGACAGACAGACATTATTTTAATTTTGATTTGACATTAATTGATGTTTTCATTGTTTAATTTGTCGGTTTATTATTGTCGGATATTGTTTTAATTTCAATATGATGTTGCCTTAGTTGAAATAAATAGTTTTTGATTCAGGTGAATTTTATCCGTTCACAGGAAAAAAAATCAGGTTACAAAAGTAAACAGAAATTTTAGTTTCAAAACAAATATGCATATTTTCATAAATTATTAAAATTTGTTGTAACTTTGTATATGATTTTACATTGTAGTCTCTGCGTATTAAAAAAATGAGTCACCCGCCACGTCTGTCTGTATGTCTGTTCGCGATGAACTTACAAAGTACTGAAAGTATTATCATAATACGTTAACCAATAAACAGAGTGTTTCTCGGGGAAGGTTTCTGTATGTAATTTGTAAAAGTCTTATGTGAATTTGTTGATATGACAACAATTGTTCAAGATGGCGGAAGAAATCATGAAGACTGAGAGCTTTAATTGAAAACGCAGCATGATCCTATTTAGATGTATTAAAACAATGCATGTTCGAATTGTTTCTCGCATTCGAAATTTACGTAAAAGTTCGAAATTTACGTAAGAGTTTTATGGTATTGTGTAATAATTTTAGCAGATCAGTTGGAAAGTAAATATAGAAAAAAAGTGATGTGAACTTTTTATTCATCCTTTTAGTTTTAATATGCAATAAAAATTTGAAAACAGACATACCAAATTTGAGTGTGTAGCGCAAAAGATGCGATTTACAAGAAGCCGAACTTTCGACGTAAGGGCGGCAGATTCTATGAATAGCGCGTTCTTATTATTTTCAATATCATTCTTATATAATTTGTCTTTGACAAGCTCAGGTCTTTGAGTAGGGTATTTTACCGAAATAGTTTATTCCATTTCAATTTTTTTTTGGTATATATTTGGTTGGTATGAGAATATGTCGTTATTTATTAAATAAGCCCGCCTGCCCCTTATTGTCACAATTTTGCTCTCCATATTTCAATCATGATTTTAGTACATATTTTAATATAAACAATATAGAATGGCAGAACGACGCTTGCTGGGTCAGCTCATAAATAAAATAATTAGCATCCTAAATAAATACATATACGGAACATTCGTATTTAAATTTTGCTGTGTAACGAAATGAAAAAACACCGTTAGCAGCCTGAAACCTCTGTCTCTCTAAGAAATATTTCTTATAAAATTACCAAATTCCTATACATATATTATCAAACACCTAACCTATTTCTAAAAACTTAAATACCTAATGTAAATCACAGTGATGACTCTAATAAATTTCGCATTTGGATGGGCACAGTAAAAGGGGGAGAATTCCATATATTACAGGAAGGATCCCTACCGTTAGCGTTATCGGGCTGTTTTCCCCATAAACAAGATGTACAGCGAGTGGCAGGTACGAAACGACCTCGCCGTGACTCACAAGCACTGTCGCGGCTATTGGTATTACTAAAAATACATTGCTGTTTTAGTGAGGTTTGTTCCTCAATACGTCTGTATACGCGCGATGTATATCGTGAAGGCGTTAACACTTTCTTATTTTGTTTGCCAAACGCAAATTAATAAACAGAATAATAATTTTTATACACATCATCATCATCATTTCAGTCATCTGAAGTCCACTGCTGAACATAGGCCTCCCCAATTACTTCCCACGTAAATCGACCCTTTGCTTCAACACTTTTTAAAATTATCTACACTTAAAGCACATATCATATTATATCAGTTTTCTGAAAAACAAACTTTAATAACGTAAACAAATTCGTAAAACGCAAACTATACTATAAACTTCATAAGAGTACTGCATAACACATTAAACTGTGTGTGGAATCGTGTCCAAAAGTTTCAGGGAAACATTGTTCTTGGTTTTCATGTACTTATTTAATTCTATCAATTTCATCAAGGTTGTATTTCATGTAAAATAAACGGTACAACCAAAAAAAAATTGTAAAGAGTTGTACATTACTAACAAAAAGAGTAACTTTTTGTTTGTTTACAACATTTACATGATTTATTTTATTTAGGTAAATAAGAAAGTTCTTTAATTCAATTATGAAACACCCGCAAGTGGTGGCCGTCAGACTATTCTTCTGTTGCACGTAACTCCACTCAACATGCAAATGAGTCCTGGTTTTTTAACGAAACTTATACTTACAGCCAGCTTACACAGAATAGAATAATAGAGCGCAATAAGCGCATTTATGATAATAACCCCTAATTGTTGAACGGGCACTATCGTGCATCAACAAATAAATTTAACTGCTTCAATGAAATTGTAAACCGTACGTTATTTTAGTAAAACAATTATTTTGTATTTATGGGCACTTTTTGTATTCAACAAGCTGTAATTTTGTATTGGTATTCATTTGATCTATTGCAGTGCGATTGGCCAGTTTGGCGGCGGGTAAGTCCATGGTTCGTAATAATGGTTCGTATCAGATAATCAGTTTTTTAAAATTATATATATAAAATTTTACTAATATCATGCAGTATAAAATAAAATATATAAGGTAAAAATAATTGTTTTATTCAATTCTTGATGGAGTGTATCACACTTTCCCTAAAAAAACACAATTTTCTTTGGATCTCCAAAAAACAGCACATTCATCCCGCTATCTCCGTTGCTGTATGCTTCCTGTAACACAATTAAGTAAGAATTATTCAATTTTCAGCCTGATATGTTTTCACCTTCTACAGTTTTGTGACATGAATGTGAGGAATTATTACGAATTGTTCTGACTAAGACTGTCTCGTTATTTTTTAAAAGAACGAGATTTATTCAATTCGTATACTCATTTCCAAATTAAATTCAAATACGTAATATTAAAGTCAATCAACAAATTGAAGTCAATATGTAATTCCATATTCGGTAACAATAATTTTGTTTAGCTGGAACTATATTTGACAACAAACACCGCAACAAAGGTGATTTTTCTGCTAGCCGAGTTTCCTGAGCGACGGTCTTTGCAATTGTTGACGTTATATTTATTGCTAACGGGTTTATGAGAACACGAGGCGTATATTAGCCTTTATAGCTGTTACGATGTGATTTCGGCTTCGGCTCCAGTCGCTACATACATACAGCTCATTCATTTTTATTGTTTACTTTACTGCCCTATTAACGTTTAATGATATTTTTAATAAATCAAACACTGGTCAACAATATTTACGACTCTTCGCCGAGAACCTAATTTTCGTTGCACACATTACACATTTGTGTCTCAGTTTTATCTTTTGATAGCGGTAGTTTTTAAGTTTTGAATTTCATAAGAGCTCTATTGAGCCAAACTTGAATAAATGATTTTGACTTATGTCTTTTTGGTTGGCCGTAAGTTTGAACAATTGTTGCGGTGAATTAAAACGGATATTATGATAGTGAAAGCTGATATAGTTTAGGTCATCATATCGTATCCTAGCATTATCCCAAGTGTGTCCCATTATCATTATCCCTTGTGCCCTAGACTTCCAATTAAACGTACTCTAAGAAGAAGACACACTTATAAACAAAATAGAACCGTAACCTGTATTATTACTGGATTCCTTTTTCCATATCCAAAAGCTACATCTTGAAGCTGAAAAAGAATAAACAATTTTAAGTTTCAAGTAAATACTATATTTAAATAAACTATTTTCTGAAACTTACTAAAATTATAATCAAATACATATTATGTCGACTCATATGGCGTGGCAGTCAGTATACCAGCACTCCGCTCCTGGGGTCGTGGGTTCGATGGGAGTCGAATGTGGGAACACAGGATAAATAAAAACTATATTCTTAATTATGTTTGTTCGTTTTTTAATACCCATAACACAAGTTTTTGATAATACTTAGCTATATACTTAGATACTTACACTTACTTAGTGTTCGTAACACTAAACAATAGGTCCTGATTATTTGGCTTAAACTATATCCGTAATAGTTCTTATATAGAGGTAAAATTTATTATAAATATTAATAAATAAATTTTACCTACATATATTTGTTGGTACTCGTTGACTAATTGTAAGGCTGACATAATTATTATTACTAATAGGTAGGACATATTTTGCCAAAAGTATTAGAAAAACGCGTTCTTATCTTTAGGAATGAAAGGACTTGTACAGAAGCGTTGGGTAGAAAGTAGCAATTCAAGTAGAAAGTAGGATTAAATTGGAAAAGGTTCTAAGAGTCAACTAGTCTTTCGGTTCTAAGGGTTAGTTGGAGTGATTACATTTGTGTAAATTTGCCTCACGCAGCTAACATTTAAAATTCAGAATCCTCCAGTTTGAAAAACATATCTTCAATGGGTGAGCAAAGGCAAACCTTTTGACAAGTGCAATGGTAAGTAGCAGTATTTATGAACGGAAAATTAGCCAGAAGTGAGTAGAACATGTATATGGTTTAACTTATTTAAAAAGTATTATCAACTATCTTCGAACCTGCTCATCTCCTAGGAAGACTGTCAAAATTGACAGCTCTATCAGCTTGTTTAAACTATAATTCGTTTCACTATCTTTTCTACAAACATTGTGTCTTTGTCCTCTGGTTTGTTAACATATTATATTCTACTATCGAATTAATTCTAACTGAAACCACCTCTAAACATCACATCTATCGTATATCGTAAGTAATAAGTGGGCTTTAATATAGATATTTTATTTTGACGACCGATATGGCGTGAAGGTCAGTCAGTATACCCGCTCTCCGCTCCAAGGTCGTGGGTTCGATTCCCACACAGAACAAATATTTGTGTGCATTAACACGAATATTTGTTCCGATCTGGGTGTTTCCCTATGTATATTCAGTATTTACGTATGTTTCTCCGTTATTTAGTAATAATATTTAAGTTCTTAATGAGACTCATCTTGGAACTAAATAATTGGTGTAATTGTTAAAAAATATTTACTTATTATATAGCTGCAACTAAATTATATTAAAATATACTACATAATCAAGGTCCGCTTATAATAGCCGTGAAACATCACTGCAAATGATATTTTCGTACATGGTACAATGTATTTATAAAGGGGTCGGTCCTTTATTGGTAATCCATAATCAGTAGTTGTGTATCGCGGCCCAATTCCGCTACAGAGGCATTAGTGTTTGCAGTACTTTGTCGTTCCATTAAACACGAGATAAGGGGCCCGGATTCCCTTAATTTATGTTTTGTTTCAAGTTCTTAGTATATATTTATGTACAAAGTTATTGTTAAGGGTCACATACATTGTAGGCACTAGCCAAGATTGGAATTATAAACTTGGCAAGATCGTAGACAATCGAGATCACTGGCTACGAAATTGAATTCAGCTAATTGTTCTTCCCAGGTATGCAAGATATTTTGTTAGGTTATATTTAATCACTTTGAAATATTAATAGTATTATACCAATCACGTTTTATAAACTTTGGCACCATCTAGAATTTAACGTAACATACATTTTCATTATCTTTTGAGCATTATCATCTCTAAAAATGTATGGTTCGCTGAACCATTTGACCCCATAGGTGATAACATATAAAAAAATACTTGCATTGATATTTTGAGAGATTATATCTTATTAAAAATACTTTTGTACAAAATGTCTTGAGCCACGAGTATGTAGGAGTGTTGATTAATCAGTCGGTCAGTTATTGCTTTCAGTGTTAGTGCGTAAACCAAAATATTAGACTAGACTTAATTCTAGACTATTTCGTATTGTACTCTTCCTCTTGGATACAATCACTTAGAACAAATTACTTAGGGAAAGTGGATTTCAAACGATATAAATAAAAAAAAAATTGAATAGTTTATACAACAGTGGTTACTCCGTTATAACATCAACTTAAATATTATTCAGTAAACAAAACATTTTCAAGAGGCCCATAAGAGTAGCAGGTAAGTCTTGTTTTAGAGTACCATTTGGTGTAATTTATGGAAGCTTTAACTGCATGCACTCGCGACACCTGTGCGGATGTGTGCTAAACATCTTACAGCTCCACTGGGGCTGCAATGTTATAGAAATGCTCTTATTTTTTGGTTTGTTGCACTTATGTTTTTACAAAACTTCAAAAACAGGGGAGGTTTTGCGCTGTACTGTATGTTTAAATATTTCATACGAAAAGAAGAAACATTTCTCCAAATAGTTCCATGAACAGTGGTGTCGATTTTATGAATAGTTTCAAAAGTAAAAGATGGAACTGTTCAATAATTTATAGCCCGTGATCACTGGCCTTTGTATTGTTTACACCATTACAATGTGATCAATAATCTAAAAACCAATAACAAATAAATAAAAATTAATTTGCCCTGAGAAATTCAATATGAAAAATTGAGTACAACTATATTGAAAAGATAAAAAGTTTGTACCCACTCCAGACCATCGAAGAAGAAAAACACGATACCTTACACACGAACAATTTCCCTTACGCTGCGCTTCTAAAGAAAAGGGCTTGGCGAGTCATCAGTCCGACCGTTTGCGCACGACAAACATTTCGACTTTATTAAGAGGAAAATGGATGAATTTCGCAAATAGCATAACGGGGTTTTTTGTTACTCAAACTAGGTATGTTGTCACTTAATGCTAACAACAAATTACGTTAGGCTTCGAAGAACTTAAAAAAATGTTATGTATAGATAATAATATGTAATAAGTACATCTTTAAATCTTATAGAGAGTTATAGTCGGCTTGTGAGAAAAACCATTTATGATGTGTGTTTGCGCGTGTCATATCAGAAAATATTGAAAACTTCTATAGCATAGGTAATCAAATACAATGACTGACTTGCTAAACGGAATGATATTCATTGATTGGATTTTCCAGCATACATAATTATAACAGGAACTTACTTCACTAAACAGCAAATATATATTTTCAAGTTATTACCACTAATTCAATTTATATTCACTAAACAGCAAATATATATTTTCAAGTTATTACCACCAATTATAGCTGTATCTTTTATATTATTTATTTAATTAAATCATAGCATAAATACACTTGCGTGCAAAAAAATCGACCCACACACTGCTCTGCGATTTGAAATAAAATAACTCGAAACATTTTATTATTATGAGAATTCTTTTGACACCATGTTATAGCTGGAATAATAAGGTTTTAAAAACCTTATTGCAAATTGTTACTGAAAATTGTATACCAACTTGATAGGCTATTAAACGAAAAACGGTAAAATTTGCACAAAATTTTAATTGTTATAAAGAAAAATAACTAAAGTTTTTTTTGAAAAAACAACACCCAATAACTTGTTTTAATAACTGGTATTGCCCCCCCTTGCCCTGATTGTAGCTTCCATCCGATTTTTCATTGATCTGACTAAAGTTATTATGAACTCTTGAGGGATACCGTCCCACTCCTCTTGGATAGCATCTTTGAGTTCCTGGAGGGTTTCTACAACATGAGTCCTATCTCTAACCCTTCTTTTAAGCTCATCCCACAAATGTTCTATTGGGTTAAGGTCAGGGCTTCTTGCTGGCCACTCCATTACAGGAATTTCTACCTCATGCAGGTACTGCTGAACTATGGCGGCAACATGTGGTCGGGCATTATCATGCATGAGCATGAATCCTTCACCTACAAAACCAGCGTATGGCATGACGTGTTGTTCTAAAACATCTTGAATGTAACGGTGAGCGGTTAGTGTGCTAAGACGAGGCCCGGTTACGAACTCAAGATTCGTTTTTCCATTCAAAGAAATGCCGCCCCAGACAGTCCACGAACCTCCTCCAAATGCTACTCTTTCCTCAATGCACGCTTGCGTTATCGTTCTCCTCGCCTACGGTACACTTTTCTACGACCATCATTCCCGTGAAGGTTGATTTTGCACTCATCTGAGAACAGTATACCGCACTGTTCTAGTGACCAATTAACGTGGGCTCGCGCAAACTGAAGCCGCGCTTGACGATGAGCAGCCGTCAGTTTTGGACCGGTTGCAGGTTTATGTGGAGTTAAACCACCTTCTGCAAGCCTTCGTCGTGCTGTCCACTCACTAATTGTGACTCCTCGAACCTCCTGAAGTCGCTGCTGCACCTGAACACCAGTGAGTCACGTCACGTCACGTCGTCACGTTCCGATGTAGCACGATTTCTTCCTGAACCCGGTCTTCTAACAAAGTTGCCAGTCTCCAGAAACCTTCGGTATACTCGTCTCACTGATGAACGACTTAAATGTAGTCGTCTAGCCACGACACGTTGGCTCAAGCCAGCTTGGATTAGAGCCACTACTTGTGCGGATTCAGCTGGAGTAGTATCCATTTTTTTCAAGAATGTAACGTTAAAACTCACGTAAAATTATCGTGTAATGACGTAGAATGATGATAAATGATCGTAAAATGATGAACAGTAAGATTTCACAGAGTAACAAAGTTAAACGGTTAACGTTGGCAAAAGTGAGTAATGACGGTATCTGAACAACGACTCGATTATGTCAAGAATATTCTTTTTATTGAAGTGTAGGGTATGTGAAAATAAACTTTAATCATAACTACCTTCACACAAAATAAAATAATAAAAATAATATTCATAAATTTTGAACCTTTTCTCTTAAAACGCAAAAACATGGGGTGGGCCGATTTTTTTGCTCGCAAGTGTATTAATGTAAGACACATATAAATAACCCTGCTATGGTTAAGGGGTATGGTTCTAGGACCAGCTATCGATTGGTTAACCTTGCAAACCGTGAAAATTCTAATGTTGGAGTCTCCCGGTAGTAGATAACAATGCAGTTATGTAGTGATAGATAACAGCTTGACAAATCTTGGCATAGCAAAATCACAAAACTTAGTGATCAACTTCATATTACCTATATAAACCGGTATATTAGACGAAGTGGCAACCCCAGTGGGTCGAACTTTCTTTGAGTTTGAAACCGCTTTGCAGTTATTCAAACGAGTATAACTGGAACCTTTTAATGGCGGCGCCCCCTTTCCCCTTCTTGCTCCCGCTGGGAGACCGTGAACGGCACCCTCACTACAACTTTACCCTTTCGATTCTTGGAATAAAATATTCATGATGTGCTGTTTTCTTCTGTCATTTTACTGCCCGACGTTTCAGGTATGGGATTCCTTTTAGCACACCTGGCTTGAATTGACATCTAATCATTTGCATTTATAAAGCTTGAAAACATTTCTATATGCTGGGGTTTATGCTTCATATTGTGTGGTAATTTTGGGTGGATGTAGAATATTTATTTATTACATTTTGAGGAGAACCAACAGCTTGCTAAACATAAAACATTTATTTATATATAACATTACCATTATTATGATAATACATTATCTTTCATTTATTTTTGGTTACCTCTGCATACCTTTGATAAATATTTTTGTATGTTCCAGTGGGCCATACAACAAACATAAACAAATTATTATTGACACGACAATTTGAAACATAATATCGTTCGCCTACTCACAATTGAATTTGTTGACAATCTTATCTTTAATTTCAGTAAGTAATTAACGTCAGTACGGCACTCCAATGTTTACAGAGATGTATTGTCAGAACCTGCGTCGAAACTCATTTAAGGTATTTCCAAGATTTCTCGTTTATCGCACATTCGAGTATTATACGCACACCAGGATTCTGGAAACATTACAAATACCGACCCACGGGTTGTAATTTAAAAGTACCTTTCAACTCTTGTACGTAAGTCTCTAAATACTTAAATAGTCGGAATACGTTCTTGATGTGGACCGGTTAATTGCTAAATTACTCGACGGCTATTTGCAATTCTCGTGAGAATCAAGTCCGGGTTTTCGGTAACTTACTCAGTCGGCCATACTCCCAGTAGCCCACATGGGAAGACTTAACTATTTGTTCATAAAACTAGTTACAAACTACTTCAGTAGTTATTCGGTAACCAGACAGATCGACACCTACCTGAGAGAATAACTAAAACAAAATTGTCCCTAGTATTGTTTTTCTACAACACAAGTGAAGAGAATGCAAGAAGACTATAAAAAAAAGCAACAAGAGAAAGCAGTCTTAATTAAAAAATACATTACTCTTAAGCAGGCACGTATTAAAGTCACCCAACAGCAAGTGATCTTAGGCAGTAAAGTTATCATGAAAGGGCCTAGCTAGTTATACATCACGGCTAAGAGTATTCTTTAAATAATTAGGGGAAAGCTCTGCTCAGCAGAACCGGGGTACAAGCTGGGGGAAGCATTAATCACTGTTTTTTTATTTTCTGTAGGCAACACTACGCCCCATCCTTACCCGTTCCGCCTCAGGACAAAGCCTGGAAGTAAAAATATTTTGAAGTTAGGGCATGAGCTGTAGCTTTAAAAAATACTATAAAACGAGATAGCGTCCAAATGACTACAGACTTTAGCCAGAATCTTATTTATCATATTATTTTTAAATGTTCCCATTATGGCACATTAACATATTGATACATTAATATAGCAGCTTTTGAAGACGCTTTTATTAGCTTCACTTGTATGCATCTACTCGTATCTTACAATTACCTGGACCTCTAAATTTAGAGGCTGCTCGGACAAACAATACAGTTTCTTTTTGCGGCCTTCTTTACAATATAACGATTACTCACATACATTGTTTAGTTATGTAATTTTATAATTTTAATTAAGACTGCATATATACGGTTTATTGGAAATTATTTTGATGGCTGCATAGCTTAACTGATACCACAATTACACACAATACAATTACAGTAACAAAATTGTGGTTTGCAGCACATTTCATTCAGTCTTCTAATATTATTGTTATTTTTACTAAAATCCTTTTATCCTGCAGCTTGAGTATATCACGCTCACTTTTATGTTTCTGCGGTGGTGGCCTCATGCGTCGGGTCGTTACGCTCGCTAAAATATGGTTGAGCGTAACGCGTCTACTCATGTCTACTATTTTGACGAGACAACGTCTTATAATTCGATAGAGCTGGCTGCACGCACGAAAAAAACATGACTCATGCGGCGTTACCTCGCTCTGAGGCGTTCTATGTAAAGATTGAAGTGCAAGCTAGAGCGCGGAACGAGCGACAAAGAAGCACAATCGGCCTTTGCGTTCGGCAGCGTTCGACATCCGTCTCTCTCCTACTTGAGTGAGCGATGCGTCTGCGTGGACAGCTACTGCTTTATTAAACAAATGAAATTAAAATTTTCCTTTGAAAAATGCTACCATTCCATCAGTGTTTTCTTAAGACGTTGTCACGTTCAACTATCGTCAGTAAACCGACTTTAGAGACAACCAATATTATATCCGTAATTATGTTAATATTGCTAAAAAGACTTTTGTCTTCCTTTCTTTTAAATCTTGTGACTGCAGAATACAATTGTTTTAATATTATGTATTTTAATTGTAACTGGCGGGAGAAAAAACCAACCTTGACGATTTTCTTACCCGTTTTTTTACGATCAACTCCCGCCCGCAGTGAATGAGCGCGTTAGTTTATAAGTGAATAAATAAATTATGATTTTGATGCTTGAATAAAATTATTTCAGGGTATTTACGAAGCCTGGGATGAATCACTGATGGGTGTGTTCTGAAACTTATTCACCCTAGCTAATGTGGGGATTGCTCAAACCAGTGTTAGGGTAAGAGACGAAAAAATTGAATTAGTAAATGAGACGGTTTTTCTGGGTATAACACTAGAATCTAGGTTGCAATGGGGGTTTCACTTCGGGTAAGTTTCGGGTAGACTGCATTCTGCAGCCTATGTCGTGAAGAAGACCCCGACAGCTAAGGGACATTAAAACAACTCGTCTAGGCTACTTCAGATACTTCCACAGTGTTATGACATACTGCTGTAGGGTAATGCTGCAGATATTGAATGTATCTTTGTGCTGCAGAACTACTATCTATGGTATGAGATCTACGCGACTCATTGAGGTATAAGTTTAAGGAAATAGGTATAGTGACTGTGTATTTACAGTACATTTATAAAAACATACTGCATACTCATGAAAATAAAAGTAAGTTATGTAAAAATAGTGATAGACATAATTTGAACTTCACAAATAAGAATAAACTGGCTTTGCCCAAGTATAGTCTCCATTAAGTTACAAATTCTTTTGCGCTGCTTACGCTGCCAGATGATGTGGCAAATTTTAACTATAAATAAATTTAAAAATGACATAAAGTGTAAATTGTGTCAGAAGGCTTTTTATAGTGTGAAAGATTTTATAAACGACAAGGCTGCCTGGAAGCGACATGAATTGCTCCTTTCTTTCTTAAAATTTTATATCACAACATCGCACAACAACAAAAATTTATCTAAACTAAAATCTTTAGATATTAGATGTTGGTAGCTTTAAAAACAATTAAGCGGTAATCTCCATATTTTTTATTGTTTTAAGACATAATTAGAAAAAAAGCCGAGATCTCTTAATCTCGTTGTCTTTTGGACGCCTCGTTAGAGTTACCGACAGACTGAGTGACTGACAGATCCTCCCGATAAGAGTCACCGACAGACTGACAAATCTTGAGAAAACCCACAACAGACAGATAAACTGACAAACCTTGACAAATTATGACAAAGAACCCATTTGCTTTTATTTCTTTATTATGGTACCGCTTATATCTCTTTAATTGTTGTTAACAAAATATTGAATTTCTATTTTGTTGTAAAAATTTGACAAATCTAAATGATCAAGTTAATCTTAATGACAATAAAGTTTATATTATTTTATTTATATTTTGTGCTGGGTGTGGTCTAGAGTTGTCCTGACGCAGCAGCGGACAAGAGCAGCAATCTCATTTGGCAATACAGATCTTAGAAGCTGTAGTGAACAACGCTGGTCTACCGTACACTAACTAGTCCCTTTTATTGGGTCAACTTTCGCATGGGGCAAGATTTGGCTAGTTTACCTGGGTTCGACCACTGTGATGAGCTTTTCCGATTATCGTATATAATTCATAATTATTTCCTCACAAGTAATAGAACGATAGATAGATAAATTTGAATTTGTAATTCCTGGCCAAACGCCGAATTTTTAAAATCAAAGTGGCCAGTTAGATAAAACCCTAATTACATATGTAAGGACCTAAACGAAGAAAATAGAAGAAAAAAAATTTAAAACATATTAACATAGAACTATCTACTCTGAAGTCGATAAAAAGGAGATCCTTCTGTTTGCTGGCCTCATCTCTTCACGAAACAAAATTCATAAATCAGCGGCGGCGCGTAATAAAGCTCTAATTGCTTCCATAATTGCACCCGTCGTCCATTACTCTCCGCCACTAATTGTAACGAGTGAAGTGATTAATTTAAACCCGACAAGGAGTGGTAATGTCGGAGGTAGGACTTGTGTCAGTTATCGGGGCCACTACCATGAGTTTGTAACTAACTTGTAACACAAACATTTAGTTATAATAAGAACTATTATGAAATTGTATGGTAGTTGTAGTGTAGGTGGCAGCACATACTTACATCGAAAACACCCAGATCAAGACCGATTCTCAGATATATAAGCACACATATTTGTTCTATGTGATTGCCGCCGCAATATAATGAAATAATAACAATACTTATTTATAAATGGATTGGAATTCTGGTAACTATTCCATTTTGCTACGGACCCCTTAAAATACATTTGTAACAAAAAAAAAAACAGGCGCGAAAGCGGCGGCGTATTGCATAAATACAACCTGCATAAATTTGGCTCTTGTTTTATCCAGAATTATCATGTGTATCCATCATTGCAAAGCTGATTTGAAAATGTTAACTTAATGTTTTTTTAACACATACTCGTAGTTCGTGGATGAGCAAGCCCTACAAGGTAAGTTACATTCGACAAATGCGTTTTGAAAATAATGAAAAGAATATGACAGCTGATGCCATTCCATGCTGCACAATTTGCAGTGGTCAGGACAACTTGCTTACAGGGGTCAATTTAAAATTAACATTATGTTAAATTGTTTCACTTTGGCAATCCGTAGTAGAGGTATGGGTGTCACAAACAAACGTATGGCGTGTCGTGTAATCTCCGCCCCGGGCCGCCCCCAGCGAATACTGTCAATCTCGGCACCACATGAACAAGTTTAAATTTCATTATTTTAACTTTCCAATCATGCGTGATTATGTGCCTGCCTGCGGTAACCCGTGCGTATGATTACGCTTCGTTATGACTTAGATTCGTCGATTTGGACATGTACATATTTTGATTGACAACTATCAATTAAAGTTATTTCTTAGAATCAACAGATACTATTCCTACGCCTCAATGTAACCATCTAGTATATACTAATTCTTAGGCACCTCTTTGATGGTTAAAGTGTTTAATTTTCAAACTACAGGATGCTTTTTATTGGTCTATTAAGGTGAAACTTTTACTTATTGTAATAAAATAAGAAATGAAAAGTAATCAAACAAGCCAGATTGCGACTGTCAGACATGTTTATTTTATTATTCGCATATCTTCCGATTTAAAAGAGTTAAAGTTGCTAAGATTGCTCGTTTCTTCATTAATGATACTGATAAGGAGGAGGAGGGTTGTGTGATAAAGACTTATACGAAAAGGAAATCCTTTCTTTTTCTTAATCGTCTTTCTCTTTATTCTAGTTAGATACTTCGGAGTCTGGTGTTTTTGAATTCAGGACAAATAAAAAAAATACCCCACCCACCTAAAAACATTTCAGGGATACCTAATCATATCCAATATTTGAATATAGGAACTAGGACAATGTCAAATTAAGAAAAATAATAATGTTTGCTATTAAACTTGCGTACAGTTTTAAAACAATCCCAGACTGTATGCAGCTGTATGCTCAGGAACCCTGTACTGAGTCGTTATTATGAGCTTAGAACTTTTAGTTTCAATTGTTAGTTGTGAGGAAATATGAAATGTATATATTTCACCGTTGCCTGGACACGACACGTGCGCTTTCTGAAAAAGGTCCTTTAATTTCCCTGAGGTTATATTTCTGATTCAACCGGCTTCTTGGCGAAAACAATACAATGTACACCTAATATTAGCGCCATTTTATTATTGTTGTTATATTTAGCGCGTCAAGGCCATATCCAAACACGACTATGTTGCCCAAGGTTCAAAATTTCCCTTTTATTGCAATAACTAAAACTTTTAAAATATATATTTGTAAAACTTTACTACGTGAAACGAGTCTTTTCGTTCTAAATATTTTATGTAATTGTTAAATTATAGTCAAGAATTCGCAAGTTTAGAAAACATAAAAAAAAGCAGAGGAAAGGGAAGGCATTCAAACTTTAGGAGTTTAGATGCGAATAACTTTAGAAGTACTCACCTCACAACAAATACACTTAGAAACAGCTTATAGAATTTCAGAGATCTTCTAAACGATACTGTTCTTCAACGCGTATGATGAAAACTCGTACATTTTTGTTCCTACCTATGCAATATTCATAACTGTTGTGACCCAGCCCTGTAATGCTGTCGCATTTGAACAATTAGTTGGGTTCATAAAAATTTGTAAGTTATTAAATATGCTTAACATTATCATTATCATATCATGAACCACCTGTAGAATATCTTTAAATTAAATATATATTTAATGTTTGATAATAAATAAGGTTCCGATACAATCTATAAACCAAATAAGTATAAATCAAACTTTTGAAAATGTTAATGTTTTGTTCTGTTATATAAAATAATGTGGTGTAAAGAATATATTGATATGCAATTTGCGTTATGTAAAGAGTTCGACTGTCTAACTCCGATTGTATCTAACAGAATTTCACCCTGAGCATGTTTTAGGGGGTAGCTATTGCGAAAAATTTAAACTTTGTAAAAATCTGTACTTCTAAATGTTGTCGTGCTTTTTATATCTTTAGTAGAGGGTTCAGTTTTTGTTAATCATGAATGATTGATTTTATTCTAGTTAGATCCATAAAAACAGAGCAAAAAAAGGATTCATAAAAAATCTGTTCAATACCTATCTTATTTATGGTTTAATTTATTTATTACTATAATTTATAAAAAGCCTGGCCAAATTCATGTCGGGTATCGTTCGGGTTCTGTAGTTGCCCGATACAATACGTACAATTATCCTGGGATTATCTACAGAATCCTGATCCCATGACTATCCCGGAATTTTCTGTACATATTCCCGGGCTTAGAGATAAGGGTCGAGATCGAATTTCCTATTTATGATAATTGATATAATAGACTTTTTCAAAATACTATTAATAATGACTAACACATTATTCACCGACTGGTAAAAATTATAAATTATTGCAAGCATAGTTATCATATTGATAAATATTTTAAATACTCATAAGTTAACTGATGTACCTCTGTAACTGATGGATGGATCGATCTTGATGGATTTTTGCAAAGGACTTTTTTCATTTTCCACCACAGGTTCTCAATCGGCGATAAGTCCAGGCTTTTAAATGGCCATCCGATGGTTGGGATGTTTTTTGACAGCAGCCATGTCTGTCAAGGACTTTGTTGTCCTTGCAGTATGGCAGGAAGCGCCGTCTTGTTGAAAAATTAAAGAATCTTGATGTTTGAGTGATGGAATGGAGGGCAGTAGACTTTCTTCCCAAAAAGTTTGATATGGATTTCACCAACACCTTGTGCAGAAATGCAGCCCCATATCATAAAAGACGCTGGATATCTAACTTTTCGTTTAATGCTATCAGTATCGCAACGCTTCATGTTTATTTCGAACTTATTTTTTCTGTCAACGCCCACTGTGACTTCAAATCACTCCTGGACACGTTACTCCATATGATACTACACCACTGATCAGAAGTCTAATTTAAGTGATCACGCGCAAACTTCAATCCTTTTTTCTTTTGTAAGGCAGTCAATAGTGGTTTCTTCTTAGCTGTGTAAAATCCATAGCCCATTCTTTTCAACACTTTTTTGCAGGTATCAACTGAGACATTCGTTAATCATGTCTCTCCATTGCACCGTGAGTTCTCCAGATTTTTTTTGATAATTTTCCTAAGAATTCTGGTTTCTGCTTTACTAGTGATACGGGGTTGGCCAGTTTGCTTCAAGCAAGAAGTTTTCTATTCTTTTTATAGTGCTGAATGATAGATTGTAATCTAGATCTGTAGATCTGGGCAGTGTCAAGTCTTTCGAGATTTGGTTACTTGATTTGTCCGCCTCAATCCCACAAACTATTCGTTTTCGAAGTTCTTTACCCACTGGTTGCCACGACCCATTTTTTTTTATGCAAACTGAAGAAATTTGTAGAATTTATACTATCCCACTTGTCAAAATGACTCAGAATTACTTTTCCAAACATTAATTTTAAAAAATAAATTTAAGCAAGGGAAGAAAAGTATTTAAATAAATGGAACTCTTTTGCATCGGGATCATATGGGATATGATTAATATATCTATTACTTGACACTGACTAAATGTGTTAAACGCGCACGAAGCCATTATTTAAAAGAAAATAGAAACACATAGGTAGCAACTAATAAGATATAAACTATAACTATAAACATCATCTTTATGTAGTTTATTAATAATCCGTATTGATTTTCATGTAAGTTTATATGTGTTCTTGTTCATACTGCTTCGTACTTTTCTGCTAACCCAAAGGTTAACTGGTAGGGAATGCCTTATAGCATTAAGTTCGCCTTTTGTACATTTTTTTTATTTGTGCGATAAAGTGTAAATAAATAAGTAGACAAAGTCACGGGCACATGCTAGTATACTACATGGAAAAGTAACTGAAACGCCTTATAATCGGAAGGTTGATACACGAAACAACTCGGAGGGATGCCAATCTGCTCCTGACAGGCAATTACCCCTCAGTTACTTACGTATGTCTGACCAGCTTGGCCACCGTATTTGGCTTTAAGGTGAGCACCAATATTTATTTATAGTGACAATCATTTATAACAAAAAATAGTCATTAGGGCGCAGCTGATTAAATGCTTGTACAAAACCGTATTTTTAATGAAAATGCATAAATACAAAGAGCATTAAGTAATTTTTACTTTAATCCGCTTTTAAGAATTTTTAAAGCTTCAAACAAAGAGAAACATAAAAAACTTTTTAATTTGATTGTCAAGACAACCTGTTATGTATCGCACTTTTGAACTCTACAAAGATGCCCAGATTTTGCCTCGTTCTAGAAGTTTTATGCTTTATATTTCCATGTGTATTTGAGCAATTTACTGGTCGCCCTAACATAATGATGAATTTGGTAACAGTCTGTAGGGAGCGGATGACGTGCTCCCGACTAAAGGGAAGATCTTCCACCGGGCGGATGGATGTGCCCGGGGGCCGCGGCCCCGATGATGGTTGGGTGCTGCATATATAGTTACGAGCTTGAGGAATTTCGTTTGCGCGATTCAGTATTTTTCATTCATCTTTTACGTTCCGTTCATCGCTTGTACGGTGTCGCTACAAGTCTTTTGTGCGCATTTCATTGTATTCTAGTTTTAGTAAATTTTTTTTAACACCAAAAATTAAACAACAATTTTTTTTAGGTCTATAGAGTCTTTTGTTATGATATAGAATGCGTAGCCTTTGGGTTTGATCAAGGTTTTTTCCGCCCTGTATATGCTATTACTTTGTACTTTTAAGAAACTATTTTAGGCACATCACGCCATGGCCTGTAAGAGTGGAACTATCGTAATAATCATGGAAACAGGAGCATTAAAGGAACGCGTAGTAAAAGTACTGGGGTCATATAAAATGTGCGTAATAAAACTGCGTATGTGGTTGTAAGTCAAGATTTTAATTTTTTGAATGTTTGTAATGGAGAAATTTAAAACTACTTGACAATTTTTGAAATTCCTTTTAAAACTCTTCCATTAGAGCGCTACATTATCTGTGAGTAAATGGGCTATATTTAATTATTACTTCAATAATTTAGGGGTGCTTACGAATACTCCAATAATATAACCCCTAATGGATTCCTTAAGTAGAAAGAAAATTTAAATAGATTATATATATTATATTACCGGCTATATTAGGTACTCACGAAAATAGTCATATTATTGTAATCCAAAAAACAAATAATCATCAATTGTTGTGTGAAACAGTATTGACGAAAATCGATTCCTTCATGCTTGAATGTTTGCCACTGTACTGTCTTGCAAAATTTTGTTTAGGCCATGCATTGTTATGTTATCATTTAAAAAAATCCTTAAAATAACAGACAAATAGGTTTCCAACGAACTCCATAAGAAATCACACACACGTTTCGAAGAACTGCAACCACAGTGAGTGGACAAGCGCGCGGGTACTAACGGCCTGACTATTCAAATAAGTTTGATAGCATTCCGAAAGGAGCTATTCTAAACTCGTCGCGATTGACAGCCGTGTCGACAGGAGTAGTAGCGTGCGGCGGGCGGCGGCCGTAAGCCGGTGTTACACCGTGATATAAGTGACACGCTCATTTCAACTCGACAGCTGTCTAACGATTTATTTTGATACTCGCTCTTTTATAAAAACATGAAGACTATTTTTAGGATTCCAAGGACACAGAGCCGCATTTCAACTGCAATGATCACTTCGGAAAAGCAGTAGTATTTTTTTGGTGTTTGTTTTGGACATTAAAAAAATATGATATCAATTTCTATTAAAATTTTAACCATGTAAACAAGGTAGATGTTTTACTAATAACAGGTGGAAATGTAAGTTTTTCTTAAGTAAAGCTAATGAGATGTTGTTGTAGGGATATAAAGTACCATCAATAATTAACACAATTTCGTCAAACAGGGATATAAATTTCGTATATCTGTTAAAAATTCCATTAAAACATTGACATTTCTAAAACTGAGTTTGAGCAACAGGAAACTTTAAATAGGTACTTATTTATCCCTTAATTTTAGGTTATAAAACATGCTAAGCAGCTGAGCCGACCCGTGGCGTAAATATTCGGCTCCTAAATCGTCTCGATCGTCGACTAAATCGACGACGAAAATTGCTAGATTGTTCGTTTCACTCACTTTACTTCTTTTAAATGAATCGGTCGTTATGGAACTGACATGAAGAGCTGGTTCTCACCGTGACCCCGCCGCGCCGTTTGAAAACGTCAGTGCCATACGCCGAAACCTTTCCTCCACAAAATGTATTAAATAATGTGATCAAACTCGTTTACAACACGGCACCGGAGAAATCCTGTTAGATTCTGAAATTATTACATTTTCGGAGCCATAAGCAATGAATACGTAATGCACAACACCAGTTCTTTGTGAATATTGTCATACTTTATGCGGAAAATAATTATATTGGCAAAATAATCCACGAAACAAGAAAATTGCGATACTTAATTAGTTGATGAATAATAAAACATTATTTTTTAATGTTGTACATAGCAATAATCGTGCTTGTACATTTACAGTCTGAAACGAGCTAGCTTTCGACTCTTTTTCGGCGATGATGATGATCGACACATTTTTTTGAAATAGGTGATAGTAGTAGCCGAGTACACCAAACGGAGAGTCTGTTATTCTGTCAACGGACTCTCCGTCTTCGAGCCGACTATCGACCCATCGCTGTGACGTCTGTGCTGTGCAATGTGTTTGGGCGGAGTATTCATTCCAACACAAGCGACCAACGGGTGATCTTCTAGCGTTCGTTACTCACGCATGGGGTTAAGCGATGGACAAGCATGTCGAAACTTTCGCCGTAAGCCTGGATTTCGCCAAAGCTTTCAATAGGGATTGGCATGAGCGCCTGAGTGGCAGGCTTTCTAGGAGATCGGAGCATTCTAGCATATTTTCTGAGTTCTACTAAGTCAATACCGGAGTGCCGCAGGGTTCGGTGCTCTCTCCTATCCTATTTCTTCTACATATAAATGATATGTCGTCTTTGGGCAATATTCAAAAGCATCGAATGACCCTTTACGAAACATATCGCCTGGCATATATCATAGAATTTTTAATTTGTAACACATATAATGCATAAAAACAAATTCACCCAACATTGTTTTCGACCATGCAGTCCAAAAAAAATTATAACCTTGTTACAGACAATATCAAGCGACACTCTGCTTGAACCCACGTTACTTACGACATTAATGTTGGAATCAAGAATTAACCTCTTCTTTATTGAGTAATAAATACACTTTTTTATTTAATTTTAGATTAGATTAAATTTAGAAGAATGCTGTGTACGTTTCTGGAAACCTAAGTTCTTCACAAGCAGTAACCAATCAGGTCAATAGACTTTGGTCATAGTCAAGACGTTAGAAAGCCTGCCTGGAAATCTGCTTTTTTTAAATTAAAAGAAATATTATGGGATTTGTGACAACGGTACGGGTCAAATATATTAATATTTTACTGAGATTTTTAGTCCTGCTCAGTAACAATGATCGTTTGCTATATTTAAAAAATAATCACCCAATTTAAAAATAATTTGTTTAACAGCGGGCCAAAACCGATGAGGAAGTTTATAGAAGTCTACTAGATTTAACCTTTCTTCACATTTCTTTTCTACAATACTAAAATAGCAAAGTCGTAAAACTCTCGGACTGAAAATGTGTGTCAATATCGGTCAGCGACCATCAGCGGCTTGAGAGCGAACTCAGTCTAAATCTACTCTTTGAAGAACAAAGTCGCAAACTTTTAATATCTTTGCTATATAGTTAGACAATGGTTGCAATTCCGTCTGTGAATTAATATCAAAACGAAGAAAACGAATCCAAATCAATCGACCAAATGAATCACCTCGTATGGTGTTTTCAGCATTTGAATAGCCGGCCAAGTGCGAGTCGGAGTAAATCTGTTTTTGTATAGATAATAGATTTTACTTGACCTTTGGTGTTGAGGCTCTAGACACTTCAGGTTTTATATTTACTATAAGTTATAACTAACTGAATGGATATAGTTTAATCAGTGTTGACAGTACATTTTTACTTATTCAAAAACAAATAGAAAATTGTGTAAGCCGCTACTGGGCACTCATACCTGAATGAAGAAGATAAAAAAGAGATTCTCTAGGTTCCGATGAAATCCCATTTTATTTCATAAGAAGCAAAACAAACGAAAATAATACACCTCGGTGAAAACCTTTTTATAACCAAATAAGTGAAACAGAAACAACCCATGGCTAGATGTGGCACATGGCGAAAAGAAGTTTCTAACCATTTTTATCCTGGTATGGCCTAACATGATAAGAAAAATTAATGCTAGTGTTACTCCCAATAAAACTTAATTGAGTAGGTTATGCGTAATTTCCCAAAAACGACAATAAAGCCAAAAAAAACAAAAAATCTTTCCTTTATTTATTTCTGTCATCAGAGAGATAAAAGAAGTACCTATCCGCCAGCTATCTGCCAGTAAACATTTCAACACAATCGGTACAAGCCAAGAAAAAGAGAAAGACAGTAAAAAAGGGGTTTTGTAACGATTTTCATATTACTTTTCTATAGCAATTAATAATAATATCCTATTTTGACTACTATCAAATAATATATAATATTTACTAACGGACCCTTCCATTTCATTTGAGTATATGTATTATATACAGATTACTTATTGGCGAAAAGTATCGTAAAACAATAAGCCGAGAGGCTGGAGCCGGCATCGACAGCGCAGGTGCCTGATACTTCAATAACTCAATAATTTGTTCATTGAACGAATTAATTGACTCACTGTGCTTGAATGGAGTAAAATATCGGCCTTGCGCCATACGTGCCATCGATTTGATTATGTGCGATGAATGTATAAGGTAAATTTTTGATTCATTAAAGGTATTGTATAATCATGGTGTGAGCGGAAATTTAATTTAATTATTGATTTTATTCTGCTTGCTTGATCTGAGGACGATTTGTGACTGATCTGAGGACATGACCTTCTTCTATATGGACAAAATAGGGTGAAATAGGGTGAAAGTCTATTTAATCTAATATTTTCTTTGTATCAGTTGGCCAATATGTTGGTTTTCCTGTTGATGAAACATCGCAGTTCAGATCTTACATAGCACACATCAGTTCTTTTGCTTTGGTACTTGTTAGCCGAGAAGGTATTCTTAGTGTAGAAGTTTCCACCCAATATAAATATGTTAACAAGTCGTCTCAAAAGATTTTTGTACTGATCTGCCCTAAGGAATACCTAGAAAATTTAAAAGTGAGATTCTTTTGTGAAATTTGTTTCAGAAATCATTCAAACATGCACCTGCAGATCATTTAAATGTCTCAGAAGTCCATTGGCATTTCAAGCCATTATCATAAGTGACGCAATTGTTGCTTTTTTTTGGAGCTCCGAGCAGTCGGCCACACGGGCCCCCTTTGGCCGAGAGGCATGCACTTTTTCTATAAAATTTACTTCATATTATTTATTAACATTTCATGAAGTTTATGCTATCTAATTATATGTATAACCATTATGCAAGTTTAGATTTGATTTTGTCCATATGTGTTTTGCAATTTAAATTAGAATCTTTATTTGATTCCTAATAGACTAAAATTATCTACTGTCTCTATTTGGTATCGCCGTCAAGGGGTAGTCTATTGTAAGGGCTAGGTTCTATAATTTTGCTTTTGTTAAAGTTAAATTATCGATTACGGTCATGGAGCCCGGAGTGTATAGTCCTATTTTAATATTCATCAATTAGGTAAGCAAAAAATATTTTTGACAGTTGTGACAGATCGTAGTGATCTATACTTCATCCTAAGTATTTCAATGGATCCAAAATAACTATTCAATTCAAGGTAGAACCTATATCTACACTAATAAAACGAATAAACTCAAAAAGTACTGGACCGATTTTAATAATTCTTTTTTTATTAGAAAGCTACATTATCACTGAGTAACATAGGCTAATTTTTTATTTGGTAAAAAATAGGTTTCCGTAAGAAATTTGGGTTTTTCGGACACAAAGTGTAAAAAACAACCAGAACAGTTACTAATTTTGCGTACGCTGCCTAAACTATAAAAGATAGAACCACAAAATGCAGTAATTAATTGTAGATCTTATAAATATCTACTAAAAAGTCCGCGACACACTATACCTATCTATGTCGAGAGAGGTACAACAAACAATTCTGTACTTAAAAAAAAATTTTTGACTACAGTTTAACGAATTTATTTTAATTATGCTATTAATCCTTATCAAAATAAATTATTTCCACACTAAGTGCAGTTTATGTAAATAAAATTTGGTCTTGGAATAATCAAAATTGGACGTTTGGTCTTGAAGGTATGGCGAAATTAAACTATTACGGTTTCTGCTGCACGGCGCCCTATCACTGGTCGGGGTTCCCGACCATCAGTTTATTTTGTTACCTGAAAATATTTAACGTCAAATATTGTTTACATAGAAGTCCTACAATAATCACTTTAGTTATCTATTCCAAAACAACGGGTTGCACTCCGGGACTGCCGGTAGGAGTGAAAACTTAGTATTAAATTAAAATATAGGTATATAAAGTATTAAATTTAAATATTTTCATCATTAACAACTTTAACATCCACATAAAGACAATCTATGCAGCTTGCGGATATTGACTGCGTCGTCGATGTTAATGTCGATGTCTGTGAATTGACCTGGGAATCATTTTGCTGACCGTGCCTTTTCTGAGTAGGCATTTTGCAGCGGTAACCGACATCCACGCGGGCGGAGCCGCGGGCGACCGCTAGTAGTTTATATGATGCTAGACGCTTTAGTCATTTAGTGTCTGGTTAGTTTGGCTTGGGGACTGCTGAAAACGGTCTGGACGCATCGGCTGAAAACGGCGCAAACCTCTTTTGCCTTTAAAGAAATCTCTCAACACGAAACTTCTGGTTTAGCCATAATTATTAAATAAAGCTAATTAAGTTTATTTTGATTCTGAATTCGATTTTCATATTGATTTACTCATTTTTTGATACACACATGAAAGTAATTACGGAGTAATCGTGTTAAAATTGATTTGTTTACCACATTGATGACTTGAAATAAAATGTACTATATATGTCATTTATAGTGTTGTGATATTTATTTAATCTATTTATTTTTATTTACTTGTGTACTATTATGATCGTTAACACAATTTAAATAAAATTAATTTAAGGAAATGGATCACATTTATAAAGATTTAATTGTTTGTTTGTGTTGAATAGGGTCCTGGAATAGGAACTACTGGACCGATTTGAGAGATTTCAAAAACTTTTCAAGGTTAGGTAAGATAAGTGATTTGGTTTTCAAATTTGTTAACGTGATATATGTATATTACCTTAGTATATATTGGATTATATTTGATGCTCTCATAAATGTATTTAAATAAAAGTATCCAAAGAGAGTTTGCCTACTTTGCAGATAATAATTAGATCAGTATATAAGATAATTGTTTTTAAACTATTCTTCAACTTGGTTTGATTGAAATTGGCCTAAAATTACATTTATCATCTTTAGAGTCAGCTTTAAACAGAGGTATGACAACAAATTTTACAAATTTTCATCTGATTGCGAATGCCCTTGACGACGCCTTTGTTAATAATTCTGCTAGATAAAGGGCAATATAATTTACAATATGTGTAATTACGTTCTATATATATCTTTATTATGAAGGATTTTAAATGTAAGACTACAATCTGGCAATTATTCCTTTTGCTCAGCTCACAGCCGGTGAACGGATTTTAACTCTTACATTTAAATAATAAAACGCTATATAAAAATTTTTTTCATTCTTCTGTCATTACTGTTCCAAAATATAATCATATATAATTTCCTAAGGGAGAAGGTTCTTTACCAATTTCTCACAATAAAGCTTCAAGATTATACATTCTACAGAAAGCCAACAATATATTTAAATAGGTAAGGGTATTAGAGTGTGCGCCGTTATTATATATTTTTAGCCAGCGCAGCGCCCAGTTATATAAAAGATATCAATATTCCCGAACATGAGAAAAGTAAGCAATTAGGTACTATTTTAAACTGTTTTATTATTGAGATTTGATCCTATGTCCTGCTGAGTTCAATAAAAAAAATAACAGCTTTCTTGTCTGATATAAATGGTACCGAACCAAATTAACGAGTCAAATTCCCAGAAGAGGAGAAAGGATATCAGATTTTTTGTAGAAATAATTATGATACTCAATTTTGTTTTCCCAACGAAACAATATTACGAGTCTTATTTATTTCTTAGATATTAGCGGAACGGCAGTAGTGTGATAGATGATAATATGATGGTAGATATCCGGGATGGTGGCGGCCGCGGCGCGGCGGCACTCTCGGCCCGACCACCGCGCCCGCCGCGCTCCTCCGCGCCGCCTCTGTTGCGCGAATTCAAATATCACTACTCTCGTACAGTGAGTGCCGCACAGTGCTGTGACAGTGCAGTTCCAATTTGTGAAGTGATCATTCCAAGGAGTGTTACTACTACCTGCCTTTTACCTCCAACCCCGGAGCTGGATTAACGCACAAGTTCGTAATAATAAACTTTTTAATGAGATTTCTTTAGCCTTGCCATAAGAAAACTTTTAAAACTTCAATTATTGCTAAAATTTACAACTTTTTCATCCTTGCTTAGATTTTATTTTCATAGCGTTTTTTCTTTTGAACATTTGAATATTTCAAGATGAGCGAGAACTTTAAATGAACTTTCTTAACATATTTTTTGTCAATTTACTGATACACTTTTTACGCATTTTAAAATTGATTCTTCGTCCAAACTCTTCAAATTGATTCGTGGAGAGTTATTATCCAAATAACGCTGAATATAAAAAAAAGTAGTAGAAGATGTATTTTATTTAATATGTACCCATAGCAAACGCAAAAATGAAAGATAAAGATTTTATCTTTTGAAATTTAAAATTTTGTTTATCTAGATATATTTATTGTCTTTTGCTCAAAACAAACTACATACTTACGTATAAAATAGATACTTCAAAGAAACATACACAAACAAGAGAATATAATTGAGCGCTAATTTTAAAATTCTCGTAATCCATATAACACTAATATTAAGCATAAAGAGGATGTATTTATATTTTTGGATGCTTGTAATAAAAATCTTAAAATCGATTGGACAGATTTCAAAAACGCTTTGACTATTAGAATGCTACATTACAATTAAAACATAAGCAATGTCATTAAACGATTTAAGTCCCTTTGAAATCTGCAATAATGTAACTCAAATTGTAAAATATTTTACAATTTGCTACCGAAGCAAGGGCTTATATAAACTCAATATTCTAAACATAACACAAAAAATGCGTATAATTTATTGGTGTAACCGGTGAACATTTTGCTACTAAGCTGTTTATTTAGTTGGCTTATATTTGTTATAATTAAGGACATACTGCCATAAATTTAAATGACATAAGAAATAATCGTAATATTCGTGAACAACAAACAGTTGTCGATGTGATGTGAAGGAGTATATCTCGCACAAAACAATGAAGCCCATATGCGGTGCGTCCCCCGCACAGCGACGGTCGCCGCCCGCCGCGATGTGTTGATGACGCCTGGTCATCGTGATCGTCCTCGTTGGCAGACGCGCGCGCATGACGCTTTTTGAATGTACATTCTTTATCTATTGTATCAAAAAAATTTAGGCATTTTTTGATATAGAACTGTTCAATGATTTCTGTCATTGCGGACCATTTGGGATCCAGCAGTAAAGAGTACCTTACTTACTATTGTCTGTTTTTAAATAAATCAACCTAATTTTCGGTCTTTGAACTGTCAATAAACATAATCCGATCGTAATCAAATTGAGAATATTTTGGAGTCAGTTAATATGACATATCGAAAATAATGTAATGTCGAAATTAAAAACACTTGAACAAATGTTATTTAATTTGGTTTCTACCTTTAGGTTTACTTAAAGTTATTTGATAGCTTTAGATTCGGTTTCTGCGCAATACTCGTCAATATTTATTAGGGCCCGAAGCGCGCGGAGGGTATGTTACCCTTCTTTAACTGTTCGCCAATAGGCAGTATTACGCTAATGCTGATTGAAACTCGTCCGGAAATTATCGGTATAAAAAGCGGCCATCCGGGAAATAGTCAGTTTAATGGATTCTCTTGGCGTTAATTTCTTGCTTTCTTTGCAACTATAAAAGTCCAATATCTCTGTTTAATTGTAAAATTCTTCTCCGACAGCGCTACGTCGGTGTGGTATGTGGAGCTTTTAACTAAACATTGAATGCTAAAATAATGTAAGCTATTAATTTCTACTTAATTGTTTTTTTTATCACGCTTTTAGAAGATACGATTTTCGATCTCCGTAGATCAATATTTTATATCTTTTCAAAAGTGACGAGAACAAGTCCTTCTTCACCTGGTGAGAGTAAAATACCGCCGCGAACACATCGCATGCTTAAAGGAACATCGACTCATTAATAGACAAATCAGGTTTGAGTTACGTACTTATACAGTCTTTCTATTTCTTACTGAGATCGAATCAATGTTAACCAAACGTTCAAAACACAAGCAGAATTACTATTAAATAAATCAGTATCAATTTAATGCGCTTACAAGTAGGACATATATTCTTTAGAAGATTCTCTTTTGTGATGTCCCAAAAATCGTCTTTTTTGAGTTAAGTTACTATTCCATTAAGCATGCGACATATACTACAATAAAAAAATTCAAAAAATACCGATGAACATCATTGTTTCTGATGAATCTAAATTGCCCAGTAATTCGAAAAAAAAAGGGTGTTCATACTACTCTTTTTTAACTTTACGCATAGGCGATTACTCTAATAAGTGCAAAAACGTAAGGGCAAAAACTTGTATAAGGGTTCGTGTGTTCCGGTATATACAGAGCTGTAGTATCCATACAGGTCTCATAACGCACTCTAAAAAATAAAATGTATTATATATGTAAATATACTTATACTAGTAGCCACCTGCGACATCGCTTTTCCGCAGGAAAATTATAAGTAGCTCAAAATAAACAATGTAGCTTCGGCTAACTGTTCATAAAAAAATCGTTCAAATCAGGCAAACTATTTCGGAGAATTCCTTCCCGGGAAAACATCGCTCCGGCGCGAAGCGGTCCCGCGGGAAAATAACAAATAATTTGTGTTCCTTATATTAATAATATTCCGTTTCTTAGCCAACTATTTTACTTTATCATTTTTTTAAGACATATTCCTTCCTTAAAAATCCATTTTGCATCACTGCTGAACATTGGCCTTCGCAATAGATTACATTCTGTTGGGAATATTTGACCATTAACACCACTCTGGGCAGGCGGGTTGGTGAACGCAGCTCAAGCAGTGCGCAGAAAGGCGCTGCTGCCCAACATTCGGTAGGAAAAAAACTTATACTTACTGAGATATCGTGGTGAGTGAGTGAGACCTTTCGTTTTGGTCGATATAGATAGATATGCATTTTCCACATCCTACACCTACATACTCTTTTTCGTAGATTCTTGCCCATACTATGATTATATAGGACCTCCAAGCCAAATCAAAATATATTGATTATTAGTAAACACAAAAGACTGTCGAGTATGTAAATCGAACCCACGGCCTTAAGAGCTAAGTGCAGACCTAACCTACACCTTATAGCATACCTCCACACCATATAGAAGACAGGTATACTGCGCTTAGAATTTTTACAAGTTACATATTCCTTCAAACTGCGGAACTCTATTGTAATTATTATCCTCTGCGTCACTAACAGGTAAGGCTAGAAAATAGAGTATGATGGATTATTGAACCTTCTCAGTTGGTAGTTCGAGGGGATGGGAGGAGGGCCAAAGCCAGGTGAGATGCTTATCTTGATTGATAGCCGCATACTGGCTTTTTATTTAAATCAAAGTGTGGCAGTGATGACAGTCATGAGTTATTTTTTTATAAAACCATCAAATAAATAAGTAAACACAATTTTATCAATGACAAGTGATTTTTGACCACCTTTATGGCGTGGAGGTCAGTATAGCTGCACTTCACTCCAGAGGTCGTGGGTTCGATTCCCACACAGGACAAATCTTTGTGTACATGAACATGAATATTAGTTCTGGACTGGATGTTTTCCTATGTATATTAAGTATGTATTTACAAAAATAAAAGTATTTAAATATGCTCATCCGTTCTTTAGTATCCAAAACACAAGTTCTTAGTGATACACTTATCTTGGAACTAAATAATTTTGATTTTTGATTAAAATTGGTGTGATTGTAAGAGAATATTTATTTATTTAGTATTATTTTATATTAGAGTTTGACACAGCGAGGAAGGAGTATTCATTGTTATTATAATCAGCACCCGTATTATGCATCTGTAACTTTACTACTTTGTTAGTTGTACAACTGTTTTACAAATACACACACATTCTCTTGAATAAATCCAGAACTATCATCGTTTATGTAAAAGCAATCATGATCCGTTGACAATATAAGCCAATGGCGATAAGGGTATCGTATAACTTAAAATCTAACACGATGGAATTAACTTTGACAGTGAAATTACAACCATCGATACTTACAAATAAGCAAATGTTAAAGTGATAGCAATCGGAATAGTTTAAAAGATAGCTTCGGGCCTTTATGGCCCAAAGCTCGGGACTCGTGCATCCCTTTCTGCGTACAGACGCCACGCCATTTGTGGACAAACGGAATGTTGGCAATATGTCAGGTTTGCGGGCTCTCTGAGACTCATTACGGTTCGCGCCAAATCAAGGCCTTTAAATTGTTACGTAAGGGAGTCGGCGTCCTATATGGTCGGCCCTCGCGCCTTCGCAAATTACCTTTCTTGATTTCTGTGTTGACTCATATGCCGAGGGTCAGCTTCCCTCTTTATTATGTTGTAAGCGATTAACTTGTAGGGTACATGTGCCAGCCAGCAAGTATTCAATGTGTTGAGCGTATTTAATATTAAGTCACATTTTTAAAATGTAGCAACAATAACGACATACGTGTCATTTAACTTGATATCGTAGCAAAAAGGGGGAATCTACCTTGCTATATTTTGGTATATTTCTATACGGACTATGGGTATGTAATGAGAAAAAGATATGTGTAATGAATATCTAAAACTTGAGCACTGTTCCTTTTATCCGACTTTCCAACGCAAATGAGAGTAATATTCACCTATGTTGAGGAAAGAAGAAAATTGGTTCTTTGACTGTGTAAAAGTCACACTGGAGGTCGTACTCCTACGTATAAGAATTCCTAAAAAATCTTAATTAAAATTGTTTAAGTATCCTGGAATCTACAATGCGGTGGTACTAAAAACTACCAGGGTTACCGTGCAAAGGAAATATCATCAAAATACCAGTACACACCCTTTCAACTAAAAAATTATTTAATAGTTTTCAAACGCCTCGCTTCTTATGTTAAAAACAGCTTAGAACCATCTCAATCGTGTCATCGTTAAACTTCCTCTCCTTTTGTGTCGGGTGCTAAAAACAGTTCATCAGTTTTATTCGAGTCGTAAATTATGTTTCTGGGTCATGTTGTCAAAACTCAGAGTCGGCATATGTTACAGACAGAAGTTATTTTCTCATATTGCAGTAACAGCAGCAATCAGAGTTAATATACCCGGCTGTCCCGTTAATGCAATTTCCAGTAAATGACTGATTGCTTTACAATTTGTCAGTGATCCAATGCTCTTATTAGTTCCAATAAATCAAAACTTGTATTTACTCTTCCACTAAGTGAGTTACATAATTAAATAAATAGTATGTTTCCATAAAGGTGTCACCTAATATCGAACGCTAATAAGCATCGGAACGCACCCGTTAATTATTTTTTTTATACATAGAGATTTAAAGCAAAAGTAGATACCTCAATAAGGAACATGAAAAATTACAGACGCCAGTCAGCTGCCACCGCCAACTCGCATTGATGGTTTGACAAGAAACATTTTCTCTCACATTGGTTTGTAAGAATGTTTTTTGGCCTGTATAAGGCTTCACTCATAGAGCAAGAAAGTGCCAATGCCCTGTGGACATAGATCTAAAACGCAAAGTCCTGCATTTATTCTCGTTTATAAATCTTAAACATAAATCGGAGATTTCGTTTCGTTGATTGGACTTTAGAAATTCTTCCAAAAGTATTCCTTTTTTCCCAATCCGCGGCCTCAGGCTGTCCTAACCCGTTTGAAATAAAGTCTGCAAAACAAAAGTACTAACTGCGAAGTAGGAGCGAGGCGCCGGGACTTCGACTCGTCATTCTTTAATGATTTTCATTCGTTTAGCTTCTAAGTAATTGCAATCCACTATGTTATACATTTTAGTATTAAAATATTCTAAGGAAAATAATAGTTAATACATAAGGCAACGAATAGTTTCTAGGTTACCAAAATGTTCGTGAATATTCATATAAAACAGTATTTTCTAGACAGCGTTACTGTTAATTGGACCCATGAACGTATAAATGCTAACATTTAAACACACTGTTTCAGAACTTCTGCTACATCAGATACACATGTGAACTCCTAAAGTTACTTGCCTGGATAGTATTTTTGAAAGCTTCATAGTTATTTTATTTTTTAACTAAAGTGGTAATTAGGCCACGCACACATTATAATATGTTTACTAAAGAATCCTAAGTTATTTAATTGTATTATTTAAAGGAAATAAACGTTTTATCTATCTATATATATATATAATAGCTAGACGACCGATATGACGTGGTGGCGAGTATACCTGAGGTCGTGGGTTCGATCCCACACAGGACAAATATTTATGTGTATAAATATGAATATTTGTTCTGGTTTGGGTGCTTTTCTTACAACCAAACCAGATGTATGTTTATACGTTATTTATTATCCATAACACAAGTTCTTAATGATACTTATCTTTGAACTAAATAATTGGTGTAAGTGTCAGATATATTTATTTATTATTATTTATTATAATTCAACAATTAAGAGTCAAATCTAACAGACAATGTTCGCGCTGCACCAGAAACAAGTTGTTTGGATTCCCTAGTCAAAATGTAAAAGTTCCGCTTTCCAAAATTATAATCTTGTCTGAAATTGTAATTTAGGTACAAACTATTCAATATTTGTCGCTTGGTAAAATACAACTTAAACAAAATTAATGTACGTCATTTATATTCAAAGTAATGTTCAGAAGATAGCCGTGATCTTACACCACATTACGCATATTATTAGATAAATAATTCATCACATCTTACGATAGTAAGCGATCTTAAGATAGGACGATAAAGACTAAAAAATTCGTTAATGTGCTCTGCGGTTCTGTTAAGTACATATTTTCCCGAATTAATTTTACAACTTGTTGCAGAGGGATTTTGTTAGTTTTTCACTTTTATCGCTATAATCGTTGTTTCTGGGGAATAATATTGATACAAGGGAATGGGTTACGATCGTCTCTAAGGAGCGTGGCCTCTGCCCGCCACGTGTCGGTCCTAAGCACACAGCGCCGGGACCCGACATAGCCCATCTCTACTAGCACCCTACCGATACACAAAAACTAGTAAAGTTCTTTAACGTTTTCATTGTTAACTAGATCGGGGGTGCTACGGCCAAGACGAGTCAAGTGAAGCGTCTTTGGCCAACTTATCTTTTCTCGAAGCGCTTTTTCTTTTTGTTTGATACTAATATCTTGAATTTGAATTATATCAGACTAGCTTTTGCCCGCGACTTCGTTCGCGTGGAATAGTGACTTCCGGCAGATTATGGTGGTGATTTTACATTTAATTTGTTTATAATAGGATAATATTCTTAATTCTATCTTTTGTTTACTTTTATATTTTGTACTTGACTTAAACTATCTTCCCGGTAAGATAGCTATCTATTTGCTGTTGTGAAAGTATGAAACTCAGAATTAGTTAACATAACATAAAACAATAGTTGAGAACACACTGTTGCATATGTTAATTGTATATTACATTTAAATTTTTTATTATTTCTAAAACCTATACTTTCATGAGCTCTTTCCACTGCGGTGTAATTCGTTGCGGGACTGTTCAAAAGGGTTACCGCGGCCGCGGGACGTAGTGGGCTCAAGAAGAAACATGGATAGTTTTTAGTCAGTGAAAGTCTGACAAAACCACTCACTCCACCCACAGCGGGAGAAGGTCATAAGATGATTTTCCATCCGAAAAAAAGTGCGGTGTAATTCAACCGGTTAGCATGAGTAATAAGTTAGTATAAGTAGTATCTTATATATTTCTTTTTTTGTGACCACATAATCTATAAACAAAAATAGAAAAATTTGTCTGCAATCTATGGCACTCATTATTAAAGCAATCGGCAAATTTAATTACGGCGTGACATTTAATTACTACTCCTTTCGTAGAATAAATTGTAGTTTAACACAAAAAGAAACAGATTTTTTATGCTGTACTTATAAACTTCTTTAGATTATACTAACATTAACACACTGAAAAATTGTAAAATCGAATGTATCGATTCATATTATGAGACATGTTTGCTCAAATTTATCGGGCGCTCCAAATGTTGGATTTATTTCGTTTACATCACTTCAAAAGAGCTTGGGAACATTTATTGGAACGCGCTTTGGATCCAAAATATGTGAACGCGTCGGCGCTCGTGTTCCTTCACAAAAGATTTATTTTGGTATATTCACTATACCTGATAAATTATATACTTTTTCGTATACGTCAAATAGCACTTGACTTGACTGACTTGACTCGAAATGGCAGTTGGTATACGTCAAAATATCGTGTTCATCATATCCTAGCATTATGCCTGTTAGGGTTCAAGTATGCTCACTGGTTTAACCAGATATGGGCTGAATTTCAGTTATTACATGGAGCGACTGGCGTCTGACCTCCGCACCTCAGAGGAAAACATATTTCTATGGTTTAATCAGCTCTCAGGATGTGAGAAGGCACTGACTTCCTAATAACGATTGCGATAGATGTTCATGACAGCTGGGACCAACGTCTTAACGTGCTTTCCGAGGCACAGAGCAAGCTATAATTAGCACATAACTTTGAAAAGTGGTTATCACTACTAAAACTAAATAATTAACTCTTTTAATTACATAAAAATAAAAGTAGATAACTAATAAATAGTAACCGCAAGAGGACTAAATAATAGAAAAATCCACTGAGGACTGTTGAGGACTCGTCAAATAATGGAGCTAAATAGTCATTTTCATCGTTCGAAAGTAATTGAAATGTTTATTTAATTAAATTATCTTATATCTTATTAAATTCTTTTTGATGCTAGTAGAAACCTATTTATTATCCATATTACTATTATTGGGGTTTTGCATGGAATGCCAACTTTTATATATGTTTTGTCAAAGAAATTAAGTATGAGTTTTTAATCTACCTATTGTAAAGCTCTGCTTAGTTTGCGGCGAGATGGCGCTGTATAAGATGTTCAAATGTATGCATAATCTCTTTAGTTTGAATAAATTATCCAAGTTTCGTATTGTTTGCATAACCTGTTGCAATTAAAGCATGAGCAAGCAAGCAAGCATAAGCAAAGCAAACTGAAAGGACAAGCCACGAGCTGGTGCAAATCCCGTCAGCGCAAATAGCTGGCAATTTCAGAGCAGAAAGGGACGCGTGCAGCTCGCGGGTATATGCTCTTACTTCTCAAACAGTTGTCAAAGTATGTGCGGTGCAAGAGGTCTGAAAGGTCTCCCTTACTGTGGAGCCCCAGCAGTCGCGCTCACTGCTTAATACTCTAATAGTTTTACAACTAACTTTAGCAATTCAATTACAGCAAAAAAACTTGTCTTGAAAATTAGTCGAAACAACTAAGTAAAACAATTTTAATCAAATTCGTGTCAGAGTGTTAACAGTAATTGACGAAGGTGTACAAACTTTGCCCGATCGCGATCAACTTGCGAACACAAAATATTTTGTAATCTTTTATATGTGTAATTTTAATTAATACGTTAACAAACTTGCCAAAACTTTGATCGCGTAGAACAAGATTCCTTATAAAAATACTTAAACGCATTATTATCCAAAACAAATATTCTATCCTATTATAATATTATTAATGCATAAGTTTGTAAGTATGTAAGTATGAATAAATGTTTATTACTCTTTCACGCAAATAGTAAAGAACGGATTTGAATGAAACTTGGCACACAGGTAGTTTATACCTAGACATAACAAAGGATACTTTTAATCCAGTACCTACACTATAATACAATTACACACCTAATAATTAATCGTGTAAGGTATTTGAGTACATATACCAGTTTTTTAAGTTATTTATTATATGATTATAATTTTATACAATAATTACATCAATTGCTTTATATGACATTAAAAAACCACCGATACTCGATTTTGTTGTAAAAATGCGGATTAAAAAAGTTTAAAAAACTATATGTGAATTGTGTGTGTATTGTATCTATATTATTATATAACAAATTTAACGCGTATTAGCACTTTCAATTTGTAAAAAAATGTGTATTAGCACATTACAATGACTCAAGAGACCTAATTCATTACCGATACGATTTATTTGAGTTTCTTCATATTTAATGCCTTTTTAAATTCGTCGCTGTAATTTATATAATTAAGTTTTCTATGTACGGCCATAGCAGCTTAGCCCATATTGAACGTATCACTCTACAAGAGAATTGCTTTAGTTTTGAAAGAATGCGGCTATTTAAGATACTTTTTTTGGCCAAAGATTGACGCAATTGGTTTCAAACACAATTCACGAGATACCACCAGTTAACGTTATCATCGATAAGAAATCCAAGATATGTATGTGATTCTATAAGCTCACTTTTAGGACAGTAACAGAAACCTGACGAGCTTATATGCTTACGATTATGAGATGTTGATTTTATATTTATTAATATGGTTTTGATAGTAGGTATTCAAAACTAGTCCAGTGTCATTACACTATTTATTTAGTTACAAGTATTATATAAATTATTTCAGTTTAAATATCTTACCTTAACAAGCTTTTTTTCCATGTATATTAAGTACTAGCGGTCGCCCGCGGCACGCGTGGATGTCGGTTACCGCTGCAAAATGCCTACCCAGAAAAGATACGGTCTGCAAAATGATTCCCAGGTCAATTCACAGACACCGATACTAACATCGAAGACGCACTCATTATCCGCAGGCTGCATTGATTGTCTTTATGTGGATGTTAAAGTTGTTAATGATGAAAATATTTAAATGTAATGAAAACTAAGTTTTCACTCCTACCGGCAGTCCCGGAGTGCAACCCTTTGTTTTGGGATAGATAACCAAAGCGATTATTGTAGAGCTTCTCTATTAACAACATTTGACGTTAAATTATTTTCAGGTCACAAAATAAACTGATGGTCGGAAGCCCCGACCCGTGATAGGGCGCCATGCAGCAGAAATCGTAATAGTTTAATTTCGCCATAAATTCAAAACCAAACGTCCAATTATAATCATTCCAAGACCAAATATTATTTACATATACTGCACTTAGTGATGAAATAATTTACTTCGATAAGGATTAATAGCATAAGTAAAATAAATGCGTTTAAATGTAGTCCAAAAAAAATTCAAGATTTTCAAATAAAAAAATGATTTTTGTGCCACACTCGATATAGATAGGTATAGTGTGTCGCGGATTTTTTAGTAGATATTTATTAGATCTACAATTAATTTGTACATTTTGTGGTTCTATCTTTTATAGTTTAGCCAGCGTACGCAAATTGAGTTTCTGTTCTGTTTGATTTTTACACATTGTGTCCGAAAAACCCAAATCTTAGGGAACCCTATTTTTTTCCAAATTAAAATTTAGCCTATGTTACTCAGTGATAATGTAGCTTTCTACTGAAAAAAGAATTATTAAAATCGCTTTTTGAGTTTATTCGTTACATACAAAAATACAAATCTTTCCTCTTTATAATATTAGTGTAGATAGTGTAGATATATTTACGAACAAAAAAATATATATGTATGTTTACCCGTTATTTAGCATCTATAACAAAAGTTCTTAATAATACCCACCACATCTAAGGCTATGGGTAATGACGGTGTCGGCAGGGATATGCTGATTCGAATTTTGGATGATGTTGTGCCAATTATCACACATATATTAAATACATCACTATCAACCAGCATTTTCCCAAATGATTGGAAGCTTGCACATGTCGTGTCCATACCGAAGTCTGCAAATCCTACCGCATTCTCCCATTTCCGTCCTGTATCCATCTTATCATTTCTGTCAAAAGTCCTTGAAAGCGCTGTACACAAACAAGTATATGCTTACCTTTCCCGGCACAATGTCCTCAGCCCCTATCAGTCTGGCTTTCGATTAGGACACAGCACTAAAACAGCATTACTGAATGTTACTGAGGATATTCATTGTGCCATGGATAATACAAAGTTTAGAGTTATTGTACTCCTAGATTTTAGCAGCGCTTTCAACTCTGTTGACTTTGACATTCTCCTTGCTATCAGATTATGCTTGCTCATGCGCAATTACTCCCTATTCTTGACTACGCTGATATCTGTTATATGGATGCAACTGAGGAGTTACTTAACAAGCTGGAACGTCTTCAGAACCTGGCCATAAGATTTATATTCGGACTGCTATCTATGTATCGGGAAAGACTAAAATGGCTTCCTATAAGGCTCCGCAGAGATGTGCACATTCTGTGTATGTTGTACAAAATTCTTTACCATCCCCAGCTTCTTTCCCATTACTTGCGTAGCGTTCGTTTCAATGTGCTACCTACTCAACATTCCGCCCCAAACGATCCTGTGTAACTAAGACCCTTGATTTTTCTTCCTCCAACACTAAGTATTTCCGTAACTCCTTTTCAGCTCGTGCTGTAAGAATGTGGAACAGTCTTCCCTCTCTTATTCGCAAGAGTCCATCACTTCAGTCGTTCAAAAGTAAACTGAGGAATCACTACTTGTCAAATTTGGCACAAAATTAGCACTTTTTTTTAGAAATGTGTCATTTGTTCTCTTACAAAAATGTTAGCATCAGTTGTATGTATGTACATATTTTAATATATTATTAGCATGTAAGAGATTTGCTTTATATTTTGTTCTTATTTTTATTTTTATTAGTAACACTTTTTTTAGACAACATTTATCCCGTACAACTATTTAGTTTACAACTGCAAGGTTTGGCTGGTAGAGATCTCTTCTAGAGATAAGCCCATATAAGGACATGTTATTTTATATACCTCATGTTATACTTAAAATTATTTTGTAAAATAAAGGATTATTATTATGAAGTCGAATAAACTTATGCTGATGATGGGGCCAGGGTCTTATCACTGGTCTAACCAGATTTGCCTGAATTTCAAAAATAACTGAAATTCTATTTTGAAATATTATAGAGCGGCTGCCGTCGGCTCTACGCAACAAGGAGTGAAACATCATTCTATGGTAAAACCAGCGATCAGATATAAGAAAGCACTGACTACCTAATAACGACTGTCATGTTGTTGATGTTCATGCCAACCGGGAACCACGGCTTAAAGCGCTTTCCGATGAACAAATTAAGAGATAATTTCGCTTGTAACTTCGAAAAGACATAGGTTGGTAGTAGTAACTAGGATTTAAACCCAAGACCCTCTTAATATGGTATCGCTTCTGGCCTATTGCTCATCACAAAATGAAATGCCATGTTGAGTTACATTGGCCAATTATTTAGAAAGCTAAATTATTTTTATAACATATAACTTAATTTTCAAATATATTATGTTTGTAACATAAATATATATTATATATACTCTTACATCCCCTTAGAAGAGTAACGCCGACATAATAACAATAAGTTTTATACCGTTTCTATTTCATTCAGCCGACAGCTGCCTGGCGCCTGCAGTGTTCTATATGCTGGCTCCGATCTCGGGTCGCCGGATTGATTTATGGAAAAAGGTCGCCGTTCCGGTATTTTCGACAAATGTACCGTTTTAACCTAATTAAGTATTTGGTTAAATTAAAATAATATCAAAAAGTTTTTTACTATTTTGTTTATTTGCTCTTGATAATAACAGGCACTTACATAACAAAAGGATATTCTGTAAGGGAAGGAAGATATTTGTTTAATATAAATGACCAATTTATTGCCTCTATGTATCTTAAGTATGTATTTACAAAAAAAAAAGTATTTAAGTATGTTTATCCGTTATGTAGTATCCATAACACAAGTTCTTAATGATACTTATCTTGAAACTAAATAATTGGTGTGAATGTAAGAGAATATTTATATGTACAAAACTGAAGTTTTAATCTTGTTTATTGGTTATTGTCAGTGATTACATAGTAGCCAAGCCCAAGTTAGTTTTTTAAAGTATGGTTTGATTTTAAAGAAGCCTACAAATAATATTTCCCACACTTCTTTATTTCTCAGTATCGTAGCCACAAGAAGTGTTCCATTTTAGAAATTTGAGAATGGAATCCTAGTTATAAGAATAGAAGCCTTAAGCATTTAATCTATTATTTATTTCTCGAAATCACGATGCCACACAAAAATGAAACTTCTTCTTTCTTGATAACTGAATACCGTACAGTGCATTAATCTCTAAACCTTTCAGTCATTTTTATTACCACGATAAGGAGAGTTGCGCGTTATTTATTCAAAATATGATAACAAATGATTTTTTTAAAATTCCAATTTCACTATGCTAAGTTATGTTTTATTTTTTTGTTTCATCCGTAGACTCATCTACCATGACACAATATTATTGATGGCATATGTTTCATATATTATATTGTAATTTTTTTTATACTTAGCACATGTTCTTTATGCGATTCATTAAGAGCTTACAGCCAATTATGATGTGTCTAGGCTCACGTTTTTAACTTTGAAAGCGACAAACCGAACGCCGAATTATATAGGTGTAAAAAGAGTCTGACTAAAGCTAAGAGCTACGTTTTCTGTCTAGCATTAGGATCATTTCTTGCTTTGAGACTTAACCTGAGAAATCAATGGCCATATAGTTATTAAAGGTCAAATTCATAAAGAAAAGACAAAATTTAAAATTAAAACAACAAACACTCTCTCAAATTCCTCCAGGGTTTTCTTCCATTAGCTACAAAAGTGTCCTTAGCTCAATTCCTTCTTCCGATCCTCGACTATGCAGACACCTGTTATTTGGACCTTACTGAGGAATTGTTGAACAAGCTCGAAAACAACTGCATCCGATCTTTGTTCGGTCTTCGGAAGTATGAGACCATGTTTTAGTCTTCCGTAAGCAATTGTGTTGGCTGGCTTCCAAACAGGTTACGCAGGAATATTCGGATCCTTTGCCTCGTCTATAATGTTCTCTTTAATCCTTCCTACCCTTCATATCTACGAGAGCGGTTCTCTTTTCTCCACACCCGCGATGCTCTTTGTAGACCTCATCCTTGAAGAATTCCTTGAATTCCCTCTTCACAAGTCTAATTTCTTTTCATACACCTTCTCAGTTCATGCAGTCAGGTTATGAAATGATTTGCCCTTGCACGTCTAGGATTGCCCCAGCGTTGCTTCTTTAAAAAAACATGTCAAAGTTCAAACTTTATGTTGCTATGTTGTTTGTATCTGTCTTCTTCGTTAGTATATATATTTTGTATTATTTATTTTTTTATTTTCTTTTTTAATGTATAATTGTATTTTTTTTCTTCCTTTGTTTATTATATTACAATGCACATACTAGCCTCTTAAGTTTTTTTTCGTTTTTCTGTTTGTATATTTCTGTGTGTGTACCAAATAAATAAATAAAATAAGTTAAGGTTTACACACAGTGACGAGGTCTGTTGCTTGCATTTCATTGCATGTATACTACATTTAGTAAACTTTTCTCGATCAAAAAAAAGCTAAGAAAATTTCTTACAAATGTGATGGGTCAAAGAGAAGCTATTTGAGGTTTAAATTGTGGTTATTGTAGGCCTTTTGGAGGTTCAAACAGAAGCTTGCTCTTTTGTGGTAACCCTGTGACGCGTGCTTGTAAAACAGAATCCTTGACAGTGGTCACCGCCAACTTTCAAATTAGCAGGATTGTCTCTTAAAGAGCGATGTTCATACCATTCAGAAATAGACCTTTATGGTGTTCTTTGTTTGTGAGTATGACAATATCATGGTAGCCTCTCCGACATAATAAAACTTTTGTTTGTGTCCACTAAGTTGGGTTGGCACAGGATTATAAATAGCAGTCGTTTCGTTGACAATGAAAGAATAAGCAGTGCGCAAACGAGATTATTCTTAATTTTTTTTTATGATGTAATGATAACATTTGTTTCTATTATTAATCTTGACCTTCTCAGTAGAATGCTTCTGAGGTTGATCTACCTGACTTCCGTCCCTCACGTTAGCCCGATTCTTACAGGGCAATAATCTGAGTAAAGAAAAATATTAAAAAACTATTGAATTGTTGTATGTAAACGAAATCTACAACATATTTGTGTATTGTTCTTTGCAACATATTTTTATATTGTTTTTTTTTTTAATTAAAAATAACGTTAAGTTTAAGAGGACTTTCATCACGTGGCTTGAATATCTGGATGCACTTTTTGTCCTGGTGCACCACAATATAATTTACCCAAGATAAATTATATTGTGGTGCACTTGAAGCGATGTTAGAAAATATGGTTAAGGTATGTAAATTTCGCAGCAGTCTTTGAGAAAACATTTTAATTTATACACCAGCGCAATTGCGTGGTTTTCACACTAGTAAAGCAATTGTTAGCCCTATATTTGGCATACATAAATCAAGTAAACTTTAATTCTTTTTTATGGTACTTTGAATAATATATACCTACTTAAATATAATCAGCTTAATGAAGTTAATAAATAATTTAATGACTGCAGAACAGAACCGATATTCACGTACCTAGCTGTAGTATGTTTTTAACCAATCTATTGATATTACACGTATAGTCGTAAGAATGATTACTAGACAGATAGACCTCGAGACGTTTTCAAAGTGAAATGGAACCGAATAATATTTTAGGCGCTAAGATTTTACACTTATGAACAGAACATGGATGCTTGGACCCCGGCGCGATCCAGCGCAGAGACTGCGCGGGCCGGCGCGTGGCCGGTGTTATATGAATATTTATGGCCATCAAATAAATATTGCTAATCCGGGTGAGGGGGGTCTGGGCGCGGGCGTGCAGGATGAGGTAATGGCCCTGTTTAACGACACTTCGCCCGGCTTATAAGTACATTCATCTGCCCATACCCTTAGCATCGTAATAGTTTGGTCCAAAGCATAATTAAACATACCATATTTAAATCACGTCCTATCATTCTATTAAGTAGGTACGCTCTGCTTCCAGTAATTTTTTGTCAGAAACTAATTAATTTCTAAGGTTTCGCGAGTTTCATTGCAGACTACCGAAAGTACATCTACGTAGTCTGCAATGAAACTCCAAAACATAAAAATACTTTTACGCATTGTAGCCGGCATCTGCGAGACAGAATTCTGTGTTATTATAGATAATCAGGGAGAAATCGGCACGGTGCGCCCGCACGCCGCGCAACGCCTACGCATCGCATTCAAATGGGACACACAACTAAATTAAAGTAGTATTCATAAACTTCACAAACGTGACAATGGTTGAGTGAAAATTATAATACTTGCCAAGTGCAAGTTGCAAGCAAACATTTGCAGTCTGATTGCGTTCAAAATGAGAATTAAAAAAATTTAGTTTAATTTTTTAAACTATTGAAAAGATTTATTAATAAAACAATTGAAAAAAGAGTATGGTATTTAAATGTATGGTTACCGTGTGGTGCCGGCCTAGAATACCCAGTGCCATTTCTTCTCATATGGCGGGAAGTCGTAGGAGTCGACGAAGAGAATTCCTATCGGATGAATTAATATCTTATCTCTCGTTTCAGCGTTGGTCGTGAAAACATCGTTGTTCTGAGGCTCCTATCTTACCTGAAGATGCCCTGTGTAAGGGCGAAACACGTGTCGTGTTGAATAGTTTCTCGATTTTTCGGGAAATTATAGTAGCGCGGGAATTGTTACAAAGATATTTTTAATCCATCACTTGCTTATCTTATGTCGGTACATCTTCGTTGCTCCTGTAGCCTAACCTAATCATATTGTTCTTGCAGTAAGTTTATTTGTATCTTTTTGCAGTATAATACTCAAGAATCTCAAGATAGCACGGCAGGAGCCGATATTCATGCTGAGTATTCTCTGTACTGTTCCTATCTCTGCTCTATGTTTTTATTATTATATATTTTAGTTATTTATTTGGAACAACAAACTATATATTACATAATATTTGCTTAGTTATAAATCTTAAGGTTTACACTTACTTATTATGTAACCAACAAAGTTATTAACAAAGTAATATTTAACGATTAGTCTAAGTACATATACAATCATGAAAAAAAAAAATAATGTTGAGTTACTTACAAATTAATTATTAACTGTCCATATCATTATCTTTAAGTTGCGATAGTACACTGTTTATTGTAAAAATGCATAATACGTCGCAGTGGAGCACGCTCACCCGCCCTGGTCCTGCAAAACTTGGGCTCAAAGAGTTTGTGCGCGCGGGAGTCTCGGATACGATGCGATTTACTGGGTAATCGTAGATATTAATTATTCAGCAAAGGGTTACAGTCAAATTTGCTATGAATTATTTTGTATAAGAAAAGCTAGATAGGATCTTCTACATTCTAATGATAAAATTGAAAATCTCTCTAATAAATATGCGTAAGATGACCTAGCCCGGTAGTATTTATAATTGACAGATCGAACAATTTTTTTTTGTACTATCTCTAGGTGGTAGCTGTACTTTTGGTAAAATGGATTCCACACAATTGTGGGATATTCCATTTGTGATCTCACTAAAGATTTGTACAAACTAAAATAGGTAGAAGCTTTTTTGAAATTTTTACTATTGCGCATTACAAAGCCATACGCTTTATTAACTATGTTATTTATATGTGTATCTAGATGAAGTTTGCTGTCGAGATGAACCCTTAAGTCCTTAATTAAATGAAACTTTTTTAATTTTGTTTCACAAAGTGCGTAATCGTAGTTAATGACATTAGTTTTCTTCGTAAATGTTATGTTACATTGAGAAACGCTCAATTACAACTTATTGTTTACACAATAACTAGAAAGGTTATTTAGATCTTCTTGGAAAAGAATACAGTTATTCAATGTTCTGATTTCTCGATAAATTTTGAGATCATCTGCATATAGAAAATAGTGCGTGTTATGAAAACACGATAAAATGTCATTTAAAAATAAAATGAATAGAAGAGGCCCTAAAATAGAGCCTTGAAGTACCCCAGAGGTGACAGTAATATCGACAGATGACGAAAACCCATTTGAAACTACACTTTGAGACCTACATGAGACGTAAGACGAAAAACAACGCCACAAATTGCCTCGGATGCCGTTGAATGCAATTTTCTTCAAAAGTAGGTTGTGATCCACTTTGTCGAATGCCTTACAGAAATCCGTAAATACAGCATCAGTTTGTCGTCCCTGGTCCATATTTCCAAAGACTACTTTGCCATAGTCCATATTTCCACTTTTGGAAAACGAAACAAGACTGGACGTCAGCGTGTTTTATAATGACTGGGTCATTTCTATCATATACCAAACAAAAGTACCGAGCAAAAATGTCACATATTATGTCCTTTAGTTGTGAAGCTTCTTCATGATCATAAATGATCAGACTAGGAATGCCAGACTTACTTTTAGCTCCATTTACATATGACCAAAATGACTTAACATCATCCTGAATAGTGCTCTCAACCGAATCTATATACGAGTAAGTGGCGAAACATTACCGTGCCAAGAACTTAAATCTTCTCTTATATAATGAAAATTGTACATAATCTGAAATATTTTTCTATTTTGTTATTAGTTAGTTTTATTTAATCCATGAACGCTGTTTACTATGTTTATCCGTAATTATGTTAATATTGCTAAAAAGAGTTGTCTTCTTTTCTTTTAAATCTTGTGACTGCAGAACACAATTGTTTTAATATTATATATTTTTATTGTAACTTGTAACCAACCTTGACGATTTTCTTGCCCGTTCTTTTACGATCAAGCTCCCGCCCGCAGTAAATGGGCGCGTTAGTTTATAAGTATGACATTCATAAGAGTTCTATTGAGCCAAACTTGAATAAATGAATTTTGATTTGATTTGATTTAAAAATATGTATGAGAGTCCGAGAAAACCACACAGGAAAATTAACAGTTTCTACTGGCCGTGACGAAATATAACATTTTATAATTTTAAATACTTCATCATAAAAGATGTTAAACGCCGAATCCAGTGATAGTCCCTCAAAATGGTGCAGCCAGTCAATACTATTAACAGCATTGTTAATCTCGTTATAATTATCTTCTACATAACAATATTTCGGTGTTGAACACCTTAATTAAACTTTAAATTGCATGTTTATGGACACAAAAGTGGTCAGTGGAGGGTGGTGGTAATCCATAGGTACCAATGAATTATATTGCATTAAGTATTTATTAGAGTATTTAATTCACATGTACATGTGTCATCATTCGAGAAGAATAAATCCAATGTACGTCCCATGGTATTGTGTACGTAATTGTATTGTTTGCAGTAAGTCAACAACAAGAAATTTAATAAGGCAATACTTGTGTCATTACTCCGCTGACATATATCAAAGGACGGCAAATAATGACCTCCGTTATCCCGTTGAAGGCTTGGTATATTAAAATCTCCATATACAAAAATGTTCCTAACTAACGGTGACAGAATTTCGTTTTGTAAGGCACTAAACAAATTCTGATAGACGGCTGCCGTTTGGCTAGGCGGAATATACAAGGCACATAAAAGAATGTAATCATTATTATCACCGATTTTTTTTAATAAAACGTAGTCATTACTCACAGGAAAGGGAGCCCAGTCTTCATTATTACCGGCACACATATTTAAAAGACACTTTGTAGCACACAATTCGCGACGAACGGCAACCAACACTCCTCTACCATCCGACTTACCGTTTGCCTCACGATTACGATCACAACGAAACACAGAATAACGACAGTCCATGAACTCAATGAGTTAATATTTGGTGTTAACCATGTCTCGGTGAGCACAATAATATCATAACATTCTCATAATACGTTATTGTATAAAATATTTAATTTCGTCCGTAACCCGCGGAAATTCTGGTAATAAATACTTAGTTTACAAGACATTGTAACGAGAATTCACATAGCACAACTTACTATTCAACTGCAAATGAATTTATTATAATTGAATAATGTCACCACAAATCACCAACAGTGCGATAAGTAATAACTTTAAAAAATATATATATATGCTACATTAAATATGAACTATTTAACTGTAAATTGAGTTATTTCATTTCCATAAAACAACAAATATAATCAAAAATAATCGATTCTTTTCAAAATAAAATTTATTAAGGGATAAGATAAGATAAGATAAGATAATAATTTATTTGAATCACAAACACACACATGCAGAAATATACAATATAGACATAACAATCAAATAAAAAAAAAATAAAAATACACAAACAAGAACAAAAATATTGAAAAAAATAAAATTAAAATAATCCACATAATTAAGAAGTTTGCCTTCCATAGCATGTGTGCAGCAGTGACGCAAAGGGACCAAAGCTCAGTGATATTTTGCCCTCGATGAGAGCAAACACTGATTTTCAGCTTTCACCCAAGGGAGTTGCAGCTTTACGCAGAGTTTGAGCGAACGCGACAATCCCTTGCAAAGAACATCAAACAGCGGTAACAGATTCATAATCCACTATCAACCACAAAAATCTCAGCTTAGGCAGGCAAGCTCAGCTTAAACCTAGGCAGACCCAAAAAAAAAAAAAAAAAAAGACAAACAAATAAACAGAACTACTCTTCGACGCACAGACGACCATTACTACCTAAACCTGACTTTTGGTTTTCCAATAAGGCGTGCTTAAGTCTTTTTTTAAACCAATATTTAGACCGCAACAGTCTCATAGGCGGAGGTATATCATTCCAGCATTTGGTCGCCTGATGTCGGAAACTACCAGTAAAAGCGACAGTTTTGTGTATGTGGGAAGCTAATGGAGGACGGACTGATCTAGGAACCCCGGGCCCATACCTATGATGGAAGGTACTAAATTTTAACTTAGAATACAAATATTCTGGCTGTTTATACTTAGTTAAATCATACATCAGGGCTGCGAGATGCAACCGTCTACGAGACTCCATGTTCAGCATAGACGCATTGTTTATATAAGGCGAAACGTGTGTTTTAGGTGGTATCCTAAAACAGAAGCGACAACAAGCGTTTTGAACTCGCTGTATCAACTGCTTAGATTTATGCAGCAAACGGGGCCCGTAAACCAAATCTCCGTAATTAAGCTTTGACAAGACGAGGGCCTCACACAGAACAATACGCATCCTTTCAGTAAGAAAATCCCGTATTTTGTACAGGATCTTTAATCGAAAGAAGCAACTTTTGACCAAGCTTATAACGTGTTTATCATAACGCAGCTGATCGTCGATCAAAACACCCAAATTTCTGGCCTCCGTTACTTGTTCTATATCTTTGCCAAGTATCTGCACCGTTCCATAGGCAAGAGCAAATGACCCTATCTTGCTCTTCGGACCCAGAACCATGAATTTAGATTTTAATGGATTTAGAACGAGTCCATTTTTATAAGACCACATGGCTACGGCAGCTAAATCCTCATTCATGTCTTTGATTGCTTTTGGTGCTGAGGCCAGGCTAAAAGGTATGTATAATTGCACATCATCAGCATAGCAATGATACTTACAGTGTTTTATAACATTGGGGAGGTCTGCACTATAAATTATAAACAGAAGAGGCCCAAGTATTGAGCCCTGCGGAACGCCTCTTTTTACCTCCTTCGGCAAAGAGGTTAGACAGGATCCATCTTCTTTTCTTACTTGCACCGATTGTTTCCTCTCCCTTAGATAACTGTCGAACCACCTTATTGTATGCAAATCGAATCCGTAGTAAGCCATCTTGGATAAAAGCAGAGGAACATTTAAACTGTCAAAAGCTCTAGAGAAGTCCAGCAAAGTAAGTATTGTGCACCGTCCAGAGTCCTGTTCCCTTAAAATATTGTCTGTCACATCGAGTAAAGCAGTAATCGTTCCTCGTCCTCTGCGGAAACCTGATTGAAGCGACGGCAGGATACTACTTTCCTCAACAAACTTTAGAAGTTGGTAATAAACAGACTTTTCCAGGATCTTCGAGAGAAAAGGCAAAACACTTATGGGCCTTAGGTCTTTGAGATCACACGGTGAACTTACTTTAGCTATCGGAGTGACTAAAGCCTCTTTCCATTGCCTAGGGACAGTGCCTGTCTCTATGGATTGATTTATTATAGAGGTTATGGCAGACAGTGTACCAGGAAGCGTAAGAATAACCATATCACGACTAATATCATCAAAGCCGATCGCATTAGATGTTATCGAAATAATATACTTTGATACTTCGGATTCAGTCACAGGCTTTAACTTAAAGGTATTGACGCCAAATCTATGGAATTCATAATAAGACAACAAAGAGAGATCGACATCATTAGGTCCAGGAACTTTCAAAAAGTGATCATTCATTTGATCAGGGTCAGAAAAAGTGTCAGGTAGATATTTACTTTCATCAGTTTTAACCAACACATTCCTTTTAAGGTTTTTCCAAAGCAACTTGCTGTTATTATAATTTAAGTTTATATAATTATTGTAATAAGCTTTTTTTTCGTTTTTTATGCTGACAGCGACCACACTTTTCAGTTCCTTATAATATTGTTTGTGGACATCAGACTTTGTCTTCCTATACCTATCAAACGCCTGGTTTCGGAGATCAATCATGAATCTAACCATGTCCGTAATCCAAGGCAGAGACTGGTCTGGCTTAATTTTTGTCGTAGTAAGTGGAGCATGCTTGTCAAAGAGGGATAATATATTTAAGTTGAAATTGTTGACCATTGACTCAACAGTAGTAACCTCTTTGTATGAATTCCAGTCATAAGTAAGAAAATCTTTATCGAATTTGGTTAGATCTATTCTTTTCAATGGCCGATATGTTACTAACTTTGGAGGTATCTTACACCCTTTTAGCAATAAACTCACATTTATCATAGCATGGCCAGTGCCTCCTCTTATATTGGTTACGCACACGTCACGAACCTTGCAATTAGTACATACTAGGTCTATTAAAGTACTAGAGTTAGCCGAAAAATGAGTAGGATCAGACACTACCTGAGTCAGGTCAAGACTCTGTAAAAACAGTTTTAGTTTTTTTACACTAGTGTTATCGTGATCGATCACGTTAATGTTAAAATCACCTAGGAGAACTACATAATCATTAGTTGACAAATGAGAGACAGTATCAGTAAGAACATCAAAAAATATGTCCACATTCATCCACGGGGGCCTGTAAGCTGTTCCTATTAATACACTAACTCCATTTATCTTAGTCGACAACCACATTTGTTCTATGCTATCACTAACATCCTTCACATGGCGTACCCGTAAGCCCTTTTTTATATAAAACGCCACACCCCCACCTCTCCCACCGCGAACGTGCAACGGGCGCGGAATGTTTCGCAACCTATAGCCTGGCACAGACGGCGCACACTCCGCTTGCCCAGCTTGTAACCAGGTCTCATTGATGGCTACGAGGTCTGCTTTAAAGCGATTCATTGCGACAAGGAAATCATCGTGTCCCGTATTCAAAGAACCGGCATTGTGAAAACCTAATTTAAAAAAATCCGACTTAGTAATCATTGAATATTAAAAAAAATATATATATACATAAAAAATAAACAACAACGAACAAACAAAAACAAAAAAAATAAATGAGTAAACTGAAATTGAGCCGGTAGTAAAGTGTAAAAAAATAATAATATGCGAAACACCTCTGAAACAAATTGATCGGAAACAAATTGATCTGAAACTAAAATTAGGATAAAAAACACATTCAACTATATTGTCCAGCGTCACTGACACACACATGATATTACCTCTACAGGAACAATGCCTATTCAGCACGCCATAACGCGATATTATGAACATTTTAATGATAGTGTTAAGCACTGCATAATTATGAATATAACCTGATAAAAGAGTAAAATAAATATATTCACACAAACTAATACTTGAACGAAACAAAACCGTAAGAATAACAAATATATCTACCTCTACGTCTTGACATTTTACATTATAATAAGAGGTGCAACAAATAATTTTTTTATTTTTTTTGATTAAGTATAAACATGTAACTTTTTCCTTAAATAATAAATATAAACTTAATGTTATATGATGCATTAGGAGTTTGGAATATTTAGGGACATAATCATAAGTATAATTATAAGTGTAGAAAAATAATAATAATAAGGGTGTTTGTAAAACAAATTATGTCTTAACATCAAACTATGTCGTAGATGTGATGACGTAGAGGAGTCTATGGAACACCTGCTGTGTACCTGTGACTCGTTGGCTGTTTGCCGAATGGGTCTCCTGGGGGTGGCCTACCCACAACCAAGAGACTAGGGGCTCCAATCTGCAAAGACTGTCATAAAGATGATGGTAATCATATTTGGAGATATGGAGTGAAAGGCAAAGGGGAATGCACAAAATATCCGACAATAAGATAAAATAAATTACATTCATCGCATCCGACCCACCCTGCGCTCGGACTTGCAATAGCACAGTGCAACACAGAATACAGAGAGAGTAAACATAACTCCGCGTAAGTATTACCGTAAAAATATTATCGTGGACACAACAACTTTTTAAACCCAAAAATGTAGAATTAAAAGATATACATAGTATATGGCATACACAAAAAGAGTAGTATAACCAACACAACAACAAACAATAATACAAGCAATAATAATTCTTCTTATTTATCGAGCGATTTAATTTTACACATATCTTTCTCTGAGTTTATAGCAATGACAGGTGATGATTCCTTGGCTCGGGCAAGTATAATCCCGTGCTTAATCCAAGCACGGAAGCGAATAACCTATTGTTCTATTGTTGTATATGTATATCTAATGTTAATATGAATTGATAATTGATATGCAATAGACGAAGCAGGAAGATTGGGTTATGGGGTCAATTAAGACGGCAAACTAGCAATATTAAATTGATATTATTAATCAAATGGGAACAATAAAATTTGTATGAACTAGTCTCTGACGACGAGGGTCACAAACTCTTTTTTTGAATATATATCTATATATATGTACATAAAAATAATTAATTATAATTGCATAAGTTGCTAAAAAATGCTATGCATTAGCTTTACCGCGGCAGTCTCCGAGTGCCACACGTCTTTTTTATATCACTTAATTTAATATAACTAAGTTCATTCTATTTAGTCCTTGGAAAAAAAGTAAAGTCCACACATGTGATAGTTCTAATTTCATTTGAAAAAATTTCCTAATTTAACCTCCGGTCCAGCCATATATACAATACCATTTCTCACTTTATGCTTATCTTGTCTGTTTTATGCGCGTTAACCATATTTGCCATAACTATCCACAGCAGCTAACAAACAACTCTATGATGTTAATCTCAGACCATGTGACAATGCTTCTTTTGAACATTATTGCCATCGTAATTAGTAATAGTAAGTATTATAAGTTGCTGTTCCAATTGGGTTTACTAATGCTTCATAATATAAGTAATACACAATAATCAAGAAATGACGATGGTGAGGTATGAACTATAACAAACATTCATGACCATTCATTTCGTCAAATGAGCTCATAGCACATTCAGTATAATAATAGTTAAATAAGACTATCATGTTAAATTTAATTGGAAATAAATACCCTACTAAGTAGTAAGTAATACTTTTATTTTGTACTTTAAAAACTGCGTTGTTGTTGATAACGCGTTTCATTCATATTCTTAAATCAAACGTTTTTCGATCAACGATAAAATACCAATATTAATTACAGTTTTCTAAATGATTAATACCCCTTTAAGAGCTTAAGCCGAAAATTAATAAGCGTGTGTATTTCTTATAATAATAATTATGGTAAACTTAAGTAAGTTTCATACTGGTTAATATATGTTTCGTTTCGACGTATTCTTTCAATTAAAGAAAAATCATTCTAAGATTGGGCACAATTACAAGGCTGATATTACGAAGAGTCGTTGAGGTTACTTTTAATTTTCACATAACGCATTGTGTCTTAGCAATCATAGAATCAAATTTTAAGGGACTTGACGTTAATGCTAAAGTGTACTTAACTTATATACTTACGCGGAAAAGGGACTTAGTTACCGGGGAGGATAGCTGATGTTATAATGCCCTACTTATGTTACTTTTTAACTCAAAAAATAAGAACTTACACTATCCCGTATTACGCATATTCGGAGATTCGCGGTTTATCTTTTCGATCACAGTGTGTTTTAAGACAAGTTCATACGTTTTACGCGTGAAATACGTACGCAGTAGGTTCACTGCGTCTATCTTAAATTATTTAATCTAATAGACCAGAAAAATGGTCCCTTATACCTAACAAGAAGAAAAAAATGTCTGTGGAATAAAAAAAAATTACACTCAGTCACGGTATCAGTAGTCAGATGGAAACAATGTTACAAGACGTACTAAGTAAATGAATCTAAACCCGATTACACAAACATTATACGTATTTATATGGAAAATTAAATCCCGACTTATCCGGCTATGATTGGGTCCCTATCGCGTAAGTGCGGGGCATTACTGTACCGGTCGGTCAGCAGCCGCCCGCGACTTCGTCCTGGCTCGACTGATAACCTTCGATGAGTAATAAATTTGACGACACTCAATAAAACCATCAGTCTAGCCGTTTAAAACCTAAATGTACACATTCATAAAACTTTGTCTATTTTCAAATAGAGTGTTCAGTCCAGTCATACTAGTTATAAAACTTTTAAGAAACACCTGATGTTGGTTTGGGATGGGATGTATAAAAATATATGTTTATTTTTCCCATCTAAATCTATTTCGGCCGGCCCGCGTCGTTTAGTTGGCACGTTCGTCATCTAAATATAAACACTACACAAGCAGCCCTGTCTCCGCCTTTGAATGTATTGTTTGTATGAGTATTTCATTGCCATTTCATAGATTGCTACAATTCAATAAATGATTTTGGTTTCATTGATAACTAACTCATTTTAATAGCAAAGCGTTATTCATATATACTAATGTAATTGTGTGTAGTGACATATTTCGTGGCGAGCGCTAGTATTGGTTGTCCTTTTCTTCAAAAAAGGTGACAAATCTCTTTTGAAGAATTATAGGCCAATCACATTACCTCACCGTCCGAGTCTATCTATACCTGGGACAAAAAGTCGAAATGGTTAGGTCCAACTTCGAGAAAGAGGTTAATCGTTGAATCCAGCTCGGCTGGGCTGCCTTTGACACTGCACAATAAATATCTTCTCGTCCAAAATACCTCAGTGTCTCAAGACGAAAGTCTTCCATCAGTGATGGATGACGTATGGTACAGCGACTTAATGCTTGACTATGGGCCTCATAAGAACACTCAAAGTACCTCAGCGTGCAATGTAGAGAGCTTTGCTCGGAGTTTCCCTACGTAATAGAATCAGAAATGAGGATATCCAGAAGTGACTGACATAGCGAGACGAGATTGCAAGCTAAAGTGGGCGTGGGCGGGGCACATAGCACAAAGAATCGACGACCGATGGGGCATTAAGGTTCTTCAGTGGCGACCGAGAAACGGTTAACGTAGAAGAGGACGGCCTCTCACGCAATGTACCGACGATGTGGCCAAGGCGGCGGGAACCCGGTGAATGTAGGCGACTCAGGATGGAACTCAATGTGGAAATCCATTAAGGAGGCCTTTGTTTAGCAGTAGACGTCTTATGGCTGAGATTTTGAGGACGACAATATTGCATGTGATGTCATTCTTGTTTCTGCTACGTTTAAGTATCTCGACATCAGTTCGTGAGCATTAAATTTTATTAGACCGCACCAGACGCCCGCGGCACGCGCGCCAGCTGTGAGATCGCACTCTGAAACTAAACAAACCCACTTCATTAGCGTTACAACATAACATTACAATTAACTTGATGACTTAATAAAACGAGAGGCACTATCCCATCGGATAAATGTAGCAGTTTTTACACGAGCAGGTGTATCGGCTACACGTCAATAAGATCTGGCACATTAAAGCTCGCTCGGGGCCAACATTCTGTGGGTCGATTAAATATGATGTAACTGTTTATAATTATTTTGGTCATGGCTTTCGCTTATTCTGCGATCGGTCTTTATGATAACTTACTCTGAATATAAATATATAAGTGAAGACCGGGTTGCCGAACCTTCATGTAGAATACAAAGCATTGATTAAGAGTTCGAGTTACGGAAATGTTACAAAACCCTACCTATTCACTCAAATATAAATTGCAGTAGTTATACCTAAGCTGCAATCATTTATGAAATCTGCTAAAAAAAATTTTACATTTTAAATAATTTATAACGGCATCGCACTTAAAAAAACTTGTCGTCAGCGGGGGCAATCACTACTGTGGCTAGCGAGCTGCCTCGCCCAATGCAATGGATACTCTTTCTAACTATTCAAAAGAGTAAAAGAATACTCAAGTCATATTACTTGTTTTTACATAAAAATTAAAAGCATGTAAGTGCTTATTTAAAAATATTATTTTTTACCACACTTAAACCATTTCTGGTGTGTGTCTTATACCTAACTTCCTATGCACATTGTACATTTAACGATGGACGCGCTCCGGACGATTTGTTATAGGTACATGGTTTACATAAAAAAAATATATCTTCATTAACGCTTTTTCTACTAACTACCACAAGGATCACTTGGTTGGTGGAAAGTGAGAGCGCCTTATCTTCGGCGCCTTCGCAAAGATAAAATGTTTCTCCATCTTTACGCCACAGTCGTCGCCAACTTCTAGGTCAATCATTTGATAAACGCACAATTGGGGAGCCTCTCCTCGCCCCGCCGCGCAGCACCACCCGCCTGAGTCACGGGATTAAATCAACTTTTGTTTTTTAGAGGAATTCTTAAGAAATATCTCTTTTCCGGTATCGTATTTCATTGGCTTAAGCTTCTATGATGGAAAAAACTCTAGTAAATGTTACTGATACTTTGGTAGATGTTATCGATGACAACTTTCTATTTTGTTAATTACTAGAAATGCTAGAATGATAACAGTTACAAATGTATGTTATGAATCGATACCACCTACGTAAGTTTTATCTTTGTTGGTACAGTTTTGGAAATATAACAACTTACTTAGGAGGTACCGAAATGACTAACTGATGATTCACTGGTTGCTTACTGCACCCAAAAGCATCGGGAGAGCGGTTTTGTGAAAATTCTACTTTCTTAATTAATATACCAAAGTGAAAATAGTTCAAGTCAATGATTTATTTAATGGAGTTTGCGATTCTTAGCAAAGTTCGATAACTAGTTTGAGATTCAATATTTAACATCGTTAGCAAGTTAGTCACTGAACGGCGGCGATGCGCTGCGCGCTCGAAACTCGACTGTAACTGCGACAGTTGAACTTGGCCGGAACCTGGCCGCCCGCGGCCACTCCCACAGCCCACCTGTCCGACGCCGATACCGTCGCGCTGTCTTTGCAAGATACTACTAGGTTCCGCCCGCAGCTTTTCACGTGTAGCCTACAGCCATTGTCTTATTACTTCGTGTAAGTTTTAATAAATTATACCTTTCTCATGAAATAATTCGTAAATTGGTTTGAGCCATATAAATATTTTTGAGTTGTTTCTCTGTTTATTGCGAACAGAAGGTACTGTGGCTCTTGTTTTGTTTTACCCGTATAGTGATATTTCGTTACAAAGAGTTAGACAAGTCGCGTTCATTGCTTAGATAAGTAATGCCCATTTTCACCAACAAGACCGTAACGCATTGCTCCCTCAATTCGAGTACCTACCTAAATTCATTTTCGCATGTTAAGCGTCACCTAGTAAGGTTATTCCTAAAAAGTGACATTTTTGTGTATATTTTGTACTGTGACTACGTTTGTTTAGCTGTTTTGATATTTTATCTATTAACAAATTACTTTGAAAAATGACGAAAAGGAAATAAATTAAATAAATGTTGCATTGTGTAAATAACTTGATAATATTTTAGGGAAAAAAAATATAAAATCCCATGATTGACTCGGCCATCGCATGAAAACACGTGTAAATTTAATTATTTAGTGCGATGGCCAAGTCAATATATTAATATAAAGATATCTATATATAAAAATTAAATATTTTTTAATATTGATATGCGTCACTATAAGATGCTGTTAATTATTACGTAACAACTTAAGACAGAAAGTTGCTTCTCATGGATCTCACAACTTTTTACCGTAGAACAACTGAAACTTTTTCTTTACCTACCGTGCGCCTATATTATTATATGGGATTACAAAGTTATTTAAGCAGTTATGTATCTAGGAAACTAGACCGAAATTTAAAAAATTTACTCGACTTGGCGGGGGCACTGCTGTGCCCCCAAATATTTTAGTTTTCACTTGATTCATATACCAAACACTACATATATTCCAAATTTGAAGCTTCTAGGTCTGCTAGAAGTGCCTTAGAATTTTGATGATCGGTGAGTCGGTCAGTCAACTTTGACCCGTTATAATTCTTAAACTACTGGTTCAAATTGAATGAAATTTGAAATATACCGTGTCTTTACAATGCCTGTATCGTTACTGAAAATTCGGTCTTCTAGTTTTATCCACAACGAAGTTACAGGGGGTCGAAAATGGCCTGAATTGCTTTGAGAACAGGATGGTACGGCCGTGCCGCTTTTTTGCTCGACAGATAAAGAGGACAAATTATTACATATAATTTACATTTCCAAAAAATGTACGTGATATTCAAGAAAATGTTGGTTGTGCAAATGTGTTTCGAATTGGCACACTCTTTGATGATGAACATGCGGTCTTTTCGGTAATCCTTGATACAAAATTAATTTCACGATTTATTACGATTTCTGCTGCACGGCGCCCTATCACGGGTCGGGGTTTCCGACCATCACTTTAATTTGTTACCTAAAAATAATTTAACGTGAAATGTTGTTAATAGAGAAGCTCTACAATAATCGCTTTAGTTATTTATCCCAAAACAATGGGTTGCACTCCGGGACTGCCGGTGGGAGTGAAAACTTAGTATTAATTACATTTAAATATTTTCATCATTAACAATTTTCACATACTCATAAGGATAATCTATGCAGCCTGCGAGTAATGACTGCGTCGTCGATGTTAGTATTGGTGTCTGTGAATTGGTCTGGGAATCATTTTGCTGACCGTGTCTTTCCTGGGTAGGCAAACTGCAGCGGTAACCGTAACTATATTTAGCAGTGTAAATACAAACTAGGAATCGATAAAAAGATTAAAAGAGCATAGCCTGTGAGTTTCTTGCCAGTTCTTCTTACAGAGCGGTGGCTCGGAACAGGCACTTAGATTCACTTACACTTAAATATTTTTTGTTTTTTTAAATTGTTTGGTTGCAAGTGAATCTAAGCTTCGTGATTTTAGTATAATTATATTTTATTTGTTTTTGTTATTTTTGTATAATTTTGACGTTTTCAAGTACTATGTAAGTAGTAGGGATTCGTTCATTCTGGCTCACTTCGTTCATTGGGTTCATTGATGTTAAAATCACAAAATAAATTTGCATCCGCCTAAAAAAAAAAAAAAAAAAGTTTGGTGTCAAATTGGGGGTTTTGAGGTGTGCTGATTCCAAATCTGTGGTCCTTTTTAACGTGTGACATGTATTTCCAAAGTTACAAAAACAAACGACACCACCCTACTTCATTAGTAATGATCTCATTAGTGTAGACTTACTCCATTAGCTCGCTACTCATTAGAAAATTAGCCTTCATTAAAACAAATTTATAGTCTAAGAGATTAGTACCATTTAAAGAAACAATAGTCGAAGAGACAAGTATCTAGTAGTAGACGAATGTCTATGAATATTCATTCTGAATCAAAGTGAGCATTCATTCTGACTCAAAGTACTAACCTAACCTAACCTAACCTAACCCACCTATAATGTAACCCACCTATAACCCACCTATAACCTATAACCTATAACCCACCTATAACCTAACCCGCCTATAACCTAACCCGCCTATAACCTAACCCACCTATAACCTAACCCACCTATAACCTAACCCACCTATAACCTAACCTTGTAATAATATAAAATTTTAGGGTATTGAGATTGGTATGTGATCATTAAGCCCCACTTATAAATTCCACCAAAGCTTTATATTATTACTCTTTTAAAGCAAGTACATTAAACAATATTTTTCACAGATAGAAGTTAAATTAACTATACATCTTTTAGGTCTCATAAAAATATTCGTCACTAGATTGGTATGTGATCATTAAGCACCCTATTATAAACATATTAATAATTATGTTGATACTAGATTGGTATGTAATAATTAAGTGTTATCATTATAAACATATTAACTAACATGTTTAACACTGGACTGATAATGGATAAGTCACCAGTATATAAGTTAAAAGTGTTATTGGTAAGCCATAGTAACGTGTAGCTAGTAGGGAAGTGTAAGCAGTTTACTTTGACAATACAGTGTTCGTCAGTAACATGGAGGTGAGATAAGATTTTTATAATTTAATATGTGGTATTTCCATAATAATATTGTTCTTATTATTTCATAGTAATATTTTTTCATATTAATGTTATGTTATGTTAACATATTATATTCTCTGAAAGATTAATTATGGTTTTGTATATTGTTACAGAGCTCATTTAGTCTATTGGATGGTGATAATACCTACAAAGGTTTTTATTATGCGATGTCTCCCAACTCTGAAACTGAAGAATGTGTAGATACTATTTCAACAACGCCTAAACCCATCAAAAGAAAACCAATAGATGAGCTGTTTCAAGTTACCACAAAGAACAAGAAAAAAAAGCTATCGAATTCAGTGTCACGAGCTCAAGACGGTGGCACTACAATGCTAACTTCAAATTTGGATGATGCTAGCAATGCAACCCACTACATAAAAATAGAGATCTTTGATATGAAAAAGATATCAAAAGTATCACCTATCGAACATTGGAAACATTCAGAAATGCGTGTAAAGCTGTACACCAAAAACAATACATCAAACTATGAAAATGTGCAAAAAGTAATTTACGATATTGCAAAAGAAATAACAAGTGATAATAATTGTAAAAAATACCATTTTAAAAATGACTTCTGAGTATTATCTTATGCAATTAGTTAATATATCATTACTCAGATATAATAAGACCTCATTATCTTAATTGCCTCTAAAATTTACTTAAATACTCAAACATCAAATCATTTTTAAATTATTATTTTGTGGTGCAACTTTAAACAGTCTTAACTGTGAAAATGGATTCCAACATATGTGAAAGTGTCTTCTTCAGCTCTAAAGTAGAAGAAAATGTAGACGATTTGAATAATATTTGTGAAGAAGTTGAGCAATGTGAGCTGTATAATTCATGTTTTGATGAAGATTTCGTGTATGCTTCGGGTGAAAATCACAATATGTAAGTACTTCTTATAACACTAACAAATCTTGTTTAAAATGTAATATTATTCTAAACTAACAATTATCGCTAACTCTGAAATTGTTTACTTTGAATAAAATTTCGAAGTACAGATATATATTTTATATTTTAGAAGATTGTTTTTATAGTAAAAAATTCTAAATATAGATAAACTTTATATATAGGTAGACTATCACATAGATATTAATGTATTATTTTTTCATTTATTTTAGTCAACATCAGCAAAAAGGAGGTTCCCTGAAACGAACTTATATTCACAGTTCAGATCGCGATGTCAAGCGTTATAGAACTGAAGAAACAGTTTCATCTTCTTCTTCATCCGGAGGACCCAACGTAGTTTCACCTTCATCTAGTGCATCAGGAGGATCCGATATAGGTAATCATTTAAATAAAGTAAATTGTGACGCTTGTCTAAAAACAGTTAGTAAACGATATTTTTCAAATCATTTAAAAAGTAACATGCATAAAAACAACACTTTGAAATTACACGGTACCTTTGAAAACGTATCAGTTATTGAAACAGCTTTTGGACAAAGAATTGTAACATATAAAATTTGTAATAAATCAAATCGATCTCTAGTACCAACATTTGAAACTCCCGAATCGTTTATGAGTTCAATTAAAGATGATATATTATTCTTAGTTGAAGAGTCTATCGAAAAATATTCTATTTTTAAAGTTAATTTCATATTACATGCTGATTTTATTCAACAAAGTAAAAACGATGCTGTAAATTCATTTGATTTTCAAACTATTAATTTTATAGTATTTCGTGGAGACGATTTAAATATACTTTTTTCAACTTTGAGTGACACTTTTTCAAATAAAATAAGTAGTTTCGAAAAAAAAGACAGTGGATGGGCTCTCAAAAATATAAAAAGCGTTGATATGAATGTAAATAAATTTAATCCTCTTCGTGGTACTTCATATATAGATTTACCCGAAGACATTGGGTTAAAAAAAGCTGTAATTAACGTCCAAAATAAAGATAATTTATGTTTTAAATGGGCTTTACTCTCCGCTCTATATCCTGTTAATAAAAATACCCATCGCGTTTCCTCATACTCTATGCATTTAAACAAATTGAATTTTAAAACTGTATCATTTCCTGTTAAACTATCCGATATTTCTAAAGTTGAAAAATTAAACAATATTAGTATAAACGTTTTTGGATTAGAATTTGATCAAAAGAAGAAACAACACAGCGTTATTGGTCCTCTGTATTTTACAAAGAATCGTAAGAGCAGTCATATAAATTTGTTGTATTTGAGTAATGGTACAAACGGCCATTACTGTTTTATCAAAAATTTATCTCGTTTAGTTAGCAAACAACTTTCAAATCAACATCATATTGTCCATATATGTGATGGATGTCTATTGTATTTCCCAACTAGAGAAAGGTTATCAAACCATCAACAACATGACTGCTGTCACGTGGTAACTGAATTGCCAACGAAAAATCATACGTTTAAAAATTGGTATGGTCAGTCCACATCTAATGATAAATTAATGTTTAATCATTTTGAACGAAAATTAAAGGTACCTTTTGTTATATATGCTGATTTTGAAGCGTTTTTAAATCCTATTCATTCATGTTTCAATAATCCATCAAAATCATACACTAATAATGTTCAAAAACATGAACCCTATAGTTTTGGATTTTATATAAAGTGTTCATATGATGATAATTTATCAAAATATATATCATATTGTGGATCTAATTGTGTACAGGTGTTTATGAATAGCCTCTATGAAGAGTTAAAAATAATATGTGGCAAAAACAGTTTTCAAAAATGTCCCAAATCATTGACTGTAGAAGATAAAAATATTATTAGTAATTGCAAAATTTGTCATGTTTGTGAAACTAATTTAAACAATGAAAGAGTGTTAGATTTTGACTGGTACACAGGTAATTTTAGGGGGGTTTCACATGAAATATGTGCAAAGAAATTTAGAGCCCCAAATTTCATCCCCGTGTTTCTACATAATTTAAGTCATTATGATTCACATTTTATTGTTCATGCTCTAAATTTGAAAGATGGTCCAGTAGAAATAATACCTCAAAATAAAGAAAAATATATATCGTTTTCAAAAATATTACATATAAACAATCAAAGAATAAATTTGAGATTTCTAGATTCATTAAAATTTTTGCCATGTAGTCTTGATCAATTAGCTAAAAATCTTGAAGATAATCAATTTTACACTCTTAAAAAGAATTTTCCAATTAATGAAGATTTTATACGTCTTAGAAAGAAAGGTATTTTTCCTTATGAGTTTATGACTTCTTTTGATAGTTTAAAAGTAACATATTTACCGGATCAACATGATTTTTACAGCACCTTAACAAATTCAAACGTATCTGACAATGATTATAGCCATGCGCAAGATGTTTGGAATCACTTTAAGTGTGTAAATATGTGTGATTATTCCAATTTATATCAAAAAACTGATGTTCTACTTCTAACTGATATATTTGAAAATTTTAGAGACCTTTGTATTGCTACTTATAATCTTGATCCTGCACACTATTATACGGCACCGGGTTTAAGTTGGGATGCTATGTTAAAGTACACTAAAATACAATTAGAACTATTAACGGACTTTGACAAAATTGCTTTTATAAGAGGTGGTATTCGTGGTGGTGTATCTCAATGTAGTAGTAGGTATGCTAAGGCTAATAATGAATACTTAAATAATTATGATAACACCACAGATAAATCTTATCTGACATATTTTGATGCCAATAATTTATACGGATGGGCTATGTCACAATATCTCCCCGAAGGAGGATTTGAGTGGTTACATCCGAAGACCAATTTTGATATATCGGATACCTCCGAATATGGTTTAATTTTAGAAGTAGATTTAACGTACCCTGATGAGCTTCATAACTTACATTCGGATTTACCTCTTTGTCCAGAAAACATTTGTGTTGGGGGTTCTAAATATAAAAAATTAATTCCTAATCTTAATGATAAAAATAAATACATAATTCACTATAGAAATCTAAAGCAATGTATTAAATTAGGTATGAAATTAAAAAGAGTTCATCGAGTACTAAAATTTAATCAAAGTCCTTGGCTTCAAAAATATATAGATTTAAATACTATTTTGAGGACAAAAGCAACATCTGATTTTGAAAAGGATTTTTATTAGCTAATGAATAATTCAGTTTTCGGTAAAACAATGGAGAATATAGAGAAGAGAGTAAACGTAAAACTTTTAACTCATTGGGAAAATCGTGGTAAATCTTTAGGTGTACAAGACTTAATCGCTCGACCGGAATTTCATAGTCTTTCAATATTTTCAGAGAATTTAGCTGCAGTTCAATTACACAAAACAAAAATTATTTATAATAAACCAATTTACCTAGGATTTTGCATTTTAGATATTTCTAAAACTCTAATGTATGAATTTCATTATGAATATATGTTAAAAAAGTTTGGACATAAAACTAAACTATTATATACTGATACTGACAGTTTTATCTACCAAATATTCACGGACAATTTTTATAAGGATATCAAACCTGATTTAGCCAGATGGTTTGATACTTCCGACTATCCAGCAGATAATGTTTTTGGGTACCCAAAAATAAATAAAAAAAGATTAGGATTTTTCAAAGACGAAAATAATGGTAAAATTTTAGAAGAATTTGTTGGTTTACGATCAAAAATGTATGCATTTAACGTAGATAACAAAATTGTAGCAAAAGCTAAGGGTGTAAATAAAACTGTTACGAAACAATTAAGTTTAGAAAATTATAAATCATGTCTATTCGATCAAAATATTCACCATCATGACATGTACAGATTCAAATCAATAAAACACAAAATATTCACCCAAAAAATTAATAAAATTTCATTATCATATAATGATACAAAGCGTCATATTTTACCTAATTTAATTGATACTTTGGCGTGGGGTCACTATTCATTAAGATAAAATTTTAATTTTGTTTACTGTTAAATTTATAAAATAATTATATTTGTACCTTTTATTTGTTTGTTGTATGTATTAAAGAATGTATTTTTAAGAAAATGTATAATTGTTAAATATAGTGTTTTATAAAAAAGTTGTTCATTTTATTGTTGGACTTCCCTTCACCCACACACAAACAACATGAAACATTTTATACATCCTTTTACTGCGATAGTCGCAGGACCTAGTGGATGTGGAAAGTCACACTTTGTAACAAATTTTATTAAATATAGAAAAGAATTGTGTTACATAAACTTTTCTTGTATTACTTGGTGTTTCGATGAAATGCAGCCATTGTATAACTTAAAAAATGTAAACTATTTTCAAGGATTACCAGAGTTAAACATGTTTGATGGTAAAGAACCCAATCTAATTATAATAGACGATCTCATGAGGGAATCCGATGGTCGTATAGTTGATATATTCACTAAAGGTAGTCACCATAGAAATTTAAGTATTTTCTATATAACTCAAAATTTGTTTCATCAGGGGAAAGGACAGAGAGACATTTCTTTAAATTCAAGTTACATAATTTTTTTCAAAAACCCTCGTGATAAAACACAGATTCGCTATTTAGCACGTCAAGTAGTACCAGAAAATCCTAAATATGTTGAAGAAGCATACAAGGATGCGACAATGAATGCACATGGATATTTAATGATAGACCTTAAGCAAAATACAAATGATTTGTGTCGTATTAAAACTAAGGTATTCCCTACAGATGGGTATTGTTCTATTTATGTACCGAAGAAAGAGTTTAAATATGATAAAAAGCAACAAATTTCAGTCATTTACAAATAATGCATCGGAGACTGAGGACACATAAAGATTTACTTGTGGCATTACATAAATTAAAACCGAAATATAAAAAAGCTTTGTTAGAATCGTGCGATGAAAATGAAATAAACTGTATTTGTGAATGTATTTACAATGTTCTACAAGGTAAAATTCCATTAGGAGAAAAAGAAAAAAAAACTCTTAAAAAACATAAATCTCTACTACGTAAACTTGTAAGTAAAACAACAAAAAAAGTAAGGAAAAATATTATAATCCAGAAAGGTGGCTCATTTCTTCAAATTATATTAGGATCTATACTTAGTGGATTAGTCAGTGGTCTTGTTTAAAATGGATCATGCTAAAATGGATCATGCTAAAAAAATGATACTCGTTGAACCAAGTTTGTTAGATAAAATAAACCGAAAGGAAAGTTTTTCTGATGATCCAAAATCCAGATTAGATATTGAAATGCAAAATATTTTAGAAAGCAAAGAAGATGATAGAATGAAATGGATTTTGTATTTACAAATTTTACAAAGATATTTACACTTTACTGGTGAAAATCGTCAGCCTATTGAACTTCCAATAATAACTTCATATGATACATCTAAAACAATAAATAAAAACGATCAAATCGATATTATACCTTCAGTTGCCCATGACATATCAAGCAAAGAAGGCTCTAACCAAGAGACTAATATTTCACAAACGGAACCTGTTTATTCGGTAAGACACATTTTAAGTTTGATACCAAATACCTACTCAAAAAAGGGTGAACTATTATTAAACTTGTTATCTTTGAACAAAAACAAAATAAATTGGGATAAAGAAGGTACAGTTTTTATCGAAAATAAAAAGGTAACTGGAAGCAATATAATAGACTTGATAAATGACTCATTAAGACCACTAAAAAGAAAAAACCCAATAGGATGGGAAAATTTTGCGGAAGCTTTAAAAGATCTTAAAGTTCCACTTACCTACATAGGTAACCCGAAGATATGTGAATACATTACCCAATTGCAGTTAAAAAAATCTGAAGACATATCTAGTGGAGAGGAATTTACTACACCTACAAAAGCTCTTCAGGTGTCTTTGAAAAAAGACGGTGAAAAATACACTAAAAAAATTAGATCAAAATTAGACTGGGAAAAATGGAACCCTTATTAGAAATTCAAAATATTTACTACGATATATCGAACCCTGCTGGATATAGTAGTATTGATAGACTTACAAAAGCCATGAACGGTAAATTGACTAAAAAGGAAGTTAAGGAATGGTTGCAGTCACAAGAAACGTATACTCTCCATAAGCCAGTACATAAGAAATTTCCTCGAAATAAATATATTTTATCTAATTTAAATGACCTTTGGCAAGTAGATTTAAGCGATATGAGAACTTATAGTAAATATAATGATGGTTTTAACTATTTACTGTGTGTAATCGATGTGTTTAGTAAATATGCTTATGTTAGACCTATAAAAAATAAAAATTCTGAGACGATAAAACAATCTTTTAAAAGTATATTCAATGTAGCACATACCACTCCTACACATATACAATCAGACAAAGGCACTGAGTTCGTTTCAAGAGATGTTAAAAAGTACTTAAAATCAAAAAGAATAAATTTTTATACCACGAATAATCCTGACATTAAGGCTAGTGTTGTTGAAAGATTTCAAAGAACACTGAAAACAAAAATGTGGCGATATTTTACTCATAAAAACACTCATAAATACATTGATATTTTACAAGATTTATTATACTCCTATAATCATAGCTATCATTCAAGCATTAAAATGGCGCCTTGTGATGTCAATTCTAACAATATAATGACCGTTTGGAACAATCTTTATGACAGGGAATCGTCAAAAACATCCAAAGGTACCCCATTACATAAGTTTCATGTAGGTGATCATGTAAGAATTACAAAATATAAACACATTTTTCAAAAAGGTTACGAGTCTAACTGGAGTGATGAGATATTTGTGATATATTCAGTTATTAATAGATCACCCTGGGTAGTTTACACACTGAAAGATTTGAAAGGAGAGGTGATCGAAGGTACATTTTATGAAAAAGAACTACAAAAAGTAAATTACAACCCAACTATGAGTTATAAAATAGATAAAATACTCAGTTCTCGTTATTCAGGTCTCAGAAAGCAAGTGCTAGTAAAGTGGAAAGGTTATCCAGACAAATTCAATAGTTGGGTACAAGCATCAGATTTGGAAACAATATGATAAATAATAACTTTTACTTAACATTACCGAGCAACAGTTCGATGGAGTACTTTCCAGAAAATACTACAACTATGTTTTCTACTAAACTACCAAAACCAATAAAGTTAGAGGGGGAGTGGGTTGTTGGTGTGGTTGAATTCCAATATCCATGTACCATGTTTACTGTTCAGGAACATGAAAATATTGTATATATAGCTAAAAAAATGTTAATACCAAATGAAGACATAGCATCATTAGTTTACTATAAAACTCATATTCCTGCTACAAATTATGACAACATAAATCATATTTTGTCAGCATTGAATAATTTAAAAGAAAATGTAAAATTTCGATGTGATGAAATATCCAAATTTGTTTCAGTGACAGTACATGATAAATCAATTGCTTCATTAACGTTATCACCAAAATTGAGTATTCAGTTAGGTTATGAACCCAATAGAAATCTTGTTGAGAAGAGTTTAGGTAAATGTCCTGCAAATTTACACTTAGGATTACCATCTCAACTCTTTGTATATTGTGATATAGTAGAACCTCAAATTGTAGGAGATGTCATCACACCACTATTAAGAATAATTCCTTTAGATCCCTCTAAGTACATATATGGTGCTAACAAAATGCATGTATTTTCACCGCCTCACTATATACCCGTTATGAGAAGAGAATTTGATACGATTGAAATAAATATAAGATCAAGCATAGGTCAAAAAATACCATTCCAATTTGGTACGGTGTGTGTTAAACTACATTTCAGAAAAATATAATGTATTCTAAAGAACATATAAATTGCCCATATGAACATTACTATAAACACCAAGCTGGTTCAGGAATAGGAGTAATATACAAAGGAGCACCTTATCAACGTGGTCATGGAATCGGTAGCTTTTTAGGTGGACTATTTCGTTCGGTTTTACCATTATTTTCAAGTGGTGCAAAGGCCATAGGACAAGAAGCTTTAAGTACGGGGGTAGGAATGCTCTCTGATATGGTTAATGCTCGACCAATGGAAGAGTCCATTAAATCTAGACTTAAAGAAGCTACTTCTAATTTAAAAAGGAAAGCAGATGGTAAAATAGATAAAATGATGTCTGGTTCTGGGTATATAACAAAAAGGAAACGCTTATCAGCATTCATTCAACCATCAGCTACCAAGGGGAAAGTGATAAATAAACAGAGTAATACTCTGCGAAAATACAAAGATATTTTTTCATAAACTAGAATGTCTTTTTTACATAGTAATTCTTGCGAGTGCATCAAATCAGAATTGGATTTATTTGCTTTACCATCAACGCAAACGAGTATAGAAAGCGGATCATGGATACACTATAAGCCCATATCATCACTAACCGATGATGGTCCCGTAGAATTCCTAGTACCTGGAACTGGAGATGATTATATAGATTTGTCACATACTCTGATACATATAAGAGTGAAGATATTAACTGACGACTCAACAAAATTGAGTGCAGCTACTGTAGTGGCCCCTGTCAACAATTGGTTACACTCACTTTTCAGTCAATTAGATGTTTACTTGAATCGAAAATTAGTTTCACCTCCTAACAATACATATGCATATCGTGCTTATATGGAAACTCTCTTGAATTATTCTCCTGCTGCTAAAGAATCTCACTTAACATGTAGTCTTTGGTATGAAGATACTGAAGGAAATATGGATTCAACAGATTTAAAAAACAACGGTTTTAGTAAGAGACAAGAGTTAGTATCCGAGAGTAAAGAAATAGAAATGATTGGTCATCTTCACGGTGATATATTTAATCAAGAAAAGTTTTTAATCAATGGCGTTGAAATGAGTGTTAAGTTAGTTAGGTCTCGTGATTCGTTCCATCTTATGGCACCTTTGAATACTTCTAAATTTAAAGTAAGCATAACAGATGCAACTCTTATTGTAAGAAGAGCAAAAATAAATCCAAGTGTTTTACTTGCACATCAAAAAGTGCTTTCATCTACTACTGCAAAATATCCTATAACTCGAGCTGAGGTAAAAGTTTTAACAATACCATCAGGAGTTCAGGGAAAAACACTTGATAATATTTTTTTAGGACAAGTACCTAAAAGGTGTATAATTGGGTTTGTCAATAATGCAGCGTTTAATGGTATTCTCACAAAAAATCCATTCAACTTCGAAAACTTTGGTATAAATTCGTTTTGTTTGTGTATAGATGGTCAACAAATACCCGCAAAACCTTTGCAACCATCATTTGATAATAATATGTTTACTTCAACTTATCATACATTATTCTCGGGGACAGGTATACATTTTCTAAATGAAGGTAATGGGATATCTCGTGATAAATATTCAAATGGTTATTGTTTGTTAGCTTTTGATCTTACTCCAGATTTGTCAGCGAATTCATCCAATCATTGGAATCTTATAAGGCATGGTAGTGTAAGATTGGAAGTTTGTTTTGATTCCACTCTTAGTAATACAATAAACTGTGTTGTGTATGCAGAGTTTGATAACGTTATTGAAATAGATAAGAATAGAAATGTAACCGCTGATTATAGTAGCTAAGTGTTATTAGGTACTGATTTAAATAAAACATTATTATAAAATTATACATGTCTTTTATTTATGGTACTTACCTTCTGAACTATTAAGTATGGATGAATTATTTTTACCTTTTCACTCTTTTGCGATCAAGCAAATAATTAAGACTTGTGTCCTGTGTGCGAAAATGAATACTATTGAAATTCAATCAAATCTAAGAAAAATTCATGCAAGTTTACAATACAATGTATATGCAGCAAACAGATTACCCATACATGTCCAAGTCCCTATGTTTCTCATCAGCAATTTAGACCCAGATACACAATCAGGTTCTCACTGGATAGCGATACATATAGACAGCCGCGGTGTTGGAGAATATTTTGATACGTACGGTCGTTCTCCTACTGGTTATCACAAAATGTTCTTGTATCGAAATTCAAAGCAGTGGAATTATAGTTACCACCGATTACAACATGATTTAACTTCTGTATGTGGGGAATATTGTTTAATGTATTTGTTATATAAGTTTTGTAATAGGCCTTTGATGGAATTTATAAACCAATTTAGTAGCAATACCTTAAAAAATGATATGTTATTGCATATGATGTTTAAATTATGTTTTTAAACTTTTAACAATACACTATGGTACAGTAAGTTGATAGATCTGTTAAGGTAGGTAAATTAAATAAAACATTACTATAAAATTATACACGTCTTTTATTTATATTTTATCTCGTCAACTAAGGTTAGGTTTCACCATAAAATTATACATGTCTTTTAGCTTATCAATAACACTTTTAACTTATATACCTACTCGGGACTTACATGAAATAATACTCAGAAGTCATTTTTAAAATGGTATTTTTTACAATTATTATCACTTGTTATTTCTTTTGCAATATCGTAAATTACTTTTTGCACATTTTCATAGTTTGATGTATTGTTTTTGGTGTACAGCTTTACACGCATTTCTGAATGTTTCCAATGTTCGATAGGTGATACTTTTGATATCTTTTTCATATCAAAGATCTCTATTTTTATGTAGTGGGTTGCATTGCTAGCATCATCCAAATTTGAAGTTAGCATTGTAGTGCCACCGTCTTGAGCTCGTGACACTGAATTCGATAGCTTTTTTTTCTTGTTCTTTGTGGTAACTTGAAACAGCTCATCTATTGGTTTTCTTTTGATGGGTTTAGGCGTTGTTGAAATAGTATCTACACATTCTTCAGTTTCAGAGTTGGGAGACATCGCATAATAAAAACCTTTGTAGGTATTATCACCATCCAATAGACTAAATGAGCTCTGTAACAATATACAAAACCATAATTAATCTTTCAGAGAATATAATATGTTAACATAACATAACATTAATATGAAAAAATATTACTATGAAATAATAAGAACAATATTATTATGGAAATACCACATATTAAATTATAAAAATCTTATCTCACCTCCATGTTACTGACGAACACTGTATTGTCAAAGTAAACTGCTTACACTTCCCTACTAGCTACACGTTACTATGGCTTACCAATAACACTTTTAACTTATATACTGGTGACTTATCCATTATCAGTCCAGTGTTAAACATGTTAGTTAATATGTTTATAATGATAACACTTAATTATTACATACCAATCTAGTATCAACATAATTATTAATATGTTTATAATAGGGTGCTTAATGATCACATACCAATCTAGTGACGAATATTTTTATGAGACCTAAAAGATGTATAGTTAATTTAACTTCTATCTGTGAAAAATATTGTTTAATGTACTTGCTTTAAAAGAGTAATAATATAAAGCTTTGGTGGAATTTATAAGTGGGGCTTAATGATCACATACCAATCTCAATACCCTAAAATTTTATATTATTACAAGGTTAGGTTATAGGTGGGTTAGGTTATAGGTGGGTTAGGTTATAGGTGGGTTAGGTTATAGGCGGGTTAGGTTATAGGCGGGTTAGGTTATAGGTGGGTTATAGGTTATAGGTTATAGGTGGGTTATAGGTGGGTTACATTATAGGTGGGTTAGGTTAGGTTAGGTTAGGTTAGTACTTTGAGTCAGAATGAATGCTCACTTTGATTCAGAATGAATATTCATAGACATTCGTCTACTACTAGATACTTGTCTCTTCGACTATTGTTTCTTTAAATGGTACTAATCTCTTAGACTATAAATTTGTTTTAATGAAGGCTAATTTTCTAATGAGTAGCGAGCTAATGGAGTAAGTCTACACTAATGAGATCATTACTAATGAAGTAGGGTGGTGTCGTTTGTTTTTGTAACTTTGGAAATACATGTCACACGTTAAAAAGGACCACAGATTTGGAATCAGCACACCTCAAAACCCCCAATTTGACACCAAACTTTTTTTTTTTTTTTTTTAGGCGGATGCAAATTTATTTTGTGATTTTAACATCAATGAACCCAATGAACGAAGTGAGCCAGAATGAACGAATCCCTACTACTTATGTAATAGTTTATGAAATAAAAAGTATTTTGACTTATGACTTTTGATAATTCTGCTTAAATTCGGATTTTATCGGTATTGTTTATCTTTTGATTAACGTCTAAAATACCTAATCTCTACACATTCTACACATGTCTACACATTGAAGTATTTTGAACGATAAGTTATTTCGCCTCGATCAGAGGGGATCTAAAAACCTGGTCGAGAAGACCCAGGTGTGTGCATTCTCGCCTTCCTTTCGCCTCCCATTCTTCAGAATGCCCAATAATTTTTTTGGCATGGCATCCAGTAACTTGCGTAGAGTCAATAAGATGAGGCGGTTGTAAACAAAACTTTAAGCAAACATACTACTAATATAATATATCAAAGGGTAGGCTATTGATAAAACGACGACATTAAACCGGTTGTTTATTGTCGTATATACTATTGTCTCGTTCTTTACGAAGTCGTTTCTCGGACAGCACTCGAGTCTATACAATAATGATAACTAATGACTTTATTTAAATTATTGAAATTTTTTTTTTCGTCGGGAATTACTTCAAATTTATAATTTTACTAGCAGCCGCCCGTCACTTCCTCCGTATTCCGTCGCGTCCTAATAGGTCCATTCGTCTAGGAGTTGCGATGCCATATTCAAATACAGACACGTAATATTTATTACACCTTTTTCTCTTTTTTCGTAAAAAGAACAATCATTAAAGTGTGCTGATCTTTTAGCAACAATAAATTTACTAATGTACCGTAATAGCTGTATTTCGTCATAGTAATAAAAATTTCTAAAATAAAATACTACTACTACAAATAGGCCTCCTGACTTAGGAGTTTGTGTTATAGCCAATAGATGAGGAGGTTGTATAAATATGATAATAGCTCTCGATGATGTTAAATACCATAAAACATGAGGACGTCCAGTCGGACAATGGTTTGATAGTCCCCTTAATGCGTGGCTGAGTGCTGCCGACCATACGTAGTAGTGCCCCGGTCATTAGGACCTATACCGCCGCGTCGTTGTTGGCCGGATGGGAGCGACCCACCTATCGGTCTACAAATTACGAACACATACTTGGGAGCATATTTCTATAACAATTGTCACTTTTTACCCAATAGCGAAAAAGCCAAAGATTTTTGCGATATATATATATATTGAATAAATGTTTTTGACAAATATTATTCCTATTTTATAATGATATGATACTCTTAAAATATAAGACTGACAAAGATAATGTGATAAAAGTGAAAAAGTAGTGGGTACCAGTAAAATTAGGGACCTATCGCATTATAATCGATTCACTCGTTTAGAAGCGCGATGCCACAGACGGACACACAGATACACAGACACGTCATACTTATAATATCCCTATGTTGTGGTCTGGGTTACAAAACTAATCTTTCACTTAAGTGAGGGTTTTTTTCAGATTTATCACTGAGGGTATATCAAGTAGGCATTAGGTATTACTCAGGGATGCTGGCCTCGGCTGGGGTTGATAGCTTTCCAGCTATCATCAGAATGAGAATAGCGTCGCTGTTGCAGCGGGTCCGTGGCAGTTCCAACAGCCTCCTGAAAACTGTGGCCAATAGGCTTGATGTGGACAGTGCTATTATGCAGCACTGGACACGCGTTCACATAACCAAGGATGCCACAATTACATATAACCGGTATGTGTAATGGTGGTATCCCGTAATGTACTTAATTATAAAATTGTAATACTAACATAGTTTTTAAGATTTATTGTTACTAACACTATGGATTTTGGTCCAAAATAAACAAATTTAATTTTATTTTATTTTTATTTATTATGTAATCTAAAGGTTTTTTTGAGTCGGAGAGTATTTAGGATGTTTAATTTTATTTCTTTAATTTATTTTTTCATAATTACTCACATACGGTTATGAATTTTAGTATAGTGCGGGAATGCCTAATGATGACAGTGGTAGCAAACTTTTTTGTATAAGTGCAAGGGTACAGACAACAGTATACTCGTACTACCGCAAATGAAAGGTTTGCATTTTCAAGATGTTTTAATATTTTGTACTTTTAAAAATAAACCTGAGTTGGGGGCTTCCTTAATTATAAAATTTGGAGTTCTTGGCGAAAGTGAAGCGTCCTGTCTGCATTTTTATTTCATTTTAAAAAAAATGTGAAATTTCTTACATAAGATCTCAGTGTAGTCCCACGTCCGATCTGAGGACTTAAGGGGCTTAGGGGGAGGGCATCTCATTTACCATTTATAATTTTTATTATCACTTCTTCTCACTTTCTATAAATAAAATAGTAGGTATTAATGTATCTTTTACTTGACACTGGCTAAATGTGCTAAACGCAAGAAGCCAATATTTAAAAGAAAGAAATATACAAAATTTTGTTACGCTACTTGCAGCGGTTTTGTCTATACTTACGTCAAAGTGATTTTGTTTCATCTCTCGCTATGTAAAACTCGAAGTAAAGAATAAATTTGATAGGACGTAAGCGGTTCAGAAATATCAATGTACATCGGAAAATCCCGGAACTGCCCTAATTCACGACATAAACTCGTCGATACTTTCTTTACCTACTCGCATCGACTAGCTCGCATGGACACTTTGCTTATATTATAGCACAACGGTTTGATCGGAGTCAACAGGTTTCGGGCACAGTGTCAACAAACCGCAGGAAACTGGCGGCGGAACAATAAATTAGTTGAGTAAACAATTCTATACAATCATTTTGAGAATTTCTTAATTGAAACGGCGACGTCTGTGGCGAACGTGAGTTAATGTTACGATCGTAATAGTTACGCCGACTCGGGAAGACTTCTCATGAAACGAGTTGATCTACACGAGTGACGGCCGAGTCCTGTGCGACCAACTGCCACTGATAGTTGTCACGACCACTTGACTTAAATGAGACCTAATAAACCGTGATATTTATGTTTTCACGATAATTTAGATTAAAAAATACGGACAACTTCAGCTTACAAAAACAAAAAAAAACCAATAATAAATCCGTGATATCCTTGAGTACTCATGCTTTTAATAAACCCAGAATAAACATGTAACGTGTTTATATTGATAAAAATATCTATAAAGATATAGTTATATTCATTTTTGTTAGATTTGAGATACTTGCCAATTCTTAAGTGATAACTCTAAAATACCAATTCTAGTCCAACAAATAAAAAATATAACAAATAAAAAGATAAAGGGTCTGCTCAGAATGGCAGTAAAAATCGAAAAAGCATATTTCTTAAGATCACCCGCCTAGATACGAGTACATGCGGTTTTACATTTATGACCAAGAATTTATATTATGGACTGTTTTAAATTTCAGTTTACGCATTGCCAAACTTTAAGTACGAAAACAGAACACACGAACTCACCCTAACATTTATAATATGAGTAAAGACAAGCGGCTTTAGTCGCTTGAGACAGGGAAGCAGCTCCTTCAACAGACAACATTTGGCTAGAAGGTATTCGTTACCCCCAAATGGTTTTCAGCTTGACGTGGCGGGGGGGCTAAGTACGCCTCGGTAGGGCGAAAGAACCGCTGGGGAAAAGGTAACCCCCAGAGACCGGCAACTCTGGGTGCCCTTAGTACTGACTACCGCGGTGGAAACTAAGAGGTACCTGTGGAGGCCGCCGCGGGCGGGCCTGCGAAGCAGCGCCAGGAGGGTCTTAGGTGGCGGGGGCAAAGGACCCCTGCGGTCCTTCCGGTTTTGCCCGGGGAATTATTGGCCGCGGACGGGGTGTCCGGGGTGTCCTAAAGCCCAGGTACTGGCCCCTGCCACTTTCTCATTAGGTGGCGGACGTCAGCGGAAGATTTTTGTGGGTATTACTGCTGGTGGTGGTGAGTATCACACACCCCTCCCGGTCCCCCTTTGGCGCGAAACTTTAACGCGTTTGGAACGTTAACTCATAAACCCATACCATCATTGGGTTTACCATGCGACCCAAGTGTGTATTGGCGGAGGCGTGTGGCGTCCCACTGTTAGAAATTTGCAAACCGCCTGATTAAGCCTCTAACAGTTTTTACATCGGTAACAAAATGCTTTTACGCGTTGCCTCCCGGCCAAAGGGGGACCGGGAGGGATGTGTGGGACTTACCTACCACCGCCAGCAGTAATACCCACTAAAAATCTGCCGCTGACGTCCGCCACCTGATGAGAAAGGGGCATATATTTATATATGAGAAGCCTGATTGTTACTTTTATTTCTGCCTACTGATGACTACACAAATACGTTATTGTTACTAGTATAAAAGCTAGGTATTTTATGTCATTACTTAAAAATCAGACAATACGATGGCTAAAATTTTAACTTGTAATCAAAATTAATTAAAGAAATACTAAGGCAATACCTAAATATCTATAACTAGCGGCCCGTCCCGGCTTCGCACGGGTAGACATAAATAGGTACAGATATTTAAGTTATAAGCATGCTAATTAAAACGACCATGAATCACAAAAAAAAATTGTATGCTTATCTTAAGGCCTCCCCAGTTCATAATGGTGCACGCCTTCTCCTGCTGCCCCTCTCTCGTCGAGTTAGTTACTCGATGCGCTGCGTGGCGGCCGCCGCCGGCTTGTATTTTAATTTTAATTTCATGATATTTTTTGAATGGAATGTCCGATTTCAATAATTCCAAAAGTATTCATCAGGTATTGAGACAGTCTTAGATATGAAATATTTACTTGGAAAAAAAATATGTATGGTATGGATAACACGGTCTGAATTTGATCGGCATTAATATCAATTTGTTGAATAAAAAAAAGTGGTTATAATGACGTAACTCTGTAGTTACTACTGTTAGTTAGACAAATGGTCTCGCGAAGTTTTTTGTAGATATTGATATACTAGCTGTTACCCGCGACTTCGTCCGCGTGGAATAGTATCTTTGGGTAGCATTTTTATTATTTAATAAGAATCATTAGTAGGTATAGTAGATATCAGCGGCGGCGATGCAGAGAATTCGTTAAAAGGAACTTTAAGTCTTTAACTTCAAAAGCCAAAATATTTTTTAAACTTGATACACCCAAAATTTTTAAATATCATGTTATTAGAATAGTTTGGCGTCGTAGTTCCCGTGCCGAATCCGTTCCGTTCCGTTCGAATTTCAAGAATTCCGTTTGTAGAAAAACTCTGCACATCCTAAGAGACCTACGTACCAAGTTTCATGGTTTTATCTTCAAAAATGAAGAACACCCATAAACACATTTAACCCCTATATCACCCCCTTACTGGTAAACATTTCAAAATGCTAGAACAAACGCTTTTTTGTTTAGATATTATTTAGTGCCTAAATACAAAATGTTATATTTTTATATTCAAAAATGCCGAACTTCATACAAACTTTCAACCCCTATTTTATCTCTCACAGGACGAAATTTCAAAAACGCTAGAACAAATGTTTAATTATTTCCTATCAAGTGCTTAAATATTAAGTTTCATGGTTTTATCTTTTAAAATTAAGAAATCCCATACAACTTTTCACTCCCTCCCCTTTTTAACCCTTTACAACCCCCTTTTCGAAATAAAAAGTAGCCTATGTTCTTTCTCAGGGTCTAGACCATCTGTATACCAAATTTCATTCAAATCCGTTCAGTAGTTTTTGCGTGAAAGAGTAACAGACAGACAGACAGACAGACAGACAGACAGACAGACAGACAGAGTTACTTTCGCATTTATAATATTATATATATATATTAGTATATTAGTATTAGTATTAGTATATATTAGTATATTAGTATTAGTATTAGTAAGATACCAAATTTCATTCAAATCCGTTCAGTAGTTTTTGCGTGAAAGAGTAACAGACAGACAGACAGACAGACAGACAGACAGACAGAGTTACTTTCGCATTTATAATATTAGTAAGGATTCTATCATATTCTCCAACATTTTTTAATCCTATCATTAATACTCTTCGCAGCGTATGCGATGACAGACAGACTTCGGTTGGTTTTAATAGGAATTTATAAAGATTTCTATAGTAATCTAGTACTAAATATAGCCTATATTACTCAGTGATAATGTGGCTTTCTTATAAAAAAAGAATTATTAAAATCGGTCCAGTGCTTTTTGAGTTTATTCGTTACATACAAAAATACATATCTTTCCTCTTTATAATATTATAGGTCGGGGAAAAAGTCTTTTCGCATAACGTAGGTATAAACTTATTATAAAAATTTTTTGACTGTACTATTTGTGTCTGGCTGGTTTTGGTAACATTAAAAAGGTTCCATTATAAAGAAAAGAAAGAAAATAAAAAAAAGTTGTTTCCCGCTATTTTTCATTTGTTTTTCTCTCCGTTAAAATGAGTGAATCTAATGAAGAAATTCGATACATTTTAAAATTTTATTATAAAAAAGGCTAAAATGCAACTCAAGCAGTGAAAAAAATTTGTGATGTTTATGGACCTGATGCAGTGTCAGTAAGAGTAGCACAAATTTGGTTCAAACGTTTTCAGTCCGGAAATTTTGATGTTAAAGATGCACCTCGCTCTGGTCGCCCAAATGGACGCCATTTTCGAAAGAGTGGAGCAAGATCGGCATATTAGTAGTTACAATGTAGCTGAAGAACTGGGAATTGACCACAAAACAGTTTTGACCCATTTGAAGAAAGCTGGTTATACAAAAAAGCTCGATATTTGGGTACCACACGAGCTCACTCAAAGAAACATAATGAACCGTGTACTCATTTGCGATTCATTATTGAGACGTAATGAAACCGAGCCGTTTTTGAAGAGATTGATAACTGGCGATGAAAAGTGGATCACGTACGACAAGAACGTGCGAAAAAGGTCGTGGTCGAAAGTTGGCCAGGCTTCACAGACTGTGGCCAAACCTGGCCTAACACGAAATAAGGTGATGCTGTGTGTATGGTGGGATTGGAAGGGCATTGTTTATTATGAGCTTTTACCGCCCGGCAAAACCATCGATTCTGATCTTTATTGCCAGCAACTGATGAGATTAAAGGAAGCAGTCGAGAGAAAACGGCCGGAATTGATCAACAGGAAGGGTGTGGTCTTTCATCACGATAACGCTAGACCACACACATCTTTAGCCACTCAGCAAAAATTAAGAGAGTTCGACTGGGAGGTCCTAGTGCATCGACCATATAGCCCTGACCTTGCGCCTTCAGATTTTCACCTGTTTCGGTCTCTGCAGAATTCTTTAGGTTCTGTAAGGTTGACCTCAAGAGAGGACTGCCAAAACTATTTGTCCCGTTTTTTTGATCAGAAGTCCCAAAGTTTCTACAGTAACGGGATCATGTCTCTGCCCACAAAATGGCAGAAAGTTATTCAACAAAACGGTACATATATATTGTAAATAAATGTAAATAAACTTTGAAAAAAATGTCTTGACTTTTCATACAAAAATACGAAAAGACTTTTTCCCCAACCTATTATTAGTGTAGATTACGCTTAATCAATATTTTTGATGCACAATCAAGTCTTCTCTATATAGTCTTTTCACATTTCCATAACCCGTCACCTCCTCATTTGTGTACATACACGCAAATTAAGCAGCTTAGAATAGTCCAACTTAAAATTATTGACAATAACATCGTCATTGTGGCCTAAGTATTCAATTAATTATGCCAAACTACTACAGTTTATTGTCGAATCTTCCCTTTTACAAGATAGGAATAAAAGCAAATTTTAAAATTATGACTAAAAATATTTCGTGTCGGGGTAAGATCTACACCGGGGCTGCCGATGACAAAAGACGGAAGCCTGTAATTTATTCGGCTAAGCAATTAGCAGGCAGCAACAGGAGGCGATTAATTTGATTGTTCTGTTATTGTAGCTTTATTGAGTGCTGGTGGATTGAATGATCCAATTGGCCAATTAGCGCTCGTCAGCCGCCGCCGCGCTGCCCGATCTCGCGCTCTGAACATACGAGTGATTACCATTTGTTAAGCTATGCTATATAACTGTATAATATTAAAATTACGAGTGTAACTACTTCACCCAATGCTCAGGGCTTCGATCAATTGGACTAAAATAGTTGTGCCGCTTTAAATGATTATTATAATACACATTTTACGAATTGAAAGAGCAGTTCTGCGAACTATTTTTAACCCTCGACCCGAAAAGGAAGTTTGATGTGTCTGCACGTATGTGTATCCGTGTCTGTATGTGGCTCTAAAACGAATTGACCACTTATGATGCGTTCTTATTTTTTCTTATTCATTCAAGTCAAGTCGGATCTTATACACTGAAATTTCAAAACAAAATCTTTCATTTTGAAACATGGTGTCTCATAAATCTCTACAGTTGGCGGCAGAAAATCTGGAACTTAGGTAACACCTACATAAGTTATTTGCCATGAAGATCCCTTATAATCTACACTGGACAGCAAACAAACCGAGCCACCCGCTACCTTGGAACTCTGATTCGATTTTCTTAAAAGTATAAGCCTCACAACAATCAAACTTACAAAAAGTGCGTTTCATGTTGTTTGAGAAATGACCACAAATTTATCTGACTCCAAAGAGAGCTGCTACAGGCCTAAAAGTAACGGTAGCCGATCGTAGAGCACGACTTGAATTTGCTCGAGGGCATGGGGCTTGGACGTTAGAGCAGTGGGGCAATGTACTCTTTACTGATGAAACCAGGGTGAGTCTACAAGGAAGTGATCGACGCCAGAGAGTATATCGTCGCCCTGGAGAACGTTATTCTTAGTGTTGCATCGAGGAAACTGTTGCTTATGGAGGGGGATCTGTAATGGTCTGGGGCGGCATCTCGTTAACCGCACATACAGCGTTACTTTTCATCGAACCGACGGGCCGTACACGTGGATTGACGTCTCATCGCTACATTACTAAAATCCTCGCTATCGGGCAGGATATGCAGTTGATGCATGATAACGCACGACCTCATGTTGCACATGTGGTGACCCAGTACCTACGAGACGTCGGCATTCGTACGATGGATTGGCCAGCTCGAAGCCCGGACTTGAATCCGATAGAACAGTTATGCGATGAACTGAAACATCGGGTTCGAGCCCGGGTGCCTTCACGAGCGAGTCGCAATTGAAGGGGAGTGGAATGCAATTCCTCAAGATTTCATCGTCAGGCTCGTGAGGTCGATGAATACGAGGATGCTGGCAGTTGTCCGAGCAAGGGGAGGAAATACTGAATACTGATCAAAAACTTTTTTTTTTGTTGTTCTCGCTTTAATTTTTGTTTAACTTTATGATTATCAACGATTAACACGACTGGAAAATTAAGTAAAATGCGTAATAAACATTTAATGACTTGATTAACCCCAATAAGTTTCCAACCATTTTAACCATGATGAAATGCCCTTTTTGTAGGAATAACTTTGACAGTTGTAAGTTTTATACTTTTTGAGAAAATTGAATCAGAGTTCCAAGGTAGCGGGTGGTCCGGTTTATTTGCTGTCCAGTGTAGTATTAAATCTTAACTGATCGAGTATTTTTCGGTATTATCAGGAAATACTGCAACCGATAGACGCTTATATCCGAAATTGATCGTCTCAAGGACATTATTTTACGCTTGTTTTCTCCCGCTTTTGTCTCGAAATTGATGAATCGATCAGAGGACAAAGATCGGTCGCGATATCACTGTGATTGATGTGCCGCACCGCGATTATACCCTGGCGTCGTGTCGCCTCCCTCAACGCGTTAAGTTGCGACGGAATTGACAATTTGTTACAAGTATGGCTCTAGACTTACAGGTAGGTTATAAAAGACCCGTAGCCAAGGCACTCTTCCAGACAAGCGACCCTCGGCGGCGCCTCTGAACGCAATATCTAAAAAATATCCTCTTAGATACGGGATCTCGGATAACTTTTATCGCTCTCTAAGCATCATAATATATACTTATGAAAAAGAGTTTTTATCAAAACCACAATACATGTACACGTAATAATTAACATTTCCATCATCGATACGTTTTATTACCTTCGGATTAAATATGTATTATATGTATTATAGATTTTAATATTATACAATAAAAATTAGTGGATATCTTATCTCTTTAATTTGTCTTTAAGTTTGCATAAGTATATGTTAGCTATTCTAATAAATTATACTTAACGACAAAGGTTTTTTTGAAGAAGTTTACTGAATGAAACTTATTTTTTAAATATCGGTCAGAATCTTGAAAAACATAGTCCAAACAAACATATAAAAACAGTTATTGCAATCACACCGTAAGATAAGCTTTTTTAACCCAGGTAAAGCGCTGTACACTTAAACTCGACATAAACAGTCATCATATCCTAGCATTATCCCGGTTGCCCCAGACTAAAGCCCAGGGCCCAGGGTCTGTCACTGGTCAGATTTGGTCAGATTTGGCTGAACTTCAGTTATTACATAGAGCAACTGCCATGGGACCTCCACAAACCAAAGGGAAACACTATGGTTAAACCAGTTGACAGAACATTAGAAGGCACTGATTTCCTAATAACGACTGCCATAGATGTTCATGACAGCCGCGGCTTGACGTGCTTTCCAAGGTACAGAGCAAGCAATACTTACGCATATAACTTAGAAAAGTCATAGTTGCGCCACCAGTGTTTGAACTCTGAATTAGAAGTATATAGGCTTAACTTTCATCAGCGGAAAGCGCTAAATTGATGAACTAGCTCGACGTCGGGCCGCGCCGCGGCTAACTAATCATCCACCCAAGGCTTAAAATGTTTTATTTTGTCTACTTATATTAAAGACACGGTTATTCCTCGTTATTCCTCGTTAATAATGAAAGTTAAAGGTTATTCTTGCAAGGTCATCGCGAGAGAGGTATTTTAATACACCAAACTTCATGTAAGTCCTTAATTAAAATGTATCGGGACGCGAACCCGACCCGCCGCAAGACGACGACGGCGAGATGTCGCTCGGAGCGTGGAGAAGGCAATCATCGCACGTGAGGAGCCCGAGTTTGTGCCCTTTGACTTTGAGTGCCATCCATACACATGTCGCTCCCGCAGGACCCTTTTTAGTATTACTTTTTTACCATATTTTTTTTTAGGGTTTAGGGGTCATAAATATGTTTCAGTGTCAAAAATTTAAATAAAGAACCTTGAAAGGGCGAAGGCAAGGAAAAGGCATCAGAAGTTAGTCAGCGCGTCTAACATATTATTTACACCAATATAACTCATCGTTTGGAAACCTTGAAAGTCCGTCCTTCCAGAAGGAACCCTGCTACACTGAAAGTGATATCGTAGCACTTAACAGCCTAAGTTTAATAAGATATAGGCAACTAAAACGAGCTAGTAATATAAATCCAGCCCTTTAAGCATACTATGTTTACGCTCATTCAAAACGAACATCATTTATTATTCAATAGAAGTGCTTAAGGATTTCTACAATTTTTTTAACAAATTAAAAGAATAAGAAAAAAAGTCATGTCAATCAAAAATAATCAATTTTTAGCAGCGGTCAAAATTATTAAATACAAAATGGATATCATACTTTATTAAAACTGATAATAATTATATAAACCATTTTATAACAAAAAACTTTTCAAGCGTCGTCTACATAAATTCGGATTGGTAATAATGCATTTAAAACTATTTGGTAAAGAGTAAGACATTTGTACTTGCTTGAAACCTTACGCTGTGCGAAACAATTAAAAGCCTTGGAGCGATTATATTTGGGAGATCTTTTCTGCGTGTCTGTCAAAGCTTTTATCAAATTTGGCAATAATACAAACTCTCTTTTACTTTGAACCCTCTCCTAAAGAGCCCAAGCCAACCTCACCTGCAAGTGGTGCACCTGCCGATCAACGGTCGAGGCTCTGGCGAACATAACAGTGCCCGGTAAGCGGCAATATGTCTTAATTGCACTTCATATGTTACAAAGATGTTATTTACAATATTACAGATACAATATGGACCCTGTAAATTCAAATTCAAATTCATATTCATTTATTCAAGTTTGGCTCAAAAGAGCTCTTATGAACGTCAAAACTTAAAAACTAAGTCTGACACACACTCCCGCTCCACCCACAACGGGGGAAGGTCATTTGATGACTTTCCATCAAAAAAATTTTTTTATGGCAACTTAGATGAGAGGAGGATACGCTAGCTTTTTAATATTTAGATTAGTTTAGATATAGATTATTGTATTCATATAAGGATATATATTTATAAAATAGATATTATACCAGACTTTTATTTGAAATTTTTAGTGGGACCTTGCTTAAGTAAAACAATTGAAATAAAACACAAAGTAATTTGTTCAATTGTAAATATTAAATTAGCAAGAAACTTGTGGGGTCTGAAATTATTTTCTCCACATCCAAATGAGGGTAACAAATGGAATTTGTTGTTTGGAATTTTAAAATAACATGGAGTCATGAGTAAATCATAAGTATTGCAATACATTAAACAATAACACCATATACATAGAAGCTTCATACATAGATACATTTTCATAGCAATATTTCAGAATTATTATAAAAAAATATATTTAAAGTGGCTTAAATACCATAATTAAAAGAAATAATGAAAACTTACGTTTCTATTTTTCCTGAAACATATCCTCAAGTTTTTTGGCTCATTTAGGGCATTTGTTATCTCTGCTAGACCATTAGAAACAGTCAGCTAAGTTTATAGTTGTTGCCGACTGTGTGTTGGTAATTACTGAACAGATAGTATGATATTGGAGATCAGCCAATATCTGTAACAAACACACATAGGTATAATTTATGCTATAGTATCACATAATTTTATTTATAAGTTTATGTATCACAGGCGTATATTGAATTTAATTTACTTGATACCTTGATTTCTAGTTGCATAGCCGAAAAATGTTGGCTCCATGTCAAGTATGGCCCTAAATCAAAGCATTATGTGCGAATTGCATCTTTACTTAAGCGAAAATTATGTATTACCTGTGTGTTTACCTGTGACTCATGTGGGAAGCATAGGCTAGGTTTTATCTTGCAGTATTCTGCGATCGATTCGCCCGAGATTTTGAAGATGGTCTTCTTCAGCAGCAGCTCACAAATTGTTATAGTGAATCCTCCACCTAGAAATGATTGAATAGTTCAAAATGTTATAGTTTTACCACAAACAGCAACAAATTACAGCAGAATACATGAAAAAAAATATTGAACTAGACTACTACAGAACGCCAGACATCAACTGTCAGTACGCGCGGGCGTGTTTTGCTAAAAATTAAACTCGATTTACTCGGCGGTACCGATGTACTGTCAAATATCACGTCAATCCTTCAAAATTTGTGTCTAAATGAAGAACGCCATCTTGTGTCAAGTTCCATGTGTTCGGCGGTACGACAGGATCAATTCGAAATCCATTTTGCCTAATAATCGTTTACCAGCAAGTTCGGCTGTTGGCCCCCAAGATAAAATATTCATGTTTATGCACACAAATATTTGCTCTGTATGGGAATTGAACCCACAACCTCAGGAGCGAAGTGCGGGTACAATAAGAATAATTTCTTAAAATCACACCGTTTATACTTAATATACATGGATGTTTGTATGTTTATCCGTTATACAGTATACAAAACATATCGTCGTCATACTTAATTTTTAAATATAATGTATCTTATGTGAGTTAAAACAGAAACTGGGGTTTGTACTCGATGCATAACGTCGCGGGATCTTGACTGTACTCGGGGCCCACAAACTAGATCTCCAAAATTTTATCACGAAAGAACCGGAGAGTCACGAAGAGTGATACGCATTTCTTCATACGTAGCCACGAATACTTTTAGCTGTTAAATTCCAGACCGAGGCAAAGTCAATCATGGGTTGCTACAGGATTTCAAGCTATAATTAAGCCATAAATAAGCTTCGCGGTGTGTAGAGAAATTTTGAACAAACTTTATGGCTAAATTTCTTATTTTCTCAGAAGCTAATTTTCACTTTATTAATATCAGCTCCTTGAAGGTGGCTTACAATAGGGCCTCTAAGCCTAATAGAAGGGCTCTCACTAGAGCAGATGCACAAAGAGTGGCGAGGGTTGGGCAGGAGTAGATCTCGCACCCTACGGGTAGTCGGAGCTTTTGGCGACTGGCTAAGGCCGTGTCGCTCGGATCCAGCCAACTATCGACCCATCGCTGTCACTTCTGTGCTGCGCAAGGTGTTTGAGCGGGTGATAAATGCTCAGCTCATCCGTTACCTGGATGATCACTCTCTACTTCACGATCGCCAGTATGGGTTTAGAACGAAACGATCAACGAGTGATCTTCTAGCGTTACTCACGCATGGGGTAAAGCGATGGACAAGCGTGGCGAATCTTTGGCCGTAAGCCTGGATGTCGCCAAAGCGTTCGATAGAGTATGGCATCGTTCCCTTCTTTCCAAGTTGCTTTCGCTGCCGGCTCATGTGTTTCCTATTTCCTATGACCCCGGGTCTTTTAAGCGGGGCGTAAAACGGCATTTTAGCAGGCCGTCATGAGTGGATGCGCGTTGTACCGTGCTTATTTCACAATATGAAGCGCTTTAATTTTTTTTAGTGGACTGCATCGACTGCTTACCATCAGGCAGGAAGTAATAATTATGACGTGTCACATTAAAAAAAAAACAGGAAACATGCAATAATAAACGATGAGTTTCCAAAATTTGTTTTACTTACTCAACTTATTAAAAACATCGTATTATCACGTTTACTTTTGAGTATCAAAACCGATCAAGTATACTCTTCAATAGGGTTCAAGTGTCGGCTTCGTGGCGCTCGTGAAGAGGGTACTGCAGATACGTGAAATGAAATGTAAATGTTGATTTAGAGCGTCAAGTTGCTTGTAAAATAAGAATAAGTAAAATGATTTTAAACAAATAATGTTTCATTTTTAGCACTAATCTTTTAGAGCAAACTTATTAATGTAAAATTGTGGATTTGTAAATGTATAATTTATGAAATAAAGGCTTTATGCACGATCGGGCTCGTAAAAACACCTGTTAAGGAATTGATGTGTTAAGTTAGCAGCAAATGGAAGTCTCAATTGCAATTACTAGCTCCCCGCACAATAAGTACATTTTATTTTGCAACAATCATTTGCTATTATTGGTATACATAATATGACTTTATTCACTCACCTTTCGGGATAGAATCAATTACCATGAAAGACCATGTAAATTGTAGTTAGCACTAAGGCCAAGAGCCGCAACTCGTACGTAACAATGTCACCCTTAGTTGTGCTTGGAGCTAATCAAAAATATTTAGTTATATATTCACTTTAAAAATAGTTAAATTTAAATTAAATTAATATGTAAGTAGGGCTCCCATACAACAAACGAAATTTTTTTGCTCGTTTTCGCTTCAATTCACGCCTAGCTTCAAAGTAGCAGGCCCAAAGTCGAATGGCCTTATACTGGAACGACTTACTGACTTATGCTTGGTTTGAGTGCTCTTAGTCTGCAAAGTATGAGGGTAGTTCCTAAGACCAGCACGTATCGTGCGGGAGAACAAAGGAGAGGGTAAGGAGGGTGAGATTAGATCAAAAAGTTATTTCAGACACTCACCATAGTAGTTCCGTAGAAGACACTGAGAGAAGCAATGTCCCTTCGTAGCTGTAAGTTCCCATGTAATTCTTAGCATCCCCATTAATGCGTACGGTACGCTTTAACCAACCAACAAGCAAAGTATTCCAAAAAACTATTATAAGTAAATCACTCCACTAACGTTCTTTTCGGTAGACCATTTTACGTATAGCATTAGCCAAATCTAAATATACCAAGTGTATTAGTTTTTATATCTCGACCTTATAGTATGTGGATCTGGACTTTCTTATTCTTTTTTTTAAATTTATTCGAAACTAATACATAATTTTAGGAAAAAATTAACAAATCTCGTAACAGAAATAAAAAAAAATGTCATTCGTAAAGGATTGAAGAGCCCAATATGAAGATCGACATATAGCAAAATGGCCACAAGCTGAATCTCAGCAAATACTTACCCAGTCGAAGAAGATAAATTAGCCCCGAATTTGTCACAAAACTTCAGAAAAAATCTTGACACTACAACGTGAATCCAGGATATACATGATATTTTGTATTCATCATAGAAGTAGATATCGGATAAGTTTGTACAAATTAAACTCACACCATATATGTTTATAGTTAAAACGTTATAAGCAATTATATATTTTTAAACTTGCTGAACAGAGTGACCCGTGAGTGGTGAGTGATATACTCCCTTAATTTGGTTTCGAAATACTTTTATTTGATCATAACATTTTGATTCGTGAAAATAATGAATTAATTGTAATACAGTCACGTATTAGGAGGCCGTCAAGTGCTAGTGTAGCTTCAGATGTATGTCGTGGTTGAGTGATTTATGAATGATGCGACGACGCTGAAAACTGTTGATTATTAGCAAGCCAGAGGTGACCATGGTATAGAGCGGAGACTGATGTGCTTTATACTATTAGGGTAAATCTTCCACCGGGCAATAAGGAATAAGCAGACAGGGACAAAAAATAAGCATAAACTACTTGCAACAGGGTCCAAAAAAATAAGAAATCTTTTAATAATGTGTGTGACCAATGTGTACGATTCTACAATAAAATCCCAAACAATATGCTGCAATAATTAATAAATAAATTTAAATTAACAAATCAACGCAAGCTATCTTTAAATGGAAACCTACTATTCTATCAAAGACTATAGGGCAGATAAAAATGCTTGGGATTAAGCTGCCGTTTCATACAGGCTGTTCTTATATGAATGACTTAGAACATGCATATTGTTAATGTTATATCAAATTGCATTGTATAGCTTCACAGACAAATGAAGATTGTAACTAATCAATTGATAATTTAAAAGAGCATAGCCTGTGAGTTTCTTGTCAGTTCTTTTTACAGAGCGGTGGCTCGGAATTGGCACTTAGATTCACTTACACTTAAATATTTATTTTTTAATTGTTTTGTTGCTTGTAAGTGAATCTAAGCTTCGTGTTTTGAGTGTAACCATATGTCGATGGTTTTTATATTTATATTTAATTTTGACGTTTTCAAGTACTATGTAATAGTTTATGGAATGAAAAGATTTTGAAATGAATTGAAATACAGACCACAATGTTTCTGTTAGCGCTGTTCAGGATCGACATGTGACGCGTCACTTGTGCGGTGCCGGCAGGTGCTGTCTCTGTGTAGTGAGCTTACAAAAATAATACAAACCGACCTCGTTCTATTGCCTACAACTCACGCTTTTATCTCTGTGAGATAATGAATGCTTTCAATCTTCTTAATCACATTTTTATTGCAATTTGTTTTAATCAATCGCTGGAATGATGAGTAATATGTTTTTAGGAATAAGAACGTGGCTTACATCAAGATCAAAAAGTTGGTTCTGTTTTTAGATATGGACTCCTATTATAAATTCTCTTAATTATACTAAAACTATAAAAAAATTGCATATAATCAATTAATGCGAAATTAATATATTTTGATTATATACCGATATATAATTTACTACTTATGTAACAAAAAAACAATTTAATAAAATATTATATTTGATAAGCAATTAACCATCTGAACAATAAAAACCCTATTATATATTATTAATCTATTATATATTGAATTTTAATTACTGTTAATAATCATAAAAACTATAGATTAGATACAAGTTTGAATAGATAAGCAACAAAATAAGTTCCTTCCTTTGTCCTACTGAACTATGTTGTGCCCGACAGGGTCCGTCTTTGATACCGCATGTCACCATCTTATGTAACATTATGGAATGCAATAAAGTATTAAATATTGAGTATTATGGAGGAACTCACCTCATATCCATAAAGTATAAGTCAAAAAAAGTGTGTCGGAGCAATACGTGGTGCTGCTTCTTTGGAATCTTGCAAACCTTTTTGTAAGAAACATAAATTACCAACAATTCTCTTCTTCTCTGTACATTCTGGAAATATACATTTTCTTAAGGCAACATCAAAAATTCTTTAAAAGTGCTATTTTTAAGAAGAAAAGCGCGTGATACCTGAATAAGCTTGTAGTGCCCTGGTGTGCTTCCTCTACCATGAAAACTGTTGCTTCATGGCCATACAAATACATTCGGTCCCTACATAAAAAATTGATGTTTGACATGGAAAAACAAAAGCTATTTTTTTTACTGCCTCATAGGCTCGAATGCTTGTGACTTCGATTTACCGCCATTGCACTTAACGTTTCCAACGTAAAATATTGAAAAAAAACGACTACTTTAATTGTCAGAAAATATTTATTCATTATATGAGTTGGAAGTCTTGAGATCTACTAAACTTAATGAACTAGATGAGTTATACATATCTTTAACTCCCACTGAACTATATCTCATTTCACTTCAGTGAACGATTTTTCGTATATATAAACTAGACCCTAATAGTATGAAAATCGCATTATTTTTATATGTAATATTATTTTTTACATTTCTGTTATGAGTTGCTAGTAGTTGCTAGTATTAATATTGAATGGCACCGAATGAATGATGATGATGATAAATGCCAATATTTTGAATTATATATTTTTTATGGTGTTTTCCATTTTAAAAACAATCCCATGACGCGAAATAGTTAATGAACTGAAATATTAAAAAACTGTTGTAGAAAAGAGATGCTATCGCTCGTATCGCAATGTATAATCGACATATTTTTACTGACGTTGTTTTTCATTGCGTCGATATTAAATTATTGTACACTAGTTGCTGTCCGTGGCTATGCTTTGGGTAGATAAACGTTTCCTACTTGACCAAAATGAGAGTGAACTTGTCCGCGGTGGCCAGAGCGTATTTTTTTTATCTACACTAATATTATAAAGAGGAAAGATTTGTATTTTCGTATGTAACGAATAAACTTAAAAAGTACTGGACCGATTTTAATAATTCTTTTTTCATTATAAAGCTACATTATCACTGAGTAACATAGGCTAAATTTTAATCTATCTTCATCATTAACAACTTTAACATCCACATAAAGACAATCTATGCAGCCTGCGGATAATGACTGCGTTGTCGATGTTAGTGTCGGTGTCTGTGAATTGACCTGGGAATCTTTTGCTGACCGTGTCTTTTCTGAGTAGTAGTAAATTTTTCTGATTCATATTTAAGAAAAATCAACGAAAATTTAAAAAAGTTAAAGTTAAGCACTGGCGTTTTTATATCCATCACAAAATGTTTTCGCCCATTTTATTTATTAATGTTGTTAGTTGGTTTAGATTTGGGAAAAACAATAATAAGAGTAAAAATATATTATGTTTTCGTCAGTATCCATAATAAGAAAATGCTAAAAAGGAAACTCACCATAAGCGTTCGCTAACCACATCAAGTTACCCGTTGTATGCTACAGATAACGCTATACAATGATAGCTTTCTCTATAAAGAATATCTGATCTTGGTAACGAGCCTCTTAATGACTTCAACTATACTATGACCTTAAGAGACATGTTAAGATAATAATCTCGTCTAGAATTTTTTTGCAGTCGCTAAGTTTAGATTCAGCGAAAGTAAATTGTTTATTTACCATAAATTTTATGATTTCTGTAAAAGATACGAAGCTGATAATTTTAATTAAACAAGAACAACTTCAGTATAAATTGTTCTTGATGCACTTGTTGTTCGGTTGCAAAATTGAAAAAAACTATCTACTTTGAAAATCATATTTTTTAATCATAAAAAAAGCTCTAAAGCCATAAAATCACGTTGTACTGCATGATATTTCAATAACCTAGATAACGACTGCAGCGCCATTTGCCGAGCTGATTTGTAAATCTAAATCATATATATGTCACCGTAAAATTGTAAATAACGTTAAATTATAATCTATCCCGCGATATTGTAATCTGTCGAAAAATTGTGATCCGTAACAAACTGCTCACAATTTAACGCATTATTTTGCGATAGATTATAATCTATCGAAGACAAACCGTCAGATTGTAGAATGGCATGCGATTACAAACGTCACAGTGTTAAAAACGAAATTAAGACAAGCAGAAGAAACAATAAAAAACAACAGAACTACATTTATTAATTTAAAAGACAACTTTTTTAGACGATGTAAAATATGATTTTGACCTCGAAAGAATAAATTTTTAGCTTTTCTGTAATAATTTTTGGTTGATTAATAAGCAATTCCCATTATCAACTTAAAAAAAAAAATTATTATTTAGATGTCGAATTTATTGAAATTTTCACCTCCCTGTCTTTGATGGCCGTTTTATGCCAAAGTAGCCCCATTAAGTACTTCTTGTTTTAAATTATTATGAAAGCGGATAGTCAAGAGAAGTTTTTCGACATACTTAGACACCATAAATTTACCTGTTTAGATTTTTTATTTTAAGTTGAATTTTTAACAAATTATTCACTAACAGTAAAATTTTGATTTTACACTAATATTTTCTTATCTGCCACTAAAGTTACGAAGCTGATTATTATGGACATTAAAGCACCTTTTACGATGATTCTGTAGCAAAAAGAAAAACACTAAAATGTGTTCTACTTTTTTTTATTTGAATTTTTGAGATATTTAGACTGATATCTTTGAAAAAATCAGAAAAAAAATTATAACTCGAAAACTACGCATAATCGCAGTACATACATGGGGGTGATTCGGATACTCCAATAGGTGCTCTAGCTCTGGACTTTCGCTTGACACTATTTTTTGGGACATCCTGTATGTGAATATAAGAATAATAATATTTTTTTATTGACAAAGTAACATTACATAAACAAATGAGATCAAACAGTTACAAAGAAAAAACGTACAACGAACATTACAATAATAAAAACAACAACATAGGTAATGTTAACTGTCAAAAGGGCGATACATCAGCATAATGCTGCTGCATCTAATAATATAGCAGCGCTGGTGTTTTTGCACCGCCCTTTTGAAGTAGAGTGGCGTAGAAGTAATAAAACAATTAAGAAGACAAATATTAAATGTCTGTTTAATTATGATATTTGTGGATAGTAGTCTGCGGTTTCGCATTTTGTTATTGTACTTTGATTGTATCACATTGAACTGCAAAAATTACCTAGAGCTCATAACAAGTAATCATGTTTTAAAAACTAAACTCTTTAGGAATACCTCAAAGTATTGTGAAATACATAATAATCTAGCCTATTTGTTGATAATTTATATTGATTACAATTTGTATATTTTTTTACTTACCTTCACTTTTATTTGTTCTTTATTATTATATATAGTCGTTTATAATAGCTGTAATAATAAATGTGTTTTTTGGTATAAGCTTAAAATGTGTAGCACTATAAAACTTTTATATTGTGCGAGGCTTAAATATATCTTTGTAATTTTTTTAATAGTAATGATTAGTGAAACTGTATTTGTTAAAGAAGCTTACAATTTACGAACTAATGTTTATTTTGGCCACGACGCAGTATTATCATCTTGTCAAGTCACATAATTCATTTAGTCTTTTAAAAAATACACTTTTATTTGTTGAGTATATTATAATATTTCTAGTTTCTTTACATCAAGCATCTACTTACACTCAAATCGTTTTAACCTATAAACTCCCTTTGTCATTTCATATAATCTTTATAAGCATGTTTTTTTTCATTAGATTTATTGCCTATATACACAACAGTAATTCTGAAAATTATTTAAGGCACTGTCTTATAATTATAAAGTTTAGCCAGTTTTTAAATAGGCGATATATAATACTACTATATAAGTATACATTTGTTTTTTCTTATTGCCTACATTTTTATCGTGTGATGGACTCAATTGCAAAAATTTACAGATTTACAAGGAATATGTTTTTTTGTTATGTTATCTTTCCAGTCATGTTAATGCTTATTACAATTCATGTAAAACTAAAATGCTATTTTTGTAGTACTTTTACGCTACTTGTGCATCTCTTTGTCCTTTTTTTATGTCTTGATAGTTGTATATTATTATTTTGTTTTTTGTATAGTGTTTATGTAAAAATAGAAAAGAATTATCCGGTCAATAAAGCTTACTTTAATCTTTTTCTCGGCAAGTATCTAACTATATATAATTCGTTTACCTTGTTTAAGTACTCAATTACTGTACGGCTTAATATTGTAACTTTAAGTGTATATTTTGACAGACGTCATGTCATACTTGTAAGGAATATTCTAGATAATTCTATGTTCATCTTGATTTCCACTTCTTTTGTTTTTCAATTTATCTATACTAATATTATAAAGAGGAAAGATTTGTTTGTTTGTTTGTTTGTTTGTTTGTAATGAATAGGCTCCGAAACTGCTGGACCGATTTCAAAAATTCTTCCACCTTTGGAAAGCTACATTATCCCCGAGTAACATAGGCTATATTATATTTTGAAAAAAAATTGGGATCCTTACTAAAAATCCAATAATGTAACCTAAGGTGTAAAAAAATGACCTGAAAAATTCCTTACATAGCGTGCGCAGCGAAAACTATTGTTGATAGAACAAAATTATGTACTACGACTTTGCAGTACTCATCATTATCTACAAAAAGTGTCGCGACAGCATATGTCTAAATATTATAGTTACGTCACAGTAAGCGGTTTTTTATTCTAAAAATTTAATTTATATGCCGCCGCTTGAAAAGGCTTTATATTTGTACCTTGGTATTAATCCTTATCAAAAAAAATTATTTTGTATTCAAGACGGTTTCAATACCTTTCTATAACTTTTTGAATTATTCAATTCGGACATTTCATTAGGAAGATATCACGAGTTTAAAAATGCAAGTATTAGAAAAAAGTCGCGTGGTGCCGCTCACCGCGCTCAGCTAGCCAGCATGCGATGTAGGCTCCATGTAAGCGTCACTGGGGTGGTACGGGGGGGGAGTCAATGTAATCTATACTAATATTATAAAGAGGAAAGATTTGTATTTTTGTATGTAACGAATAAACTCAAAAATGACTGGACCGATATTAATAATTCTTTTTTCAATAGAAAGCTACATTATCACTGAGTAACATAGGCTATATTATAATTTCGAAAAAAATTGGGTTCCGTAAAATATTTGGGTTTTTCGGACACAAAGTGTAAAAATCAACCAGAACAGTTGCGTACGCTGCCTAAACTATAAAAGATAGAACCACAAAATGTATGGATGAATTAAAGATCTTATACCACCTACTAAAAAGTCCGCGACACACTATACCTATATATGGCAAGTGAAGCACAACAACCCTTTTTTTATTTAAAAATCTTGATTTTTTTTGTACTATATTTATACGCATTTATTTTACTTATGCTATTAATCCCTATCAAAATTAATTATTTCATCACTAAGTGCTGTTTATGTAGATAATATTTGGTCTTGGAATGATCAAAATTGGACGTTTGTTTTTGAAGTTATGGCGAACTTAAATTATTTCGATTTCTGCTGCACAGCGCCCTATCACGGGTCGGGGCTCCCGACCATCAGTTTATTTTGTCACCTAAAAATAATTTAATGTCAAATGTTGTTTATGGGGAAGATTTACAATAATCGCTTTAGTTATCTATCCCAAAACAACAGGTTGCTCTCCGGGACTGCCGGTAAGAGTAAAAACTAAGTATTAATTAGATTTAAATATTTTCATCATTAACAACTTCAACATCCACATAAAGACAATCTATGCAGCCTGCGGATAATGACTGCGTCGTCGATGTTAGTGTCCGTGTCTGTGAATTGATCTGGAAATCATTTTGCTGACCGTGTCTTTTCTGGGTAGGCATTTTACAGCGGTAGCCGACATCCACGCGGGCGGAGCCGCGGGCGACTGCTAGTTAAAAATAAGCACTTGACGCTTGGCCTCTTAAACCCGGGTTCCCTTGGTACACGTCATGAAGAATTTCTGGTTGCACTTGAGAGTCGGTCCGTAGATATTATGGCTATTAATGAGACATGGATTAGGCGTGGTGAAGAGTTGCGTGCGCCATTACCACCTGGCTACCGACTCCGTCATATCCCGCGGCCCGCTACCGTTCGAACTCGAGGAGGGGGGGTTGGTTTTTATATACGCAATGACATTGTGACAAGGCTAATCAAGCTCCCGCATGCAACTTCTGTCGAGCAGATGTGGCTAAGCGTCACCGTTAATGGGGTAAGACTAGCTATTGGCACTGCATACCGTCCGCCGTGGTTCAGCGTGGATTTATTTATTGATGCTCTTACGGAATCTATAGGCTCGCTCTCAAAGTTTGATCGCGTAATACTTATGGGTGATTTCAATATCAATCTTCTCGCTGATAATGATACCAACTCCAAGAAGTTATTAGCTTTCCTTCATTATTCTAACCTCCAACAATATGTCACTTCACCTACTCACTTTACAGATTATTCTCAAACTTTGATAGATTTAATTTGCAGTTCTGCTGAAATATTTAATTTGACAGTCGATTACATACCTGATCTTAGCAGTCATGCATTCATCTCATGCAGGTTACGCATTGTCAAACCTAAATCAACCCCGAGGTGGATTTTTTATAGACCTCTTAAACAAATAAACTTAAACGACTTTGATACACTTGTTAACAGTATCTCATGGGAACGGTTCCTCAATGATGATGTGAATGAGACCGTGCTATGTTTTAATGCTTATATACTACATGTATTTGATATTCATGCTCCTGTCTTGAAATCGCGTGTTAAACAACAAAGTAACCCTTGGATAACATTCACTATACGAGAGATGATGAAGTTAAGGGACAAGGCCCACGCTAAAAGTCGATCTACAGAGATGGATAGCGATGTTAATTTTTATAAAGATATGAAATCTATCGTGAATAAAGCTTTGTTTGCTGAAAAATCAGCTTATTTTAATCGTTGCGTCAATCAAATCCACTCTAAAAACCCAAAAGAATTATGGAAGAGTATTAGAAAAGATATCGGGAACTTTAATACCAATCAAACTCCCTTGCCCTCTGGCTTAAACGACCCTGATGTCATAAATAACCACTTTCTTGATGTCCCTGGTAATAAGGATGTTTCTCTTTCTGACCTTACGTATTTTGAGTGCCATCGATTCGGATCCGCATCTTTTAAGCTAAAACCTGTAGACGAAACCTGTATTTATAAAATTATTTTAAATGTTTCATCAAATTCTGAAGGAATGGACGGTATTACGCGTGATATGATTCTTTTGACATTACCACGAACACTAAGGGTAATAACTGCAATTGTCAACAACTCTATTCAAACTGGTATTTTCCCTGAAATCTGGAAAAGGGCTTTAGTTAGACCTATTCCTAAAAACAACGACGTGAATCATTTAAAGGACCTTAGGCCAATCAGTATCCTCCCCTTCATGTCGAAGATATTGGAAAAAGTCGTATGCCAATAGTTGATGGTATATCTTAATGAGAATGATATCCTACCCCATAAACAATCCGGTTTTCGGGCCGGGCGTAGTACGGCCACTGTTTTGTTAGATGTAGTTGATGACCTCCTGACTGGACAGGATACTGGTAAAGGTTCAATTTTAGCCCTTCTTGATTTTTCCCGCGCATTTGACTCCATTAATCATGATCTTCTTTTGTCTAAATTGGCATTTTATGGGTTTGACAAAATTGCATTGAAGTGGTTTTCCAGCTATCTCGATGGCAGGTCTCAACGGGTAGAAATTTGTAATGAAACAGGAGTGAAATCATCCTCTAATGATGCCCTATTAACTCGTGGCGTCCCACAGGGCTCTATTTTGGGACCAGTTCTTTTTATACTATATAGTGCTGACTTAACGAAATGTATTAAAAACTGTAATTTTCACGTTTATGCAGACGATCTACAGGTTTATTTATCTTTTAAACCATATGAAACACCGGAGTCTGTTAGTCTTATCAATAAAGATTTAGAGCAAATTAGCGAGTGGTCCGTTAAAAACTGTTTAGTTTTAAATCCCACCAAGTCAAAGTTTCTCGTACTGGGATCTGACGGTCAGATTAATAATATTAATAGTTTTAATCCTGAGGTTAGAATTGGAGATGTAGCTATTGTACAAGTTACCGAAGCCCGAAATCTTGGAGTTCTAATGGATAACAGATTAATAATAATAATAATAATAACTTTTTATTTGCACAAACATGGTATACACAGATGATATATTTGATTTACAAGAAGCGCATGTTTCGCCATCACAGTGGCATGCAAAAGTTTAAAATAATGATGATAAAATGCAATGTTATGAATTATTCAATTTTAAATAACTATTTGCTTCAAGCGGTTTTAAGTCACAATAATAAAAACAATAAAATACAATGTGTCAATAAGTAAAACAATTAAAGAATGTTTACATTACATAAGAGATAAATTTATCAAATTAATAATCAAGTCATCATGTCAAGATAGAAAATAAATAAATTAAAGAAATATAAAATTGTATGTCAATTATGAAAATATTCTGATAAATTGTAAAAACAGTTCTCAATCAGCCACTGCCGCAAAGCATTGATGAACAAATTGGTAGGTAACTGCCTAATATCTAAAGGGATCCTGTTATATACTTTGATAGACATGGCGTTACAGTTTTTCTTGAAAAACGCACTGGTACCTGTTGGTGCTACAAGCCGAGTTTTGTCTCTCAGGCGTAGCTTTGGATTTACTACATCGTTACGTTTGAAGAGTTCCGAGTGGTGTCTAACAAAAATTCCCATTTCCAAAACATATAAACCAGTTAAAGTGAGTAACCTCAGCCTTTTAAACAGAGGTCGACAGGTTTCAAATGGTCCTACTCCACATATTGCTCTCAAACACTTTTTTTGTAAAACAAATGCTTTGTGTATTAAAATTTACATTCACAATCACGTTTTGGAGACTGTTAAAAATTGCTATTATCGGTTAAAAGTGTTATATAGGGTACGCAATTATATAAATGTAGATGTAAGAGTTAAGCTTTGTGAAACGTTAATATTGTCGAAACTGAGTTACGCGGACACGGTCGTAGGCGCATGTTTGTTTGGTTACACAAAAAAGATCATACAACGAGTACAGAATTCTTGTGCGCGATTCTGTTTTCACGTCCCTCGTAGAGCTCATATAACACCATTCCTTAACCGGAGAAATCTATTAAATATGGGGTCTGGACGCTCATTTCACTTTGCCTGTCCACTGTTTGGCATTGTGCAAACTGGGTCTCCCTCCTACCTGTACTCCAAGTTAATGTTCTCTCATCGCACGATTCGGATGGCATCTAGACTTATTTGTCCAAGACACGGCTCAGCAGCATTTCGTGGAAGCTTCCGTTATTCAGCCACGAAATGCTGGAATAATATCCCCCCACCTATTAGAAATTGTAAGACTTTGAGATCGTTCCGTTTGCTTTATAGAAGTCATTTATTATGTTCCCAGAAGGGTATTTAGTTGAGTTTATTCAGCTGTCTCGTTAGCTCTAATGTTTTCTTGTTTATTAGATTTTTTGTTATAGCCGTATTATTATATATTTTTAACAAATTGTACGTTTAAGTGGTGTTTTGTCGTTTTATGTATGCAATTTTTTTATGTTGATATGTTTAACTTTGTTGCGCATAGTTTTAAGTTTGTCCTACTTACGTAGTATTTATAGGCTTGTACGGAAGACCAGCGCCGCGGGGCCATAGTGACCCCTCGGCATATGCTGAGTATAAGCCTTTTCGGTGCCACATGTGTTTTTTAATTTTTATTTTTGTATTTTTGTAAACATGTGTCACAGAATAAATTATTTTCTTTCTTTCTTTCTTTCTTTCTTATTAAAAAAAAAACGATATGTCAACCTCGAATGAATAAATGACTTATTGGCCGACGCTTTCTTTTCACTATTCGTTGTTTTGCATACAGACATACAAACACGCCTGTTTCCCCGAAGGGGTAGGCAGAGGCATATTATACGCCTACATTTCGCCAATTGGCCAATTAATATTTAAAATACTTTAAGTGGTATATACCAAAAAAATGTGATTACTATACTCAGTTCTTCTTGAATATTGTGCACAAGTTTTATTCACTGGATTCTCGAATAGGTATACAGGTGGAATTTACGATAATACTTGGTAAATATACAATTTTGAAAACCTATCCAGTGAGGTATTAAATCAAATATTAACGACTTATAATACAAATATTGACTAATCGCACAAAGTGTCACACTGCTATAACATTTATGATTCGAATTAAATGAATATCTGGTGTACAAGTATACTTTGCTTTATTCAAATCATAGTTGTTGCAAATGGTGCGTCTCACTCTCTGCGTCTCTCTCTCTGCGCGCGTTCAACTTTATAAGAACTCTAATCTGAGGTATGGAAACTAAACAACACAAATGTTGAAGGTTGCGATGGAGCAGTTTTAACCTATCTTATATACTAATCGTTTTCTTCGGAAACTTTTCCGGAAGCTTTGAAGCTGTCTATTGTTAGACCTCTTCATAAGAAAGGTGAAAAGGATAATATTAATAATTATCGACCTATTACTCTTGTGCTTATTTTGTCCAAACTTTCTGAAAAATGAATGTACAAGAGATTAATTATTTTTTGCAATGAATATAATATCATAAAAGGGACCAATATGGCTTTCAAAAGTGTAAATCGACAATTGTAACGAATGTAGTGATGGAACAGTGCGAATTCACGCATTAACGCAGTTGGAGGCCTGACAAAGAATCCATTTTTCTTTTATTTTTTCCTTTCTTGATTACGGAACCGCCCATATCTGTTTTATTGTTGTTAAAAAAATTGATTTCCAGTTTGTTTCTAAAAATTTGACGAATATAAAATATCTTATTGATTAACAAGATCAACGTCAAAAAAAGTTTAAGATTTTAAAGACAAGAAAATATATTTTATTTTGAAATATAATTATGTAATTTTAGTGTAAATTTCTGATTTTATTTAAAAATATCCTTCATATAATTTGTAATGTACTTCAAAATGGTTTTCCCCGCAAGTTATAGGTTCCACCTTAATATAAGAAAAACGCAAATTTTGATAACGAAAAGACTTTTGAGTTGAAATAATTGGCAAGATTTGTCAAAATGTGAAGAAGTAATGGTGCCGTGTTGTTGCAGGCCTGATGCGGAAGCGGCGAAGCCTGCCCTGCGCCTGCGCCGCCGCCGCCGCTATATTCGGTGAGTCGGGAAATAGCTCCGCTCGATTGGTGATATCAGCATAAATCTAAATTATTTTGATTTCTATGGCGATGCCGTATTTGTATACCCTATTTGCGCTCTCTATAGCGCGAATACGTATCTATCTCGATAGTTGCAAAATAAGCCTTATTTAACTAAAACTTGATTACAATTGTAGGTTAAAGTTGATTTAGAAGAAAACCTGAACTTCAAAAAAAAACTAACGACGTCTATGATTATTTTTACCGAAAAACATCTAATAAATTTTTTGGCTTTATTAACTAGATTAACCTTATGGATTAACAAAGTAGGAAAAAAAATTAAAAGCGTTTGGACTACCTGATCTGAATTGCATTCATTTGCACATACGAAATTATCCTAATTCCGAAAAGAAGTGGTAATCGGTTGGAGTAAGGTCCGGGAAGCATGGTGGTTGACGGAGACTTTCAAATCCTAGCTCCTTTAGATTCGCCACTGTCTATTGTGCAGTGTGTGGTCTTGCCTTGTCCTTTAGCAGCAGTGGGCTAAAACAGATGACCAATCTCGGTTGTTTAACGGCTAGATTTTCCATCATGGTTTCCATATATATGTCACCGTAAAATTGTAAATAACGTTAAATTATAATCTATCCCGCGATATTGTAATCTGTCGAAAAATTGTGATCCGTAACAAACTGCTCACAATTTAACGCATTATTTTGCGATAGATTATAATCTATCGAAGACAAACCGTCAGATTGTAAAATGGCATGCGACAGAACGCACCTCGCGCTCTGATTGGTTGAACTTCATGTTGCCCGCTCAGCCGCCCGTCGTCGCCATCTTCGGTTGTTATAAGTCAAATTCATTTGTTGTGAAATGTAAACAAACAGTGATTTAGTGATTTAAAACAGATTTCGTGTTAATAATAATAACGCATTGTATTATAATAAGTTGTAGGGAGTGTTAACGGACCTGTGATAACCTAAAAAAGTTAACTGCACTTACTTTGAGATTTTATTGTATTATACTCGTCTAACAATCTTATTACTGTTTGTATTCTTTGATTTGTCCATTCAATCGCGAGAGCCCGTTGATCGGCAGGTGCACCACTTGCAAGTGAGGTTGGCTTGGGCTGCTTAGGTCTTAGTAGGATCCCCCGGACAGGTCTCCACCTGGGCGTGGTGGGAGGGCCTGAGTACCTCCCGGAGGCCGGGAAAAGGTAACACTCAGAGGTTGGCGACTTTGGGTGCCCTTAGTACTGACTACTGAGGGGGATACTAAGAGGGATCTGTGGAGGGAGTTGTTGGATTAGTTGGATCTTGGCCGCAGGCCGGGTGTCAGATGCTGCATCACAAGTACTCGCCCCCGCCTTTTTCTCATCAAGCGGCGGGCGTCGTCGGAAGATTTCTAGTGCGTATTTATTACTGTTGGCAGTCGCGTTTGCCGGTAGTGAGCCCAACACCCACGTTCAGTCCCCCTTTAGCCGGAAGGCAGTGCGAAAATGCATTATTTTTCCGACGCAAACCAGAAAAAAGAAAAGGTCAAGATCAAGCTCACTTACCAAAGTAGGATCCCTATACACCTCCAACTCATACCAATGCTGGTCCAGCATACAGAAACCAGTACTCGTCTACCCCCATTGCAGAATCTTTATTAAAATCCAACGTTCCTTTTTGTAATGTTTTATTTAAATTTAGTAAAGTCAATGTAGACTCCATCATAATTTTTTTTAAATCATTAAATATTAAGGAAACGGCTGGCATTTGGAGCATTTCTGTACACTTAGTTAACGCTTTTATCGAAATAGTAACTCCTGAATTGGTAATTACTTTAATAAGTGCATAGTGGGGTATGTTGAAATTAAGTAACCTATATAAATCGGGTAGCGCCTCGGATTCGTCAAACTCCGTCCTATTTCAATATTGCCGACATTTAGTTTTTTTTTTTAAATTATCCTCAACCAAATGCATAAATGCTAAAATAAAATGATTGCAGGGTATTTACTTACTACTTTCGGTAAGCCTGGGATGAGTCATATGATGCTTACGGTGTGTTCTGTGACTTATCTAAAGCATTTGATTGCGTCCAGCATCAGACTTTTCTTGTGAAGCTCCATCATTATGCAGTTCGTAACACCGCCTTGCGTGTTGTTACTTCTTACCTAAGTGATAGGGTCCAGAAAGTGGTTATTAATGGTAAGCAGTCGTCCGGTTCACAATGAGGGTGCCGCAGGGTTCAATCCTAGGGCCATTTCTATTTCTAGTATCTATTCATAATCTCCCCTACCTCATAAAAGACGATCACAAGATTGTTTTATTAGCGTATACCTCTACGTACGTCTTCAATATTTAAAGTTAAATGTGGACAACGTGAACTTGACGACGTAAATAATGCACACTCTAGGATTATCCACTGGTTTAGTGCTAATAATTTTATTTATTTATTTATTCATTCATAAAACTTACAACTATCTTTACAGGCACCAAACCTGATACGATAGAGTAGCTTAGCTTACAATACCTAAATATATGACTAAAAACTTTCACATAATTCTTATTTACTAATTACTAAACTACTACATTATCATCTACTGCAGAAGCAATATGCTGCTTTTGCGAATTCGTTCAGTAAACATGCAAATAAACTATCCGGTCAGACAGTGACAGTGCATTGAGTACCCGCAGCGCCCGCACGAGCGGGTAAATAAATAATAAATAATGTATTAATAAATCAAAATAAAACTAAATGTGTCAGGTTTACCTACCTAATGTGCGGTTTGCTCAAACCAGTGTTAGGGTTCGAGACGATGAAATAGAATTAGTAAATAAGACGGTTCTTCTGGGTATGACACTAGACACTAGGTTGCAATAGGGGTCTCACATCGGGAAAGTTTCGGGCCGACTGAGTTCTGCAGCCTATACCGTGAAGATCGACAACTAACGGACATTGAAACAGCTCGTCTAGTCTACTTCAGCTACTTCCACAGTGTTATGACATATGACATAATGCTGCAGATATTGAATGTATCTTTGTGCTGCAAAAAAGGGCTGTCTGTGCTATCTATGGTATAAGATCTCGCGACTTATTGAGGGGTAAGTTTAAGGAGATAGGCATAATGACTGTGTATTCACAGTACATTTATAAAAACGTACTGCATACGCATAAAAATAAAAGTAAGTTATGTAAAAATAGTGAGACATAATTTTAACTTAAGAAATAAGAATAAACTGGCTATGCTTTTGCGGGGAACAGTATTCGCATGTACGATACGCTGCCAGATGATGTGGCTAATTTATTATATTTATAAATAAATTTAAAAACAACATTATTGTGCCAGAATGCTTATTATACTGTGAAATATTTTATAAACGACAAGGCTGCCTAGAAGTGACATGAATTGCTCCTTTCTTTCTTTAGATATTATATAAGATATGATCTTTAGATATTGGTAGTTTTAAGAACAACAGCGGTAATCGTAATATTTTATTTCTTTAATTGTATTAGATTTTAATACATAATTTGAAAAAAGCCGAGATGAGTTTCTTGAGGCATTCTTCACAATCTCGTTGCCTTTTTGGAAGCCTCGTTAGAGTCACCGACAGACTGACTGACGGACCATCCCCTCCCCCCTTTAGAATCACGACAGGCTGACTGACAGATCCCCCCGGTAAGAGTCACCGGCAGACTGACAGATCCCCCCGGTAAGAGTCACCGGCAGACTGACAAATCTTGAGAAAAACCACAACAGACAGATAAACTGACAAACCTTGACAAATTCTGACAAATAACCCATTTGCTTTTATTTTTTTATTATGGTGCCGCTCATATCTCTTTCATTGTTGTAAAAAAAATATTGAATTTTCATTTTGTGTGTGAATATTTGACGAATCTAAATGATCATGTTGATCTTAAAGACACTAAAGTATATTAAATTTTTAACATATTAGAAAATGCAAACCAATTTTTGCACACACAAAGCGGACAATCACTCATATACACATATTAGGTCGGGGAAAAAGTCTTTTCGCATAACGTAGGTATAAACTTATTATAAATTTTTTTTGACTGTACTATTTGTGTCTGGCTGGTTTTGGTAACATTAAAAAGGTTCCATTATAAAGAAAAGAAAAAAATAAAAAAAAGTTGTTTCCCGCTATTTTTCATTTGTTTTTCTCTCCGTAAAAATGAGTGAATCTAATGAAGAAATTCGATACATTTTAAAATTTTATTATAAAAAAGGCAAAAATGCAACTCAAGCAGTGAAAAAAATTTGTGATGTTTATGGACCTGATGCAGTGTCAGTAAGAGTAGCACAAAAAACATAGGGTACAAGATATTCAAAATTTTCCAATCAAGCATGCACAGACTGTATTTCGAGCAATATAAAAACTGATAGCATGCTTCACACCCAAAACTGCTTGAAATCCGAGCTGGTTGTCACCAGTTATAAAGTACTGAGAGAGTCGGGAGTTGAAAATGGTATCAAATACCTTCACACTTCAGTAGCTAATGAAATAGGTCTACGTTTGTTCCTTGTTCCATATATATATAAAGTTACTGATTAACAAAAAAGCTGCAGCCAAAACTAGGTACAAACGTCGTCCTACACCTTTCTACTGGGAGAAATATGTGGTGGTTCGCAATCAGTGCAGCAAAATATGTAGTGATGCTCAGATTTATAATTCGGTTAAGGATCTTGATCAAGCCGAGGTTTGGAAATTTTTAAGATCCCTTGGAAAGCAGCATACATTCATTTATTTGCAGAATTATGATACTGATCTACTAAATAAACATTTTTCGTCATTAGACAATACTTCTAAAAATATCACTTTGAATTACATATCATCTGTTCCGTTTCTTGATTATCCCCCGTTTAATTTTCGCTCTTTTACAGACTTGGATGTAAAAAAGAGTGTTATGTCGATCTCCTCTGACGCCGCTGGTTGTGACAGTCTTAGCAAAAAAATATTGTGCCTATACTACGCGAGCTCCTTCCTGTTATTACTCATCTTCTCAATAGTTCAATATCCTATGCTGTATTTCCATCTTCTTGGAAATCTGCTCAAATAATCCCTCTACCTAAAAAACTAATCCTTCAACATTCTCTGATTATCGACCTATCTCCATTTTGCCTTTCCTGTTCAAGGTCTTGAGCGCCTCGTACATTCCCGGCTCAGTTCATTTATTTCTCAGAATAAACTTTTGAGCCCTTCTCAATCAGGCTTTTGAGTCGGACATAGCATTACCACGGCATTGATAAATGTTACAGATAACGTAAGAGAAGGCATGGAAAACGGAAACCTGACAATTCTGGCTCTGCTCGATTTTAGCAACGCGTTCAATACTGTAGATTTTGATATCTTACGTTTAATTAATTTGTCACCGTCTATATTACATTGGTTTCAAATTTGCATGACCGACGCCATAAGGTTCGAATAGATAATTCCCTTTCCTCGTGGTGTGACTCGCTTACTGGAGTACCACATTGTGGAGTTCTTTCTCCTTTGCTTTTTGCTATCTTTATCAACGCCGTTTCCAATGGCTTCAACGTGTTACCTTTATGCCGACGACCTACAAATTTATGCATCGGCCGGGTCCTTAAGACGTATCCGTAATTTCCTTCCAACTAAAACTAAAATAGCACTTGTGCATTCCCTACTCTTCCCTATTCTCGATTATGCAGATGTATTTGGATCTCAACCAGGACCAGCTCAATAAACTTGAGAGGCTACAAATTTTTTGTATTAAAATTGTGTTTGGCTTACGAAAATATGATCACGTATCTGGATTCCGATTTAAGCTTCAGTGGTTGCCTATAAGACTTCGCAGAAATGCTCACATTCTTTATCTTCTCTAGTGTTTTATTTAATCCAGCTGCTCCAAACTATCTTAAGGAGCGCTTCAAATTCCACCTTGATGGTCACTCTCGAAAATTGAACTCAGAAAAGAATCTGACTTTAAATATGCCAATGCATGTCAAAAAAATTTACGACTCGTCGTTTACTGTGCGGGCAGTTCGTCTTTGGTCTACTACCTACCTACCAAATGTCACTTGCAACATTCCGGGTATTAACATCGTCGACCACTACATTTACCTTGGTTCCCAGATCTGCAATAATGGCAGCTGTGTCCCCGAGATAAAAAGGCGCATCGGAATGGCTAAAGACGCTATGACCCGTTTGAACAACATTTGGAGAAGGAGAGGAATTGGTATCAAAACCAAAATCAGGTTAATACGAGCCCTGGTATTCCCTATTTTTCTATGTGGAGTGGAAACGTGGACGATCTTAGCCCGAGAACGACAAAGGATCGATGCATTCGAGATATGGTGCTGGAGGCGCTTACTTAGAATACCTTGGACCGCAAAACGTCTTACAATGTCTCCATCTTAATTCAACTCAAAATTAAAACCCGCCTGTCGACCACATGCCAACAACGTATTCTTTCGTACTTTGGCCACATAGCGCGCACAGGCGATGAAAGCCTGGAAAAACTGATTGTCGTTGGAAACACAGAAGGCAAACGATCACGTGGTCGTGCAACAACCAGATGGAACGATCAAGTGAAAGTCATCGTCCTCCAAATTCTACGCGGTCGTGAAAGACGCGCTGGATCGGAACCGGTGAAAGCAGATCATCCGCTTCAGATGTTACTCCGATGCTAACCACGATCCTCAGACATGAGGGACCGACTATAGACAGAGAATAATATGTATGTGTGAATTTATTATTTACTTATACGTAAGCAACAGCACTGTTGTGTGCCTACTCTATATCATTACTTTTTATTCATGGTTTCCTGTCCATTCTAAGGTTATCTGGAATCAATTGATGTTAGCAATAAGGCCGCCCATTGTACCATATATTTGTTTATTTGATTTAATTATTTTTTTAAAATATAAAGTGTTAATTCATTTAAAATACGCTTATACTCTTAGACTAAACAACAAATGCAATATTGTAGTTATTGTATGTCACATTCGAAAATAAAACTACATTATAGTATTTAGACTATCTCTTTATTATTGATTTCAATAAATCTGAACTAACTTTTGATTAGTTGTTCGATGAATGAATCATCATGAAAAATATAAAAAGTGTATACAATCCAAAAAATGTACCTTATAACATTGGGCTTCTCTCATGCGCCGCATTGAGCAAGTGTGGCGACTGTGACCACGGTGAGAGTGGGAAGAGCGGCGCAGGCGCGGGGGCCCGAGCTGATGATGCGCATTCGCAGCGCCGCGTCCGCGTCGTTGATAGTGGCGTTCACTAGCCCGGCATAGTTGTACAGCGCTGTGAACACGCTCGTGGCCCCTTCGCTGACGATAGGCAGCGGCGCGTCGTCGCTTCTAACCGCATCTACGAACGAGTTGGTTCGGACATGCGAGCATTCCAGTGGACCCATTGACGTGACGCCCACCTGAGACAAGCATATATTATAAAACGACAATGAACTAGGTAGATGAACAAAGTTGCCGTCAATTCAGCTCAACGATTACATACATACATTCACGCCTGTTTCCACGCCGGAAGGCAGAGGCATAATATACGCGCACATTTCGCCAACTATATTGTTGTCACAATAGCTGGCGAGCCTATTGTCGCTTACCGGGAACTGTTATGTTTGCCAGAGCCTCATCTGTTGATCGGCAGTAAAGTTGATATGCACTTCTGTGATCTTGGTAGGTTCCCTATTATATACCTCCTGTTACCTACCTATTTTAAACGATTCTGAAATTTATAACCAAAAGTTATTATCATTTCTAGACCGGACGTTTATAATTTTCTTGATTGAAATTAGCAGTATATTGATCGCAATTTGCTGCTTACACTGCTCGCAGGTGTTAACTCAATCAAATAAATATCAATGAATGTATTGCTTATTTATAACAAACGTACGTTTGCGACGTCGTCCGCGTGACCTCTAGTATCCAATAAATGAGGATAGTTTTTACTTTAAAAAAAGTGATGCGTTATTGATTAAATAAGCAAGTAATGTAACGGTTAGAAACCCCTTATCATAATTAACGTATTACTTCTGAGCACAGTGAGATGTACGGTAATCTGCTTACACAAATCATAGTGATGTGGATTCAAGTCCTACTCCACCACGCGTGCTCAGTCCGTATTGGCGGTGACCCACGCCACGCACCTGGCGTTCTATAGTTACAATTTTGCTGCCACACAAACTCCGAAAACCCTCCAAGAACTGACCTTTTTAAACACTGCTTTAAAAAGCTATATTCAACGGTATATCAAATTCCACTACGTTCCGAGTCTCGACCCCTCAAATTTGTTTCCCACTCTCTTTTTACCGCTACAAGTAGTTAAATAAAATAATTATTAAACTTTGTGTTTATAAAACGTGTTCAAAAATAAAATACCGCTTATAGTAGATAAAAAAACAATATTTCCTTATTCTGTTATAAACTTATAACACCAATCCACACAAACAAATTTTTAGAAATCCTTTAAGGTTGTCATATATTTGCTTAAATGTTTAAAGGGAATCCAGCAAAAGGAATTTACAGGTGGACATTGGAATTATACTTCGATTTTATATATTTATTCATATCGAAAAAAAATATGAAAAGACAAATGATAAAGGACGAAGTCGTGTTTACACATAAAATAACAATTTATGTATCACAATTCGGAAACTATATCAAATCGCGAAACATATATGGAAGTTATTCTGGTACCTCAAGAGGTGTTCTGTCTCTGGACTTCCGCTTGGCACTCATTTCTGTATTTATGCGGTCGAAATAAGAAACAAGAAGGTTTTTGAAGTCGATTAAAAATAATGCAACTTAAAATAGGCTTTCAATAAGATGTAAAATATGAAAAGACGGCCACAACTTGTTATAAGAAGATAGGGTACGTTAACCGGGATCAAAGACTGACCTGAGTGCCGTGGTAGAGCACGGGCCCTCCGGAGTCGCCGGAGCAGACGCCGCGGGGGTCCCGGCCGGCCACGCCGCACACGCAGTGGAACCAGCTGCCACGCTCGCAGAACACCAGCTGCAGCCGCACCGTGAACAGCTCCTCGCCTAGCAGCGACCGCTCGGTGCGACCAAATCCCACCACCTACGTCACCTTTCGGCACGTTACATTTTACTAAGCCCCGGGAGGCACGCCTCCTCTCTATTATCTCTCCTAGCAGTCTAGCTCCATTTCTAATTTTTATTAAATAATAAGTTCCTAATAGAACCACTAGTTCCGCCTGGTTTATTAGAATCAAGCAGCGCCTCGCAGTCACCCGCACGGTCCCTTTTCCTGTAGGAGTATCGGAATAAAAAGTATCCTTTGTGCTAATCCAGGTTTAAAACTACTTGGGTGCCAAGTTTCATTAAAATCTATTTTGTAGTTTTTGCGTGAAATAGTAACAAATATCCATACAATCGCATTTATACTAGGGCTTTTATATACACAGGGTGTAAAAAAAGGTGAAATATAATTTATGGGACGGGCAGGGTAGTTCCAATGCAAATCCACAAAATTCGCGGTGGCTCCAAAAAACCTGCCTAGTCTTAGCCCCGCCCAAAATTAGGGATGCCCGATCTCTTGTCTTCTCTTGGAATAGTTAATTTGAATCCATCAATTATGATGAAAATCATGATAATAATCGAACTCGTGAATCTATTCACGATCTAAATCATAATACTTTGAACCCATCTCATTCGATCTTGGAAAATAGTATTATAATGTTATACAAATAAAAATAATAATACTGGCATTGCATGCTACGGTGTTTTTTATAATTTAAATCCGATTAGAATTTTTATGACGACGTGAGATTAGATGCTATAAATAATTATGTGATGGGGATGAAAATCTCTGACCACGCAACTTATTCTTTATTTTAGGGAATTTATAAAAATCATTATATGGTCGGGGCTGTATGGCAGATGGTCTAATAATTCTGTTTTCTTGCTCTGCAAACTCTTTTGTTCTCACACCGCGTGAGAACTCGCATTGTCGTGATGGAGGATGATGCGGCGATTGCAGTTCTCTTTACGGAGTTCTCAGAAACGACCAATGGCAAACAAATGCTAGCATACCTTTCTGCATTAACCGTTATTTGTCCCTCAAGAGGAATAGTCGCAACAGGGCCGGTTTTGGAGAACGTGGCCACCATTTTTTTCGCCACACTCCGTGATCGAACAATTTTTGTTGGCTTTAACTCATTTTCGAACACCCAAACTCGTGACTGATTTTTGTTTCGGGTTTCGTATGCGTATATATATCCAGGATTCGTCACCCGATATGTATCCAGCATTTGAGGATCCTGCGGTGAATCTTTCGAGAGTTAACCAAGTAACGCTAGCCGTTTTTTGCTCCTCACAGAGCGAATGCGGTATCCATCGGGAAAACAACTTTTTTACACCTAATTGTTCATACAAGATTATTTGTATGCGACTCATGCCAATGTCTAAAGTTGTCTGAATTTAGCGGTATGCCACATGTCGATCTTCCTCAATCAGCTTACGCACAGCATCAACGTTTTCTTGGGTGACGACAGTTATTGGACGACCTTGGCGCGGATCACCACTGAGCTTGACACGTCGACGTTAAAATTCAACAAACCAGCGATAAATTGTGGTTTTGGATGGGGCTTCACCATCAAATGCAGAAATCATCCGGTCAATACACTGTTTTTATGTTAAACCATATTAAAAGTCATAATAAATCAACGCTCTTAAATTTTCTCGAGTCAATTGCATTTTCTCAACGACTAAACAAGCTTGACAAGACCGAGATTCTTTTTTAAAAATAAAATAAAATAAATGGTATTTGCTATTTAAAACCAAGTAGTTTTCAATTAAACAGATTTTAATATGACAGGAACAGTGGAAATATTCCATTACCTACCTACTACTAGAAAAATTTTACGTTACAATTAATGAGAATATTTTTTTCGACCTACACAGTAATGGTGACTTAAGAACAGTTACCGCCAGTTTATCACAATAAACCATAGATTGGTTACTTAACAAATTAGAGCACTTACAAATTTGTACCCTAGAGTTTGAAGAAAGGATAATAACATTAGATATAATATGTATTTCAGAATCAAAAAGCGGGCAATGAATCAAAGTTAAAATATAATAATTGGAACGTGGCCAGTAGTTTTTTAAGAATACGAGAAGAACGTGATAAATTTTGTATGTTAGTACGAAAACCAATTGATATTCACCCAATTCCTATATGCAATAAAATATCAAATAAAAAATCATTTGAATGTTGTGACTTCATATAAATCAAATTATCAAATAATCAAATCAAATACATCTTTATTTTTTTTATAAGTCAGAATTTCTTTTACATTATTTATTGGGGAAACATAAAAGGATAATTTTGACAGGGGACATTATACAAAATAATACTATGATCAAAACTTTTAAATATTTTTAAAAATAAAAGTTTACAATTGTATATTAATAAGCCTACGTGCCAGAAATCTTGTAAAGACCAATAAGTATCATTAGGCCCGTGGGAGCGACACTGGCCAAACTATGACATTTGCAATAAAACAACATAAACAACAGACCGTGTTTGAGAGGAATTACGGTAATACATACGAATAACGTATGAAAATACAAAAAAATACTAAACTGAGTTGTCATGGTGTAACGTTTGAAGTGAATCGTACTGTTATAGGGCCATTTGACATTTTTCACGATATTTTCTTAGTTCTCTATAATCTCTGCTTTCCAATCAATGAAATAAAAAATAATTGTAATAACAGTGCCGCTTAATGGATAACTTTATCTGTCATTGTTACTAAAAGAAAGTTAAGATATAGTTGTTACAAAAATAATACGACTCAAAACTAAAAATAAAATATAAGTTTCATGACAAAACAGTAAAAAATATGTCATTTAATCTAGGATAAATAAATGCAAAGCTTGATGGAATATAGTACAAGAAAAAGCAGATAACATGTATGGATATTATTATTTCAAATATATTCTAAGGAAATTGCTGAAAAAGTTTTACGATTTTATTGGCTCACTTGCAGTAACAATACCAGAGATGAACCCAGATTATGCTTCCATTGAATGAAACCGTTAGCTCTAGTCAATTTCATTCGGAATATAATAAACTAAACCTCTAAAAAAAGCTTTTTTGATCATCAAAAATACTGAGTGAGCATCTAATGAGGTGATTAGGTGCTCAATCAGTATTTTTGATGTACAAAAAGGTTAGGTTAGGTTGGCAATTTATTAATTTTGAAGACACGTTAAATATGATCCATTTCATTCTTTCTCCACACAAAATAATAAAGTCTATTAAACCATTTAACAATACAAGTGCTGTCGGATATCTCGCGATGGCAAAACATGTTATTAAAGAATGTGCAAATGATCTTACAGAAGTTTTGACCATACATACATACATAATAGGTATGCAGAGGCATATTATACACCAACATTTCGCCAATTGTATTATTGGTTCCACGTAAAAGGTGGGACTTTTTTTTTTTTTAGTGGTTTACACATTCTCGTAATTTTTCTTTATTATACACTTTTTCTTCTTTTTTGTGCTAGCCTAAATAAAATGTCAAATCGTACATCGTCTATCACGCAATCACGCAACGGACCCGTCTCTGATCTTTCAGTACTTAGTACATTTCAAAATAGCAACAGTCACGATATTCGACGACGACCACGTTTTCTCTTAAGCTCCGTGAACTGACTACTGAGATGTGACAATTTAATCACCGACGCAACACCGTAGCACTGATACTAAACTGAGTGAACACGTTGACGTAACCATGACTTCACTGATGCGCAGGTTTTAAAAAGATAAAATGTCATCAAAAAAGATATGCTGGTACACCTATTCTTTATTCTTACCTTTGAACTAAATTAAAATTATAGCTTTGTCTAATTTAATGTATTAACGAAATAAAGCGTTTGACAGCAACATGCTTTTATTTTGGTAGGCAGGCGAATTCACTTCTAAATAACTTCTTTTATCGTGGCGTAAAAATATGTTACGGATATAATTATAAGTTAAAGCAACATTGCCTCAAATACTCATTGTCACACATTTTTTTGTTCACAATTGACAATTTGCAAGCCATAATAGCAGGTACAAAAAAATGTGTTTGAACAATAAACTAAAGATTTTCATATTGTTCCCTTTATTAATACTACCTACTACCTATGTCTCAAAGAGACCCACCTTGCAAATTTTTAATACTCTATCTCTACAGTTGTTCGTCTGTCTGTCAAACCCTTTTTTGCGGTAATGCGTTATAGGTTTTAGTTGAAATTCAAATCTTATACTTATATGCCTGCGGTATCAAAATGTACAAATAACCAACCTTTTAAATCTACCGTTTCGCAGGAAACAGGGCATTTCCCGCTTCTATTTTAACTAACTTTCAAAATGGAACCTAATATAATCAAATATTTTTCAATTTGATTGAATTTGAAAGGAAAATATAAAGTGGAGCGTTAGGTGACACTTCTGCTAAATCGCAGTTCTTTATTATGATTTTAAAACACTTTCACGTAATAACAGTGTAGAGAAAAAATAAATATATATATGAAGCTAGACTGTGGGTTTAAATTAACAGTGAGAACTTATTAGAAACGATACTTCACCTCCACTTCTTCATATTTGAGATCAACCGGGTTGTAAATACGCATGGCCCGCAACACATCCTGAGTCGGCTTCACCGTCAGCACGCAGTCCGTCCGCGTGCGCACCAGCCCGATGTCGTGGTGCAGCACTGTAACGTCTATGCCACGGCCTTCGTCTTCTTGTACCACTTTGTACCTAGAACATTATAAGTTCTATATTTCAATTCAACGTAGTCAGCTTCTCACATCTCTCCTTTTACTCAACTAATAAATATTTTTAGTACGCTTAGTGAAGAAGTTAAGCCGGCTTGCACAACGGTCACTAAATCTGTTTAGTGCTAAATCAATTTAAAACATCGCTCTGTCCCTTTTATTTGTTTGAAGTTGAGAGGGTCAACTTCAAAGAAGAAAGCGAGGTTTTAAATAGATTTTTAAAAGGATCAGTGGCCGTTGTGCAAGATACCCTTAATCTCTATATATTATAAAACATAGTCACCTGCCACGTCTGTTTTCACTAATAGATAAGAGTGATCCTTAAACTAGGTTTTATTTTAATAATTTGTCAAGATTTTATGGAGATTTGTTAAAATACAACGACTGAGAGCTGTTATTGAAATCGCTGCTTGATCCTTTTGAGATTTAAAACAATATATGGTTGAGTGGTTTCTTGCATTTAGGCCTACAAAAAACTCGTAGCGCTCGCAGCTCTGCGGTGCTCGGTGGTCGGAAACGATCACCGAAGTACAGAGTTTACAGAGGTCAGTCCTTGGATGGGTGACCGTTTGTGTGGCATTTGATATCGAGCGCTTCCGTGCTTCGGAAGGCACTTTAAGCCGTTGGTCCCGGCTATCACTAAATGTGATAGTCGTTAAGCCATGTTAGAGGCCTAATGGGCGGCTTGATAAATTCTAACAGCAAGACGCCATACACCTGCCTCCGCCAATCCGCACTGGGTCCGCGTGGTGGAGTATGACCCAATACCCTCGCACCTTGGTATGTGAGAGGAGGCTCGTGCTCAGTAGTGGGACGTTTATGGGCTGAGATGATGATGAGGCCTACAAAAAAGTCTGAGAAGACATAATTAATTATCTATCTTTAAGGAAATTCATCATCATATCGCAATAAATTTTAACAATTTTCGTGTGAATTGCACAAGCATAAAAAATATGCGGCAAAGCTGAGAACGATAGCGCTAAGTGTAAATTTATGATTTCATAATTTTATTCCAGGTAAAGTAATTTATGATTTCATAATTTTATTCCTGGTAAAGTAAGAAAATTCTATCTTGTTATAAAATCATTCTGTAATGGCCTCTGCGACATCAAAAAACTACAAAGTGTCACTTTATCATCACTGTGACCGATCCTAGAACCCGATTCGCTCATAAAATAATTTCACCTGCCAAAACCTTCATTATTTAGATTAAAACCGAGTTTAGTATCATAAAAATATAATATGGTTTATCGACAAAAACTATGTGATATCATTCATATCTACATACTTCATTCTTACAGATTTAACAAGCAGTCAACGTTTTGTCATTTAAGTCGAAGTTTAATGCATTAATATAGAACTGACCGCAACACAATTTATCGTCAACAGGCGAATGCATCGACGAGAAAATTTTGTTGTAATGGGAGAGTTATTTGGACTGATACAATATTAATCCTCATTAAAATTACTTAGGATATTTACCATAAGCGCTTCATACACATTATTTTTACTCTTTACACCAATTATATTCAATTTAAATAAATATCTTAGGAGTAATAGTAAAATTAAAAAATCGGCCAAGTGCGTGTCGGGCCACGCGCAATATAGGGTTCCGTAGTCACCCTTTGCCATAATGTCGCTATATTTTATAATTATACTTTTTGGCCTAAAAACTGGAATCCAAGATTAGAACAGGTTCAGCTATTTCCCGATAGATATCACTACTACGGTATGAATGAAATTTTAATACAAAAATTTATTTGATTGTCGTCCATTACTCGAAAACCAGTAAAGCCTACTTAGCCGTGATAGTTTTCCTTTTAACTTCATTATATATACTACTATTGTGAATATTTTCAGCCACTCAGAAAGAACTGTTTACCTGGTGGGGGGGCGGATACTTAACTCTATCAATTTTTTCCACTTTAAAGCTTAATATTTCGAAAACGGATCCCTAAATCGAAAAATGGTTTTAAGAAACTCTTTATTATTATATTTAAGAAACTATTACTTTTGAAAGACCTTTCGAACAATACCCAACATGATAAGATGGACTCTAAAAAAAGATCATTCCTACTTTACGTGTAACGTAAAAAACAATATTATTAAAAATTTTATTCTACAGGTTTGTCGACGTGATTAATATGTATACCCACACCAATTTTCAGCTGTCTAATGTTAATAGTCTCTGCGCTAACCCGCGGACAGACGGACAAGGCGAAAAAATAAGGGTTCCTTGTTTACTACGGAACCCTAAAAATGACACCTCGCCGTCCCGCAATATCGTACTATAATTTGTTATTATAGTTAATATAAAAATAGAATTAAAAATAAGATTTCCGAGTTCCTAATCAATCTGGTCCTAGAAAAAAAGTTAAATGAGGCCAAAGGTAGAATGTAAGACTTTTTTGCGAATTTCACCAAAATGGTAAGTTTTATCATAAAATTACCTCGACCTTATAAGCGCTACGCAAATTTGTTAATTTGGCAAGTTTTAAGCGTGGTAAGCCTCACCGTAAGAGATGGAGCGCGTGTACTGTAGTTTTAAATTACTCGCGGACCCTAACTTGGTAGTGCGACAGCACACGATTTGACAGCGTATAACATCTATACCACAGCTAACAAAAAAAGCTGATAACTTTTAAAAGCCTTTTTGTTACTGTTGTTTTCAGCTAGGCCTATAGTCAGGGTCCACGGCTCACTACTGTACTTCATCGCTGGCAATAAACACTGGTGGAAGACTTTCGTCTTGAGATGTTCGGAATTTAGGACGAGAAGTTATTATAAATATGCTTAGGATTTAGTGCTCACTTCAAAAGAATTGTGGAAGTTGAAAGAGGTTTTGTGAAAGTCAGAAAAGCGAGTTATGAAGTAAAATGTTGGGCCCTCAGTTCTCACACTGAGGATTGGGTGACCAAAGTTGTATATTTGCAAGTAAGTAATTTTGCATTTTACTTCATATTCATAAGAATAAATTGTTGAACACATTTGTGAAATCACAATCAAAGTAAAGTTGCAGCATCAGGTCCTCGTCAATTAGAAACATGAAGAAAACCAGTCAAGACAAATTTAACGAGCCTAAACTCAATGAGTTTACTAAAAGGTAGACCAGGGTTACGTCTCCTACCTTCGAGCCCTATCATCAGACCAGCTCAGAGGTTCCAGATTACCAACACCAGATCCTCGTCAATTAGAAACATAAAGATAACTAGTTAAGACAAATCCAACGAGCCGAAACTCGATGGGTTTATTAAAAGGCAGTCCAGGGTTACGTGTCCTATCTTCGAGCCCTAACAGCAGACCAGCTCAGTGGTTCCAGAAGACATTAGTGTTTCAATTGTCAGATCCCATCACATCTAACAAACGACCTGATGACTTTGAAGATCTGAACCGATTTCCACCAAACATAGCTAAGAACACTCTCGACTGATATACCTTTAAAACAAAAAAAACTGCATTAAAATCGTATTATCCGTTTGGGAGCTACGATGCCACACATATACACATTTACACACACACACAGACTCGTCAGACTTATAATACCCCGTCGTTATTGCGACGGGGGTTAAATATCACAAATAAAACAGACCCGCCTAAAAGCATCCATTATTAACAATATCACATATACTTCACAGAACATTTTATTTTGCACTTCGAAAAATTTGATCGCTGTCGTCCGAATAGCGGCCAAGACGTTCAGGCAATCACACGATACAAGTAAAATACTCAGCTTAACTAAAACAAACTAATGTAATTTTGTGCTCTGACTTTTTGGATAGTCGAAAGTCAAGTATCAACATTTTGTGAGATTTTGCAAATTTGTTTTATCTGACTTTTGTCCGGTTTTTGAGGTCGAGTACCATGTGCGACTCTAGTAGTCAAGAAAAATAAACAAAATTCCGATATACGGTGTACCTTACCCGGGATGTCTGTAGAGGTAGTGCACCGTAGCGACGTCACCGTCGGAGGCGGAGGGGCGTCGCGAGTTGTACTTGACGTAGGCCACTCGCGGCGACACGCAGTGCGCGGCTGTGAGGGCCCAGCGCGGCGCCAGCAGAGCGCCCGAGCAGTGCATCGACCAGTAGCGGTCCAAGAGAGCCACTGCTGCCGGGAAGCGCGCAAGCGGCGCCGCGCTGCCGCCGAACACGCGTCTCGTGCTCAGCGGCCACATGCCAACGCTTCCGCCGCCAATTTTACGATAAAACCCGTAGCGGCTACCATTCCGTCCGTGTTTCACGTTGGCCGCACCCAAAGAAGCACCTCTCACCACTACTAACAGCAACATCCATAGAGCATTAGTTTTCATTGCTTAACAATCGTTATCTTTCCCATTAGTAATAATCATATAGCAAAGCAAACGCAGAATGTGCCATTCTGGTCACAACTTGACACCTGACTTTTTTTGATTTGTCAAAAATAATTCCCAGAGAGTAAATTATGAAATGGATAGAAGCAACAGAGAAGAGAAAATAGTTTATAAACACTGAAATATACGTATAGGTACGGTATAAAAATTGCAACAAAGTGTTGCTGAATTTGCGTGTTCTTTCGACAGACCCCAACGAGATAATAGAACGGACTAGCTTAGAGTAAGTACATTACTTTATACCCAAAGAAAATATATAACTTGTATGTTGTACCCCCTGGTTCTCAGTAAATTACGTTTTTATGCAGAGTTTAACAAGCGTCTTTCTAAATATCACGGTGGGTGAAAATCTTTAGTCGAACCAAAAATTAAGACCTTCTTAATCTTTTAATCTAAGGTCCATTACATTTACATGAGGTAGCTCATAGGCATTCATCCTGAATAATCGTACTGTAAGAGCTTTCACAGTGTGGATTATTATACTTACTTTTGTGAATAGACCACACAGATTGTTATTCCAAAGACGCAGCCAATTATAATTTAAAACTAGAGTGAGCAGTTTTCCCATTATTTTATAGGGTTGCAAAAGTTTTTTTCTTCCAGATTGTCGTATTTTTGCCAATGTAAAATTCTTCGAAATTTGATTTTTTTACTTACTTATTTGGCTGTAAATTCATTTTACTTTTAACATTTTATTACATGTTCTTATGATAATATATGTATGAAGGAAAACACATTTGAATAAGAAAAGAATAACTAGCTTTTTAAAAGTAGTTTCCAAGATTGTGGCCAGATGAATTATATTTGGATACAAATATATTAAAAATAAAAACTAATCATAAAAATCATAAATTAATAAAAATGAATTAATAATTTAACTAATCTGTGTTAAGGAAAAAAATTATCATACACAACACCATATCATTACCAACCACCACCGAATTCTTCGGAGTCACTATGAATCTTTATGCTACTATTGTCTGATTTTACATCAAACCTAACTACTGACATAATTAATAGTGATTTTACTCATTATAATTAATATATAATTTATTCTATAACATTCCTATTATGAACATAATTCTGAAAAATATGATATGTGTTTTACACCACATTATTTACATCTTTCACTATTGTGAAAAGATTACACATAGTTAAATGTTGTTATCTACACTAATATTATAAAGAGTATTTTTGTATGTAACGAATAAACTGAAAAAGTACTGGACCGATTTTATTAATTCTTTTTTAATTAAGACTATGAAATTAAAGTTCAGAAATATAATAACTACAGTAATCACAATTGTTCATGTTTAACATTAGACATAGTAAAGTGCACTAAATACTTGGGCGTAATGCTTGACCATGGGCTATCTTGGCATACGCACACAGAACTGATAATGAATAGAACGCGTAAATTGATTTATACTTTTAAAATACTGCGTCACATCGCCTCTAAAGATCTTATAAAACAAATTTCTGTTACTCTAGCTCAATTTGGGCTAAGTATAGGCTCCACAAAGTTACAAATTCTTTTGCGGGGAATAGTATTACAAAAATTAAAATTAAGTAGATGAGATATGATCTTTGCTTTTATTTCATTACTATGCTCATATCTCTTTCATTGTTGTTAAAAAAAACGAATTTCCATTTTGTGTGTGAATATTTGACGAATCTAAATGATTTTGTTGATCTTAAAGACAATAAAGTAATATTTTATGGCTCATATTTAATGTGTCATCAAAATTAATAAATTACCAACCTAACCTAACCTTTTTGTACATCAAAAAATTCTGATGGAGCACCTAATCCCCTATTAGATGCTAGATCAGTATTTTTGATGATCAAAAAAGAATTTTTTAGAGGTTCAGTTTATTATATTCCATATTTTATTTTATTTAATCAATTATTAGCTATGGTCTACCCGTTTGGTAGTATTTACATCAAAAACAAAATTATTAGAATTGAAGAGGGCTCAGCGTTCGTTGCTTAAAGCCATATCGTTTTTAAACCATACCGTTTCAACTTGGGGGGGGGGTAGTTTGACGGATATTTTATTCCATACTTAATCGGAACATGTCTTCTTTAAAATATAACATTTTTTTAAATTTTAAAATGAACAAGTGCGCTCTTACTGAGATACCCTTTACAATAATAACCTTTTTGTCTTTCCAGGTGGTGGGCGATAAGCGCGGTGTATGAGGAAGGCCGGGGTCGCAGTTGGTCAGCTGGGTGTATAAAAGGCGATGTGATGCGACGTTGGAGGCGACCACCGGGCGCAGCATGAACGAAACTGAGGGCTGCGAGGCGGACTGGGGCGTGGCGCCGCCCGACCGGCTGTACCGCTTCGTGGTGAACGGCGTGCTGCTGAACGGCATCGGCGCGGGCGGCCTGCTCGGCAACGCGCTCGCCGTGCTCGTGCTGTCGCGCCCGCAGATGCGCTCCTCCGTCAACTGCCTCCTCGTGGGGCTGGCCGCGTGCGACACCGTGCTCATCCTCACCTCCGTCCTCCTGTTCGGCCTCACCGCCGTATACCCGTACACGGGCCGCCTGCGCTTCTACTATTACCACGTGTGTCCGCAGATCACGCCCTACGCGTATCCGATCGCCAATGCGGCGCAGACCATGTCCGTGTACCTCACGCTCATCGTGACGGTGGAGCGCTGGGTCGCCGTGTGTCACCCGTTTCGCGCCAAGGCGCTGTGCACGTCGTCCCGAGCCCGCCTGTACGTATTCGGGACGGCGACGTTCGCTATCGTTTACAACTTCCCCAAGTTCTTCGAAGCCGAGACGTACGAGAGTAGCGACGGCGGCGAGCTCGTATACTGCGTGCGGCCCAACAACGCTTTTCGCACCGAGTCCTACGTGGCGGTGTACATCCACTGGATGTACCTAATCGTCATGTACATCGTGCCGTTCACGGCGCTCGCGGCGCTCAACGCGTGCATCGTGAAGCAGGTTCGCCGCGCGCAGGCCGAGCGGGCCCGCCTCTCGCGTGTGCAGCGGCGCGAGATCGGACTCGCCACTATGCTCCTGGTCGTCGTCCTCGTTTTCTTCCTGTGCAATATTTTACCTTTGGTGACGAACTCTTTCGAACTTTTTTTTGAGAATCAGTTGGAGAAACTCGATCCTTTAGTGAAAACCAGCAACCTACTGGTGACCATAAACAGCAGTGTAAACTTTGTCATTTATGTGATTTTCGGGGAGAAGTTCAAGCGCGTGTTTTTGAAGATGTTTTGCGCGGGTGGTGTCTGGCGGCGCGCGACAAGGGACTCTCCGGAGAACACCCGCGACGACTCTTTTGCGTCGTGCGGCGAGCGCGTGTCGCTGCGACTCGCGCGAAACGGTACTCTGCGCCGTTCGGACGCTCGCTCGGTGCGCCTGTGGAGCGGCAGCAGCAGCGGCGGGCTGGGAGCGAGCGGCGCGCGCGCACCCGCCGCCACGCCCACGGTCTACTACCCCGCGCCGCTCACCGAGCTCGCGGCCGCCGAGCGAGCGAGCGACGCGCCGCTAGCACACTGGAACGGACATAACAGGGTACACTTCTAGATGCGAACTGGTCAAGTGTCATCTCATAGTAGAATTTAGTGTAAGGACTGGAACCGCTGTGTATGTGTAAGAAACTCTTAAATGCATTTCTCGAAATTCTGAAGAGGTTCATAATTTATAATCAACTCGACTTTCAGTTGTCGACTTCAAACTGGATTCCTGTATGTATGTTTTCTTTAAACAAATGTACTACGATAATTATCTCATAAACTATTTCACACCGAAAGTTGCATAACTTTGTAAAATAATGATTAAACAAGTTGAATAAACTTTCACAGTACTATGCCATAGCACTTTTATTCAATCATAAGAATAAAATCTTTGAGGTAGTATACTCAGTATTTATAGAGATTTATTTATTCACTAGCTGTGCCGGCAGTTTAAATTAAGAATGACGTGAGACTCTGAGAGCCTTCAATATAATAAGAAATATTTTAGGCGAGACCAATAGAAATATCATCATCATCAGCATCTCAGACATATTTCGTGCACTTCTGAACGCCCTGTGTTCAATAGATTTCCACATTGAGCGATCCTGATTTCTGATTCTATTACGTAGGGAAACTACGAGCATAGCTCTCTCCATTGCACGCTGAGCTGACTTTGAACTTGACTTATGAAGCCGATAGGCACCACATCTCGGTAGAATACGTCATCACTGGCAACACAAACTGGTCGAAGAATTTTGTCTTGAGACACTGAAGTATTTTGGACGAGAAGATATTGCGCAGCTGGATTCTACACTTGACCTCTTTCTCGAAGTTGGACCTATCCATTTGGACTTTTTGTCCCAGGAATACCTACTTGTCGACAACTTCGAGGGCCGAACATTTAACGATTACTAAGGTAGACACCGTAGTTGCCGTGTGGCGCCGGCCTAGAGTAGCGTCAACCCCTCTCATCTCATGGGGAGTCGTAAAAGTCGATGAAGAGAAATATAACCGGATGATTAAAAATTAAAAAAATTAAAATTAAAAATTCATTTATTCAAGTTTGGCTCAATAGAGCTCTTATGAATGTCATACTTATAAACTAACGCGCCCATTCACTGCGGGCGGGAGCTTGATCGTAAAAGAACGGGCAAGAAAATCGTCAAGGTTGGTTTTTTCTCCCGCCAGTCACAATTAAAATACATAATATTAAAACAATTGTGTTCTGCAGTCACAAGATTTGAAAAAAAAAGGGAGACAGAACTAGTTAATAAAATTATAAAATTACATAGACAATGTATGTAAGTAATCGTTATATTGTAAAGAGGGCCGCAGAACACAACTTTTATCATTGTAAATGTTACATCCAAGCGTTTTTGTCATTAACGTAATCATTAACCGTGTAATACCCTTTCTTGGTAAGTGATGTCTTAACGGTTTGCTTAAACTTTTCAAAAGGCAAATCTAAAATATCTTTTGGAATTTTGTTATAATATTGTATAACCTGCCCCATAAACGATTTTCGAATTTTATGCAGGCGTAAAAATGGATTTAATAATTTATTTCTATTTCTAGTATTAAAACTGTGATCATCACAGCGCCTGTTATAGGTTTCTATGTTTCGTTTTATAAATATTATACTATTATAAATGTATTGAGAGGCAACAGTCAAGATACCTATTTCTTTAAACTTTTCTCTAAGAGTTGTCCGTGAGCTTAGTCCGTAAATAGATCTTACAGCCCGTTTCTGTAAAATAAAAATTGTTTCTATATCTGCTGCTAGTCCCCACATAAGAATACCATAAGACATTAGGCTATGAAAGTAACTAAAGTATACCATTCTTGCCGTATCAACATCTGTTAATTGGCGAATTTTGCGAATAGCATAAGCTGCGGAACTAAGTTTGCCAGCAAGAGTATCAATATGTAGACCCCACTGAAGTTTTTCATCTATAGTTATTCCCAAGAAAACAGTAGAATCTACTAAATCTAGTTTCTGACCGTCAATAATGATATTTGTTTCGAGTTTCCTTACGTTTGGAACAGTGAATTTAATACATTTCGTTTTTTTAGCATTTAGCTGTAAGTTGTTAACAGTAAACCAACGAAGCAGCTCTGCAAGGGCATCGTTTACATCGATGGGCAGCAGCGTCACCCTGCGTACTGGCTGAAACTGCGATCACCAACCCGCCTGCCCAGCGTGGTGATTATGGGCAAATACCCCCAAATGAAAGATGGCACTCACGAGTAAACGGCCCCCAGTCCCCGGCGGCCCCGCTATTCCAGATTATGGTAGCGGTCTTGGTAACGACGACTTCTGCACCTGGCAACTTACAACACGCGTACACTGAGAACCGACGAGAAGATTGACGAGCTGGATGAGGAAATAGAGCAGTTGCACTGGGACATTATCGGGTTATCCGAAGTCCGTAGACAGGGAGAGGACACGGTAATCCTTAAGTCCGGCAACTTGCTCTACCACCGGGAGGGCGATCACCTGTCCCGAGGTGGTGTCGGTTTTATCGTCCGGAAGTCTATCCGTAACAACGTCGTGTCTATTCGGAGTCTACCAGGGTAGCGTACCTAATACTCAGAATCACCAAACGGTATTCGTTGAAGGTAATTCAGGTTTACGCACCGACCTCGGCACACCTTGATGAGTACGTGGAGATATTGTATGATGACATTTCTGCCGCCATTCATACATCCTTGACTCACTACACGGTTGTTATAGGAGGATATAGGATCTTCATATCGCCTACCGTTTGCGTGATTCTAAAGATAAAGATAAAGATAATTTATTTGTCAAAATACAGTACATTAAGGTGTTACATAAATATTAGCATCTTGCATTCTACCATTACTGGTGTACAAATATTGATCTTATAAACTAACAAAATAAAATGAACAAAGCTATTGATCAACAAAAAAAAATTTAAAAAAATTACATTACATCTTATCCTTTAAATATTCACTAACAGCGTAATAACATTTTTCTATTAGTTTAGAATATAATTTTTGTTTAAATAATATTAACAGGGTCCATTGGCCTGTAATCACCACGCTGGGCAGGCGGGTTGGTTATCGCAGATCCAGCCAGTACTCAGGATGACGCTGCTGCCCATCATCCAGGGCCTTCAACAAAGTAATAAAATGAAAAAAAAATGTTGGAAATGCGGTGTGATATGCTGAACCACCCAATGACCAGCATGGGGCTGTCTTCCCTTATATCCACGGTATACAGAATGGTGCTGGGGCCGCACGGAACACATGAGATCAAATTTATTTTACGAATTATTATAACAAACTACAGTAGCGTACCAGGTTCATCTGCAACCTTAATATATTGCATATTTAGAGGTTTCCGGATCCTTATTTTGTCGTTGATACTCAATGAAGGTTGGAGAATATACATTTTTAAAGGTTTTGAGTAATTGTGTTGAAATAGAGGAAGGAGAGAGGAAGGAGCTTATAGACCGCGGAAAAAATCATTCGTTTGTCCATTGATAAGTATCATGGGCGTCACCAAATGTCAAAAAAAAGTATATTTCTTTTTTTTTTCGCCATGGTCTCACACATTTAGACAATTTTCCAGTGTGAAGTTATTAATTAAATGAATCAATTAATATGGATGAATGCAGCGGTTCAGTCATTTAGTCACAGCCAAACTCATGTACCTAAACCGTATTTCATAGACGAGTCAAGTTAAAGTAATGCCCTAGTAAAGTAGTGGAGACTTTACGGCGTCTATGGAGTTTTGGAGTCAACAGGAAAATATCACAAGTCAGTATAATAAGCCACATTTTTTTCACTTGTATACGTAGCCGAGAAGTTATGTCTAGTATATTTATTTCTTAAATTCAAATACTATGGTGTAGAAGACTTATCAAAAACATAAATGTGAAATGTGAGCCAAGTTCAATATTATGAATAAATGCCTTGGTTGTTGACTTCAACGACAAAAGAAGTGAGATCTAAATGGGTGCCAAGTTCAATAGTCAGTCCTGAAATGTATTTGTAATAGTCAAAGTAATGCAAAACTTACTAAATGTGGAATTCCACAAGGCTCAATTCTTGGGCCATTACTTTTTCTGACTTACATCAATAATATAGCAGAATGTAAATTACATGGAAAACTAACCATATACGCAGATGATACTTGTTTTTTTTATTCCGGATGTACTATGGCCGAACTAATCACTAACGCGCAAGAAGATCTAAATACTATTTTCAATTGGTTCCAATATAACTTACTGACAATAAACGTATCTAAAACTTGTTATTGCATTTTCAAGGCTAAAAATAAAAAAGTTACTAATTTTAATAAACTTACAATCAATGGCAAAATTATCACAGAGAAGAAGGAAGAAAAGTATCTCGGCTTGAGAATTGACAGTCAGTTGGTATGGACTTCCCAAATTGACTACATTAGGTCGAGGCTCTCCTCGTTTCTTGGTTGCATACGCCATAGTATTGGTTGTTTCCCTCGTAAGGTTCGACAGATGCTCTATTACTCTTTTGTCAAATCTCACCTTACCTATTTAATTGAAATATGGGGAACTGCATCAAAATCTAAATTAAAGGAATTACAAATTTTACAAAATAGGATAGTCAAAACATTATTTAACTACAGCTATCGTACTAGTACAGAAAAAATATATAAAGAAACTAAGCTTATGAAAATTCATCAATTATATTTATTCCAAACTTTAATACTCATTTACAAAATATTGCACAACAAAATCAATTCAAAAATCCAATTTACTATAAATAATAAAATTCATAAGTACAGCCAAAGAAGACCTAGGGCGCTTCTGGTATTGCCTAAGTCTAGAACAAAATATGGCCAGAAAGTTCTAACTTTCGAGGGAGCACGACTTTTTAATAAATTGCCTGATACTTTGAAAAATTCAAAAACATTACTTATATTTAAAACAGGACTAAAAAACTACATTTTAGAGAATTCCGCTTTATTATGTAATTAACACAAAATTTAATATGTTTACTGTTTTTTCTAATATAATATAAATCAAATAAATATTGGTATGACTTAATTCTTAAGATTTAAAATTGTATAAGTAATTGTTACTTTAAAATTTGCATGTTACAGCCTTTTGCGGGAATAGTGTGCTTGGTCGGTCGGTACTAGTCGAGAGGGTTCGGTGCATGGTCGGTTGTTTGTCGGTGCGGCGGCGGAGCGGCGATCGGTCGGCCAGCGGCGCCTGCGTCGTGTCAGCGGCCTACCAGTCGCTCGCCGTCGCCGCTCTCGGTACGCGCATATCATTTTAGCCATAGTGCACTGGTATCGTGCGAAGGAATAAGCAAAATTACGTAAAATCATGTTATGGTATGGAATGTGTTTTCGTTCTAAAATATGCTAAGTAAGTACACTGCCCAAGTAGACTGTTCCCAATTTAATTTATTTTATTTGTTTTTTTATACCTACTCGACAGATTAATCCTTACCCACAATTATTGTAAATTTCTCATGTAAGTGACTGTATGGTTTTTAATGAGATAATAAATATTCTTTAAACCCTAAGTAATAGTATATCATATAATATCTTCTTATAACTTAAGATAAGGTCTGTCTTGGCTAGTTTTTATAAACCTACCAACGAATTATTATGTTCGATCGCTAGTTTCTGCCAACAATCCAAATTTTCTGAATTATAAAATATGAACCGACAAATACTTAATAAGGTTAAGAACTTGCGAAGGCTATAATTCATATATGAAAATGTTCTGCTTCTTGAACTTGGCTTGACACGCTATCGCGTGTCTAGATCCCAATAGTTACTGGACCCCAGGGTCACCGGTGAACCATTTCTCTTTTTAGTTCATATAAATGAGTTTTACTTTTTTTAACCCTTCTGTCTGCAGAACACAAAACTTATCACATTGTTCTAATTTTTTTTTTTTTGCTACTGGCGGGGATACCCCAACCTTGACGATTTTCCGTTCTTTTACCATCAAGCTCCCGCCCGCATTGAATGGGCGCGTTAGCTTTTAAATTGACTTTCAATTATCACCACAAAACCAGCATAGCATAGATCGTCGTACGAAAGCCATTCTAAGCGGATCTGTTTCTGTTGCTTTGTTAATTGCTTCGTAATGTAATTTTGTAGTTTTGTTATGTAATTGTAATTTTGTAGTTGGGATATATATTATTCCAAGACAGTGGTTAAATGTCATCTAAAATATTTTGTTGAATTTCGACAAAAATAAGAAGATACATGTCATCGTTGCTGTCACTCGGGCGCACGACGACTGCTGACGTCGTCGGCATTCACTTCACTCTCCGCCGCTGACGCCATCGCTACTCGTTACAAGCAAAAATCTACTGTCGACTTGTTACAGATCACGATGTTGAAAACTTTGTATCCCTTAGTGTGGACGTGTTCGCTCCTGAAAATGTTTCTCTTGCCAAAATACTACTGTTCGAGAAATAAATACGAGCGACATACACAGACGTAGTATTTACGGTACATTGCAAGATACTTTAGACAGACAGTAATTAGACGAGGAAAAAGCTCAATTAACTGTATCGAGGAAAAAATTTGCTGTTTGTGGAAATGAGTCTATTTTAAGAAAGATAATAACATAATAAGTGAGGAATTACAATGTATTATGAAGGAGCCTACTGCTTCAACAGATGTGCGGTGACACGCAAAAGCAAATATTTGCTATGCAAAAATCTCTAGGCGCTGAACTTTTGTCAAGAGCTAAGTGTTGGGGGCCTTCAATTGTTGAGCCTGTGAGTGACTTTAAGCCGCCACCGGCACTACCACCAACCACACACGCCTGTACTAAGGAAGGTGACGCCTGAACAGAGAGAATATCGTGGGTCGTTCGTATCCTTGACTGTTGCTTCGCAACCCAAAATAGCCTCTATAGCCGTGATCAGCTTAGACTTCCCATCATGGGGATCGTTGTCAGCTCCTATAGTAGATAAAAAAATAGAAAACCAGTCCGTAATAAATGACTGGATAGAGGTTAGACGTGGTAAAGTTCGTAGCTCAACTTTTAGTGTACGGGGAAAAGCGGAAACCGCAACGACTAACATATCTATAGACGATCTGTTGAGGCGATGTATGTACGGTAGAACCTAGCGCTTTGTACATATTAATAGTTAGATACAATACCCATTATCCTATTGTATTCTTACTAAGTAAAACTACTGCTAAAATAGATAAAACGTTTATATTAATAAGTATATTTGATTTATCCTCATAAACTGTTAAAAGACCTTAAATTAATGTAAAGCAATATTGTAGATTTCTATAAAAGCAAATTTACTAATTGATTCGCTGTATGGTAGCGCCACGAGTCAACGTTAGCGATTGGTACCACATACGTCGAAGAAGATGCACATTTTTTAATCCTTTTAAGCAGCAGGTACATGTTTACAGTGGGGCATAGAATACATTATCGAACAAGAAATATTTTTCAATTTTGCTTAGCACACTTCACTAAACCCCGCGCGCCTGACGAGAAGTCAAAGTTTATACCAAAACCAGGTAAAACCGAATAAACAAACCCTAAATCATAAGGCCAATTAGACTGACATCATTCGTACTTAAATTGCTAGAAATCCTATGCGATAGACATCTGCGTGATGGTATACTATGCAGATACTCTAAGCACCCTAGCAAGCACGTGTACGGCGCAGGCAAATCAACAGAGTCAGCTATAAAATTCAAATAATTATTATAATTGATAATTTACCACTAACTATAAATCCTAAAACTTTAAGTTCATCACAATATTATAAACACAACCGAACATTTCATAATCATCTGTGTGAAGCATTGGATGATGTTTCCTGCTTAGTTGCGGAGGTCAGACAGCAGTAGCTACGTGAAATTCAGCTAAATTAAAAGCAGACCCTTGGTCCTTAGCGTAATTCTAGAGGCTAAACGGGATAAATGCTAGGATGATGGTGCAGCATCAGGTATTGCCAAGGTATGTGTCGTTGGATGTGAGCTAACAGAAAGTGCAAAAACTCAACGCTTTATATCACCAGTGTCGTTACATTCTGGCGTGGCTGTTTCTTCCATCGAATATTCGAATGAATCCATCGGTCAATTTATTCTAATCGATATGGAACAAGGTGTTTTGGTGATCACAGGTAAGAACGAGCTCTACTAATGTCAAGCTGGCTAGGCTCTACCATTAACACCTATAGGCCAGGGTGAAACAGATGTGGGACCTATACAATTAATTATAAATACCCTCATTCTGAACATGTAATTCTTATAATAAAGTAATTATTAAATCATCATATAAGTAGCTCCTTATTTCATTTGCACTGTAATGTTGGTCTGGCCTATACAAGTAATTTAGTTTATTAGTCTGTTATTGGACATCACGCATATATTCGTCTCAATTTCTTTGTAAAACCTGAGAACTGAGCTATTTGAGGTACCGTTGAAAAAGCCAGCTAAACCAATACTTAACAGCATTCATATTATTTATTATTTAGGCGTGGAGTTCATAATCTTACACATAAAATTATAATAATTGATAAATTATTGTGTAATATATAACTGATGCTTCAAAAGCAGACAGTTCTAGTCATAATACGGTCCTACTGGACCTGGGGTGGGGTTGTTTGGTTTCTTTTATGGAAAGTGGTACTAGGCTGACTCTTGAGCGGTGCCACGGAGAGCTGAAGCGCCCCTACTAAAAAACAATTTATCTTTGTTGAAAATCAAATATTTGCAATTGGGAATTGGAAATCCATTTATTAAATTATACTGACCCTGTTTATTACTATATCTATGTTTTTATATTATTATATATATTACAATCATTTTTATATTTGTATCAAAATGGCTATTTACACATTATAGCGCCTATAGCCTCTCGCACCAGGTACAAAGAAATCACTCAATATGGTTTCCGGATACTAAACAAACAATAGAGAGTTTTAACAACAAATATGACTACCTGTTATTTTTAATCAATAATCTTCCTGCTATCAGCTGTCGGCCATTTCGGCGACAGTTAGGAGTAGTGGAAGCGAGGCTTTCTTTGGGACATTTTCGGTAAAGTTTGGGATTTGTATTCCAGACATCGAGGTCCTAACATTACTTAATAGAAATGCTGAAGAATTGTGATTATTAATAGTAGTGAACATTTTATCTTATATGAAAATAAAATATCAAAGTGAAATGACGAAGTGTTTTTGAGTTAAAACCTATTCCTTCTGAAATTGCGAATTAAGATTTTTACAGTTATGTGACAATAACCGACGATTAGCCCTATGTGCACTATAGAAATACACAATTCCCGATTGGTGCAGCTATTAGGATAGGATGGAATCTACTATGGCCGGGATATTGGGTTAAAAGCTGAAGGACTGGGTAAGTTGGGCTATAGATAGAGGAGCCTATAGAGGAGCCTACCGGACACCTGCCGTCATCATCAGTCTCAAATGATTGTAAGTACATAAGGGCGAGTACATCACTCACCTTCGGTTTGCCGATCATATCGTGGTCATGGTAGATTCGCTGGAAGACTTAGTTATTATGCTCGAAGACTATAACCGAGTCTCCCAACAAGTGGTTCTCAAAATGAATATGGACAAAACTAAGGTCGTAGCTAATAAATATTAGGCCTTAGTGTTGCTCTTGTTGTTGAAGAGTGTGGTCTCCCTAGGACAAGTTATCCAATTAGAGGTCCAACTTCGGGAAAAAGGTCAATCGGCGAATGCAACTCGGCTGGGCAGCGTTCGAGAAGCTTCGGAATACCTTCTCGTCCCAAATACCTCAGTGCCTAGATACGACAATGTTTAATCAGTGTGTGTCACTAGTGATGACTATGTTTAATTAATGTGTGTCACTAGTGATGGATGACTTATGGATCCGAAGCGTTTCTCTTACTATGGGCATTATGAGGAAGCTCCGAGTCGCACAGCGAGCTGTGGGGAGAGCTATGTTGGGGATCTCACTGCGAGATCTAATTAAAAATACGTGGAAGAACGAGTGTCACCAATATAGCTCAAAGAAAGAATCATCAAACATCACAAACACTTAACGGTTAATAATCCACCGTTATTCCATATTAATGTTTGAAATATCACAAATTTTAGAAAATAAAACAAAACTGCGAACATCACGCTTCACTTTCCCGCCAAGAAGTCCTAAAAATCTTTTAGGCAGATGAATAACTGCAGTATTTTTTTTAAATTGCCGCCACTTTTTCTTTCGTTACTTCGTGTCTGGTTTCAGTTAGTGTTGCTCCTCTACAACAGATGACGCTAATGTATGGCCAATGACTTGCTTAGCTTCTTCACCACAGATGACGCCGGCGCATAAATGAAATTCTACGAATCGCGCTATACAATAGTGTAAGAAAATGATATATAAGAGTCACAAGAAGCGGGTGGGCGGGAGGGCTTAGGGCGGCGGTTTATGATTTAGAAATAGGTATAGATTACAGGCAGGCAGAGGTGTGCGTAGGTTAGGTTAATGTTGCGAATGTGTGAATATGTAAATTGTCATTCACATTCCATATGTCCTTTGAGTTATTTCAGTTGAATGTAGGCCAATATAATGGAATAAAAAAAAACGTACAAAAATTGACTTTTCATGCCATCTAGTGTAAAATTTGAAGATCCATCGATTGGGTTAGCTTTCTGGGAATTTTTATTTTTATTGATGAAATTTATATTTAATTAGTTATGAACGAATTGGAATGACACCTAAGTATATTCAATTAGTGCCTTAACTATGAATAATAAACAGTTTTTATTACTTCCTCATAGGTAGTCATAGGTCATAAGCAGTTTAAAAATTAGCCTGACTATATATATATAAACAAATAAGTCTGCAAATGTGCACTACATACACCTGGTTAATCTTTCCATTTAGTAACAAACCGAAATGCTGTTGAGATATTCAGTTATATAGTTATATAAAATGGCTTATCCCTAGTGGCTTCTTTCCTTTAGCACTAGATAGCGCCACAAAAATAGTTTTTGCATAATTTTTTTTTTCACTTTTAATAATGTGAAAATGGCCTAATTCGGTTAGATACATACTATCAACATTTATGTTTGGCGGGATAGATAAGCTGGCTGACAGCTGTCATCGTCTTACGAAATTACATATTTTGGTGTGGTATGTATGGCGCCAATAAGAAAAATTTAGTTATATTGTTGTCACTTACGATTTACGAAACTTACGACGTTAAATTTGGTTCTTATTAATTTCCATTCTTCATTTCCTATTTGACCAATCCTGAAGGGACAGAAATTAAAGTATGTAAAAACTTTTATAAAATTATTAAAAAAAAAAGTTCAGGGTCATTCTGTGTCAGCTAATGAAACTCCAAGAAATAAGAGACTTTATCAGCTCATTTCCTTCATATGAGTCTCATTATTGTTTGCATAAGTCACAGAGTCGAAAATTTTTATCACCAGATTTGAATCTCAGTATAATGAAAAAGTTACAAATCCTACTACAAAGTTTATTTTTTATGAAGATTTCGAGTAAGAGATGCGATTCATTAGTTATAAAAATGAAAGCTTGTGACAATTCTGTAGAGAAAGACTAAAAAACTACATTTGCTGAAAGCAAGTGTCGCAAGAGAGGCTATAAAAAAGGATGTGTGTTTCATTTATAAGTACAGGTAGTGTGTTACTATAAATGTCAACTGTGGACCTACTGTCTAGGTATTCATAATATGAAAATAATGATGTTTATATGTTTACATGGGATGAAAGCATGGCTTCTCATGGGTCACAAGAAATGCAAACCACTGATCAATGTGGGGGTCAAAATCGAAACATTAAAATGGCTCTTATCTGTCATCTTATTGTTTCCAATCCTGACTTTGCTACAATTAAAATTGATCACAAATTTCTTGTTAGTGGTATTCAGTGTCTTGTGAGCAAGATTTTGGCCTAGTAGAAAACCAAAAACGATATTTTGAAAATCATTTTTGTGCCTCAGGACTGGAATCAAGTGATCTTTTTTCAAATATTCCAATAATGATGAGGTTTAGTTTCAGGAAGTAGATATAAAAAAGACGAAATTCGATCATTGAAAATTTAGACATTATATATCCTTACGGCCATATAATCAGTTATAAAAAAAATTAAAAAAAAGATTTGCTGGAATTGATAAATTTCATACCACCTGTATACCACAATTTTTTATAAAGATTTGAAAACTTCAACAATAACAGTAACTGATACACTTTTCATTGATTATCAAATGAATGAGTAAATGCTGTACGCTGTATGCTAATTATAATTTTTATTAAAACCTGCTTTTTTCATCAATGTATTGGTTTGTAATTACTATCCTGAAATATACAAAACGTTAGTGCCCTAGTGGCCTAACCACTTAAAAAAATACCTTAACTCATGGTTCTATTTGCCTAAAAACTATTTAATTCCAAAGACAATTCCATCTTATTAAATAAAAAAGTACTGTTATTCAAATTAATTGTTTAATAGAGAACTAACAAAATTAATGTATATGAACCTATGTCGATTATTTCCATATTAACTAACTCTTTTGCGCTGACGGCCTCATATCATCTACAGCAGCTTGGAGGTCAAAAAACATCAATAAGAAAAGCACCATTATGTTTTTTATTTTGACCTGCACCATTATCGCAGCAATATTGGAATAACTTATAATTATTATTATTATAAAGAAAGGTAAAATTTCAATTAAATTAAAACAATAAAGTTGCAGTTTAGCTTTTTATTAAAATTATTCTCTTATAATTAAAGGCACATTAATTACACAGTTACGGACTTCATTGCTTGCTCATCTTACTACCAAGATATTTAAATCTTAGGTCTAATACCATTGTTTATCATGTGTAAAGTATATAAATGGGTGATCAGGTGTTGTACTAAACACATATACAGCCCCATATTAGGAATCAGTACTTCCACTAGTATATACTAATGTAATATCTTTTTGTTTTTTAGAAAATAATACATAAAGAAATAATAATTAAGTGTGAATTACTATGTCATTGATTAAAATACAATAAGTAAACAGTAAGAAAATAAAAAATATAAGTACAAAATAACCTTTGTGGGTATGGTATAATGTCAAACTAACTTATCAAAATACATTCTTCAGTCAGTATGAATTCATTATCTGATCATAACATTATGTTTTTTAATATAACAAGAATAAAGATAATTGTATTGAATTCCATTACGTCAGTCCCCTTAGTAATTTAAGCTATTATTTATACACCTACAAGTAATAATACAGACAGTCGAACAAATGCTTTGAACACAAACTGAAGGGCTGAGGCCTGATATTCATTAATTATTATTGCAATAGCACTTACTCATTATTATGACATTGGGGAAATGTGAGCTTATTATATGACTACCTCTGAAACAGGCGTGATTGTTTACTTATTTGTATGCAATTTTTTAAAACTAATTTATGTCCCTCGGGTCGAATTATTTAGCAATCAAAGCGAAATGACGTGTGTGTCAAAGTTACGTAAACAAACAAAAAGCTTTACTTTTTTTTATTTTTAGAAAAGTTGACATTTAATTATGTCCGCACGAATAATATACTCAGCATGCAAAAAAAATAAAAAATCAATTGTATGTTAATATGAACAATCCTAATCCTACAATGCACGTTATATACTGAGTATACTTACGTACATATATATGTAAGTATACTCAGTAGATACACACATATTATCTAAAGAACTATAAAACAAAGGACATTAAAGTACATTTTTTGTTACTAATGTTTAGGCATGCAGCCTATGATATTTTATTTATAAAGACAATGCGTTGTATGCGTGTAACAAAACTAACTATTCTCATCTCGTCAAATCATTAATTTGTGATGTTTATTGTTTCTTTTAAATAAACATTAATATCTAAAATGTGAATGATATGAAAGTATGTTCTGTTTCTTCTTAGCCTGTGCCGTTCGTTCATTCGCGGGCGGAAGTAATGGCCGGTACTTTGCCTACACTGTTACTGAATTAACATTTAAAATCAAAAATAAAGCATATAATCGGAATAATAACATTGTAAATTTCTCTTATATAATAATAATATGACTCTAGTTGTTTATTTAATAACTATTACTCGGAAAAGAATGATAGAAAAATATAATGAAGTGACTTTGACTTGATCAGTGTCCGCCTACTTATGAAATCACCAATCAAAATCGAGAACGCCCTGAAAATTAGTCAGTCAGTAAACATTCTTTTTAAATTAATGTTTTTCACTCTGTTAATTATCACTCTTTATTTTCTTATTACTCACTTACTCAGTTAACTACGAAGAATGGCGGCGATAGGTGAATTTGGTAAAATAAAGTGGAAACGATGTCGTTAATTTTTATTTTACAAAAGTGTAATAAAAACTATTTAAATCAGTAAACAATGTGATGTGATTGAAAAGAAATGTTAAGTGTCAAAAATGGCGACCTATTAAGTTTTGGTGCGGAGTTAGTTGGTAATTATAATAAAAGTGATGAACTGATGCTAAATTAGCGTGGAAATTAAAAAGAAAAAGCTAGGTAAGCACTCTATACCGAGGTATATTCAATTTATTTATTAATCTGGGTAATAAAAACTTCATTATTGTTCCTGTGCACGTGTTTTGTCTAATCTGAAAAAGTAACTACGTATTATTGTTAATTAACAAAAACAAAAATTAGAACATAAATAATTAAAGTATAAGTAGGTAGGCTCCTTTGTTTTAATTATTAACTAATAAAAATTAATCTTATTTCAAAATATATTATATGGGCGTCCCCTCACACGCATTATATATTTTCTAAGTTTGATGTGAAGATTTATGTTGAATATATTGTTAATAACGTTAATTTTTATTTTACAATAGTGCGAATAATTGTAAAAAAACTCTTTTTTTTCAGTAAACAATGTGGTTTGATTGAAAAGAAATTTTATGTGTCAAAAATGGCGACCTATCAAGTTTTGGTGCGGAGTATAAAAGTGATGAACTGAGGCAAGATTAGAGTGAAAATGAAAAAAGCTAGGTAGGTAAGCACTCTATACCTAGGTATATTCAATTTATTTATAAATCTGTGTAAAAAAAAAACTTCGTTATTGTTCCTGTGCACGTGTTTTGTCTAATCTGAAAAAGTAGGTAGGTAATAAGTAACTAATAGAAATAATCTAATTTGAAAATATATTATATGGGCTTTCCCTCGCACGCATTATATAGGTAATTTCTAAGTTTCAGGAAAGTATGCTTTGATGTGAAGATTTATGTTGAATATATTTATGAATGTATTGTTAATAAGTCTGGTACTATATTAAAAATTAAGAAAAATTGCAGAAAAAAAGCATCATTCCTAATGAAATCCTGATTTAAATTGAATAGAGGTTATTGACTAATTTTGAAATTGAACTGACTAAATTCTACATATTAACAAAATTATATTCTCTTACAGTATAATTATTATATGAAAAAAAAAAAGGGATACAAAGTGAGATGATTAATGCTACCATCCATGGACAGCGGGCTAGCTTTATTTGCTTGTTCGATTGACAGAGCAGTCTATCGACCAGTAGGCACCTCCACTTCAAAGAAACAGTCAGTCGTAAGTAAATGAGTTGCTATTTTTATACATAAAATTGAATTGAGGGCCTTCTATATATAACATGTACGTATTTAATAACTTAAAGGATTAAAAAAGTTTTTAAGCCATTGCCATTTAGGCCTCTAACTTAACAACTATCATATATTATATTAGTATCAGTATATATAGTAAAGAAATAAATAGTTCTGAAACTTACACCAAATATTTAGTTCCAAGATAAGTATTATTAAGAACTTGTCTTATGGATACTAAATAACAGATAAACATACATAAATACTTTTTTTTTTTGTAAATACACTCATACTTAATACACATAGGAAAACACCCAGATCAGAACTCGAAAATTTATCCAATGCCCACAAACTCATGAGTGGAGTGTGTGTATACTCTCCACCAATGCCATATCGGGCATCAACTAAATATATTTTCATAGTTACTTCAGTCTGATTATCGCTGAATGCACCGAACGGCTTCTTAATTTTTTAAATTTTGTGTTATTTTCCTTAGTAATTGTGCTCTAAATTATTGTATTAATGATTTATAATCACTAAAACGTATTTGTTTGTTGTTATTGGAAGTTAATCTCATTCAAGTGCTGTGTCCCAACTCGTGACCGGCTACACGGAAACAGCACCAACCTCATTTCATCTGCTTTGACTAAACTAAGTTGTATGGACACAAATTAAACATAATTACTGCCTGCTCTGTAAAGTATAGCCTTAAAGAAACAACAAAATATATAAGTACTAAGTCAAAGGACAGTTATTTTGTAATTTAAAATTAAACAGATAGGACTTGACTAATAAACAGTAATTCATTCTAAAAGCAAAATATCATTTTGCAATTTTAAAATAGTAACTGGTGTTTCAGCTCCAACATGCTCACTCGAGGAGTAATTGTCCAAAATATGGAATCAAAACTCTAGAAAACAATTACAGAATTGGAGAAATCCAAATTCTTTTGGGAGCAGTTGCTGTCAGACAGGGATGAGAGCGAAATGGAAATTAAGAAAATTATTTAAAAAAAACACACAATTGAAAAATGAGATGTCAATTATGTTTCAAGAAAATGAAGACATTTAAACCAAGCGTGACCAGCTACATCATACTCTCCATGATCTAGACCACTGTAATTCAACCTATTAAAAGGAACTAGATCGCATAAATGGCCTTCAAATAGAGCTCCGTGATGCTAATACGCAAATTGCAAACTGTACATCATGATATCAAACAGTCTGAAAGTTTGTTTGATGAACTCGTTGCATCACTCGGTGGATATGAAATAGACAATTCTATCATTATTAACACAAGGATGTCAGATTTAAACAACAAAAGTAGCAGAAAAATCATGAAAAAACTACAATAGATGTATCTTTAGAAATGTTGCATTAACAGAAGAAAGGAAGGAGTTAATAGACTCCTTAGAAAAATATATGGCTCTAAACTTAGATCTATTATATAGGTACCTATGTATGTATCAATATAACATAAGGCGTACATACAAAAATAACTGACGGTACCAATATAATATCAAATATAGTAAGGAGTCATTTTATTAGTAGAATGCATGGTATTAATACAGTATAATATACGGTATCAATATATCCATACATTTAGATTGATGTAGGAAAAGCGATTAGATGCATGGAACGAATACAAAAATATACAATGTGTCTCACATGATTTGCACCGAGAACGGATAGGAGAACGGATAGGAACAGCTTTTTTATTTATATGTATAAACGTTAATTCAAACCATGTAAAAGACCCAGTATAATAATAAAAGATAACAATCAGCTTCAAAAATACAGTTACCACTTACTTACATAGAAATAATAGAGAAATAAATCAGATAATATATTGAAATTGAAATAGAAACAAAATATTTTTAGTTTAGTACGTCTGGTTTTATGGCTGTGTTTGTACTATTTCATTGCACACACACATATAAAATATAAAACACTATACATTGACAGATAGTGTTTTTTTTTTTTATAAATATTAATTTATTGTTTTTTTTTACATTTATTTATTGTTTATTAGTATTATTCACTATTATTTTCTGTTTAGTTATTATTGTTATTATGATATAGATAATCAAATAAATGTTTGTTTGTTTTTTTTTTTTTTTTTATAATTATTTTTTGTTTTTTTTTATATTTATTTATTTATTTATTGTTGTTGTTGTTATTATTTATTAATTGTTATTTTTTCAGTTTAGTTATTATGATATAGATAAATATATAAAATAAATGTTTTTTTTTTTATAAACTTTTTTTTAACTTTTTAAAAAAAAAAAAACTTTTTTTTTTAAATTTAATCTTTTTATTTTCTAATACGCGTGTGTTGCCGCCCGTTGTTGAGACGCAAAACGAACTAACTGCGCTCAACACTTGAGGGGCTCACCGCCAACCTGTATTAATGTAGTAGTTCGACGTGCTCACATGTTAAAACTCTACGTTGACACATGCTAGGAAACAGTCTTATAATATTTTATATTTAAAGATATAAATACTAAAGACTGTTTCGTTTGATACGGGTTGAGCGGCTTCGTTCCAGTGATAGTGTTCTTGTTTAGTTATAGATATTGTAGTTAGTGGTGTGTAGCTAGAGTGGTATTAGTAGTGGTCATGTTAAAGATAACACAAGACTTATGTGAATATCGAGTTTTTAAAAATAATTTCACATAACTCTTGGGTCTTTAAAGTTTCGTAAACTGTTGTGTATAACTTTATAAATCGAAATTCTGTTAAACTTTAAGATATATTTGTGAATCAAGAGAATGTATCTGCACCGAGGCGGCGGCGACGAAGACGACTCGAGTGCGAATATCCATCAATTGAACAAACCACCACCCTGTGACCGTCACAGTACCACCACACTATGCGAAAGAAAAGTTTACTAAATCGACAACGTCAGAAGCGGCTTTCTTGTAGAACCTGAGGAGGCGCAATTCTGACAGAAGCAAAACAACCCGTCATACGGTGCCACTGGTGGCGTTTGTAGGTACTTGCTTTTATCGTTTATTAAAAATTTTGTGTCATTATTACGGTTGATGTCTCTCTGACACCGTGCATTGATTGTAATGTCACAACTTTAACAATAAATATTATCGAGTGAACGGATTATCTATGCGAACGTTCTGTATAGGTGCTCAAAGCACTGTGTTATAAAACATAGTTTACTGCGTGTGTTTGTGTGTGCGTATTGATTTTTGACAAGTTCTTTTAAAGAGATTGTTAGTAATCGTCGTGCGCGCGCGCGTGTGTACGTATTCTATTAATGAAGTCACACCTTTTCTATCGGTTTAATCGAATGACTAGGAAGTTGACGTTCAGAAACAGGCGTGTTAAGTATTTTTTCGAATTTGTGAGCGTGTTGTGTTGAGTATTAACACCAATATTTACAGGCTCCACAGATTTGTTAAAACGTTTGATGCGTCGTTTTCGTTTGTCGAAAGGCGAATGGAAGCTCCCTGGTTGATCCTGCCAGTAGTTATATGCTTGTCTCAAAGATTAAGCCATGCATGTCTCAGTGCAAGCCGTATTAAGGCGATACCGCGAATGGCTCAATATATCAGTTTTGGTTCCTTAGATCTTACTCAGTTACTTGGATAACTGTGGTAATTCTAGAGCTAATACATGCAATCAGAACTCTGACCAGTGATGGGACGAGTGCTTTTATTAGATCAAAACCAATCGACGGAGGGCCTCGCGTTCGAAGTCGTTACTTTTGATGAATCTGGATAACTTTTGCCGATCGCACGGTCCAGTACCGGCGACGCATCTTTCAAATGTCTGCCTTATCAACTTTCGATGGTAGTTTCTGCGACTACCATGGTTGTCACGGGTAACGGGGAATCAGGGTTCGATTCCGGAGAGGGAGCCTGAGAAACGGCTACCACATCCAAGGAAGGCAGCAGGCGCGCAAATTACCCACTCCCGGCACGGGGAGGTAGTGACGAAAAATAACGATACGGGACTCTTACGAGGCCTCGTAATCGGAATGAGTACACTTTAAATATTTTAACGAGAACCAATTGGAGGGCAAGTCTGGTGCCAGCAGCCGCGGTAATTCCAGCTCCAATAGCGTATACTAAAATTGTTGCGGTTAAAAAGCTCGTAGTTGCATTTGTGCGCCGCGCTGTCGGTGCACCGCATCCGCGGTGATACTGACACGTTTGCGGAGCATATCGTCGGTGAGCCTTCGGTAACACGTCGGTTCAATATCAAAATCCTATCGCGGTGCTCTTCAGTGAGTGTCGAGATGGGCCGACAATTTTACTTTGAACAAATTAGAGTGCTCAAAGCGGGCTCAAAATGCTGCTTGAATATTTCGTGCATGGAATAATAGAATATGATCTCGGTTCTATTTTGTTGGTTTTCAGAACTCCGAGGTAATGATTAATAGGGATAACTGGGGGCATTCGTATTGCGACGTTAGAGGTGAAATTCTTGGATCGTCGCAAGACGAACATCAGCGAAAGCATTTGCCAAAGGTGTTTTCATCAATCAAGAACGAAAGTTAGAGGTTCGAAGGCGATTAGATACCGCCCTAGTTCTAACCGTAAATATGTCATCTAGCGATCCGCCGACGTTACTACAATGGCTCGGCGGGCAGCTTCCGGGAAACCAAAGATTTTGGACTCCGGGGGGAGTATGGTTGCAAAGCTGAAACTTAAAGGAATTGACGGAAGGGCACCACCAGGAGTGGAGCCTGCGGCTTAATTTGACTCAACACGGGAAATCTCACCAGGCCCGGACACCGGAAGGATTGACAGATTAACAGCTCTTTCTTGATTCGGTGGGTGGTGGTGCATGGCCGTTCTTAGTTGGTGGAGCGATTTGTCTGGTTAATTCCGGTAACGAACGAGACTCTAGCCTGCTAAATAGGCGTCGTCATTTAGGTGTGCGTGGCTCTGTCACGCAACTCACTGGCGACGTATTAAAATTCTTCTTAGAGGGACCGGCGGCTTCGAGCCGCACGAGATTGAGCAATAACAGGTCTGTGATGCCCTTAGATGTCCTGGGCCGCACGCGCGCTACACTGAAGGAATCAGCATGTTCTCCCTGGCCTAGAGGCCCGGGCAACCCGTTGAAACTCCTTCGTGCTGGGGATTGGGGTTTGCAATTATCCCCCATAAACGAGGAATTCCTAGTAAGCGCGAGTCATAAGCTCGCGTTGATTACGTCCCTGCCCTTTGTACACACCGCCCGTCGCTACTACCGATTGAATGATTTAGTGAGGTCTTCGGACCGACACGCGGTGGCTTCACGGCCGTCGGCGTTGCTGGGAAGTTGACCAAACTTGATCATTTAGAGGAAGTAAAAGTCGTAACAAGGTTTCCGTAGGGGAACCTGCGGAAGGATCATTAACGTGTTAAACGTGTGCGATGTTAACTCTATTGTCTCATGTTTATATACGATGAATAATCCAGATATTATATAACAACTTGACACAACAACAACAATAACTACGTTGAACGCATGCGTGTCTCGTGAGATGAATTATATCGTTTTATGGAATACGTGGTGTTTACGTCGGTCATTGTGTGTGTGTGTGTGTGATGGTGTTCGTCATTTAAAATTTGACAAAGATCGTTCGAAATCCGCGTACGTAGTCTAATTTTAAATGTTCGTTAAAACATATTAGCGGTTTGAATATTGAATATGATTTAACACATTGTGTTCTTATTCAGAGATATACCTTTTAAACAATTTTTTTATAAATTTATTAATACAATCAAACCACTACCCTGAACGGTGGATCACTTGGCTCGCGGGTCGATGAAGAACGCAGTTAACTGCGCGTCATAGTGTGAACTGCAGGACACATTTGAACATCGACATTTCGAACGCACATTGCGGTCCTTGGAGACACATCCAGGACCACTCCTGTCTGAGGGCCGGCTGCATAAAAACAATAACCACACTGCGGTACACGCATTTGACGGTTCATTGTATCGAATTGTAACTGATTTGATATGATAGTCCGTTTAAATATAGATTATAAATCGATGATTGTGTCGTTGTCGCTCTCGATAATTGCGACTCTTCGTGTGGAATGATAATGATATCGAAATTTTAACAAAT